>CM077078.1:58098234-59420482 GCA_039513925.1 Platanthera zijinensis
TGGTTCAAATGAGAATCATAAGGAATTTGGATCCATGAAACTGTCCCAGCTGCAGGAAAGAAAACTTTGGGATATGGAAAGAAAGTGTCAGATTGTTCATGGAAGCATCTGATCCTAGAACCTACATCACAGTTCAAGAAGGTCTTTTCATTCCAATGAATATACTGGTTCTTGATGCTAATCTAAAACCCCAAAGAGTTATTCTAAAATGACTAAGGATGAGATCATTGAAAGTCACACTAGTGCCAACTAACTTCACCTAGGGGGGGGGGGGGAATAGGTATGCGCAGTCTTTTTGCGGAATTAAAATTTTTACTGCACAATAAAAGAAAATAAACAAAACACAGAAAGACACAGGCAGTTATAGTGGTTCCCCGATTTGGGTACGTCCACTTTCCCCCATCGACCTATCTCCAACAAGGATGACTCGGTCACTTCACCCAACAGGATTGAAATCCAATCCTCACACTAATAGAAGGAACCCTTCCAACCGAAGGAGTCACCACTCCTCCACCACGGGTTGCACCCAACCCTTACAATGAGAAACCAACGTTCCTTTATAATAAAAGTAAAAATGGAATGTATAAAATACAAACTACTTTTGGAGCGCTAGGTGTCCCTCTTCGTTCGATGACGCGTTCTTGAAGAAGACGAAGAGTCCACGACCTTAGCTCTCACTTGGAAAGGATCTCCTCGAGATCGGTGGCGGCAAAGATTGCGGCGGTGATTCTTTTAAGATCGACGGCGGCACAGATTGCAGCAGCGATTCTTTCGAGATCCAACCTTCGTAGCAAAGCTAGCAAGGTCTACCAACGGTCTTACTTGGATCGATCGTCTCAATCGATTCGGAAGGGGAAGGTATTCCCGTTCAACAAATCAAGAGACAAAGGATCTCAAGACAGACACGTGAGACGCGTTGCTTGGCTAAGCTTCTTCTCGCCGGGAGATCAGGAAGAATCCACGATCGGCGGCGGCGACAACTTGATGCGCGAAGACGGAGGCAGAAGAGAATACGCGATACGCTAGGTCAAATCCAGCGGCGCTTTCTTTTCGTATGTATGGATTGTCTTTACTGTTCAAAATACACGATTATATATACTGTAGGTCATCCTTTATGACCGTTGTGGGCCCCACCAAAAGTAGCCCTAAATCCGGTTCAAAACAGTGCCTGTACATTTGGTCCGGTCCAGCGCGCCAACGAAAATCGCCTAAGGCAAATTCGGCGGGAATCATTGGTGATTCTCGACGATTCGTCGAGAATCACTAATGATTCCCGTCGAATTCTACTTAAAAGATTTCTAGGCTGAAAAGCAAGCCATCCGGAGTGAATCGGCGAGAATCACAATTCATTCTCGACGAATCAGCGAGAGTGCAAAGTCATTCTCGACGATTCGGCGAGAATCACTTAGTGATTCTCGCCGATTCTGCCTTAGCAGAATTCTAGACGGCGCTGAGACAGCCGGAAGCATTCGGCGAGAATCGGCTAGTGATTCTCGACGATTCTGACTTGGCATTGGCTAGTGATTCTCGACGATTCTGCCTTAGCAGAATTCTAGACGGCGCTGAGACAGCCGGAAGCATTCGGCGAGAATGGCTAGTGATTCTCGACGATTCTTGTAACATTCTGCTATGATGTCTGACTTAGCTTGTCTGAAGCTTTCATATTCTTGATTCAACATAGATTTCCTATCCTCTCTAACTTCTTTAGTTTCCTCCATGTAGAAAATCATGGTGTCCCACATCTCCTTAGAGGTTTTACAATGTACCAAATTCTAAAATGTGGCATCATCGATAGCACATACAATTATGTTTTGTGCTCTCTTGTCTAAAGTTGCTAGAATGATTGTTGGGTATTGTATCCTCAATGTACCTGATTTGAAGAAACTCCTGAACCAGCTAAGGTGAATTGACAATGTATTTGATCATTTGTATTCAAGTTGTGCTTGCAGTTATTCCACGCTAAGTACACACCAATGTCAAGGTGTAGTAGGTCAATATACCCGGGTTTGCGCAACGTAATCCCTCGTTGAGCAGATCAAGGTGTAGTAGATCAACGTAATTCTAGACGGTGCTGAGACAGCCGGAAGCATTCGGCGAGAATCGGCTAGTGTTTGCGCAACGTATCTCCCAACATTGGGTCCTAGGTTCCTTGTTAGCACACTCCCCCTCGGATGGTTAGCCCTACGAGTGGTCGACCTTGCATTGCTAACTTGAGAAGTCTCGTTATATCTCGGATTAAACCAGCAATCCACGGCAAAGTGACCAACTTTGCCATAACACCAACAATCAAATCTGTTGTACCATTTCCTAGGCACCTGCTTCACCCTTGGAACGGTGGGTCCAGCCGGGCCTTGGATCTGAAGGTGGAGGCATCATGATGACAACAATCACATGATTTCTTCACCTCCTGGTTCCTCAGTGTAACAGGCTTGGCCTTTGGTGCCTGCTCCTATTATGGCCGCTAGAGAAGTGACCATAATTCTCAACGTGGATTTCCTCATAAGGTGCCTTGAAGACACTCTCTGCGTAGTTGCGGGGAAAGGTCCAACCATCATATCGGCTCTTTGGCTTTTCAACCGAGGGCCTGAAGTGATGACCATAAGTTGACTCAAAGTCGTGCTCATTGCAGGGAAAGCTAGGCTTTCTGAATGCAACAGGATTGAGTGGGCCTTTCCCTTTTTAGCAGCAGAGGCCTTCTTAGCAGCCTTATTCTTTCTCTGGTTCCTGTTTCTCCTGGATAAGACTCCAGACACCCCCTACATGCCCTAAGCCAGCTCCCTTGGCCTGAGCAGAGAAAGTATCAACCAGTGGAAGAACAGTTTTTGGCATTGAGAAGCTTTTGACAATCTTCCTTTCTGCCGCAAGTTGTTCTTCCAACTTATTAATTTCTTCCTGCTTAAGATCAAGGAGCCTAAGAGACTCTGAATGCTTAGAAGTCAGGTCCAGGTGCTCCTGTCGGAGAGAGATCAAGCTGGTAATCTCTTCCCTTAGGGAGACACCCTCACCCTTAAGGAATTTTAACTTCCTTTTTTCTCAGCCTTCAATCTCTTGTGGCACTCCTCAAAAGTATTGAGCAGAAGCTCATACTTGCGAGGAGCTCTGCTTTACGGGCAGAAGGGCTGTCCTCGAGATCATCATCCTGAGACTCAGGGTCAGAGTCAGAGTCGGAGAGAGGGGTGTGATCTTTTACCTTCCCAGTAAATGGGGGGCATTCTCCTTCGGAGTCAGAGCGACCCATTAGCCCAAAGTAGGCTTCCTCATCAACATCACTGGGGTCTGACGTGTCAGATTCACTCGGTGTCTTTGGCTTCTTTGCGATGTAGCTTCTCTCCTTTTTATCTCTAGAGGACCTATGCTCCTCTCCTTCCCCTTCTCTCTCTTGCCTTGATGGCAGTCCCCCACTTGCCCCGACCCCCCCCGTGACTTATTGCACCAAAAGCAAATGATGTCAGCATGACGAGTTTGTTCGGTTTCGATTCATTACCTGTCAGAAGAGTAATTCTTCTTCTGATTTCTGGAGGCGGAGCCATCTCTCTTTCTTTGATTCCTCAACTTGAGGAACTTCTTGAATTCTCGGGGGATGAGGAGAGAATTCTTCTTCAGACAACTCTGAGTCGGAGGAGCATGGCTCGGTCTTCCTCCTCATCGTTTTTCCACAAATGGGACGAGGTCGCACCCTTGCCCTTCCTGGAGTGAATGGCTTTTAGGGCCACAGTCTTTTCTTTGGCTGCGGCTTTCTCTGCTTCTTCTTCTGCTCCGGGTGTTCAGTTGAAGCTCATAGGACATAAGCTTCCCAAAACAGTATTTGAGGATCAGTTTGCTACTAACTGCCAAACTCTCGATGACGCAGATCTTGTGTCCCATTCCTTAGTAAGGGACCTAAGGAAATTTTTCATTCAGTTCACCATCAGTGAAACACTCTTCCATATCCTGAGGGCATTGACTTCTTGAGGAAATTCTCGAAGGTAACTCCGATCTCTTCCTTAGGCCCTTGCCTGAAGGCCTCATATTTCTGGTTCAGGAGGGATCTCCGATCATCCCTAACTTCATCAGTGCCCTCCATTAGAATAATCAGGCAGTGCCAGATTTCCTTGGCTGTCCTGCAGTTGCAGAAGTTCTGCATCATGGAGTCATTGACTGCGTGACCAGAATGTTCTGCGCCTTCTTGTCAAGTTCGACCAGCACCATCTCGTCCTTGTCCATTTCAGAAACTTCTTTGCACTATTTTGGTAGGATAAATGGTGGAGGCCTTAGTGAGAATGTAAGGTCCCTCCTCTACGATCATGAAGAGTCGGGGGTCGACTGCTTCCATGTAAAATCTAATCCTTTCCTTCTAGATAGGAAAGTTTATCCTGGTTGCACACTGGGATCTTGCCTGAGTACTTGAGTCCGTCCATAGTAGATATCTGCTTTTCTTGCTTACACTTACTAGTGGCAGGAACTTACTCAAGGTGTTTGAAAGTTAGGTGATAAGATCTAACAGCCTCTAGAGGGGGGGTGAATAGAGTAAGTTCAAATAAATTGATATATTTAAAACCTTTAGATTTACTTAGTGTAGGTAGTGAGTGATGCAAACAGATAAATATATTTAAAGTAAAATCACACAGCACACAAGCAAGAAGAAAAGCAATCCACAGAAGACACAAGAAAATTTATAGTGGTTCCCCAAACTTGGGTAGTCCACTCTTCTATCACCCTTGATAGGAATCCACTGCAGGATGCTTGATCAGGTGTCCTGGGCACCACCAGATTTTTTGATAAGGTGTCTTGCCACCACTGATTTTGACAAGGTCTCAGCTAACCAAAAGGTAACTTTTGAAGGGAGTTAAAAACCCTGTACAGAAGAGGTAAGATAAGAAGGGTTGAGTTTGCTTCTCTGTCAACAATCAGAGAGAAGCTAGTGGATGTAGATGTTGTCAAAGCTCCCCTGAGATATAGAAGTTCAGGTAGAAGAAGCTTTGCACAAGGGTGACAGGCTCTTCACTGCTTGTCCTTTTTCAGCAATAGATGACTCAGAAACTGAGTGTTTGATGTCTGAAGGTAGAAAGCAAATTGAGAAGAGTTGAATGCAGAGGCAGAAGAGGTTTCAGAGAATGTTGATCAAGATGTTTCTCTGAGTGTGTAGTTCTTCTCTGTAAATTCTCTGCAGACCGATTTCTTGAGGGAGAGATGAAAATAGATGTTCTCTGTGTTATCAGAATGAATGTTCTTCCTGTTCTCCTTGTCTCTCTCGAATAGATCTCTGAGTAATGGGATTATTACTTCTTTTGATTGATAGCCGTTGGCAGGGCATTTAATGTATTCCATAACTGTCCATGACTAGAAGGAAAGCCTTAATTGATTTCCATTGAAAATTCCTTGAGATATGGAGCAATTAAGTCTTGAAACGGCCAGGGGATCTCTTGCAATAACTGCTTGAAAAATCTCTCATTTGAATTTCAAATGTCGACAGACGGGAGAACTTAAAACGTCGAACTCATCCTGAAGCGTCGATCTGAGCTCGACTGACCGTCGATCAGAGAGTAAAATTGAAGCAGAGAGATACACGCCAAAACGTCGAGCAGAACTCGACGTTACGTCGAACTGAGAACGACGCTGCGTCGAGCTGCGATCGACTGTGCGTCGAGCAGCGGTCGACTATGCGTCGAGCTGAGGACGACTCTACGTCGAGCTGGGGTCGACTCTCCGTCGAGCTGAGCAGAACTAAATCTCAAATAACCTAAGTTCTAAACTCACACTCAATGACCTATGCTATACAATTAGGTCAACATCCTTAGCATAGTTATCCTGACCCAAATATAAAAAGGGTGTTCCAACAATCTCCCCCTATTTGGATTAGGATTACTATTCACATGAATTTAAGGAAATTAAAAATGCATACAGACATTTGAAATACTGAAAATCAAGAACACAGATGGAAGCAGGAGCAGATAAGCAACTATCAAAAATGTTTATGGCAGTAGCATAGAAGATGAGCCATCTTACATTTACTTCTTCTTAGGCTCTTCTTCAAAGCCTTTCTTGAATTTGATTTCCCTTTGAGGGTTGGCAATGTCTTTCTTTGATCTGTAATCTTCAGAAGTCCCCAATGAAGTTATGCTCTTTCCAGAGGGAGGAACAGCAGCAAGATGTAACTCCATGTATCTATCAGCATCAAAGAATTTGCTAGAATGATATTTGTCTAATTCCTGTCTTCTTTGGTCTGACATTGTGCTTATGTTGGATGTGTCCAGTCCCCTTTCTTTGTTCTTCTTAATTAGGTCTAGGGCAGCAAGCTCAGTCATCCTAGCCTTCCATGCAGTAGGGTTGTTAACTGGATCATCATATGGAATAGGAGGCTCATACTTATTACTTTGATCTGAAGGAATAGGTTTCTGCCTTACACCCTCATTGAGCTTAAAGGGAAAGGGACCAGTGGTTGAAGCAATGGTCTTTCCTTCCCTTTGATAAGGTTGGGGTCTGGCTTGACCTCTAGCTTGATTACCTCTAGAAGATCCTTTGGATTAATTTCCTCTTGATTTATAACCTCTAGATTGGCCACCTCCTTGTCCTCTCCTTGACTGATAAGTCTTGCCTTGGAAGGAGGATGTTGGAGGTTTGCTTACTGGGTTAGCACTGCCTCCTGCACCTGGAGAAGGAGGAGGTGGAGGAGGAGGAAAGTCAAAAGACTTGGAATCTCCTTTCTTGAACTTCTTTTTCTTTCTCATTGCCTTGAGCTGATTGTTAGAGAACTGCATCCATGGCTCAGTAATCTTGCATTTGTGCTGTATGTAATAAGGGATGTCATGGTCAGTAGCCCTTTCCATTGGAACTCTCTTTAGAGCTTTGCTTCTAGCTTTCCTCTTTTTTAGCAATAGTTGCAGAAGAGTCATCAGAGCTAGTTGCAAACTCATCAGAGGAGCTGCTTTGGATATGATCATAGGGATCATAATAATCATCTTTTGATGCACTTTCTGAAACAGAAGGAGGAGCATCTGCCAGTGTAGATGACTTATCTAGCACTGCAGAGAAAGAAATGGTTTCAGGAGCAGCAGGCACTGAATCAGCTAAGTCACTCAAGACTTCAGAAATCACAGCCTCAACAGAAATGGCTGGATAACTTTCACTAGCAGGAGCTGAGGCTACCACTGCATCAGAAACAGAAGAAACAAAAGAACTGGCAGGAGCAACAGCTACCACTGCCTCAGAAACAACAACTTCAGCAGGAGCAAGGGCTTCCACTGCATCAGAAGTGTTAAGAACCTTATCAACAGTCATGTTATCAACGGACTGATCATCATCAATAATATCAACAGAATCAGAACAAATATGAGCAACAGACTCATTTGCAGGAGCATCAGCTACCACTGCATCATCTTCAAGAATCATCTTATCACAACCAACAACAGCAGCAGCAAAGGGAATGATGGCCCTGGACAGATCTTCAGCAAGCAGTAACTTGTGAGAGCTGAAGGATCTTCTGAAAAATGATGCTGGTACTGTCACAATAGAATCTTCAACTGGAGGTGGACTGAATTCTCTATCTGCAATCTGAACATCTGAAACAAGCATCTCTTCACAATCAACAGAAGGCAGCTCTTCTTCTACCAAGATCTCCCCCTGCCTAGATTCAGTAGCAACTGATTCTAGGCCCCTAGAAGAAGGGCCAGCCACAGCAGGAGAGAGGGAAGAGAGCTTTGAAGAAATAGAGTCCAAAGATCTGATTATTGGAGCTAGGGAAGCATCCAATAAGGAGGACAACCTTGGAGCCAAGAGCTCATAGAGCTTATTAGCCAAGGGAAGCAGATCTACTTGCTCAAACTGTTGAGCAGAGGTAGAGGGGAGAGAAACAGATGCAGCAGGAGAAGATGATGGTATAGAAGGAAGAGGAATGGAGGGTTCAATAATGGAGGACATGATGAGGTCTGAGAATGAGGGCTCAGCAATGTTATCATGTGAATCATCCAAGAAGGAATCATCTTGATTGATCTCAATGTCCATTGGAGGGAAGTAATGAAGAGGATCAAATACTTCAGAAGTGGTGGTAATGGATGGACGAAGAGAAGATGCAATAGTGTCAATGGATGATGTTTGCAAAGGGGATGAGAGCTGAGAAGTTGATGGAGTGAAGGTGGTTGGAAAGCTGAATGAAGGAGAGATGGTGATTGATGGCCTGGCTTCTTCTACTAGGTCAGTTGACTGAGGGTGAGTGGCCACAACAGCCCTTGTTTCAGTAGAGGATTTCATTGCTGCAGCAGCCTTGGGATTTACAATCTTCCTGTCCCATTTTCCAATCAGGGCACAGGTCAACCTCTTTGAAGCATTAATGTGCTTGGAGGTTACCAGAAGCTGTGGGCAGACATGATGAAGCAACAATCCCAAAGTCCTTCCAAAATGAACATAGGTCTTATTGACCTTTTTCTTCACTAAATCAAACAGTAATTCTCCCCAATTTAGGTGCTTTTTATCTAGGAGGGCAGCCATGATGCAGAATTATTGCCTGGTAATAGCATCATGTGCTGTCCTCTTAGCACAGATGACCTTGCCTACCACATCAGCTAAAAGCCTAAATTCAATGGCAAGATCCACTTTCAGCAATTTGGAGGCATTCTCAGAAGAATGACCCATTCTGTCTAGCATTGCAGCATACTCCTCATTTGACAATTCCAAGCTGTCATTTCCATTCTCTAATTCAAAAGCTTCAGTAAAAGTAGCAGGAGATATTGATACCTGAGTTCCAGAAATAGAACCAGTAATAGTGCTCTCATCTGTATTAGCTGCTGTATATATCCACTCTTTAATTTCAGTCTCTGCCATGGGCATTCTTGTTGACATAAACTTTACTAGTTTCTGTTCTTTAAATAGCTCCAGGATATCCAGAAAATTCTTTGAGGAACCTTCAAAGGAATCCAAGTCGATGTCGAAACCATAATCGAACTTCATTGCCGTCAATATGTTTGCTGGAATCGCCATTATCTGCAGAATACCTCTCAAGAACAAGTGTAAAAGCTTTGGAGGGAGAATGTAGTTGCAGGAAATACGAAAGCGCAAATGACATCGACGCCGAGAAGATGATTTTATACTAGGGTTCGACGCAGAAAAGGAAATAACGTCGAGCTTAGTTCGACGCTAAGAGGCTCTAGGGGAGACGAAGAGACTCGATGGCGTTCAGCTGAGTTCGACGTTCGACGTTTTGAAGGTCGACGGTCGATGCTATTAGGGATGCTGAACGTCGAGCTCTGGTCGACGTCAATTAACGTCGTCGACCGAAACAGAAACTTAACAAACTCTAGACAGAGTCGATCTCTGGTCGACGCAAAAGATGAGGTCGACGGTCGACGCTATTTAGCGGTCGACGTTTTCAAGTGAAAAGCGTCGAGCGTCGAGCAGAGTTCAGACAGAACCTCTAGATCTAACAGCCTCTAGATCCTTAAGGAAGAGATACATTTGCCTAGATTTTGTTATTTTTATGGTTTCAAACTCTTGTAAATTAATTTATGCTATCTCCATCTATCATTCCCAACTGATTAAGGAAGAAGAAGTGTTTCTTTTCATCCAAAGGTTTGGTGAAAATATCTCCCCTTTGTAAATCAGTAGAAATATACTCTAGTGCCATTTTATTCTTTTCTACATTATCCCTTAAGAAATGATGTCTGATCTCTATGTGCTTTGTCCTACTATGGAGAACTGGATTTTGAGCAATACAAATTGCACTAGTATTATCACAAAGAATTTTTGACTTCTCTAAGTTGTAACCATAGTCTAGGAGCTGGTTTTGAATCCACAATATCTGTGAGCAGCAACTTCCTGCAGCCATGTATTCAGCTTCAGCAGTTGATGTAGACACAGATGTTTGCTTTTTGCAAAACCAGGAGACAAGTCTATCACCCAGGAATTGACAAGTTCCACTGGTGCTTTTCCTGTCTACTCTACATCCAGCATAATCAGCATCTGAAAATTCAGTGAGATCAAATCCTGAATCATGTGGATACCAGAGACCTAGATTTGGACAACTTTTTACATATCTAAGAATTCTCTTAACTAATGTGAGGTGTGACTCTCTAGGGCTCACTTGGAACCTAGCACATACACATGTAGCAAACATAATATCTGGTCTGCTAGCTGTAAGATATAAAAGAGAGCCAATGATTGCTCTAAAATTAGTTTGATCAACTGGTTTACCAGATTCATCAGCATCTAAGACAGCATTAGTAGGCATAGGTGTTTTCATAGAAGATGCATCTGACATACCAAATTTCTTAACCAATTCTTTTGCATACTTGGTTTGAGAGATGAATATGCCATCAGCATGTTGTTTGATTTGCAATCATAAGAAAAAGGAAAGCTCACCCATGCTACTCATTTCAAACTTTGAGTGCATAAGTTGTGAGAACTTTTTGCATAAGCTTGTATCAGTAGACCCAAATATTATATCATCTACATATATTTGTACTAGTAGGATATGGGACTTATGGGTTCTAATAAAAAGAGTTTGGTCTACTCTACCCCTTTTAAAATCATTCTCAAGCAAAAAGGAGGCTAAGGTCTCATACCATGCTCTTGGAGCTTGCTTGAGGCCATATAAAGCCTTATGTAATTTGAAAACATGTTCAGGAAGGGTTGAAGAGATAAAACCTGGAGGTTGCTTGACATAGACTTCTTCCTTGATGTCTCCATTGAGAAATGCACTTTAACATCCATTTGGAAAACTTTGAACTTCTTGTGTGCAGCATAAGCAAGGAAAATTCTTATGGCCTCCAACCTTGCAACTGGTGCAAAGGTTTGGTCATAATCAATCCCTTCTTCTTGACAATAGCTTGAGCAACAAGCCTTGCCTTGTTTCTCACAATGATCCCTTGATCATCTAGCTTATTCCTGAAAACCCACTTAGTTTCCAACAATTTGATGGTTTCTTGGTTTTGGAACCAATTCCCATACTTTGTTCCTTTCAAACTGGTTTAGTTCCTCTTGCATTGCAATGATCCAGTTTGGATCTTGCTCTGCATCTTGAATAGTTTGAGGCTCTATTTGGGAGAGAAAACAGGTGTGCATCAGATGTTGATTTATCTGATTTCTGGTTTGCACACCTTCTGAAATTTCTCCAATCACTTGGGAGATTGGATGATCTCTTATTGTTACTAAATCAACAGTGGGTGTTGATTGTTCACCAACCTGTGTTGTTGTTTTCTCTTGTGGAACAACAACTGGCTCTCCATTTGGTTCTGAAATTTGATCTGTATCTTCACTCTTATTGCTAGCAGCTTCTTGTTGAGTTGTTGAAGATAGATTTCCCTCATCCATGATGGTTAACTGATTTAATATTTTCAGCTAATGATTGTACCTGTAAGTGATCTATGGTAGAAGAATTCTTCTCCTTATAAGACATATTAGATTCATCAAAGGTAATATGCATGGACTCTTCAATTTTATGAGATGATTTGTTATACACCCTATAAGCTTTGCTGTTCAAAGAGTATCCCAGAAACACTCCTTCATCAGCCTTAGCTTCAAATTTTGCTAAATATCTCTTGTCATTATTGTGAATGAAACAAATGCAACCAAAAATTTTGAAAAAGCTAACTTTAGGTTTCTTCCCTTTGAGCAATTCATAAGGAGTCTTATCCTTTAGTTATGTATCAGGCTTCTATTCAAAACATAATTGGAGGTGTTCACAGCCTCTGCCCAAAAGGTTAGAGGAAGATGAGCATCTGTCAATAATGTTGTGGCTGATTCAATTAAGGTTATATTTTTCCTTTCAACTACCCCATTTTGTTGAGGAGTTCTAGGAGCTGAGAAAGTGTGCCTGATCCCTTCATTCTGACAGAACTCTTGCATAAGAAGAGAATCAAACTCTGTCCCATGATCACTTCTGATCAGGGCTATATGAGTATTGAACTCAATCTGTATGCTCTTGAGAAAATCTGTCAAAATTTTGAAGTTATCAGACTTCTTTCTTAGGAAGAACACCCAAGTGAATCTTGAGAAGTCATCTACAATCACTAAGGCATAAGATTTCCCCCCTAGACTTTGTACTGTAGTAGGTCCAAAAAGGTCCATGTGCAACAGATACAAAACCCTAGGTGAATCACTCTTGTTAAGTGATTTGAAACTATTTTTAGTTTGCTTTCCTAGTTGGCAAGCCTTGCAGAGTCCTTCCTTCTTGTAGGGACCAGAAGGTAGTCCTCTAACAAGGTTGAGTTTAGACAACCTAGCAATAGTTCTAAGGTTAACATGTCCTAATCTTTTATGCCAAAGCTCATTTGGCTTACTAAGGGAATTAAAAAGGCATATGTCTACTTTAGAAGAATTAAAATCTACTAGGTATATGTTATCTTGCCTATTTCCAATCAACACAATATTATTATCTAGAGCAATATTACATACTAGATCAGTGAACCAAACCTGATAACCAGCATCACAAAGTTGACTGATGCTGATTAAGTTGTGCTTCAGTCCTTCCACATAGGCTACCTTCTTGAAAGTGATTGAGCCTATTTTGACTTGACCATATCCCTTGGTTTGTCCAAAATTGGAGTCACCAAAGATTACTCTTGGTCCAAGCTTTGCTTTGAAGGATGAAAGATTGCTTTTGGTTCCTGTCATATGTTTGGAGCAACCACTATCCAGGTACCAATGCTGGTTCACCACTGGATAGCTCTTCATCTGCACATGTAACAGCTTAGTTGTTTTTCACCCAGTTCACCTTGGGTTGAGGTTGATAACCAATGAAATCAGAAATGAATGACATTTCAGGCTGACTCTTATAGCCTTCAGGATGATATCTCCTAGGAGGAATCACCCATTCAGCATAAGGGTTAGGCTGAGATGTAGGATACTTGATATTCAATTTAGATTTATCCTGTGCAGACAACCCAGAACTCTGAGCTCTGTTCGACGCACGTCGACCTAAGTTCGACGCTGAAGTTTCAGGACGTCGAGCTCCATTCGACGCTTGAACAGGCCTACTTTCAGGGACAACAACAAGTCGACCTGAGTTCGACGTGTGTCGACCTGAGTTCGACGCTTCAGCAAGGTGTTGCTGATTCTTGTTAGAACGGCGTCGAGCTCTGGTCGAAGGACGTCGAGCTCTGTTCGACGTTTTCTGTTGAACTTGAAGTTGCTTAGGTAGATCAGAATTTTTTCTGGCTAATACCATAATTCCTTTACCCTTGTTACTGGTAAATTTTATGGGAGTTGTTAGCACTATAGGTTGGCTTGGAGAGGCACCCAAACCTAGTGAACCACTCATTCTTGAGTTCACTGTGCTTGTGATGTCTATTAGCTTGAGGCTCCTCCCATTGAGAGTTTCCTCTAGCTGTTTAGCCTTGGATAGCTCACTCTTTAGTGAAGCTATCTCCTCCCTACAGCACTCTAACTCATCAGAGAGCTTGAGATTATTTGCACTTAATGTGCTGTAATCAGACAGTTGACTTCTAAGAGAATCATTTGTCTTCTCTGCTGTCAGCAAGTCTATGCACATTGATTTAAATCTAAACTTGAAATCATCAGAAGAAAAATCAAATGAGTCAAGTACCTGATCTTCACTCAATTCCTGATCAGTCACATATTCAGATTCATGCTCTGAATCTGAGCTGCTTTGTGATGCATTGATTGCCATCATGCAGAATCCTTTTTCTGTGGCATCATCCTCATCATCACTTGTGCTGGATGATTCTTCAGAATCTTCAGTATCACTCCAAGTTTCTGCAACAAATCCTTTCCTTGTATTTTTGGTGTTGCTGGAAGAGGATTTCTCATAATATTTCTTTGAATCTTTCTCTCTTTTCTTGTCTTTTCTTTCTCTCTTATCTTTCTTGTCTTTGCCTTGATTCTCAGGACAGTTTGGTGCAATGTGTCCTGGTTTCCTGCAGCCATAGCAAATAATTTCTTTATTATTAGATCTATCATACCTTGGCTTGTCTTGGTCCTTAGAAGACCATTTTCTGAAATTCTTCCTAGCCATCTTGTTGAATCTTTTGGCTAGTAGGCTTAGAAGTTCTTCATTGACTATCTCCTTCTCTTTAGGTACTTCCTCTGAAGCTTTGAGAGCTATTGTCTTCTCCACTTTGGGTGCAGGAGAAGATGTGTTTTGCTCCCCTTCTCTTGTCTTGACAAATTGCTCATAGGACTTGAGCTTGCCTAAGAGAGCTTCAGTGGATAGCTCAATTTGACTTCTGCCATCTTTGATTGGCCAGATTCTTGAATCCCAAGTGCTAGGTAGGCACATGAGAATTTTATCATTTATCTCAGTGAGAGATATATCCTTGTCCAGAGTTTTCAACTCACTGACAATGAGACTGAATCTGTTGTACATGTCAGCCACAGATTCAGCTGGAGCCATTTTGAAGTTCTCATACTGTGTTATCAGTTGAGCTCTTCTATCCTTTCTTTCATCAGCTGAACCTGAGACTATTTCAGTTAATTTGTCCCAGATTTCCTTGGCAGAATTGCATTCAGCAACTTTTTGGAATATGTCATCAGACATAGTTTGTGCCAATATGTTCATTGCTTTTGCATCAGCAACTTTCCACTTCTTTATATCAGTGTCTGTTCCTGCAGGAGGTGGAACAGCTGAAGTACTTGCTGAAGTAGGAGGTCTTGGACATTCTGTTAAGACACAATTAAAGATATCTTCATCAAAAGAATTCATGTAAAGTTTTATCCTTGCTTTCTAGAGTCCAAACTTGGAAAGATTGCACACTGGAGGTCTTGTGCTTGCATACTCCTTGTTTTGTGCCATGAGTTTTATAAAAACAATTTATAACAAAACAAAATAAAGTAACCACTCTATAGGGTTTGATCTTATCAAAGATCTTTGTGGTCCAGGTGTTAGCCTGAAGTAAAGACCAACCTGCCTCTGATACCAATTGAAAGTTAGGTGATAAGATCTAACAGCCTCTAGAGGGGGGGTGAATAGAGTAAGTTCAAATAAATTGATATATTTAAAACCTTTAGATTTACTTAGTGTAGGTAGTGAGTGATGCAAACAGATAAATATATTTAAAGTAAAATCACACAGCACACAAGCAAGAAGAAAAGCAATCCACAGAAGACACAAGGAAATTTATAGTGGTTCCCCAAACTTGGGTAGTCCACTCTTCTATCACCCCTTGATAGGAATCCACTGCAGGATGCTTGATCAGGTGTCCTGGGCACCACCAGATTTTTTGATAAGGTGTCTTGCCACCACTGATTTTGACAAGGTCTCAGCTAACCAAAAGGTAACTTTTGAAGGGAGTTAAAACCCTGTACAGAAGAGGTAAGATAAGAAGGGTTGAGTTTGCTTCTCTGTCAACAATCAGAGAGAAGCTAGTGGATGTAGATGTTATCAAAGCTCCCCCTGAGATATAGAAGTTCAGGTAGAAGAAGCTTTGCACAAGGGTGACAGGCTCTTCACTGCTTGTCCTTTTTCAGCAATAGATGACTCAGAAACTGAGTGTTTGATGTCTGAAGGTAGAAAGCAAATTGAGAAGAGTTGAATGCAGAGGCAGAAGAGGTTTCAGAGAATGTTGATCAAGATGTTTCTCTGAGTGTAGTTCTTCTCTGTAAATTCTCTGCAGACCGATTTCTTGAGGGAGAGATGAAAATAGATGTTCTCTGTGTTATCAGAATGAATGTTCTTCCTGTTCTCCTTGTCTCTCTCGAATAGATCTCTGAGTAATGGGATTATTACTTCTTTTTGATTGATAGCCGTTGGCAGGGCATTTAATGTATTCCATAACTGTCCATGCCTAGAAGGAAAGCCTTAATTGATTTCCATTGAAAATTCCTTGAGATATGGAGCAATTAAGTCTTGAAACGGCCAGGGGATCTCTTGCAATAACTGCTTGAAAAATCTCTCATTTGAATTTCAAATGTCGACAGACGGGAGAACTTAAAACGTCGAACTCATCCTGAAGCGTCGATCTGAGCTCGACTGACCGTCGATCAGAGAGTAAAAATTGAAGCAGAGAGATACACGCCAAAACGTCGAGCAGAACTCGACGTTACGTCGAACTGAGAACGACGCTGCGTCGAGCTGCGATCGACTGTGCGTCGAGCAGCGGTCGACTATGCGTCGAGCTGAGGACGACTCTACGTCGAGCTGGGGTCGACTCTCCGTCGAGCTGAGCAGAACTAAATCTCAAATAACCTAAGTTCTAAACTCACACTCAATGACCTATGGTATACAATTAGGTCAACATCCTTAGCATAGTTATCCTGACCCAAATATAAAAAGGGTGTTCCAACAGTGTTAACCTTTTTAATGAGCAACCTCCCTCTGATACCACTTGAAAGTCACACTAGTGCCAACTAACTTCACCTAGGGGGGGGGGGGAATAGGTGATGCGCAGTCTTTTTGCGGAATTAAAATTTTACCTGCACAATAAAAGAAAACAAACAAAGCACAGAAAGACACAGACAGTTATAGTGGTTCCCCAATTTGGGTACGTCCACTTTCCCCCTTCGACCTATCTCCCAACAAGGGATGACTCGGTCACTTCACCAACAGGATTGAAATCCAATCCTCACACTAATGGAAGGAACCCTTCTAACCGAAGGAGTCACTACTCCTCCACCACGGGTTGCACCCAACCCTTACAATGAGGAACCAACATTCCTTTACAACAAAAGTAAAAATGGAATGTATAAAATACAAACTACTTTTGGAGCGCTAGGTGTCCCTCTTCGTTCGATGACGCGTTCTTGAAGAAGACGAAGAGTCCACAACCTTAGCTCTCACTTGGAAAGGATCTCCTCGAGATCGGCGGTGGCAAAGATTGCGGCGACGATTCTTTCAAGATCGGCGGCGGCACAGATTGCGACAGCGATTCTTTCGAGATCCAACCTTCGTAGCAAAGCTAGCAAGGTCTACCAACGGTCTTACTTGGATCGATCGTCTCAATCGATTCGGAAGGGGAAGGTATTCCCGTTCAACAAATCAAGAGACAAAGGATCTCAAGACAGACACGTGAGACACATTGCTTGGCTAAGCTTCTGTCGCCGGGAGATCAGGAAGAATCCACGATCGGCGGCGGCGATAACTTGATGCGCGGTGACGGAGGCGGAAGAGAATACGCGATACGCTAGGTCAAATCCGGCGGCGCTTTCTTTTCGTATGTATGGATTGTCTTTACTGTTCAAAATACACGATTATATATATTGTAGGTCATCCTTTATGACCGTTGTGGGCCCCACCAAAAGTAGCCCTAAATCCGGTTCAAAACAGCGCCTGTACATTTGGTCCGGTCCAGCGCGCCAACGAAAATCGCCTAAGGCAAATTCGGCGGGAATCATTGGAGAATCACTAATGATTCCCGTCGAATTTTACTTAGAAGATTTCTAGGCTGAAAAGCAACCCATCCGGAGTGAATCGGCGAGAATCACAATTCATTCTCGACGAATTGGCGAGAATGCAAAGTCATTCTCGACGATTCGGCGAGAATCACTTAGTGATTTTCGCCGATTCTACCTTAGCAGAATTCTAGACGGCGCTGAGACAGCCGGAAGCAGTCGGCGAGAATCGGCTAGTGATTCTCGACGATTCGGCGAGAATCACTAGTGATTCTCGTCAAATCGGCGAGAATCACTTAGTGATTCTCGTCAAATCTTACTTAGACGAATTTTCGTCTATCTTCCCGTGAGCTGGTCTTTGACCCATTCTTGCTCCTTGTCTGCTCTTGATTTATCACAACCCTGTACTTGAAAATAAGTACACTCCAATAGTGAGAGTACACGTAAGCCAACACACTAATCTGCTCAACGAGGGATTACGTTGCGCAGACCCATGTATATTGACCTACTGCACCCTGACATTGGTGTGTACTTAGCGTGAAATAACTGCAAGCACAACTTGAATACAAATGATCAAATACATTGTCAATTCACCTTAGCTGGTTCAGGAGTTTCTTCAAATCAGGTACATTGAGGATACAATACCCAACAATCATTCTAGCAACTTTAGACAAGAGAGCACAAAACATAATTGTATGTGCTATCGATGATGCCACATTTTAGAATTTGGTACATTGTAAAACCTCTAAGGAGATGTGGGACACCATGATTTTCTACATGGAGGAAACTAAAGAAGTTAGAGAGGATAGGAAATCTATGTTGAATCAAGAATATGAAAGCTTCAGACAAGCTAAGTCAGACATCATAGCAGAATGTTACAAGAAGTTCTTTAGAATTGTAAATGAGCTGATGACCTATGGAAGAGTCTTTAGCACATATGAATTGAATGATAAGTTTCTCAGGTCACTGACCAAGGACTATGATACAAAAATATGTGCCATCAGAGAGATGGCCAGGCTTGCTGATACACCTCCACCAACCTTGTTTGGAAAATTGCTATCTTATGAGATGTAGCTCACTGGCAAAAAAGAGGAGGAGAAAAGCAGTAGGTCTGAGTATAAAGACAAGTCAGTAGACTTTAAAGCTGAAGACACAAGAAAGGATAGGAGAAAGTCTCCTTCTCCACCCAGAAGAAGTGCTGAGGCTGAAGCAGAAAATCCTGATATCAGTACATCAGACAGCCAAAATTCTGATGAAGACTTTGCTGCCTTTACAAGGCATTTCAGAGGTTCATGAAGAAGAAGAAATAGAGAACCAAGCCATCTTCATCATTCCTCAAGGATGATTATTACAAGAAGAAGAAGACTTCTAAGGAGGACATGTATGTCTCTAATCCTAGTAAACAAACTACTTCTAAAATTGTTTATTATTGCTGCAACAGGCCTAGATATGTCATAGCTGACTATCCTAATAAGAGAAAGGATACTAAGGATAAGAAGAAGCCTCAAAATAAGGGAAAGAAGGAGAAATCCTTTGTTTCCCAGAAGCAGAAGAGTTGGACTGACTCTTCATCCTCAGAATCTGGAGAAGAGGATGATGCATAAGCTTATATTGGGTTGTTTACTACAGAAGAGGATTCTATGGAATCAAAATTCTTGCAAATGCTGGATTCCATAAATGGAGGTGAGGACTATTGTTGTAGAGGGCTGATGGCTCTTTCAGAAGAAGATTAGTGTCAGGATC
The DNA here is from genome assembly GCA_039513925.1 of Platanthera zijinensis. Classification (NCBI taxonomy): domain Eukaryota; kingdom Viridiplantae; phylum Streptophyta; class Magnoliopsida; order Asparagales; family Orchidaceae; genus Platanthera; species Platanthera zijinensis. Next base: position 58,117,231 of record CM077078.1, read on the forward strand.
AGCCTGGTTCTAAGTAAAGTATACAGTCCATCCTTAGCTTCTGATTATTTTACTGGATCAGAATCAGAAGCATCAACATCAAGAGATGTGGATGGTTCTGAATCTGAGGGGGATGTACATCAATTAATTGATGAGTATGGTGGTCTGTTATAGGATCTTAAGAGAAGAAAATTCCTTGTCAAGAAGCAGGATGAGGAAATTGAATCTCTCAAACTAGCTGCATCAAATTCAAAAAAGATGTTGGATTTGAAATTAAATGAGGTTGCCAAACTGAAAAACATAACTGTTATTCAGATGGTCACAATCTCCTTCAAAGAAAATCACATCAAAGATCTGGAAGCAAGACTCCAGAAAGAAAAGGATCTAGTGGCTAAATTTTCAAAGCCAAAGTCTGTCTTGCCTTTAATAGATAACTTCATATCTTAGAAAGGAAAGACAGGACTAGGCTTCAAGGAAAGAACAAGGGCAGTCAATTCTCAAGGAAAAGGCCCAGTTCAGCCACTAGCTATGAAACCCCCTATTTCTTTTAGAAAAGTGATGCAACCTACTAACAGGTATGATCATGACCTCACTCATGGTCACTGTGTGTATAGTAATCTCAATAGCAAGGGTGCATATGCTAATAGGCCACCCTATAAGCAAACCCATCAGGTGCTTAAGGAATCCTTGGGGTATACTGCTCCAGCACCTACACTTAAAAGGAATACTGACAACAATGTTGTGAAGCTTGTACTTAAGAAAAAGTACAATAGATTTGAGTGCTGGTGTTGTGGCAAGGTGGGTCACTTTGCCATTGATTGTTGGTTCAATACAAGTATTCAGAATAAGACCAGTTTACCTGTCAGAAAGGCTGCAGGTAAGCATGTCAGATTTCAAGCTAACCTTAACCTAGGACCCAATAACTATTTGGGTTCTAAGGATAGGTAAATATTTATTTGATACAGGTGAGTCCAAGTGGTCATACCCTTATATGGTACTTGGATAGTGGATGTTCCAGGCACATGACTGGAACAAGAAGGATGTTGAAGGACTATTCTCCCATAGAGAATGGACCCAAAGTAATCTTTGGTGGATCTGAAAAAGGTGTCATCAAAGGGTTTGGTAACATTTCTAGTAACTCTATCTGTATCACTCAAGTAGCTTATGTGAAAGGTCTGAAACATAACCTAATTAGCATAAGTCAACTAAGTGATCTTTGGTATGACATCTCTTTCCTCACGGGTGAGTGCCAAATAAAGAGGTCAAGTGATCAAGAGATCATTTTGACTGGCACTAGGAAAGGGAATGTATATTGTGTTAACCTTGATTGTGAGTATAACAACTCACCTATCTGTCTTGTTGCAGATGAGAAAACATCACAGTGTGTCCAATGGCACAAGAGGCTAGCTCATCTGAACAATAAGTCAACAGGACAATTATTTAGTATGGATCTAGTAAGGAATGGTCCTCAGGTCAAGTGTATTAAAGAGGGTGTTTGTTCAGCTTGTCAAAAGGGCAAATAGACCAAGACCTCTTTCCATGGACTTATTACCAAAGATTTAGTGAGATGTCTATATCTCTTGCATATGGATTTATTTGGTCCTATGCCAGTTCATAGTCTAGATAGGAAAATATACACATTAGTTATTGTGGATGACTATTCTAGATTTACATGAGTTTTCTTCTTGATGCAGAAATCTGAAGCCCCTACTGTCTTCTAGACTTTTATTAGACAAATTCAGAATGAATTTAACAATTCAGTGGTCAAAATTAAAAGTGATCATGGAACTGAATTTCAGTCTGAGTGTATGACAAAGTTCTGTGAAGAATTTGGGATTCATCAGGAGTTCTCCTCACCTAAAACTGCATAGCAAAATGGAGTTGCTGAGAGAAAGAATATGACTCTAATTGAGGCAAGTAGAACACTACTAAGTGACACTTCTTTCCCTGAATACTTCTAGGGTGATGCAGTAAATACTGCATGTCATGTACTCAATAGAGATTCCATCAATAAAAGACATATGAAGACTCCCTAAGAGATTATGAACGGCAGAAAACCAAATAATTCCTACTTTAGAATCTTTGGTAGCAAATGTTATGTCCTAGTTAATCGTAAGCACTACCAAACTAAGTTTGCTGTCAAATCCCTAGATGGGATATTTGTTGGGTACAGTAATAACAGTAGGGCATACAAGATCTACAACTTGACTACACAAGTTGTAGAAGAATCTGTCCATGTAGTATTTGATGAGTCTAAGTTAATTAACAGTGAACAGTCTAGCACTTCTGGTAGCTCTACAGATTTAAAGGAAAGGATGGACAAGATGACTATTAGTGAAGACCAACCTGCAAGACTGGATGAAGAAAAGGATGGATACTGTCCAGGGGGAGTACAAGGCTCTCTGGATGAAGATGAAGACAATGAAGTGCATCGGAATGAGGAAAGTGAAGAAGACCAAGAGGTTGACAGATTTCCTCTAGCTGAAGACACATGAAGGATCATCCTGCACACCAAATAATTGGTGATGCAAGCCAGAGAGTTCTAACCAGAAGCAAAAGCTTGAACACAGTTCTATGTACTAGCTTTCTGTCACAGATAGAACCTAAGAAGTTTGAATAAGCCATGCTAGACATAAACTGGATTGATGCCATGATGGAAGAGCTGAATCAATTCAGAAGATGTAAAGTCTGGGAGTTGGTTCCTAAACCAAAGGATCACAATGTTATAGGAACCAAGTGGATCTACATGAATAAACTAGATGAGAATGGCACCATAATCAAGAACAAAGCCAGACTGGTAGCAAAGGGCTACAGACAGGAAGAAGGGATAGAATTTGATCAAACTTTTGCCCAGTGGCAAGGTTGGAAGCTATAAGATTGTTCTTGGCTTATGCTGTCTATCAAGGTTTTAAAGTATTTCAAATGGATGTTAAGTCAGATTTTCTGAATAGAGACTTGAAGGAAGAAGTATATGTAGAACAACCATCAGGTTTTGTTGATTCTCATTATCCCAACTATGTATATAGGCTTAAAAAAGCTCTATATGGTTTGAAACAAGCCCCTAGGGCTTGGTATGAAACTTTGTCTACTTTCCTTATTGAGAATAAATTTTCAAGAGGGAAAATTGACAAAACTCTATTCTTTAGGAAATCTAAAGGCAAGATCATACTAGTCTAGATATATGTTGATGACATTATCTTTAGATCTACTGAAAATAACCTTTGTAGAAAGTTTGCCAAACTTATGCAAGGGAAGTTTGAGATGAGCATCATGTGTGTGCTAAAATTCTTCTTGGGACTCCAAGTTAGACAGACTGATGATGGATTGTCCATATCTCAGTCTAAGTTCACCAAGGAGTTAATTAAGAAATATGGCATGGAGTCAGCCTCCACCATGAAAACTCCAATGGGAACAAGTATTCCTATCGGCAAAGATGAAGCAGAAAAACATGTTGATGAGTCTTTATATAGAGGGATAATTGGCTCCCTACTTTACTTGACTGCTAGTAGACCTGACATCATGTATGCTACATGTGTCTGTGCTAGGTACCAAGCTTGCCCAAAGGAATCTCATTATACTGCTGTCAAGAGAATTTTGAGATATCTTAAGGGCACACCTAATCTAGGTCTTTGATACCCTAAGAATAGAGATTTCTTACTAACAGGTTATTCAGATGCAGACTTTGCAGGCTGCAAAGGAGACAAAAAAAGTACCATTGGAACATGTCAATTCCTAGGTGGTAGGATGGTGTCATGGAGCAGCAAAGAAGCAAACAAGTATGACTATTTCCACTACTGAATCAGAATATGTAGCTGCAAGCAGTTGCTGTGCTCAGTTGTTGAGAATGAAACATCAACTTGAAGACTATGACATCAAGGTAAGTAGAATTCTATTATTTTGTGATTCTACTAGTACTATTTCTATTGCTAAAAATCTTGTTTCACACAGTAGAACTAAGCATATAGAAATTAGATTTCTTTTCATCATAGAACATGTTGAAAAAGAAGACATAAGTCTAGAATTTGTCAACACTAACAACCAAATTGCTGATATATTTACAAAACCTCTATATGAAAGTAAGTTCAATTATTTTAAAATTAAATTAGGTATGTTGAACCAAGAATAAGATGATAGGTCAACATAAAAATTTTCAAGTGGTATAAGTATGTCCAAAATTTCTCAAGAAATTTTGTCTAAGTTAGAAAGTTGTGTCGACACATGCTAACTGTGTCGACACTATCATTAAGTTGTGTCGACAAAAAAAAAGAATTGTGTCGACACAGAAATAGAATCTGTATCGACAGAAAAGTTGGTGTCGACACAACTCTGTCGAGACCTTGTAGTATATTTTTGTGTCAACACACAAAAAGCAGTGTCGACATACTCTGTCGAGAGTTTGATAGTATATGTCGACACTGACATAAGTATGTCGACACATAGACGTGTCGACTAAACCGAAATTTTGTCGAGACCTAGGTCATCTCTGTCGACACATATAAAATTTGTCGACTAGTAAATTTCCTAAGTTAGGTGCGTCTTTTGGCATACCCTTTACAAAAACACTATAAATAGGAGAAGAAAAAATCTGGTCGACTGTGCTTTCAAAATTCTCGACCCTAGACTTTGTGTCGACAAAGAAATTCTCCTCTCGACTCTCTTCTATTCTCTCTCGTTTATCAATGGCGCCACAACATGACGACAAGGTCAATGAGGGATACGAACTAGTACATAAGGCGTTCGAGATTGCCTTACCAGAAATCAAGGGTGTGATTACCCTAATCATAGAGAATAACTTGGAGTATTTGGTCTCTGAACCGTCAAGGATATGGAAGAAAGCAGTTCTTGAATTTTACTCATCTACAACTATGGATTCTCAAGGACAGAAGATGAAGTCCATTATTAACGGTACAAGGGTCAGACTCTCACAGAAGACAATTAGGAAGTCGATTCAACTCCCCAAGGTTAAAGAAGATGATGAAATTACTCCATCCATGACAAAGGATGGACTCAGGTGGTGTGGGCTGGATCCAAATACTAAGATAGGATCCTCAATTACCAGGAAGGGAATGAATTCCCAAGGTAAATTTCTATCAGAGATTATAGACAAAGTAATTCTTTGCAAGACAGGAGGACATGATAAAAGCTCTGCAACATGTTCAAACTTATGATCAGAGTAATATTCAAAGTGAAAACAGACTGGTCATCTGTAGTTTTTGACAAAATTCAAGAAAGTGTTAAGAAGCCTAATCTGTGTAGGATACTGAGCTTGTATCTGGCTTCCAGCATCCCACATGTAATGAATCAAATTCCAGGATCTAAGATAAATCATATGAAGAGAATGGACTTGAGAATTATATCCAGATGGGATAGAGTCTTAACCAAAGAAGTTACCACCCCACAGAAATATATGAAGAAAGATAAGAAGAAAACTACTTACCAGGAAGCAGAATCTTCCAGTGATTTTAAAGAATTGGTTGTATTCAGCTCAGATGAAGAACAACAAGGAAAGTATCCCACACCACAACAAGATAAAGAAGCTCAAGTTCAAGGGGGAGAGCAGTCTACGACCAGAGAACCAGATGGTCTCCACTCCAGGGGGAGACAAAACACAGACTACAATTGTTCATGAACCTGAATAATCTCAGCTACCTACCCAAGGGGGAGGTATTGCTGAAGCTGCACTAGAGAGTGAAAATGCCACTGATACTGTTATGGAAATAGTATCAGAAATCAACAATGAAGCACAAGTCAATACTGAGAAAGGAGCACAGGTTGTGTAAGTGTCCGACCAAGCTCAGAATGAGCAAGTTCACTTCTCCAGTTTTGAGAAGTCCCTGGAAAAAGATCTTAATGTCCAGGGGGAACCATTAGTTCCAAAAGACAACCTTGTTCCTCCTGTTCAGATGTAGCAAGAGTTCACTTTGGGAGAACTGTTCCCTGACTTCAATGAACCAAGGACTGAGGGGGAGCAGTAAAGGATTGAGAAAGAGATACAAGGAACTGAGGGAGAGATGTCTTAGCATACCCCTACTGATAAGGAAACTGTGAATATACAAAGCTCAACACAATCTTCTGATGATGAAGAAGCCACCATGGCTAAGAAAAGGAAGCTGGATACTATCAGGAAAAGGAGCACATGCTATAAGAAAGCCTTACAAATAGTCTCTCAACCATCTGCTCAAGGGATGGACTTCAGTTCACTGATGGTTTAACTACAAGTAAAGTTAGATGAGCAAAGACAATCTTTGGAGAAGTATGTGGATGAGACAAATAAAGAACTGCAGTTCCAGCTAGCTCAAGAAATTAAATCCATCAGATTTGAAGTAAATGTGAATAAGAAAGAGATGACAGATTGTTTCCATAATGGCGGTAATGCTGTAGTATATCTGGCTACCCAACAACAAGTAATGAAGATTGCAATTGAAGACATTGCAGTCAAGCAAGGATATATTCTAGAAAATCAATTCAGATCAAATGAAAATATCAAGGACTCACATGATGAAATTCTCACTAAAATTGGAGGTATAGCCACTGATGTGAAAGCTGAACTTTCTAAACAATTTAAAGATGATCTAGCTGCTGTCCACACAACCATTGAAGCTTCTCAAAAGGATATTTCTGATCACCTGAATAAATTTAGTGCCTAGTATAAAGAAGGTACTGAATAGCTGGCTGATCAAGTAACGTTTCAAAAGAATGATCTGAGAGATCATATAGCCAGAAAAGTCATAAAGGGGGAGAGGATATCAGTCAAAGCCAACTCTGATCATGTTAAATGGGTATCTAATACCATCAGAGCTACCCTTGGATTTCCACCACTGTGTGATGAAGATAACACTGCTGAATCTGGTGTTCAACCTGTTCATATTGAAGGTGTTCAGCAGGAAGTTGCATAGGTTATCTATCCTCCAGCAGATTTTGAAACAATAAGCAGGAAGTTCAGAAAATGTATAGCCCTCCACAGGAGGCTCATAATGTTATTATTGAAAAAGTTGAAATGTCTGTAGCTGCTATGGAAGCTCAGAAAGAGGCCCAGCTTTCTAAGAAAAGATTTAGAGAACAGGCAGAATTGAAGCCTGACTTTGAATAGTGGAGTCCTACTTCTAGGAACATTATTCTTACTACCTGGAAATCTGTGAAAGATAAGAAGCATGATAGAGCCAAATGGTACTCTGAACAAGAATGGACCAAGTATCAGAAGAGGCAAGATGCCATACATCAGCTCAGAAAGGATATCAAGGCTAGAAAGTTACCTGCTAACTCTGTGGAGCCTAGCAAGTAATTTCCAAAGCTTTTTCATTACTTTGAAAGACAGAAGATTAAGGTTGAAGAGCTCAAAAAGAAGGATCTGAAAGGGAAGAAGCCAGATGAAGATTCTGAAGCCAATTTGCAAGCTAAGATCAAGTCTGGAAAAGGAAAAGTGATTAAGGAGCCTAATCAATCTTAGGATAAATAGGCTAGTGTTAAGACCTATGTAATTTTCTGTTCCTTTAAGAATTCTGTAAAGCTATACTACTTTCTGATTAATGAAGATACCATTTTCTGTGATGAAATTAATTGTTATTTGTATTTACAAGTTACCCTGCTGTCAATTGAATATATACATCTTATTCTTTGTTTTATTATGTGTGGTGTATATCATTGACTAAGGGTTATGACTTCTCCAAATAGGGGGAGATTGTTGGGTATTTTGGAAAATGTGTACTAGATTTGGAGAAGCCTCACCTAACTCAATGGTATACATCAAGGTGTATTTGATGGAATGTTGAGTTTCAGTGTGCAGGTTTAAGAAATGCAAGAAAAATTTGAAGTACAAGTGTCGACACCCAGGAGAAGTTGTGTCGACACCTGAAGCAGGAGATGTGTCGATACCCAGGAGTTATGTCGACACTAGAAGCAAGACTGTGTCGACACACACTCAACGCCATCTATCAACAACAACTATACTGAGTCTGGAAGGCTTGTGTCGACACACGGGACTTGTGTCGACACACACTCAACGCCATCTATCAACAACAGCTATACTGAGTCTGAAAGACTTGTGTCGACACACAGGACTTGTGTCGACACACACTCAACGACATTTGGACACACACTCAATGACATCTGGACATACACTTAATACATCTATCAACATAAGCTATGTCGAGACCAGGAGCAGTTGTGTCGACACACATGACTTGTGTTGACACATACAACAGAAGCTATGTCGAGAAGATAAAGAATGACTGTGTCGACACATTGGAAGCTGTGTCGACATCATCAAGAATTATGTCGACACTTGGTCTATTTGTGTCGATACATTTGAAGTATTTTGCTGACTGTTCCCTGCTGTGATAGAAGTTTAATGAAGGGTCAGTTATCACGACTGAAATCTTAACAGCTGTCATAAGAAACAAGACTGACACATCTGTCAGTACTGTCAGAAGGCCGTTATAAACCGGATCAGCCGGTAATCATGGATGAACTCTATATAAAGGGCTGATCCATAATAATCATAAAGTAACAACAAGACAATACAGAACAGAATCAAGAGGAGAAATAACTGACTCAATAGAGATTGAGAACCAGTGAGGGGGAGCAAGAGGCAAACCCACAAGAAGGCAGATTCTGAAAAGTCTGCAAGTAAAATTCAGATCTGATTCTGAAATCAAGAAGGAAGCTGATTGAAGATCAACTCCAACTCCAATTGAAGATCAACCTTATTTTGTTCGAATTCAAGAAGCTTTGAAGAAGCTAAGTCAGGTTGGATCTAGAGTATTCAGTTCAATCAAGAACTGATCAAGAAGTTCTCACCCTTTTATCTGTTGAACAGGGTGCAGTTTTTATTTTCTTAAACAAATATTTATTTGTAAGATCTGTTATAGATCTGAGTTGTAAGCCTAAATTTATAAAGGCTGAGGTAGGGCTGAGTGCCTGAGGTGTAGGACTTGAAGAAGTATGAGTTGTAGGCCTGGAGATAAAGACTGAGGTAGGGCTGTTGCCTGAGGAAGGATTCTTGGAAAGAATCTGAGGTAGGACTTGAAAAAGCCTGAGTTGTAGGAATCTATCAGGTTCTGAGTTGTAAGATCTGTGGATCTGAGCTAGTGGAAGGAAGTTTGGCTGAATCTAGTTTTCTACTGAATAGGCGAAGGGGGAAAGTGGACGTACCCATAAATTGGGGAACCACTATAAATCTTGGTGTGCTGTGCTGTGTATTTTCTGTGATTGTTTTTGTGATATTTGTGTTGTGTTAATTGCCTTAATTGTTAAAAATGATTAGAACTTATTCACCCCCCTCTAGGTGTTTAGGCTCTTGAAATCAAATCTTTCACATACAAACATCACCAATACAGACCAACCTGTCCGGATAGGCTTCTCACATCATGCATATTCCGTACTTCGATTCTAGATCTAAATGCAAAAACAACGGGGATACAAGGATCTACTCGTTGGGAAAACTGCTTCCACGTGCTCGTGGAGCGACTACCCTCATATGCCAAAACGAAGGACTTCACATGTCCAAGGAAAAGGATCATTACCCTAGAAGTCTGTTTCGATTCCATAGGAGAGAAGTTCTTGCCGGATGGAAATGACCACTTCGCCTTTGCATTCGTAGATCTGAACTCGCCTCGCGAATCCGAGCTCCAAAACTCCAATGGCGACGGAAATCTCTTCTATCTAGCGCAGCTGCTCCTCCTCCAGACGACCAGCCAAAGTTCTCAAAAGAAATGAAGATAAAACGACCATTCCAATGCTATAAACCGAGCTACCACCGCGCGGTAACTAGCAATTGTCGCGCGGTACCTAGTGAAACGGCTCGATTTGTCTGCCATCGCCCAAGCTCTCCAATCACAAGTCAACATGTGGCCACGCCAATATAATTTTTCTATCGCCGTGCGATAGGTTACTACCGCCACGCGGTATCTAGTGTCGGTTACGACACGACAGCCAACTCTACCGCCACACAATAACCACTACCGCCACGCAGTAATAGCCCGAGAGCTTCGCCAATTAAATTGACCCTTCTACCGCCCGCGATATATCTATCGTCGGGCGGTAGCCTCCCGAAAGCTCTGACAATTTATTCCCGGAGCTACCGCCAACGTTAACCCTACCGTCTGGCGGTATCTCTCAGAAACCATTTTCTTGCTTCAGAAATCTTGGGGCGTTACATCTCCCATGGATCCAACCACACGTGCTCACACGGACCCCCTTGTCGATACCACTGATGACAGCATCCAGCGCCACCTCGACGCCCACGACTCTCAGCTCGCCTCAATTCAGAACATATTGCAGGACATTCTTGCGTGCCTGGACGCTCGGCCCACCTCTCTGGCGTTTGATGTCAACGGCAGCTGCGCCTCCTTTACCGACCGGGGCTCTCTCCTCGAACCAACCCCTCCCCCCCAGCAATCCACGAACATCGCTCACTTGGGTCGCTAGTCTCTTGCCCTCAATGTTCCGCATTTATCCGGTACCGATCCCATGGGGTGGATCGCCAAGGCAGAACAATACTTCAACTTTCACCTCACACCAGAGGCAGAGAAGGTTGGTACTGCCGTGGTCTGCCTTAATGGATCCACTCTGCATTGGGTGCGAATTGAAGCAGGAAATGGTCCAGCGATACGAGCCCCGCTATGCTGGTTCTGCTGTCGAGCGCCTTGGTTGCATCTGCCAGTCAGCCGATCTCGATGCCTATATCGACGAGTTTGTCTCCCTGGTGACACATGTTCCCGGTCTCCCGCAGGACCACTATTTGAATTTCTTCATGCAAGCTCTCTTCTCGTCGATCTGTTCTCGTCTCCGTACCCACCACCCGCGAACAGTCTCTAAAGCGCTTGATATAGCGCTTGCCATGGAGGAGGATCTCATTGACCGTCCGTCAGCAACCACTGGGCCACTTGCTCCTATGGTCGACCAAACCAGCCCGACCACCTTGGCATCCACCAGCCATATCTCCTCCACCACAGCCACCGCCTTGGGGGAACCGACCGAGCCCCCCAGCCTCTTGAACAGTGAGTACAATGAATATTGGGGCCTCTATTTTTGGTGCCGCCAACCGTACTCCCCCAACCATGAGTGCTCTGTAAAGGAGTTCCGCGCTATCATCGGCAATGTTGACCCTGAGGTTACCCTAGCTGACTTTGAGGCTCTGGAACTCTCAACGGAGGATCCACCTCTTGACCCCACCACAGCTATGTTCTACCGATTGGAGCTATCTTGCGCCTTGACGGGCAAGATCTCTGGTCAACAGACCATATAGCTCCCGGGCACACTGCGAGATCGCCCGATCATCATTATGGTGGACAGCGACGCAAGCTACAACCTCATCTATGAGCCCTTAGTGTAGCAACTCCGTCTTCCATCAGCTCCCTCCCCGAATGTTGCGGTCTGTTTGGGCGACGGGCGTCACCGACCATCCCAGGGTCGTTGCACTGTTGTCTCTCTCTTTGTGGGGACCTGTTTCGTGACCACATACTTCTACATATTCAGCTTAGGCGGTCTCAACGTCATTCTAGGAGTAGCTTTGCCCTGCACGCTCGGCGATGTATGCATTAATTGGCAAGTTATGTCCATGCAATTCTTACAAAAGGGTCAGCCATGTCGCCTTAACGGTGACTTCACCCTCCTACGTACTCCGAGCTCCCTCTGCACGATCCAGTGGACCACAGACGTCGGCCTCTCCGCAAGGCTATGGGCCCTCTCGGGCCCGTTCGACGTGTCTCTTTCTTTCTCGTCCGACCACCAAGAGCTTTTGACTGCGCTCGCCAACGCCATCCAGTCTCATACGATATTGCCACCAGCCCAGTTTCTATGCTCCAGAAGAAAGACGCCAGTTAGCGCCGAACCACCAAGCCAAGGTACTTGATCGTGGCTACCACCTTCAGGGGGACTCTGACTCGCAAGTGGTCCAAGTTGCTGGGTCTTACCGTCCAGAGTCTGATGCCACAGGGTTTCCCCAGGATCACTCTCGCAGCTAACATTCCGACTACTACCTTGGGGACAAGGCATATTTTCCAGACGACGGCATTGTTACGGATATTTGTGGCAGACGTGGTGTGGACCGATGAAGATGAACCGGACGCGTAGGGAGCAACTTGGACTGACGGGGATGATCGTCTTAGGGCCGTCGCAAGCGCCGAGGATATTTAATATTGAATATGTTGCTATGTTTGGTTTATGCACTTTTAGTAATTTTCGAATTTCCGTTATTCCCGATTTATGTTATTTCCTTTTTGTACTCGCTTCTCGCCACTATAATAGGCCATGCATACCTTGTATTATTTTTATATGAGATGTGTTATGAAAAAGGTTGTTCCCTCATTTACTCTCTAACCCTAATCTCATTCTTCTCTCCCTCTCACCGCCGATTCTCCCACTACTTCGGATTTCTTCTAGAACTGTAATAACAAACCATGGGAAGAAAAAAAGGGGGAAGGTGAAAACCAACAGCAATAAAAAAAGGGGGAAGGAGAAAACCTACATCAATAAAAAAAGAGGAAGCCGGATGTTTGTGCAAATTTTGTCACCTAAGTCCTTCCACGCATAACACTCTGGGTAATTCGGCGGAGAGGGCAAAAACTGCAACCGACCAGTTACTAGCCCTGCGAGCAGTTGGGCGAACAACATGAGACAAATAAAGGGTGTTGCTAAAAGCGGCGAACACCAGACTTGACCCGCCGCGGCGAATGCCATTCTTACGACGGGCCTCTTGATTGATCGAAAAGAGGTTACAAGGGGTGGTAGCAAGTACCATCGAGTACAAGAGAGAAAGAGATAGAGAGATGGCCGAACATAGTGTCTGCACCTACAATTCGGCAAGTTCTGAACCAAATTTGCGGTCCCCAATTGAGCTCCCCTGCCTCCTATTTATATTGTAAGGTAGGCCGCCCAAATGGTTACTGAAGCGCTAGGCATTTAATGCCCTATCAAGTGCAACATTAAATAAAATTAATATGACGTTACAGGGAAATTTCTCCTGGAGCTCACCAACGATGAGACCCCAACCTCCTGGGGTGGCAGATCTCTTGAAGGGACCGACTCTCGCCGACCTTTGGCTCGCCTCGCCTCACCGACCCCGGCTCGCCTTGAGGCGACCCGGTCAGCTTGAGGCGAGCTGGTCAGCTCGCCAACCTTCGGCTTGCTATGAGGCGAGCGGCGAGTACCCGATGAGGCCGGCACTTACCCACCTCTTATTCTTACCCTGGGGCAAGTGCATCCATACCTTGCGACTCGCCCCTCAAACCAACCACCCGTCACATTTGGCGGGGGCGTGGGCCCGCTCCACTTGCTCGGACCCGGTGGTCCCTTGGCTCACTCCACTCGATGAACACGGGGTAGTACAATGTTCTTTTATAAATTTTCAAAAATTAACTTCAAAATTTGGAAAACATAAAAATACAAAAATATGCTTTCAATTAATTTTTCATTTTTTATGTATATCAAAATAACAAAACAATCTACAATTGCAATGTTTTAAGGATGGTTACTTTTATCTTTTCTAGATCGATTACAATATTTAATTTTCATGTCAAGTTCTCCAAACATTTTATTGTTGTATCATGCCTTGAAAAATATCTTCTCAAATGCAATGAAATCTATTATAATGCACTTGTGTAGAAACTTATTTGCATGCATATAGTATAAATAATGTTTTATGTTTGATAATAGTTACTTCGCATGCACACTTTTGATATCCTACATGTGTTGTTAATCTTAAACTTGCATGATTGTATAGTGTAATAACATAATATATTAAGCTGCATAAATAAATTACCTACATACTTTTGAATTTGCTTAATGCAAATTTGTTGTTCATGCTATTTATTTTGAATAATTGTTGAAAAAAATGCTATTATTTACGCAACAAGTGAATTCAGAGCTCTTAGTCAACAATGAAAAACTCTAATAAACTTGACAAGGAAAACTCCATCAAACATTTCTCACCCTCCTGATAAGTCTTAATGAACATTGTGAGATTGAACACTTTGGACAAAAAATTATAAAGTGTCTTATAACAAACAAACAATCATCACTTTTTTGTACACCAGATCAAAAAATAAAATAAAAAATGTTAAAATGAATAAATGTGATCATTCAAGCACTAATTTGCTCTCTGATAAGTCTTAATAAGCATTGTGTGTGCAGAGCGCCTTGGGAGTTGTAATTGCTATTTATGTGCATTGAATTTGTGTGAAAGTAAAATCATTTATATAATTTATTCTTAACGGTATTATATTATACATGTCATGTGTTTTTAATTCACTCACTTTTGTGTTTTATCAAAACACATTGTTACACGTCATTATCTTTCATAACACTTTTATTCATGAGAATTGGACATTAACACACACATATACATTGTAAATTCATATCAACGCATGATTTCCACGTTGCTCTCTATAATATTTAGTAAATGCATTAGATATCAACGCATGATCTCTATAATGTTTCTAGTATATTTGACTTGCAAATTTCCTAACATTTGTAAATTAATATCTTGCTTAGATAATTTGGATCATGCTTTGAAATTTTGGTTGTTATAGCATCTCTTGGTTCATAGTTCAAAAACAACATGGTATCAACTATAACTATGATTATATAAATGCTTGGATTTCAAAATATCATCTTTATAAACTATAACTCGGATTTTGTACATGCTTGAATTTGCTCAATGATGTTTTCTTTCAAAATTTTATTTCAAAATCTTATTACTGCTATTTTACTACTTCAAGGTCGATCATGTCACATTAATTAAACAAGTAGTAACATACATTTTTCAACTAATGGTGTCTTGACATTATTCTCTACATAAAAAACTTTATTTGTCAAAACACTATACCCCACCCTTTTTTGATAATATTAAAAGAGGGAGAATAAAATTGAAGAAATATCTCATTTAGGAGTACACACTATGAAGCATCTATGTAGGGGAGTATCCATCTAAGGGCAGTATGGTCATAATGCTTATCAATTTGTTTTATAATGCTTATCAATTACTACAAACACAAATCACTTTCTTTTCATTCTTTATTTCTTCAAAGAAGATTTTTTATTATCAAAAGGAGGGGTTTGTTGGAGCATGTGTTATGCATCTCTTGGTTTGAGGATAATAAATCTCAGTCTGTTGGTTAGCCGCAGCAGTGGTCTGGAGGCTAGTCGCAGCAGCGGTCTGATGGGTAGCCGCAACAGCGGTCTAGAGGCTAGTCGCAGCAACGGTCTGATTGTTAGCCGCAGCAGCGGTATGGTTGCTTATCGCAACAGCAGTCTGATGGTTAGCCGCAGCAGAGGTCTGGTGACTTGCCGCAACAACGGTCTGATGGATAGCTGCAACAGCGGTTTGGTGGCTATTCGCAGTTGCAGTGGTGGGAGCCCGCAACTGCGGTCTGGTGGCAACCTGTAGTTGCAGTCTGGCAGCCTGCACCGACGGTCAGGAGGTATGCAGTGGTGGTTTTTCTGCTTACCTCTATTATCGCTGGGTGATCTCCATTAGTTGTTCTTTGTACAGTGTTGCGGTTTGACATCGTCAAACTGCATAGGCCGCGCAGATTGTATTTAGTCCCACATCTTTTGTTGTATTCTCTCATCTTCCACATTTTCTATAAATAAGGGGGCATACCTGTGTATTGTTGATCTTTTTGGAGCAATGAAATTTGTCTTTATTTAGCTCTTTTTCACATGGTATCAGAGCTAACCAATCCTTTTCTCCAATTGGCTTGTGGTTTGTTTGTCTAATCGCTTCCGGTCGGTTTCTTTCAGACTTATTCCAAACTTCTTCCAGTTTTCTTCCCGCCCTGCAGTCCCTTGCTTGTCGTTGTTCCTGTGACTTGTTCCTTTGCATCTTTTCTATTCGCGCGGCTTCTCTGTTGTTTGCGCTTCCCTCTTTCTCCTGTGCTCCTGCGGGTTATTTCATCTTGTGGGTTGATTCTTCTAGCGCTGGTTATTTTTCTCTACTCGTGCAGTCTCTTCTCTTTTTGGTGATAGATCCTCATTCTGCGACCTATTCTTTTACAGCTTCTCCCTCAAACCGTACAGTTTGAATCTTTGCTGGTCTTCCTTTCTTGGTCGCGTTCTTTCTGCGACTTGTTTGCTGATCAGTTTGCCGACATGTTCTCTTTTGGCTTGTGCCCTTCTTGGTCGCGCGGTTTATTTATTCGCAAGATCTCTTTTGCTGACTTGTGTCTAACTGTGCGGTTAGTCTTTTCTCTTTCCGGTTTCTGTCTCCATGAGGTCAGTTTATCTTGTCTCCTCTACAACTCGTGCTCTTGTGCCTCCTCCGATAAGTGGCTTATTGACTCTGGTGCCACTTGTCACATGACCGAAAACTCTCGTTTGTTCTCCTGCTTAAACAACCAGAAATTGGCGTCTCCTATTGTTATTGTAGATGTGACTTCTGCTCCTATGCATGGTGTCAGCACTGTACACATCACTCTGTCTTTGCCACTTGAGGACACTCTATATTTCCATTTTCCGTGCAATTTACTCTCTATTCATGCTCTCTTCGCACAGTTGCACTGCACGGTTACTTTTCAGCCACTACCTGTTCTTTCTCGGATTCTGTCTCAAAGGCTACGATTGATACTGAGACTGCGAGTGGTGGCCTCTTCTTTCTTGATAATGTCATTGCTCTTTCTGCTTCTTCTTTCCCTCAGTAATGGCATTGTTGTCTTGGCCATCCTCCTTCTCGCCTCATCCACCTACTTATCCCAGATCTTCCTCCAGATGATTCCCCTTTGAATTGTGAAGCATATTAGTTTGGTAAACATCATCGCTCTTCTTTTCCAACACGAACGAGACGTACTTCTTCGCGCACTTTTGAACAAGTTCACTCTGACATCTAGGATCCTTCTCATACTACCACTATTGGTAGAGATAGCTTGTACTTTGTTACCTTCATTGATGAATTCTCCAGGTGTACTTGGTTGTATATCTTGAAAGAGTGTTCTGACCTTTACTATGTGTTTACTGCATTTTATAATGAGACCTCCACACAATTTCATGTGCCTGTTCAGGTTCTTTGTATTGATAATGCCAAGGAATATGTCAGCCGTCAATTTTCCATTTTTTGTTCGAGTCATGGTTTGATTCATTAAACTACCTGCTGAACGGCGTTGCTGAACGCAAGAATCGTCATCTCCTGGATGTTTCTCGCAACCTTCTCTTACAAATGAATGTTTCTCGTTCTTATTGGGGTCATGTTGTTCTCCTTTCTTGCTATCTCATAAATCGTATTCTCTCGTCTATTCTTCAGGGCAATACTCCATTTTTCATTTTGTATCTCGAGTTCGAGCCATTTCCTTTACCTCTTAGAATTTTAGGTTGTACGGTGTTTGTTCACATACCTTCTCCTGGTCGTGAGAAACTTTCTCCCCGTTCTGTTAAATGTATATTCCTTGGTTATTGACCGACTCAGAATGGATATCGTTATTTTGACCCTCTTCTATTTAAACAGTACGTTTCTGCAGATGCTACCTTCTTTGAGGATATAACGTATTTTTCTCCTGCTTCTTCTCTCTTGCCCTCTGATACTTCTTCTTCAATGTCTATTATCTCGGCACCTCTGCTAGAGCCAATTCTTTTCACATATGTTCCTGTTACACCTTCTCTTTCTCTCGAGACTGATTCTTTGTCCTTGGAGCCTTCTGTGCATGTTCCCAGGCCTCTTCTCCTCTGACAGTGGATCTGCTCCACTGGACAAGAGTGATCTTGATCTTCCCATTTCTTTGTGGAAGGGCGTTTGACAATGCACTAAGCATCCTTTTGATGTTGTTGTCTCCTATGCTCAGCTTTACCCGGTTGGCAAGCGTTTTGCTCTTGCTATATCTTATACTGTCATCCCGATTACTTATCAAGAGGCTCTTGCCATTCCTTAGTAGAAAGCCATTATGGATGAAGAAATAAACACATTAACTGAGAGAGGTACTTGGACACTTATTCCCACACCTCTAGGCATCGATGTGGTTGGTTATCAGTGGGTCTTTGTTGTTAAGTATCTTCCAGATGGTTCTGTTGACCGATATAAGGCGAGGCTTCTTGCCAAAGGATTTACTCGGACATATGAGGTCGACTTCTTTGATACTTTTTCTTTCGTTGCTTGCATCAACACTATACATGCTCTTTTCTATGTAGTTGTTAATAGAGACTGAGAGATGTCTCAATTAGATGTGAAGAATGCCTTCCTCTATGGTGATTTGCAAGAGATGGTTTACATTGAGCAACCTCATGGGTATGTTACTCAGGGGGAGTCTCAAGTATGCAAGCTTCGGAAGGCGATTTATGATTTAAAGCAGAGTCCACGATCTTGGTTTGACAAGTTTAATGGAGTTGTTTCTCTTATTATGTTCAATCGAAATTCTGCTGATCATTCTCTGTTTATACGCAAGACTACTAAAGGCCTTGTGGTTCTTATTGTCTATGTTGATGATATCCTTCTTACTGGTAATTATAAAGAAGACATTGATCTGGTAAAGCAACATCTTCGACAACATTTTGTTACTAAGGATATGAGAACTCCAAAGTACTTTCTAGGAATTGAGATTTCACGAAAGCATAACTCTGTGGTTCTTTCGCAGCAAAAGTATGCGCTAGATCTCTTAAAGGAAACTGGTCTTCTTGGCATAAGACATGCTTGTTGCCCGATGGATTTTGGGGATGATAAGGGGTGGACTGAAGATTCTCCTTTTCTCCCAGATTGTATTGTATACAGGCGACTTGTAGGCAAACTCATCTATCTGACTGTTACAGGACCAGATATCTGTTATGTAGTTGGAAATGTCAGTCAGTTTATGCAAACTCCTAGAGAGTGTCATCTGCGTTCTGCCATGAAAATTTTAGAGTATGTGAAAGGGTCTCCAGGAAAGGGCTTGTTATTTCAGAAGCATAATCATTTGAAGATTAAAGCGTATTCTAATGTCATCTATGCTGATAATAAAGAAGATGAGAAGTATACATCAGGTTTTTGCACCTTTGTAGGAGGAAACCTTATTAGATGGAAAAGCAAGAAGCAGTCGGTGGTTTCAAGGTCAAGTACTGAAGTTGAGTATAGGAGCATGACTTCAACAACTTGTGAATTGAAATAGTTACGAGCGCTTTTGTTTGACTTGGGAGAAGTCTATAATCATCCTCTTTCTATGTTCTGTGATAACAAAGCCGCTATTTACATATCAAAGAATCTTATCTTCCATGAGAGGACAAAACACATTGAAGTTGATTGTCATTTCATTATGGAAGAGGTGTTGAAAAATCAAATATGTACTCCTTCTGTCACTTCTGATAAAAACTGGCAGTCTTCTTCACAAAACCATTTTTGCTTCGCTTTCAGATGTTTGTAGCAAGCTGGGCATGGTTGACATATACGCTCCAGCTTGAGTGGGAGTGTTGAGTTTGGCAGTTTAGTGGTCTAGTCGAGCGGCTTGGTGTTCGGGCGGACTGGCAGTTTTTCTAGGAGGTCTGGTTGTCTGGCGTCTTGTCTTCGCATATGCGGTCTGAGAGCTACCCGCAACTGCAGTCTGGTGGTTAGCCGCAACAGCGATCTAGAGGCTAGTAACAACAACAATCTGATGGTTAGCCACAATAGCGGTCTGGAGGTTAGTCGTAGCAGATGTCTGATGGTTAGCCACAACAACGTTCTGTTGGCTTGCTGCAGCAGCAGTCTGGTGACTTGCCGCAACAGCGGTCTAATGGTTAGCCGCAATAGCGGTCTGGTGGCTATCCGCAACAGCAGTGGTGGGAGTCCGCAATTGCAGTCTAGTGGCAACCCCTAGTTGCGGTCTGGCAGTCTGCACTAGAGGTCAAGCGTCTGTAGTGGCGGTCTGGCGACTTACTTTTATTGCCGCTGGGTGATCTCCGTCAGTTGTTCTTTGTACAGTGTTGTGGTTTGATATCGTCAAACCGCATAGGCCGCACAGATTGTATTTAGTCCCACATCTTTTGTTGTATTCTCTCATCTTCTCCATTTTCTATAAATAAGGGGGCATACCTATGTATTGTTGATCTTTTTTGAGCAATAAAATTTTCCTTTATTTAGCTCTTTTTCATAGTATGTAGGAACTATAGGTTCAATACCCTTAGAAGATAGGTAAAAGTCTTTATATATTGTTACCACAAGCGGTGTTGTTATCGCTGATGCTAGCACTAACAATCTGACAAAGAAGGAAGGATACCAGACTTGGAAGGAGGCTGCTAAAAAGGAAAGTACTACCGCTAGGCAGTATTACTAACGTCGGGTGATATCTTTTGGAAAGTCTATTTTTGGAAGAAAAAGTTGTCAAAAATTGTTGATTTCCAAATATCAAAAGTTGCCTAAAATAGAGAGGACAAGTTTCCTTAAATGGCGATGGGAAGTTAGCTAAAATGCTAATTTCCAAAGGAAGAGGAAGGCTTCCTAAAGTAGTTATCGCCGAGTGGTAAGGCAACTGTTGGATGTGGGCCCAAGCTTATAAAGTAGTTTCACAAAGGACGACGAAGAGACAACAGCCGGAGACCACAACTGAAGCAAAAACTCTCACAATTTTGTGAGAGCCTTCTCCTTAGTGACAAGAGCTCCACTCAATGTTTGTGAAGTCCACGGACTCGGAGAAAGATCGATCATGCCTATTCACCATCAAGTCCATCATCTTGAGGGAGTTTCTTTATTATTGTTGTATTTTTATTTCCTTTATTTTTCTGAGTAATGTAAATTCACCACAGGTATGAGAGACTAAGTCTTGTGAGACTTAGGGGCAAAATCATCTGGTGTGAACGTCGATTTCCTTGGAGGATTCCGCAATTCGACATGTGTTGTGGCAATTAGGTGTAGGGTAGATCTAGGGGCAGTTCGAGGCCTTATCAAGAAGAGATAAGCTAGAACCAACCGGTCCTTTGTAGAAGGGTGAGTATAGAAAAAGAAAAAGAATTTTATTGTCGCCTTGATCCAAAGCGTGACTGGGATCACAGTTTTGAAATCATAAATTCTGCAATAAAATTATTATTTTTCTCTAATTACTTGTCTATAATCTTTTTACTCTGAGTTGTAAAAGAAAGCAAATTTTCAGTTCCAAATGCATGTGGTATCACTAAAGCTAGCGAGCGGAACATAAAACATTCTCTTCCTGAACCTAAAAATTATTTAAGAACCCTTATTCACCCCCCTATAAAAATTTCTTGAAGCGGGAGCTAACGAGGTCGCGGGAACACTCAACCACAACCGAAGCCAAATAAAAGACAGTAGCAACAGTAGCACAAGAGTTTCTAACTGAAATCAACTTCTATTGCAGGGCGAGGCATACATTGCAAGACATGATTTTACAATGTAAGTCAGGGAACCAAAAATAGCA
This sequence comes from Platanthera zijinensis, assembly GCA_039513925.1. Lineage (NCBI taxonomy): Eukaryota > Viridiplantae > Streptophyta > Magnoliopsida > Asparagales > Orchidaceae > Platanthera > Platanthera zijinensis. The sequence continues at coordinate 58,138,506 of CM077078.1, forward strand.
ATAAGAGGAAACCGCGCGGACTGTTCCAGTAACCATACAAGCCGCCTACTCGCCAGTAAAGTCCGTCAAGACCGCCGAAGCCGCCTATTCGCGGATAACCACGCAGACGACTATTATTGCAATGCTGAAAGAGCCCGAACAGAACCCGATGATTGACCTGGCAAACTGCTCCACTTATCCGCAACTCCGGGGAAAATACCAAGTCACAAAGACCGTGACCTGCTACTAACCGCTGACTGTATCCGCGAACTGCTCCAAACCAACGTTCCGTTAGTCTCTTAGCCTCTAGGTGTTATCCACACAGCCTGCACAGAACCAACTTCCTTAGTCGCAGCAGTTAGAAAACCTTAATCGCAAAATCAAGCGCGAGCTCATTCTTACTGTTCACTTTATAATAATGACGAGCCGAGGGGTCCTATTTATAGGTGTGAGAAGGAGTGTCGTCACCACCTATACCGATAGGATTACCACCCATCAACCCTATCAACTAACACTATGTATCCTCACAATGTTAATACCAAACCAGTTCACCAGGTCGCGCCGACCAACCCTTGCCGGATAGATGACTAGTCCTCCCAACCGCACAGACACTATACCCAGTTCGCCAACCCGCAGCCCATGGCTTAGAAAAAATCCGTCCAGCCAATACTGCCGAACTCGGTGAACACCATAGCAGTCCGCATCAGGCAAACTGGGCGATCTGCCAACCAGTTCACACCAAGGCAAACTCGACAAGCTAGGCAATAAGCTGGACTTAGTCTCCCCAGATCAAGTCCACCGAATATCGCGATCTCCAATCTTAATCGCGCCACCTGAAACCAAGATCGCGCCCTACTAAACAACACCAATCCGCAACCATCTATACGGAATGCTCCATCAGTCCGCACGACCTCAATGCAACCTATCCATGCAACTGTGCTTACTCCACGATCCAATACCCAGACCGCAAGCACAGATCCATGCCGGACACTGACGAGCTCCAAAGAGTCCGCACAACAACCCGCAAACTATGATATTCCTCGCCCGAGAAGACACCTGCGACCTGGCGATAAGCCACCCCAGTCCGCAATATCTGTCTGCCTTCTTGCGAATCAGAGAATCTGCCACAACCCGCGGATAAACAACCTATCCGCCCGATTACCCCACCAGAGTGCTTGCTGGTCCAGACCGCTAGAGAAGAACCACAGCCACCCCGGTTGTCCGACTAAGCTATCCCCAAAGGTTGTCCGCCTAGTTCGCGCAGTATCTGCGATCTGTGCGGTTAGACCACCCTAACCGCCTGATTTCCCCCAACTTCACACTTCAACATTTTTAACACTCCCCCTTGAAGTGAGAAGAGGAAACCAGCCTAAGCAACACCCGTAACCGAGTAAATGACCCCTTTGGCAACGACTTGGTAAAGTTATCTGCCACATTGTCCAGACTCTGAACGTAGTCAATCATCAAAGATCCCTCCAGCACCTTCTCTCGTATGAAGTGATACCCAATCTCGATGTGCTTCGTACGTACGTGACAAACTGAATTATTCACTAGTTTAAGAGCACTCTCATTGTCATCGTAAATCAGAGTAGGACGTCGCACCTTGTCATGGATGCCATCCACTAACCGCCTAAACAAAATGGCTTCCTGAGCAGCCAAGTCCGAAGCCTTGTACTGTGCTTCAATAGTGGAGACGTACACCGAATCCTTCTTCTTGATGCACCACGAAACTGCCGCTGATCCCGCGAAGAAGACATATCCAGATGTCGACTTCTACTCATCTATATCTCCCCGATAATTAGCAACCGTATAACCATGCAGACAAAAGTTGTGTCCTTCTTATACAAGAGACCCAACTCCAAGGTGAACTTGACGTACTTAGAGATACCTTTAGCCGCCACCAGGTGACGTTTTCACGGCTCCGCCATATACTAACTCACCCGGCTTACTGCGTAAGAAATAGCCGGCCCAGTAATAGTCAGGTATATAAGACTCCCTACAAGATCCCGGAACACCAAAGGATCTGGAAGAACCCTTCCCTCATCCCGCCAAAGCTTCAAGCCAACCTCCAGAGGAATAGAACTGCTCTTCCCATCCCTCATGTTGAATCGCTTAACGATTCTCTCTGCATAACCCTTTTGGGAAACAAGCATGTCGTCCTTCTGCCTCTGCACCTCGAGCCCAAGGAAATGGTAAAGCTCACCCAGATCCTTCATCTCTAACCACATAGCTAGCTCAACTCGGAGCCTAGCTACTTCCGCCTCTGAGTTCCCCATGACGATCATATCGTCAATGTATAGTAGAACGAGGACCTGAAGCTCCCCATGCTTCTTAACGAACATACTGGAATCTGAGTCTGAAGCAAAGTACCTGCAGAACTGGAGATATTCTGTGATCTTCGCATACCATGCCCGAGGTGCTTGCTTCAGACCATATAGGGTCTTCTTTAGCTTGCAGGCGTGCCCTGGATGTTCTTCAGATACGTAACCCGATGGCTATACCATGAAGATGTCCTTGTCAATCTCGCTGTAGAGAAAAGCATTCTTCATGTCGAGTTGTCATATCTTCCACCCATGGCACGTCGCCAAGGAGACCACCACCCGCACCGAAGTCATCTTGGATACAGGTCTAAATGTCTCCTCATATTCCTCACCGAACTGTTGAGAGAACCCCCGAGCTACAAGGCGAGCCTTGTATCGCTCGATACTTCCGTCAACCTTCTTCTTTAGCTTATATACCCACTTGCACGTCACAGGAGTGATTCCTTTGACTTTGGGCACAAGAACCCAAGTATCATTCTTCCTGAGGGCAATCATCTCCTCATTCATAGCATTATCTCACTCCTTGACTCAAGTGGTGTTCTCAAAGCTTGAAGGCTCACGCTCATCCAAGGGACCTGCTAAGAAACATGAGACAAGGCTCACAGTGTTTCCGTCCCTATACTGAGGTGGTGGAAATATAGTCCTTTTGGACCTCCGCAGGGCTTGAACCTGATCCATCACTCCCTCTATTTCATCTGTGCTAGCTTTAATCCCATGCACACCAGGGGAATCGCTCCACCTACTTCCTGATCTAGAAGCTTCCTCCCCAGAGCTAGTTTCCGCCGGAGCACCTGGCAACACTGGCAATTCCACCAGAAGATCCCGAGCAGCTTCACCCTGCTCTCCATCAGACTTGCTCCCCTGTAGATCTACAAACGAGATACCCTGGTATGAAGTTAACTCGTTAAATACCACATCATGGGAGACAACAGACTTCCGTGTCTCTAGATCCACACACTTTTATCTCTTCTTTCGCTCATCATATCCAACGAAGGCTAGCTTCCTTGCTTTTGCATCTACCTTTGTCCTGAGTACGTCTGGAACGTGCGCGTAGCAAGTCGACCCGAAAACCCGAAGATGTTCCATGCTAGGCTTCTCCTTGAAAATCAACTCATGAGGAAATCTCATGTTGATTGGACTGAGGGGAATTATGTTGATGACGTATGCCGCACATGTCATTCCCTTTGCCCGGAAGGCCATAGGAATGCCTTTGTCGTGCAGCTAGCACTTGAAGGTCTCCGTCAAATGATGGATCTTCCGCTCTGTAATTCTGTTCTGCTGTGGAGTGTGAGCACAAATAAGCTCTCGTTGGATACTGAACTTTCTGCAGAAGTTAGAGAAATCCAACCAAGTAAACTCTCTGTCATTATCCGTTCTCAACTACTGAATCCGCAGACCGAGACGACCCTCCATAAGCTCATAGAACTCAACAAACTTTCGAATGCCTCTGGCTTCACTTTCAGAAAGTATACCCATGTGTACCTTGAAAAGTCATCAACAAGAATAAGCATATACCTGCTTCTACCAAGACTTGACGTGACGGTAGGCCCCGTTAGATCACTGTGGATGCACTCTAACGGTGCTCAACACCTAGTCTGTGATATGTCAAATGGAAAGCGATGTGCATTTCCATACTGACACCTGACACAGACATGACCGTCGCTATAGAATGAAATACTAGACAGGCTATGCACCAGGCCTTTCACCATCATAGCCTTTAGCTTGCCCATTCCTATATGCCCCAACCTCTCGTGCCAGATAACAACTCTATCATTTTCCCTAATCTTGTCAACATAAGTACTTGTCGCTAAAACGAACAAGTCTTTCACCCCCCTCCCAATATGAGTAACGCCAGCTTTCACAGCTGAAACATTTCGGAGAAACCTCACTTCTGTCGGGCCGAATAGAACGTGATATCTTGCATCCACTGCATTGGTCACCGAGAAGAGATTTTTCTTCATCTCAGGTACGTGATACACACTCCGCAAAGTGAGTGGCCCCTGATCACTACCCAAATAAATCGATCTCTTCTTCTCTACTGCATGCATATTATCATCAGCAGTAATGATAGAGACATTACCTTTAAACTCCTGCAGAGACGAGAAAATGGAGACATCCCCTATGAGGTAATGACCACACCCACAGTATACAATCAGATCCTACTGATAATCAATGGAGGAAAGTGCCTGGACACAAGTTCCCATCATGAAAGAACCTCCCCATCCTTCATCCTTAGGCTTAGACTCAGACTCCTTCTTTGTAGCATGCCCCAGCTGAAGTTTAACTTTGCAATCCTTACAGATATGACCAAACTGGTTACATCTGTAGCACCGTAGTCCGCTCCGCTTCTTCCCGTCGTCAGCCTTAGTTGGCTTGCTCATCTCCTGCTAAGATGAAGAAGACAACCCATCGCTCGCAGGCGTCTTCTTCTTCCTATCCCATCTGTTCTTCTTACCCGAGAAGAGAACATCGCAGTCTCCCTTGGAGACCGACACTCCATCCATCTGCTTTGGGAGGCTCTCCTGCAAAGCCAGCAAGCTATCTAGCTCCAGCAAAGATGGTTGATTGGCCCAGCCCTGAACAGAAGTAACAAAGGTCACGTACTCCTTCCGCAAGCCGCAGATTATGTGTCTTTTCATCTTCGCCTCTAAAATGGGCTCATCCGGGTCCAGTGCCAAAATCTCAGCGTAGATGTTCTTCATCTTTAAGAATAAAGATGACACTAACAGGTCCTCTGAGTGGACTTAGCTAACTCATTTTCCAAGAATTGTAGTCGGGCTAAATTCTTCTTGTTGAGCAGACCATCCAGATATCAGCTGCCAATCGACAGTCAATAATGTGATCGAACAACTCCGATGAAACGGTGCGCTTTATAGCGGATGTAGCCTTAGAATTTGTACGCTTCCACGCCTTTACCGTGTAAGACCCCTCTCCCTTACTAAGGAGGTTACCCGGTCTTATGCCCAGAACTGTCGCCTTACGGTGACACTAACACACAGGCTAGTCGACACCGCAAGACGCCGATCATGCCGGCTAGTACGATCATTCAACTATTGTCCAATCGAGAAATGAAGCATAACAAGTAGTTAAATAAAACTAACAAGTCCACAAGTCACAGTATAACATCATAATATATATGAATGACAAGTACAATAGTCCAAATGAGTACAAAAATGAGAGGACTTATGTCCTGTATATGCCAAATCAAATCTCTCTCTCTCACTATAACAAAACTATGCGGAAGCAAACTCTAACACAATTACACCCATCATCACCTAACACTGAGCTGCAGTAGTAGGTGTAGGTGGTGGTATCTTCTCCTCATGTCCTGCCACCTCGTCCAGCCGGTCGTGCCAGTTCTCCAGATCCTCGAGCTCCTACGGTCACAACCGACCGTTAGTCATAAAGACTAAGCTATTTTGTCCTCGTCTCACCCTTGCGACTCCTAGGTACCGAGCGGGAGGATGAAGCGGAGGACAACAAAGGGTACAAAAAGAAAGCAGGTGATGGTGGATCTATTCTATCATAGTTATATACTAACAATTATATCTTTACACTAGCAGTTCTATATAGCACATGTAAGGTATGCAAAGCAGTATTGAAAAGAATTGCGGTAAGTAAAGTAAAGAAACGAAGCAGAAAATAAACTAGCTACCACTACGCTATCATCACAGTAATACCTTAACTTATATGAATGCTCATACAAACTTATAAATTAATGTTTCAGAATTATAACTTATCATATAAAAGAGTCCATACTAATTTATATGACAAGGATCTATGGTGTGTATGTCCTAAGTATGTATGTATGATATGATGAGTTATGCGGGTTATGATTTATACAAGTGTAACTCATGCACACGAATATGTGATCACAGACCTTTAGTTCCCTATTTTTGGAGTTAGATGAACTATCTGTTACTACCATTGTGGTTATAGAAGTAGTGGAGCGGGCGTCTCCACTCCTAGGCAGGTATGCACACTACCAGGCATAGACCTCCCATACGCCTCTGTACATGTCCTAGGTGCACTCTAAAGTCTATGTGTACTAGTTGTTGGCTACCTGCTAGTCTTTTTGGTAGAGTGTGCGTTTTCGGGGATCGTCCTCCAGACCGCAGTGTAAAACAACCCACTGGCCTCTCAAACCCTCACACCTCGCTAGAGTCACCGTACTGTCATCGGTGTGACGATTGACCCTGTACAACCTAACCCGCCACTAGTTTGTTTCTATGCACATGCAAGATACTTCAACCCGAGCCTCCAGCTCGCAGGACCAACCCGTCCTGAAATAAACCTCTCGAGCCTCCAGCTCGCAGGACCAAATCTGTACTGAATATCAAACACTCGAGCCTCCAGCTCGCAGGAAAACCTGTCATGAATCCCTCCAACCCTACACGGGTGAGTTTTTCACATTGTTCCCTTAATCTATTAGACTACTCTTGTTATATATAACAATTTATGGTTACTCCTTGGACTGCCCAGGGCATGCCCGGTGAAGGGATCTTGGGGGCACTAGGAACAATGATGGGGTGAAGCCCAAAGCTCTCTTTCTCAAGGACACTTAATTTTATTAGTATTTATCCATTATTAATACCCAACTCTCTATGTTTCTCTTGAGTGAACCTAATGACTTAAGGTATTTATTAAGAGGGCGACGGTCTTCCGTCGGGCCCCGTTATAGTTATTCTCCTTGGGATTTGCACTCTAACACTCGTTACTATGTAGTGACCTACTTGTGACACTAATCAGGGTTTCAACTTCCCAATACACTTCTCAATCTAATAACTTATCATTCCCTTGTGGCTCCTAGTGTTACACGTCACATTTGCTAAGCGTAGCTCATGACCTAATACTAACCCGCATGAGATGACTTCCAATTCCTTGGGCCAAATGCCTCTAAATTTTTATCATGGGTTTGTCACATGTATAAAATTGACCATTCAGAATTCCATCAATTTTTTAATTATTTAGGACCATAATTTAAATCTTTTAATTAGGTGACCTAGGTCACTTTGAACATGAGCTACTATATCCAGTAGTCTATTATGTCTAAATAAATTATCTGGAGTTTATCTAGATTAAAAATGACTGTTCACCAAAAATCCTAATTTTTTAACTTGATTTGCCATTCATTTTCCATTTATGCTTATAATCACAATAATCCATTTTTCAAATGAAGTATCTCAAATATTTAACTATAAATTCATAGAAAATTACTAGTCATTAACGTTGTCAAAATAACACTCAAAACATAATTTTATACTCCTAGCTAGTTATTTGACATAAAATAATTACATGTTAACATAATTACAAAAATGCCACTACTAAGGTATTCAACATAAATAATCATCCAAAATTCTTAATAAAATTTACATGGGTTTATATCACAGAAATAAGGGCCTAGACATATTTCAATAATTTCCCAAACATTATTACCCATACTTTTAAATCAAATCCCAAAAGGGTAAAATTGTAATTACACTAATTACACAAGAAATATTTCTCAAAAATGCTCATAAACTTTTCCAGTGGTGTGAAATAACCTATTAGGGCTTGTATCAACAATTTAGAATTTTCTAAGTTCAGTAGCCCTACTTCTCATTTTTATTCCTAAATGAGCTAATTTTTCAATAATTCCAACTTATAGGATTTTTGATCCAAAAAATCGCAATCTTTCTATGGGAGGTCTATTCCATCTCTATGAGTCTCTGTCCAAAATTTCACAGACATGCATTGGGACAAATGAGTTAATTTCTCATTTTCCCATTTTTGCTATTTGTATATCATTCACAATTCTACCTCCACCATGCATATTGGATCCACCAACATGCAGAGGTCCAAATGGCTCCAAACTTTTCCCAAGGACATATAATGACTGAAAGTTTTTAGTGTCAACTAATTCCACCTAGGGGGGGAATAGGTGTAGTGCAGTCTTTTGCGGAATTTAAAATTACCTGCACAATTAAACAAACACAGCACAGAAAAGCACACAAGCAATTATAGTGGTTCCCCGATTTGGGTACGTCAACTCTCCCCCTTCGGCCTATCTCCTACCAAGGGACGACTCGGTCACTTCACCAAACGGATTGAAATCCAATCCTCACACTACGGAAGACACCCTTCCAACCGAAGGAGTCACTACTCCTCCACCACGGGTTGCACCCAACCCTTACAACTAGGAATCACTATTCCTTTACAACAAAACAAAAATAGAATGTACAAGAGATACAAACTACACGTGTGGAGAACCCGATGTCCCTCTTCGTTCGTTGAAGCGTTCTTGATGAAGACGAAGAGTCCACGACCGGAGCACTCTCTTGGAGAGGATCTTGCCAAGATCGGCGGCGGCAAGTGATTGCGGCGGCGATGCTTTGTAGATCCAAACTTCTTGACGAAGCAAGCAAGGTCTACCAATGATCTTAATCGGATCGGTCATCTCAATCGGTTCGGAATGAAGAACTAACCTCGTTCAACAAATCGAGAGACAAGGAATCTCGAGAGAGAAGCGTGAGACGCTATACTAGCCTCGGTTCTGTTGACGGGAGATCAAAGATGATCTGAGATCTGCAGCGGCGACTACCTTGCGAGCGGCGACGACGACGGGAGGATTTCTGCGATCGGCTAGGTCACGCTCGGCGGCTTTTGATTTTCCGTGAATCTCTACTATTGAAGTTCGAAATAAGCATGTATATATACCCTGAGGCCAACCCTAAAGTCCTTTGTGGGACCCACAAAGAGAAACCCTAGCCCCGGCCGAAACAGTGTAACCCGTCTTGGTTCGGTCCAGCAAGAGACGAAATTTGCCTAAGGCAAAATCGGCGAGAATGGGTGATGATTCTCGTCGAAGTAGGCAGGAATCACTCACGATTCCCGTCGAATTTGCCTTAGCCGAATTCCAGTAGGTAACCTTGTCAGCCGGTGGGAATCGGCGGGACTGCAACCTAATTCTCGTCGATTCGGCGGGAATCACAATGATTCCCGTCGAAGTCGGTGAGAATCACTTGGTGATTCCCGTCGACTCTGCCTTGGCAGAATTCCTGTAGGAAAACAATCAGCCTGATGAAGTCGGCGGGAATCACAGACTGATTCTCGACGATTCAGCGAGAATCACTAATGATTCCGATCGATTTTTACTTGGACGCTTTTTCTCTTCTTTCCTATGAACTTGGTCTTTGGTCTTTGACCCATCTTTGCTCCTCTTCTGCTCTTGATCTATCTTGACCCTGTACTTGAAAATAAGTACACTCCAATAGAGAGAGCACACGTGAGTCAACATACTGATCTACTCAACGAGGGATTACGTTGCGCAGACCCGTGTATATTGACCCACTACATCCTGACATTGGTGTGTACTTATCATGGAATAGCTGCAAGCACAACTTGATAGAAAATCATCAAATACATTGTCAATTCAACTTAGCTGGTTCAGGGGCTTCTTCAAATCAGGTACATTGTGGATACAATACCCAACAATCTCCCCCTATTTGAAGAAGCCTAAACCTTACAAGCTAAGGTGAATAGAACAGATGGGAATGAAAATCATAAACTAAAGATTCAGTTGAGAGTGAAATTCATTACCATTTTCCTGAGAGCATACTTAACGTTGGCAGCCACCTTAGCCTTAGCCGAGAGGGTAATCTCCCTTTTTTTGGCTTCTGCAAATCTGGGAATTCACTTGGAGTGACATGCTCCCCCTCAGATCTTGCATCCGTGCTCGAGCTTGAGTTCCTTGTTGATGCTCCCCCTTGATCTAAGAGCCTTGAGCCTTACAGTCTTCACTCTTCATAGTTCAGCATGCCGAGTTCAGTTTTGAAGAGACTGAACTTGGCCTCATCTAGGGGCTTTGTGAAGATATCTGCAATCTGCTTATCCGTGGGGACATAGCAGAGAGAGAGAGATATCTTTGTTTTCCACATGCTCCCGAATGAAGTGGTAGCGCATTATCTCTTTTCCCAAATCTGTCGAGGCCTTGGATCTGGAGGTGGAGGCATCATGATGACAGCAGTCACATGATTTCTTCACCTCCTATTCCTTCAGTATAACAGGCTTGGCTTTTGGTGCCTGCTTCCTATTATGGACGCTAGAGAAGTGGACATAATCCTCCACTAGGATTTCCTCATAAGGTGCCTTGAAGACACTCTCACCGTAGTTGCGGGGGAAGGCCCAACCATCATACCGGCTCTTGGGCTTTTCAACCGAGGGCCGGAAGAAGTGGCCATAGGTTGACTCAAAGTCCTGCTCATTGAAAGGAAAGTCAGGCTTTCTGAATAAAACAGGATCAAGTGGAGCCTTTCCCTTTTCTGCAGTAGAGGCCTTCTTAGCAGCCTTATTTTTCCTCTACTTTCTGTTTCTCCTGGATGATTTACCAGGCACACCCACATGCCCTAAGCCAGCCCCCTTAGCCTGAGCAGAGAATTCATCAACCAGAGGAAGAACGGTCTTGGGCATGGAGAAGCTTTTGACAATCTTCCTTTCTACTGCAAGTTGTTCTTCCAACTTGTTGATTTCTTCCTGTTTTAGGTCAAGGAGCCTTAGAGACTCTGAGTGCTCAGAAGTCAGGCCCAAGTGTTCCTGTCAGAGAGAGATCAAGCTAGTGATCTATTCTCTTAGAGACACACCCTCAGCCTTAAGGAATTTTACTTCCTTTTTCTGAGCCCTCAACCTCTTGCGGCATTCCTCAAAGGTTTTGAGCAGAAGCTCATACTTTTCGAGGAGCTCAGCTTCACGGGCTGATGGGCTATCCTCGAGATCATCATCAGGAGACTCAGAGTCAGAGTCAGAGAGGGGGGTATGATCTTTTACCTTCCCAGAAAATGGGGGGCAGTCTCCTTCTGAGTCAGAGTGACCCATTAACCCGAAATAGGCTTCCTCATCATCACTAGAGTATGACGAATCAGACTCACTCAGTGTCTTTGTCTTTTTAGCAATGTATCTCCTCTCCTTCTTCTTATCTCTAGAGGACTTGTGCTCCTCTCCCTTACCCTTGTCTTTCTTGCTTTGGTGACAGTCAGCAACGACGTGGCCTGGCTTATTGCATCCAAAGCAAATAATGTCAGCAGAGCGATGTTTGTTCTGTTTAGGTTCATACCTGTCAGAAGAGTAATTCTTCTTATGATGTCTGGAGGAGGAGCCGTCTCTCTTTCTTTGATTCCTCATCTTGAGGAACTTCTTGAACTCTCGAGTGATGAGGGAGAATTCTTCTTCAGATAGCCCTGAGTCGGAAGAGCATGGCTCAGAGTCTTCTTCCTCATCCCTTTTCCAAGAGCGGAACGAGGCTGCACCCTTGCCCTTCCTTGAGTGATTGGCTTTCAGGGCTACAGACTTTTCTTTGGCAGCGGCTTTGCCGGATTCTTCTTCAGCTTTTCTGGTGTTCAGCTGAAGCTCATAGGACATAAGCTTCCCAAACAGAATCTGGGGATCAGTTTCTGCCAGTTTGCCAAATTCTCTGATGGCGCAGATCTTGGTGTCCCATTCCTTAGTAAGGGATCTAAGGAATTTGTCATTTAATTCACCATCGGTGAACACTCTGCCATAGCCCTTCAGGGCATTGGAGATCTTCAGGAAGTTCTCAAAAGTCACTCCGATCTCTTCCTTGGGACCTTGCCTGAAGGCCTCATACTTTCGGTTCAGAAGGGATCTTCGATCATCCCTTACTTCATCAGTGCCTTCCATCAGAACGATCAGGCAGTGCCATATATCCTTGGCAGTCCTGCAATTGCAGAAATTCTGCATCATGGAATCATCGACGGTGCTGACAAGAATGTTCTGAGCCTTCTTGTCTAGTCTGACAAGTACAATCTCATCCTTGTACATTTCAGAGAGCTTCTTGGGCACCATTTTGGTTGGATCAATGGTGGAGGCCTTAGTGGGGATATAATATCCCTCCTCCACTATCATGAAGAGTCAGGGGTCGACTGCTTCCATGTAGTACCTGATCCTTTCCTTCTAGATAGGAAAGTTCAGCTTGGTGCACACTGGGATCTTCCCTGAATACTTGAGTCCTTCCATTTCAGAGATCTTCTTTCTTCTTGACACTAGACACGGGATCTTACTCAAGGAGTTAACCTTATTGCTGAGTAACCTCCCTCTGATACCACTTGAAAGTTTTAGTGTTAACTAATTCCACCTAGGGGGGGGGGAATAGGTGTAGTGCAGTCTTTTGCGGAATTTAAAATTACCTGCACAATTAAACAAACACAGCACAGAAAAGCACACAAGCAATTATAGTGGTTCCCCTATTTGGGTACGTCCACTCTCCCCCTTCGACCTATCACCCACCAAGGGACGACTCGGTCACTTCACCAAACAGATTGAAATCCAATCCTCACACTACGGAAGGCACCCTTCCAACCGAAGGAGTCACTACTCCTCCACCACGGGTTGCACCCAACCCTTACAACTAGGAATCACTATTCCTTTACAACAAAACAAAAATAGAATGTACAAGAGATACAAACTACACGTGTGGAGAACCCGATGTCCCTCTTCGTTCGTTGAAGCATTCTTGATGAAGACAAAGAGTCCACGACCGGAGCACTCTCTTGGAGAGGATCTTGCCAAGATCGGTGGCGACAAGTGATTGCGGCGGCGATGCTTTGTAGATCAAAACTTCTTGACAAAGCAAGCAAGGTCTACCAACGATCTCAATTGGATCGGTCGTCTCAATCGATTCGGAATGAAGAACTAACCTCGTTCAACAAATCGAGAGACAAGGGATCTCGAGAGAGAAGCGTGAGATGCTATACTAGCCTCGGTTCTGTCGACGGGAGATCAAAGATGATCTGAGATCTGCAGCGGCGACTACCTTGCGAGCGGCGACGACGACGGGAGGATTTCCACGATCGGCTAGGTCACGCTCGACGACTTTTGATTTTCCATGAATCGCTACTATTGAAGTTTGAAATAAGCATGTATATATACCCTGAGGCCAACCCTAAAGTCCTTTGTGGGACCCACAAAGAGAAACCCTAGCCCCGGCCGAAACAGCGTAACCAGTCTTGGTTCGGTCCAGCAACAGACGAAATTTGCCTAAGGCAAAATCGGCGAGAATCGCTGATGATTCTCGTCGAAGTCGGAGGGAATCACTCATGATTCCCGTCGAATTTGCCTTAGCCGAATTCCAGTAGGGAACCTTGTCAGCCGGTGGGAATCGGCGGGACTGCAACCTGATTCTCGTTGATTCGGCGGGAATCACAACGATTCCCGTTGAAGTCGGTGAGAATCACTTGGTGATTCCCGTCGACTCTGCCTTGGCAGAATTCCTGTAGGAAAACAGTTAGCCTGATGAAGTCAGCGGGAATCACAGACTGATTCTCGACGATTCGGCGAGAATCACTAATGATTCCCGTCGATTTTTACTTGGACGCTTTTTCTCTTCCTTCCTATGAACTTGGTCTTTGGTCTTTGACCCATCTTTGCTCCTCTTCTGCTCTTAATCTATCTTGACCCTGTACTTGAAAATAAGTACACTCCAATAGAGAGAGCACACGTGAGTCAACACACTGATCTGCTCAATGAGGGATTACGTTGCGCAGACCCGTGTATATTGACTCACTGCACCCTGATATTGGTGTGTACTTAGCATGGAATAGCTGCAAGTACAACTTGATAGAAAATCATCAAATACATTGTCAATTCAACTTAGCTGGTTCAGGGGCTTCTTCAAATCAGTTACATTGTGGATACAATACCCAACAATGACCTTAGAGTCAGCCACCCAAATTTGGGGGCATTTGAAATAGGGAATCACCCTAAATTCTATTTATTTAATTAATGATATTTTTATAAAAACTATAGAAACATAACTCCCAAAATTTTTGATTTTTGGGCAGGGTCTAAGTCTAGCATATACACATGCATGAACTAAGTTTCACTGCATGTGGACATAGGGTTTGACCTAGACATCCATTTGAAATTCTGCCCTAGCCTAGGAGTAGTCCTAGGAGAATTGTCCTACAAAGAGCTACGGTGCTCCTAATTGCAAGTTTAGGGTGTCAAATCAAAGGTAAGCCCTAGATCTAAATTTTTTATGTTGATGAGTATTTCTGAAATTGCATTTAGAAGACCTAAATTAAACATGCAAGTTGATGTTCAAAATGTGACGAATATATACATTAAATAATTATGCAATATAAATTAATTAAGTTAAATTGAGTGGCATCGTGTTATCGTCCCTGATAGCCAACGACCAGGATTTTTCCTTTCTGGGCGGACATAATCCACTGATTCCGTCCACCTGGGCCACCGCCACCGCCGGCGATTGTCGCCACCACCTCCGTTGAGGTGGTGGCTAGCGTTTCTTAGCGACATGGCCGCCAAAGGCGGCTCCTCCGGCGAACCCGAGCTAGAAGAAAAGCTCGGTATTTTGGCACTTTTCTCACATGATATCGGGCTCAATTGAGCTCGATTTCTCTCCTAAAAGATCTAGAGGACTTGCACAGAGGGAGGGGAGAAGAAACTGTCCTGGATGCGAGCTTGGCGGCGGGTGTGGTGGTGGTGAGCCATGACGGATGACTTCTCTGGTGAACTAGCTCGATCCCTCATTTCTCCAGTAAAAGCTTATCTCCAGGAGTAGAATTCCACTCCTCTGAGCTCAATGAAGGTTATGGTGGGCTTGGTTTTTGCTGAGAGTGGCGGGCTTTGTGGTTTTTCTTAAGAGGGAGGCCGGCCTTGAGCATAGGATATTCCTCCTTGTTGCCCAATTGCCACCATCCCCTAAAAACTGCTAGGAATGAGCTTGGGAGCTCAGCCAAAGGCTTGGGCAAAGGGGAGGAGGGCCAAGTGGCATCCATCCCCTCTTTCCCTCTCTTCTCTCTCTCTTCCCTTTAGCCAAAAATCCCAAAATGCCCCCTTTCATGTCACTACCCTCCAAAACCAGAGGGTAGTGGCTGTAAATGGGCACTTGGGCTGATCATGGGCCTTGGCTCATGGGCCTAGCTTATTGGGAATGGGCTTGGCCTTTCTTTCCTTCTTTAGGCCTTATGTTGACCATGTTGACTCTTTGGATTAACTTGGTCAAGTTGATGAGTGGGCTAGCCCCACTTAATGGTCATTGACCCTATGACACCACCCAATATGGGTTGGGCCATGGTGGTGCCCCACTTGGGCTAATTGAGCCTATGTGTGTGGATTTGACCAAATTAGGGTTATGGTTGACTTTGGTCAAATTGGGTCAATGAGTGACCCTATTATGTGACTTTTTCTTCACTTAGATTGTTTTTAGGGTTAGGGGCATAGTGGTGGAGCCAATGTGTACCTATGGTTCCAATTTGGGTTAGTTTGACCTAAGTTGATTTGAACCCCATAGTGGGCCCTATGTGTATCCACCTCAATTCCTTGGGTCCAACCTAGCCTAACCACATTCATCCACCACATGTCCTACCCTAATCTAAGTTAAGGGGTCTAGTAGGAAATGGGATGTAACAAATTCCAATAAACAAAAAAAATAATTTTGTCCCCGAAATTCAAGTTCGGGTCTACGGGGTTTCTATGCACAAGAATTTTAAGAAGTTTTCAAACATAATTAAAATAAATATGAGGCGAAAAGCTCTGGGTATCGTTCACACATCAAATCCATCGGCTCCTAGGTGTGCTCCTTCCATCCGTGGTTGGACTACAACACCTTGACCAAGAGAACCTTCTTCTTCCGCAGCACTTAAATCACTGTATCATCGATCCAGACCGGCTCTGTATGAACTGATCTATCAGGTGCTACCAGGCCTGCTATAGTGGTAATATGTTGCTCTGACCAAAGTAGAGCTCTCCGAAGCAATGAGACGTGGAAGACGTCGTGCAGGGTTCCTAACTCTGGCGGCAGCTCCAGTCGGCAAACCAAAGGACCAATCCGCTCCAGAATCAAGTTTGGTCCCATAAATCGAGGGCTGAGCTTCTTGTGCCTCCACACCTGCGAAACACCATGCACCAGACGTATCTTCAAGAATACCCTGTCTCCCACCTGGAACTCAACCTTTTGATGCCTCGCATCGTAGTACTTCGCATGTCTACTCTGTGCCTCCAGCATTTGATCCCTGATCAATCATATGTGAGCATTCGTATCCTCAATATAATCTGATCCAAGTGCCCTGGGATCCTCATCCTGGACCCAAGATAGTGGTGTCCGACACTTCCTTCTGTATAGGGCCTCATATGGTTCCATCCCAATGCTTGTCTGGTGATTGTTGTTGTAGGAGAACTCTATTAGTGGCAACAGTCTCTCCCAGTGCTTCCCCGTATCCAGTATACATAAACGCAGCAGATCCTTCATTGGTCCACTTTGTCTGGTCGTCGTTCTGCGGATGGAAAGCGGTGCTAAAAGCAAGCTGAGAACCTAAGTATGTCTGCACCGCTCTCCACTCTCTAGAAGTGAACCGACCGACACGGTCTGAGAGAATCGTCCTGGGGACGTCGTGGTAGCTGATGAACTACTCCACAAATAACCCCACCAAAACTGCAACTGGGTTGTCCTTCCTGATTGGTATAAATCAGGCCACCTTGGCCAGTCTATCGACAATGACCCAAATAAAATCATGCCCAGAGTGAGAGTGAGGCAATCCGTGTACGAAGTCCATTCCACTCTGGCACCGACAATGACTGTAGTAATCCTCCTGGGCTCTTGCACTCTGCCTTTACTCGTTGGCAGGTCTCGCAATGTAATGATGCGTGGAATTACGGCAAGCGCACCGGTCGCACAAGTAATAAAGTTTGGGAATAAATCCCCGAGTGTCGGTCTCTTGAGGAACACAGTAAGGGATGAGTTAATGTCGAGGCGGACTTGAGATTGAAGTCCTCGGGTCGGATCTAAAAGGGGGGTTTAGATGGTTGCGGAAACAGGAAGTAAAATCTACAAGCTACTCCTATGCAATGCCGCTATGCAAAGCTTCGCCAGGCGGGATGGAAGACTAGTCGGGCCGCAATGCACCGAATCGCTAGGCGGATGGGCGAGTAGGCAAGCGTATGAGGTGGAGAGAACGGCGGAAATCCTACTATGCAGGCCGCTATGCACTGCTTTGCCAGGCGGGATGGAAACTACACGGGCCGCTATGCACCGAATCGCTTGGCGGATGGGAGAGTAGGCTAGCGGATGAGGTGGTGAGAATGGCGGAATGAGGGTCGTGAGCACCTCTTCGCAACGCACGCCACTAGCAATTGCTAGTGCGGCAAGGATGATGGCGGTGGATGGAATATGGCGCACCTCAAGCAATAAATAACGAAAATACACAAATCACATAGACATGAAAAAGTGCAAGATCATTAACTACAATAAAATGTACTTCATCAATACAAAGAGTTAAGCTAAGCTACCAAATACAAGAGGAAGAGGTGTGCGAATCGACCGAATCCGAAGCCTTATTGAGGGTTCACGGTTGGAATCCCGGGTTGTCAATCCGAGTCCAAGCTCGGTCCTCAACTGCGTCCGGGGTAGAGGAGGCTGTCACTCACTCCCAATGGACCCGTCTTCTTTGTTGAAATGACCCGTAGATTACGGCTCCAGCTCCTCCTAACTTGATGGAGAAAGCTAGGTCAAAACTCCGCTTGAAGCTCTAGGATGAAGGAGGAGGCCGAGAGGATGCTCCGACGTTGATTTGGCGTTGAAAGCTTGCCCGGAGACCCTCCCTAAGGTGGAGGATGAAGGGGGACGGAGGAAACCCTCGTCCGAGACGAAGAACGGCGGAAAAATCGCGGATCTGGATCGATCTCCCCAAAATAGGGCGGAACCTGCGTATTTATAGAAAGCAGAATAAACAGCGCGCACGATCACTGGCGCACGACCAGTGGTCGTGCGCCATATGGTCAGTGATCGTGCGATATGGAGGCAGAAAAGTGGGAAAAGATGTCATGACTGCGCACGACCGGCAGCGCACGAGCAGTGATCGTGCGCGGTATGGCTGGTGATCGTGCGATATGCCGGGACAGAACTTTCACAGGAGAGGTCATGACTGCGCACGACCGATGATCGTGCGCCAAAGAGGTCGATGGTCGTGCGTGGGTAAAAACGCACGACCATTGACTCCTTTGCCAAAAATGGTGAAAGCCCGATGCCGGACGCCCACACGATCCCAGAACCTGCAGGAAAACTGGACGGGATGTCGATCATGGCAGTCACAGACATAAATAATATGCAAGCAAAAAGGGAAATACACACACACACAGAAATAGGCTAAAAGAGTGCACAAGACGTGGAAAACCGTAGCGAACCAAAAGGAATGCAAATGACGCAAAACGGTGTGCAAAGACAAGAAAATAAGCCTAGATGAGTCCGAAAATAGGTATATAAAGAGGACTCATCACACCCCCAGACTTAACCGTTTGCGCGTCCCGAGCAAACAAAACCTAAGCAGACGGGGAAAAATGAACTAGCTAAAAAAGAAATTGCCAAACGGAGTACCATGCGAAGTCGCATGCTCGTGTGCATAAAAATAAAGTAGAGGGAATTCTTAAGTATACAAAATATTTTATATTTTTCACAATGCGTAACAAAAATTTATTATTACTCAAAAGTGGAATCACGGTGAATCAGCCGGTCCTACACAGGGAGAAAGTAGACAGGCCACTAAGGTGAGCATTGCCGAAGACCGGGGCTCAAGATTACCCCCAAAGGAATCCACCAATGTCGGAAACCATAAGCTTGCCCGTTCGCACTCTCTCCACAGCACTAGTCAACTCAAGCGCAAGTCCGTAGGACTTCGGGTAATAATGGGGCTTGGGTTACGGTGAGGAAAACAAGGATAAACATGAAGGGTATGCACCTAACCCAAAGGAGCTAACGTACAAAACTAGTACCCGCTGCCCACAAAATAAACACGGGTGCACCACACCCCCAGACTTAACTTTTACTAAATGGGTGTGTGCACCGCCTACTCCAAATCCAAATCATCTCAAAAAGATTTTCAATTAAACTTTTTCTTTCTCTTTTTCTTTTCTCTTTTTCTCTTTTACAAATATTTCATTTTTTTTTCTTTTTCTTTTCAAAATCTCAGCAAATAAAAACTTTGGCGCGCTTCCACATTTTCACGAATAAAAATACCACATCACAACCCAACATGAAAATATAAAACACTAAGCTCGACTTGGGTGTGCGACTAGGATCGGCTATGAGGTTTTGGCGAAAATAGTGGAGCTGAATCAAAAGGAAGGGTAGGCACAAAGGGGCTAGCAAGGGCGATGTTAGGAATGGGTACAAAGCTCAACCGGGCCAAAAGGTGGCCTACATCACTCTCACGCTAGACTAACCGTGTACCAATGCTTCAAGAATAGCTTGGGGCAAGTTCTTAGCAACCGAGAAAGATAATCCTTCCTCCCAACTCAAGCAATACGAGTCTAGTGGAGGCTACACACATTCCTACACTACCGTTTGATTCACACCGGATTCACCAACTTTTGAGTAGAATAAGAAATATGTACGCAAATAGAAAAATATAAAACTATAAGCATACAGAAAAATTAAATCTACACAAATTTCTATACAAAACGAGAGCAGTTGACTAGAAACACAGCAAGGCCAACATTTTACTCCGTCGCACAATCCTAAACTAGCACAGAAATTTTCCAAATCTAACAAAGATACAAGTTTAACTCGTGGCACGCTAACAGCTAAGCACGCGCTCATGCGGGTACAGTGGTGTGCGATGCAATGAACATAAACAAAATAAAATACGAAAAGCTTCTAGTATGCAAAAGAACTGTGCACGTGCAAAAGGTAAACATGCTCTCCCCCAGACTTAAACTAAACAACACATCAAATGATAGAGAAATTAAAATCAGAATGAGCTAAGGGAAGAGGTTACCCAATGCTCAGCTAGTGAGCATACCAGAAGACGCGTGGAAAGTAGAAGCAGGCCCGCCATACGAAGAATCACAACCCCGCCAATGCGTAGTATCCATGAATACCTGCAGGGGTGAGCTCCGCAAAAACAAAAGAAAAATATACAAAAAAAAGAAAATACTAAACTAAGCTGACATAAAAAAAATAAAAATGCAGAAAATGAAAGATAAGTACTGGGGTTATTGTCATCCCAGCACGACTTATTAAATTTTATACAGTTCTAGCTAATGGGCCTATGAAATAGAAAATGCACAGGTAACTGTCCTAATATCCGTGTCGGTAACGGGTACCGATACGGTGATAGAACAGTTACCCCTCTACCTAGATAATAATACCTGAAAAGCTCAGGTAGAGGAAGCAGGAAATAAGATGAGGAGGCGACCTGGTCCTCGCTCATCTTATCACAAAAAGAATCCTTGCCTAGCAAGGTATCGTCCACCACAAGCTCGTTGGGGGCGAAGGTGAAGGTAGAGGCTTCAACTGCAAAAGGAGTAGGAAACTCCTCATGCAAGCTGGGGCACTCGCCGACAACCTGAGCACAAGGCTCAATGTCAACCCAACTCACCTGCAGGGAGTCAACCCGCACAGGCGCAGAAGGAGAAGGGGGGTCAAGGAATAAAGGAGAAGAAAAACTAAAAGAAGCGGAAATAGGGAGAGTGATCCCGGAATCACTCTCAGCAGGATCCAAGCATAGATCACTGTCGGCGTCATGTGAGTCATGGCGAGGGGAAGCTGAGACTATGAGGTCCTCAATGGTGATTTGGACCTCCTCAACCAATAAGGAAGTGGGAACTTCCTCATCAGCAAGGATCTCCTCATCAACACACCTCGGTGCGTCACTGTGTTCCAAGACATAATATTCTCCATTGACGAGAATAATGTCCTCGTCACACCATGGCGCATCCTCATATTCCCAATCTCCAAAGGGCACAACATCATGAACCAACTCACTAAAAAGAGGAGTAGATGATTCTTGCAAAGAAAGCGGAGGAACAACAACATCAGAGATAATATGCGCAGGTTCCTCCGGGGGTGAATCAAGAATAGGGGAAGAAGGCACAAGGAGAGAAGGTGCCGCAATGTCTTCACATCGATCAGTAGAAAGTCTGATGGGTGTATCCACAGCAGGCCCCCATAGACAAGGTGGTACTACGGATACATCATCAGAAACAGAAGGAGCGGCCATTTGAGCGGTGGATGAGACGATCCAGATATCCGGTTCATCATCCGCCTCCATCTGGCGCTGAAATTCTGCGCAATCTTTCAACACATGGTCGGTGCTACGACAACACAAACACCATTTTCCATTACTCCTCGGTCCAGGTGGAGCCGGGGAGGAATATGAAAAAGGTGAAGGCGAAGAAGAGTAGTGACCATAAGACTGGGGTACGGTGTATGAAGTACCATAAGACAACGGTGCTCCATACACTGAACCACGAGAATTATGCTCCCATTCTTCAGTGGGGCACTCATCACTATTATGCCTATAATCCCCGCACCAACGACAACGAATATTCGCATAAGAATACATGGTGCAGCAAGAAAGAATTCACCACAAGAATTTTCTAAGCAAAAATTAAATACTCGCAAGCAAATAAAGAGTGGAACAGCCTGCTATAGCAAAATAAAAACTAGAAAGGGAATAAAATAAAATAAAAAAATAACAACTAAAAACCAAAACAAAAATAAAACATGAAATATACAAATGGAAAGGGCATCTATCTCAAATCTTCCTCTTCAAAAAAACTCAAACGACTGTGCTCCCCGGCAACGGCACCAAAAACTTGATGCGTGGAATTACGGCAAGCGCACCGGTCGCACAAGTAATAAAGTTTGGGAATAAATCCCCGAGTGTCGGTCTCTTGAGGAACACAGTAAGGGATGAGTTAATGTCGAGGCGGACTTGAGATTGAAGTCCTCGGGTCGGATCTAAAAGGGGGGTTTAGATGGTTGCGGAAACAGGAAGTAAAATCTACAAGCTACTCCTATGCAATGCCGCTATGCAAAGCTTCGCCAGGCGGGATGGAAGACTAGTCGGGCCGCAATGCACCGAATCGCTAGGCGGATGGGCGAGTAGGCAAGCGTATGAGGTGGAGAGAACGGCGGAAATCCTACTATGCAGGCCGCTATGCACTGCTTCGCCAGGCGGGATGGAAACTACACGGGCCGCTATGCACCGAATCGCTTGGCGGATGGGAGAGTAGGCTAGCGGATGAGGTGGTGAGAATGGCGGAATGAGGGTCGTGAGCACCTCTTCGCAACGCACGCCACTAGCAATTGCTAGTGCGGCAAGGATGATGGCGGTGGATGGAATATGGCGCACCTCAAGCAATAAATAACGAAAATACACAAATCACATAGACATGAAAAAGTGCAAGATCATTAACTACAATAAAATGTACTTCATCAATACAAAGAGTTAAGCTAAGCTACCAAATACAAGAGGAAGAGGTGTGCGAATCGACCAAATCCGAAGCCTTATTGAGGGTTCACGGTTGGAATCCCGGGTTGTCAATCCGAGTCCAAGCTCGGTCCTCAACTGCGTCCGGGGTAGAGGAGGTTGTCACTCACTCCCAATGGACCCGTCTTCTTCGTTGAAATGACCCGTATATTACGGCTCCAGCTCCTCCTAACTTGATGGAGAAAGCTAGGTCAAAACTCTGCTTGAAGCTCTAGGATGAAGGAGGAGGCCGAGAGGATGCTCCGGCGTTGATTTGGCGTTGAAAGCTTGCCCGAAGACCCTCCCTAAGGTGGAGGATGAAGGGGGACGGAGGAAACCCTCGTCCGAGACGAAGAACGGCGGAAAAATCGCGGATCTGGATCGATCTCCCCAAAATAGGGCGGAACCTGCGTATTTATAGAAAGCAGAATAAACAGCGCGCACGATCACTGGCGCACGACCAATGGTCGTGCGCCATATGGTCAGTGATCGTGCGATATGGAGGCAGAAAAGTGGGAAAAGATGTCATGACTGCGCACGACCGGCAGCACACGAGCAGTGATCGTTCGCGGTATGGCTGGTGATCGTGCGATATGCCGGGACAGAACTTTCACAGGAGAGGTCATGACTGCGCACGACCGATGATCGTGCGCCAAAGAGGTCGATGGTCGTGCGTGGGTAAAAACGCACGACCATTGACTCCTTTGCCAAAAATGGTGAAAGTCCGATGCCGGACGCCCACACGATCCCAGAACCTGCAGGAAAACTGGACGGGATGTCGATCATGGCAGTCACAGACATAAATAATATGCAAGCAAAAAGGGAAATACACACACACACAGAAATAGGCTAAAAGAGTGCACAAGACGTGGAAAACCGTAGCGAACCAAAAGGAATGCAAATGACGCAAAACAGTGTGGAAAGACAAGAAAATAAGCCTAGATGAGTCCGAAAATAGGTATATAAAGAGGACTCATCATGTAACACATAATATAGGATTTCCCTCTTCATCCCCGACTAGTACATGCTCCTACATAGGTCCGCTGTCATCTTGGTGATCTCGGGGTGCACTGAGTACTGAGAATAGTGTGCCTCCCTGAGTATATCCTCCCGGATACCACCTCCTGTGGGTATATAAATGCGGCCACGAAAATGAACGAGGTTATCATGCAATGAATAATCCTCTGACTTGCCCCCTTCTAGTGCCCTGAATACTGGCTCCAAAGCTGCATCTTGCCTCTACTGTGTCTTGATGCGCTCCCGTATGTCACATTCGATGATCAAGGAGTTCAAGTACTCCCGATAGGTCTCTGGCTCAAACTTGGAAACCATAGTAATGTGCATCTCACCCAGCATCCGTACTAGCTCCATACTTATCACCTGGGGCTCCTGTCCAGTAATGCTGACTCTCCTGCTCAAGGCATCCGCCACGGTGTTCCCTTCCCCAGGTGATAATGCATCGTGTAGTTGTAATCGCATATGAACTCAAGCCATCTCCTTTGGTGGAGGTTTAGATCTTTCTCCGTGTCGATATACTTGAGGTTCTTGTGATCCGAGAAGATATCACAATGAACCCCGTATAGGTAATGTCTCCAAATCTTAAATGCGAATACCACTACCCCGAGCTCCAAATCATGTACGGGGTAGCTCTGCTCGTGCTTCTTTAATTTACTTGAGGCATATGCGATGACGTGTCCATATTGCATTAGTACTGCACCCATCCCCTGATATGATGCATCAGTATAAATGTGAAATCCTTCCTTCCCAAATGGCAGTGCAAGGATAGGGGAAGAGGTGAGCCTATCCTTCAACTCCTGAAACGCTGCCTTGCACTTCTCGGTCCAAATAAAAGCTACATCCTTCTTCGTTAAGGACGTGAGGGGGAGTGCTATCCTCGAGAACCGCTACATGAACTTGCAATAATATCCCGTTAGTCCCAAGAAACTGCAAATATCTGAAGCTGACTTTGGCCGCGACCAATCTCTAATTGCCAGTACTTTGTCCGGGTCCATGGCCAACCCGACTCTACTGCTGGTATGCCCCAGAAATGCCACCTCCTGCAGCCAGAACTGGCACTTGGAGAACTTTGCGTACATCTGGTTCTCTCTCAGCTTGCCCAACACCAGCAACAAATGCTGGGTATGCTCCTCCTTCATCCAGGAGTAGATCAGGATGTCCTCAATGAAACCTATGACGAATCTGTCCAGGTAGGGCTCGAAGACACTGTTCATCAGACTCATGAATGTGGAAGGTGCATTCGTGAGCCAGAAGGGCATCACCGTGAACTCGTATAATCCATATTAGGAACTGAAAGCCGTCTTCGGAATGTCCTCCTCCTGAATCCGCAGCTGATAGTATCCGGACCTCAAATCTAGATTGGAGAACCAAAAGTCTCCATGTAGATGGTCAAAAAGCTCGTCAATCCAAGGCAGCAGATACGTGTTCTACACTATCAACCAGTTCAGTTCCTAGTAGTCGATGCAGAGCCGTAAAGATCCATCCTTCTTCTTAACAAATAGCATCGGTGCTCCCCATGGTGATGAGCTCGGTCGGACAAAACCTGACTCCACCAGCTCCTGCAATTGGGTCCTGAACTCTGCTAGCTCCTTGCGGGCCATCCTGTAGGGTGACCGAGATGCGGGTATCACTCCCGACACCAACTGAATTCGGAATTCCATATCTCTAACCGGTGGAAATCCGGACAATTTCTCTGGGAATACGTCGGAGAAATCCCGAACCACCGGGGTAACAGCAATGGAAGCTTCTGCCACTGCCATCTCGAAGCAGATCTGGTATACCTCGTACCCCTTCTCATGGGCCTTGACAGCCTGTACAGATGATAATAGAAGGTGGGAGACAGGCCTAATTCCTTCAACGATGACGTGAGAGTCTCCGTGCCACAAGGTGATCCTCCTCGACGGGAAATCGATCTAGGTATGGCTCCAGTGCAACCACGTCATGCCCACGATCAAGTCGAAGTCCGACATCTTCAAGATCTTCATCGGCGCCTCGAATGTCTTTCCTCCAATCTCTTCCTCCATGTTGCACTGGGCAGAGGATAATAACTCTGATCCGTTTGGTAGACGCACCCTCAACTTCAAGTCGATGAATCGTTCCACGCCTTCCAGTCCCTCCAGGAAGGCTTCTAATACGAACGAATGCGAAGCACCCGTATCGAACAATGTATGAGCGGGCTTGGCGCTGATAAAGACTATACCTGAGGTTTTGTTCGAGTTAAGTCATGGTTATTATTCTACGAGGTCGATGCACTACAATTGAAATTTTTAAATTTATTATAAAAACTTAAGTACCCGTGATGACCTCCTCGGGGTTCCTTGGCTTGGCGAGGTCTAATGCGTATATCCGCTCCTATCGGCCTCTACCATAAGGTCCTTGGCCTAGTCCATGCTGTGCTGGAGGGGCTACTAGATGTGGAGGAGGAGGAGGAAGTGGATGAAACTGATGCGGGAAATCAGACCTATAGTGCCCCGGCTGATGGCACCCAAAACAAACCACCGGTCGGTGTCCCCGATCATCCTACATCAACGAGCCATGTACTTGTAGTGTTGGGGGAGCTAGTACTGCAGGAGGCCTCTGCTCCTGCCTGAAGTTGGGACGATAACGTCCCCCACCCCACTTGTGGCTCATCACTCTGCCTCTCTGGGAGCCCCTGCTGCTCTCCCCGAAGAATGACCCATCCATCGGTCTCTTTCCCTTGCTCTACACCATCAGTTCGTCTGCCTCCAGCTTCTTAGGCATCCTTATGATCTGAGCCAAGGTGCCATGCAAGATGAATAGTAAAGACTACCTCAAATTGTCTCTAAGTCCTCGCTAGAATCTCTTCGCATACCTCCTGTTGTCTAAGTCATGAATCCCCGCAAATTTGGCCAGATGGGTAAATTCCCTCTGGTAATCTCACTGATCTGGTCCCCTGCCCGAGGTTCAGGAACCTCTCGTCCAACTCATCTCGGCCCGTAGTGGACACGAAGTGCTCCAGGAAAACCTCGTTGAACTCATCCCAAGTAATATTTGACAGCTCCCGATCAGTGTAGGTGGAATCCAACAAAGATTTCCACCACCTCTTAGCATGCACATCCAAGGCAGAAGTCGCCAAGGCGACTGCCTTGCTGACAGGGAAGTTGATGCCTACAAGTATCTTCTGTATGGCCTCAAGCCATTCTTCTATTTTTACCGTATTTTCTGTCCTGTGGTACATCGACGGGGACAGGCTCCTGAATGCACTCAGCCAGCTCGATCCGAGGTTTGGCTGCGGGGTTGGGACCTGAAGGCCTCAAGAATTGTCGTCAAGGTCTATGAAAGTTCTTATTTTCAAGGTAGCTAGCAACCTGGGGGGGGGGTGAATAGGTTAATCTAGGTCTTTTGAGTTTCTTTTTTTTCTTCTTAAGTTACTTTGTGATTGAATAGATGAAGGCTTTTAAGAACCTGTAAACAGAAAACAATCACAAAAAGCACACAAGTATTTTTATAGTGGTTCCCCAAAATTATGGGTACATACACTCTCCTCCCACCTTGCTAATTTCCTATTAGTCAAGACACTTCTCCAAAAACAATGTTCCAAGGAGCTTACACCTCAGATCCCTCAGGATCTCTCAGTCTCCTCCAAGACTTATAGCTCAGCCACAAGGGCCTACAACTCAGTGATCAAATATCACCTACCTCAGGCAATTAAGCCTTACCACTCAGGTTATGGAGGATACCCCTACCACAGATCTGCACACAAAATCTGCCTCAGACACAAATGCCCTACTTCTCAGTGAGTAAAACTCACCTACCTCAGATCCCATCTGGATCCTACACTTAGAGAGGAACCCTCTCCTATAGCTCAGGCAAATTTGCCCTACCTCAGGCCCAATGCCTTACAGCTCAGATCCAGAAGGATCCTACAATAATAAATAATTTAATTAACTTGGATACAGAGAAATTTCTCTGTGTCAACAACTAAAGCTGAGAAATTTTTGCTCTAACTCTCCTCACAGCAGAGAAAAACTTTGCTGGAGGAACTCAGAAGCTTCCTCCTGAACTTGTTGTAGAAGACTAAAGATCTGTTGATCTTGAGTCTTCAAGCAACTAACTGAACTTGCCGAAGGCCGAAGTTTCTTCTATCTTCAGAACTATTTCTGATTCTGCTGTGCTAGATGGAGATGACACATCTATCTGAAATTTTCTTTATTGGAGGGCTTCAAGCTTTTTCTTGCAGCAATGGCGAGGAAGATGAAGTCGACTGCTAACTTTTTAAGTTGATAATGCCCTCCAAGTTGTTTTTGTGTCTTGGCCCATCTCATCCTTTTGTAGTTCGTCGATCAACGACTCTTAGACATAAGTGGGCCCCACCTGCAGCTTCCAACTGCGCCTTGCTTTAACGGAAGAAGACGTATAGTAGCTTCTCGGCAGATTTTGTTGTGTTCTGTAGCTTCTCTGTACTTGATTTGAACTTAGTTGACTTTGTCGATTTTGCTGACGTCGGCACCTGCGGACTTAGCCAAAATCGAGTATCAGTAGAATAGGTGTTGAGTGAAGGAGCTTCACTCAACGCCAAAACACTTAGACAGAAATTTGTCTATCTAGGCTTTGACAGCGTTGAGTGAGCAAGCTCCACTCAACGCTTTTTGCCTTAACCAATTATGCAGCTTTTTCTGCATACCTGGCGTTGAGAGCATTGAGTGAGCACACCTCACTCAACACCTTGTGCCTTATCCATTTCTGCTTCTTCATTATCTTAACCGTTGAGAGCGTTGAGTGAGCATGCCTCACTCAACGCTTTTTTGCTTTAACTTATTCTGTATCATGACATTGAGAGCGTTGAGTGAGCACGCCTCACTCAACACTTTCTGCCTTAGCCAGATTTTTTGTTTCAGAATTCAGTTTGAGTTCGACGAACTCAGAACTCAGTTCAATGAACTCAGAACTCAGTTCGACGAACTCAGAACTCAGTTCGACGAACTCTGAGCTCAGCTGGACGAATAAGTAATATCTTAGATCGACAAACTCAGGGCTTAGTTCGACGAACTCTGAACTCAGCTCGATGAATTTCTGTGTCAAGATGAACACTTCCTTTGAGAATTTAGTCAACGCAATATCACATGGCGTTGAGTGAGCTTGTCTCACTCAACGCTTGTGGACTTGGTAAATATTCATAGTTTTCCTGTAGCGTTGACTAACTGAGCTATACTCAACAATTTTAGAGCTATGGCATTGAGTGAATGATCTTCACTCAACGCCTGTGGACTTGGTAAATATTCAGCCCATTTCTCTTAAGTCCTTGACTATATTATCCTGTCTCATAGCCTTTTGTTGTATGGCGTTGAGTGAGTTGACTTCACTCAACGCTTGTGGACTTAGCCACTTTCTCAGCTTGACACTTCATGGCTTTGACTGTATAGGCTTCACTCAGCGTTATAGGTCAACTGGTGTTGAGTGAATGATCTTCACTCAACGTCTGTGGACTTAGACAGTTTTCTGTCTTTCCACCACTTAGGAAAGTACTTACCTGACTTAGCCACTTAGGCTATCTATCTCATCATTACTATTAGGACAATCTGCAATCATTTTTAAGTATATCATTGACAAAATTGACTTCACTCAAATCTGGGACATTAAGGGCAATGGACCCAACAATCTCCCCCTATTTGAGAAAGTCAAAACTCTTAAGCAAGTGAAGAGTCAATGACATACATAACACTATACAGCAATAAAAATTTTATAGTTACCACTTTTTTTTTCACATGTCCTTGTCTGAAAGGTGATCAATACATGTTCCCCCTAAATTGTTGCTACCATACTTACATTAATCTGATCATCTGATCATCTTTTCCTCCCCTTTTTTGACTTCAACAAATAGTAGGTAGGATTCTTATCATCTGCTCCCCCTCAAATAGGCAGCAGTGAATTGTTGGAATTGTGTTGGACATGCTCCCCCTTAATTGGAGAATCTTCATTTCTTTAAAGGACAATTCCATCTGCAAACTACCAAATAGCTTGCAACCAGATGGGGAGCAACTGAAACTATACTAAGTTTAACATACCCAACTCAAATTTGAAGGTGTTAAACTTGGCTTTATCTAGTGGCTTAGTGAATATGTCAGCCACTTGCTTGTCTGTTGGAACAAACTCAAGGGTGATGTCTTCACATTCCACATGCCCCCTAATGAAATAATATTTAATCTCTATGTGCTTAATCCTGTTATGGGAGACAGGATTCTTAGCAATTGATATTGCACTAGTAGAATCACAGAATATGAGAGTTCTACTTATCTGGAGGTTGTAGTCTTGAAGCTAGTGCTGGACCCACAACAACTGAGCACAACATCTACCTACTAAGATGTACTCTGACTCTATAGTTGATATTGCAACATTGGTTTGTTTCTTGCTGCTCCAAGATACCAATCTCCCTCCCAAGAACTGACAGGTGCCAGATGTGCTCTTCCTATCCTCTTTGCAGCCTACAAAATCTGCATCTGAATAGCCTGTTAGTTCAAACTCCCCATTCCTAGGGTACCATAGGCCAAGATCTGGAGTGCCTTTAAGATACCTCAAAATTCTCTTAGCTGTAGAGTAGTGAGATTCTTTAGGGCAAGCCTGATACCTAGCACAAATACATGTAGCATACATGATGTCTGGCCTACTTGTAGTCAGATATAGAAGGGAGCCAATTATCCCTCTATTCAAAGTTTCATCAACAGGTTTCCCTGTCTCATCTTTTCCTACATGCATACTTGACCCCATGGGAATTCTCATGGTGGAGGAGTTCTCCATGCCAAATTTCTTTATCAACTCCCTAGTGAACTTATACTGAGATATGAACAAGCCATCATTAGTCTGTCTTACTTGGAGGCCCAAGAAGAACTTAAGTTCACCCAAACTGCTCATCTCAAACTTCCGCTGCATAAGTTTGACAAACTTCCTGCAGAGGTTGTCATCAGTAGATCCAAAGATGATGTCATCTATATAGATCTGAACTAGGATGATCTTACCCTTACATTCCCTTAGGAATAGGGTCTTGTCTATCTTTCCCCTTGAGAATTTGTTCTCAATGAGGAAGCTAGACAAAATCTCATAGCATGCTCTAGGGGCTTGCTTCAGCCCATATAGAGCTTTCCTAAGTCTATAAACAAAATCAGTTGAGTTAGGAACTACAAAAATCTGAAGGCTGCTCAACATAGACTTCCTCTTTTAAGTCACCATTCAGGAAGGCTGACTTGACAACCATCTGATAAACCTTGAATTCTTTGTGTGCAGCATATATAAGGAACAGTCTGATGCCCCCCAATCTTGCTACAGGGGCAAAAGTTTGATCGAAGTCAATACCTTTTTCTTGCTTGTACCCCTTAACCACTAATCTTGCTTTGTTCTTGATTATAATGTCATTTTCATCAAATTTGTTTCTGTAAATCGACTTGACTCCAATGACATTATGTCAATCAGGTCTGGGAACTAGCTTCCAGACTTTGCACCTTTTGAACTGGTTCAGTTCCTCTTACATAGCTTCAATCCAATGATGATCTATGTTGGCCCCTTCAAACTTCTTGGGCTCTACTTATGATAGAAAGCTTGAGTATATGGTTGTGTTCAGACTTCTGCTCCATGTTAATACTACATGGCTTGCCTCACCAATGATCTGGTGTGCTGGATGATCTCTCATATGTCTGACTGTAGGTAGCAGTCTTCCTTCAGTACTTCAGGTGCAGCCTCTGGTTGATCTTCATCCACTTCAAGTGTCCCAGGTAGATTTTCTGGAGCATCCACTTCATCTTGGATAACTGGTGAAGCTTCCTTGATGGTTAGATTGTCCAGCATCTACTTTGTACCTGCAGTACTACAAGAGGAGCTTTACAGCTCATGGTTAATCATAGTAGACTCATCAAAGACTATATGAACAGATTCTTCTATAGCTTGGCTTTTCAAGTTATAGATCTTATAGGCTTTATTATGACTGTGGTACCCAACAAAAATCTCATCAAAGAATTTGGCAACAAACTTAGTCACATAGGACTTTCCATTATGAAGCACATAACACTTGCTACCAAAGATCCTGAAATAACTCAGGTTTGGTTTTTTGCCTTTCAAGATCTCATAGGGAGTTTTCTTGTGACACTTGGTAATAGAGGCTCTATTGAGGACATAACATGCAGTGTTGACTGCCTCAGCCTAGAAATATTCTGGGAGAGATGTGTCATTCAATAGAGTCCTTCCAGCCTCTATGAGAGTTCTATTTTTTCTCTCAACAATCCCATTTTGCTGGGGTGTTCTAGGTGAAGAGAATTTTTGATGAATCTCTTGCTCTTCACAGAATCTTGTCATGTTATCAGACTGGAATTCAGTCTCATGGTCACTTCTAATTTTGACCATAGAGCTGTTGAACTAATTCTGAATTTGTTTGACAAACTTAGTGAAGATATCAATGGTTTCATTCTTTCTCTTGAGGAAGAATACCCAAGCAAACCTGGAAAAGTCATCAACTACCACAAGGGTGTAGACCTTCCTACCAAGAGTATGAACTGGCATATGACCAAACAAGTCTATATGTAGGAGGTATAGGCACCTCACAGAATCTTTAGTCCCAATACACTTGAAAGAAGCTTTTGTCTGCTTGCCCTTTTGATAAGCAGAGCAAATACCCTCCTTGAAGCACTTCACATTGGGACCATTCCTAACTAGCTCTTGACTGAAGAGCTTACCAATAATCTTGTAATTTACATGGGCTAGCCTTTTGTGTCATAGGACGCAATAAGAGGATTTCTCATTTGCTACTAGACAGATAGGAGAATCTGTATCTAAACATAGAAAGTTTAAGCAATAAACATTTCCACTCCTAGTGCCTGACAAGATGACCTCTTGGTTACTTGACCTCCTAATTAGGCACTCATCCTTATAGAAGACAATAACATAGCCAAGATCAGAGAGCTGGCTTATGCTTATAAGGTTATGTTGCAAACCTTCAACATAAGCCACCTTAGTGATGGTGACTATGCCATTGGTGATCTTACCATAGCCTTTTGTTATCCATCTATCTAAACCACCAAAGATTACTTTGGGTCCATCTTTTACTGGAGTATACTCCTTCAAGTTGCTCCTTGTCCCAGTCATGTGCCTGAAACAACTACTGTCCAAGTACCATATAGGGGTATGACAACTTGGACTATCCTGTAATATACAGTTTACTTAACCTTAGGACCCCAATATCTATTGGGTCATAGGAGCATGTTAGCATGGAACTGAACATGTCCATCAGCAGAATTTTTGAATGGTGGACTGACCCTAGCTCTGGCCACATTGGGATTATGCCAACAGTCAATGGCAAAATGTCCTATCTTACCACAGCACCAACAGTCATGTATGTTATATCTTCTCTTCTGTGTAGGCCCTGCAGCTTGGTTAGCAGCAGCCTTAATAGGAGGAAGATGTGCTGTAACCCTTTTCTGATTTCTTTCAGCTAGAATTTGTCTGAAGGTAAGTCTTCTAGCTGGCTTGTTTGGTCTGCTCTGAGTGCTATCAGCAGCAAGCTTCTTTTCATAGAGCATACTTTTGATGGCATCAAAAATACTCAAATCAGCCTGACTGTTAGACTTGCCCTTAGTCTGAGCCTCAGCTGTCAGATTTAGAGTCTTGGCTGCGACAACATTTTTGAGTGTTGGAGCTGAAGCACCAAAAACAAATGGTCCAGTTTGGGCCATTTGAGTTTTCTCATGGGCAGCTATAAAGGCACTCACCCGGCTAGAGCTTTCACCATGGTAGTGAACATCTTTATTCACCTCAGAGGGACAATCATTCTTCCAGTGACCACAGGAGCTTTCTTGGTCATACTTGTTAGAAGGTAACAGAACTTTTCTAAAAAGAATGAGAGAATTGGAAGCAATAGGCTGATCTGGAGCTGGAGCTTTGTCCTTTCTTTTGGAAGGAGCAACTCTTGTGTTTCCCTTGAATCTCAACCCTTTCTTACCATTTTGAGAGGAGATGGTGTCTATCAAGGGTAGTACAGTACTTGGCTTAAAATAGCTAGTCACTATTCTTTTCTCCTTCTCAAGCCTATCTTCAAGCTCCCTGATGAGACAGTTATTGTGCTTGATGGAGGCTATCTGAATGTTCAAGAGGGACTTCAGTTGGCTTATTTCCCTAGCTTTCTGATCCAGCAGATTAGCTGTTATAGTCTGTTGGGTAACTGCAAGCTTAAGAGATAAAGTCTCTTTAGCTTGCTTCTTAGACAACTTCTTGACCTTCTTAAAGGCATTCAGAAGTTCATCATACTTGTCAATCAGTTGATTGACATCTCTTTCAGATCCAGAATCTTCTTCACCACTGGGTGAAGAGGTTTCTGAGCAAGGACTGGTGGTATACTAAGACATAGAAACAAAATTAGGTAAAGAATGTACCTAGCTTTGACCAGGATGATCCCGGTTACCCTCTTCATCTGTCATGGCCATTAGCCCTCTGTAGTTGTGGGCATTTTCATTCTTTTCTGAGTCACTATCTGATAGTGTCAGAGAGGCCCTGATTCCTATCCTCACTAGAGGATTAACTTCTCCTGCTGCAACAGCTTTATCTTTAGCAGCAGCAACAGGAACTAGCCCAATGTAGGCTTTCTCTTCATCAGACTCAGATGATGATGAGTCTGTCCAACTCTTTTCCTTCTTAGCAATGAATGACTTCTCCTTCTTCCCTTTGTAAATATGTTGCTTCTTCTCCTCAGTCTCCTTCCTCTTCTCTGGGCAATCAGCTATCATATACCCAGGCTTGCTGCAATAGTAGCAAACTACTTTAGAAGAGTTATATTTATTAGGTTTGGAATCATACTGTCAGCCTTGGACTGATTTTTCATGTGATGAATGAAATTGGAAGGCCTCTTCTTCCAATGCTTCTTCTTCATCAGCCTCTGGAGTTGCCTGGAGAAAGCTGCAAAGTCCTCATCAAACATGCTGCTATCTGATGCTTCTGATTCTGAGTTGTCTGACTCAGCTGGTCTTCTAGGAGGAGAGGGAATTCTCTCCTTGCCTTTTCTGGTGCTTTCTGCTGTGAAAGCCAATGACTTTTCCTTGGCTAGAGATTTGTCGGTGGCCTCCTCCTCTCTTCTGACAGCTAGCTGCTTCTCATAGGAAAGCAGATTTTCAAACAATATTTAGGGAGGGGTGTCAGCAAGATTAGTCACCTTTCTTATGGCACAGACCTTAGTATCCCAGTCTCTAGTGAGAGGTCTGAGAAACTTGTCATTTATTTCATAATTATTGAAGACCCTCCCATAGGTCTTCAATTTATTTATGATCCTGAAGAATCTTTTATAGCAAGCAGTTATGTTCTCCTTCAGGTTTTGCCTGAAAGCCTCATACTCCTGGTTGAGCAGAGACTTCATATCATCCCTTACCACTTCAGTACCCTCCATGTAGATCACAAGAGTGTCTCACATCTCCTTGGACGTCTGGAAATGAACTAAGTTCTGCGCTCTCTTGTCCAATCCAGCTAAGATGACCTCATCTTTTGTCATTTTAGAGTATGTCTTTGGTGTATGGATGTTGGCATCCAGAGCAGAGACCTTCATAGGAATGACAGGTCCCTCCATGACTGTTGTAAAGATCCTTGGATTATAGGTTTCCATAAATAGCCTTACCCTCTCTTTCTATATTCCAAAATACTCCTTCCTACAGATGGGGAGTTTCATGGAACTCAGCTCTCTCTGGCTCTTTCTAGAGCTCATGATCACTTAACTACAGCTACCTTTGGAGATCACTAAGATTGTTAAATCCATTTTTGAGCAACCTCCTTTTGATACCACTTGAAAGTTCTTATTTTCAAGGTAGCTAACAACCTAGGAGGTGAATTGGTTAGTCTAGGTCTTTTGAGTTTTTTGTTTCTTCTTAAGTTACTTTGTGATTGAATAGATGAAGGCTTTTAAGAACCTGCAAACAGAAAACAATCACAGAAAAGCACACAAGTATTTTTATAGTGGTTCCCCAAAATTATGGGTACATCCACTCTCCTCCCATCTTGCTAACCTCATGTTAGTCAAGGCACTTCTCCAAAAACAATGCTCCAAGGAGTTTACACCTCAGATCCCTCAGGATCTTTCAGTCTTCTCCAAGACCTACAGCTCAGCTACAAGGGCATACAATTCAGTGATCAAATATCACCTACCTCAGGCAATTAAGTCTTATCGCTCAGGCTATGGAGGATAGCCCTACCACAAATCTGCACACAGAATCTGCCTCTGGCACAAATGCCCTACTTCTCAATGAGTAAAACTCGCATACCTCAGATCCTAGCTGGATCCTACAATAAGAGAGGAACCCACTCCTACAGCTCAGGCAAATTTGTCCTACCTCAGGCCCAAGGCCCTACAGCTCA
Organism: Platanthera zijinensis; assembly: GCA_039513925.1. Classification (NCBI taxonomy): domain Eukaryota; kingdom Viridiplantae; phylum Streptophyta; class Magnoliopsida; order Asparagales; family Orchidaceae; genus Platanthera; species Platanthera zijinensis. Next base: position 58,174,417 of record CM077078.1, read on the forward strand.
GATCTAGAAGGATCCTACAATAAGAAATAATTTAATTAACTTTGACACACAGAAATTTCTCTGTGTCAACAACTAGAGCTGAGAAATTTCTGCTCTAACTCTCCTCATAGCAAAGAAAACTTTGCTGGAGGAACTCAGAAGCTTCCACCTAAACTTGCTATAGAAGACTAAAGATCTGTTGATCTTGAGTCTTCAAGCAGCTAACTGAACCTGCCGAAGGCCGAAGGTTCTTCTTTCTTCAGAACTATTTCTAATTCTGTGTACCAGATGGAGATGGCACAGCTATTTGAACTTTTCTTTGCTGGAGGTCTTCAAGCTTTTTCTTGCAGCAATGGAGAGAAAGATGAAGTCGGTTGCTAACGTTTTAAGTTGATAATGCCCTCCAAGTTGTTTTTGTGTCTTGGCCCATCTCATCCTTTTATAGTTTGCCGATCAACGGCTCTTAGACATCAGTGGGCCCCACCTGCAGCTTCCAGTTGTGCCTTGCTTTAACGGAAGAAGACATACAATAGCTTCTCGGCAGAGTTTGTCGTGTTCTGTAGCTTCTCCGTACTTGATTTGAACTTAGTTGACTTTGTCGATTTTGCTGACGTCAACACCTGCAGACTTAGCCAAAATCGAGCATCAGTAGAATAGGCGTTGAGTGAATGAGCTTCACTCAACGCCAAAACACTTAGACAGAAATCTGTCTATCTAGGCGTTGACAGCATTGAGTGAGCAAGCTCCATTAAACGATTTTTGCCTTAACCAATTCTACAGCATTTTCTGCATGTCTGGCGTTAAGAGCGTTGAGTGAGCACACCTCACTCAACGTCTTGTGCCTTATTCATTTTTGCTTCTTCAACATCTTAAGCGTTGAGAGCGTTGAGTGAGCATGTCTCACTCAATGCTTTTTGCTTTAACTAATTTTGTATCATGGCGCTGAGAGCGTTGAGTGAGCACGCCTCACTCAACGCTTTCTGCCTTAGCCAGATTTTCTATTTCAGAATTCAGTTTGAGTTCGACGAACTCAGAACTCAGTTCGATGAACTCTAAACTCAGCTCGACGAATAAGTAATAGCTTAGATCGACAAACTCATGGATTAGTTCGACGAACTCTGAACTCAGCTCGACGAATTTCTGTGTCAAGATGGACACTTCCTTTGAGAATTTAGTCAACGCAATATCACATGGCGTTGAGTGAGCTAGAGCTTGCCTCACTCAATGCTAGTGGACTTGGTAAATATTCACAGTTTTCCTGTGGTGTTGACTGACTGAGCTATACTCAACGATTTTGGATCTATGGCGTTGAGTGAATGATCTTCACTCAATGCATATAGACTTGGTAAATATTATGCCCATTTCTCTTAAGGCCTTGACTGTATTATCCTGTCTCATAGCCTTTTGTTGTATGACGTTGAGTGAGTTGACTTCACTCAACGCCTGTGGACTTAGCCACTTTCTCAGCTTGCCACTTCATGGTTTTGACGGTATAGGCTTCACTCAGCGCTATAGGTCAACTGGCGTTGAGTGAATGATCTTCATCAATGCTTATGGACTTAGACAGTTCTGTCTTTCCACCACTTAGGTAAGTACTTACCTGACTTAACAACTTATGTTATCTGTCCCATCATTGATATTAGGACAATCTGCAATCATTTTTATGTATATTATTGACAAGATTGGCTTCACTCAAATCTAGGACATTGAGGGCAATGGACCCAACAGTCTGCCCCAACTCCATCTGTTGGAAAGGAGCGGTAGTCGGAGGGGGAGGAACAACATTCTGTGGTATAGCGTCCTGTGGAGGCTGCACAAAGTAAGGTTTATATTAGGACTGGCCTAACTCATTGCTTAAGTGGACTGTTTTATGTGACTTTTTACACATGGGCACATCATTGCTTCCACTGCATAGTTTGTCTGCAAACTAATGCTCGAGCGGGGTGATCCAGTGTTGTGGACTTCTTTCTCATATGATTGTTCGTTTAAGTGATACCAGTTTGTAAAACCCCTCCCCCTTACTTAGGAGGTTACCCGGTCAGATGCCCAGAACCGCTGCCTTACGGTGACACTAACACGGGCTAATTGACACCGCAAGATGCCGATCCTGCCAGCTAGTACGATCATTCAACATGTTGGCAAAACGAGAAATGAAGCATAAAAAGTAGTTAAATAAAACTAACAAGTCTACAAGTCACTGTACAACATCATAATATATGTGAATGAAAAGTACAATAGTCCAAATGAGTACAAAAATGAGAGAAGGGTTTATGCCCTGTATATACCAAATCAAATCTCTCTCTTTCTCACTACAACCAAACTATGCGGAAGCAAACTCTAACACAAGTATACGCGTCATCACCTGACGCTGAGCAGTAGTATTAGTAGTAGGTGGTATCTGCTCCTCATGTCCTGCCACCTCGTCCTGCTGATCGTGCTAGTGATCTAGCTCCTCGAGCTCCTACGGTCACAACCGACCGTTAGTCATAAATACTAAGTTATTTTGTCCTCGCCTCACCCCCGCGACTCCTAGGTACCGAGAGGGAGAACGAAGCAAAGGACAACAAAGGGTACAAAAAGAAAGCGGGTGATGGTGGATCTATTCTATCATAGTTATATATTAACAATTAAATCTTTACACTAGCAACTCAATATAGCACATGTAAGGTATGTAAAGCAATACCAAAAAGAAGTGTGGTAAGTAAAGTAACAAAACTGAGTAGAAAGTAAACTAGCTACCACTACGTTATCATCACATGAGTACCTTAACTTATATGAATGTCCATACAAACTTATAAATTTAAGTTTCAGAATTATAACTTATCATATAAAAAAGCTCATACTAATTTATATAATAAAGATTTTTGGTGCTTATGCCCTAAGTATGTATGTATGTTATGATGAGTTATGTGGGTTATGATTCATACAAGTGAAACTCACGCACATGACTTTGTGATCACAGACCTTTAGTTCGCTCTTTTTAGAGTTAGCTGAACTCTTATACTACCGTTGTGGCTACTACCAGGCCTAGACCTCTCATACACCTCTATACACGTCCTAGGTGCACTCTAGAGTTTTTGCGTACTAATGGCTGACTACCTGTCAGTCTTTTTGGTCGAGTGTGCATTTTCAGGGATCGTCCTCCAGACCGCAGTGTAAAATAACTCACTGGCCCCTCAAACCCTCACACCTTGCCAGAGTGACCGTACTGCCATCAATGTGACGATTGGCCCAGTACCGGTTTACCCTCCACTTGTTTGTTTCTATGCACATACAAGATATTTCAACCCAAGACTCCAGCTCGCATGACCAACCCGTCCTGAAATAAACCTCCCGAGCCTCCAGCTCGCATGACTAAACATGTCCTGATATCAAACATCCGAGCCTCCAGCTCGCAAGACAACCTGTCCTGAATCCCACTAACCCTACACGGGTGAGTTTGTCACATCATTCCCTTAATGTATTAGACTACTCTTTCTATTTAGGGTTAGTCCTTGGATTGCCCGGGGCATGCCGGATGAAGGACTCTCGGGGGCACTAGGAACTATGATGGACTGAAGCTCAAATCTCTCTTGTTCAAGGACACTTACATTTATTAGTGTTTACCCATTATTAATACCCAACTCTTGATGTTCTCCTTGAGTAAACCTAATGACTTAATGTATTTATTGGGAGGGCGACGGTCTTCTGTCAGTCCCCGTTATAGTTATTCTCCTTGGGATTTGCACTCTAACACTCGTTACTATGTAGTGACGTACTTGTGATGCTAACCAGGGCTTCAACTTCTCAATACACTTCTCAAACCAACCACCTATCAATCTCATGTAGGTCCTAGTGTTACACGTCACTTTTGCTAAGCGCAGCCCATGACCTAATACTAACCCACATGAGATGACTTCCAATTTCTTGGGCCAAAGGCCTCTAAATTTTTTATCATGGGTTTGTCATGTGTATAAAATCGACCATTCAGAATTACATTATTTTTATAATTATTTCAGGCCATAATTTAAATCTTTTAATTAGGTGACCTAGGTCACTTTGAACATGAGCTACTATATCCAGTGGTCCATTATGTATAAATAAATTATCTAGAGTGCATCTAGGTTAAAAGTGACAGTTCACCAAAAATCCTAATCTTTCAACTTGATTTGCCATTCATTTTCCATTTATGATTATAATCACAATAATCCCATTTTTCTAATGAAGTATCTCAAATATTCAACTAAAAATTCAGAGAAAATCACTTGTCTTAATAAAATTTATAGGGGTTTATATCACAGAAATAAGGGCCTAGGCATTTTTCCATAATTTTCTAAACATTATTACCCATACTTTTAAATCAAATCCCAAAAGAGTAAAATTGCAATTACACTAATTACACAATAAATATTTCTCAAACATGCTCATAAATTTTTTCAAAGGTGTATCAACAATTTAGAATTTTCTAAGTTTAGTAGCTCTACTTCTCATTTTTATTCCTAAATGAGCTAATTTTTTCAATAATTCCAACTTATGGGATTTTTGATCCCAAAAATCTCAATCTTTCTTTGGGATGTGTATCCCATCTCTATGAGCCTGTGTCCAAAATTTCATGGACATGCATTGGGCCAAATGTGCTAATTTCCTATTTTCCCATTTTTGTTATTTGCACACCATTCACAATTCTGCCTCCACCATGCATGTTGGATTCTCCGACGAACTAGCTCGATCCCTCATTTCTCCAGCAAAAGCATAGCTCCAAGAGTCGAATTCCACTCCTCTGAGCTCAATGAAGGTGATGGTGGGCTTGATTTTGGCTGGGAGTGGCTGGCTTTGTGGGTTTGCTTAAGGGGGTGACCGGCCTTGAACATAGGATGTTCCTCCTTGCTGTCAAGTGGCCACCATCCCCTAAGAACTGCTGGGAATGAGCTTGGGAGCTCAGCCAAAGGCTTGGGCAGAAGGGAGGAGGGCCAAGTGGCCTCCATCCCCTCTTTCCCTCTCTTCTCTCTCTCTTCCCTTTAGCCAAAATGCCCCCTTGCATGGCACTACCCTCCAAGACCAGAGGGTAGGGGTTGTAAATGGGCACTTGGGTTGATCATGGGCCTTGGCTCATGGGCCTAGATCATTGAGAATGGGCTTGACCTTTCTTTTCTTCTTTAGGTCTTATGTTGACCATGTTGACTTTTTGGGTGACTTGGTCAACTTGATGAGTGGGCTGACCCCACTTGATGGTCATTGACCCTATGGAACCACCCAACATGGGTTGGGCCATGGTGGTGCCCCACTTGGGCTAATTGGGCCTATGTATGTGGATTTGACCAAATTAGGGTTAGGTTGACTTTGGTTAGATTGGGTCAATGGGTGACCCTATGATGTGCCTTTTGGTTCACTTAAATTGCTTTTAGGATTAGGGGCATAGTGGTGGGGCCAATGTGTACCTATGGTTCCAATTTGGGTTAGTTTGACCTAGGTTGACTTGAACCCCATAGTGGGCCCTATATGTATCCACCCTAATTCCTTGGGTCAAACCTAGCCTAATCACATTCATCCACCACATGTCCTGACCTAATCTAAGTTAAGGGGTCTAGTATGAAATGAGATGTTACACAGCGCCTCAGCATTGCCTCCAGTAGCAACCACTTCTTGTTGTTTGTCTCCACCTACAACCTCCCGTAAATCCTCACCTAGAAGATAGCTCTCCATGCAGGACCTCCAACGCTTGAAGTTGGTATGCGTTAAGAGCTTGATTCCAATCCCTCTCGCGTAACCGGCTTCCATTGTTATCAGATGAATCACTTGAGCTTCAATGAAGGTATAACAACCTTAGATTGGTGAACTACTACTCTTCAACCTCCCTCTGATACCATGTAAAAATTTATTGAAGCGGGAGCTAACGAGGTCGCAAAAAAACTCAACCACAACTGAAGCCAAATAAAAGACAGCAGCAACAGTAGCACAAGAGTTTCCAACTGAAATCAACTTCTATTACAGGGCGAGGCATACATTGCAAGACATGATTTTACAATGTATGCCAGGGAACCAAAAAAGCAACAAGAAGAAACCGCGCGGACTGATTCCAGTAACTACACAAGCCGCCTACTCGCTAGCAGAGTCCGTCAAGACCGCCTATCCACGGCTAATCGCGTGGATTACTATTATTGCAATGTTTAAAGAGCCCGAACAGAACCCGCAGATTGACCGGGCGAACTGCTCCACTTATCCGCAACCCGAGGAAGAGACCAAGTTACAAAGACTGCGACCTGTTGCTAACTGCTGACTGTATCCACGAACTGTTTCACGCCAACGTTCCGCTAGTCACCTAGCCGCCTGGTGTTAGCCGCACAGTCTGCACAGAACCAACTTCCTTAGTCGCAGCGGTTAGAAAACATTAACCATAAAATCAAGCGTGAGCTCGTTCTTACTGTTCACTGCATATTAATGACGAGCCGAGGGGTCCTATTTATAGGTGTGGGAAGGAGTGTCGTCACCACCTATACCGATAGGATTACCGCCCATCAACCCTGTCGACTAACACCATGTATCCGCACAATGCGGATACCAAACCAGTTCTCCAGGTCGCGCCGACCAACCCTTGCCGGATAGACGACCAGTCCGCCTAACCGCGCGGACACTGCACCCAGTTCGCCAACCCGCGACCAGTGACTTGGACAAAATCCGTCCAGCCAATACTGCCGAACTCGGCGAACACCACAGCAGTCCGCACCAGCGAACTCGGCGATCTGCCAACCAGTCTGCACCAAGGAGAACTCGGCGAACTAGGAAACAAGCTAGACTTAGTATCCCCCAGACCAAGTCCATCGAATACCGCAGTCTCCAATCTTTACCGCGCTACCTGAAACCAAGATCGCGCCCTACTGAACTACACCAGTCCGCAACCATCCATGCAGACTGCTCCATCAGTCTGCGTGACCTCCAGACAACCTATTCGCGCAATTATGCTTACTCCACGATCTAACACCCAGACCACAAGCACAGATCTATATCGGACACCGACGAGCTCCAAAGCATCCGCACAATAACCAACGAACTCTGATATTCCTTGCCCGAGTAGACACCTGCGACCTAGCGGTAAGCCACCCCAGTCTGCAATATCTGGCTGCCTTCTTGCAAATCAGAGAACCTGCAACAGCCCGCGGATAAACAACCTACCTGCTCGGTTACCCCACGAGAGTGCTTGCTGGTCCAGATATGTCATCAATGAAGACGATCACAAACAGGTCCAAGTACTCTCTAAACATTCGATGCATCAAGTTCATGAATACCGATGGCGCATCTGTTAGCCCAAACGACATTATAGTGAACTCATAATGACCGCAGCGATTTCGCTACAGCTGGCAAGAATTTTATTGTGGTCTTGGATCCAAAGCATGATTGGAATAACAGTTTCGTAATCATAAATTCTGCAATAATATTATTATTTTTCTCGAATTACTTGTTGATAATCTTTTTACTCTGAGTTGTAAAAGAAAGCGAATTTTTTGTTCCAAATGCACGCAGTATCGCTACAGCTGGCGGGAGGAACAGAAAACAATTCTCTTCCTGAAGTTAAAAATTATTTAGGAACTCTTATTCACCCCCCCCCCCCTCTAAGGGAAGATCCAACAGTGCGGTCATGCGTTAGTGGGGTTGACTTTGGTCAACCCCACTTAGCCCTCATTTTCCTCACTAAGTTAGTGGGGAGATGAAGAGTTTGGCTATCCACATCCCAAAATACCTTTAAATTGAGGGTCTTTTATCAAGAGTGTTGGGAAAAATTTATATGTTCCTGTAAACTATAAAGATAGGTTTGATATACCATATATTGTCAAAAAATTATGAATAGATAGAGTTGAGAAATGTGAGAATGGCGACAAATCCACATCAGTGAACTAAAGCGAGATTATTTTTCAATGATTAGCACATTCTTGAACAATAATAATGCATATAGATGTAAAGCAATTATGTTGAAGAGCATATATGTTATGGTACTTTTTGTTGGAACCATATTAATGCTTACTCATAAACTTACTGGAACCTCCATGTAGTATTGATAACAAATTGGTACAACATTACTAAATAATAGGTGGAAGAATTTCAATTTAGGCTCCGTTTGGAAGGACTTATTTTCACCGGTCAAGTGGTTACGAGCGCATGAACCTGATCTTAATTAAGGCCCGGTTCACGCGGTCGTAACCGCTTGACCGGTTAAAATAAGTCCCGCCAAACAGAGCCTTAATCGAACAAAGTGATTATTACTTCTGATGAAGTAATCAACTCTCATGCTGTGAAAATGTAGAACGAAACTGAGTAACATATGTACAAAAAAACCAAGTACTTTTTTCTGTTGTACAACAAAGCTTAGTAAAGAATGCAAACTACTAGCCTAACTTTGGATCATCCTGCCAAGTATCCTAGGTCTAGTCAAGCCTAACCTTGGATCTTTCCGCCAAGTAGGATAGTGGTCTTGTGGACCAGCTGAGCTGGTGTCTTAGTGACGTTTTCCACTGTTATAATTATGAGGATTTGCCATGAAATTTATCTAAGACAGAATGAAATCAATTTGCGAGAGTAAACCATTAAGAATAGGGGAAATCAGTTTGCATTTGTCATGAAATAGGGAAAATATAATGGATGAAATATAAGTGTGTGTCTGCATAATACCTAACCAGTAACATGTGGTTGAGGAGACAATGTGGAGCCCCCTAATTGTGCACTCTTAGATTGAGTAAATGAACAAAATTAATTACCTTCTTCATTGATACATTTTATCAAACAACTAGAATGCATTTCAATATAGTGTGAGTTAGGTTAGCAGCGGAATACTTGAAGAAGGCAGATAATACGACAATTATCTCAGTGAATCAAGAAAAAAAATCATATCATATTATAAAGAACCTTCTTCAACTATATGTTAATATGATGTGGACGTTATTCCACACATGAATCGAGGAAGAAGTTGATCATATCATTCAAAAACTTAATCATCCTCGTCGGCGTTTGGAGGTTATACTCTGTTGCTTCCCTTAGTCGATCCATCATTAATGAAAAACAAATTAATATTATTTTTTGTTTGCCTAGAGCGCATGTGAACATAATGATAAAGCTATATTTAATTATTATTTTATTTGAAAGACTTAATTCAAAAGCCTAGACGCTTAGAGGGGGGGGATGAATAAGTTCTAGTTTCTCCTTTAATACTTTTAGGCAATTAAACAGATCTTGTTTTGCATAAATAAAGTAAAACACAACACAGAAAATTCACAGTACAAAGAACACAAGATTTATAGTGGTTTCCCAAGGTATGGTTACATCCACTTTCCCCCCTTCGCTTATCCAATAGAGTACTGGATTCAGCCTAACTTCCTTCTTCCTCCTCAGATCCAAAGATCCTACATCTCAGAACCAAAATGATTCCTACACCTCAGACTTTTGCAAGTCCTACCTCAGATCCTTTCCAGAATCCTACCTCAGGTCTCAGCCCTACCTCAGCCTTTATCTCTAGGCTTACAACTCAGATCTTATAAATCCTACCACTCAGGCTCGTAGCCCTACCTCAGCCTTTATAATTGTAGGCTTACAACTCAAATCTTATAATAGATCCTACAAGAGATTTAGTAATTAAGAGATATAAAAGATTCACCAAATAGATCCCTCTATAGGTGTGATTCTTGATCAATTGTTGATCTTCAGTTCCAACCAGACTTAGCCGTTTCAAAGATTCTTGATAGAACAAAATAAGGTTGAACTGTACTTGGTGTAGAAGTTGATCTCCTGTCAGCTCATTCCTTGAATTCAAAATGAGATCTAAATCTTCTGTGCAGACTGTTCTGAATCTGCCTTCGTAAAAGGTTATCCCTTTTCTTGTTGTGGATTTCTCTCTCTTAGTTGTTGGCTTTTCTGACCTTCTGTTATGTATTTTTGGTTGTCAAGGATCAACCCTTTATATAGAGTTTCCTCAAGGTTACCGGCTGATCCGGTTTGTAACAACTTTCTAACAGTTTTGACAAAGGTGTCAGAACAGTTGGTTATGACAGCTGTCGATCAACTAGTCATGGCAGCTAATCCCTTAGAGACTTGACCACTCAGCAATCTGCTTCACCTGTGTCGACATAAGTAGACCAAGTGTCGATACAAGTCTTGATGGTGTCGACACAACACTCCAAGTGTCGACACAGCCAGTCTTCTGCTTCTCGACACAGCTTCAGCTAGATGTGTCAACACAAATCCTGTGTGTTGACACAACTACTTCAAGTCTTGACACAACATTTATTGAGAGTCGATGTTGAGTGTGTGTCGACACAAGTCCAGTGTGTCGACACAATTCATCCTAGTCTTGACTTAACTGCTGTTGAGAGTTGATGTGTCAACACAAGTCCAGTGTGTCGACACAATTTCTTCTGGCATCGACATAGCTCCTCGATGTCGACACAGCTTCTTTTTTTGGTGTCGACACAATCCCTGCCTCAGATGTCGACATAAGTCCTGCTTACAAGTGTCGACACAATTTTTGCCTTAGGTGTCGACACAACTTCTGAGTGTCGGCAAAGTTTCTGAGTGTCGACACAAATTCTGGGTGTTGACACAAGTCTGGCTTCTGGTGTCTACACATGCCCTGGGTGTCGACACAACTTTTCACAAGTGTCGACACAATTCTTCACAAGTGTCTACACAATCCTTCACCAGTGTCGACACTTGTACTTAGAATATTTTTCTTCCACTTCTTAAACCTGCACAAGGAAACTTAAACATTCATCAAATACATATTGATGTATATCATTGACTAAGATGAGGCTTCTCCAAATCTGGTACATACTTTCAGTATACCCATCAATCTCCCCCTATTTGGAGAAGTCATAACCCTTAGTCAAAGATATACATCACTCATGATAAAACACATAAGACATAGATGTACATTCATTTCAGCGCAAGTTAATCATACACACAATGTAAACAATCTGAAATAAATAGTTAAAACTGATTTTATTAAGCAAAAAATATTTGTTTTACATGTTGTCTCTTAGAAAAAAAATAAAAAAGTTACATTGTTCCTTGTCATAAGCCTATCTATCATAAGATTTACTAGGCTCCCTTATAACAATGCCTTGGTCAGACTTTATCTTTGCCTTTACAGCTGGTTCTGTATCTTCAGCAGACTTCTTCCCTTTGAGATCCTTTTTCTTTAGTTCTTCAGCCTTTATTCTTTGTCTTTCAAAGTAGTGAAAGGGCTTTGGATAGTACCTGCTGGGCTCTATAGCATTTGCAGGTAGCTTCCCAGCTTTTGCACTCCTCCTGTGCTGAAGAATGGCTTCCTGTCTGGCTTGATATTTGTTCCACTCCTGCTCTGAGTACCACTTACCCCTATCATGGGTCTTATCCTTAACAGCCTTCCATGCAGTCAGAATAATATTCCTTGATGTAGGGCTGCATTGCTCAAAGTCTGTCTTTAACTCAGCCTGTTCTCTGAACCTCTTCTTAGATAGCAATGCTTCCCTTTGAGCTTCTTTGCCAGTCTCAGACATTTCAACTTTCTCAATAACCACATTTTGTGCCTCTTGTGGAGGGTTGTACATTTTTTGCACTTCTTGTTGGATTATATCATAATCAGCAGGAGCGTATATTACCTGAGCAACTTCAGGCTGATCTCCTTCAAAATAAGCAGGTTGTATTCCAGACTCAGCTACATTGTCATCATCACATAAAGGAGGGAAGCCCAGTGTAGCTCTGATGGTATTGGAGACCCATTTTGCATGGTCAGAGCCAGCTTTGACTAACAATCTCTCCTCATTTATGACTTCTCTTTCAACATGATCTCTGAGATCATTCTTGTGAAATCTGACTTGACCTTCCAGATGACCAATCCCTTCTCTGTAGTAGACTCCAAATTTATGAATTTTAGTGGTAATAGTTGTTTGTGCAGCCTCTATTGCCGTTTTGACAGCAGCTAGATCAGTCTGAATTTGTTTTGAAACTTCTGTTTTAATAGCAACAGATAGCGCTGCAATCTTTGTGAGAATTTCATTATGAGAAACCGTGAGATTCTCATTTGTTTTAAATTGAATTTCTAAGATATATGCCTGTTTCTCTGCCATATCGGCTGCTTTAGTTTTCAGTTCCTGCTGCTGAGTGGCCAGATACACAACTACATGGCCTCCTTTCTCAAAGCAGTCTGTCATTTCTTTCTTGTGCAGACTCACCTCAAATCTGATGGACTTAATATCTTGAGCTAGCTGGAATTGCAGCTCTTTGTGAGTTTCATCTACATATTTTTCCAAAGCTTGCCTTTGTTCATCTAGTTTTACTTGCAATTGGACCATTAATGAACTGAAGTCTATACTTGGAGTTGGTGGTGGTGTGGCTATTTTCAGGGTCTTTTTATAACTTGAGCTTCTTTTCTTCATGATATCAAGTTTTCTCTTCTTGGCCAAGGTGGCTTCTTCATCATCAGAAGATGAGCTTTCTATGTCAACAAACTCTTTGTTAATAGGATCCTTTAACATCTTCTCCCCCTAAAGGTCTGGTTATTCCTTATCCTGTGATTGCTGCTCCCCCTTAGTCCTTACTGCAGGTGGGTTAGGAAACAACTCTTCCATGGTTACCTCCTGCATCATTTGAACAGGAGGAACTAGATTAGTTGGAGAAACAAATGGTTCTCCCTGAACATCCATAGTTTTGTCCAGTGACCTTTCTAGGAAGGAGGTACTTACTTGCCCATCCTGAGCAGTATCCTTCATCTCCACATTTGGTGCCTCGTCCTCCACATTCAGTAGTGCTTCCTTATTGATATCAGACACAATATCCATCACAATATCAACTGCTAACTCACTCTTTAAAATAGCAGCATCATTTACTCCCCCTTGACCAAGCAGCCCAGTAAGTATAGTATCTTGTACTGCTGGTGCAGGGTCGTCTCCCCTTGGAGTAGAGACTCTTTGTAGCTTTGGGAGCATACTACTGTCCACTTGACCTTATGCATCTTGCTGTTGTTGCTTGTCTTCATCAGAACTGAAGACCACTTCTTTTGAATCACTAGAGGATTCTTCCTGTGGAACAACTTCCTTCTTCTTCTGCACTGTCTTGGTCTGTTTTGGAGGAGTAGCAATCTCTTTAGTCAAAACTCTTTCCCACCTTGACAGAATCCTGGTGTCCATTCTTCTCATATGATTGATTTTTGTACCAGGAAGTTGGCTCATTACTTCTGGTATTACTGATGATAGACATAGACTCAGAATTCTTCCTAGGTTTGGTTTCTTGATGCCTTCATGTATCTTATCAAATACTATGGTTGTCCAATCTGTCTTAAGCTTGAAAATTATCCTGGTCATCAGGTGGAACATGGCGGCTGAGATTCTGTCATGTCCACCTATCTTGCACAGTATGACCTTGCCTACAATCTCAGAGAGGAACTTCCCTTGTGAATTCATCCCTTTTCGGGTGATGGATGATCCTACCTTAGTATTAGGGTTTAACCACACCAGCTTAAGGCATCCTTGATCATAGATGACTGTATATCATCTTCTTCCTTAACCTTTGGAAGTTGGAGAGCTTTTCTGATTGTCTTCAAAGTTATTTTTACCCGGGAATCTTGTACAGTGGCTGTCATCTTCTTCCCTTCTATGTCTATAGTTGCAGATGAATAGAACTCCATAACTTCCTTCTTTCAAATCTTCGTTGGTTCAGAGACCAAGAATTCCAAACCCTTCATTCACGTTATCTTCTTGATGAGGCGCCATTGGTGAGAGAGAGAGATGGAAGTGAAAAGAAGAGAAGGTCTTTGTCGACAGAGGGTGCAGAGCTAAGAAATCTAGAAGCGTAGTCGACCAGATTTGGGCTTCACCTATTTATAGTCTAAGTGAAAATGAGAGTTCAAAAGACGCACCTTAGCACTAAGACTAGTCGACAAAATCTTATATGTGTCGACAGAATAGATCTAGACCTCGACAATACTTAGGTTTAGTCGACATATGTATGTGTCGACATACTTATATCATTGTCGACATGGATGTCGACATGTCTCGACACAGAGTGCCGACTATGATCTTTGTGTGTTGACACAAAAATCAGCTAACTGAAAGTCTCGACATAGTTGTGTCGGTATAGTTGTGTCGACACCTATTCTTCAGTCGACACAGATATTATTTCTGTATCGATACAACATACTGAGTGTGTTGACACAAGGTCTGCTTGTGTTGACACAAACTTGTTACTCAGCCAAATTTTCTATGAAACTTTGTGTTTACTTGTTCTACTTAAGGTAGCTTGTGCTAACTTATTCAAGGTTCAACATACCTAATTCAATTTTAAAATAATTGAATTAAGTTTCATCCAGAGGTTTTGTAAAAATATCAGTTATTTGATTATTTGTATTCACAAACTCTAGACTAATATATTCTTTTTCTACATGTTCTCTGATGAAATGAAATTTTATTTCTATATGCTTTATTCTACTGTGTGATACATGATTCTTAGCAATAGAAATAACACTTGTAGAATCACAATACAGTGGAATTCTACTTACCTTGATGTCATAATCTTCTAGTTTGTGATTTATCCACAATAATTGTGCACAGCAGCTGCCTATTGCTACATATTCAGACTCAGCTGTAGATATAGCTACACTGGTCTGCTTCTTGCTGCACCATGACACCAGCCTTCCTCCTAGGAATTGACAGATTCATGTAGTACTTTTCCTGTCTTTTTTGCATCCTGCAAAGTCTGCATCTGAGAGACCAGTTAGTGTAAAATCTCTATTCTTAGGGTACCAAAGACCTAGATTAGGTGTGCCCTTAAGATATCTCAAAATCTTTTTCACTACAATATAATGAGATTCCTTAGGGCATGCTTGGTACCTAGCACAGACACATGTTGCATACATGATGTCAGGTCTACTAGCAGTCAAGTAGAGTATGGAGCCAATTATCCCTCTATATAAAGATTCATCAACAGGTTTCTCTGCCTCATCTTTGTCTATAGGCATACCCTTTCCCATTGGAGTTCTTATGGTGGAAGCTGAGTCCATACCATATTTTTTAATCAACTCCTTAGTGAACTTAGACTGAGATATGGATAATCCATTATCAGTCTGTCTGACTTGAAGTCTCAAAAAGAACTTCAGTTCACCCATACTGCTCATTTCAAACTTCCCTTGCATAAATTGGGCAAACTTTCTACAAAGGTTGTCCTCAGTAGATCTAAAGATAATGTCATCAACATATATCTGGACTAAAAATATCTTGCGTTTGGATTCCTTAAAGAATAAAGTTTTATCTATCTTTCCTCTTGAGAATTTATTCCCAATAAGAAAAGTAGACAAGGTTTCATACCAAGCCCTGAGGGCTTATTTCAAACCATATAGAACTTTCCTAAGCCTATATACATAATCAGGATAGTGAGAATCTACAAAACCTGAGGGTTGTTCAACATAGACTTCCTCTTTCAAGTTACCATTCAGAAATGCTGACTTCACATCCATCTGAAATACCTTGAACCCTTGATATGCAGCATAGGCCAGGAACATCCTTATAGCCTCCAGTCTTGCTACTGGGGCAAAGGTTTGATCAAAGTCAATTCCTTCCTCTTGTCTGTAGCCTTTTGCTACCAGCCTGACCTTGTTCTTGATAATTGTTCCATTTTCATCAAGTTTATTTCTGAAGATCCACTTGGTTCCTATGATATTGTGATCCTTAGGTTTAGGAACCAGTTCCCAGACTTTTCATCTCCTAAATTGATTCAACTCTTCTTGCATTACATCAACCCAGTTAGCATCTAGCATGGCTTCTTCAAACTTTTTGGGTTCTACTTGAGACAAGAAGTTAGAACACAAAACTGTGTTCATGCTCTTGCTCCTTGTTAGAACATCTTGACATACATCTCCAATTATCTGGTGAGCTGGATGATCCTTTAGGTGTCTTTTTGCTGGAGGAAACTTGTCTATCTCATGACCTTCTTCATTTTCCTCTACCTGATGCTCCTCATTCTCTTCTGCTTCCAGTATGTTTTGTTCTCCCCCTAGACAACATGCATCATCCATCCTAGCAGGAGCTTCATCATTGATGGTCATCTTGTCCAGCCTATCTGTTAGACCTGTAGAACTAACTGAAACACTAGACAATTCATTGTTAATTAATCAGACTCATCAAAAATAACATGGATTGACTCTTCTATAACTTGGATAGTCAAGTTATAGATCCTGTATGCCCTACTGTTGTTGCTGTACCCAACAAATATCCCTTCTAGGGATTTGGAAGCAAACTTTGTTTGGTAGTGCTTACCATTCACTAGGACAAAACACTTGCTACCAAAGATTCTGAAATAAGAAATGTTTGGTTTTTTGTCTTTCAAAATATGATAGGGAATCAACTTAAGTTTCTTATTGATGGATGCTCTATTGAGAACATGACAAGCAGTATTTACTACCTCAGCCCAGAAATATTCAGGGAGAGTAGTATCACTGAGTAGAGTTCTACCTGCCTTAATAAGAGTTCTATTCTTTCTTTCAATAATTCCATTTTGCTGAGGTGTTCTAGATGAGGAGAACTCCTGATGTATCCCAAGTTCTTCACAGAATTTTGTCATACATTCAGACTGAAATTTAGTTCTATGGTCACTTCTGATTTTGACCACTGAATTGCTAAATTCATTCTGAACTTGTCTAACAAAAGCCTGGAAAACACTAGGGGTTTCATATTTCTGCCTCAAGAAGAACACCCAAGTGTATCTAGAATAGTCCTCTACAACAACTAGTATGTATGCTTTTCTACCAAGACTTTAAACTAGCATAGGACCAAATAAATCCATGTGTAAGAGATATAAACATCTCAATGAATCTTTGGTATCTAGTGCAGGAAAAGAGGACTTGGTCTGTTTGCCCTTTTGGCAAGTTGAACACACTCCCTCTTTCATGCACTTGACTTGAGGACCATTCCTCACCAAACCAGTGCTAAACAGCAGTCCTATGAACTTATAGTTCAGGTGAGCTAGCCTTTTGTGCCATCTGACACATAGTGAAGCTTTCTCATCTGCAACTAGGCAAATAGATGAGTTGTTTAACTCACAATCTAGGTTAAGACAATAAACATTTCCTCTCCTAGTGCCAGTCAAAATGATCTCTTGATCACTTGACCTTTTAATTTGACACTCCCCTTTGTGAAAGGAGATGTCACAACCTAGATCACTAAGCTGACTTATGCTAATCAGGTTATGTTTTAAACCCTTCACACAAGCCACTTTAGTGATAGTAATTGAGTCACTAGAAATGTTACCAAATCTCTTGATGACTCCTTTTTCTGATCCACCAAAGATGACTTTGGGACCATTCTTTATGGGTACAAAGTCCCTCAGCATTCTTCTTGTTCCAGTCATGTGTCTGGAATAGCCACTATCCAAGTACCATATTGGTGTATGGTCACTTGGATTCACCTGCATCAAATAAAGGATTACTTATCCTTAGAACCCAAGTTATTTTTGGGTCCGAGGTTCTTGTTAGTTTGGGAAATAACAGGTTTACCTACAGATTTTCTGAAAGGTAAACTATTCTTGGTTTTAACACTTGTGTTAAACCAACAGTCCATGGCAAAATGTCCTACCTTGCAACAACACCAACACTCAAATCTGTTATACCTTCTTCTAGGTGCTGACTTCACAACCATGTTGCCAGTAGTCTTTTTAAGTGTGGGTGCTGGAGCAGAAAACCCCATGAATTCCTTTTGAATCTGATGGGCTTGTCTATAGAGTGACCTTTTGGCATTTGCACACTTGCCAAGGTGATCTCCATACTTACAGTGACCATGAGTAATTTCATGGTCATACCTATTTGTAGGTTACACTACCTTCCTAAAAAAATAGGGGGCTTATGGACTAGTGGCTGAACTGGGGCCTCACCCTTTCCAAGTGGATTGGTGGCCCTTGTTCTTTCCTTAAAACCTAGACCAGTCTTTCCTTTTTGAGATATAAAGTTGTCAATTAAAGGCAATACTGATTTTGGCTTAGAAAAATTAGCCACTAACTCCTTCTCCTTCTGAAGTTTTACCTCCAGATTCTTGATTTGATTTTCTTTGAAAGAGATTGTGTCCATCTGAATAACAGTTATGTTCTTCAGTTTGGCAACCTTTTTAGTTTCAAATCCATCAGCCTTGCTGATTCAGATGCAACCTGCTTAAGAAATTCAATCTCCTTAGTCTGCTCCTTGCCAAGAAGTTTGCTTCTCTTTAAAGCTTGCAGCAATCCACCATACTCATTAATGAGTTGGTGTACATCCCCTTCAGACTCAGAACCATCCACATCTCTTGTTGCAGATGCTTCTGATTTTGATCCAGTAAAATAATCAGATGTTATGGAAGAGTTGTATACCTTACTAGGACCAGCTTGATCCAGACACTGATCATTTTCTGTAATGGCCATCAGCCCTCTGCAGCAATATTCTTCCCCTCTATTTATGGAGTCTAGCATTTGTAGGAATTCTATCTCCTTAGAATCCTCTTCAGTTGAGAATAGCCCAACATATGCTTCAGCATCTTCTTCTTCTCCTAATCCAGATGATGAAGAATCTGTCCAGCTCTTCTGTTTCTGGGCAACAAAAGATTTCTCCTTCTTGCCCTTCATTTGTTGCTTCTTCTTGTCTTTTGATTCAGCCCTCTTGTCTGGACAGTCTGCTGTGACATGTCCTTGCATGTTGCAAAAATAGCAAACAATCTTATAATTAGATTGTTTACTAGGTTTAGAAGCATGCCTGTCCTCCTTGGGAGACTTCTTTTTCTTGTAGTACTCATCCTTGGAAAAGGATGTAGAAGGTCTGGTTCTCCACTTCTTCTTCTTCATGAATCTTTGGAACTGCCTTGTGAAAGCTGCAAAATCCTCATCTGAGGTGTGACTATATGATGAGGTGTTGTCAGGAATTCCTTCTTCTGCCTCAGCACTCCTTCTGGGAGGAGAAGGAGATTTTTCTCCTGCCCTTTCTTGTGCCTTCAGCTTTGAAGGCAACTGACTTTTCCTTGTGTTCAGATCTGCTGCTCTTCTCTTACTCCTTCCTGACTGTAAGCTGCATTTCATATGAAAGCAGCTTTCCAAACAGTGCGGGAGGAGGTGTATCTGCCAGCTTGGCCACTTCTCTGATGACACAAATCTTGGTGTCTCAATCCTTTGTCAGAGATCTCAGAAATTTGTCATTCAGTTCATAAGTGCTGAAGACTCTTCCATAAGTCATCGGTTCATTTACAATCCTGAAGAATTTCTTGTAGCATTTAGCTATGCTGTCATTCTTGGCTTGTCTAAAGCTCTCATATTCCTGATTCAGCATAGATTTTCTGTCTTCTCTAACTTCTTCTGTTCCCTCCATATAGACAATAAGGGTGTCCCACATTTCCTTGTAGGTTTTACAGTGCACCGGATTCTAAAAGGTGGCATCATCTATGGCACTTATAATGATATTCTGTGCCCTTTTGTTTAGAGTTGCCAGGATGATTTCATCCTTTGTCATCTCAGAATAGTTCTTAGGGGTTTTCACATTTGCATCCAGTGTTGATACCTTCATTGGAATGAAGGGTCCTTCTTGTACAGTGATGTAAATTCTTGGATCAAAAGCTTCCATAAATAATCTGACCATTTCCTTCCAAATGCCAAAGCATTCCTTCCTGAAGATTGGCAGTTTCATAGATCCAAATTCTTTTTGATTCTCACTTAAACCCATTCTTGAAATCTGATAATTGCCTAGGAGATTCACTCAGACTATTAAGTCAATCTTTGAGCAACCTCCCTCTGATACCACTTGAAAGACTTAATTCAAGAGCCTAGACACCTAGAGGGGGGGGGGGGGGTGAATAAGTTCTAGTTTCTCCTTTAATACTTTTAGGCAATTAAACAGATCTTGTTTGGTATAAATGAAGTAAAACACAACACAGAAAATTCACAGCACAGAGAACACCAGATTTATAGTGGTTCCCCAAGGTATGAGTACATCCACTTTCCCCTTTTGCTTATCTAGTAGAGTACTGGATTCAACCTAACTTCCTTCTTCTTCCTCAGATCCAAAGATCCTACAACTCAAAACCAAAATGGTTCCTACACCTCAGACTTTTACAAGTCCTACCTCAGATCCTTCCCAGAATCCTACCTCAGGCCTCAACCCTACCTCAGCCTTTATCTCTACGCTTACAACTCAGATCTTACAAATCCTACCACTCAGGCTCACAACCCTACCTCAGCCTTTATAATTGTAGGCTTACAACTCAAATTTTACAATAGATCCTATAAGAGATTTAGTAATTAAGATATACAAAAGATTCACCAGATATATCTCTCTATAGTTGTGATTCTTGATCAGTTATTGATCTTCAGTTCCAACCAGACTTAGCAGTTTCAAAGCTTCTTGATAGAACAAAATAAGGTTGAACTGTACTTGGTGTAGAAGTTGATCTCCTGTCATCTCCTTCCTTGAATTCAGAATGAGATCTGAATCTTCTGTGCAGACTGTTCTGAATCTGCCTTCGTAAAAGGTTACCCCTTTTCTTGTTGTGGATTTCTCTCTCTTAGTTGTTGGCTTTTCTGACCTTCTGTTCTGTATTTTTGGTTGTCAAGGATCAACCCTTTATATAGAGTTTCCTCAAGGTTACCGGCTGATCCGGTTTGTAACAACCTTCTAACAGTTTTGACAAAGGTGTCAGAACAGTTGGTTATGATAGCTGTCGATCCACTAGTCATGACAGCTGATCCCTTAGAGGCTTGACCACTCAGCAGAATCCACTCAGCAATCTGCTTTACCTGTGTCGACATAAGTAGACCATGTGTCGACACAAGTCTTGATGGTGTCGACACAACACTCCAAGTGTCGACACAGCCAGTCTTCTGCTTCTCGACACAGCTTCAGCTAGATGTGTCGACACAAAACCTGTGTGTCGACACAACTACTTCAAGTCTTGACACAGCATTTGTTGAGAGTCGATGTTGAGTATGTGTCGACACAATTCATCCTGGTCTTGACTTAGCTGTTGTTGAGAGTTGATATGTCGACACAAGTCCAGTGTGTCGACACAATTCCTTCTGGCGTCGACATAGCTCCTCGATGTCGACTCAACTTCTTTTTTTTGTCGACACAATCCCTGCCTCAGATGTTGACATAAGTCCTGCTTACAAGTGTCGAGACAATTTCTGCCTTAGGTGTCGACACAGCTTCTGAGTGTCGACAAAGTTCCTGAGTGTCAACACAAATTCTGGGTGTCGACACAAGTCTGGTTTCTGGTGTCGACACATGCCCTGGGTGTTGACACAACTTTTCACAAGTGTCGACATAATTCTTCACAAGTGTCGACACAATCCTTCGCTAGTGTCGACACTTGTACTTAGAATATTTTTCTTCCACTTCTTAAACCTGCACAAGGAAACTTAAACATTCATCAAATACATATTGATGTATATCATTGATTAAGATGAGGCTTCTCCAAATCTGGTATATACTTCCAGTGTACCCAACATTATTGCATGAATGTGAACAAATAAATAAAGAAGAGAAGGAATGATAAATCATGGATGGTAATTATTAAGTGCCGTCTAGTCAGTCCTGTCCAAAAAGACTGTCGGTCCGGTCCCAGACCGGTTTTTTAAAAGACCGGTCTTTTGACCGACCAGTCCCGAACCGGTTCCACCCAAACCGGTCCCGGTCCGGGAGCGGTTTTCCTTCTCTGGAGGAGGACCAGTCCCGGACTGGTCTTTTTTACAGGTTTTTTGTCCGGTTTTTTAATAAATTGACTAAAAATGATCAGCCTTTTAATAAAATTACTAAAATGACCGGTCTTTTACCGGTCCGGGACCGGTCTTTTACCGGTCCCAGTCAGGGACCGGACTTTGATGAAAAAAGGGGGACCCCTTGGGACATCTGGGACCGGTCCGGTCCCGGACCGGGACCGGTCTTCACCGGGACCGGTCCCTGCCGGTCCTAACCGGCCGGTTTTTTCGTGCACCACTAAGTGTAGTAGTCGAATAGAAAAGAAAAGAAAAACATACCAAGAAGAAGGGGCAATTCTGCTTCAGCGTCTGAGGACGAAGAGAGGGAGAGACGTGAACGCAAGGTTTTAAAAACCGGGCTGGACCGGCCGGTTCGACCGGTCGGACAGCCGACCGGCCACCCCGGCAGTCCGGTCAGGCCTCTAAAATCGGCCCAGCTCAGAACCGGGTAAAATCCGAAAAACCGGACGGTTGAACCGCCGAACTGTGAATGAGAATTCTTGTAGAGCAGTGCAGCTGTCAAAAACATATAAAAGCTAGCAAGAAATGAAGGGCATGCCAGGTAGAATTGAGAAAAATTGAGTCAGGAATAATAAGGAAGCAAGTGAAAATGCATAAGCCGGGAGTTTTTTCCATCGGGAAATTTTCAACGGCCGAAAGTATAAGGCTGTGTTCGTTTGGAGTGTTTTCATTGGAAGGTTTTTGTTTTTGTCCAAAACGAATAAATCATACGTTTTTGTTTTGGGCCCGAAAAAATTATGTTTGTTTGCAGAATGATTTTCACGCAAATTTTGTGTCAAAACAAAAACTTATGTACGTTTGTAAAATGATTTTCTCAAATTTGCAAAAATAGTGGACAGAATTTATGAATATCATGATGAGAAATATGATTCATAAAAAAAAGATTAATATAAATCAGTAAATCTTAAAGTAAATCTTAAAGTAAAATTAATATTATATGATTCTAGTTTAATGCATGAGAAAAGTTATTAGTATATCATAAAGTGTTATTTTCACACACAAAAAATGGGTTTGCAGACTTGACTTTGACCTAGTGATCAACAAAAAATGAGAATTTGATATCACCAATAGTCTTCATCCTTTTGTTTCTTTATTATCATTAAATGGTCTATCTATTGGTCTAGATTTCTATTTCTTTGGGATAAAGTAACTGCAAAAGTTTTTCCTGATATTATTTAAGGATTTTGATTCATCCTCGCTTGATTATCAACTATGAAACAACTCATCCAGAAATTATGTTAACTGACTTATACTATAATTCTAATGAGTTTTGACACTGGAGCCACAAAGCCAACAACCTAAACACCTTTTTATTTGAAGTCGGTGACATTCAAGAGAGCGAGAAGGGAAGAAAAAGGAGGAGAAAAGCTCACATAGATAACCAACTCTGCGGTTCAAGGGCTTGATCTCGTTGGCAACACGGAGGATGGGAACAATCGAGGCCAGGGTTGAGGGCACGTGCTGCTATCCATGATCCGCTCCTCCTCCATCCAGCATCTTCAGCAGTCACATCATCTTCCTCGACAACATTTTTTCCACCCTGCTCTCCGTCAAAACCGAGCAAAACAGGCCTCAGAGGTTTGTTTTGGGGAGTGATGTTTTTACGAAGAAATGAAAACATTCGGTTTTGGAGTGAAAACCAAGACGGGCGAAAAATTGGCCAAACAAACACCATAAATTGGTTTTTATAAACCCAAAACAAAAAACGCTCTTACCAAAACATGCAAAACGAACGGGGCCTAAGATAAATCCCTAATGAAGAAGACCAAGGGGCCAGAGGGGGAAGTCATGCTAGGAAACAGGTTTGGCGATAGAAATTCGAAAACACAGAACACGCCTGGTGAGGAGGGGAGCATACCTGTCGATGGATTCGCAGAGGTTAATATGTGTGGAGGAGCTCGTAGTAGAAGACCTTGACCATTCCTAGGTGGTCGACAGTGGGTTGTTGTAACAGCCAGTGGGACACATGTCCAAATATTAGGGATTAAATGATGTGTAATTGTCAAATTAGTGTTATAGTATGGGTCATTGCTTGTAATATGGGATTATGAAAAGTTTAATAAAGTTTTGGTTTGTTTCTGCATCTCTTCCCAGCCCCTTCATCTCTCTTATCTTGGGCCAACCTCCCAGTCATTCTTCTTCTCTCTCAACTAGGTCTCTTTCCCTTAGCCATTTTTCTGTAATTTTGTTTTCACATATTTTGGATTGTTACAACTGTCGATCCAGAGGAGTGGTGTGCTGTGGAAAACCGTAGAGAGCTCTCGTTCCAGGTAAGCAATAGAGGCTAGTTTAGCGCGGCGTTGACCGTCATCGATCATAAACTGCGGTTTGTGAATGTCGTGGTCGTCAACTATAGTTTTTGAACTGAGTTATGTTTGAAGAATTTTGTTTTTTGCGGTCATGAAGGAAGAATCATTTTGGAGAGCTCTCGTACCAGTTGGAAATTGCAAATCCCTGGCAGCCACCTTGACAAGCCCAATCAGAGCGACATGGAGAAGATGCAGAGCGTCGAGTGGAAGCTCTGGAGGAGGAGAATTGGAAGGAGGAAGCAGATGGCGGATGACTCGCTTGGGCCATAATCTTCTCTAATGAAAACAAATATTGTATCTACCAACATTATAATCTACAATATATTTCAATAAGGAGCTATGAGCCTTCCTTCATTAATGCCCATCTCAGGCAGAAGAGATGCTCATCCAAACACAATCTTGCAGAAGTTGCCAATTAGCTTTTAACAGCTTTTATTGTAGAGTCATCAAATAGACAATAAACAAATTGAATTTTCAAACTTCAGTCTCACAACCATCTTTTGAAAAAAAACACACATCCCAAGTTTCACATGGCTCATCAAATTGAGAATGACACTAAAACATGAATTTGAGAATGGCAAAAGGCAGCGCCAACAAATGCCATGTATCCAATGTCTCTGTCGCATGCTAGCTATTAAATATGAACACGAAAAAAAAATAGATAAGCTCTTGATTACCACCTTCCAAGAAAAAAGGTGGCAACAAAAGGGCAAAAAAAATAAGAAATGTTATTTTGGAATTGCAGGTATAACCTGTCAAAATAAATTCAAAATCAATTTCATCAGAAGACTTCTAAACACCACCTGCTACTTGCTTCCATCATAATAGTTTCTTCTTCATAATTTAGTGTTTCACTATGATGCCCAAAATGTTCATAAAATACAAAATCAAAACACTTAAATACTTAATAACCCAGTATTCCAAACAGCTCACGTGCTTAATAAAATTCTTAAACAACAAATAATTTGTGCACATCACAACCAAACTTTCCCTTTCAACTAAAGATTCACATGTAACTGTCGATGAGCAACTTCCTCATCTAACTCACGATCATACTAGGTTGATCCTTCCTAAGCTTAAACACACTCTCAATAACCGAGAGCTCGGTGGTCGTGGTGTCCGAATCACAAAAAGCATTCCAGTCGTTCACAATCAAGCCCGCCTTCTCTTATTCACTGTTCCGGCAACAATCGGCACTTCAAGAAGCGTCGAGAGCCCGTTCAGTTCCACGGGAGATGTGTGCCGAGGAACCTTGCAGATTCATCAAGGTTGAGATAGTAAGACTCCCTTTCATCATATGAGAAACCAGAAGAAAAGTGCAGATTCTTAGTTTCTTACCATTCCGCCTTTATTATTGAACACACAAAAGTCACCCACACAATTTTCACCTTTGACCGTTCTCCTGAACACCTCGACTCCCACAACATCTGCTATGAGCTCTTCAGTTCCCTAAAACAAGAGTAGTCAACCAAAGCAAATTGACCAAACACAATGGTCATGTTGAATTATAATGCCAAACAAATTACGGTACATGGCGTGCACAAAAAGGTGCATGTGTCCCGCAAAGTTCAACCAAGTACGAATGCGGAGAGCCGATATACTTTTTATTCGGTAAACATTTATTGTCATTTTTATAGACAATATGAGCACTTATTGCAAGTTTACTACAATTTTAAGATACTTTTTATGGACGGCACTGGCCGCATGCGCATTAAGCCATTAATATCTTGTGATATTGAATGACAAGAGGCTTACCCGTTCAAGATTGGGATGCATGAGAGCAATGCGGTCATTGCAGGATATGCAGCTGGCGAGATGTAATGGACACACGTCAATCCGTTGGACAACCACTTTGTCTGGCAGAGCATTCCTCAAGTGCTGAATCTCTGTTTAGAATCAAGGATAGATCGCAACTATTATGCAAATATCCAAATAAAAAAATGTTAAAAACAAATTAAAAATGACAATCCGAAGAACAAAAAACTGAATGCATTTCATATGAAATTTTTTAAAATAAATTTTCAATACAATTTAATTCAAAAAAAAGGAGCAATGACGATATCTCTAGAATTCATATGGGTTTCTCTCCAATTTCTTTTCCAGAAGAATCTAATAAACAACAACACTCAAGCTTTTATCCCACCCTAAACAATAAATCCTAAATCCTAATGGATCTAATGATTTTGAATTTCCATATGCAACTTTGCATTAAAAATTTTCTTTGGAAATGGCTATTGTGAATCGAGGAATAGCCATTTCTAGTCTGCTTTTAACAATCCCCATTCAAAATAAATGAAAACCCCCCCCAAAAAAATGAATACGTTGAATAATACTAGGTACTAGATACTATAAGTCCAATTCATAAACACTTTGCTTGACAAATTGATGTGTCATATTGACTCAACAAAATGAACTATGTGAGTGATTGTTAATTGTCACTAATGACATTTAGAGATTTGAAATTGGATTCCAGGACAAAGACTGTTGGTGTAGAAGAGGTGCTTCTTAAGCAAATAGTTATCCAAACTCAGCATTTAATTGAAACGCCATGCACTCGATTATTCATACAAAGAGGATTGATCACATGGCATAAAAACTAAATTTAGATTAAAATCCTAAAACTAGACGGAGAAATCACCACAATATTCTAGAAAAATTTCAACATGGAGCAACCATTGAAAATATGAGATTTTGAACCATGAGATATGTTACGTCCCCGGATGGAGCCCGGCTATTTGGGCGTCAGTACACGCGAAGGCGGAAGGAACCCGAAGGCGACAACGGGGTTCCTATCTGAAGATCAGCGGTATGGGGGCCGAACCAGACCGGTTCAGCCCCATATGGGGAGGGGCCGGCCTCCCATCTCATCCCCGGGTATAAATAACCCGGGGTCGCTCTCTTGGTGGATAGGCAAGATTATTTCCAAGATACTCTCTCTTCTCTCCCACTCAAATCTAATTCTCTAGTTTTTTTCCTTTAGATCTCTCTCTCTCCCTTCCTCTTCCTATCATTTGGTATCAGAGGCTCTTTTCTCCATCATGGTGACTACTAGAACGCAAGACGAAATCGGCCGCTTGGAAACCCTACAAGAAAATCGGATGGGATTGACGGATTCGGTGGCCGCCATCGAGGAAAACGTGAAAACATCCACGCAAAGGCTAGAAGAACGGATCGACACCCGAATGGAGGAGATCATGGCGTTGTTGGCACAAAATCTGAAGGGTAAGGCCGTGTCGGAAGAGAATCGGGGAGGATCTACCGTTCCACAGTCCGATCCGCACAGGAGCGGCGAAAACGGGGGGAAAAGGGTAAGGCTCGGCCAAGGATCGGGGCGCGGGACTAGCAGCAGCGGCGGATCTGGCCAGGGCGGCGGGTTCGGCGCAAGCGGGTTCGGGGCAGGCGGGTTCGGCGCAGGCGGGTTCGGCGCAGGCGGGTTCGGCGCAGGTGGGTTCGGCGCAGGGGCTGCGGCGGCTTGGGCCCAGGCGGCGAGTTTGGCGTAGGGGGATCCGACGTAGGTGGCGCTGGCGGTGAGTCACGGACGGGGCAGCCGCCTTGGATGCGGGTCGACAAAGAATAAGGGGGAGCCGGGAGGACGTCGGCGTGGCCGATTCCCCCATATAGAGGGGGGGGAGGGTCTGCTGCCTCACCCGACCGGAAGGGGGCAGCTCGTGGGGTTCGGGGGAGGCGTGCAGTGGGGTGGTCAAGTTGTTCCAGAGGCGGGGCCGTTTCGTCAAGGGTTCCCGTGCATGTCTTTTGAACCTGGGGAACCAAGAAGGACGGCGGAGTATGGACAGGAGGCGGGGTGGCGTGGACAGGCCGACCCGCAGCCGTACATGCCGCCAAAGTTGACGCGGATGAATTTTTCCTAGTTCAATGGGGGTGACGCCCTGGAGTAGATGTAGAAGGCGAACCTATTTTTCAGTTATCAGGAGATTCCAGAAGGGCAGTGGGTGCAGTTAGCATCATTCCACCTGGAGGATGACACTTTCCAGTGGGTGCAGTTGTTCCTGAGGGGCAATGACTACGTGCCCTGAACCGACTTTGTGGATGGATTCACCGCTCGTTTTGGGCCATTGGAGTACGAAGACTTTGAGGCACTCTTACAGAAGCTGCGTCAGAAGGGTACAGTTATGGAGTACCGAACAGAGTTTGAGAAGTTGGCTAACAGAGTACAGTGGGAAGAAAAGACATTACTCAGTTGTTTTGTGTCGGGCCTCAAGGATTATTTGCGGGATGAGATCCAGTCCTACATGCCCCGCAGCTTGAACCATGCGATCAGTTTAGCTCGGATACAGGAGGAACGCTACAACAGGCAACGCTCCCGCGGCACAGCACGTACTACTACCACCACGGCGGTGGTGAGAAGGGTATCCCAGGGTCCAAGCAAGCCGGTTGTCACTCGGCTGACTTGGACGGAACTTCAGGTGCTGAAGGAAAAAGGGTTGTGCTTCAACTGTAATGAGAAGTTTGCTCCGGGGCACAAATGTCAAAAGGTTCAGGTGTTCATACTATATGAGGATGTCGAGGAGGAGCTGGACATGGTCCCCGAGCCGGACTTGACAGAGGAGTTCTTATAGCATGGGAAGCAGTTTTGTATGAGGGGCCTAAAATCATCTCCAGTGAAGGAGGTCTCTATCCGAAGCCTACAGCGTATTCGAGAAGAAGGCAACATGATAACAGTGTTTTTGGGAGTGAAGTCGGCCGACACTGGGCCATCTGAGGTACCCGTCCAGATGCAGTCTCTCCTAGATCAGTATGATGTCATATTCCAGGAGCCCCGCACTATTCCACCACCGCGCTTTCGGGATCATCAGATCGTCCTCAAGGCGGGGGCGAAGCCTACCAACATCTGGCCATATCGATATCCGTACATGCAGAAGGCTGAGATCGAGGGCAGTGTTCGGGTGATGCTAGATGTGGGGATCATCCGCCCCAGTACGAGCTCATTTTCTGCCCCGATCATTTTGGTCAAGAAGAAGGATGGTTCGTGGCGGTTCTGTGTAGATTACCGCACGCTGAACAGTTTCACTATAAAGAACAAATTTTTTATTCGTTTGATTGAAGAATTGTTGGACGAACTGCACGACGCACATCGGTTCACCAAGCTGGACTTGCGATCCGGTTACTATCAGATCCTTATGTGAGAGGGAGACATCCACAAAACAACATTCCGGACACACGACGACTACTATGAGTTTTTGGTAATGGCCAACGGGCTAACCGGTGGGCCGTCCACCTTTCAGGCCAACATGAACGATATTTTTCGTCCGCTGCTTCGTCGTTTTGTGCTGATCTTCTTCGATGACATTCTCATATACAGTCCCAGTTGGGAGGAGCACTTAGCTCATGTTGAAGAACTCTTCTCCATCCTCCTCCAGAACCAGCTCTACGCCAAACAGTCCAAGTGTTCCTTCAGTCAGGAGAAGGTGGAATACTTGGGACATTTAGTCTCGGCTCAAGGCGTCAAGGTCGACCCACGGAAGATTGGGAGTATGTTGTCCTGACCGCGGCCCCAGACTATACGGGCACTACGGGGCTTCTTAGGCCTCACCGGATACTACCGTCGCTTTGTGAAGGACTACGACAAGATCGCCCGGCCTCTTACCCAGTTGCTGCAGAAGGACGCCTTCCTCTGGAAGTATGAGGCGGAGGAGGCCTTCCAAGCACTCAAGAAGGCCATGACGACTATGCCAGTCCTTGCGCTTCCCGATTTCACCAAGGAGTTTGTAGTGGAGACTGATGTTTCAGGAGTGGGGCTCGGTGCTGTATTGATGCAGGAGGGGCGGCCCATAGCCTTCTACAACAAGGCGTTGGCTCCTCAGATGTTGGGGTTGTCTACCTATGAGAAGGAGATGTTGGCGGTCATTCATGCAGTGGCCTTGTGGCAGACATATTTGTTGGGAAGACATTTCAAGATCCGGACGGACCATCAGAGTCTAAAACATTTCTTGGAGCAGCGGGTCTCTTCTCCTCTCCAAGAGAAGTGGGTGACCAAACTGGGTATGATTATGAGATCATCTACCAGCATGGGAAGGACAATCGGGTTGTTGATGCTTTGTCCCGCTTACCTGAGGGCGCCCTCGCTCAGATTTCTACACCACTGCTTGACTCCATTGACGAGATAAAGGACAAGGCACATTGTGATTCCAAGTTGCAACCTATTGTAGAGGCCCTTCGACAGGCACGTGAGACAGCTTCGGGCTACCATCTTCAGAATGACAGGTTGTTCTATCAGGGCCGCGTGGTCACTCCTTCGCAGTCGGCCTGGAGGGCAGTTATGATGCATGAATTCCACTCCTCTCTGATGGGTGGTCATGCCGGTGTTCTCCGCACTCTCCAGCGTGCACGGGCCAATGTTTTCTGGAAGGGGATGCGCCGGGACATCCAGTTGTTTGTTCAACAGTGTGGAACTTGCCAGCAGCAGAAGTATGAAATCACGTCCCCAGACGGTTTACTCACACCATTGGAGATTCCTCACCAGACTTGAGATAATGTTTCCATGGACTTCATTGATGGGCTACCCAAGACTCAGGGCAAGTCAGTCATCCTGGTGGTGGTCGATAAGTTGTCCAAGTACGGGCATTTCATAGCACTGAGCCATCCTTACACCGACTAATCTGTCGCCGCTCTTTTTGCACGCGAGATTGTCCGGCTTCATGGCATACTACGGGCGATCATCTCGGATCGTGACCCGACGTTCGTCGGCAACTTTTGGACGGAGCTCTTTCGCTTACAAGGGACCTCTTTACGTTTCAGCACATCTCACCACCCGCAGACAGATGGGCAGACAGAGGTACTCAATCGAGGCGTGGAAACATACCTCCGTTGCTATGTTATGGACGAGCCGCGCACTTGGACGAGTTGGTTGCACTGGGCCAAGTACTGCTACAACACTTCCTACCACTCTACCAGCAAGATGACTCCGTTCGAGGTCGTGTACGGTCGTCCTTCTCCTTCCTTGAGCAGTTATGAGGCCGGCAGTACGACATTGCCCGCCGTTGACCGTGCACTTCGTGATCGTGATCGCACACTCGCCGCTTTGCGCGAGAATCTCCGGACAACACAAGACCGCAAGAAGGCGCAGGCTGACAAGCATCAGAAAGAGCGGGAGTTCCAGGTGGGGGATGAAGTTTTTCTCAAGCTCCGCCCCTACAGGCAGTTGTCCGTGGCCCAGCGGTCAAACCAGAAGTTGGCACCTCGTTACTATGGTCCCTTCCGGATTGTCCGGCGAGTGGGCCATGTTGCCTACACATTGGCATTGCACGAAGGATCGAGGATGCATCTGACCTTTCATGTCTCCTTGTTGAAGCAGAAGATCGGCGACATTGTTCGAGCCAGTCCTCTCCTGCTCGAGGCCACAAGCACGGGTGAGCTGCGTCCGATACCTGAGGAGATTTTGATGATCAAGTGGAAGCACTGTGGCGCTGAGTATCGTCCTGAGATACTAGTCAAGTGGAATATTATGACCGCGGCGCACAACACATGGGTGGACTTGCTGGAGTTCGGGGAGCTTTACCCTGATTACCACCTTGGGGACAAGTTGGTTCATGATGGGGAAGGGAATGTTATGCCCCCGGACGGAGCCCGACTATTTGGACGTCAGTACACGCGAAAGTGGAAGGAACCCGAAGGCGACAACAGGACTGAACCAACCGGTTCAGCCCCCTCTCCCTACCGAAGATCGGCGGTATGGGGGCCGAACCAGACCGGTTCAGCCCCCATATGGGGAGGGGCCGGTCGGCCCCTCTCATCCCGGGGTATAAATAACCTAGGGTGGCTCTCTTGGTGGATAGGCAAGATTATTTCCAAGGTACTCTCTCTTCTCTCCCACTCAACCCTAATTCTCTAGTTCTTTTTCTTTAGATCTCTCTCCCCCTTCCTCTTCCTATCAAGATACGACATGTATTTCACTCGAGATGAAACTAGATAAAAAAATTTTGATCAAACGTGTGGAAATATAGTGATAGTATGGAGATTATGAATGTTTTATCAAAATGAAACTCCTTTAATATACTTTGTATAAATATATATTCTCACAAATAAAGAAAATTGAAAAATTTTGACTGTGCAACATTTAGCAATCATATGTAATTTTATATGGGTTCAAATGAACAGTTAAAATATAAAAAAATTCTGCTTTTTTAGGTTGAGCTGTAAAAACAAGTTTATTTTCATTTCGCACAAGGTATTGGGATTGATATTAATGACATACATGCACGTAAAGATTAGGGTGATATTAATATGAGAAATGCGTGTTGTTATATAATTAGAAGCCTCTCGGAACATAATTTGCAGCAGCAGCAGCAGTATCACACCTTTTATGAATGCCAATTTTTTACCTGAATATTCTTTTTAATTTAATTCTAAATGAGTTTTTATTTTTAAATAGCAGATAAATATAGAAAGATATATTTTTTAAAAAATAATACATGTATGGAATCTCAAGTTTTGCCAAACACTACGCAAAAAAATTGACTAAAAAGAAAAGTTTACCTTGATCATTGGTACACTGAGGCACAAGAAGCCCATTCGTATTCCCTATTGAAAAGAAATGGAATGAATGAACAACACATAAAAGCCTGTAGAGATTTAGGGCCCTAAATCTTACCCGCACACAGAAGACCAATTATTATTTTAGTGTTTGCAAGAGAGGTTTTCACCATAGGAATATCACCGGGAAGCTTACTTTCGAACACACTGACAAATCATTCAACATCCACATTGCAAGTAAAAGGAGGTTTTGGGTAAGTATAAAAATAGAAAGAAGAACCAATACTCAAGGAACAAACCTGTAGAAGTTCTCTGATGCTTCATTAGTAACCAAGCAATAGGCATTTGTAAGCATGGAAAAATCACCGATATCAACACAACATTCATACTGATGACCTGATGTTCATATGATATGCATATATTAGAAACATTATAAGTGTATAGGCAAATCCTTGATACAACTCCTTGATACAACCAAACTAAGGACAATTCAACAACATTGAATAATATATCTTATGTATAGATAGGTTGACAGTTTAACTTGTTTGTGAGGTAAAAGCTAAGACTATCTTAGCTTAGGCTTTGTTTGGGATGGTTGTTGTGTTTGAGGGGTAGCGGTGTGAAATTGTGTTAGTAAACTAAATGTTGGTGGTTAACCCAATGTTTGAAATAATCATAACTTTTTTCTCCCAAATTTCTATTTATGGAGTCTAGGAGTTCATGACCATTAAAGCTTGACCACATATACATGATTGAAGTTAGTGTGTCAGCCTAAAACATCATTTATGAAAAAAAATGTGACCACACCAATCAAAATGCTACCTGTACTTTTTATAACTGCATTCACAAACAAAACCGCTTTTAGACTATTCTCCTAAACAGATCCTCAAAGACTAAATATTTAAATCATATTAGATTGGGACGAAAATTTTCACAGTCAGTGTCAAAGATCTTACATGTTTTCAACTATATAAGTTTACAATATTGAAGCAATTAATGAAAAAAATACGAGAAAGAGCTTCATTTTTTTAGACAACTTTTTCGGGCATTAGTGATGTTATGACTAAAGATAAGGCACAATGGAGACAAAGGATCCATATAGCCGACCCCACTATAGTAGGATAAACAAAAATGAAGCTACTAATTTTCTTTCAAACAAAAATGAATAAGCATTCATTTTTGGTTCATACTATAGTAGGATGTTGTTCTAAATAAACAAAAATGAAGCTACTTTCTTTCAAACACACACAATGAATAAGCATTCATCATAATAAGGCATGGTTCTAGTTTACTAATTTTCTAAAGGTCCACATGATATATTGGTCCACCCATTAAATTTGACTGGCCAAATTTAACTGATTTGGTTCATACTCAAATAACTTGTAAGTGAAACATTTTTGCGACACATAAGACAAGATTTATGTATTTCCCCCACAAACTTGCGGAGTAATTCATTTCAAAAATCATTTGACTTTCACTTATAAATATCTACAACATGTGCAATATGATGTGGTTCACGAACTACACTTGTATTTAAAAAACTGGTGGCATGCAATTTTGCATTCTTGTAACCACAACCCTAACTCAAATTATTAAATGTCTCAAAAATAATAAACTCAAAGTAAAAAGAAAAAAAAATATTATCATTTCCAAAACCAGAAAAGATAGATGTATAAAGCATATGAAAACTTACGAGTTGCCATAATAGAGGATAGAGAACAAAGAACACTGAGAACCTGCAAAAACAATTCAAGCGCATTCAATGTAAGTCAAGATAAAACTTAAATTTCGAGAGATAATAATATACACATCTAAGGCAGAAAAAAATCATTTAGCCAGCATTTTATTAGTGAACTACTTTTTTAACGAAGTTAAAAAATATTTTCCAATAAACTAATAAATAATCCTCATTATATTGTGAATAGTAATGATTATCAAAAAATCTTATTATTGGACTTATCTATACGAGTGACAATGCACGAGGGAATTAGTATTGGCATTATATATACGAGTGATAGTGCACGAGTTCCCCCGTGCAACGAGCATTCGGCGAACATCAATATTTGGTGGGCACCATTGGTTGGCGGACGGCATCAGTCGGCGGGCCGCATCATTCGCCAGGCCGCAACATGCGTCGGGCGGCAACATTCGTCGGGCGGCATCATTCGACGGCAGAATTATGTGGTGAGGACATGTAATGACAGGAAGTAAGGCTTCGCTTTTGGTTGCAAGGAGATTCAGCAAACATTCCACGTGTGGCATCATTCGGCAAGAATGTGACAAGGGCAAGCGATGAAGGGAAATATGGATTTGCATTGGTTGTAGGCAGATCGGTAGTTTAGCGAGATTCTCGAGTTTGATTTGGGTGGAGGACGAAATGGGGAGGCTTCACTCGATGCTCTCTTGCGGTATGCTCCCGCAGGCAAGCGGATTGCACATATTCTCATTTGGTAGTATAATCCATACAATCTTAAGATAAATAGTTAAAGAGTTTGAATCGGAGGCACACAGATTCTCATTTGTTAAAAGATAAGCATGCAACCTAGTGTGACAAGTGGAGTAGCATTGTCCCTCATTAAAATGAGAACATGCCAAAAAGTTTCAAGCAAGGTTGTCAGGATCGAGATCCTATGTGGGATCGTTTCAGGGGTTGGATCGGATCGGATCGTAGGATCGGATCGAGGATCGTAAGATCCTACATCCTACTACATTCATAAAGTCAGACTGGCAGACTTATAAAATAAAAATGAATTTGAAGTCATACAATTACACAAATAATTTATAAAAAAATTATATAGTTAATAATTTTCATTGGTTGACTCTAAGGCTAAGGCAAAATAAGAACATGAATAAAGAAACATTTATAATTATAAGTGTACCTGAGTACTAGTGAAACTTCTGAGTTCTGACTCTACTTTAGCAACTGTAAAGCCAAGATGAGTATACTTTTTTGTCCTAACTGTCCCATCCTTTTCAAACTATCTTCAGTAACCAAGTTATGAAGATGAACCTACGAATGAGAAAACATAAATCTGAGAGATAATCATAAAGAAAAATCATCACATTGTCTAATAATCTAACCTCAGAAGCAAATGATGAAGCATCATGAGCTACTTGACTAGGATGGAATCGTGGACTATTGCAAGCTTGCATGACAAATTTCCTATTTAAGTTTATAGTTAAAACGATAACAATGCTAGCAGATCGTTAATTTTGAAATATAAAATATAACAAAAAACAAAAATCATTAGCAGCCACATCAAATAGAAGTTTTCCAACATATCAAATAGGAATTAAAAAAAAGTCTAACACAAAATAACAAATCTAAGAGGTCCATGGTCTATCAGAAAATCATCAGAACAGATCATTAACAGACACATCAACCATATCTTCATCAGCAATAATCGCATCTTCCTCATCACCACCACTGGCATCCTCATCGTCATCCCATTCACCTTCACTAATATACTCAGTAACTTCGAGATCACTGCGCCTTAAGGTCAGATCTTCGACTCCACCTATAAGAAGAAGAAGATAATTAAACGAGTTATTTACACTTGATACTAATAGTGAAAACTTGAATTTTACAAATATTCTTCATTAATTATAAACTTACCTTCTTCATTTACTTCTTTAGTAGATTCTTCATCATTCTTTTCAACACTGTCATCACTACAAAATTCATGTGTACTGCGAAGGATCCCCAACCAGTTGCCCTTACGTGGAAGAACTGGATCTTCCCTCTCCGTGATCCATTCGTCATCTGAAGGGATATCCTCGAAATTATAAAACTTTTCTTTCAATTGTATATCCCTTCTATCTTGTCGTTCCATTAACCTCATGTTGTACATCACAAAAACCAGATCGTTCATTTTTTTTTGATGCAAACGATTTCTTTTTTTGGAGTGCACCTATTAAATATCATGACAATTAAAAACAGTAAGAATACAAATATAAGAATTATTATTCATCATTCAAACAATTTCTTTATTTGAAGCTCACCATCTCAAATGCGCTCCAATTGCGTTCACATCCAGAAGAGCTACATGTCAAACTTAGAACGCGAATAGCAAATTTTTTCAATTCCGGACAATTGTCACCATAGGAATCCCACCAATCAGCTATAAAATACAATATTGTAAACTTGTACTTGATTAAAATGATATTAATTATTTAATATGCAAAATGATTAATAAATTTAAATATTTTACCTGGAGCTCTTTTACTTCTAGTTGTCTTTGCCGAGTCTAAGCCAAATAAGCCTCTTGCGTGTTTGAAATCATCCATCTGAATATCTATCTTTGTCCTCTCATCTTCGTTTGGAATCATCCGTTGGAGGCAACTATAAAAGCCAATTTTAACCTCTGCATCCGCTCTAAAACTCGGGCTAAAGTGATAATGTGGATTTAAATAATATGCTGCCGCATGCAATGGTCTATGAAGTTGGCTTGACCATCTCTCATCAATGATGGCCCATATTGGCTCATATCTGCATAAGAAACAATATTGTACATTGTCACAAAACAAAAAAAATAAAATAACAATTAACAATTGCATATATTATAAACACTTAAATTCAAAATAACCAACTTACTAACTTTTTTTTGATGTTATCAAAATTGAGTTGAATTTTTTCCTTTGCTTTATCCATCTGTTCATATATAAATCCCATCATAGGCCCTTCTGAGTCAACCATTCTAAGCACCTTAATTAGTGGAAATGCTGCTTTCAAATATATGGTCACATGAGACCAAAAACGCCCCGTGTTTAAAACAATTTTTTGAATCAGTTTTCCCTCCTTAGAACCAGCAAATCTACTAGACTTCCATTTGACGGAAGTAAACATTGTCATCAAACCACCTTTGTTCTCCGAAAGACATCCCAATGTCAAGTAAGCAGTTGCAAATCTTGTCACTGCAGGTCGAATCAATTCTCTCCCCTTTGTAAATTCAAGTAACCAAGCATGAACCAAAGTTCTAGAGTAGATATATGTTGTTATTTTTCTACCCTTTGCTATTGTTGATTTATGCAGCTCAAATTTTTTTTCAAAATCTTCTAACATCAAGTCAATACAGTGGGCAGCACATGGTGTCCAATATAAGTTTTTTCTCTTCTCCATCAACATATGACCGGCCGCCTTATAGTTCGATGCATTATCAGTTACTACTTGCACAACGTTTTCCTCTCCGACCTTCTCCACAACCTCATC
This sequence comes from Platanthera zijinensis, assembly GCA_039513925.1. Lineage (NCBI taxonomy): Eukaryota > Viridiplantae > Streptophyta > Magnoliopsida > Asparagales > Orchidaceae > Platanthera > Platanthera zijinensis. Next base: position 58,212,115 of record CM077078.1, read on the forward strand.
TAACATTTGAAAAACTTTTTCGGAGGTCTTAGCAATGTCAGAAGTATCTATAGAAGACAAGAACACAGTACCTTTGGGACTATTTACCAAAAAGTTGCATATAGATCTTCTTTTTCTATCTGACCATCCATCAGACATAATTGTGCAACCAACTGTTCTCCATTCTGCCTTGTAGTCCTCTAATCTTTGTAGAGTTAGGTCGACCTCCTGTTTCAGGTATTTGACTCTTATGTCGTTATAAGATGGAGGTTTCATTCCGGGGCCATGTTGTCCGATCGCTTCAACCATACTTATGAATTCCGGATTCTTCACACAATTGAAGGGAATTGCACTTGTGTAGAAGAAACGAGCAATTTGTTGGCATGCTTTTTCGCGTGCATCTTTTTTAAATATAGCTCCAATTGTTGATTGACTGGTCTTTCTTACAAAAGCATTCATTGACTCTTTTCCCTTTGCTTTTTTTAGTTGCCCCAACTCAGCTTCGTAGTCAACTGTTGCTTCTTCAATATCTCTTTTCTTCTTTAAAGCGTCCTCTCCATGAGCTTGAAGAATGCTCAAAAATTGATTTCTCACTTTTTCATGTACTTTAGTGCAGGCTTCCACATTAAATTTTGTCCCTGCTAGATGATGTTTCAACCTATATATTCCACCGGATCTGATGACCAGACAATATTTACATTGTACTTTTTTTGTTGTGCTGTCTATTTCGATCCCATGCTCCCACCCATGATCACTTCTAGAGCCGGATGCATTTTTTCTGGACTTTTTGCTTATGGGATTTGACCCAGAAGGTCCAGAACCCGAGGTGGACATCTAAATATTAATAAAAAATTAACCCATGATTTCTAGAATAAAATCAGTCCAGAAAATATAACCCATCCAGAAATCATCCAGAAAACTGGATGATTTCTGGGTCGGAAGAAGAAGAAGAAGAAGCGGGGTCGGAAGAAGAAGAAGAAGCGGGGTCGGAAGAAGAAGAAGAAGAAGAAGAAGAAGAAGCGGGGTCGGGAGGGGAAATAGGGTTTAGAAGGAGGAGGAGGAGGAGGAGGAGGAGGACCTGAGCCGAGGAGGAGGAGGACCTGAGCCGTCAGTCGTCAGCCGTCGCTGGAGCAGCAGGGAGCGTCGGGGTCGTCAGCCGTCGCTGGAGCAGCAGGGAGCGTCGGGGTCGGGAGGGGAAATAGGGTTTAGGAAATGCGGGGGGAAATGGAATTAGGAAAGCCCGCATAGTTAAAATGTTCCGCCGGATCGTGGAATCGGGCTTGCGGATCGCGATCCTAACGATTCCACGATCCGGATCACGATCCCGCTGAATCTTTCCCTGATTTCGATCCGGGTTAAGATCCGGATCGAAATGTAGGATCTGGATCGTAGGATCGTCCGATCCTACGATCCGGATCGCGATCCTGACAACATTGGTTTCAAGCCTAATCAACTCATGATATAACACTCGAGATAAAGGTACCCATAGAGAAATAGTGGACCGAGTGCAATTTAAAAGAAGTCTTCATAAAATTAAGAACTTAAGAATATGATGCTTTGTAGCACACTAAAAAGAGTTGTGATGGTTTGTAGTTCAAGCTTTATTGCATCTTTTATCTGAGTGCTACTGGCAGTGAATGTCATCAAGCATCTTAATCCTCCAGCTTAAGCCAGTAAACCAAAGAACTCTAGAGAACAAATTGAGTTAGCACAACTTATGGGAAATCTTCCTGGAGGACCTCGAATGAAGACAGAGTTCGATAATAGAATTAAGATATCGGGATGAGCTTAACTAAATTACACTCACTATTACAATAATCTTGGGCAAGCTACGGACTATTTGTGCTCTACAAAGTATGGTGCATGGCACTATCAAAATACTTGAGATAAACAAACTTAACATAATTACATAAATAAACTTAATAATGAGATCAGAACACATCTGAAATGAAAATAGGTTATCCCTAAGATGAAGCTATTAATGTCTTAATTCAATCAGTAGGTGTTTTGATAAAATTTCCAAGAGTTATATGGAGAAGAGGGGAATATCCAAGAGATATGTCTAGAAGTAGAAGTCAGCGGCAGGAGTCGTTTGCAGGAAGCTGCGGCAGCTTCGAGTGCAGGCGGAGGCGGTGTCACACGGCTGATTCATATGGTGGAGCCAAGCATCGATTGCAGGCGAGGTGAAGGCTGGAGGGTTCGTGGGAGAGTCGAGAGAGGGATTCGTGTCCTAAGGAGATGAAGTCGCGGCCGGACAAGAGTTGGGCAGGCGGGTCTGAAAAATAAATCCCGCTAGCCTAACTGTTTAAGGAGGAGAAATTTTGTAAGGTTGAGATTAAACCGACAACATTAGCGAGAAATATGCATATTGTTTTATAATATAGTATAGAAACTCTCCCTCTTAGGCATTTGAGATGAAGTTGTGGTCGGAGAAAGGTTGGTCGGGCGGGTTTGAAAAATAAATTTCGTTAGTCCAACAGTTTAATGAACCGACAAATATGCATATTGTTTTATAATATACTATAGAAACTTTCTCCCTCTTAGGCATTTGAGAAGCATGTGGTATGACCGGTTCTACAATTAATCATGATTAAGAGGATCAAATTTTTAATCATTTTATGAACATTTTCACAGTTTTATATTTCAAAATCAGCAGGTCTATTCTCACCATTCAAAATAAAATTTTGAATTCCTCTGAAGTAAGAAATAACCATGATAATTAACAGATATATTTTACCATTCTATATTTAAAAACCAACATGTCTATTTCTTACCAAAACTATGGTTTTATAATTCAACAGATCTACTTAAAATCAAAACTATCTGATTCAATCTTAAAAAATAAAAGGCTTTGAACGTGAATTCTTCTGAAGTAGAAATCAAAAGAATATATGTGAATGGGCTTCTAATTTAATGTAAGAATTAACCATGGTAATTATCGGTGGAAGAAATCAGCATCATTCGTCTGCGAAAGGCAACGACAGCAATATTCGGCGGCAAGAAACGACTGCAGGCACAGGCGGAAGGATACGCATGGAATTTCGTTTCCGATGCAAGAAAAAGAGAATGGAGGAGAGAAACAGTGATGTCGTAGTGTAGGGGCTCTATGTTGGCGCCGGCGTGGAGGAGAGAGGCATCAATGCTCTCTTGCGAAGTCGATAAGGGCAAGCTCCCTTTCCCCTCGACAAAAGCTTCCTTTGTGATAGCATACCCCAAAATCATCTCCATCCTCGACAAAAGTCTCTCTATCCGCGGAGGCCGCTTCGAAACCCCATGTTTAGTTAACTATAAGGAAATAAAACTCATGCAAATCACACTCCCAAAGACCCATAATCTTAATCAACATGGGGGCGTAGGTACTTATGCTGGTGCAACTGGTCCTCGCATTTTGGCTTAGGGATGATAGAAATTTGCTAACATATACCCTTAGTCTATTGACACCCAAGATTTTTATGATGAAAACAATTTAACTGCAAAATAACAAACAAACAAATATAATTTTCAAAGAAAAAAAGAACTACAGAGCAGAAGTTTTGAACACTATAAAATTTATAAACATCAATTATTTGCTATAAAAAAAATAGTTATAGGAAACACTGGTACGGGTACGGGTATGGGTACCAGGTAGGTACGGCAAAATTTAAAAAACAAGGCTCCATGTACGTCGGGATACGTTGTATTAAAGATAATAAATATATATGTATATAAAAAATTGATAAACCTTTGATATTTGAGGCTTAAACATAAACAATGTGGTTATATGGACCTATATGGAAAAGGTGGGAAGCTCGTGCATATACCACTTGGGGTTTCGGCTAGTTTAACTTTTCTACTAAACTTTTCAATAAGGGGAATTTGCTAGTATATGTTAATAGATTAAATCTACATTTAGCAAGAATGCAAGATTAATTTCACTACAACATCAAGAATATATAAATTAACTTATGGATCAACTCATACTCCAATACACCAGTTGGAAACTTTATTTTCTCAGCCCAATTGTAACAAATAAATCTTAACAAATAAACATCAAAACAAGATTACTTCTAAATTGCAAAAGTATCATCAGTATTCTCTAAATTCGGTTCATTATGGCCAAATTGATGCATAATAGACATTCAACATATCACAAATGTAGCAATAAGGGCATATTTACCCAATAAAAAAATACAATACACACACTTGCACACGCAGATATACACCATACAAATGTAAATCATCCAGCAGGAAGAAGAGAATGATAGATATAAGGAGAAGAAGAATCGGCAGCAATGGAAGAAGGAGAGGAGGAAGAAGAAGAAGAGGAGGAAGAAGACGAAGGACAAGAAGAGGAAAAAGAGGAAGAGGAAGAAGAAGAACTTACGAGCAGGAAGAAGAGAAGGATCGGCAACCGGAGCGGGATCCGCAGCTGGATCGACAGCGGCACGGGAGCGGCACGGGAGCGGCATCGGGATGAATAAAGAATGAACGGAAGTAAAACCTAATATCGCGAAAAATACGAATTATTAAAGTATCCGAATACGAATTATTAAAAGTGAAATAATTAAGGAGGGAAATCGGGGGCTTTTTGGCATTTTGCACCCCCAGTTATCGGGTTTTGGCACTTTGCACTCTCAAAGTTTAAAATTGCCAGATTGCACTTCCGAATTCATAAATTCTTGCACTTTGCACCTCATGAGGGGTATTTATGTACTTTGACGTTATTAAAATAGTAATTTTAAGCAAGGTTTTGAAAACCGGATCAGACATCGAACCGGCAGAGGGAAGGGTTCAAGGTTGAACCGGTCCAACCGGTTCAACCGGGGTCGAACCGGGGCCGAACCATTATATATATATATATACTATTAATAAGGCGGATCTGTTTTTCCGTCCCTTCTCTCCGTATTCCCGTCCGTCTCCGTCAAAGCAAATCCCCGATAACCCCCCTCCCGCCCCGCTTCCTCCGGTCGACTTCCTCTCGCGACTTTATCCTCGCCTGCGACGCGTCCTTCCTTCATTCCCCGGCTCGCCGCGTGCCAACTTCACCTGCCCGCCATCCGCTGATGCCGCCGCGTGCCCCGTCCTGCTCCCGCGTGCCGCATACACTGCGTGCTATTTCCTGCATCACACCGCTCTTGCCATGGCTCACGTTGCCTTATCCCGCTCGATCTCTCGCGCCCTTGCTGCAGCTGCACAAGCTCCACCATTTCCGCACCTTCCTACAAACCCTCGCTTCTTCTTCCGAGGCTCTATATCGCGATTGCTCCTCTGCACAGCCTCCGCCATTTCCGCAAGTTTCCGGCAACCCTTCCTTCTTTGTTCCACCATCTGCATCTGCCTTCCGACGACATCGGCAGCAACAGCGCTTCTACTTCCGTCTGCTCCTCGCATCATCAAGAGTGACTTTCTCTGTCAGCGACCCACCCTAACACGATCAACAGGTACTTTATTTCCGTGTTCTTTCCTCCCCATTTTCGCGCATTCTTCATTCTGCTTTCAATTCCTGCTCTAACCTATGTCCGACTGCGCAGATTTCATTTCCGAATTGCAGCTTCTGCCACTTCTGCGTAAGCAATTTCTTTTTGTGTTTCTCTTTTTGTTTGTCCCTTCGATCGTTCACCATCTGCTGCAATTTCTGTCATCCACCGTATGACTCTTCATTGTTGATAGTGCATATTCTCTCGCTCTATGGTTATGTACATGAGTAAACTATAGGTGCGCATATAGAAAATGTTTATTTCTACTACCTCTTTCAATCTATGCCACTTTCTCCTATGCTCTGCTCATACACGCAATTCGGCAACGTTATGTAGCGCAGATATAGAAATTTTTTACTTCTATTACCTCTTTCAATCTACGCCCCTTTCTCCTATGCTCTGCTCATACACCCAAGTCGTCAATGTTATGTTTACTAATCGTATGTAGTTGTACATACGTAACTCCAACTGAAGTTCTATATTACATTAGTATATAGATGCCAAACAAATGGTATGCTTTGCGAGTCCCTGCGGTATCTGATATACTACTCTAAAACCTGTAAGAACCACCTTTTAGGCTTTCATTGCTACCATCCGGCTACAAATTACACCATTATAGTTACATGTTCTATGTTTTGTTACTATACTCAGTAGCCACGTTAACTGGAGGAGGCGCGAAAAAACAAGTGGTTGGAAATAAAGTACATGCACATTGATGATGTTGCTGGCCATTAGTGCGCTTACGACTAAAGCGCTTTACTAACTAAACGATATACAAATTATTGCACTCCGAATGTTATTTATCAACATGACCAAATTACCTACTTTTACTAAACTTTCTGATTGTTTTGCGTATGTTAGCTTCATTTACGAGTGCATTTGTTCTGCATGTATGTCTCCCTACTCTACCAAATCCTAACTATTTTGCAGATACAATACATTAGCTCACTTCAGGTGTTTATGTTTGTGTTTATATATCATTGCCCCCGCTGCTTTCCTTGCGAGCTCTTCAGCCCCCAAACAACGTTCACCACCTCATCCGTTCGTGCGCACATAAACCTCAGCCGTACTTGCTCAAAACCCAAAACTCACTGTGAAAATCTCCACCTTCTTCAGGCCCCGCACAACGTTCAACAGCTCATCCGTTTGTGCGCACATAAACCTCAACCGGACTTCTCCAAAACCCAGAACTCACTGTCAAATTCTCCACCTACCAATCCTCCGAAGACTATCATTCATAAATGCAGTTACTAACTATATGATATACAAATTATTATTACATTCTTAGATATTTATAACATTCATCTTCTCGCTATGACCTCTAAAGGCTATTTAGCAACATGAACAAAGTAGCTACTTTTATTAGACTTTGTGTTGAGTTTGCATACGTTAGCTTTATTTACGAATGCATATGTTCTGCAGCTACTTCTCCCTGCTCAACCAAACCTTAACTATTTTGCAGATAAAATATATTAGCTCAGTTGAGTTGTTTGTCTTTGTGTTCGCATATCAGTGCCCCCGCTGCATCCCTTGCGAGCTCTTCAACCCCCAAACAACGTTCAGCAGCTCATCCGTTTGTGCGCACATAAACCTCAACCGTACGTTTTCAGAACCCAAAACTCACAGTGCAAATCTCCACCTTCTTCAGCCCCCAAACAACGTTGACCACGCTATAGGCTGCTACCAGAGCTTCCCAGACACTAGCCTTTGATCCGATTTGCATGCTTCTACTGAACTCATGGGCGTCCTGTACATTACCACCTCGACGCATGACATCAACCATGCATCAATACTACCTGTGTTGTGATCAATTCCCATATTGGCAACTCCTTGAGTTGAGAAGATATTAATTAGCCTGCTCTGATTATCCGTCTGCTCTCGCCGTCACGCACTGAACATGCTGCTTATCGCCCAAATCATGGACCACATATTCGTTGTCATCGATATAGCCCTGAGGCATAATTTCATCGTCTATCCGCTGAAAAAAATATCATGTATCTCATCCCTACATACCACTCTATCATCGCCTTTCACAAACCTATGCACCCTGTTACTTATCTGTACTCAGCTGCGTTGTGCTGACTTTTAGGCTTCTCTATTGCGCATCAATTTTTTGATATTTGAGGCTACACCCGCTATGTTGCCACGCATACCTACCTTTGACAGCAATATGTAATTCCGTTTACTCCATGCTTGAATCTCAAACAATTCCTTTGCTGAAATCTTTGATCTGCCCGCATTGTTACTCATTATATAATCTGCTACCAGTGCTCCCCATTCACTACCCTTTGCTTCGATTGCCATGCTTTCGCTAAACTCATAGGCGTCCTGTACAGTACCATCTCGACGCATGACATCAACCATGCATCAATACTGCCTGTGCTGTGATCAAATCCCATAGTGGCAACTCATTGAGTTGAAAAGCTATTAATAAGCCTGCTCTGATTATCCGTCTGCTCTCGCCATCACGCATTGAACATGCTGCTTTTCCTTCTACTCTTGTCGTCACGCCATTGTCTTGCCGTAAAGCCCTCTCTGTCACGCGATGAACTTCCCCTAAATCCCTCTCCGTTTACACGCCGCTACACGCAATGTCGGACGCGTGCCCCGTCCTCCTGCCGCGTGTCGCCCACTGTTGCCTCGCCACTCCGCACTTTATGCTGTCGCCGCTTTCCTCTGTTATTTGCTCATCTCCGACAAATCAGCGCTGCCCTCCGCTCCCGCAGATGTAACAGCAACTCCTCCCGTAAGCTAACGGCCTTCCTGTGCTGATTGCCCGTCTTCTCCTCTGCGCCATCTTGCTTTCAGAGCATGTACGTCTACTACATCTCTACAGTGACCATTGATTTCGTAATGTCACTTCTCTGGCAGTTTATTAATGGTTACGTTGCTTTCTGCTTATACAGCCATTTGAACTGTTGTCCCTTCTTTGATCATACGTACACTGCTTCTTCTACCTCGCCGGTCTTTACTTATTAATCAAGGCAACTTTTTTTATATCGCTCACACGTATACTTCTTTACGTACTATAAATATGATGCTTTTGTTCATACAGTCAGGTCGTTCGAATCAGTTCCAACGTATATCGCTCACACGTATACTTCTTTACGGACTGTAAATATGATGCTTCTGTTCATACAGTCAGGTTGTTCGAATCAGTTCCACCGTACTATGTTCTTATGTTACCTACTGTACATATATCAAATCATGTTGTACTGATATCTGTGCTCTTTACAAAGATGGACCCAACAGAGACTCAGCGTACTGCTCGGCGCGTGGCTGGTCAACAACGTTCACGAGCCCGGCGAGCCGGGATGACTGAAGCGCAACGCGCACAAGAACGTGCTGGTAATCGAGCCCGTCACAGATCTCGGTGGTTGGAAATGACTGAAGTACAACGCGAGCATCAGCGAGCTATTTGGCGTACTGCCGCTCGAACCCGCTCTCAGAGACGCCATCTCTGTGACCCTGCTAATGTTGAGTTTCAGCATGAGAACATCGATGAGCAGTCAGCCTATACACTCACACGTGCTCTAATTACAAGTACGTCTGCATCCACAAACGCTCCTGTGCAACCTACTATTTCACCGCCCATACAATGTATGAGCACAGTTACATATGCTCCGCGTGGTGTTCTCCACCGCTACATGTTAGTCAACCTGCCTTCGTCATCCACTCATTCTGCGCATACACTGCAGACTGGAGAATCATCCTCATCTCACATATCTGCTGGTCCACTATGTGATAATACCCTCCTGCTAACCTCGACATCGCCACAAACTGTGCCTCACCTCTTGCTGCAAGGCCCACAACAACATTTACTACAGCGTATGTGCTCTGTAATAACTATACACATTTCGTTCTCTAGAAATGTCATGATTTAATTCTTCCAACCCATTTACCGTACTTAATGTAAATAGTCAATGCAGCATCACATTCGCATCACACTGACTGTGAACGTGATTCCAACTCTGATTATAGTAATACTACTACAAATCATGTCCCCCGAAGCCATAATAGTGCCCGCATCTCGAATCAGCCTCAACATATTATTATTTACTTACAGCTGCGACTCCCACAGCTCTGTGTTTACTGTCGTGCTAGGTTGTTTGATGGTGAAACATCAACAATGTGCTGCAACAACGGTAAGGTCAGCATACCAACTCCACCGTTCCCAGAAGAGCTTTACAGGTTATTCATTAGTGACTCTGTACAGAGCCGTAATTTCAGAAGATATATTCGCTCTTGCAATCATGTTTTCTCTTTCACGTCTATGGGTGTTAAATTAGACCCAACTTTGGCTGCTGATCAGCACACAGTTTACACTTTCCGAGCTCACTGATCAATATATCATCAAATTGGTTCTCTTCTTCCTGCTCCAAATACAAGGCCTAGATATTTGCAGCTATACATATATGATACAGAGCATGAAATAGATCATCGCTTAGAAGAGAACTCAGAGTTAGATCGTTCGTTACTGCAGAAAATAAAAATAATTTTGAATACATATAATCCTTTTGTACTGATGCTTCGCCGACTATCTGAGCGTCGAGACATTATCAACTGCAGATTAGTTATTAAAGAGAGACCGTCACATGAACAACAATATGTACTACCAACCGCCTCACAGGTTGCTGCTATAATTGTTGGAGCTGAAGACTACATTGATTCAAACGACCGCAATATAGTTGTTGAGACAACAGAAGGTCAGATATGTACCATGCAAGAATACACTGGTTTCTACGATCCTCTTCAATACCCACTGCTTCTCCCGTACGGGACATATGGTTGGCTAGCTGAATATAAGGGATTAAATAATCTACGTGTTAGCTGCTGCGACTACTACTCATACGTACTCCAGGTACGCATTGTACGTTTTTCACTCAATCTGTTCCAGACAATTGTACATGAAATATATTTATGTTCAATGCCATATTATTATTATAGGACCGTGGTCCATCTTCATCATTACCATTACACGGATGTCGGCTATTACAACAATATGTTGTTGACAACTACATTAAAATAAAATGCAAAAACTGCGTTGGATTAAAAGGAACCAAGATACTCTTCGTGCTGAACTTTATTGTGGTTTACAAGATTGCCTCAATGCTGGAGAAAGTAGTGGAGGTACTAAAATATTTCAATTGCAGTACACAGTAACATTAGTCTATGTGTTCTTTGCTTTATTGACATATAATATGTTAATTTGCTTCAGCAAATATTGGCCTTCGCATGATCTTACCATCATCTTTTGTTGGAAGCCCACGCGACATGTATCAACGTTATCAGGATGCAATGTCTGCTGTACAACATTATGGTCGCCCAGATATATTCTTAACGATGACTTGCAATTCATCATGGCCAGAAATTACAGATTTGCTCTACTCTGGACAAACACCTCAAGATCGTCCTGACATAGTTGCTCGAATATTCAATGCTAAATATACAAAGTTGAAACATGATCTTTTTCATAAACATATTTTGGGGAAGACGATTAGTCATGTGCACGTAATTGAGTTCCAAAAACGTGGTTTGCCCCATGTTCATATGTTGATTATTTTTGATTCACGTGACAAAATGAACACTCCAGATGACTACGACAACATTGTTCGCGCTGAGCTGCCGCATGTTGAAGAGGAACCCGAGCTGTACAGTGCGTACGACATATGATTCATCGTCCGTGTGCACATGTGAATCCTCGCGCACCTTGCATGAAGCATGGAACCTGCAAAAAAGGTTACCCAAAAATTTTTTCTGAACATACAGTGCAGGGATCTGACTCATACCCAATATATCGCCGCAGAAATAATGGACGATCATTTAGTTTGCGCCGTGCTGCAGAATTTGCCGTTAACAATCAGTGGGTTGTGCCATATAATCCGTATCTACTGTTAAAATATGACTGTCATATAAATGTTGAGATTTGTAGTAGTATTAAGAACATTAAATACTTATACAAGTACATTCACAAAGGTCCTGACTATGTTGAATTTCAGCTCCACGATACTGCATCTCTAAATGAGATCTCTCAGTATGTCAATGGCCGATGGATATGTCCGCATGAAGTGTTTTGGAAAATATTAAAATTTAATATGTATCAAACATATCCTTCGATAATTCGTTTACAAATACATCTGCCGAATAAACATCAGGTTCAGTTTCACAGTACTGATGCACTCAATACCATTCTTGCAAATGAGCGGAACTCACGTACAATGTTGACAGAATTCTTCAATATTAACAACAATAACCAGGAGCAGCGCGGTTATTTTTACACTGATTTTCCAAAACACTACACGTGGAATTCGACTTCAAGAACTTGGCATAGGCGTAGACGTCGTCAAAAGATTATTGCTCGAATGTACTCAGTGCATCCTTCAGAAGGAGAGAGGTTCTACTTACGATTGCTTTTAAATCATATTCGAGCACCAAGATCTTTTGAGCATTTGATGACTGTTGGTAATGTTATACATCAAACGTTTAGTGCGGCAGCGGAATCTTATGGTTTATTAGAGCGAGACAATAGTTTGCATAACTGTATGCGCGAAGCTAGATACTTTCAGATGCCTGCAGCGCTGCGTATTTTATTTACAACAATTTTGTTATTTTGCAATCCTACAAATGTTAGAGAACTCTGGAATGCCAACTATACATCAATGACAGAAGATTACGTTATATTGTCGTCTGTGAACAGTGTATACGTCCTGAACAAGCTCCTCCGTGAAATCGACAACATTCTTCAGCAACACAGCAAATGCATTTCACAATTTGATCTCCCAAAAATGTCTGCAGACTTTCAAAGCATTACATGCTCCTCTGTTTTAATTGCAGATGAACTGTCTTTCTCTGTTTCAAACACAGATCTTATTTCTGTTTCATTGCTAAATCAACGTCAGTCCTATATATTCCATATTATTACTGAATGTGTTCGCCAAGGCGCTGGCGGTATGTTTTTCATTGACGGTCCTGCTGGCACTGGAAAAACCTTTTTATACAAAGCCATTATTGCCCACCTACGACAAGATGGTCATATTGTGCTTGCCACAGCATCGTCGGGAATTGCTGCAACTCTGCTTCCGGGAGGAAATACAACACATTTGCGTTTTAAGATTCCTATTCCTATTGAAGCTGCGTCGTCCTGCAAGTTTGGTAAAACATCTGATATGCAACAACTCTTACAACACTGTTCCGCTATTCTGTGGGATGAAGCGCCTATGTCGCACAAATATGTTTTTGAAGCTGTCGACCGATCATTACGAGATGTTCTGAACACAGACTTACCTTTTGGTGGTAAAGTTGTAATTATGGGAGGTGACTTCCGTCAAATTCCACCAGTTGTAGTTAATGGAACAGTGTCGCAAATTATTAATGCCAGTATTGTTACATCGCCATTATGGTCATCTATCAGATTACTGTCGCTGACTGAAAATATGCGCGCAGTGAATGACCAGCATTTCTCAGAGTATCTGCTTCGCATTGGAAATGGTACCGAATCAACATATGATGATAATATGATACACATTCCTGAGTCAATGATTATTCCATGGGATGACGAACATTCGGTAAATTTACTGATAAACCTCATATTCTCTAATATTACATGTAATATTAGTAATTATGATTACTGGGAGAACCGGGCCCTGCTCAGTCCATTAAATGAAGATGTTGCTCATTTAAATGAAAAATGTCTGCATGTTTTCCCGGGTGATGAAATAACATACTACTTTTTTGATTTCGTTGATGATGACAAGTACAATTTATATTCGCAAGAATTTCTAAATAGCATCTCAGCGAGTAATCTTCCGCCTCACAAATTGTCTTTTAAAAAAGGTGCCCCTATTATGCTTCTGCGGAATCTAAACCCGCGGATTGGTCTGTGCAACGGTTCACGACTTATATGCCAACATTTCTCAGAAAATGTTATTGAAGCAGAAATTCTTACGGGCCAGCATAAAGGCAAGGCAGTGTTCCTGCCTCGCATACCTCTAAAAAATACTGGAGATCAACACATGCCTTTTGAACTGAGCAGAAAACAGTTTCCGGTTCGATTAAGTTTTGCATTGACCATAAACAAATCGCAGGGACAAACAATCCAGCATGTTGGCCTTTATCTACCCTCTCCTGTGTTCACTCATGGTCAACTCTACGTTGCGCTATCAAGAGGAATTACTGCTGCAAACACAAAGGTCTTAGTTAAAGATAGTGTTGTACATGGACATTCTGGCACGCACACAAAGAATATTGTTTACAAAGATATACTATCAAAAGTGAACATACAGGTGCAATATAATTTTATTTTTTATTTACAGCTTTCACATACACTGATATAATATCATCATTCTTAAATACTGCTTCATTTTACATTACTTTCACAGCCCGCTCATCCGTAATCGTCAGTATCTACGTCGCGAAAGAGTGATTGTTTCTCCTCTTACAGGTACATCTCAAGCCCACGACGTAAATAATACATGCGACTACGCATTTCTTCTGTACCTGTGACGATCCTTTATATTTGTGCTACTGCATATTCACATACTTCATTGTTTTGCAACAAATTTCGAATTATCACTGTTTTCTTCTTCTTCCTTAAATAAACATTACTTACTCCATCGTTCCTATGCATTTGATCTTTAAAATCATTAACTCTTTTCATCTACTACGTTCATTTCTCATATGATACAGTACATAACTACATATTCGCAATGACTGACTACCGCTCATCACCAAACATAGCACAGGAGAATGACATACCATTCACCTTCGATGCTGTTGATTCCTACAGCACTGTGCCCTCTGATATGCGCGACTACTACTACTTTGCTGTCTTACTCAGCAATCTTCATCATGCTACAACCACTGCTTCCGTAAGATCACGCTTTCAAAATTTTCAGGGGTTTCTGCACGGCAGCGTAAGCCCTCGCATTTCACATTATACATTACATTACTACAACAAATTTACTTTATAATGAAAACATACTTACCCGTGATTAGTGCAGGTCGACGTTGACACATCTGGCACCCCAACTGGAACAGGAAAACTTATCTTTGAAGATGAAATTTCGATGGAAACTGCCGCACACGCGATAAATGGCCAAATTGTTGACGGGCGAACAATATCAGCTGTTGAACTACGTCTATTTGATATTAAACCAGAGTACTATCAAGAACGTATAAATTAAATATCACTACGAACGACAACACATATAAATAGACCGTATACATTTTGTCAAATACTTCTGCTGCGAATGTCATGTACATCTATCAGTGTTTGCATGTTACGCTTATGTACATTGTACCACTTTGTCATTTACACCACTTTTATTATCCTGTATTCGCCTCTGTAATACATATACTTACACATATTTTCGCTACCTCTTACAAGTTTGCTACTGTATATTCTATAAATCCACTGTTTTATGCAGAACTCCTACCATTGGAAGCCTTCCCATTTCAGTAAATGTTTTTTATTACTCCAAGCTTTTGCACTTGGCAGATAAGATTTTTCGATTATTGCTTATCCACTACTACTATGTACATGAAACATATAAAAAATTTCCGCAGTCATCGGTTCACGACGTTCTGAAACTGTTCGGAATCCATGTCGTGCATACTAAAAACAAATTTTACATTCTATTTATTTGCGCAATAAAAAAACCTCTACTATAAATTACGTACACATACATGAAATCCGTCAACGTATACTAAATTTTAACTCATCCCCCATACAGATACATATTATATTTCAAATTCAGCGTGTTGTAATTAGGATGACCAAATGTGATGACAAACATCTCCATGAAAAATACGTCAGATCATTGCACGATTTTTTAAACACGCCCTCGCATTTTTCATACGATAATACTTCATGGTCATCACATCAAATAATAACAACTTACGCAATAAAGATAAAAACTCGCGTTTGATTTGCATCAGTTATTACAAATACAAATTTATTTCACAGTTCGTGCATTTCCACTAAATAATATCTTAGCTGCTTCTACTTCTCTCTCAAAACATACATTCCTTTACTGCTACCTACGCTACATGAATATGTGAACCGTTTAAGCGATAAATGTCTAGCATTTTTTACAAGCTAAGATTTAACCTACTGCTCATTTGAGTCGGTCAATGAGGACGGACACATATTATATCCACAGGAGTTTCTGAATTGTTTATTACCCGGAGTTCTCCCCCCCCCCCCCACAAGCTATCTGTACAAAAATGCACGTCTGTTACGCTACTTCAATATCTCAATGCCACAACAGGCCTGTGCAACGTTTCACATCTTCTGTGTCCTCAGCTCATCAAACACAGCGTTGTGGCTGAAATTCTTACATGAGAACATCGAGGACATACATTATTTCTACGACGTATACCTCTAAATAATCTTGATGAGTGAAATTTGCCTCTTGAGCTTACGCGCAACAAATTCCCATTTCTTCTTACCTGTGCACGGACATTTAATAAACCACAGCACCAAACTGTGAAAAACATATGCGTCTACTTACCTGCTTATCTGCTTTCTCACGGCCAGCTGTATGTTTTTTTATAAAGAGGAATGTCTTCATCAAATACTGCAGTAGTACTTAAAAAAAACTCACTGCGTGGTCACCAAGTTATGTACACAACAACTTCTGTCTTGAAGGAACTTCTCATGCAACCACACCTACATGTACATAGTGAGTCATCACATACAATTCATGTTACTGCATTCTTTCAGTATGATTTTCACTTACACTGTACATGATGTTCCACTAAATATTTGCAGTGTGCTTGGCTACGGTTTGTAACTCAGCATGACATATGCAATTCCATCAGGTTTTAGCAACGCCAACAACAATCGTCCCAATACACCTTCCACACTAAATACTCGGCTCATAAGCCCTCTCTTCCCTTATTGTAATAATTACGATGTATATCCTCATGATATTATGAAACCGGTCGTTGCTATATAGCCACACACACTTTCATTTGCCATACAATGAATATTACTTTATGAATGTCAACAGTGTGCATATGGAAAAGGACACATCATCAGATCAACAACTACAATTACACGATCATTCTGCCCCGCAACCCAGTAAGTCATTACTACTGTTCATATATAGATGTTTACTGCCATAGGCATTTCATAATGATACTATAAACTGTGTTTCGCAGCTAACCATGTCAACATCAACACTTCAACTGCCTCTGAAGACAATTACTATGACGAGCTTTACCCGCCAGATACAACCCGCTGGAGAGATCACCCACGAAATGAGATTCCTGGTTTTCAGCTACGTATCCCAGCTGTTCCACCACGCCTAACACCACAGGAAGAGTGGAACTACGTATTCACCATGATTAGAAGGTAACACATAGTAGATAATATGCATTACAGGACGGACACTACTACTATAGCTCAAGCAACGTGTGTTAATAACTACTTTCACTCTGCATATTCCCCCAAAACAGAATCTCCCATGGCCACTGAATATTATACGCCGTCACACACTGCTGCTACTGCTCAAAGCATGCAACTACAAATGCACATGCCGTTTACTATGGATGAGGCATGTTCCTCTCTCAGCGATCTCCAGCCATACTTGATCGCGTGTGCAGCCTCCACATTTTTAGTTGTTTTGTGTTGTTGTAATATTCGATGGTTATTATTTGGTATGTCTGACTACTATTTTCTGTCTTTGTAATGTCTTAGTACTACTTCACATAAAAACCGTTTTTGTCTTACTGTCTTTACGTACATGCACATTATGTACGCTTATTACACTCTTCCAGCATGCTACAACCAGTATGATCTGTGCCGTGTGACCAACAATAACCGTGTTGTAATAACATCTCAGTGTATAGATCTGTCGCCACCACAACTTCATTACTTATGATGCTTATTGTCATTTCTCTGCTCATCATGGAATGTGAGTGTTAAAATAATCAACATGAATGGTATGGGTATATTTCAATGAAGCGTTGACAGTTCTGTAACGCGGCGTTGAGTGCTCTCACAAACCGCCCGCGCTCACGGCTTGGAGTGCACTCAGCACCGTCCCCACCCACGGCTTGGAGTGCACTCAACACCGTCCCCGCCCACGGCTTTTAGTGCACTCAAACACATTCCCGCTCGCGCCATTGAGTGCTCTTAAATCCGTCCCCGCTCACGACTTTGACTCAAATCCGTCACAGCTCGCGTCCTTTAGTGCACTCAAAGCCGTCACCCCGCACGACGTTGAGTTCACTCAAAGCCCGCACCACTCACAACTATCACTCAAAGGCGTCACCATGCACCAGAGCATCAAGCGCGTCCTACACCCGCCCGCTGCTGCCGAATGCCTCCGGAGAACATCGAGCATGGGCACATCCCGTCCGCAGGCTGGCGGAGACCGCCTAATGAGGCGGAACGCCACACGCAAGCATCGAGCACGGTCGTAGACCGTGCGTCGGCGGGCGAAGCCCGCCTGATGCGGCCGCAGGCCGCCCGAGAGCATCGAGCACGGGCGTAGCCCGTGCGAAGATGCTCGTATTATATAAGGGAATACTGATATTTGAAAAGCACATCAAGAATTAGGTTTCAGCCGTTGGATCCGATATGCTTTAAAGCATTGCCATCGTTGGATTGGGAATCACATAAAGCCAGCCGGATATCCCATAGATGTTCAAATCCCGTGAATCCACATAAAGCAGCAGTTGATGGGAGAGCACATAAAGACAGGTGGAATCCACATAAAGCCAGCTGGATGTTCAAATCCCATCCTTGACATCCTCCTCTCCCGCACGGCAAAGTCTTCTCTCCCGTCGTCTCCGCCGAAAGCAGCACGGGCTTTGGCATTTCCCCCTCCCGCACGCCAACACGCCAACACCTTTAACTCCTCAACTCCGTAAACTCCATCATCGCTGCCGCTGCTTCGGATCTCTTCCCGCAGACGCCTAGGGCATAGCCGCGCCTGAAACTTACTCCGTTAGATGGTGGTGCAGAGTCGCGCCTGAACCTTCCTCTGTCAGACGGTGGTGTTGGAGCTCTTTGCTCAGACGGTGGTGCCAGATATCTTTCTCCTCCCGCACAGTAAGTCTTCTCAACTGCGCTTCAGTTCTCCATCGGCCTTTTTCTGATCCTTTCCCCCTCCCGCTTCGGACCTCTTCCCGCAGACGTCTGTGGCATAGCCGTCGCTGAACCTCACTCCGTTGGATTGGGAATTACGGCACAAAAGTTGCACGTCGTGCTAACTTGATCTCCGCCAAAATCTCCGCCTCGACGGTAACTCTTCTCACCTAGCCTTCAGTTTTCTATGGGTTTTTTCCCCTCCATCGTGCTCCTAACTTGATCCCCTGTTTTCTATTTGTTTTTCTCTGGCCGCTTCAAAAGTTGCACGTTGTGGTGCTAACTTCATCTCCGCCAAAATATCCGCCTCGACGGTAACTCTTCTCACCTACCCTTGAGTTTTCTATGGGTGTTTTTCTCCACCATCGTGGTGCTAACTAAATTATCTTCAGTTGAAGACTTGCATCTCTTACCCAGAAAGTGTTTTACATTCCTGTTTACATTCCTGTTTATGCTGTGTTGTATATGTTTCTTTCTGAATCAAAACCTTCATCTTCAGCTTTATGGTTTCATCTTTTCTACATGGCGATGGGAGATGCACATAAGTCATTCCTGTTTATGCTGTTTGTTAATAATAATAATAACAGAGAAAATACATAATAAAAAAAGGACAGAAAATTAGAGAATATCATAATATATATGAAAAGACCACACCTATTTATCACAAAATTAATTTCAGTCATTATAATAAGTAAAATATGTTGGTATTTTTATCATTTCACATTCATTTTATTGGAACCTTGACACTGTTTGATGTTTGAGCTAATATGCAACCTGTAAAGATGCAAACTCTAGGGGGAGGTCCAGGTAATATATCATTTGGAAGAATATTATTCATTCTAAAGTTTCAATATCATATAAATTCTAGAACACTTTTATCTAAAATATATCTTTTATTGTATAAGGGAAAGTGTCCAGAAAGTCTCTTACCCAAAAAGTTTCCAGCAACAAAACTAAACTTTCTTCTTTAGCGTCTAACCGTGTCCTTTAGGGAGTTTACATTTCATCACTAAAATTTGCGATAAATACCCCCAGACCATGTATTTTTTGAGAGTTTAATGTTATGAAATGTTGGCTCCTTTTGGTACGGTGTTGGCAGTCGATTTATAGGGTCATTCATTATGAATCATCTAACAAACAAAATCCATTTGTACATACACCATCCATGTTTTGAATTTCCGTTCATTTTAATAGGATGTGTTTACGGTAATCTTACAAGTATTTTGTGATTCTGCATTGCGAAATGCTATTCTGATATTTTGGTTATGGATTTATAATCAATGCCGCAAAATGTGTTATCTTTTGAGATATTTTGCATTGCAAGTATGGACTTTATTCTGAGCTTTTTTCATTGCAAGTGCAAGTATGAACTTTGTATGTATGTGTGTTTACTTGCAGATGTATGTGTTGCAGTCATATTTCTTTGTTTTTACTTCTTAAAATTAATATTCTTTATCAAAGACGTCCTATGATGGTGCGGTTGAAGTGTTGCATATAGGAAAGGACAATGTCACCCCTCCCGAACAATGTCGCCACCACCCGAAAAAAGTCGCCGCCCCTGCACAATATGAAAGCCCCGGCACATTGTCACTGCCCTCGACCATTGTTGCCGCCCATGAACAATGTTGCCGCCCACGAACAATGTTGCCGCCCACGAACAATGTCGCCGCCTGTCACCGCCCACGAACAATGTTGCCGCCTACGACCAATGTCGCAGTCCACGACACCTGTTGCCGTCCACGACCCATGTCGTTGTCAAGCGGGCGAAGCCCGCTTGGTTGCGGGCGAAGCCCGCAGCGACGCATCGAGAACGGGCGGAGCCCGTTCGAAGATGCTAGTATATATATATATATATATATATACACGAGTGACAGTGCACGGGGGGCCCCCCGTGCCACGCGCGCTAGTACCTTGCCCGCGGCGGCAGGCTTCGCCCGCCCAGCTGGACGGCGAGATGGGTCGTGGGTGGCGACAGTGGGCGTTCATGAATTCTTTCGCGAGAGCGAGATATTTCGCGGAGGTGATATTTGTCGTAGGTGTGACATTGATCGTAGGAAGTGACAATTGTTGCGGGATGACATTTGTTGTGGGGGTGACATTTGTCATGGGGGTGACAGTCGTCGTGGGGGTGACATTTATTGTCGGGATGACATATGTCGTGGGGGTGACATTTGTTGTAGTGCCAACAATTGTCATGGGTTCGACAATTGATGTGGGGGCAACATTCTTCATTACGAAGGAGTTAGTCGTCGTGGGAGCTGATAAATGTCCTCAAAGCAACAGAATGTCATAGAGTACTTGTGTTGTGGGGGCAAAATCGGATCTGGGTGGTGAAATTCGGCTAACTCATTGAATTTTTTTTCAACGCACATAAAATCATACATTTAAGGAAGAATTACACGTAAAGTAGATTTATATCATTAAGTAAGAACTATATTTCAGATAATCAGTTGTCTTCAGAATATATCTCATATAACAGATAAAATATGCACAGTTACGTCTCGGCGAGAACTCTCCAAATAGTATTCCATTGTTTGATGACAGACCATTTTTTTGAAATGCTGGGGTAGGTAATCTTTGGGCCGTTGAATTTGTCGACTTTGGGCCAATCGTGCCTTGAAATTTGATTGTTGTCATCATCAATATCTGTATATATTTCTTTGATCTACTCTTGAATAATAAAGATTCTCCTTTCTTTGTCCTCGGTCGTTGTTGGCTTTTTTGGTGAACCTGAAGAAAATTATAAGACTAACTGTAACAATGAGATTATAATTCCATAAACTATTTTTAATTATGTTTGAATACATAAATGCATATATTCATTTGATGTGCTTACTTTTATGTCGGTAGTCAATGATGGTCTGCTTTCATCCAACTTCATAAACCATTTGTTATTCTTTTGGATATCAGTTCGAATATTTCCCGATAAACGACATTTTTAGTGTATACTCCATCATATCCGTCGATTATTCCATTTTTAACCAAAACCTTCGTGGTCTTTGCGGAGACACCTCGTGATAGCGCAACATATAGCTGACCGTGACCGAACACGTTGTTTGGTAGGTAGATTCCTACAGTACCAATCGTCTGCCCTTGTGCCTTATTAATTGTAAGTGCGAAGCTTAATCTTACTGGAAATTGTTTCCGTGTTAATTCAAAAGGCATTCGGGCATCTTCTACGTTTTTTAGTGGCATTCGCAGAATGAACACTCCAAGTCCCCTGAATCTACCTCCCAAAATTTCGGCCTCAATGACATTTCTTCCAAACTTTTTACATATTAATCTTGTCCCATTACACAATCCTATTTTGGGGTCAATGTTTCTAAGAAGCATAATAGGGGTGCCTTCTTTCAATATAAGTTTGTGTGGGGGTAGATTCCCTGGGTTAATAGAGTTCAAAAATTCTGGTAGGTAAAATTCGTTTGATCATCACTAACATAATCAAAAGAATAATACGTAGTTTCCTCCCCAGGAAACAAATCCAGGCAAAGTGCATTTAGTTTGTTCATATCCTCATTTAACAATGTAATAAGAGCACTTGTCTCGATGTAACTGTCGTCAGTAGAGTTGATATTGTGTTGAGCTATATTTGGAAATACGAAGTCTATCAATTTGTTGATAGAATGTTCGCCTTCCCAAGGCAAAGCCATATTATTAGGAATTCGAATCATGTCCTCACTTATAGTATTTTCTTTCCCGTCTCCGACCCTTAGCAAGTAATCTGAGAAATGTGCATCACCCAGAGCCCGCATATTTTCTGTTAGTTGGAGTAACTTCACATCTGGCCATAAATATGATTGAAGAATGCTGGCACGGATTATTTCCACTTTAGTTGCATTTATAACCACTGGCATGACCTGTCGAAAATCTCCTCCCAAGATTATTATCTTTCCACCAAATGGTTTATCGGTACTCGTCACATCCCGAAATCTTGGGAATTGTCTTCACAATACCCCAGATTTGTGGGAAGTCAGACCTGAAACTAAGATGAATTAAGTTGTATTTGATGTTGTGTTTAAGTTGTGCATGCAGGACTCTATTGGCAAGTGTAAACCAATGTCAGTCTATAGTGGGTCATCAAACACAGGACCATACAATGTAATTCCTCATTGTGTGATCCAAGGTGTTGACTCATGTATAGCCTCTCTATTGGGGTACACTTTGTTTCCATGCACTTGGACTACTGGACTCTGGAGTATTGAAGACTTTCTCAGAAGAAATTTTTTTTCTAAGTCCACATACTCGAGTAGTATCTTCTATATACTCGAGTAAGTGACTTAGTACTCGAGTAGATTGGATTACATACTCGAGTAGTTCTCAAGTTACTCGAGTAAGTGTTCTGATCGTACTCGAGTTGATCTGGACTTCTCATCTCAGAAAGTTTCTAAGTCCATATACTCGAGTAAATCCATTCATATACTCGAGTACCTTTTTTTCCTTACTCGAGTAGGTGTTTGTGTACTCGAGTAGAGCCTTAGTCATACTCGAGTAGTCTCTTAGTTATACTCGAGTAGGGCTAGCTGTTCAGTCTAAATATTTCTAAGTCCACATACTTGAGTAACTTCGCTCATATACTCGAGTAAGTGGCTTAGCACTCGAGTAGATCCTTCTTATACTCGAGTAGATTGGCTTAGCAATCGAGTAGACTTTTCTTATACTCGAGTAGTTTGGATTAGTACTCGAGTAGATGTTTCTACTTACTCGAGTAATCTGTCTAGAGTAACTCGGGTAGTTCTTCCAAGGCACTCGAGTAGTCATTTCTTTTACTCGAGTACATGTTTCTCTTATCTACTCAAGTAGCAGACCTTTATACTCGAGTATCTTATCTAACCGGAGTATGTCGGCTCAGAATTCCAGAAATCGTTAAGTCCAGAATTGACGGAGATTTGAAATTAACCTTTTTCTAATTGGTCCACGTGTCAATCTTAATTACGATTATGACCGTTGGAGATAGCCTATAAATAGGTCCTTTCAGATTTGACTAAATACGCGTTTATAGAGATTATCTTTTTAAGAAAGAGAAAATCCCGAAAACCCTAATTTTCTAATCCGCCGCCATTACTGTTTTCGGGAGAAGCTCTGGATCGTCGCTCTCACGCCGCTGCTATCGATCTCAGTTTCTCTAGCGATCCAGACTCAAGAAGAATCATCCGATCTCTCCGTGCTTCATCGTCTCTGATTTACTTTCTTGATCGTGGTGATTCCAGATCTCAGAATCGTGGATCTCAGTCAAGTCTTCTTCAACTATTTCTGTTCAAGACGAAAAGCTCTCAAGAAGAAGATTACGTCAAAGATCCAGATCTGTGATATTCTTGTTGTAAATTTTATTTAAACAAATTTCATTGTAGGAGATCTTTCTCCGAGTGATAGGAAGTTTTATCTTCCGAGTGTAGATCCATTTGTGATCGAGTTTTTGTAGGAACGTGGTTCTGAGGTGTAGGATTGTTTTTGCAATCCGAGATAGTGGAGTAGCCGAGTCTAGTGATTTGTTAGATCGGTGAGAAAAGTGGACGTACCCAAGATTGGGGAACCACTATAAATCTCTTGTCGTCTGTGTGATTGCTTGATTATGGATCTGTACCGTGTTATATTTTTTATTCCACATTTGACACGAAATTCACCTATTCACTCCCATCTAAGTGATTTAGGTTGACAACTTAGCGCTCTCAATTGGTATCAGAGGCGAAGGTTGATCGTTAAAAGGTTAACACCTTGATCTAATCCTCACCAAGTTGTCTCAAGAGAGGTATCAAGCATGAGTAAGACCAAGGATTTTGCTAAGCTCCCTATCTGCACCAAGAACAATTTTCCTATGTGGAAGGAAAGAGTTAAGTTCTTCATGGAAGCAGTAGACCCTCGGATCTTCATGATTGTGGAAGAAGGTCCGTATGTTCCTATGACTGCATCAATAATAGACCCAACCAAAAAGGTCCCAAAGAAGCTGATGGGCTTGGATAAGGACGAGATTGCACTTGTCTCCCTGGACAAGAAAGCTAAAAATATTATCGCAAGTGCAGTCGATGACTCAATGCTGCAGAATCTAATTCACTGCCAATCAGCTAAAGAGATGTGGTAGTCCCTAGTTACTTTAATGGAAGGTACTGAAGAAGTGAGGGATGATCGGAGGTCCTTACTGAATCAGAAATATGAAGCCTTCCGACAAGGTCACAAGGAACCCATAGCTGACACATTTGAAAACTTCTTTAAGATAGTCAATGGACTGAGAGTGTATGACCGAGTCTTTACTAATGGGGAGCTGAATGATAAGTTTCTGAGATCTCTCACCAAAGAATGGGACAATAAAGTCTGTGCCATCCGAGAGTTTGGCAGACTAGTAGAGACAGATCCACAGAACCTATTTGGCAAGCTAATGTCCTATGAACTGCAAATCAACTCCAGAAAAGCCGAAGAAGAGATAAGTCGCTTCTCCTCAAAAGAGAAGTCGGTTGCTTTAAAGGCTGACAGTTCAAGGAAGGGCAAAGCTGCCTCGCCAGATCCTCCTCAAGAAGTAAGTGAAGAAGAAGGCTCCGAGACAAGCACCTCAGGCTCAGAACTATCTGAAGGAGAGTTCTCTTTGCTTTCGCGGCAGTTCAAGAAATTCTTGAATAAGAAGAAGTAATGGAGAGGCAAAGATGCCTCATAAAGAAGATCACTACATAACGGTGATCAGCGAAAAAATGGCTCGAGCAACCATGACAGGTATAACTCCAAACAGAACAAACAAATTTCAACTAACATCGTTTGTTATTGTTGTAATAAGCCAGGTCACGTCATCGCGGACTGCCCTCACAAGAAGAAAGAGGGTGGCAGAAGAGAGGAAAAGAAATCTTCATACCACAAGAAGAGGACAGAGAAGAGCTTATTAGCCAAGAAGAGCAAAACTCTCAGCGACTCCGACTCATCTGAGTCGAGTGAAGAAGAGGAAGCTTACTTCGGGCTCATGGCTCACTCTGATGATGAACAAGTCCCCCAGTTCACTGGGGAGGTAAAATCTCACACTCCTCTCTCTGAATCTGATGATGATAATGAGCAAGAGGGCCATTCCTCTGAGGATGAATCTGAACTCATGGAACAGTATAAGGAGTTACTCATGGCTTACGAAAAATGTCGCAGAGTCGTGAAAACTCAAGCCAAAGAGATAAAATCTCTACAGGCTAGTGAGAGCAGCTTGAGGGAAGAAGTCACCAAGACTAATTCTCTTCAAGAGAACTTCAATGTTGCTATGGAAGAATACAATCAAGCTCTCAAGCACCTCGACCTTAAAGATGAAATCATCAAAGAATTGGAACAACAACTCGAGGCTGAGAAGAAACTTGTTGAGAGTTTCTCCAAGCCTAAGACAGTTCTTCCACTCGTTGCTGAGTTCTCAGCTAAGGCCAAGGGTGCTGGTTTAGGCCACATTGGTGCTTCTAGTAAATCTTCTAGAAGAAATAAGGCTAAGAGAAAGAATAAGGCTGCCCAGAAGGCTCTAGCTGAAGAAAAAGGGAAAGCTCCCATGGAACCAGTTTCGTTCAAGAAAGTTATCTTTCCTACGAACGAATACGACTATGAGTCCACCTATGGACACTTCTCTAGGCCGATCCCCGAGAAGCCTAAGTCAAGATACCAAGGTTGGACTCGTCCTCGTAACTTTGGCGAGAGTGTCTTTAAGGCACCTTATGAAGAGATTCAACTTCAGAACTATGGACCATATGCTCATGGTTATAACATCAAGAAGACACCAAAGGTAAAACCTATTGTGGAAAAGCCTATGAAGGAGAAGTCTTCATGTAGCTGCCCTCATCATGAAGCTTCTTCCTCCAAGAGTGAAGTTCTTGCTAGACCATCATTTAAGAAAATCAAGCAGGAATACACTAGGCAAAGATACAACAGGTTCGACTGTTGTTGTTGTGGCAAAATTGGTCATTTTGGCATCGATTGTTGGTTCAATCCTAGAAATATTGCAACCCCTCAAGTTAGCAACGTGAGAATGACCACTCATGAGGCTAATGCTCGTAGGGGGAGTATTCTAACTCGAGACCAAGGACCCAAACTTGTTTGGGTTCCTAAGGCTAAGTGATTGTAATTGCAGGTATGTTCAAAGACCACCAAAATGCCAATCTGGTACTTTGACAGTGGATGCTCTCGGCATATGACCGGGACAAGAAGCCTACTCCAGAATTTCACCTCAGTCTGCAACGGACCAAAGGTCATCTTTGGAGGTTCAGATCGAGGAATAACTAAAGGCTACGGTATGATTACTAACGGTAGCGTATCCTTCTCGGATGTAGCCTATGTTGAAGGATTGGAATACAATCTCATCAGCATAAGCCAACTATGCGACAAAGGATACGTGGTTGAATTTCATGCTGACAAGTGTTTGATAAAATCGGTTGACAACATGGAAACTGTTTTATCAGGCACTCGAAGCAGAAATATTTTCTGTTTAAACTTCATTTGTATAGACTCATCTACACCAGTGTGTCTTTTAGCAAAAACTAGTGCATCTCTTGCTGACCAATGACACAAGAGACTAGCACATATTAATTTCAAAACTGTTAATAAACTATTCTACCAAAACTTAGTACGTGATGCCCCTAATGTCAAGTGCGTTATGGACAGTCTTTGTCATGCATGTATCAAAGGCAAGCAAACAAGGAGTTCATTTAAAAGCATAATAGGCAAGGATTCCAATGGAAGCTTACAGCTTCTCCATATGGACTTGTTTGGTCCACTGCAAGTTCGAAGTTTGGGAGGTAAGGAATATACGTTGGTTATTATGGATGATTACTCGCGCTTTGCGTGGGTGTTCTTTTTGAAACACAAGTCAGACACCTTCAGTACTTTCACTAGTTTTGTTAAGCAAATCCAGAATGAATACAACTGTTCCGTAGTCAAAATCAGAAGTGACAATGGAACAGAATTCAAGTCTGGAGCCATGACAGAATTCTGCGAAAGTCAAGGTATCTTTCATGAGTTTTCCTCTTCTCGCACTCCACAGCAAAATGGAGTAGCTGAGAGAAGGAAAAGAACACTCATAGAGGCTTGCCGGACTATGTTGAGCGATGCCTCACTTCTAGAGTATTTCTGGGCTGAAGCCGTCAACACCGCTTGTTACGTGCAAAATCGAGCTCTCATCAACAATAACCATGATAAGACTCCTTACGAACTTCTAAATGGCAGGAAACCAACCATTTCATATTTTAGAATCTTTGGCTGTAAGTGCTTCGTACTTAACAACGGCAAGTATCGCACTACCAAGTTTAGCGAGAAAAGCTTTGAAGGTATTTTTGTAGGTTATAGTAGCCATAGTATGGCCTATAGAATATTTAATAGAAAAACTCTGGTGGTAGAAGAGTCAATACACCTTGTATTTGATGAGACGAGTTTGCTGCAAAGCAACTCTTCTAGTGTGCTCATTGAAGATGCAGGTACCAAGATGAAGGAACTTAGCTTGGATGAGCCTATTCAAGATAAAGATGAGACGTTCATTAAGATCACCTCTACTACCCCTATTGGAGAGGTGGATGATCAAGATGAAGAACACATCCCAGCTGAAGATACAACCCCAGTGGCTGAAGAGATCCCAGATGCAAGGACTCTAGAGTTCAGACACTTGAAGGATCATCCCTTAGATCAAATCATAAGAGATCCTTAGGATGGTGTTAGAACCCGGAGAGGTACAACTAACGAGAATTTATTCTTGAGCTTTCTATCACAGGTTGAACCTAAGAAGTTCGAGGAAGCCAAATCAGATGCATCCTGGATACTAGCCATGGAAGAAGAGTTGAATCATTTCAAACGTTACAAAGTTTGGACACTTGTTCCTAGACCCAAAAGTAAGAATGTCATCGGGACAAAATGGGTCTACCGGAATAAGATGGACGAAGATGGAACAATTATAAAGAATAAAGCAAGACTTGTCGCCAAGGGCTATCGTCAAGAAGAAGGAATCGACTTTGATCAAACATATGCTTCAGTGGCAAGACTGGAGGCGATCAGGTTATTTCTTGCCTATGCTGCACTTAAGGGCTTTACCGTCTATCAGATGGACGTCAAGTCCGCCTTCCTGAATGGTGACATAAAGGAAGAAGTGTATTCAGAGCAACCACCAGGTTTTGTTGATTCAAACTTTCCCAATCATGTTTACTTACTGCAAAAAGCATTATATGGTCTTAAACAAGCTCCCCGAGCTTGGTATGAGACGCTGTCTAGCTTCCTTCTTGAGAGCAAGTTCACAAGAGGAAAGATAGACAAGACATTATTTCTTGGGGAAATAAAAGGCAAGATTTTGCTAGTGCAAATCTATGTCGATGACATTATTTTTGGCTCTACAGACAACAACCTCTGCAAGAAGTTTTCTAAACTTATGCAAGGGAAGTTTGAAATGAGCAGTTTGAGAGAGCTGAAGTATTTCTTAGGGCTTCAGGTGAAACAATTTGAGGATGGAATTTTCATCTCACAGACTAAATTCACCAAAGAACTACTTAAGAAATTCGGAGTAGAGAATACAACCTCTATGAGGACTCCAATGGCCTCAGCTATGTCTCTGGACAAGGATGAGAAAGGGAAACCTTTTGATGAAACCAAGTACAGAAGCATAATTGGGTCTTTGCTCTACCTTACCGCAAGTAGACCAGACATAATGTTTTCAACATGTGTATGTGCTAGATTTCAGGTGAACTCTAAGGAATCTCACTATATTGCTGCAAAGCGAATCTTGAGATACCTCAAAGGTACACCAAATCTTGGCTTATGGTACCCAAGAAGTAATGATAGTGAACTAACTGGATTTTCAGATGCAGATTTTGCAGGAAGCAAAGATGACAGGAAAAGTACTTCCGGGACTTGCCAATTTCTCGGAAGGAGACTCATTTCCTGGAGCAGTAAGAAGCAGAACTGTGTAGCCATCTCAACGGCTGAATCAGAGTACATCTCTGCAGGCAGCTGTTGTGCACAGCTTCTATGGATCAAGAATCAATTTGAAGACTACAACATGAAGTTCCAAAACATCCCTCTGCTTTGCGACTCTTCCAGTGCAATAGCAATCGCCAACAACCCAGTCTCCCACAGCCGGACAAAGCACATAGAGCTTCGCTACCACTTCATCCGGGAGCATGTGGAGAATGGAGACATAGATCTACAATACGTCTCCACAGATAGGCAAGTTGCAGATATATTCACGAAGCCGTTAGATGAGACCAAGTTCTCATTCTTCAAAACTGAACTTGGGATGCTCAACAAAGAAGATTAGTGGTCTCTATCAAGTCTCAGAGTTAAAAGTTGGTGGAGGTAAAAAATCAGTGCTTCGAGAAAAATATTTTGTCAAAGTGACTTACTCGAGTAAGTGTACTCACATACTCGAGTACTTGGAAACAATCACGAGTAGTTACACGACTACACTCGAGTACATTACAATATACTCGAGTAACTCAAAGTATCTACTCGTGTAGGTAAAAATTCACTCGAGTACATATTCTTCATACTCGAGTACTTAGTAACTCACTCGAGTACTTCATGATCTACATGGTCTTCGACTTACTCATGTAGGTTACAACAGATTACTCGTGTATGCCGACATATAAACTCGAGTACCTGGAAATTCCAGAACTTTGAAAATATCATTTTTCTCTTTTCGCACACCTCGATTTTTGCCGCCCCCCATAAGGCATGTTTTATTTTAAAACCCAATCTTAAACCTAATTAGGGTTATGTATATAAATAGAATGATCCCGTAATCCATTTCCACGAAACCTTTCTCGAGTACTCGCCGACGCTTCATCTTCCAGAACCGCAGAGCGTTGTCTTCTCCAGAATCCGTTACTCCAGAACTCGATGGCTCCTCCATCCAAGATTGGAATCGGGTCCGAATTGGTTATAGATGGCATCGCTGAACTCTCTGACGACTTTCGAAACCTTCTCATTCTCCTTGACACAGCCGGGCTGTCATTCATACTACAGACGCCGTGTAAGATCCTATTTTTCGTAGTGGAAGAGTTCTACAAGAATCTGAAGATCAAGCGAAATGGTACAGTTCTCAAAACCAAGATCAGTGGGATAAAGATCCGTCTGGACAAAACTTCATTAGCTCCCCTATTAAAACTGCCAGTGGTGGATGAGGAAGACGATCTGACTTCTGAAGATTCCGAGAGAACCAGTTTCTTTTGTGGAATAAACCCGTATGAAGGATATTCGTTCCGACGTGCAGATTTCAATTTAGAGGGGAAATTTCTTGTGGATGTCATTGCCAAAGTTCTTCTCTGCAAAACCTATTCCCTCAGAGAAATCTCCCAAAACTTTTTTGATGTTATGCAAGTCATAGTATGCAGGAAGAAATTCCAGTTTGGAATGATGATACTGGACAAGATCAAAGAAACTGTGAACAAACCAAGCTATGCCAGGATTATCTCCCTCCTCCTCCATGAGATTAATCCTACAGTGTTTGATTTCTCCAAAGGAACTCCCCTCCATCACATGAAAAAGGTATCCATCTCTTCCATCCAAAGATATGAAATCCAACTCAATAACACTGCCCAAGCCTCCAAAGTCATTATGGATGAAGATATCCCCAGCCCACAGCATGTTGCTGATAACAGGACTCCATCTCCTCCTGTACATCAAGCTACTGACACCATGGATGCAGTAGTTGAGGGGGAGCCTGCCTCATCTAGCTCTCAGATTCTGATTACAGAACTTCCCTCCCAGACAGTCAGAGATCCTTCTCCTCCTCCTCCTCCAAAAGATATTCAAGTTCAGCAAGACCTTCTGTCCACAGCTGTAGAGATTGATAAGCTCATTGAAGAACTAAGGTCAGACATTCCCCTACCTCCTGCAGATCCAGTTGTTAGTACTCCTGAGGTTCAGGTACAAGATGAACAGATCCCTCTCCAGGAACCCTCTCCATCCTCAGCTCAGTCTCCCATTGAAGAAGCAGAACAACATGATAGTATCATCCTGTCCGATGAAGAGGAGTTATCCCCAGAACCTGTTGAGCCTCCTCTAAGGAAATTAGCCTTCAATCTCCCTTCCTTCACAGATCCCCTGGATTCAGTAGAAATCACTCACACCAAGAGAACTGCTAGCTCAGTGGTTGTGAAAGAAATCCCTCCTTGGGATCCCTCAGTCTCTCAGCTCCCTCAGGTCTCTACTTCTGCCAGTGCTCCATCTTCTGCTTCCCTCAGCTCCTCAGACATCATCAGTAAGATTGAGAAGATGCTCCAAGAACAGAGACATTACTTTGATGAGTCTCTGAAATCAGTTAACAACAAGGTCTCTGCTCTTGAAACTGAGATGAGCAGAGGCTTTGCAGAAATTCAAGCCAATACTGATGAACTTAAACAACTCTTCAAAATAGGTGGAAAAGCGATAGATCACACCATCACCAGCATGGGTGAAGTCAGAAATCAATCTGAAACAGTGGCACATAACCAGATTCTGCTAGACCAAAGAGCTGAAGCCAATGTGATGAAAGTTTGTGAAGAAGTAGGCACATTCAGAGATGAAGCTATTGAAAAGCTATCTGTAGAAATCAGCATGGGGGAGAAAATCGTGAAAGAACAAGTTGAGAAAATTTCTGCTGAAATCTCTACCAAGTCTAAAGAGACCCTGGATGGATTAGTTAACACCATGAAAGTATATATTCTAGCCCAGCTACAGTTGTCAAATTCTACATTTATGACACTGCAGTTTGGGTACATAATCAGAATTTTCCAGAATTCTAGCTCGACCCCTCCATCATTCCTAAAAGCTTAGATCCTCTTGAGGAACATCCTCCATCTGATGCCCAGGTTCATGCTACCATTCCAGAGGCAGTGCCAACCTTCTCTCCCAGACCTGCTGGAGAGATGTCTGAGCCTCCTCTTTCATATTCTGATGTGTGGAAAAAGGATGTCCCTGCCAGCTCTCAGGGGCACTTTGATCGAGGTACTTCCTCCTCTAGAAGACCTGCTGATCAAGATGGCCCCAGCAAGAAAAGAAAATATGGTGACGGCGCTTCTGCTAGCCGTTCTGCACCTAAGAGAGAGCAAGCTCAAGCTTCAGAGGGCAGATCAGAGTCAGTACATTCAGAAGTTTGGAGTCCAACCTCCAAATCTTTAATCTTTGACATTCTAAAGCTGGTAACTGATTTTGGGGAAAATAAAGACAAATTCTACAGCTACTCAGAATGAAAAGCCTATGATGCATCTCAAATCAAGATCAGATTACATGACAGGCAATGGGGATTCAACAATCCAGCAGCTCCTCCAAGGCCAAGGACTTATTTTCCTAAACCCTTCAGTTATTTGGAAAGGCAAGAGCTGAAGAAAGCTAAACTTCACAGAGAGAATTACCCCTGAAAGTGTTTTGTGGAACTGGAAAATCTTTATATTTAATATATCTAATTCTGATTATGGTTCCCTTATTTTCTATTATTCTCTGTTTTAGTCATTTTCTATTACTTGTTGTTATAGATGATCATTTCTTTTCTAGAAATTCATCTTAGTGCAAAGGGTGCTGACTTCTACAAATAGGGGGAGATTGTTGGGAATTGTCTTCACAATACCCCAGATTTGTGGGAAGTCAGACCTGAAACTAAGATGAATTAAGTTGTATTTGATGTTGTGTTTAAGTTGTGCATGCAGGACTCTATTGCCAAGTGTAAACCAATGTCAGTCTATAGTGGGTCATCAAACACAGGACCATACAATGTAATTCCTCATTGTGTGATCCAAGGTGTTGACTCATATATAGCCTCTATATTGGGGTACACTTTGTTTCCATGCACTTGGACTACTGGACTCTGGAGTATTGAAGACTTTCTCAGAAGAAATTTTTTTTTCTAAGTCCACATACTCGAGTAGTATCTTCTATATACTCGAGTAAGTGACTTAGTACTCGAGTAGATTGGATTACATACTCGAGTAGTTCTCAAGTTACTCGAGTAAGTGTTCTGATCGTACTCGAGTTGATCTGGACTTCTCATCTCAGAAAGTTTCTAAGTCCATATACTCGAGTAAATCCATTCATATACTCGAGTAAATCCATTCATATACTCGAGTACCTTTTTTTCCTTACTTGAGTAGGTGCTTGTGTACTCGAGTAGAGCCTTAGTCATACTCGAGTAGTCTCTTAGTTATACTCGAGTAGGGCTAGCTGTTCAGTCTAAATATTTCTAAGTCCACATACTTGAGTAACTTCGCTCATATACTCGAGTAAGTGGCTTAGCACTCGAGTAGATCCTTCTTATACTCGAGTAGACTGGCTTAGCACTCGAGTAGACTTTTCTTATACTCGAGTAGTTTGGATTAGTACTCGAGTAGATGTTTCTACTTACTCGAGTAATCTGTCTAGAGTAACTCGGGTAGTTCTTCTAAGGCACTCGAGTAGTCATTTCTTTTACTCGAGTACATGTTTCTCTTATCTACTCGAGTAGCAGACCTTTATACTCGAGTATCTTATCTAACCCGAGTATGTCGGCTCAGAATTCCAGAAATCGTTAAGTCCAGAATTGACGGAGATTTGAAATTAACCTTTTTCTGATTGGTCCACGTGTCAATCTTAATTACGATTATGACCGTTGGAGATAGCCTATAAATAGGTCCTTTCAGATTTGACTAAATACGCGTTTACAGAGATTATCTTTTTAAGAAAGAGAAAATCCTGAAAACCCTAATTTTCTAATCCGCCGCCATTACCGTTTTCGGGAGAAGCTCTGGATCGTTGCTCTCACGCCGCTACTATCGATCTCAGTTTCTCTAGCGATCCAGACTCAAGAAGAATCATCTGATCTCTCCGTGCTTCATCGTCTCTGATTTACTTTCTTGATCATGGTGATTCCAGATCTCAGAATCGTGGATCTCAGTCAAGTCTTCTTCAACTGTTTCTGTTCAAAACGAAAAGCTCTCAAGAAGAAGATTACGTCAAAGATCCAGATCTGTGATATTCTTGTTGTAAATTTTATTTAAACAAATTTCATTGTAGGAGATCTTTCTCCGAGTGGTAGGAAGTTTTATCTTCCGAGTGTAGATCCGTTTGGGATCGAGTTTTTGTAGGAACGTGGTTCCGAGGTGTAGGATTGTTTTTGCAATCCGAGATAGTGGAGTAGCCGAGTCTAGTGATTTGCTAGATCGGTGAGAAAAGTGGACGTACCCAAGATTGGGGAACCACTATAAATCTCTTGTCATCTGTGTGATTGCTTGATTACGGATCTGTGCTGTGTTATATTTTTTATTCCGCATTTGACACGAAATTCACCTATTCACCCCCCTCTAGGTGATTTAGGTTGACAACTTAGCGCTCTCACGAAATGACCGATCGACTGCTTCAAATGCCTTTCTGTGTGTCATAGGTGCTTCATCCCATATGATTGCAGAAGCCCTTTCTATTAGTAAACGCATATCTGATTGTTTGTTGAATCCACAATACAGCCATTTGTCAAGGTCGATGGGAATTTTTAATTTAGAATGGGCTGCGGACCCACCTGGTAGCAAGGTTGCAGCAATTCCTGATGAGGCTGTTGCTAGAATAATGTTACCATTATGTCGAAATGTGGATAGTATTGTGCGGTATAAGAATGTCTTGCCAGTACCGCCGGGGCCATCAACGAAGAAGATTGCATCTTTCTTTGTTCGTATGTAATCAGTAATTAAATTGTAAGCCTTTAACTGACCGTCATTAAGATTGTTGATTGCAGTCAGATCGGCGGTGGACACAGGGATCGACAGTTCGTCTAAAACTATGCATGGAATATTTCTATGATCGTGGGTATCTCCTCTTGGCTTTGGCAAATCAAAGTTTGTTATGCTTTTACCATGTTGCTTGAATATTGCATCTAGATCGTGAAGCAGTTTATTTGTCACGAATGATACGTTTACCGTGCTTGTACTTGGGTAATCTTCGATCATAGCAAGAAAATTTTCATCCCACAATTCACGGACTCCAGTAGGTTCGCAATAGAGCAAAATTGTTGTGAACAACCTGCGTAATGCAGACGGCATTTTGAAATCACGTGCCTCGGCTAAGCAAGTACGGATGCTATTGTCTTCTTCGAGAAGTCCCAAACGCTCAGCAGCTTCCTTGAATGTTGCACATAGATGATCACTAACTATGCGCAGATAATTGAAAGACTTGGACCCAGGAACATGATTCAATAAAAGACGAAGGTAAAATCTCTCACCCTCTGTGGGTGAGACTGCATATAGTCTGCCAACCTCTTTCCTAGTTGTACTCCTTCTTATCCATCTTCGAGATGTACTTAACCACCTATAGTGTTTTGCAAAATCAACATATATATATGTATTTTCTTATAGACCATCATTGTTTATTTTGAAAAACTCAGTTAGCATTGTCCTTGCATTACGATCGTTAGATAACACTTCTGATACTGATTGATGAGCATGATAATGAATCTGATGTTGATTAGGTAAGTGGATTTGCAATCGCACGACTGATGGATAAGTTTGATATAATTGGAACTTTAATAATTTCCATAGAGCTTCTGGTGCACAAATCCAACGGCCATCGACATATTTTGTTATTTCATCATAATTTTGGGCAGGACGCACCTCAAATGACATAGAGTCGGGGCCCTTGTAGACATATTTATATAAATATTTGATGCTTTTAATACTGCTGCACACCTCAATGTTGATGTACAGTCATATCTGAGTAGAAGCCACGGAATATAAGGAACAACCCATCTATTGTCAATTGGAATATCTGCAGATCGTCCTACGTTGATGGACCTGTTATCATTTCGACGCCGATATTGCGGATATGAATCTATTCCTTGAACAGTTGTTTCTGAAAACCGCTTTAGGTATCCCTTACTGCAGTTATTATTTTTCATACATTTTGCTATTGGAGCATAAGGACCACATGGACCATGTATCATATGCTTTAGAACAGCATTGTATAGTTCAGGCTCCTCACTTTGAATTGGAATTTCTGCTCTAACGATCGAGTCGTAGTCATCCGGAGTATTCAGTTTATCATTTTAAATAAACATAAAAAGGATATGTGCATGTGGCAATCCTCTTTTTTGAAATTCAATCACATGCACGTGGGCGATGACTCTTCCTAAAGCGCCTCTTTGGAAAATGTCGTCTTTCAAGCATTGTAATTTTGCATGAAAAATTCGTGATACTAAATCTTGACGATCCTGATGTGTCTGTCCTTGACATAACTCCTTTTTTATTTCATCCCAAGATGGATTTCATGTCATTGTAAGGAATATGTCAGGTTTTCCATAGTTGCGTACGATAGCCATTGCATCTTGGTATCTTTGTTGCATATCACGCGGACTTCCAATAAAAGAAGATGACAGTATTGTTCTTCTTCCAATTGCAGCTGTAAATTGGTTGCATTATTTGTGATGAGTTATGCAAAAATATATAGATTTGAGAGTATGCGAGACAACGTGGTACTTACACGCGTCATTTTCTCCAGTGGCCAAGCAATCTTGCAATCCTTGGTATAATTCATCACGTATGTCACTCTGATGTGCTCTGATCCACCATAATTTTTGCGTTTCAATTTTAACGTAGTTGTCTACTACGTATTGATAAAGAAGACGTCCAGCATGTAGTAACATTGACGGCACAGAACCTCGTATCTATATTTAGAGAAAAATTTAAAAAAGTGTAATTCCAGATAATAGGAATAAAGATTACTTGCTTAAGATGTGTCATACCTGCAACACGTATGAGTAGTAATCACAACAACTTATTCTTTCACTACGTTGTATTTTCGGTTCACCCGACCATCCGTATGTTCCATGTGGAAAAAGCAATGGGTATTGCATTGGGTCGTAAAACCCGAATACTCCTTTAGAGTAAGCAAATTTCCAGCATTTGTCTCGATGACAATGTTTCGTTCATTGGCTTCCATGCAATCTTCTCCACCAATCAGGACTGCAGCAACTTGTGACGCTGTTGGAAGAGAGTATTGTCTCTCGAAAGAAGGCCTTTCTTTGATTACTAATTTACACTGGTGAATGTTTGGGTTTCTTGCCAGTTGTCGAAACCTCTGTACGAATGGATTAATTGCATTTAGTATGTCTGTGAGTTTCTGTAGTATTTCCGCATTGAGCGTTGAGCCTTCATGGAGTCGATTATCCAACTCATGTTCTGTGTCGTAGATGAACATTTGTAAGTAATGTGGTCGGCATCCAGGAGCAAGTAGAAGTTATCCAATTTTATGATATATTCCACTGTGTGCCCTGAAAGTGTATATACCTTGGTCAATTGTTGGTATTCGTTCGTCTAGAGTGACACCCATAGATGTAAAGGAGAAATTGTGGTTGTATGCACGTATGTTTTGTCTGAAATGTCGACCCT
This sequence comes from Platanthera zijinensis, assembly GCA_039513925.1. NCBI lineage: Eukaryota > Viridiplantae > Streptophyta > Magnoliopsida > Asparagales > Orchidaceae > Platanthera > Platanthera zijinensis. The sequence continues at coordinate 58,249,941 of CM077078.1, forward strand.
CGGGGCCTTGGTCCGTAAAAAGATAAAGTAATTCAGGCGGTTCAGGCATTGGGTTTACTGTTACCCGACCAGCACAACAACACATTGAGGATGCTTCATCGTGGAAAAGCCTTGCTTGACAATGATTGCAATTAGTCGTTGGTGTTAAATGTACTTGTTGCACTTGTATTGCTGGAAAACAATTCTTTGCACAGAGATGTTGTACTCTTTGTTGTATGTTCGTAAAGGGTGACTGTGGTTGCATTACTTGACGTCCAATGTTAGAGTGTTCTTGCCGAAGGCGAGCGCTCCTTCTTAGATTTTGTGCTTGAAGTTGTGGCATGAGCACATGATCAATCGTTTCAGATGTGGCATTCATAGGTAGAAATTCTTGCGTGCGCTCCTCATTTTTGCTGGAATATGTCAGGAAGTCTCTGCTGCAGTTGTCCCCAACGAAGAGCCCCTGCTGTAGGAGTTAATGGAGATGAAAGAAGTGGGAAAACCTGGAAGAAGTGGTAAATTTGGGATCGATTGGCGGTCAGCGTCGGCGTTGGCGTCTGCGAAGAGAGAGGCATGGTCCGCTGTACTTAGGGTTTCTCTGCTGCAGTTGTCCCCAACGAAGAGCACCTGTTGTTGGAGTTAATAGAGATGAAAGAAGTGGGAAAACCTGGAAGAAGTGGAAAATTTGGGCTCGATTGGCGGTAAGCGTCAGCGTTGGCGTCCGCTAGAGAGAGGCGTGGTCCGCAAGAGAGCAGTAGGAGGGAGGAGCAGCAACACACAAATGTGGAGTCGTACTTCGCGGGAGGAGGGAGCAGTAGCGAGGTGCGGGAACGTACTTCACAGGAGAGGAGGCAGCGGGGGAGGATGATGCGGGAGTTAGGGCTTGCGGGAATGAAAGTGTCGCGGGGGAGGATGATGCGGGAGTTAGGGCTTGTGGGAATGAAGTTGTCGCGGGGTATGGCTGTGAGGGGCGGGATTAGTATAGGGGGATTAATTTGATCCGACGGCTCGGGGAAAACCACGCCAATCCTGTGGCCGGAATGTATTCTGTGTACATAAATGAGGCTTCAATGTGCACAAATGTATTTGCATATATATATATATATATATATATATATATATATATATATATATATATATACGAGTGACAGTGCATGGGGGGCCCCCCGTGCCACGCGCGCCAGTACCTTGCCCGCGGTGGAGGGCTTCGCCCGCCCAGCTCGACGGCGAGATGGGTCGTGGGTGGCGACAGTGAGCATTCATGAATTCTTTCGCGAGAGCGAGATATTTCGCGGAGGTGATATTTTTCGTAGGTGTGACATTGATCGTAGGAAGTGACAATTGTTGCAGGATGACATTTATTGTGGGGTGACATTTGTCATGGGGGTGACAATCATCGTGGGGGTGATATTTGTTGTCGGGATGACATATGTCGTGGGGGTGACATTTGTTGTAGTGCCAACAATTGTCATGGGTTCGACAATTGAGTGGGGGCAACATTCTTCATTACGAAGGAGTTAGTCGTCGTGGGAGCTGATAAATGTCCTCAGAGCAACAGAATGTCATAGAGTACTTGTGTTGTGGGGGCAAAATCGGATCTGGGTGGTGAAATTCGGCTAACTCATTGAATTTTTTTTCAACGCACATAAAATCATACATTTAAGGAAGAATTACACGTAAAGTAGATTTATATCATTAAGTAAGAACTATATTTCAGATAATCAATTGTCTTCAGAATATATCTCATATAACAGATAAAATATGCACAGTTACGTCTCCGCGAGAACTCTCCAAATAGTACTCCATTGTTTGATGACAGACCATTTTTTTGAAATGCTTGGGTTGGTAATCTTTGGGCCGTTGAATTTGTCGACTTTAGGCCCATCGTGCCTTGAAATTTGATTGTTGTCATCATCAATATCTGTATATATTTCTTTGATCCACTCTGGAATAATAAAGATTCTCCTTTCTTTGTCCTCGGTCGTTGTTGGCTTTTTTGGTGAACCTGAAGAAAATTATAAGACTAACTGTAACAATGAGATTATAATTCCATAAACTATTTTTAATTATGTTTGAATACATAAATGCATATATTCATTTGATGTGCTTACTTTTATGTTGGTAGTAAATGATGGTTTGCTTTCATCCAACTTCATAAACCATTTGTTATTCTTTTGGATATCAGTTCGAATATTTCCCGATAAACGACATTTTTAGTGTATACTCCATCATATCCGTCGATTATTCCATTTTTAACCAAAACCTTCGTGGTCTTTGCGGAGACACCTCGTGATAGCGCAACATATAGCTGACCGTGACCGAACACGTTGTTTGGTAAGTAGATTCCTACAGTACCAATCGTCTGCCCTTGTGCCTTATTAATTGTAAGTGCGAAGCTTAATCTTATTGGAAATTGTTTCCGTGTTAATTCAAAAGGCATTCGGGCATCTTCTGCGTTTTTAGTGGCATTCGCGGAATGAACACTCCAAGTCCCCTGAATCTACCTCCCAAAATTTCGGCCTCGATGACATTTCTTCCAAACTGTTTACATATTAATCTTGTCCCATTACACAATCCTATTTTGGGGTCAATGTTTCTAAGAAGCATAATAGGGGTGCCTTCTTTCAATATAAGTTTGTGTGGGGGTAGATTCCCTGGGTTAATAGAGTTCAAAAATTCTGGTAGGTACAAATTTGTTTGATCATCACTAACAGAATCAAAAGAATAATACGTAGTTTCCTCCCCAAGAAACAAATCCAGGCAAAGTGCATTTAGTTTGTTCACATCCTCATTTAACGGTGTAATAAGATCCCTTGTCTCGATGTAACTGTCGTCAGTAGAGTTGATATTGTGTTGAGTTATATTTGGAAATACGAAGTCTATCAATTTGTTGATAGAATGTTCGCCTTCCCAAGGCAAAGCCATATTATTAGGAATTCGAATCATGTCCTCATTTATAGTATTTTCTGTCCCGTCTCCGACCCTTAGCAAGTAATCTGAGAAATGTGCATCACCCAGAGCCCTCATATTTTCTGTTAGTCCGAGTAACTTCACATCTGGCCATAAATATGATTGAAGAATGCTGGCACGGATTATTTCCACTTTAGTTGCATTTATAACCACTGGCATGACCTGTCGAAAATCTCCTCCCAAGATTATTACCTTTCCACCAAATGGTTTATCGGTACTCGTCACATCCCGAAATGACCGATCGACTGCTTCAAATGCCTTTCTGTGTGCCATAGGTGCTTCATCCCATATGATTGCAGAAGCCCTTTCTATTAGTAAACACATATCTGATTGTTTGTTGAATCCACAATACAGCCATTTGTCAAGGTCGATGGGAATATTTTATTTAGAATGGGCTGTGGACCCACCTGGTAGCAAGGTTGCAGCAATTCCTGATGAGGTTGTTGTCAGAATAATGTTACCATTATGTCGAAATGTGGATAGTATTGCGCGGTATAAGAATGTCTTGCCAGTACCGCCGGGGCCATCAACGAAGAAGATTGCATCTTTCTTTGTTCGTATGTAATCAATAATTAAATTGTAAGCCTTTAACTGGCCGTCATTAAGATTGTTGATTGCAGTCAGATCGGCGGTGGACACAGGGATCGACAGTTCGTCTAAAACTATGCTTGGAATATTTCTATGATCGTGGGTATCTCCGCTTGTCTTTGGCAAATCAAAGTTTGTTATGCTTTTACCATGTTGCTTGAATATTGCATCTAGATCGTGAAGCAGTTTATTTGTCATGAATGATACGTTTACCGTGCTTGTACTTGGGTAATCTTCGATCATAGCAAGAAAATTTTCATCACAGGATTCACGGACTCCAGTAGGTTCGCAATAGAGAAAAATTGTTGCGAACAACCTGCGTAATGCAGACGGCATTTTGAAATCACGTGCCTCGGCTAAGCAAGTACGGATGCTATTGTCTTCTTCGAGAAGTTCCAAACGCTCAGCAGCTTCCTTGAATGTTGCACATAGATGATCACTAACTGTGCGCAGATAATTGAAAGACTTGGGCCCAGAAACATGATTCAATAAAAGACGAAGGTAAAATCTCTCACCCTCTGTGGGTGAGACTGCATATAGTCTGCCAACCACTTTCCTAGTTGTACTCCTTCTTATCCATCTTCGAGATGTACTTAACCACGTATAGTGTTTTGCGAAATCAACATATATATATGTATTTTCTTGCAGACCATCATTGTTTATTTTGAAAAACTCAGTTAGCATTGTCCTTGCATTACGATCGTTAGACAACTCTTCTGATACTGATTGATGAGCATGATAATGAATCTGATGTTGATTAGGTAAGTGGATTTGCAATCGCATGACTGATGGATAAGTTTGATATAATTGGAACTTTAATAATTTCCATAGAGCTTCTGGTGCACAAATCCAACGGCCATCGACATATTTTGTTATTTCATCATAATTTTGGGCAGGACGCACCTCAAATGACACAGAGTCGGGGCCCTTGTAGACATATTTATATAAATATTTGATGCTTTTAATACTGCTGCACAACTCAACGTTGACGTGACAGTCATATCTCAGTAGAAGTCACTGATTATAAGGAACACCCCATCTATTGTCAATTGGAATATTCTAAGATCGTCCTACGTTGATGGACCTGTTATCATTTCGATGCCGATATTACGGATATGAATCTATTCCTTGAACAGTTGTTTCTGAAAACCGCTTTGGGTATCCCTTACTGCAGTTATTATTTTTCATACATTTTGCTGTTAGAGCATAAGGACCACATGGACCATGTATCATATGCTTTATAACAGCATTGTATAGTTCAGGCTCCTCACTTTGAATTGGAATTTCTGCTCTAACGATCGAGTCGTAGTCATCCAGAGTATTTAGTTTATCATTTTCATTAAACATAAAAAGGATATGTGCATGTGGCAATCCTCGTTTTTGAAATTCAATCACATGCACGTGGGCGATCACTCTTCCTAAATCGCCTCTTTGGAAAATGTCGTCTTTCAAGCATTGTAATTTTGCATGAAAAATTCGTGATACTAAATCTGGACGATCCTGATGTGTCTATCCTTGACATAACTCCTTTTTTTTTTCATCCCAAGATGGATTGCATGTCATTGTAAGGAATATGTCAGGTTTTCCATAGTTGCGTACGATAGCCATTGCATCTTGGTATCTTTGTTGCATATCACGCGGACTTCCAATAAAAGAAGATGGCAGTATTGTTATTCTTCCAATTGCAGCTGTAAATTGGTTGCATTATTTGTGATGAGTTATGCAAAAATATATAGATTTGAGAGTATGCGAGACAACGTGGTACTTACACGCATCATTTTCTCCAGTGGCCAAGCAATCTCGCAATCCTTGGTATAATTCAGCACGTATGTCACTCTGATGTGCTCTGATCCACCGTAATTTTTGCGTTTCAATTTTAACGTAGTTGTCTACTACGTATTGATGGAGAAGACGTCCAGCATGTAATAACATTGACGGCACAGAACCTCGTATCTATATTTAGAGAAAAATTTAAAAAAGTGTAATTCCAGATAATAGGAATAAAGATTACTTGCTTAAGATGTGTCGTACCTGCAACACGTATGAGTAGTAATCACAACAACTTATTCTTTCACTACGTTGTATTTCCGGTTCACCTGACCATCCGTATGTTCCATGTGGAAGAAGCAATGGGTATTGCATTGGGTCGTAAAAACCCGAATACTCCTTTAGAGTAAGCAAATTTCCAGCATTTGTCTCGATGACAATGTTTCGTTCATTGGCTTCCATGTAATCTTCTCCACCAACAAGGACTGCAGAACCTTGCGACGCTGTTGGAAGAGAGTATTGTCTCTCGAAAGAAGGCCTTTCTTTGATTACTAATTTATACTGGTGAATGTTTGGGTTTCTTGCCAGTTGTCGAAGCCTCTGTACGAATGGATTAATTGCATTTAGTATGTCTGTGAGTTTCTGCAGTATTTCCGCATTGAACGTTGAGCCTTCATGGAGTCGATTATCCAACTCATGTTCTGTGTCGTAGATGAACATTTGTAAGTAACATGGTCGGCATCCAGGAGCAGGTAGAAGTGATCCAATTTTATGATATACCGTGTGCCCTGAAAGTGTATATACCTTGGTCAATTGTTGGTATTCGTTCGTCTAGAATGACACCCATAGATGTAAAGGAGAAATTGTGGTTGTATGCACATATGTTTTGTCTGAAATGTCGACCCTCGGGGCCTTGGTCCGTAAAAAGATAAAGCAATTCAGGCGGTTCAGGCATTGGGTTTACTGTTACCCGACCAACACATCAACACATTGAGGATGTTTCATTGTGGAAAAGCCTTGCTTGACAATGATTGCAATTAGTCGTTGGTGTTAAACGTACTTGTTGCACTTGTATTGCTGGAAAACAATTCTTTGCACAGAGATGTTGTACTTTTTGTTGTATGTTCGTAAAGGGTGACTGTGGTTGCATTACTTGACGTCCAATGTCAGAGTGTTCTTGTCGAAGGCGAGCGCTCCTTCTTAGATTTTGTGCTTGAAGTTGTGGCATGAGCACATGATCAATCGTTTCAGATGTGACATTCATAGGTAGAAATTCTTGCGAGCGCTCCTCGTTTTTGCTGGAATATGTCAGGAAGTCTCTGCTGCAGTTGTCCCCAACGAAGAGCCCCTGCTGTAGGAGTTAATGGAGATGAAAGAAGTGGGAAAACCTGGAAGAAGTGGTAAATTTGGGATCGATTGGCGGTCAGTGTCGGCGTTGGCGTCCGCGAAGAGAGAGGCGTGGTCCGCTGTACTTAAGGTTTCTCTGCTGCAGTTGTCCCCAACGAAGAGCACCTGCTGTAAGAGTTAATGGAGATGAAAGAAGTGGGAAAACCTGGAAGAAGTGGAAAATTTGGGCTCGATTGGCGGTAAGCGTCGGCGTTGGCGTCCGCTAGAGAGAGGCGTGGTCCGCAAGAGAGCAGTAGGAGGGAGGAGCAGCAACACGCAAATGTGGAGTCGTACTTCGCGAGAGGAGGGAGCAGTAGCGAGGTGCGGGAACGTACTTTGCGGGAGAGGAGGCAGCGGGGGAGGATGATGCGGGAGTTAGGGCTTGCGGGAATGAAAGTGTCACGGGGGAGGATGATGCGGGAGTTAGGGCTTGCCGGAATGAAGTTGTCGCGGGGTATGGCTGTGAGGGGCGGGATTAGTATAGGGGGATTAATTTGATCCGACGGCCCGGGGAAAACCACGTTAATCCTGTGGCCGGAATGTATTCTGTGTACATAAATGAGGCTTCAATGTGCACAAATGTATTTGCATATAGATATAGATATATATATTTATGAAAAAAAATTAATTAACACTACATTAAAAACTTGCATATGAATTGTTAATTTTTTATGACTATATTGTGATACAAATGAAAATGATATATCCATCATCACTATATTAGTATACTTTTAAGGCTCCGGCGCAACGTTTTTCTCTATTAAGTTAGGACAAAAACACCACCGGAAAAAAATGGATGTTTGACATGACAATGGTTAAGGCGACAATCAAAATCAAAAAAGTAAAACTAATTTTGACTTTTAAACATAAAAGTTGACGAAGTTTCTTAAATAAGATTGGATGATAAAGAACGACATTTCATAATCACCGTGTTTATGACCGCCATCGCCGTGTCAAAGAGAGTCTAAATATATCATAAACTTCTTTTTTAAAAAATAATTTAATAAGTAATTATAATAAATTAATAATATATTTAAGAAATATTTAATTATATCATTTATAAATATTAATATGTATATTTTATAAATATTAATAATTATATCATTTATATGTATATAATATAATACAAGTGAAAACAACAAGAGCCAAGCCGTTCAGTGGTCCGCTTGTCTTCAAAATAGAAGCTAACCTGAGTTCGAAACCTCATGGTTTCGAATTTCTTTGATTTAAAATTTTGGATTTGGCTCTACCGGTTACGTGAAACCCGCCCGGTTCCCGGCCCGCCGGTCCGCCTGCCCGGTTTTGCGGTTCCCAAGCGGTCCGCGGATTGAGCCAGGTTTCTTAGCTGCACCGGACCGGCTTTGTGACCGGTCGGACCGGCCGGTCCGGTCCAGTTTTCAAAAGCTTGATTTTAAGTGCAAACCACTTTTGGCTACGTGCAAACCAATAATTTTTAAGTACAAACCAATTGTTTAGATACAAGCTATGTGCAAACCGATCACTAGATTAGAGGCTGTCATAAAAGTAAGGTGAATGATGACAGATTTGCAAATTTTGACGAAAAGAAAAGCGGATCCAACGGTGATGGCGGCGGTTGCCGCGGCAATGGCGGCAACGATGATGTCGATGGCGGCGGTGAAGATGGCGTTGGAGGCGACGATGGCGGTGATGGTGGTGGCGATGACGGCGATGGCGATGACGGCGGTGATGACAATGATGGCGGCAGTTGCCGCGACGATGGCGGCAACGATAACGGCGGCGGCCGCAGTGATGGCGGTGGGTGCTCTTTGGATAACCGAAGATGTGGATTGGGGAAAAATGTTTGTTGACGAAATTTATTCTGAAGGGATGAGTGGTCTTCTCTGTAATAGTGATGACTCGCAGAGCATGAACGAGGAATTTGATAATCAAAATTCATAATTTTCTGATGATGATTTGAATAATAGTGAATTTGAGTAGAAGATTAGAATTTTGATGATAATATAGATGAAGAAATCGAATTGAGTGGTGAAAAAGTCGAATCAAATCAACCTTTGAGTACGAATGTGAGAATATATTTAAGGGAGCATGGTAGTCAATCATCATCCAAGATACAAAAAGAGAAATGTCGTGAGGTCCAAGTAGAATATGTTAAAAATGAGTAAAAAATTTTAATTAGAAAGTTAGTTTCTCATCATGCCATTTTTTCTTAATAATAAACTCGTTGGAAAAATTAATGATCAATTACGGTGTGCAAGTAGCTAAAAAAAGAAGTCCGGGGTGCAAAGCGCAAAATGGCTTTTTGGAGAGGAGTCAGACCTAAATACCCCTCAAAAATCGGTCATGGGGTGCAAAGTGCTAGAATTTATGAATTCGGAGGTGCAATCTGTCAATTTAAAATTTTGGGGGTGTAAAGTGCCAAAACCCGATAATTGGGGGGTGCAAAGTGCCAAAAAGCTGAAATCGGGACATAATTCACAACTCTATTAATTCCAGAATCTCCATTCTTGATCGGGAATGAAAATAAAAGGGGAAATAAGAACCCAATAGACAATTCATCACCATACCTTATTCCTAATTGAATCTGGCATCTAGAATCATGTGACAAGCATTTTCATGATGGACTATGAGGGGAGTAATGACAAGCCATATGACGTATGATACAGAGACACATTAGTGTCGATCTGACTCGATTCCAGACAGTGGAAGGAGATGACATGTTTCGGCGACAGCGGCAGGCAACACTGTTTATACGCGGCTCGCGTATATTGCATATAAGCGCGTGTGGGCTTTGCGGTGACAACGGGGCGGCCGGCGGCGGCCGGCTCGCCGGCCACCGAAAATTATACAAGCATGATCGAAGATTATCCAAGTTTTAGCACGACCAATGAGTTCTACATTATGAATAAACTACTTCATAGTCTCAATGATATCCTGAAGCAACATAAACGCTCTATTAAAGAGTTCGATTTACCACCCATCAACGAATCATTCAATGATTTCAATAACCTATCTGGTCTTATAGAAGATGAATTATCAATATCTATTACACGGGATGATCTTAACGATGTTACGTTGCTCAATGAAGGTCAATTACATGCTTACAATGTGATCAACGAGGCAATAAAGAACAAAGCACATGAGTATTTTTTTGTTGTTGGACCTGATGGAAATGGAACAACATATCTTTATCGTGCAATTCTTGCAACTTTTAGAAAAATAGGATGCATCATTATAGCTACAACTACTTTTGGTATTGCTGCTACCCTTTTAACGGGAGGTCGGACTGCACATTCAATATTACAAATACTCATTAAATTGGATTACAAATCATTTTGCTCTTTTGAAAAATAATCAGATTTCGTAAAAGTAATCAGACAATCAAATGCCATAATTTGGGATGAAGCACTCATGGATGATAGACAGGCATTCGAGACAGTTGATCGTTCGTGATGTTACTGATGTAGACAAACCATTCGGAGGAAAAATTATAATTATGGGAGGAGATTCTCGTCAGGTACTACCAGTGGTTGTCAATGGAACAAGAGCACAGATATTTAATGCAAGTATCGTTCAATCATATTTATGGAGTTATGTCAAGATATTAACACTAACAAAAAATATGCGAGCCAAAAATGATAACAGCTTCTCTGAATATCTCCTCCGAGTTGGAAATGGATTGAAGATGACCATTCAAGATGATATGATTAGGATCCCCGATTCAATGAGAATGTCACGAGAATATGAGAAATCTATTAATGATTTAATATATGTTACATTCCCAAATTTAGGGTTGCACGTTGGTGACAAAAATTATTTTCGAGACAGAGCTTTATTAACACTGTTAAATGAGCATGTGAATATGTTGAACAACACCACTCTTCTGCAATTCCCAGGTGAAGAAGTTACACACTACTCTTATAATTCTGTCGTTGATGATAAGAGAAGTTTGTATCAACCTGAATTTTTAAATTCATTGACACCGGGTAACTTATCGGCTCATAAATTAAAGTTAAAAATCGGAGCTCCTATCATGTTAATCAGAAATATTGGCCCAAAGATATGTCTATGTAATGGAACAAGATTTATTTGTCATCGGTTTGCGAAAAATTTAATAGAAGCAGAGATTTTAACAGGTCAATTTCAAGGAAACTTGATCTTCTTGCCACAGATACCATTGAAGACAGCCAAAGATATTAGACTGTAATTTCAATTAACGCGCAAACAGTTTCCGTTGAGGCTAAGTTTCACACTGATGATTAATAAATCTCAAGGCCAAACAATCGAAAAATGTTGGAATATATTTGTCAAATAATGTGTTCAGTCATGACCAGTTGTACGTAGCTTTATCGCGAGGTATGTCCAGTGAAAAACAAAAATTCTTATAAAGAATGGCATGATAACTGGTCATGAAGGCATTTACACAATGAACGTTGTTTACAAGAAATATTTGCACAACTTAGACAGCAACATACAACGTATCTCCAAGGTAGATCGTTTGCTCATTATTTTCATAACACTACACCTACTCCAATCAACCGCTAAATTAAATCTTTTTTTATGCAGAATAGACGGTCATGATCGGTGTTGATTGTGAAATCACTTCCAAAGCGGCTGTAATATAAGTTAAATGTCAAATTATCTTATTATCATTGTATTATTGTCCTTTTTGATGGTTAGAAAAATTCTCATCGTATTTTGAAGTTTTTGGCAAGAACAGAAGATTAACTGTTTTGAAATGTATTGCTTATTTTTCTCAAGTATTTGAAATGTTTAACCAATTTTGATAAATATTTTTTGTTTTACACAAAAAGCTAATTTTGATCTAATTCAGACATAATCTTGATCTAATGCTCTAATTTGGATCTCTACTTCATTTCAAACACATGCAGATGACAACCCAAAATCAATCTGAGGCGGCGGCGTCATTGCCAAACAGGGGTGGCCCGGTCCAATATAAGAGCTTCATACTTTACGAAGATCTATTTCGTGCATTTTACATAACATAAAATTGTATTACATGTTAAATACTTTCAGTTACCTCAGATTTATCATTTGTTTTTCAACTCTGCCAGACTCAAGAGATAAAAACTATAATATCACTGCTACCACCGACAGCATTATGAATACTATGACGAAGTTTGCAAAGTGAGTACAGACAGATGGTCTGATGGTATGCGTGTTGAAGTTGAAGTTTTAGGCTAATTATATCGACAATGCCAAGAGACTTGAATGCAAGAGAAGAGTGGAATTTTGTTTTCGATATGATAAGGAGGTAACACCTTACAAAGAATATATGTTATGGTTTAAATATTATTGTTTTAACACATTACAAAATTGTTATTTATTGATTTTTTTATCTTTACATCTTTGATTGAAACAGAATCTCTCAAGACCACTGAATGAAATCTATTGCTGCATAAGAAAGAGATGCTAATATTTTGATATGAATTCAACTACGAGATTATGACGTTTTTTTTTGCATTTTTGCAGGTTTTAATTTTTTGAATTCATATTTGTAATCAATGCTGCTGTTATATACATCTCACGTGCTCATGAATTTTTACATTGTGAAATGCTCTTCTAATATTATTTTGAAATGTATTGTCTTATGAGATTTTTTACATTGCAAGTATGAACATTGTTCTGAGCTTTTTTCATTGCAAGTATGAACTTTGCATGTATATGTGTGCTATGTACAACCCTGTATTCGCTGAGTGGGTTCTCTGGGCAGGCTTAATACTTTTGAGTTCAAGAATCCCAGATGGTGAGCGGGGTGTTGGGGAGGCGGTGGGTGCCTAGCCTGCAAAGCACTTGGGCCTATTGGCGAGTGCTCCGCACCGTTGGCCCGCACTCGCCACCCCAGGCAAGAAAGGAGGCGGCGAGTACCAGCTCCATCAAGCACTCGCCACCCTAGTCTAGTGGAGGTTTCAGAGGGCCACTCGCCCAACTATTTTATGATATATTTTTACAATTTTACCCTTATTGGTATGCCCATAGCCTTTCAGAATACGGAGTTACGTTGTTGGCAGGCCATCTTTGGCTGCACATAGTTGTTCAGAACAGCGGAGGTTGGCTATTTGCAGGTCATTTTCAGAAATCCATAAATAGACCCAAGGGGGTACCTTAGAAGGCATGCTTACTTGTTCCCCGGTCTTCTTGCTCTTTCTGAGGTATCCTTAGCTCGGCATTTGGCTAGGGAGGGGAAGCGCTCTAAGATCTTCTAGGTGTGTGGTGAGACCTCCACGCCGAGTCCTTGGGTCTGTTCCTAGTTCTTTCTCCTTAGTTGTTTGGCCAACGCGAGATAAGTAGGTGTGCGATCACCTCTTCCCCAAGGGTGAACTCCATAAGAGACCGAGTTCTTTGTTTCAACATTTTGGTGCGGTGAGCGTTGAGAGTGGTCAACACAGAAAACCTTTAGTTTGCCCGATGACTGAAGGAGAAGGGCAAGGTCCGAACAGGGCCGACTCACCACCCCCTCCCCCTCTCGCCACAGTGGGGATGTTTGAGGAGTTCAAGCAGGAGGTGATTGGCCTCCTCAAGTTCGCACTCGGCACGCGTGTGATGCAATCTCGGCAAGTGCACCGATCGTCGTCAAGTAATAAACTGCGAAGTTATCCTCTGAGTATTGAATCTCTCAAGGAGTGCAAATTGAGAATGTGATCTTTCTCGTTGGAAAGTGATTGCAAGTGCAACAAAGGTTTGGGGGGTTGAGTTTTCGTTTTGTAATAACTAAAACTAATTATGCGGGGCGCCTTCACCGCTTTGCAATGGTGGAATACTCTTATGAGTATTAGGGCGTGTGGTCGTAACCATTGAGGGTCGAAAACACCTCTTTGCCAAGCCAGCCCATAACACACGTTTGTGTGGCGCATCACCAAGGAACTACCCAAAGCAAGCAACTGAAGTAATGTCAAACTAAGAACTACCACAACATTTGCAATAATAAACCAACATAAACATTGTTAATAGTTCCTAGCTAGTTTAGCAAACATCCAAAGCAAAGAAACAACATCCAAATAAGAGTAGAGAGGAGATTTATAACCCAACACGTGAAGGCTAGCCACGATTCTCGGCCGGAGTTGAAGGTTGTCGGTCTTCGTCCGAACTCAGTCGGTGGTTCACGTCCGAGGAAGCTTGAAGCGTTGTCACCTACTTCAAGGGCATTTTCCCGTCTTCTTCACGAACTGTGAAGGCTGGTAGTCGTCGGAAAACTCTCCAATGGCAGAGAGAAGGAGTTCCAAATGCTCCTCTCGAGAAGGAGACAAAGGAAACGATGAAAGATCTTTGCTTGCGGTGCAGTTTGGAGGAGGAACGGTGGACGAGCGAGCTATCCAAGGAGGAGAGACGAAAGAGAGGCTACTGTAGGATTTTCCAGCTCAGAGGAGCGGAAATGGCGGAATGTCCTCTGCTCCAGTCAACTCCTGAACTTAATTACGAGCAGGTCAGAAAAATGGTCACGCGCGGTTTGGCTCACGACCGTACATTAACCGTGCGATATTAATTTCCAAGACAAAGCTTGCGGATGAAGATGCGTTGACCCGTGCGTTTTACTCGCGCACGAACGCTGCCGTTCGTGCGTGAAGGAAATCACACGGGTAACCACAAAGAGCTGAAATTCCTGGCAAGCAGGTGGAACCGTGCGTTTTACTCGTGCACGAGCACTTCTGCCCGTGCGTGAACAAATCACATGATTAACCACAGAGCGCTACAACAACTAGACAGCTATAGGAAAACCGTGTGTCTCCTTCGCGCACGGTTCGGAAGAAACCGTGTGTGAAGAATTCACACGGGTTGGTCAATCCTCCAGAGAAACCTGCAGAAAATGCACGCTCTCTACCAAACCGTGTGCTAAGGAATCGCACGACCGTACGTTTTCCACAAGTCAGAATTTCTGAATTGGGGGAAAACTGACCACCTGCATAGCAAAAACCAAAGCTGGAGCACAAGCCTCCAACACTAATATACAACACAAAATAACCAAATCAGCACAGAGAGTATCCCAGTACTTACCCCCGAAATCCCGGTGCAATATGCAAACCAAAATGGGCTGAAACAGTGCAAAATGGCTAAGTGATGCCCTAATCAAATATATGACTTTTCTTACTGAAATAGTAGTGCACATGCAAGATAATACACCCAGATGAGTCCGAAAAACCCTATATAAATCGGACTCATTAAACCACCAGACTTAAACATTTGCTCGTCTCGAGCAAATCATCCCTAACGCGGACGAGAAAAAAAAACATAGCTGGCCTAAAACTGCGCAGCGGAGTACCATGTGAAATCGCAAACTCACACTCATAGGAATACCGTAGAAGGAATTTCTAATTATGCACTAATAAACTATATATTTCTAAAGGCGTATCAAAATATTATTACTACTCTACTATAGAATCGGGGGGAATCATTCGGTCACGTGCAAGGGGAATGCAGACAAACATTGAGTTGAGCATTGCCAAAGCAAGGGATCAGGATAACCTCCAAAGGAATCCACCAATGTTGATGACCATAAGCTCGCCCATTCACACTCTCTCCACGACACTAGTTTGACTCAAGCAAGAATCCGTAGGACTTGGAATATAATGGAGGCTTAAGCGAAGGCGGGGCATACAAAGATAAACACGATTGATGAGCACACCCAAAATGAGACCGCTCGAAAACACTCGCAGCTACACGCAACGACAAACATGTGCACTGTACCACCAGACTTGGACTTTTAACGGCATATGCACGCACATAACGATCACAAAATAACAAAATTTCAAACCATGAATCTACAACTCTACAACAAAATTTGTTTTTCTCTTATTCCACATTGGGAATTTTCATTTCCAATTCATTTCATTTAATTTTTTTCTTCTTTTTTTCCCTTTTTTTACATAACCAAATAACCAAACGAGCCGAAAACACGACAACATCACAAGCGACACAAAGCTCCAGAATAACAGCCACACAGAACTGATACAAAACTACAACAAAACAAACCAACCGAGCGACCACATTCGAGTGTGCGAGTAGGAAAGGCTATATGGCTTTGATAGCGAGGCGTAGGGATGCCAAGGAAGGGACATGCTCAACATGGATAGCAACAGATAGATGTCGGGAATGGTATAAGACTCAAGCTAAAACAAAGTGACGGCCTACATCAAACACGCACTTGACTAACCATATACCTATGCTTCGAGAGTAGCTAGGGGTAAGTTCTTAGCCACCGAGAAAGACAACCCTTCCTCCTGACTCGAGCAATATGAGGCTAGCGATGTCGACACACATCCCTACGCTATTGTTTGATTCACACCGGATTCGAAGTAGATGAGTAGAATAAACAAGATTTATGCCAATAGAAATAAAATACGTTATAAGCATAAAAAGAATCTAATTCTACACGTAATCCTAAATAAGACGCGAGCACTCAATTAGGAGCTCTCATGGAGGCAACATTTTACTCCGCCTCACAATCCTAGGCCAGCGCCGAAATTTTCCAAATCGCACATTAGTGACGATAAAACTCACGACGTGCTCCTGTTCAAGCACGCACTCAAGTGCGGTGCAGTGGTGCCAAACATCAAAGACAGCAAATGAATAAATCCTTCTAGAATGACAATGATTTAATGCATGTGCATGAGTATCCCGCATAACTCTCCCCACCAGACTTAGCCTAAACAATCTAACACCACAATGTGATCGTGAAATTAAAAAACAAGTAAGGAGATGGGGTTACCCAATGCTCAAAAATGAGCATACCAGAAAATTGGCGTTAATTTCAGTTGATAGTCCACGACTCGAATGAACTCCACCTGCAAAAGCAAATAGCTCCAAGCACGACAATCCAAAGTAAAGCATATGCAAAAAAGCAAAACAAAATAATGGGTTGTCTCCCAGGAGCCAATTTTCTTTACCGTCCTTAAAGTGGACCAAATACATGTATTAGCAGTTTTATATATAGTTCAAGAGCATAAGTGCAGTATGCACGATAAAATCCAAAACTTCACACAAAACACTAAGGAAAAATTATACAAGAGAAAAAAAATAAAAAATAAAAAGGCAAATCTTCACTACTCAGCTAACCGTTTACTTGTGATAGACCCCCCCAGACACGCGAGACGAGGGAGAAGCGTAAGCTTTAGGGCCCAGGGAAGACGAATCTCCCCTGCCCCTAGCCACTTCCTTCTCGCGCCGGCGGGCAAAATCCAGTGCCTTGCACATTCACAGTTCTTTTATTCACAATTCCACGGATGGAGACCGCCATGGTGGTACAACTACTCCATCCAATTCAGAGGTAGCTCTAACTTTTCCGTCCATAAGCATCCTTTCCTCACCCGCGACAGGTGATAGATCAGCCCATGTAACCTGTTTTATAGATTTACACAAATTATCTGGCTCAATATAAGTTTTTGATTCTAATTCATGCATGCATTCAACAGCCGTGCTCCTCTCCTTAGTCTCAACAATGTGACTCTCACTCCGGTCACTACTACCCTTCTCATCCGCAACTCGCTGCACTCCAAGCAACTTCGCTTTTGTTTCCCCTTCAGCTATCTTCAGCATTCCTGCTATATTCACTGCACTGTCTTCCACTTCCTGCAGCACACCTGTCTCAACAACACTAAGCAAACCGTCAGATAACATAACATTCAAATTCTGAAATTTTTCGGGTTCATTCAGAATCATAGAGGTAAGGTGCGGCGGTAAAGGCGCATCAACCTCGAAATCCAGGGTGATGCCGCTCGCACTAAACTGCAACGTCGCCCTACTAGCTTTCAGAAAGGGGACCCCTAAGATGGGTTTTGAAGCATTCTCCATTGGTCATAGCACCTGGAAATCAGTGACTACCACAACCCCATTCAATATCACTTCCACCTCCTTTATCTAACCGTCGGTCTTCACCACCGACCAATCGGCTAGAACGAGTGATTTCCGGACATTCGAATCGATATTTAAATTAAATTTTTCAACATCTCACAAAGAAAGAATCTTGCAAGAAGATCAGGAATCACATAGGGCCACAGTCTCTACCTCATTTATATCACACGTCACAGCCACTTCATTTTTAATACACTCATCCGACTCCCCCAACACACTTCCCTTGCTTACGGGGATTTTTTTCCGTGTTGCTCGGGAGGGCGCCACGAGTACGTTTAGAGAACACATGGGCCAATTTCCCCAGCTGCGTCTCCAAGTTTCTCATGGAGGCGGTCTGAGTGGCCAGGTTGGATTAAGTCATCTCCACGAATTTCTCCATCATTTCTTCTAACACACTCTTTCGCGTCCCCTACGCGTTCTGATTATTACCCAATTGTGGTGGTCGCTGCTGGCTATTAGAAGCTTGAGCATCAAACTGATGCTGGCCTCCCTGCCACCTTTGACCGGGAGCATATTGGTTCCTGGAACAGCGCAATAGTGTAATACTCTAATGAGTATTGGGGTGTTTGGTCGTAACCGTTGAGGGTCAAAAACACCTCTTCGCCAAGCCAGCCCCTAACACACGTTAGTGCAGCGCATCACCAAGCAACTACCCAAAGCAAGCAAAGGAAGGAATACCAAACTAAGAACTACAACAACATTTGCAATAATAAACCAACATGAACATTGTTAAGAGTTCCTAGCAAGTTTAGCAAACATCCAAAGCAAAGATACAACATACAAATAAGAGTAGAGAGGAGATTTACAACCCAACGCGTGAAGGCTAGCCACGATTCTCGGCCGGAGTCATAGGTTGTCAGTCTTCGTCCGAACTCGATCGGTGGTTGACGTCCGAGGAAGCTTGAAGTGCTGTCAGCTACTTCAAGGGCATTTTCCCCGTCTTCTTCACGAACTGTGAAGGTTGGTAGTCGCCGGAAAACTCTCCAATGGCAGTGAGAAGAAGATCCAAGTGCTTCTCTTAAGAAGGAGATGAAGGAAACAACATAAGGTATTCGCTTGGGGTGAAGTTTGGAGGAGGAACGGTGGTCGGACGAGATCTCCAAGGAGGAGAGAGGAAAAAGCGGCTGCTGTAGGATTTTCCTGCTCTGAGGAGCGGAAATGGCGGAATATCCTCTGCACCAGTCAACTCCTGAACTTAAATACGAGCAGGTCAAAAAAATAGTCACACACGTTTGGGCGCACGACTGCGCGTTAACCATGCAATATTAACTTCTAAGAAAAATCTTGAGGATGAAGATGCGTTGACCCGTGCGTTTTACTCGCGCACGGACGTTGCTGCACGTGCGTGAAGGAAATCACACGGGTAACCACAGAGAGCTGAAATTCCCGGCAAGCAGGTGGAACCGTGCGTTTTACTCGCACACGAGCACTTTTTCCCTTTGTGTGAACAAATCACACGATTAACCACAGAGCGCTACAAAAACTAGGCAGCTATAAGAAAATAGTTCGTCACCTTCGCGCACAGTTCAGAAGAAACCGTGTGTGAAGAATTCACACGGGTTGGTCATGTTGAAACCAAAAACCATGTCTCTCGTTGAGTTCGGGGTCCCAAGAAAGGGGTGAACTCACACCTACTATACTCAGGAGAATGTCACAGGCCAAGGGCTCAGGAAACTAGGAACAGACCCTCGACTCTAGCGTGGAGGTACCAGCCCACACCCGGAAGACCTTTGAGGTCTCCCCTCCCTAGCCAATGCTGAGCTAGGTGCCTTGGAGGAAGAAAGCAAGGGGATTCAAGTGATGAAGAAGTGATCCTCTCCAAGGCACCCTCAAGGGTCTATTTATAGTTTTTTGGGAATGGCCTGCCAATAACCAACCTCGGCTGCTCTGAAATTACTGAAATGCCCCCAAATTGGTCTGCCAACAGCCAAATCCCGTTATTCTAAATAGCTAAATGCAGTCCACCAGGGGCAGCCCCTCAATCCGGGCGAGCAGGCGACAAGGGGTGAGCTTGGCGGCCCGGGGCGAGGAGGCGGCTAGGGGCGAGCTCGGCGGCCTGAGGGGAGCTCGTCGGCCTGGGGTGAACTCAGCGGCTAGGGGCGAGTAGGAGGCTAGGGGTGAGCTCGATGGCCTGGGGTGAACTCGACGGCACAGGGCGAGTAGGCTGCTAGGGGAGAGCTCGGCTGCCTGGGGCGAGTAGATGGCCTGGGGTGAACTCGGCGGCCTGGGGCGAGTAGGAAGCTAGGGGCGAGCTTGGAGGCCTGGGGCGAATAGGCGGCCTGGGGTGAACTCGACAGCCTGGGTCGAGCTCGGCGGCCTGGGGTGAACTCGGCGGCCTGGGGCGAGTAGGCGGCTAGGGCCGAGCTCGGCAGCCTGGGGTTAACTCGACGGGCTAGGGTGAGTAGGCGGCTAAGGGCGAGCTCGGCAGCCTGGGGTGAGTAGGCGGCTAGGGGCGAGCTCGGCGGCCTGGGGCGAGCTCGACGGCTTGGGGTAAACTCGGCGGCCTGGGGTGAACTCGACGGCCTGGGGGAGACCCCTCAAAGGGGTCGGGGAAAGACAAATATTTCATCCCCCTACTAGTATATTCCAAGGGTTAAGCCTAAATTGGCCACCAAGAGTGCAAAACCTCTCCAAAAGCTTAAAAACTGCATAGTTAGCCCTGCGCCTACTAGGGGGACCCCACTCTTGCGAATACGGGGTTGTACACAATCCCCGCTCTTTTCAACGTTGGCACAAGCTCGGAAAGAAACATCCAACCCAACGTATTCGCTGAGTGTAATTTCCTTGAGTTGAGTTCATACAACCTCCACGGGAGGTCATCCTGCCCTGCCAGCTAATGAGAGCCTGAGTGTCGAGATCCTCCTCGGGGTGATAAACACTTGGCCTCCCCGAGAGGTTAACCTATTGTGCTAGCTAAATGGGAGCCTGGGTGACGAGACGGCCTCGGGGGGGGGGGGGGGGAGAACACTTGGCCTCCCTGAGGGTTCAACCTGTCATGCAAGCTAATGGGAGCCTGGGTGACGAGTCGGCCTCGGGGCTAAAAGGACTTAGCCTCCACGAAAGATCAACCTGCCCTGCCAGCTAGTGGGAGCCTGGTAAGCGCAATAATCTCAGAGCTAAAAGAACTTAGCCTCCACGAGAGATCAACCTGCCCTGCCAACTAGTGGGAGCCAGGTCAGCGGAATCATCTCGGAGCTAAAAGGACTTAACCTACAAGAGAGATCAACTTGCCCTGCCAGCTAGTGGGAGCCTGGTCAGCGAAATCATCTCGGAGCAAAAAGGACTTTGCCTCCGCGAGAGATCAACCTTCCCTGCCATCTAGTGTGAGCCTGGTCAGCGGAATCATCTCGGAGCTAAAAGTACTTAGCCTCCACGAGAGATCAACCTGTCCTGCCAGCTAGTGGGAGCCTGGTCAGCGGAATCATCTCGGAACCAAAAGGACTTAGCCTCCACGAGAGATCAACCTGCCCTGGCAGCTAGTGGGAGCCTGGTCAGCGGAATCATCTCGGAGCCAAAAGGACTTAGCCTCCACGAGAGATCAACCTGCTCTGCCAACTAGTGGGAGCCTTGTCAGCAGAATCATCTCGGAGCCAAAAGAGCTTAGCCTCCACGAGAGATCAACCTGCCCTGCCAGCTAGTGGGAGCCTGGTCAGCGGAATTATCTCGGAGCCAAAAGGACTTAGCCTCCACGAGAGATCAACCTGTTATGCCAGCTAGTGGGAGCCTAGTCAGCGAAATCATCTCTGAGCTAAAAGGACTTAGCCTCCACGAGAGATCAACCTGTCCTGCCAGCTAGTGAGAGCCTGGTCAGCGGAATCATCTCGGAGCTAAAAGGACTTAGCCTCCATGAGAGATCAACCTGCCCTGACAGCTAGTGGGAGCTTGATCAGCAGAATCATCTCAGAGCTAAAAGGACTTAGCCTCCGCGAGAGATCAACCTTCCCTGCCAACTATTGGGAGCCTGGTCAGCGGAATCATCTCTGAGCTAAAAGGACTTAACCTCCACGAGAGATCAACCTGCCCTGCCAGCTAGTGAGAGCATAGTCAGCGGAATAACCTCGGAGCTAAAAGGACTTAGCCTCCACGAGAGATCAACCTGTCCTGCCATCTAGTGGGAGCCTGGTCAGCGGAATCATCTCGGAGCTAAAAGGACTTAGCCTCCACGAGAGATCAACCTGTCCTGCCAGCTAGTGGGAGCCTGGTCAGCGGAATCATCTCGGAGCCAAAAGGACTTAGACTCCACGAGAGATTAACCTGCCCTAGCAGCTAGTGGGAGCCTGGTCAGTGGAATCATCTCGGAGCCAAAAGGACTTAGACTCCACGAGAGATTAACCTGCTCTGGCAGCTAGTGGGAGCCTGGTCAGCGGAATCATCTCGGTGCCAAAAGGACTTAGCCTCCACGAGAGATCAACCTGCTCTGTCAACTAGTGGGAGCCTGGTCAGCGGAATCATCTCGGATCCAAAAGGACTTATCCTCCACGAGAGATCAACCTGTCCTGCCAGCTAGTGGGAGCCTGGTCAGTGGAATTATCTTGGAGCCAAAAGGACTTAGCCTCCCCGAGAGATCAACCTGCCCTGCCAGCTAGTGGGAGCCTGGTCAGCGGAATCATCTATGAGCTAAAAGGACTTAGCCTTCACGAGAGATCAACCTGCCCTTCCAGCTAGTGGGAGCCTTGTCAGCGGAATCATCTCGGAGCTAAAAGGACTTAGCCTCCACGAGAGATCACCCTGCCCTGCCATCTAGTGGGAGCCTGATCAACGGAATCATCTCGGAGCTAAAAGGACTTAGCCTCCATGAGAGATCAACCTTCCCTGCCAGCTAGTGGGAGCCTGGTCAGCAGAATCAACTCGGAGCCAAAAGGACTTGACCTCCACGAGAGATCAACCTTCTCTGCCAGCTAGTGAGAGCCTTGTCAGCGGAATCATCTCGAAGCCAAAAGGACTTAGCCTCCACGAGAGATCAACCTGCCCTGCCACCTAGTGGGAGCCTGGTCAGCGGAATCATCTCGGAGCCAAAAGGACTTAGCCTCCACGAGAGATCAACCTGCCCTGCCAGCTAGTGGGAGCCTGGTCAGCGGAATCATCTCGGAGCCAAAAGGACTTAGCCTCCACGAGAGATCAACCTGCCCTCCTAGCTAGTGGGAGCCTGGTCAGCGGAATCATCTCGGATCCAAAAGGACTTAGCCTCCACGAGAGATCAACCTGCCTGTCAGCCAGTGGGAGTCGGTTCAGCGGAATCATCTCAGAGCCAAAAGGACTTAGCCTCCACGAGAGATCAACCTGCCCTGCCAGCTAGTGGGAGCCTGGTCAGCGGAATCATCTCCGAGCCAAAAGGACTTAGCTTCCACGAGAGACCAACCTGCCCTGCTAGCTAGTGGGAGTCTGGTCACTGGAATCATCTCAGAGCTAAAAGGACTTAAACTCCAAGAGATATCAACCTGCCCTGCCAGCTAGTTGGAGCCTGGTCAGCGGAATAATCTCGGAGCTAAAAAGACTTAGCCTCCATGAGAGATCAACCTGCCCTGCCAGCTAATGGGAGCCTGGTCAGCGGAATCATCTCGGAGCTAAAAGAACTAAGCCTCCATGAGAGACCAACCTGCCCTGCCAGCTAGTGGGAGTCTGGTCAGCAGAATCATCTCAGAGCTAAAAGGAATTAGCCTCCACGAGAGATCTGTAATACCCCTATCCGTCACATAGCATATAACAGTAGGTCCGGCTGGGGCCCGACGCCATATACCATGGACAGACCGGTGGGTTACTAGATGAAACCATTCAACCAACACACACGTCCTACACAGAGCATCTAGCGAAAGCAAATTATTAAGTTGCAAAGGAAAGAACCCAGCACAAGCATGAATGTCCACTAACAAAAGCCCAGTAGGAATGAAATACAAAATACACAAATGTACTGGCCTTATGGCCTTACAACAGTTCACTTAAATAAATAGTGTTTTACAGACTTCGACTTGCAGGCCGGCCACACATGATTCAAATAAGTAAACACACAAGGCCTTCGAGGGCCGGCTCGACGACTTGGGCTTTGGCCCGCTATTTGCCGTTCGGCTCCGCAGCACCTGCAAGTACAATCCACCACAACGGTGGCAAACAAGAATAACGGCCAGCTAAAGCTGACCAAATTATAACGATTCTACCCCCAACTCGGGGCGGCCAAAGCTTCTTCCCTGCACTTGTATTAGTATAAACAAACAGGATTGCGAAAGTACAGTTTAAGCACACTTCACCACATGTGTAGGCACGTACGGCCGCACACCCCGTGCTCTCAGGGCACTTACACGGTGGACTCGGTCCACCAACGCCGTCGGGACGACAATCTCGTGAGCAACAATTCTTCATGGCTTAAGCCGAAGACCCTCCCTCTATGCCAACGGTAGACCTCTAAAACCGAACCACATAGAGCGGGTACGGTTTCACTCAACTCGCTGCTCACACTGCCACGACAATTAAAGTCATCGACGCGAGTTAAGTTTCCCCATGACCTATAAATCGATCAACCAAAGTACATAACCCGGTTATGTACAAAGATGGCTCCCGGGCCACCAAAGGTGGAAGAATCACGCTTCTGCCCAGATTTTCGGGTACGCCTTGGGGTTAATCCCCAAGGATCCCTGCTGCAATCTACCACGTAGAAACCCAAAAAACATACAAAGGCATGGAGTCTTCTCTGGCTAACAATGCAAAGCAAGACATCACCGATCCAGACCAACTTGTACGGGTAGGCTTCAGACACCATGCCTATGTCCGTACTACGATTCCGGACTCTAAACAAGGGGGACTTTACATATCTACCCCGAAGGAATACCGCAAACTCGTCGTACACTCGCGGGAGAGGGTTTTCCCATGCAAAAGAAGAAGAGCTTCACATGCTCAAGATGAGAATCGTTACCCTAGCATTTCTCTTCGGCGCCATGATGATCCAGTCGAATGGAAAGCACCGTATCGGCCTCGCCATCACGGATCTGGACTCGGATCGAGAATCGGAGCTCCGAAGCTCCACCGGCAGCCGAAGTTGACCTCCTTCTTCTACCTAACTCTCCCCTCTCTCTAAGCTTTTAGAAAGAGAAGATGAAGATGAAATGAGGGTTTGAAACCATATTCCCGGCTTAAAACCCAACCAGGACAGCCCCGAGCCATTAGATCCCAAAATAAGGAAACGAACGGCTGCGATTCAGCCCAAAAATAAACTTCCTGGGATGAACACGGCTTGCGATACGCCCGTGTCCAAGGCCGTGTCACTCATTCGCCGCCGAAATCGTCGCATCCTGAAAAATACACGGCCACCAGACACGCCCGTGTCCAATGCCGTGTGCCACATACGGCCATTCACACGGTCGTGTTCTCCGCCATACTCAATAACCGACAGAACAATCCAAAGAGAACATGGGTTCTAACACGCTCGTGTCAATTTTGACACACCCTTCTCAACCAGTACACGGCCTGATCCGGCCCGTGTTCCTCACCCGACGCAGCTCGGGAAATGACCCGAGCGGGACACGGCTTGTGACACGCCCGTGTCCCAAGCCGTGTTCCCTCTCTCAAAAACTCAACCACTCTAGAGTTCATCGATCCCGAGAATGACACGGCCCTGGGACACGCCCGTGTCCCAGGCCGTGTGACCTCTTCCAAGTCCCAGACTTGGCTCAAAACGTCACCCGTCCCTCTTTTGAGTTTCAGGGCATTACAATTCTCTTCCTCTTAAAAGAATTTTGTCCACGAAATTACCAAAGGAAAAGAAAACAGAAAACCATAAGCGGTACCTGAGCGGAATAATTCTGGGTACTCCTCAAGCATGGTCTGCTCCCGTTCCCAAGAGAGCTCCTCCCGACCGTAATTGTCCCAACGGACCTTGACCATCCTGATCTCCTTGTTACGAAGTCGTTTGACTTCAAAGTCTTCAATACGAATGGGCTTGACCCTTGTCGTCAACCCTTCGTCCACCGGTACTTGATCAACCGCGAACATCTGCGAAGGCTTTTGCACTACCTTCCGCAACACTGATATGCGGAATACATCGTGCAGACCACTCAACTCCACCGATAGTCTTAGAAGATAAGCCGCTTCACCGATCCGCTCCAGAATCTCAAATGGTCCAAGGTATCTTGGGCTCAGCTTCTTCAAGCGTCGTACCCGTGAAACACCTTTGAACGAATTTATCTTCAAGTACACCCAATCGCCAACCACGAACTCCACGTTCCGATGCTTGGTATTATAGTATTTAGCTTGCCTATCTTGAGCGATCAGCAAACGCTCCCGAATGGTTCGCACCAATGAAGTGGCGCTTTCCACCTCTTGCTTTTTGTATAGCCTTGCCTCACCCGTTTCTAACCACGACAACGGCGTGCGACACTTTCTACCATATAAGGCCTCGAAGGGCGCCATTTGTATGCTCGCTTGGTAGCTATTGTTGTATGCAAACTCCACCAAATACAGATGGTCTTCCCACTGCTTTCCGAAGTCCAAAACGCACATGCGAATCATGTCCTCCATAGTCTTGTTGACTCTCTCGGTCTGCCCATCCATCTGCGAATGAAAGGTTGTGCTGAACTTCAACTTAAGCCCCATCACTTGCTGCAATAACCTCCAGTCATTGGACGTAGAACGCTCATCTCTATCACTCACGATACTGTGGGTACACCGTGTAGTCTAACGATGTTATCTACATACAGCTTAGCCAGTTTCTCTACCGAATCATCCTTCCTATGCAGAATGAAGTGTGACACTTTTGTTAACCGATCCACGATCACCCAAATGATGTATTTTCCCTTCTGCGACCTTGGCAATTGAAATGTGATGAACTTCCACTCCGGAATAGGCAAAGATTTCACGAAACCCCCTGGCTTTTGGCAATCTGCCTTCACTGAGGCGCAAGTCTGACATTTAGCCATAAATAGTGTCACATCCTTCTTGAGTCCTGACCACCAGAACAACTTCTTTAGAGCTCTATACATCTTCGTGCTCCCTGGGTGAATTGAGTACTTGGTATGATGAGCCTCGTACATCAACTTCGCCCGTAGATTTCCCACGTTTGGGACGCACAAACGATTGTCCTTCCTTAACAGCCCATCTTCAACTGAAAACTGGGGGTTTGACCCATCCGAAGCTGACTCCATGATCTCCTTTATGCTGCTATCCAAACCCATAGCATGCCGAATCCGATCAGCTAGGTCATACTGAACTTCCGTCCAGTTCAATACCACTTCAGTGCTAGTCTACTTGTGAACACAACAGATATCTAACGCCTCCAACTCCCGAATTAACCTCTTACCATGAACTGACAACCAGTTTCCTTGCGCGAGAGTTCTGCGACTCAACGCATCCGCAACTGCATTGCCTTTTTCGGGCACATAATGAATTTTGAGTGTATGGTCCCCCAAGAACTCCATCCATCTCCGCGGTCTCATGATCAGATTCTTCTGATCCAACAGGTACTTCAGGCTCTTGTGGTCGATATAGATATCGACCTTTACGCCGTCCAAATAATGCCCCCCCATAGCTTTAGCGCAAAATTCACGGTCGCCAATTCCATGTCGTGAACCGGATAATTCCTTTCGTGCACTTTTAGCTGACGCGAGTCATACGCTATCACTCTCCCAAGCTGCGGTAGGACACACCCTGAACCACTGACCGAAGCATCACCGTAGATCTTGAACCCTTCGGTCCCAACAGACGATCATAGAATAAGCGTCGTGGTCAACCGTCTCTCCAGCTCCTCAAAAGCTTGTGCGCACACAGGCGTCCAAACAACTTTTTATCTTTTCACGTCAAAGTCGTGAGGGGTAACTCTATCCGCGAGAAGTTCTCTACGAAGCGCCTGTAGTAGCCAGTAAGCCCAAAGAAAACTCCGGACTTCCGCTACCGGAGACAACACATGACACCCTTGTATCGCAACAGTCTTCACTGGATCTACCGTTATCCCTTCACCGCTAACTATATGACCAAGGAACGCTACTGAGGACAACCAGAACTCGCATTTGGAAAATTTTGCGTATAGTTCATTCCTCCTCAGCGTCTCCAAAACCAAATGCATACGCTTGAAATGATCTCTTTTCGGACTGCGAGTACACCAATATGTCGTCAATGAAGACGATCACAAAATGGTCTAAGTACTCCCTGAACGTCTTATTCATCAGATCCATGAACACTGATGACACATTAGTTAGCCCAAACGACATGATCGTAAACTCGAAATGTCCATACCTCATGCTGAATGTTGTCTTTGGGACATCGTTTTCCCTTATCCTCAGCTGATAGTAACCAAACTTAAGATCAAATTTTAAGTATATCGATGACCCGACCAACTGATCAAAAGATCATCAATCCTTGGGATCGGGTACTTGCTCTTTTCCGTTAACTTGTTCAGTTCTCCATAGTCAATACAAAGCCGCAAACTCCCGTCCTTCTTCTTAACGAAAAGGACCGGTGCGCTCCAAGGCGACGAACTTGCAAGCACTTAACCCTGCTCTAACAACTGGTCGAGTTGAAACTTTAGCTCCGCCATTTCCTTAGGCACCAACCTATAAGGAGAGCGTGACATAGGTTTGGCACCTGACACTAACTCAATCATGAAATTGGTCTCTCACTATGGTGGGGTTCCAGGGAGACCATCAGGGAAACACATCAGGATATTCGGATACACCTGATATACTATCAAATGTAGGCTTAGGCTTCGAAGCCTCCCATGGTGGCAGTAACTACGCTTGCAAGTCGAACTCCTGACCCCCAACCCGTAACTTTACGACACAGACTCTCTCTTCGCGCGCATTGAAAAACCATTAGGCAACGACACATCCAATTTGTCCTTTACCATCGAAGAAGGTACTCCGATGCGCGATACAAATCCTTCGGACAAAAGGAGTGCGAAGCTCCCGTATCGAACAATGCTCTCGCCAGATTACCAAAAATCCAAACAAAGCCTAGAACCTCCAGTCCTATGCTAACACGCATAAGGTAACAGGTATAATAAGCTAAATTGCTATTAATTAACCCATACCTGTCAACCCGACAGTCGGCCACATGGCCTCCTGCTGGAAAAGGGTGTCCGCTCTCCGTTGGACCGGAGTATACTGCGATGCGGTGTACTCCACCGCCTTACTCTTCTCCTCAGATGTTGCCCCCGGCTTCTTCTCGGACATTGGGCGTCCGCTCCGACAATCCCGGGCATAGTGTCCCAGCTTACCACAATTAAAGCATGCGCCCGGTGCACGACTTGTAATCGCCCCCGAAGCACCAGAAGTTGGGGTTGGACTCGAAGTCCTAGGCTCCTAGCCTTCTTATTCCACCTTCGGAAACCGGACTTTGAAGTCGGCACCTTAAACTCTGACTTCCTAGCACCAGAGTCATCAACTGTTCCTGACATAGCTTTCTTTGTCGTCTGAGCACCCTCCCGACAATCTCGGGCAAAGTGCCCTTTCTTGCCACAAGTATGACAAGTGTAAGTAGCTTTGCGAGTAGATACTTTAGCCTTCTTTCTCAGCGTGCTGCGGTAGGCAGCCTTTACAGGATCTGCAGGGTTCAGTACCCTACTCACTGGTATTTGGTGAGTTCTCCCCAACTCTACTTCCAAAGATCTGGCCGACTCCACCAAGGCTCAGAATCCCAATAACTTTGGTCCTAGCAGTAGGATTCGCAACTCGCTACGCAAACCATTGTAAAATCTATCGACTATAGACTGCTCGCTTTCCAACTCAAAGCCTAGATAGCACCTTATCATAAGGAACGTCTGCAAATATTCATCAACTGAGTGCGCTCCCTGCAACACAATCATGTTCATCTACTGCCCTAATGGACCTCTAAATGCCATTTGCTCCATCACACTGCCCGGTGTTGGGGCCATATCAGGGACAGAGGGTTGCACATTTCTTCCATGTTGCGCGTTGATCACAGCGAACACCACTTCAACTACCCTTCTTATGGTTTCAAAAGAAGTAGGGGTCTCAGGCACGTCGCTTGGTGTAGTACTTTTCTCAAAGAACGTACGTTTAGACTGCTACGCTCCACTCCCAGACACCTATAATCGGCAAAATACCAATAAGTGACCGAACAAAATTGTAAAAAGCAATTATAGGAACACGCGGGTTCCTCAAACATGTGTATTTTCATTCCTAAGTGGACATTCATGGGTTCTTTTTCATGTTATAACGATGACGCACACGCATGTGCTCACAACCCCTTAAAGTGAATTCGTCCACGAATTCATTTAAGCTTGACCGAAACCGGTAGTCTGATACCAAATTGTAACACCCCTATCCGTCACATAGCATATAGCAGTAGGTCCGGCCGGGGCCCGACTACATATACAACGGACAGACCGGTGGGTTACTAGATGAATCCATTCAACCAACACACATGTGTTACACATAGCATCTAGCAGAAGCAAATTATTAAGTTGCAAAGGAAAGAACCCAGCACAAGCATGAATGTCCACTAACAAAAGCCCAGTAAGAATGAAAAACAAAATACACAAATGTACTGGCCTTATGGCCTTACAACAGTTCACTTAAATAAATAGTGTTTTACATACTTCGGCTCACAGGCCGGCCACACATGATTCAAATAAGTAAACACACAAGGCCTTCAAGGGCCGGCTCGGCGACTTGGGCTTTGGCCCGCTATTTGTCGCTCGGCTCCGCAGCACCTGCAAGCACAATCCACCGCAACAGTGGCAAACAAGAATAACGTCAGCTAAAACTGATCAAATTATAACGATTTCACCCCCAACTCGGGGCGGCCAAAGCTTCTTCCCTGCACTTGTATTAGTATAAACAAACAGGATTGTGAAAGTACAGTTTAAGCACACTTCACCACAGGTGTAGGTACATACGGCCGCACACCCCATGCTCTCAGGGCACTTACACGATGGACTCGGTCCACCACCGCCCCCGGGACGGTAATCTCGTGAGCAAAAAAGTCTTCATGGCTTAGGACGAAGACCCTCCCTCTATGCCAAAGGTAGGCCTCTAAAACCGAACCACATAGAGCGGGTACGGTTTCACTCAACTCGCTGCTCACACTGCCACGACAATTAAAGTCATCGGCGCAAGTTAAGTTTCCCCGTGACCAGTAAATCGATCAACCAAAGTACATAACCCGGTTATGTACAAAGATGGCTCCCGGGCCACCAAAGGTGGCAGAATCACGCTTTCGCCTAGATTTCTTGGTGCGCCTTTGGGTTAATCCCCAAGGATCCCTGCTGCAATCTACCACGTAGAAACCCGAAAAAAATTCAAAGGAACGGAGTCTTGTCCGTCTAACAATGCAAAGCAAGACATCACCGATCAAAACCAACATGTCCGGGTAGGCTTCACACACCATCTCTATCTCCATACTACGATTTCGGACTCTAAACAAGGGGGACTTTATATATCTACCCCAAGGAATACCGCAAACTCGTCGCACACTCGCGGGAGAGGGTTTTCCCATGCAAAATAAGAAGAGCTTCACATTCTCAAGATGAGAATCGTTACCCTAGCATTTCTCTTCAGCACCATGATGATCAAGTCGGATGGAAAGCACCGTATCGGCCTCGCCTTCGTGGATCTGGACTCGGATTGAGAATCGGAGCTCCGAAGCTCCACTGGCCGCCGGAGTTAACCTCCTTCTTCTTTCTAGCTCTCCCCTCTCTCTAAGCTTTTAGAAAGAGAAGATGAAGATGAAATGAGGGTTTGAAACCCTATTCCCGGCTTAAAACCCAACCAGGACAGCCCTGAGCCATTAGATCCCAAAATAAGGAAACGGACGGTTGCGATTCAGCCCAAAAATAAACTTCTTGGGCCGAACACGGCTTGCGACATGCACGTGTCCAAGGCCGTGTCACTCATTCGTCGCCGAAACCGTCACATCCCAAAAAATACACGGCCACCAGACACGCCCGTGTCCAATGCCGTATGCCATACACGGTCATTCACACGACCGTATTCTTGGCCGTGCTCAACAGCCGACAGAACAACCCGAAGAGAACACGGGTTCTGGCACGCCCGTGTCAATTTTGACACACCCGTGTTAACCAGTACACGGCCTGATCCAGCCCGTGTTCCTTGTAAGTTTTCTCTATGAGGTGGCACAACAGTTGTGCACGCAGCGGAAATAGTAAAATCAAGAACTTGCCATTAATTGTAAAAGAAAAATTCTGGTACACAATTCATCATATGAATAAATAACAAATAGCAAACAAAATATATGTTTGCATGCAACCCACAAGACTCTCACTAGAGTTGATCATTTAGGTATCGTATACCCATTGATCTAGTATGACCATCATGCTTTCTCTGCGCGAGAGGCTTTGTCAGTGGATCCGCAATATTATCCTCAGTCGGCACTCTGCAGATGTTCACATCTCCTGGTTCGACAATCTCACGAATAAGATGGAACCGCCGAAGTATGTGCTTGGAGCGCTGATGGGATCTAGGTTCCTTAGATTGTGCAATTGCACCATTGTTATCACAGTAGAGAACTACGGGACCAACAATGCTAGGAACTATATCAAGCTCGCCGATGAATTTCCTAATCTATACAGCCTACTTCGCTGCGTTAGCTGCAATGATATACTCGGCTTCTGTTGTAGAATCAGCAACTGTCTTTTGCTTGGAACTCTTCCAGCTCACAGCTCCTCCATTAAGGCAAAACACAAACCCTCACTGAGACTTTGAATCATCCCTATCAGTTTGGAAGCTAGCATCCGTGTAACCACTTACAACAAGCTCTTCCTCTCCACCATACATCAAGAACACATCCTTTGTCCTTCTCAAGTACTTCAGGATATTCTTGACTGCAATCCAGTGACACTCACCGGGGTCTGACTGATACATGCTAGTCATGCTCAAAGCAAAGGAGACATCGGGTCTAGTACATAACATTACATACATGATTGATCCAATTGCCGAAGCATATGGAATCAACTTCATGCGGTCCTTATCTTCACAAGATTTTGGACATTGGTCCTTAGAGAGATTCACACCATGAGACATGGGTAAAAATCCTTTCTTGGACTCAAGAATGTTGAACCGCTTCAACACCTTCTCGATGTATGTACTCTGGGTCAAACCCAGCAACTTCTTCGATCTATCTCTATAGATCTTAATACCGAGTATATAAGTCGTTTCACCCAAGTCCTTCATAGAAAAGCAGTTCCCTAGGTTGTTCTTAACAACTTTAAGGGTAGGAATGTCATTCCCAATCAACAGTATGTCATCTACATACAATATCAGGAAGATAACAATGCTCCCACTGATTCGCTTGTAAACACAAGGCTCATCTTCATTCTTGATGAAACCAAACTCTTTGATTTTATCATCAAAACGAAGATTCCAACTTCGAGAGGCATGCTTCAGCCCATAGATGGACTTGTTCAGCTTGCATATTTTAGTGGCTTCATTTGGGGATACAAAACCCTCGGGTTGTATCATGTACACTTCCTCAAGGAGGTTTCCATTAAGGAAAGCCGTTTTGACATCCATCTGCCAGATCTCGTAGTCATAATATGCAGCAATAGCAAGCAATATCCTTATGGACTTTACCATGGCAATAGGGGAAAAGGTCTCATCATAGTTAATACCATGAATTTTCTTAAAACCCTTAGCCACCAGTCGCCCTTTGAATGTCTGTACATTCCCATCCATGTCTGTCTTCTTCTTGAAGACCCATTTGCACCCTATGGGTCGTACCCCTTCAGGTGGTTCCACCAAGTTCCAAACTTGGTTTGCGTACATGGAGTCCATTTCGGATTTCATAGCCTCAAGCCATTTGTCGGAGTCTGGTCCATTCATAGCCTCTTGGTAGGTTGCTGGTTCATCATCATGATCCATAAGCAACACATTACATATTTGAGACACAAGAAATCCATATCTCTCAGGCTCAAATCTTGGTCTACCAGATCTACGTAGGACTTGTGTTTCTTGAGTAGGTTCTCTAGCTACAACATCTTGTAGTCCTATCTCAGAATCCAATTCTGGTTCATTCACTACTTGTGGTTCTTGAACTTCTTCAAGTTCTACCTTTTCAGTCTTTCTTCATAAGAATTCTCTCTCCAAGAAGACGCCAGTACTTGCGACAAACACTTTGCCCTCGGACGGCAGGTAAAAGTAATACCCTTTCATTTCCTTAGGATATCCCACCAGATAACATTTATCCAATTTGGGTTCCAGCTTGTCAGGCATTTGACGTCGCACGTATGCCTCACAACCCCAAATTTTAATGAACGACATACGAGGACGCTTCCCAGTCCATATCTCATATGGTGTCTTCAGAACCGTTTTCGTTGAAGCGTGATTCAGTGTCATTGCAGCAGTCTCTAAAGCAAAACCCCAAAAGGAA
Organism: Platanthera zijinensis; assembly: GCA_039513925.1. Taxonomy (NCBI): domain Eukaryota; kingdom Viridiplantae; phylum Streptophyta; class Magnoliopsida; order Asparagales; family Orchidaceae; genus Platanthera; species Platanthera zijinensis. The sequence continues at coordinate 58,283,802 of CM077078.1, forward strand.
ACAGGCAAGTCTGCATGACTCATCATCGAACGTACCATGTCTAACAGAGTACGATTTCTCCTCTCAGACACACCATTATGTTGTGGTGTTCTAGGTGGAGTGAGCTGTGATACAATACCACACTCTTTCAGATGATCACGAAACTCATGACTCAGGTATTCGCCACCTCGATCAGATCGGAGTGCTTTAACCCTTTTACCCAACTAGTTTTCTACTTCATTCTTGAACTCTTTGAACTTTTCAAAGGTCTCGGATTTGCACTTCATAAGATACACATATCCGTATCTACTGAAATCATCAGTAAATGTAACGAAGTAGAAATACCCACCTCTAGCCATAGAGCTGATGGGTCCGCATACATCACTATGTACAACACCCAAGAGATCCTCAGCCCTCTCAGTATAACCAGTGAAAGGGGTTTTAGTCATCTTGCCTAACAAACAAGATTCGCATCGCTCAAATGATTCATAATCAAATGATTCTAAAAGTCCATCTTTATGGAGCTTGGATATGCGCTTCTCGTTTATATAGCCCAAACGACAATGCCAGAGATATGTAGGGTTTGAGTCATTTGTTCTTAGTCTTTTATTATTTTCTACATTATAGATCAGATGGTCGAAGTTCAAAACATAAAGACCATTAAACAATTGGGCTACAACATAACAAACATCATTCTTAAATATAGAACAACAGTTGATCTTAATTATAAAAGAAAATCCAATCATGTCCAAGCATGAAATGGATATAATGTTTCTAAATTTGGCCGGAACGAAATAACAATTATCTAGTTCTATTACAAGCCCACTGGGCAAAGAAAGACGGTAAACCCCTACGGCTACAGCAACAACTCTTGCTCTATTGCCGACGCGCAGGTCCACCTCCCCTTTACTCAGCAATCTTCTCCTTCCCAGTTCCTGCACATTTGTACAAATGTGAGAACCACATCCGGTATCCAATACCCAGGATGAAGGAGCAGAAAGGTTTATCTCTATAACGTAAATATTTGAAGCGGAAGTCATACCTCCCTTCATTTTCTGCAGACCCTCAATGTAAGAAGGACAGTTCCTCTTCCAATGACCAGCCTTGCCATAATGGTGGCATTACCCTTCCTTCACCGTGCTCTTCTTTTTCTTCAGTGCAGAAGACTTGGGCTCAAGATGTGACTTAGGTCACACCTTCGTCTTCTTTAAGCCCTTGGCCTTGCCCTTGCCCTTATGCACCATCAGTATGGGGCTGGCAGGCTTGGCCTTCTTCATGTTGATCTCGACAGTTCTTAACATGCCTAGGAGCTCGGGCAGTGTCTTGTCTATTTCAATCATGTTGTAGTTCAAGACAAACTGCTCATAATTGTCCGGCAACGATTGCAGGATCAGATCTGTGGCCAACTCTTGACCTAGAGTAAAACCCAGCCTTTCAAGGTTCTCTATATACCCAATCATCTTTAGTATATGAGTCCCTACTGAGTCTCGAACTCCTATCTTGCACTAAAATAATGCTTTTGTGACATCGAACCTCTTTTGATGAGCCTGCCCTTGAAACATTTTCTTGAGATGCTCGTCAATCTCCTTGCACCCCATGTTCTCATGTTGCTTCTGAAGCTCAGAGTTCATGGTGGCAAGCATAAGGCATTCGACGTCTAAGGCGTCATCAGTATACTTCTTATAAGTATCCTTATCAGCACGGGAAGAGTTCCCGGTCGGCACCTCGGGGGCTTCTTCTTACAAGACATAGAGCTTTCGCTCTTGCCTGAGAACAATTCTCAGGTTCCTGTACCAGTCCATGTTGTTGGTCCCACTGAGCTTATCCTTCTTAAGGATGGCTCTCAGAGACAAAGTGGAGTGTGAACCACTTGCCATGGAATTCTACAAGAATTCATGCAGAATAATATCAGTACCAAAATTTCAAAATACAATTTATTTTTAATTTGGACTTCAATTAAAACTCCCACTATTTTATTCGAAATGATGGCCCTAACTATCAATTCAGAGAGTTCATGCGGGCTACTCTCTTAGTGGACAAGATCCGTATTTCACCAACACAACGAGTCAGCTTTGGCTTTTCTCTCACGATGTGGTTATTTAGGTAGGCAACGCTTGCCAATTGCATTCTCATGCAATTCTTGTATGGTTTGTGAATAACTCCTTATTCGCATCCATCATATGGTGCATGCCAACCCTATGCCTCTAGGCACTCAACCTTTGAGGTCACCTAGTTAAGTTGTAACATCCCATTTTCAAATTAGACCCCCCCTTAGGAGTGACTTGAACATTCCTAGGTCATAACAAGTCCTAGGTTAAACCTAGGAGGTCAAGTGACCCAACTAGTTAGTTGAGACTCACTTGGGCTGCAAATAGTAAAATCTTAAAACCCTGATTTTGGTGGCCTAGTGGGTTCAATCTGACTCCAAGGCATTCCTAGACCTAATATGAGATCAATGGGTCACCAAGGACCCATTGGGTGCAAACCTAGTGGCTAAGTTGACCCAAGTCAACTTAAGCCCTAGTTAGGCCAAAGTAACCCTGCCCTGGATCAACTCACCCTCTTTATGCCAAGTCTACCCCACCCAACCATACCTAGGCCTTAGGGGAGGTCAATGGGTCCCTAGGGGTCTATTGATGTTGACTCCGAAGGTCAAATTGACCAAGTCAACCCTAAACCCTATGCTAGCCAACATGTTGAATAGGAGAGAGAAAGTGAGAATAATGGGGTATTTTCATGGTAGAATGGTGAGCCCCCCTTCTCATATGGCATTTAAGGATTTAATATTCATTTTATGGGCTGCCTTTAGGCTTCTAGGAGAAGATAATTCATGAGGGTGACTAGGAGAGAGAAAGAAGTGAGGAATAGGCTAAATTTAGGAGAGAGAAAGTGAGAATAAGGGTGTATTTGCATGGTAGAATGGTGAGCCCCCCTCTCATATGACATTTGAGGATTTAATATTCATTTTATGGGCTGCCTTTAGGCTTCTAGGGGAAGAAAATTCGTGAGGGTGACTAGGAGAGAGAAATATGTAAGGAAGAGGCTAAATTTAGGAGAGAGAAAAGGTGGTGGAAGTGAAGGGGTGGATTTAGAGAGTGAGGAGGCATGGAGCTCGGCCAAAGAGGGGCCAACAGCCACCTAGAGGTTGACACCTCTTCCCCCCCACCCTTTTCCCGGCCATCAAGAGGTGTTTCCACTCTCTCTCTCCTCTAACCACCCCCCCACATGAAGAGGTGCTTTGGCCCTTGAAGAAAACCGCCCCCTCTCCCCCTCTCCCCCTTATATACTCACTTAGGAGAGAGGGGTGACCCATTTCGAAATCAGAGAAGGTGGATAGAACCCTTGCCGGAGCCACCAAGGAGAGGAAACGCCGCCACCGCCGCCACCATGCATTCCCGCCGGTCTATTCGCATTCGTGCCCGAACTCAGGTCCTCCCTCACCTCTTCTCTCATGTTTAGATGCTAGGACTGTTTAGGAGTGGAGTTCATGCTCAAACGAACCGAAGCCAAGGTTTAAAATTTCAGAAAAATTCCATTTTTATGGAGCTTTTGAAGCTCTCGGGTAGGGCGGCGCCGCCACCTCCGGCCGCCCTAACCGTCGGCAAGGCCAGCCCCCACCACCGGGGACATATAGGAGTGAATCCCCGGTGGTGGCGCCGCCCCTAGTGGCCGGGAATAGCCCCGTGAAAATCATCTCCCACGGTTTCTGGTTTTGGCGTTTTGGAGAAGATGAAGTACAGCTCCCGTCGGATCTCTTTAAGATTCGTGCAACCCTAACATATGAATTAATGATTTATTATATTAAATTTCTATATTTAATTTAAACAGATTCACTGTAAATGAAATTAAGGCCACTTCTAGACACCTCTTGAGAAAGGTTACAACATGAAAGTTGTAGGTCTCTTGAATACCTACAATTTGATATGCAGTGGTGAAAAAGTGGATGAGGGGACTGCCCTGTAGAGCCTTTTTAGTGAGGGTATGTCCTACAACTAGGGCAGATTTCTTCTAAAAATTATTTAGGCCCTTTAAGGGCATGTTCATCAAAAATGATCAACATAAATGTTGTAGGCATTTTTATTATCTACAGTTTGATATGTAATGAAAAATTTTAGGACAAGTCTACTGACTTATAGGGCCATTTTTCTAGGGTAGGTCCTATACGTAGGGCAGATTTTCAAATAATTCCCCACACCTAACCCTTGTTCCAAATTCTTTAAATTTTGTACAGGAGATTAATGTAATCTAATACTAGCTCCTGTAAAATTTAGAGACCATTTGGGATAGTGTAGCTTTGGGTTTTGCCCTAACCCTAGAAAAGCTAGGGAAAGATAATTAAAGGGTCAAATGACCTTCATACCCTCCCAAATTTTGGTGAGGTGTCCCTGGTATAGGTATCTAGGTCTGGTTCAAATTTCAACTTATTTGGTTGAGTTTTGAATAGGAATTCACTAAACCCTAGTTTGGACCTAGGGAAGGGAAAAGGTACTTTTGACACTTGAGAGATCATCTCACCTCAACAGAGGTTGAGATTTTGACCATTGGTTTGAAATGATCCTAAGAACCCCCTTGGGGAAAATGGGATGGATTAGGGTGAGTTTACCCTAGGGCCCAGGTTCAAACCCTAAATGAGGACTTTGGGGGCTTGTGAAGGACATAGGGGCAAATGCCCTTGTATGGCCTTGGGTTTTGGTGGAGTGGTTTTTAATGGATATTTAAACCTCTGGTTGAAATATTAGAGAATTTAGAGGTAGGTAGGTACCTCAAAACCTAAACCCTAGTTTTAGGGTAGAAGGGCTTTTAGGTCAAATCAGTAACTTAAATTCATTTAAAAGCTATGAAACTTGGGTAGAGTGTTTCTAGGGTAGTTAGGACCCTTGGATGATTTTACTAGAATTTTTGGATAATTATTTCTAGTACTTCACTTATGAATGTGGGTATAGCCCTATTTGATATTTTATTTATTTAAGATTTATAAGTCAAATAAGACCCCATGAAACTCTGTAATTAGATGTTGTTGGTCAGTAGTAATGCTTCTGAATTTTAGTTTAATTTTATGTTGAAGAAATCTAGTAGTTCTTTCACAAGTGTTATAAAAGGGCTTTATGGTTTTAAAATATATTATGGCTTAAATATTTTCTGGAAAATTATGAAATTTGGTAAACAGGGTTCTTAAACCAATATGTACCAGTGGGAATTTATTCAGAATTTTTGGAGTTATGAATATAGTACTTGATTCACAAGCATGCTAGATTAAGAATTTAGTAAATGATTTATTGTAAATTAATTCCCAGTAGAAAAATTATGAAACTTATCTAGTACTGTTTTCATGGTGTTATTGGTACCCTTTATTTGATTCAAATTATTTGAATGAAGATTTGAAGTAGTTTATTCATTAGTCATGAAAGAAATGAATTATTGATAAAACATGATTAGGCCCCTTAGACCTTAGAGGAAAATGTCAAACCTTGGATATATCTTTTTTTAGATATAACATAATTTATTATGATTTTTACATAGCTAAAAAGTCTACTTCATGTTCAAATTGGTAGACCTTGGATTTGTAGGAAAATTAATTAATTATTAGATTAATTGAGAAAATGGTTATAACCTGGAATTGATTCATTTATGACATGATAGGACCCCAGTAAATAACTTAGGTCATTCGGATGAAGACACAAAGGACATCCTATCAAGGTCATCATATAGTATAGGCTGGTCTGCATTTAGCGTTTTCGTAAAAGATCGCATTTGGAGACAACTTAGGGCAATGTTGGAGTTTCTCAATGTGCTGATTGGGATGGATTTAGATAGGTTGTCATGGAAGGTTATAAGGAGTGACGAGAAGTGAGTGGTTGTGGTAGAAGGAGCACGGATCTGACGAAAGATCGTCGTCCCCGTAAGAGTGAAGAGTCAAATTCACCCTAGGTTTAGTTGGATGCAATTTATTAAGGGATAGAGTAAGGGAAAAACAACCAATAACAATAAGTGCCTTGCGAAAGGGAACTTCGGGTCGTAATGTCGCCGTCTTGGTTCCTAGTGCCTATTGAGAGCCCCTCACAGGGCATAATCCGGAGGCAGTCCTGGGCTAACGTAAATTTTAAGTAAATCCAAAAAGTAATTAGTTGAAATAGGTTTACACTTCACACACTAGTTAGATAGACATTTGGAAAAGGTTAAGCCAACCCGCGGTGCTCAAAGGGTTGAGGTTTGAATTTGAGCCGGATTGTTTAGTCCGGGGAGCTTAGTCTCGGTTTGTGGTTGAGACGGACAGTTTGGTCCGGGAGCTTTACTCTTGACTTCTTATATTAAATGTTGCATGTGCATAAATAGGAAACTTTAAGGTGGTGGGTCTTCGATATTGGGGAGTTCGATTGCACCGACACCAATATCGTTGACTCGGCAAGGTGGCTAGCACTTAGCCAAGGTTAAGTCCCACGGACCAGTCGGCAAGAGTACGCAGGAGTATGCCTCGTGCACCAGGCGTTGAGGGCGTACGATAGGTCAGACCAGTGGTGCTTTTACTGGTTTTGAGGTGGGCGAGGCCCAACCCACCGCTTCCGTCTGCCACTACGGAGGTATCCTGGGAGGTAACGGCTCTGAAAGGGGGAACTAAAGGTTTGTGTACACAAAGTTGTGTCGGTGAGTTGCACTGCATGAACATCATTAACCCACCATATAGTTGCATACATAATCATTCATGAGAACCTTGACACCTAATGTATAGTGGAATGGGACGCTTATACATTAGGACCTGCAAAACGACCCCTTGGTCTATAAGCTTGTGTGGGCAAGTTTTATAGATTAAGGTCATTTTAAATATTTAAATAATGCTTGTGATAACCGACACCCCAACGTATAAGGGGAATGAGACATTTATACGATGGGAGCTTTGTAAAAGATCTCTTGGCTTATGTGTATTCACATAAGTGAAGGTTTAATTTCTTACCTTTTTTTTACCTTTCTGTTTTACCTATTACAACACTTATAATGTTCGTCTGTTATAACTTGCTAGTTAGGTCCACTGTCATCTACTTTTGACTACTCTCCACCTTCATGTCCTCCTCTTTCTTCCTCTCCGCTCGGTGCCTTAGGGCATAGGGGAAGGGGTGGGGGATGATAGGGCTTAGTCTTATAGACTAACGGTTTTCGGACCACAATATTTTAGGTGTACCATATGAAAGGGTCACGGGTTTTGCAGTTTTTGACGGAGTTGACCCCGCGACCATGTTACCAATGTCACCAGCTGGGACATACACGGGTCAAATGCCCCTTGATGGGTGGGATCCCACCAGCTCAGCAGTCAGGAGGCCGAAGACGTAGACGCGGACGTGGATTGCGAGGCGGCGACTGCAGGCCGAAAAGGAGGAAGCACCCAGAGATGCAGCACCAGCAGAGTATGGGGTCGGTGGAGATGGACCAGTCAAGCTTGGGTGCTCTCGGTTCAGTGACAGTTACGATGACTCTTAGTTTTAGTTCAGCTTCTGTTGAGTGACCATGTAGTGAGGTGTTGTTGTACCGGGCTTAAGTCCTTTTCCTTTCAGTATTCTGTTTTTACTCTGATGTTATACTGTGGACGCTCCCCTCGTGGAGTTTTTATTTATATGTGATATTATATTGTGGACTGCATTTTCTCTTTATTGTTCTACTTGCTACTAGATTGTGATCGAAAAGGCCGGCAGAATCGGCGCGTTGTAGTGACGACCTTCCCGGGTGCGAAGGTGTCACCGCAAAGCGACGATTCTGGGCATAAGACCCCGGGAAATTGGAATCGAAAAAAAGGGGGTCTTACATAAGTTTGACCCGATGTCGACAGTGGGATATCACAATTATCCACTCGCACCCTTACCAAGATAGATTAATGCACCTTGCTTTGGCAAGCCCACACTTCATCGATCGAGGCAGAAAGAGTGTCATCCATCGGAAGGCATCCAAACACTTAATATTTAATAAAGGGATTTTTGATAATAGGTTAACAATTAACCATGATCAACATTTGATCAATGTGCACATTCACAGAAAAACATTTTTCTAAAATCCACATGCATCCCTTATGTGCACAACATGGTACTATCAACATTTGATGGAAGAAAGGGCAAAATCTGAACATCCGGACTCTTCCAAATCTTCAGATTTACATGCATTGGACAAAGACAAAGGCAACTCGACTTAAAGCAGTAGACAAGCTCGTCTCTCCTTGTTGGATTATCAATCCAAAACAATACATGGGTAAATTATCCACTCGAGGGACGGTTACTGCTAAGGAGACAACAATTTCTAACAATTAGAAATTACCACGAAATCCCAGACGTTCCTGGCGGGGTTCCAAGGGGCCGCGCCCCTGGCGGGTTCTTAGGGGCAGAGCCCCTAACAGGGTGTGGGGCAGCGCCCCGACAAAATTTTTGCAAAATTACCACCGATTTCCCTTGAAAAACCATCAACAATTGATGATCCAGGATTAAATCTAGACATTTAGAACACTTCTAAATCCCTAGGTTTACACGCACTGGAATAACCTAACTTCCAAAACAACAATCATGGCCGGAACCTGGCTCTGATACCACTGTAAGGTTTCTCTATGAGGTGGCACAACAGTTGTGTACGCAGCGGAAATAGTAAAATCAAGAACAACCCAAAAGAGATTTGGGATCGGGCCATGAATGTTGAGTCAAAAAGTTAAGAAAAACTAGGTAAAATTACCTTGGCGGCGTTGATTCACAACTCAACGAAGATGCTCCAATGTATGAGTTCTTGTCGGCGGCGAGTTCCACGTAGAATAACGTCTACATCTCTGCAGAAATCCACACGAGCGGAAGAACACCGATCTTCGTCGCACGAAAAACGGGAAGGAGATGGACTGCACCTTGCACTTCCACAGACTGCTAGGTCCGCTCCAGGAAGACAAGCACCGGAAACTGTCGTCGGAGAGGAGGCCGGCGGAGCGAGCGAATCGGCGGAAGCGAAGCACTTCCGTCGGCGGAACACTTCCGTCGGCGGAACACTTCCGTCGGCGAAACGACGGAACTCTTTCGTCGGGTCGGGGGGGGGGGGTTCTTCATCTCTTCCGCTCAATACCTAAGTTCCTATTTATACCCAAAGCATAAATAGACCTAGGAAAATCGCTATACGCAGACCACGGAAAATTAGGGTTTCTGGAAATAATTCGTTGGGAATCAGCATTCATCGAGAATCGAACATTTCGATTCTCGACGAATCTCGACGATTCTCGACGACTCTCAACGATTCTCGACGAACCACAGTCGATGATTCTAGACGAACCACAGTCGACGATTCTTGACGAACCACAGTCGACGATTCTCGACGAACCACAGCCGACGATTCTCGACGAACCATAGTCGACGATACTCGACGATTCTCGACGATTCTCGACGAATCTCCTTGGCAACATTTGTCGGACCTCATTCTCTATGGTGATTAGTAACCTTTACCAACACAGTCAATCCTCAAACTTCTCCACATGCTCTTATGTGCGACCCTGCAGGCTCATATCGCGTTGGCAGTGAGATTACATGTTTGACCACTTCTAGATCACCATGGTAACTCCAACATTCCTCACCCTATGCAGCTCGGGAAATGACCCGAGCAGGACACGGCTTGTGACACGCCCGTGTCCCAAGCCGTGTTTCCTCTCTCGAAAACTCGACCACTCCAGAGTTTGTCGATCCTGAGAACGACACGGCCCTGGGACACGCCCGTGTCCCAGGTCGTGTGACCTCTTCCAAGTCCCAGACTTGGCTCAAAATGCCACCCATCCCTCTTTTGAGTTTTGGGGCGTTACAAGATCAACATGCCCTGCTAGCTAGTGGGAGCCTGGTCAGCGGAATCATCTCGGAGCCAAAAAGACTTAGCCTCCACGAGAGATTAACCTGCACTGCCAGCTAGTGGGAGCCTTGTCAGCGGAATCATCTCGGAGCCAAAAGGACTTGGCCTCCACGAGAGATCAACCTGCCATGCCAGCTAGTTGGAGTCTGATGAGCGGAATCATCTCGGAGTTAAAGAAACTTAGCCTCCACGAGAGATCAACCTGCCTTACTAGCTAGTGGGATCCTGGTTAGCGGAATCATCTCGGGGCTAAGGCTCGGATCATAAATGTCTTCCGGCAGTCTTTTTCATCAATCATAGTTAATACAATGCATGCAAAGTTCATTACAAGACATGATCCACTTCACTACCTTCCTCTTTCCTTGTGAATCATGGGATCCCTCCCCGGGTGCCCACATCAACCTTGTCCTTACACCTCTCCCCTGCTGCCTCGGGTTGACTTCTTCAATCCATACCGGATCTTGCGGTTGTTGAGGTTGTGGTGCTAGAGCTCTTGTCCTTCTCAACTCCTGGAATTCGGGGCAAGTAGCTGTTGCATGGCCCTCCTCCTGGTGGAACTCATAGTAGGGTAACTCTACTCTGACTCTTCCTCTTCCCGCACGATTCCTCCTCTCCCTTCGACCGATCACCATCGCTTGTTGTGATGGTGGTAGGAGCTGCCTAGGGGCTTGCCTTTGGAAGTTATATCTTCTTTGGCCTCCCTGAAAGTCCCCCACACCCTGGATGAGAGCTCTTCCTGGACCCTGGGCTGGTACTCCCTGCTACCTCCAACCTGGCTCCGGACCCTCCTATCCCTGGAACCCCTGAGCTCTCTGTTATTCTCTCCTTCTTCCCTCTTGATGTATCGAGCTGCCTTGCTCCTTAGGCTCTGCCTCTGTTAGCCTTGCCAACTTCTTCACAAATGCCGGGTTGGCCGCCTCCATGGCTATCACCTCTGCCGACCTTTCCATCAGCTCCTCGAATGAAAGGGGGGCCTTCCGGGTCAAGCTCATCTTGAAAAATCCCTCGCGCAACCCCACCGTGAACGCCATCTGGAGGGCATACCCCGACATCTCCTGGATATCCAGGATCTCCTCTTGGAACTTGTCAACGTAGTGGGCCAGCGACTCCTCGTCCCCCTGCCTTATTAGGAAGATGGACTCAGGACTCTTCTTACTCTTCTTGGAGGTGGAGAAGCGAAGCTGAAAGCTCCGGCTCAAGTCCTCGAACCCATAGATCGATCTTGGTGGGAGTTGATGGAACCAGTCTCTTGCCTTGTCCCTCAACGTGATCGTGAAGAGGCGACACTTGAAGGCATCCGTCATCGGCCTAATGGAGACGACATCCTCGAACCACTATAGATGTTGGATGGGGTCATCCTTCCCGGTATAGTAGGCCATGTCAGGCTCTCTGAACCCCTCGGGAACGGGAGCCGAGATGATCAGCTCGCTGAAGGGTGACCCCCTCATTTGTGATCTCATGAGCTCTACTCGCGCGACCTGGTCTACTGGGAGGCGAGCACTCGCCGGGTTGGGGAACAGCTCCCAGCCGGGGAGGTCTCACTCAACCCCATCTCTCATTCTTTCCTTCCCAGGCCTTCTTCATGGTGCACTTCCTTCTACCCCTGCTGGGGTCATCTCGTCTATGCCCCTGGGAGGAAGCTCGCTGAGTGTAATGACCCGGGTTTAGAGCTCAGAGGCCGCAGCTTGTCTCGCCCGATGACATCGCTACCAGGCTGCAGCCCAAGCACCCCACCCCTCTCCAGTCCACTGGCGGGTTGTTGGTGGTCACAACCTCCCTTTGATGAGCGAACTCTCTAGTTAAGTTGGGCCGTACGGGGACTTCCAAGGAGGTCACCAATCCCAGTACTAGGGGTGGGGGTTGAGCTGTCAGTCCGAGGGGAAATACTTCGCAGCATCTCCACGATGCCTTGGATGGACGCCATGAACCTTCCCTTCCTACGAAGGGTGACGGGTTGGGAAGCTCGCCGAGATCATCAATACCTTCCTGATCTCCGGCCATGACACTCTCCCGAGATCTTCTGTGTTAGTCACTCTCCATGCTCACCGCACCAAAATGTTGAAACCAAAAACTTGGTCTCTCGTGGAGTTCGGTGTCCCAAGAAAGGGGTGACCTCACACATACAATACTCAGGAGAATGCCACAGGCAAAGGGCTTAGGAAACTAGGAACAGACCCTCGGCTCTAGCGTGGAGGTCCCACCTCACACTCGGAAGACTTTTGAGATCTCCTCCTCCATAGCCATTGCTGAGCTAGGTGCTTTGGAGGAAGAAAGCAAAGGGATTCAAGTGATGAAGAAGTGATCCTCTACAAGACACCCTCAAGGGTCTTTTTATAGTTTTCTGGGAATGGCCTGCCAATAACAAACCTCTGCTGCTCTGAAATTATTGAAATGCCCCCAAATTGGTCTGCCAACAGCCAAATCCCGCTGTTCTAAATAGCTAAAAGCAGTCCACCAAGGGCAGCCCCTCGAGCTGGGCGAGCAAGCGACAGGGGGCGAGCTCGGCGGCCCGGGGCAAGTAGACGGCTAGGGGCGAGCTCGGCGACCTAGGGAGAGCTCGGCGGCCTGGGGGGAGCTCGGCGGCCTGGGGGAACTCGGCGGCCTGGGGGGAGCTCGGCGGCTTGGGGTGAACTCAACGACCTGGGGCGAGTAGGCGGCTAGGGGCGAGCTCGGCGGCCTAGGTCGAGTAAGCGGCTAGGGGAGATCTCGACATCCTGGGGCGAGTAGACGGCCTGGGGTGAACTCGATGGCCTAGGGCGAGTAGGCTGCTAGGGGCAAGCTCGGCGGCCTGGGGCGAGTAAGCGGCCTGGGGTGAACTCGGCAGCCTGGGGTGAGCTTGGCGGCCTGGGGTGAACTCGGCGGCCTGAGGCGAGTAGGCGGCTAGGGGCGAGCTCGACGGCCTGGGGTGAACTCGGTGGCCTGGGGCGAGTAGGCGGCTAGGGGCGAGCTCGGGGGCCTGGGGCGAGTAGGAGGCTATGGGCGAGCTCGGCGGCCTTGGGCGAGCTCGGCGGCTTGGGGTAAACTCGGCGGCCTGGGGTTAACTCGATGGCCCGGAGGAGACCCCTCAAAGGGGTCGGGGAGAGACTAATATTTCATCCCCCTACTAGTATATTCCAACGGTTAAGCCTAAATTGGCCACCAAGATTGCAAAACCTCTCCAAAAGCTTAAAAACTGCATAGTTAGCCCTGCGCCTGCTGGGGGGGACCCCACTTTTGCGAATACGGGGTTGTACAGGTCAATCCTCCATAGAAACCTATAGAAAACGCACGCTTTCTACCAAACCGTGTGCGAAGGAATCGCACGACCGTGCGTTTTCCACAAGTCAGAATTCCTGAATTGGGGAAAAACTGACCACCTGTACAGCAAAAACCAAAGCTGGAGCACAAGCCCCCAGCACCAACATACAACATAAAACAACTAAATCCACACAGAGAGTACGCCAGTACTTACCCCCGACATCCCGGTGCAATTTGCAAACCAAAATGGGCTGATACAGTGCAAAAATGGCTAAGTAAACCCTAATCAAATATATGACTTTTCCTATTGAAATAATAGTGCACATACAAGATAATATGCCCAGATAAGTCCGAAAAGCCCTATATAAATCGGACTCCTCAGCATGTCGAGTGCTCGACACTGGTAGCCCTATTACTCATCGCCCCAGCCCTTGGCGAGGACGCTCCCGGCAGGGGAGCCGGGAAGAAGGTTGGGGCAGAAGGGAGTGGGCAAGATCTCCCCGGGCGAGTGCACTTCCTCGAATCGGCTAGTGGAGGCCGGTTCGACGAGATGCGAGACCCTCCGGCATGCCCAGTAGGGGGAGGTAGCCCTTTTAGCGAGTTGGTTTATTCAGCTCTAGTTCCAGAGGGGTTTATGGAGCTAGAGATGTCCTACTACACCGGGAAGGATGACTAGGTCTAGCACATCTAATAGTTCGAGGATGTGGTGTCAATAAGGTAGGTGTCGGATGCCTTCAAGTGCAGACTCTTTGCCATCACCCTTAAGGAAAAAGAAAGGGAGTGGTTCCACCAGCTACCGACAACCTCAATCTACTGCTTCGAGGACTTGCGTAGGGGGTTCATGTTAAGGTTCACCACTTCCAAGAAGAAGAAGGAGTCAGAATCCCTGTTCCACATCAATCAGGGGGTGAACGAGACCTTGGGGAGTTATGTTGACCGGTTCCATGAAGAGGTCGCCTGGGTCCAGGAGATTTCGGGGCACACCCTGATGATGGACTTCACCATGGGGATGCAATAAGGTTTCTTTAGGATGGAACTAAAGAGGGTATCGCCTCTCTCCTACGAGTAGCCGATGGAGAGGGAAACGAGGGAAGTCGATGGGGATGCGTCAAACCCCAAGTTTGCAAAGAAGTTGGCCAGGTGGACCACGGTGGAGGAGAAGGGGCCAGGATGAGGCTGAGGTCAGGAAGTAAGGAGAACTGAACACTGGCAACGAGAACAGTAACAGCAGCATCAGCCAAGGTGGGGGCGCCACGAGCCAAATAATCGGCTCGGCTGGAGGAAGGAGTGGAAAGATCAGGACCAATAGAGAGGTTTCCATGGAGGGGACAACTGCCAGGGGGGCTAGGGTCAATTCCACCATCCAGGCGGGAGGCAGGGCCAAAGGCCTCATCTCCCAGAACAACACTAGGCTATGTCGATAGTCCAGGGAAAGAGGAGAGGCCACTAGAGGAGAATACAGGAAGGTAGGGTGGAGCTACCCTACCGCGACTTCCACTAGGTGGAGGATCACCCATGAACCATGTACGTTACACCCTATCTTTTCTATATATGTACACATAATTTTTTGGTACTCTTGGTCTTTTTACGGCAGTGTATGTGAACGAATGATAGATTTAGCTAAGTCCCGAGATGCTCCCGCTATCAGGATTTCATCTAGCTGAAAGGGCAGGGGCCCTCGGTGGACATGATAGATGCTCTGGGGCTAAGTCCCGAGCTGCTTTCGCTGTCAGGCTTTCATCTAGTTGGCAGGGCAAGGGCCCTCAGTGGACATAATAGATGCTCTGGAGCTAAGTCCCGAGCTGCTCCCGCTGTCAGGCTTTAATCTAGCTGGCAGGGTAGGGGACCTCGGTGGATATGATAGATGCTCTTGGGCTATGTACTGAGCTGCTCCCGCTATCAGTCTTTTATCTAGCTGGTAGGGCAGGGGACCTTAGCGGACATGATAGATGCTCTAGAGCTAAGTCCTGAGCTTCTCCCACTATTAGGCTTTCATCTAGCGAGCAGGGCAGGGGCCCTCGATAAACATGATAGATGCTCTAGAGCTAATTCCCAAGCTGCTCTCACTGTCAAGCTTTCATCTAGATGGCAGGGCAGGGTCCCTCAGTGGACATGATAGATGCTCTAGAGCTAAGTCCCAAGCTGCTCCTGCTATCAGTATTTCATCTAGCTGGCAGAGAAGGGGCCCATGGTGGACATGATAGATGCTCTGGCGCTAAGTCACGAGCTACTCCGGCTATCAGGCTTTCATCTAGTTAGCAGGGCAGGGGCTCTCGGAGGACATGATAAATGCTCTAGAGCTAAGTCCGGAGCTGCTCCCGCTGTCAGGATTTCATCTAGCCAGCAGGACAAGGGCCCTCAGTGGAAATGATAGATGCTCTAGAGCTAAGTTCCGAGCTGCTCCCGCTGTTAGACTTTCATATAACTGGCAGGGCAGGGGCCCTCAGTGGAAATGATAGATGCTCTGGAGCTAAGTCCCAAGCTGCTCCTGTTGTCAGGCTTTCATCTAGCTGGCAAGGCAGGGGCCCTCGGTGGACATGATAGATGCTCTGGAGCTAAGTCCCGAGTTGCTCCCGCTGTCAGAATTTCATCTAGCTGGCAGGGCAGGGGCCCTCGGTGGACATGATAGATGCTCTAGAGCTAAGTCCCGAGCTGCTCCCGCTGTGAGGCTTTCATCTAGCTGGCATGGCAGGGGTCATCAATGGATATGATAGATGCTCTGGAGCTAAGTCCCGAGATGCTCCCGATGTCAGACTTTCATCTAGCTGGCAGGGCAGGGGCCCTCGATGGACATGATAGATGCTCTGGAGCTATATCCCGAGATGCTCCCGCTGTCAAGCTTTCATCTAGCTGGCAGGGCAGGGGACCTCGGTAGACATGATAGATGCTCTAGAGTTAAGTCTCGAGCTGCTCCCGCTGTTAGGCTTTCATCTAGCTGGCAGGGTAGGGGCTCTCGGTGGACATGATAGTTGCTCTGGAGCTAAATTCCGAGCTGCTCCTGTTATTAGGCTTTCATCTAGCTGGAAGGGTAGGGGCCCTCGATGAACATGATAGATGCTCTGGAGATAAGTCCCGAGCTACTCCCGCTATCAGGCTTCCATCTAGCTGGCAGAGCAGGGGCCCTCGGTGGACATGATAGTCGCTCTGGAGCTAAGTCTCGAGATACTCCCGCTGACAGGCTTTCATCTGGATGGCAGGGCCGGGATCCTTGATGAACATCCTTTTTCATTCTGGAGCCAAGGCCTTCTTGGGAGGAAAGACAAGGTTCCAAGGTTATCTCGCCTAATAAGGGGATCTCGCCTAATAAGAAGATATCTCCAAATGAAGGATCTCGCTGGCACATAGCTATTGAAGGAAAGGCGTAAGGAATTGGGCCTGAGGATGTGGAATAAACGGGTAAGTGCAGATGCTCAAAGTTAGCCCTCACAGGTCGAAAATCTGTAAGCGCGTAAGCCTAGGGGCGTGAATGGCGGGAGGTTTAATCCTAAGCAGAAAGTCGGCCTAAGATCCCGCGTGATGTCCCAGCAATAGACTAAATGAAAATGCGAGCCAGAAGCATTTCCAAGCATCATGACACTCGGCACCAAAAAGAAAGATGAAATTCTTATAACTATGTTTTCCATTCATCATTTCTATTATATTAGTAAAAGGGGGCAGGGCCCAAAGGGCGAACATAAACGAAAATTAAAATGGGCAAGGGCCTCAAGGCGACGAAGTCGAGTGCTCACTCTCGTCAGAAACATCGTCCTCGCTTTCGGCTGGCTCTGGAACAGGCCGGAAGAGCGTTGGAATTAGGATTTCGGCTGTCACCTTTTCTCCTTCGCAATTCAGTAAGCCGACCTCCTGCATCATCTGGAGTGCGTGTCTGGCCCCCATGATGGCATGCTCCTGCATCATTAGGTCGATCTCATGTTGTGTATACAACAAAACCTTGTTCTTCTCACCCAGGGGAGCAGGGGACAGAGAGTCGATCCACTGTTGATTATGAGCCCTTATGCGTCAGTTCTCATCCTCAAGATGGGTTATGCGCGCATCCTTTTTGGCGACAGTCGCAGCATCCTGCAAGATAACAAGGGGTCAGGGCAAGAATAAAGCATGGTTAGTGTGCAGCAGGCGAGAAGATACTCACCACTCCATCCTCCCACAATGTGAGATCCCTCTTGGAGGTCGCGAGCTCCTCTTTCAAAGACTTCACCTTCGTGCAGAGAGTGGATCCCACTGCGCTAACATCCACCAGTTGTCGCGCAAAGCGGACGCTGCGACGCTCCATCATATGCGCAAGCTCGAGGGGGCGGAGTTGAGATCGCGAGCTCTCATAGCGAGTGATTTTGTCAGAGCTCTATCGTAGTAGGCAGCGCTGTCCCGCCCATACATGCCAAAGGCCAATGCATAAGCCTGACACGAGACCATCTCGCCCTCTTGTCAGGAGGGGAGTACAGTGGAGATAGAGGCCTTGTTAAATTTTTGATCACACATCAACATGGGCTCGCTGCCATCATTCAACACACCCTCACCCAGGCCTAAGTTCCTGTGGCCCTTGGGTTCCGGCTTGGCCCGTGTCGACGTCCCGCCGATTATGCCCTCCCTCTTCCTCACTACACCGCCAACATCATTCACAGGAGAGTCTGCGACAATCTCCTTACCCTTGCCTAGATCAGTGGAGGGTGATTCCTCGACAGCTAGGGGCTTCTCGACACTTTTTGGCTTCTCGATAGCGAGGGGCTTCTTGGCACTTTCCAACTTCTCGGCACTTTCCAGCTTCTCGGCACTTTCCAGCTTCTCGCCATTTTCCAGCTTCTCGGCAGTGAGGAGCTTCTCGGCTGTTGACAACTTCTTGGAAGGAGGGAGGGATGGCGGTGAGTCAGGCTTCCGTTTCTTACTGCTGGATCCCGACGGCGGTTTCAAAGAGCTCCGACAGGCCGCAGCGGCAGCCTCAACACACACCATCTCCGTTGAGGGTACGGAGCTAGCGAAAAATGGAGGTTTGAGAGGGAGAACTCGCACCCTTTCACGAACATTGGAAGTTGGAAAATTTTGCAGACCTTATGATCTCTAGAATAGCGAATGCATACATTACCTTCCCCGACAAGAACTGGCAGAAGCAAGTCGATGTTCCTTCTCAAAAAGATAACGTCGAAGTCCTTCCCCAGGAGAAACTGGTGGAGAGTTGACTCGTGGCCGTCGAGACTGGGAGGATGGTAGGTGGATTTCTCTTGTTGGATCTGCGAGAAAGGGAGGTTGTTGAAGTCACCAAAAACAAAAATGAACTTCTTGACCCAATTATGGTTCTTGTTGGCGAGACCTTTCACCTTCAGATTGTTTACGGAGAAAAAAGCAATCCCGTCCCTTTTGGCGTGGAAGTTGAAAATCTTGCGAAAGACCGGGAGGCTGAATTCCATCCGCTCTGCTGCATATAATAGGCGAATGCAACCAGCTGGGCTATGTAGATGGGGTTAAGTTGGGCGGGAACTACGCCGAAGTAGCGAAGAGCATGGGGGACCTTAGGCCATTGCAGGAGGCGGAGTCCAACTTCGAAATGCTCGGTGGGAATGTAAAGCTCAAAAGATGATAAATGATTAATCGCCTCATCATCCAATGGATGTCGCGCGGTAAAGTCTGGCATAATATATTGGCTGACTAGAGAATGGTATTCCTCTAAGGATAGGTTGCAGTTCACAAAGGGATAATCGGCGAATGCAACCGCGCACTTGTTCCTGTCATCTACTTCTCCCGACATCTCGCCTGGAAGAACAGTGAAAAACAGAAGCGCGGGTGCGAAGGAACAAAAAGTAGCGAGTAAGAGGTATCGAAGACGCTTGTTAATGCGGTAGGTGGATGCCCTATTTATAGAAAAATCTTGGGCCGGAAACAATCCTAGCGTGAAAGGAGTGTGGATATTTATTGAGTCTCACCTCAGATCCCGCCTTGGCCCTCGGCGAGATCCTACACTCTCACGCCAGCGATAGTGGTCTAAGCATAGAGGGAAGCGCAATTAAAAGCATGCATTTAAAAATAACAAATACAATAGACAAAATTGAAAAGAAAGCGAGATCAAACAGTATATAGCCACAACACATTATTTGTACTCGGCATAATTGCCGACAATTATTATTACAAGGCTCATAAAGTAGCAAGAGCGGAAGGCGAGTGCCGGTAGGCCCACCGGGTGGCAATCATCACCGTCCACAGCCTCCCCTTCCTGTCCCAGGCATGATGCGTGAGTAGTGGATAGAGCGAATGGTCTGGAGTCCTCGTTACGCAAGATGAAGCTGATCTTCAACCCTCGCGATGTGAAGGCTGGGTTAGTCCGTCCTACCACCAACTTCTCTCGACAGATTGACGACCAGTTGGGTATAGTTGTTTTCCAAGCTGAGAAGCTGCTCCTCGGCAGACTCTTGGTTCACTCGCACTTGGTTCGTAATCCCGCACAGCAGTAGAGATTGTTTTCGGAGTATCTCGACCAACTGTCGCTTCATTCTCTTGGAATCCCTTGGGTCGCCTAGGTATTTGTCAATCGACTCTGGAGAAGGTAGAGGCGAGAAATCCTCCTCCTCAATATCAGCATTCGTGGAGACCTCGCGGTAGCCTGCGTTAAATAATGTTATAAGCGTGATTCTCGCATTCCCTGGAACAGTTCTAATACCTGGTCCAGTACTCGCATATTTGTCGGAGGGATGGCGAGAAGTGTCAGGCCGCCCCTCGAAGGGGGTGTTGAAGGTTATGCTCGCCTTCCCATGGACTGAAGGAAAGATTGATGGCTCAGCAGAAAGTTTGGGGGTAGCCTCCGCTAGGGGTGGGCGAGACCTGAAGGTATCTCGCAAATGGGGGAACTTGGCGCCAGAATTCCCTCCGCCGCTCCAAAAGAGGGACATGCAAGGAAAATTCGGGTGAGACAAGTTGAAAGAGGCAGGAAAATGGACGGAGGCTTACGTCTCTCTCGCGGGAGGACATCAGGCTGGATGGGGGAGGTGATCTCATGGGCCACTTGGCCGTGCCCTTCCCCAACAAATCTAGCCCGACACTCGCTTCTTCAATCACCTTCTCCTTTGGTGGGATCTGCGTAGGTATAACAAGTTAGTATCTCATCTCGGCAACAAAAGTATTGAAGCGAGTGCAGAGGCTGCGGGAAGCTCAGGTTAAGAAAGACTCTGTGAGGTTGCTTCGTTGTTTGCCTAGTTGCGCTTGACCACTTCAGCCTTCTTCATTCTCGGGGATGTTCCAGGGACTTTTTTAGAAGCCAGAGAGCGAGTGAGCTCATCAAAGTCTTATTTTTGGTTTGGACAGTAGTAAGACACTCCAGAGCTTCCTTAGAAAGTGACATCGTGCTAGAGGCGAGAACGAGAGGGGGAAATCAGGGCAAGAACTATCAACCCGGGCCCAGATATTTATATAGCTATGGAGGGGCACACAAAAGATTGTCTTCCAGCTCAGCACCCACTCAGCAAACACCTGGGGTTGGATGTGTCCTTCCGAGCTTTGCGGTAACTGGCAAAAAGCGGGGATTATATACAATCCCGTATTCGCTGTGTGGGTTCCCCGGACAGGCTTAATACTTTTGAGTCTAAGAATCTCATATGGCAAGTGGGGTGTTGGGGAGTTGACGGGTGCCTAGCCTGCAAAGCACTCGCGCCTATTGGCGAGTTCTTTGCACCGTTGGCTCGCACTCGCCACCCCAGGCAAGAAAGGAGGTGGCGAGTGCCAGCTCCATCGAGCACTCGACGCCCTAGGCGAGTGGATGTTTCAGAGGCCACTCGCCCAACTGTTTTATGAGGTATTTTTACCATTTTACCCATGTTGGTCTGCCCATAGCCTTTCAGAACAGCGTAGTTACGCTGTTGGCAGGCAAACCTGGGTTGCACATAGTTGTTCAGAATAACAGAGGTTGGCTTTTTGCAGGCCATTTTCAGAAATCTATAAATAGACCCAAGGGGGTACCTCAGAAGGCACGCTTACTTGCACCCCAGTCTTCTTGCACTTTCTGAGGTATCCATTGCTCGGTACCTGGCTAGGGAGGGGAATCACTCTAAGATCTTACGAGTGTGTGGTGGGACCTCCACGCCGAGTTCTTGGGTCTATTCCTAGTTCATTCTCCTTAGTTGTTTGGCCCGCGAGAGAGAAGTAAGTGTGAGATCACCCCTTCTCCAAGGGTGAACTCCACAAGAGATCGAGTTCTCGATTTCAACATGTTACTTGCAGATGTATGTGTTACAATCATATTACTAAGGTTGTACTTCTTAAAAATAATTCAAAATAAGGTTATGAAATTTTATCTTCCTATTGTAAATGATTTAAAGTAATGTTCTCTATCAAGGGTCTATGATTGCGAGGTTGAAGTGTTGCGTATAGGAAAGGACAAAGTCACCTCCCCTGAACAATGTCGCCCCCCCCAGGAAAAATGTCGCTGCCCCCAAACATTATCGCCGCTCATGACCATTGTCTCCGCCCACAAACAATGTCGCCGCCCATGAACAATGTCGCCGCCCACGAACAATGTTGCCGCCCACGAACAATATCGCCGCTGACGACCAATGTAGCCACCCACGACAAATGTCGCACTCAAGACCAATATCTCCGTCCACGACACATGTTGCAGACGACGATATACCGACGAGTATAGGCAGGATTTGCACTCGCCCATAGGCGAATACAGGCATGATAGGTGAGTATTTTTGTTACTTGCCCATAGGCGAGTTGAAGTGGCAGGTATCTTTAGTACTCGCCTATAGGCGAGTTGAAGAGGAGAGTATCTTTGTTACTCGCCCATAGGCAATTTCTTCAGGCGACTTACTCGCAAGGTCGGGATAGCTCAGAATCTGGGCGATTTGGGAGTGAAAAATGAAATTTTTTCCCAAGGCGCTGCCACCTTAACCCCCGAAAACTCTGCGTAGGGGTTCTAATGTCAGAAGTGGCACTTACCCCCCCCCCCTCGCGCGCCTAGTACATCTCCTTATTTAATAGTAGTGCTTTTCCCAGCCCACGAGCACTTTTTGTATGAATGACAAACAAACGAATCACGACAAGTTCACCACCAGGAAAATCATACGAGATGCTCTGCAAGCTCCTACTTACGATGATATACTCCGAAAACCTACATTCCATGAGATGGCTTACTCATGACGTCTTCAAGCAAGTATTCTACGAGCTCGTACACGTGATGCTCTTCATGCTTACATGGTGCTCTCTTCAATTTCATGAGTTTCCTGCTCATGAGCTATGGTACTCTCCTTCAATTCCGTGTGTTCAATACTCGTGAGGTCATCTCTTCAACAACTATAATACTCTCCTTTATTTTCGCAAGTTCCATACTCACGAGGTGATCTCTTCAATGGATAGCGTGCTTACTTTAATTCTGTGAGTTCTATACGGATAGGGTTCTATCACTTCAGTAATCAGGCCACTGTGTTATTCATTTCAACTCCTCAAACACATGGAGTTATGATAACTCGGAAGGGTTCTACCCATAAGGGGGAATGGTACGATTGTTCACACTTAAATATCGATGATATTTCTCTAACACTCTGCAATATGGGGCTTTAGCTTCTCTTCTTAAAAGCATATCAAGCAGGCATAACAGACAAAAAGCGATCTCCATAATTGGTTTGGGAAACCTGCATCGAACTGTTTCTCCAAAAAATCCTAGGGCGTACGATGGGACGATGCCTCGGGATATAAGCGTCCTTATAAGACCGAGCCCCTGCATTGACGGCTGAGATCAACTTCCCCCTTGCATGTCGGCCTAGCTACCCCCGATTGCTTCTCTCCTCCGACTGGAGGGAGTATGAGGAATAGGTTTGGATGCTAACCTCCGAAACTCGATGAAGGAGGACCATCTCTTAGCTACTGTTAGTCCTGCAAAGCAGGACGCGTCTATAATGTTTCCAAGGTTGGATAACCCGCAAACTCTGTAGGGTACAAGTATGTGGAAGGACGATGGACTCGAATGTATGTCCTGTAGGACCCCCGAGGGACATTTCCCTTCACTTGTACCCTGGCCTTCATAGCCAGGCGGCATAGATAGAAGCAATCTCCACAGTTGGGTTGGGAAACAAGCCTTTGACTTGTTTCTCCTAAAAAGCCCAGGGCAGACAATGAGACGATGCCTTGGGATGTAAGCGTCCTTGTAAGACCGAGTCTCTGCATTGACGGCCGAGATCAGCTCCCCTCTTGCATGTCGGCCTAGCTACCCCTAATTGCATCTCTCCTCCGATTGGAGGAACTATCAGGAACAAGTCTAAACGCCAACCTCCCAATTCGATGAAGGAAAGATCAACGTTTTCTTAAAGATATTGATGCATCTAATTCTTTGGCAAAACTCTTAAGCAACAGGGCGAGTTACCTCAGCACTGATTGAAGTCCCCGAGTTGCGGAGTTATCATAAGCCTGAGTCCCTGCACAAGCTCATGTCCTGCATATCGTCCATCGACCCCCTCAAGTGAGACAAGTTCCTCGTTGGAGTGAAGTCGTAGTACGAGATCTCTGTACGAGCTTCTCTCCTGCAGACCGACTACTAGCTACCCGAGTCGAATCTTCCCCACCACAAGTTGAGCTCGGCTCTTGCTTGCTGTCAACTCTTTCCCACCACCAATTAATATCGTCTCATGCTGGGTGTCGACCTCTTTCCATCACCAGTTGAGCTCGGCACCTGCTGGGTTTCGACACTTTCCCACCACCAGTTGAGCTCTGCTCCTGTGAGGTGTTGACTTCTTCTCCACCTCCAGTTGAGCTTCCTTCTACTGGGTGTCGACTCTTCCACACCACCAGTTGAGCTCGGCTCTTGTTGGGTGTCGACTCTTCCCCACCACCAGTTGAGCTCAACTCCTCCTGGGTGTCGACACTTCCCCACCACCAGTTGAGCTCGGCTCATGCTTGGTGTCGACTCTTCCCCACCACCAGTTGAGCTCGGCTCCTGCTGGGTGTCGACTCTTTCCCACCACCATTTGAGCTCGGCTCCTACTGGGTGTCAACCTCTTCTTATCCACCAGTTGAGCTCAGCTCCTGCTAGGTGTCGACTATATTCTCCAACTCTAGTTGAGCTCGAATCCTGTGAGATGTCGACCTCTTCTCCACCTCCAGTTGAGCTCAGCTCCTTAGAGGTGTCGACCACTTTTCCTCCACTAATTGAGCTTCTTCCTGCGATGTGCCAACCTCCTCTCGAATTCAGCTAAACTTGGTTCTATGAGGTATCAACCTTCTCTCCACATCCAGGTATGCATGACATACGAGGTGTAAACCCTTTTCCACCTCTTCCAGTTGAGCTCGCTCGCCTAGCGAATGGCCTGAGAGGTCTCAACTCTTCTCCACCTCCTTTAGTTGAGTTCTACCTCTAGGGGTATCAACAATTTTTTTCTCCTTCAATTGAGCTCCACTCCTAGGAAGGGTCTCGCACAGCACATCGTCTAGTGCCATCTCTCCGAACTACGGGTCTTACATTGTTTTTCCAAGCTCGTGTCGAGCTCAAAAAAAGCGGGGATTGTGTATAACCTGTAATTCATCGCGATCAGAAGTACCCAAGAAGACGGCTATTCGGACACCATTGGGCGAGCAGTGACAAGCTTGGGCAAGCAGTGATGAGCTTGGGCGAGCAGAGGAAAGCAGGGGAGAGAAGGGGAGAGCAGAAGCGAGCTGTGGCGTGCTTGGGGGAGCTAGGGCAAGCAGTGGCGAGATTGGGCGAGTATGGACAAGTACCTCGCGAGTGTGGGCGAGTAGTCCTAGATACTTATTAGCAGAGTCTGGATACTCGCCTATACCCCCCCCCCCAGGATTTCTCTATAAATAGATCCCAGGGGTTCTATAAATGGACTTTTGGAAGAGGTTGGGATTCCCCCAAGTGGATACTCGCCCAATCCATGCCCGCCTAGTACCTCGCCCAACCTTTTATTTACGGAGGGGAAGTTTCTCCCAAACTTTCGGGTACGTGGTGGGACCTCCCTACTAGAGCACTTGGGGTGTGCTTATAGATAGTTTCTTCTCTCTCGTGCTAACCATTTGAATCGTTACGTCAGATCATAGAATCAGTAACCTTAGGCTGCCTTGATCCTATTTTTGGAGTAGGGAATTTTCCCGGCTTCAACAGTTATGATCGTACTAACCAACAGAATTGACGTCTTGTGATGACAACTAACCCGTGTTGTGGTGTCACCGCAAGGTGGCGGTTTTAGGCATAAAATATTCCCTCCGCCGTGTTCAATTACCGAGAGGGGGGAATTTACAGTTTTGATCTCCAAAGATCATTTGGATCTCACAGAGATCATCTCCAGAGAGTCATTTGGATCTCATTTCAAGCTTGTGGTCTAAATGGATCCAAAAACACGTGGGAAAGGTGATAATCTCTACGTCCTGGGACCTAATTTATAGGATCATTGTACAAACATTCACGTAATTTGATTTTTTTAATAAAAAATATCATTTTAATTAACTTTTAATTAGCGCCAGAGTTACACAAAAATCCTAGCTCCTTCACTGGCTGTAGATGAATTTTTAAAGTAAGTAAACTATCAAATATTAGAAATACATAATGATAAGGGGGAGATGTCATATCTCCCAAGCATGAATTTAAATTTTTAAAATTATTATAGGAGACCATAAGGCCAGATAAAACAAGTAGTATCACGCTACAATATCACTGGGTTAATATTTAAAGTTTTAAACAGGTAGTAGTTATGGGTTTGATGTATATTCGCGGGACTCGGATATAAGCAATATGCGCAGGGTTTTTGTAGCCATTGGAATGGCTTTAATCCAACGGCTACATGAAACTGCGCTATTAAAAAAAACACCGCGACAGATTTTTTACAGCGGGGAGGCCAACGGTTGCAGGCTTTCCGACCACCCGCTACCCTGGGATTGATGTATTAGCCGATGTAAAAAAATTTTACACTCGATCATGTCACCATAATTACACAAGTATAATTTATACTTCGCAATAAGTAGTATCCTCATAATCCTCCCTACATATCCAATTTCTTTTTTCAAAAACACTCAACCCCACCCTCTTTTGATAAGTATTTAATGTGTAACTCTGTATTTCATAGTATGCTCATGCCAGTCCATGTAGAGCTTGCCAGATAGGTATTTAATAAGCATTATGAGTACTCCCCCTAGATGGATGCTCCCCCTACATGAATTCTTCCTAGTAGGATCAAAAATTCCAAATACTTCTGATATCAGCAAGTTCACAAAAGATCAATATATTAGCGAACAATCTTCTCAACGTGGATGATATTCTGAATACTCGATCCTCAACTAGACATTCTCAAAAACTGTTATCATTCTCAAGCAAACCATAGTTCTGTTTAACATTCTTAAAAGTGACGCAGTGTGTGCCGTTGACAGTTAATAGTGCATTGAATGACTCTGGACGAAGTACATGATTTAGAAGCATGCACAAATAGTTTCTTTCGCTATCAGCAAGCAGTACTGAATAAATCCTACCAATCACCCTTCGATTTCTGATCCTTTTCCTCTAAATTTTTTGTTGTTTGAACCATCGATAATATTTTGAAAAATCTCTATACATATGAATGTTTTGCTCTCTCTGTTGGCTATAAATACTAAAAAACTCTGCCAACATTATTTTGGAATTGCGGTCATCCATTAATATCGATGAAATTCATTGTTCACTATAAAATTGTATCTGATGTTTATTAGGTAGATGTATTTGTAATCACTCTACCAATGAATATATTCAACTCATTTGGAACTTGAACGCTCTCCATAAAGATTCAGGCGGGCGCAATCATCTGACGTCAACATAATTGTTTATTTCGTCTTGATTAACACCAGGACGGAATTCAAAAGAGACATGATCGGGTCTTTTATATACGTATTTGTATAAATATTTGATGCTATTGATACTGCTGCATATCTCAACATTTAGATGACAATTATATTTTAAAAGCAGTCGTGGATTATATGGAACAACCCATCTATTATCAACGTTAAAAGCTGCATTTCTGCTTAAAGTAATGTTTCTGTTATCATTCCTTCTTCGATACACCGAATAAGCCTCATTTCGTTGTATTGTCGTATCAGCATACTGCTTAGGAAAACTTTTATTACAGAAATGATTCTTCATACATTATGCATTTTGTTTATAAGGTCCACATGACCCATGAATCATGTGTTTTATTACGGACTCGTACAATGCAAGTTCCTGGTCTCTATAAGGTATCTCAGCTCGTGCAACTGAATCATATTCATTAGGGGAAGATAATTTATCTTCCGCATCCAACAACACCAACATGTGAACATGTGGTAATCCCCTTTTTTGAAATTCAATGACATGGACATGTCCGACTACCTTTCCTAACACACCTTGGTGGAATATATCTTTCTTGAGCTTCTCATATTTAGAATGAAATATCCTAGTTAGGAGATCTGGATGGTCATACGGAGCTTATCCTTCTATGATATCTTCCTTAATCTTCTTCCATCCTGGATTGCATGTAATGGTTATAAACAAATCTGGCTATTCGCTGTGTAGAACAATTGTCATAGTATCTTGATATTGCTGATACATATCTCTTGGGCTGCCATTAAATGAAGATGGTAGTATGGTTCATTTTCCGACGTTATCTAAATTAAAATAACACGGTAAAAGGGCTTGTTAGTAATGAGATTATATATTATATTTCCAATAAGAAGTGAGTTTATCAAACCAGCTTTATTTTCGCCTGCATTAAAATAATCTTGCAACCCCGAATATAGTTCTACACGCAAGTCATTTTGATTTGATCTAATAAACCGCAATTTTTTGAGTTTCTATTTTTACGTAGTTATCGACCGCATATTATTGTAGTAACCTTCCACCATGCAGTAATATCGAATTGAAAGCATCCCAAATCTTGAGAAAAATCAATAAATAGTTAGAGCAATTACAAAAAATTTAAAACATGACATCTCAAAATTGTGTAAAATAAGTGGTGATTACCTGAAGCATGTATGAATAATAATCACAACATGTGATTTTTGAGTTTGTCATTGAATGTAAATTGCTAGACCAACCAAATGTACCCAACGATAACAACAAAGGATATTGAAGTGGGTCGTAATAGCCAGAGTATTCTTGGACGCCCTCCAATCATTTGAACAATGATATCTCTTTCTCACGTTTTTTGTCCTTCCTCTTGTCCAACTAATATAGTTGCAATTTGAGAGGCTGAAGGCATAATATATTGATGTAGATTGGAATGGCGTTCTTTTATAACCAACTTGCATTCATGTATGTTTGTTTGACGCGATAGTTGTTGGAACCTCTGAACGAAAAGATTGCATATATTCAATCTGGATGTTATTTTTTGTAGGAGCTCAACCCTAAGCTCATTATTTTCTTGTAAACGATTTGTTGTCTCATGCTCGGTGTCGTAGATAAATAGTTGAAGGAAGCGTGATCTTAGACCATCATTTGGGGTTAGGTTTCCGATGCGATGATATATGGATCCGTGATCCCGGAAACTATAAATTCCTTAGTAAAATGTGGTTATCGCGTTGTCGAGCGTTACACCCAATGATGTGAAGGAGAAAGCATGGTTGTATGCACACAGATGTTGCCTAAAATGATGATCTTCGTCAGATTGATCGGTGTAGAGATCGAGTAATTTTGTAGGTGCTGGGATTTCAGGTATTGATATACTTCCTTTGTTGCAACACATTGAGCTCGTCTCTTGCTGAATAGTCTAGCACGATAGTGGGGACAGGTTTTCAGTGAGTGTAGTTCATAGCGTGTTTCAGTGTGCGCTGGATAGAAATTTATAACGCAATTACGTTGAATATACGTCCTTGTGGTTGCATTAATATTGTCTTTATCATCTTCTTCGTCACTATCATTTTCAGTGTCAGAATTGTCATTATTGATTGGTGCAGTAGCTGGGGTGAAGTATTCTCGCATTTAGTGATTATTTAGAAGTATAAATACGCGAAGGAGTGAAGTTAGAGAGATAGTTAGTTTGGTGTACCTTGAGTGATTGTTGTAGCATGTGTGGATATTGAACTTTTTCCTATTTCGAAAGTTGAATGCGCGTTCATAACATTGGACGTTGTTGTTGTTCTTCGTTGATCTTCATGAACATGGCGTTGTCCTCGTCTTCGGCTATTTTCGGCAGCACGTTGTTGAACTGTCATCTTGCTTCTCCGTATGCGAGTATAATTGCGTTGTAATATGCGAGTACGACTTTCTAGTAATTGTGTGATAACAAAGCAGTTACATTCACATGCGTGAGATATTATGTCGGGGGATATATTTGTAAATAGATAATATATACCTGGAGTTAGTAGATTTTGAATGGGCTCCTGGCTTGTAAATATTGGAGTTGTTGGCGTCGTTGAACACTCACCTATTTGAAAAGTTGAACGCTTGGTCAGAACGTTCGTCACTGTTCTTTCATGTGATTCATGACTATGGCGCTGTGCTCGTCGTCTGCCATTTTCGTCAACACATTGTTGATCAGTCATATTATTTCTTCGTATGCGGGTAGAATCGCAGTGCAGTAAGCGTGTACGACTATCTGGTAGTTGTACATATGTTATTAGTGTGTTTCATTCGCACGATATATTCTATTGTGTTTAATAATGTTTATAAAATTGGACAGATGGTACTTGGAGTCAGTAGATTTTGAAGTAATTCTATACTTCCCGTGTCTTTCATTGTTGAAATATGCGTTAATGAGTTCTGATTGTTGAAGAGTAATGTTTAAACTTCTAAAACACAATTACTACTTTGTTGGAATATTTTAACATCAAAATGATTATGAAAACAACAAAATGGGTTGTGCAGCAAAATGAGCTATGTAAAATTAGTATATAATTTAGAAATAAAATTAGTAATAATTGAGAATACCTATAGAAATGACACCCGGCATGCATATAGAAATAAAATTAGTATAGAATTTATAAATACTTAAAACTGATAACAATCTTCAAAAAATCGATAACTAAATGATTACTATATACAAATAATACGTTAAAAAAATTCCAAGTACAATTACAGCACTGACCTTGAACAATAACATGAGGCTAACCCTAGATATTTCAGTAATTAGTGTTAAGTGGGATTAGTTGTATTGGTTGTTCGTGTGTTTGCAATAGTGAAGCTCTTGGAGAGGAGAGCCACGTTTAGCTGTGAGCTGTTGATAAGGAAGCCACGTTCTTCGTAGTTTAAAAGAGAGACCACATCAAGAGCACATTTGTGAAATATGTCATTTGAAATCATGAAAAGCTAACAAATTGTAGTGAGAGATCTCCATAAAGTTTAGTAAATGCTCAATTTTAATAACTTCTGAAGTACGTTCTATAATGAAAAGCTAACAAATTGTAGTGAGAGAGCCACAGTTTTCTCTCACAATCCTTGTTTATTTCCAATCTTCCAAAAAGAACATATATACTTTTAAGAAGAACTCATGCTCAATCAGGAAAAATAGCTTAACAAATTGCTATGAGCTGTTTTCTATTCGAGTACAGCCCAAAGAACATGTAAAAGAGCTTAACTATTTCTAGAATTAGAAAGAAATTTAAGCCCTAACTCAATATTAATAACTTGTTATCAAAGCAACAAATGGCATGCAAAAGGAGATAAAAAATTTCAATGTTCTATAGTGAGAGAAAACTATAAAACTATTAAATTGTAGGAGATAACAAAATGGCAAGTATTGTAGAAGAAACCAAATGGCGTCCAAAAGGAGAGATTATCTTGAACAGATTTTAATCAAAAAAGCAACCAAAGCATGTCAAGTGGATATAAACTACTACATTAAAACAGATAAGCACTGAAAATCTTGATGCAAGAAACAAATGGCGTGCTCTAGGAGAGGTTATCTTGAACAAATTTTAATCAAAACTGAAATCAAAGCATGTCAAGTGGATATAAACTACTATATTAAAACAGAGAAGCACTGAAAACCTTGATGCAAGAAACAAATGGCGTGCATAAGGAGAGATTATCTTGAACAGATTTTAATCAAAACTGAAATCAAAGAAGGTCAAGTGGATATAAACTACTGAAAGTCTATGATTTCAAGGATAGCTAAATCACCTAGAGGGGGGTGAATAGGTTATTAGTCTCTTTTTGAGTTCTTTTAAGTTTCTTCTTTAAGAGCTTTGACTTTTAGTTGTTTTATGTTTTCAAGACATGCAACCTGCATAAAGAAAACAACATAGCAAAGCACACAGATATTTATTGTGGTTTCCCAACTGGGTACATCCACTTCCCTCCCACTTATCCAACTATCATGTTGGACTAGACACTTCTCCAAAATGCTCCTCAGAGCTTACACCTCAGGCCCTCAGCCTTACACTCATGTTCTCTTTACAACCCTACCTCAGAACCACAAAGGTTCCGACCCCAGAGCCCTGTCGTGCTCCTACAACTCAGTGGTTCTCAAACCACCTACCTCAGCATTATATCTAAGGCCTACAGCTCAGGCTTTTCAGCCCTACAACTTCAGGCATATGACCCTACTCTCAGAGTGCTGTAGCACTCCTATAGCTCAGTACCCTTCAAGGTACCTAGCTCAATGCCCTTCCAGGAACCTATAGCTCAGTGAAAAACTTTTCACCAACCTCAGGTCAAAAGGCCCTACATCTCAGATCCACACTTGGATCCTACATGATGAAAGTGGGTTAGAGTGATGATTGCCACAAGTGAAATTTCACTGTGTTAATCTACCCAGACTGAGATAAACTCAGCCCAACCTTGACTCCAGGAAATATAATTCCTGAGCCTACTTTTACTGAACTAAGAAGTTCTTAGTCCTAACTTTTCCTTCAAAACACTAAGGATTTTTCCTGCTGGAGTTGTGAAGTAACTGCAGCTATTTGCTGCTACCTGAGCTGAGAAAATCTCAGCTCAACTTCTTCACAGCAACAAGTATGCTTGTGCTGGAAGTAACTTGAAGAACCCTGTTCCGCCCTTCTCTCTTTTCTCGGCTGAGGTGATTCAGCCCTAGCTTTGTGAGAGGACTTAGCGCAACCAACTCGACCAAAAGCCCGGACTGATGGAGGACGGCGAAATTAATCTTTATATCAAAGATTTCAATCAGGGACGGGGCAGCCAGTTAAGCCATTACCGCATAGCACCGCAGCGCGGGGGCGATTCCGGACCGCAACCCCAACAATCCCCCCCCCCCCCCCGGAAATGACCCCGGGGTTTCGAACCCGTACCCCTCATCTCCACCACTTAGGAGGACTTAGCGCAACCAACTCGACCAAAAGCCCGGACTGATGGAGTACGGCGCAACTAATCTTTATATCAAAGATTTCAATCGGGGACGGGGCAGCCAGTTAAGCCATTACCGCATAGCACCGCAGCGCGGGGGCGATTCCGGACCGCAGCCCCAACACTTTGACTCCTGAGGAATAGTCCCCTGAGCCTTCCTTCTACTTTTTCAAGCTTTCTTCTCTTCACAGCTTCCAGATAAAGATCTTCAGGTGTTTGTTTTGCTAGAACTGTGAAGAACATGCAGCAAGGGTCGGCCCTTGGATGCTTCCTCTTTCCTCAGAGAAATACTCTGAACTAGCTTGCTGGTGCATATGAAGATCACACAAGCTATCTTGTTGTTGAAGATGTAGATACCAACATCTAACTTGCTCTTCGTCTTGCTGACTTGAGCTTCATGTTCTTCAATTCTACAACAATGGCGGAGAAGAAGAACTGCCTGATTGCTTATCTCCAAAAGCTTGCTTCCTTTGTAAAGTCTTTCCCTTTTATTGAATTTGACCCAACGGTTCTTGACCACTGGACCCCACATCTTTAATGTCCTGCATCAACCTTGCTTTAATGCCAACTTTCATACAGTAGGTCTGCGGCAACATTTGTCGCGTACTGTAGCTATCCCGCCACTAATTTGAAATATGTTGACTTGTTGACTTACTGATGTCACCAGCCGTGGACTTGGTCAAAAATCAAACAATATTAGTATAGGCGTTGAGTGAGGGTCCTTCACTCGATGCCAAATCACTTAGACAGATTTAATGTCTCATGGCGTTGAGTGAGCAACCTTCACTCAATGCCAAAATACTTAAAATAAAAGTCTAATTTAGGCATTCTGTGATTCAGCTCCACACAACGCGAACTTGCTTTACCGGCTTTCTGCTGCTCGGCGTTGAGCGAGTGAGCATCACTCAACGCCAAACTCCTTAGACAAAATTCTGTCTACACTAGACGTTGACAATGTTGAGTAAGCAACCTTCACTCAATGTTTTTTACCTTAACCATATTTCTGCCTCTGCAGCATCTTAGGCGTTGAGAGCATTGAGTGAACATGCCTTACTCAATGCTTTTTATCTTATCCATTTTCCTGCTTAAATGTCTCAGCACTTTCTTGTTCTCAGCTAAGACAAACACTTATCACAGCGGTTGTGCTGAGACCAACACTTGTGTCAGTGGTTGTGATGAGACTATCTCCTCTCTCAGCGGTTTTGCTAATACCAAAACTTCTCTCAACACTTTTGCATTGAGCTTCTCAGCTGTCTCAGCTGTCTCGACGCTTTTGCCTTAGACAAAATCTTCCTGCTTCTCTGGCGTTGAGAGCATTGAATGTGTCTTCATCACTCAACACTTTTTGCCTTAGAAAAGCTTCCTGTAACTTAGGCGTTGAGAGCGTTGAGTGTGTCTTTATCACTCAATGCTTTTTTGCCTTAGCCAATTTTCTGTGTTTAAAAAACATTGGCTTAGATTGTGAGAGTTACTCAACATTTATGAAGCTATGGCGTTGAGTGAATGACCTTCACTCAATGCCTGTGGACTTAACCACATTTCTCCCTCTTAATTTTAGGCTTTGACTGACTCAGCCTGCCTTACTCTGAACTGAGTTCGACGAATGGTGAACTGAGCTCGACAAACTTTGAACTTAGTTTAACGAATTCTGAACTGAGCTCGACTAAATCAGAATCTCAAACTTTGTATTGAGTCCGACGAATGGTGAGCTCAGCTCAACGAACTTTGAACTCAGTTCGACGATTTTCTGAGCTGAGCTCGATGAACTCAGAATCTCAAACTCTGAATTTAGTTCGACAAATTAGCTCGACGAATGATGAGCTCAGCTCGACGAACTCTGAACTCAGTTCGATGAATTTTGAACTGAGCTCGACTAACTCAGAATCTCAAACTCTGAAGTTATCTTGACAAATTAGCTCGTTGAATGGTGAGCTCAGCTCGACGAACTTTGAACTCAATTCGACGAATTCTGAACTGAGTTCAACTCATAGCATTTTGTTGTATGGTGTTGAGTGTGTCTTCATCACTCAACGCCTGTGCACTTAGAAAGATTTCTGTCAGCCCACAACAAAGGTATGAGTTTACTTGACTTGGCCACTTAGGCTACTTCCTGCCTTTCCAGCATCTTCACTTTGTTACCACCTGTCACATCACTTAGACAACCTGTTTAGACTTGTTCCATGGAACATCCTGACTTGGCCACTTAGGCTACTTCCTGCCTTTCCAGCATCTTCACTTTGTGACCACCTATCAAATACAACTATGCTCTTAGTGTTGTTGGAGATGCCTCTTCAAATCCAATCTAGGGAACATTGTGGGCAATGAACCCAACAATCTCCCCCTATTTGAAGAAGGCAGAACACCCAGCAATACTAAGAGGCATTAACATAATAGGCAGAATAAATTCATGCAGCTGTAAAATATAATCTGTAACAACTGCTAGCTTATGCTATATTAATTCAATGTGCTCCATTAGTTGAATTAACTCAATAGGTTAAGTCAATGCATCCTCATACTACTTTTGCAATTGCTCAAGTAATATGCTCTCTCCTTTACACCACTTAATATTTAAATGGAGCACCACCAAAAGCACTTATCTTAAACTATGCGCTGACACAATCATGGCATAATATGTAGTCATTCATTGTATTTCTCATACTACTTGAATCTTTTCAAGTAATATGCACTGACTCAATATGACCTAGTCATGTCAAGTATTGATTATATATCTCCCTCTTATATGTTGCCACACATCTCACCCATTCTGTGTTCTTCAATAGGCATATCTATTGAGGGAGGAGAAAGGATCATAGGAGAGATTATCTCTTGATCCTAGTCAAAGTCCTATGTTGATAACACTATGAAAATTATCCTAGTGAACAATCTACTTGATTAGGAATCATACCTTTTGTGTTGATACATTGATACAACACAACACTACTAAGTTCAATATACCCAATCTCAATCTAGAGGGTGTTGATACTTGACTTCATCTAGTGGCATGATAAACATGTCAGCCACTTGTCAGTCAATACAGACTCAGGATTGAGTTTTTCCTTATGCTCCCAAACTTATTGATACTTAATATACATATGCCTAGTCCTGCTATGACAGACAGGATTCCTAACAACTTAGATTACACGAGTAGAATATCAATATAAAAAAGGTTATACTTATCTGGAGGTTATGGTTCATGAGTTATGGCTGGATTCTCATTAGTTAAGCACAACAGCTCCCTTGCACCATGATCACTTCTTGCTGAGCCAAATCTTCTCCTTGTCTTTAGCACCAGACTTGCCTCTGATATACACTTTCTGTTCAATCCACAATGACCCTTTTTTCCATTGGCAGCTCAAACATCCTTCACCTCCTAGACTTGTGCACTTTATCCTTCTTTATAAATGCACACAACATCCTTATCCTTGGGGTATGAACCATAGGATAACTTCCTTGTTCCAGTCCAAGTTCTGGAACATCATCTGTCCAAGTACCATATAGGGGATGGGCACTTAGACTAACTTGCAAAATAGAATTATCTTACCTTAGGACCCCAGTAGGTATTGGATCCTAGGTTCCTGTTAGACTGAAATTTGACTTGCCTACCTGCAGAATTTCTGACAGGTAGGCTAACTCTTGCTCTAGACATAAAAGGATTGTGCCAGCAATCTAGGTAAAAATGCCTCACCTTACCACAACACCAACACTCATGGATATTATATCTTCTTTTCTGAGAAGGTATTATAGTGTGGTTAACTGCTGACTGAATAGAAGGAAGAGGAGCAACAGCTTTCTTCAGGTTCCTTTCAACAAGGATCTGACTAAAGGTTCTTCTTCCAGTAGGCTTCCTTTGCTTGCCCTGAATGGTATTTACAGTTGTCTTCTTTGTAGAAGACAAACTATTTATATCATTAGAACTAGCCAAGTTAGGTTTACTGGTAGACTAACCCTTGGTCTGAGTCCTTACTAGATGGGCTTGAGTGAAAACCACTTCCTTTCCCTTATGAGTTGGGGCTGAGACACCAAATATAAAATGTCCAGCATGGCCATTTGTACTTTTTCATGGGGAGCCTTAAAGGCATTCATTCCCCTACCTTTTCTTCTCCCATTGTAATATACACTTATATTTTTACAAGAATTATTCCCGTTCTTATAGTGACCAGACATGCAGTCCTGGTCATACCTGTTAGAAGGGAGGATTACCTCATGAAAGGTTGACTGTGGCACAACGGGAGCTTGGCCTCTCTTTTGAGATTGGATAACTTTTGTAATCCACTCAGATTAAAATTTTCTCTTTATAGCATATATCTTAGATAAATTGGCCACCATCCTCTTCTCCTTTTCAAGTTTCTCTCTAAGAACTTTGATCATATAGTCGTTATATTTGATGGACTCAACATGAACATATACCATGATCTTCAGATGAGCTGCTTCCCTCTCTTTTAGAGATAGTAATGATGAAGTCTCATCTTGCTGAGAAGCAGCTAGCTGGAGGGAGGCAATTTCCTCTGCTTGTTTCTTAACAAGCAACTTGCTTTTCTTGAAAGCGTTCAGAAGTGCAACATGATTCTCAATCAATTGATTGATATCATCTTATGATAGAGGAATCTCATCATCACTTGATGAGGAAGCATCAGAGTTTGAGCAAGACTCATGACCTGACCAATAAGAAGAACTAGACAGAGATTGTACTTGATCTGGACCAGGCT
This sequence comes from Platanthera zijinensis, assembly GCA_039513925.1. Classification (NCBI taxonomy): domain Eukaryota; kingdom Viridiplantae; phylum Streptophyta; class Magnoliopsida; order Asparagales; family Orchidaceae; genus Platanthera; species Platanthera zijinensis. Next base: position 58,320,774 of record CM077078.1, read on the forward strand.
GATCCAGGCTGAATTCTTCTTCTTCTGGTGTAGCAATCAACCCATAGAATCTGCATTCACCTTCCTCAGCTTCATCCACCTCTGAGTCACTATCTGAGTGTGACAAAGGGGCCCTGATCTCCATTCTTGCATTTGTATAGACATCATTATCTACAAGAGCTGCTAACAGTCCAATGTGGTCCTTGCTCTCACTGCAGACTTGAAAGTTCATTGAGCTACACTCAATAAGGTTCTCTTTTGAACTCACCGATGCAAACCTTTTAGTTATCCTTTGAGGTCTACTCAGCCAGTTAAGTCCATTTTGAGTAACCTCCAACTGATACCACTTGAAAGTCTATGATTTCAAGGATAGCTAAATCACCTAGAGGGCGGGGGGGGGGGGGTGAATAGGATATTGGTCTCTTCTTGAATTCTTTTTATTTTCTTCTTTAAGAGCTTTGGCTTTTAGTTGTTTTATGCTTTCAAGAGATGCAACCCGCACAAAGAAAACAATGCTACAACATTTTTGATCTTTAACAACACTTGACTTGGCAACATTTACCAAAATATTGTCTAAAACTTGATAGAGAACAGTTTATAAGTGTCGCAATAGGTTAGAAACTTTAGGCAACACTTTTTGTGGAATATTCAAAAACTGTTCTCTAATCCCTTATATGGAACAGTTTTAAAATGATGTAGTTGATGGTTCTCTTTAGACAACGGTTATCACATGTGTTTTTAAAAAATAATTTGCAACATTTTAGAAGTGTTGCCTAATGCTTTTCAACTCAACCAAAATTTATTCGAACACCTAAACTATTACTTAAAAATTAAATTTAGAAAATTCATGACAAACCCTCCCACAGTTTCCCCTCGACAATTCCCAATGGCCGATACCATTCCTCTTCCTCCCGTTCACGACTTCCTCACCATTATCTCAGATCGATTCACTTCTCGATGACATCTCGGCTCATTTCTTCTCCCGACGTCTACTCCTGTTCTAAAAAAAGTTAAAAATGGTGAGCTCTCTAATTGGGTTTTGCCGTGACACCCTCTCCTCGATCATGATCTCCTTTACAACATAATGACTATACAACAAAATTTATTTTGCAGCGTGTTAACAAATGCGGCGAAAATTTTTATTTTTTGAGGATGTTTTAGGCGAAGTGTTGTAGGTTTCAATTCGCCGCATTTTAATTCCACACCCACCTCTTTTTTTGATATCACTTCTCCGATTCGCCCTTTTTCCAGTTCTGGATTTGCTTTAGCCGCGGCCCGCGAGCCTCTCCAGTTTTGACTTTTGAGCACAGCGCATCCGGCATCACTTCACCAACGACGGCATGCCCGAGCATCTCCGTCAACAACGAGGTTCATCTCTGCCTCTCTACTGTCTGTGTCGCGGTGCGCCATTCCATCGTTCGTCCATCTCTAGTGGGCGCTGAACCCTAGCAGCTTTCTGAGCAAGTATTTCTCTGAGTTCATTAGGTTCTTCTTACTTTTTTTATATCTCTGAGTTCCTAACTTCATTCTCACTGTAGGTCATCTCTGAGACATTGATTAGGTCTAAGACTCTAAGTGCTCTGGTTTTCCCTCTTCAAATTTTCCCCATTGAGCCGCCCGACCCTTTCCAATTTCCATTTTCAAGTATCTATATCTTGCAGGCAACCAGTAAGTACTTGAGTATTTCTCTTGCAGTCCATGCTTAATTAGTTAATTGCATATGCTTTGTTTTTTTTATTTGTTGAATCCATGATTTGTCCATGACTTGTTCTATCAATCTATGGTTTGTTTTGATTTATTTTCTGGTTTGCTTTCTTCGTTGAACCTTGGGGGGGAGATTAATTTTAATGGTTCGTTTTGATTTATTTGAGTATTTCTCTTGCATCTCATAGTGAATGTATATCTCCTCCCAAGTCACATCCCATGTTAAATTATATCTTACACCTTGAAAATTTATCCATTGCTAAACAAGCATATTCAAAATCACAAAGTCCTTTATGCACAAGGGATTGAAGTCCTTTCTAGTTTCCTCACACCATTTCCATATCTAACTGTTCCAGGTACTAAATTTATTCTCGGTTCTTCCCTCTCTCTTTATTTATTGCTCTGCCTAAGTGATTATTTTGTTTATGCGCGTGTTAGGTTTGATAAAATGCTCAAATTAAAAATTATTTCTCAATTTTTTCCATGTTGTTATTAAGATGATTGAATGTTGTTGATTCATTTTGCTCCAGTCTTATTGTATTTTTTTCTTGCATTACAAATGCACTTATTGCATTTTTTTGCATTACACATGCTCAATGAATTGGCCCAATGAAACTCAAATGTATTATTAATATGAATAAATTAAAAGATGAAGGAAATGTTAACTTTTAATTTGTAAACCTAAATCTATGACATACTTCAGAGTTTATTTTTTTTACATAGTATGTGAATTAATTCTACTTGTGTAGAACAACTTCAGGAAAATGGGTTAAGCTGGACATGAAAATAATTTCTCAAAATTTTCATATTTGATTTGAATGTTATGATTATGTTAACTGAAATGATTTATACTATCTTAGAAGATAGAAAAAAAGTTGTATTTTCAGCAATGAAATGCATGTTAAAATTTATTGTATCCGGGCGACCCTCAAATTCTAGTTCCGTGACAAAGTGTGTGTGTAGTATGTATAAGTTTGTGTGAATGTGTATGTGTATGTATGTGTATGTATACGTGTGTGTGCTTGTGTGTGTACGTATAAGTGTGTGTATGTGTGTGGGCATGTGTGTGGTTGTTATATGTGTTTGCATGTGTGTGTGTGTTGTGTGAATGTTTGGTATGTGTGTTTATATATATGTGTGTATGTGTGTTTATATATATGTCTGTATGTGTGTTTATATATATGCATGTGTGTTTATATATATGTATGTGTGTTTATATATAAGTGTATGCGAGTTTATATATATGTGTATTTTTGTAAGGTTATATATTTTTATATATATGTGTGTATGCGTGCTGCTACACACAATTATATCCCTCTGATGTACAGAAGAAACCGGTCACATCCAAGGGAGTCGATTACCAAAGTCTCTTTGTATTTGCATGTGTGTGCATGTATATTTATATATGTTTGTGTGTGTTTGTGTATGTGTATTTATATATGTTTGTGTGTGTGTGTGTGTATGTCTTTTTTGTATTGCAATGTGTATATAAGTGTATGTATTGAAGTGTGAATTTATGTATGCGTTAGAATGTAATTTGTATGTCTTTCTTTGTGTTTGTATATATGTAGGTATTGCCATTATTCAAGGTTTGAAAGCAAAATATGATGAGAAAGGAGTGGATTAATTTGCCTCGCTTATGTGAATATTATATTAATAGTGTTAATTATTTCTTGGATGTTACATTCAGTAAAGAGTTGTATGAATGGGAAGAGATTTTATGTCCATGTCCTATCTATTGCAATGAAGTATGGGGTAAAAGAGATACGGTGTTTGACCATTTGACAAGGGTTTTGTAAAAGGCTACAAAGATTGGATTTACCATGGGGAAGAGATTAAATGTATGGATCTTGATCAAGACACTAATGCTAATGTATCTTCTGATGATATTGATGGCTTATTGTCTGAGACATTTAAAGATGCAGTTCAAGAAGATGGAGTACACGAAGGCTTAAACGAAGATGCAAAGAAGTTTTATAAACTTGTGTAGAAAGCAAATCTGGAATTATATTCGGGTTGTCAAAAATTCTCTACATCATCTTTTACTATTCAATTGTATTTACTAAAATGTCTTCATGGATGGAGCAATGCATCATTTACATCCCTCCTACAATTATTGAAAGAGGCTATACCCGGCTTAAACATCCCTGTCTCTTTCAATAAAACAAAATCTATGATATGTGACCTAGGCTTAGATTATAAAAAAATTGACGCTTGTCCAAAAAAAGGCATGTTATTTTGGAAAGAGCATGAGAGAGATGAAACTTTCCATGTTTGTGGTGAATCTCAGTGGATTGTATACCCCGAAGTGAATTGTGAGTCCGAGGTATTTAAGAAAAGTTAGAAAATTTCTGCAAAGGTGCTAAGACATTTTCCATTAATTCCAAGACTAAAAAGACTCTATACATGTTCAAAGATTGTTGATTCAATGAGGTGGCATGCAGAAGAGCGTTCCAAGGATGGTAAGTTAAGACATCCTACTGATGGAAAAGCATGGAAAGATTTTGATGTGAATCACCCAGATTTTTCTCTTGAAACTCGTAATGTAAGACTTGGATTGACAAGTGATGGGTTTAATCCATTTGGCAACATGAGTCTGTCACATAGCACATGACCTGTGATATTAACAATATATAATTTTCCTCCAAATTTGTGCTTGAAGCCAGAAAATTTTATGATGTCATTCCTTATTCCTGGACCTCGGTCACCTGGAAATGCTATTGATGTGTACTTTCAACCACTAATTGAGGAGCTATAAATATTATGGGATGTTGGGGTATAAATATACGATGTTTCAAAAAATCAAACATTTCTGATGCGTGCTGCTCTTTCTGATAATATTGATTTGCAACAGAACTTTATTAATCTGTTGTGGTGTTCCAGTGTGTTGTGTTGTGAATAACTTTTTTTAAGTTATTATATATGCAAATATAGATTTTTGGAGTACAATAAATTTATGAGTTGTTCTTTTATTAAATGCAATTTTGTGAAATTATCAGTTAAGTTTTGGGGTTATTTATATGCCTCTATTTCAAACACTTCTAGTGATTTCCAAACACGCCATTATATTTTACGCTCAACATCCTCTGGCGGCATTAACATTTTTTTAAAAAAAATCGTAATTTTTTGACAACAGTTTTAAAGTGTTGCCTTTGTAGCTTTTGGCAATGTTTTTTATGTCAACAATTCTAAAATATTGCAGTAGTTCAACCAAAAAACTATTGCCTATTCTAAGGGTTTAGGCAACAGTTTTTGTATAGTGTTGCCTAAAGGTATGAAAACTGTTGCTTTAGTTCTTTGGCAACACGCTTATTTGAGACACCCCTATGACAACAGTTTTTGATCTTTTGACAACACTTTGCAGTTTTAGGCAATAGTTTTCAAGTGTTGCTAAAGGTCGAAAATTGTGTAGTGAACACAGCAAAGCACCCAGATATTTATAGTGGTTCCCCAACTGGGTACATCTACTTTCCCTCCCACCTATCCAACTATCTTGTTGGACTAGGCACTTCTCCAAAGTGCTCCTCAGAGATTACACCTTAATCCCTCAGCCTTACACTCATGTTCTCTTCAGAACTTTACCTCAGAACCACAAAGATTCCTACCTTAGGGCCCTGCAATGCTCCTACAACTCAGTGGTCCTCAAACCACGTACCTCAGCCTTATCTCTAAGACCTACAGCTCAGGATTTTCAGCCCTAAAACTTCAGGCACAAGGCCCTACTCTCAGAGTGTTGCAGCACTCCTACAGCTCAGTACCCTTCCAGGTACCTACCTTAGTGCCATTCTAGGCACCTATAGCTCAATGACAAACTTGTCACCTATCTTGGTCCAAAAGGCCCTACAGCTCAGATCCACACTTGGATCCTACAGGATGAAAGTGGGTTAGAGTAATGATTGGCCACAAGTGAAATTTCGCTATACTAATCTACATGGACTGAAATAAACTCAGCCCAACCTTGACTCAAGGAAATATATTTCCTGAGTCTACTTTTACTGAACTAAAAAGTTCTTAGTCCTAACTTTTCCTTCACAACACCAGAGATTTTTCCTGCTGGAGCTGTGATGTAACTGCAGCTAATTGCTGCTACCTGAGCTGAGAAAATCTCAGCTAAACTTCTTCACATCAACAAGTATGCTTGCGTTGGAAGCAACTTGCAGAACCCTATTCTACGCTTCTCTCTTTTTTGGGCTGAGGTGATTCCGCCCTATCTTTGACTCCCGAGGAATAGTCCCCTGAACCTTCCATCTGCTTTTTCAAGCTTTCTTCTCTTCACAGCTTCCAGAAAAAGATCTTCAGGTGCTTGTTTTGTTGGAAATGTGAAGAACTTGCAGTAAGGGTCAACCATTGGCTGCTTCCTCTTTTCTCAGAGAAATACTCTGAACTAGCTTGCTGGTGCAGATGAAGATCTGACCAGCTATCTTGCTGTTAAAGATGTTGATACCAACAACTAACTTGCTCTTCGACTTGCTGACTTAAGCTTCCTGTTCTTCAGCTCCACAACAATGATGGAGAAGAAGAACTGCTTGATTGCTTCTGTTGGGTCCGGCGTTCCTTCACTTGACCCGTGACGCTCTTCTATTTATTTAAGAAATTAAGTAGCACCCTTTCAAACAGTCCGGGCTTTTGGAATAGTTGGGTATGCGTTTGATCCTATAATTGGTATCAAAGAAGGCACATGCTCGAGACCGGGGGGGCAATATTTATCCCGATTTTTCCCTCTGAGCGTGGGTTCAATCTGTGGCCATGTGGTAACTCCTCTAAACCGTGGCAAACCGTGGACATGTGGTAACCCAACCTCTGAGCCGTGTGGGCCATGTGGTAACTCCTCCTCTGAGTCGTGGCAAACCGTGGACACGTGGTAACCCCACCTCTGAGCTGACGGGTTGTGCTGGATGTCGAGGGGTGGGGGGATTGTTGGGTCCGACGTTCCTTCACTTGACCCATGGCGCTCTGTTATTTATTTAAGAAATTAAGTAGCGCCCTTTCCAACAGTCCGGGCTTTTGGAATAGTTGGGTATGCACTTGATCCTACATCCTACAGCTTCTCTCCAAAAGCTTGCTTCCTCTATAAAGTCTTTCCCTTTTATTGAATTGACCCAACGGCTCTTGACCAGTGGGACCCACATCTTTAATGGCCAGCAACAACCTTGCTTTAACGCCAACTTTCATACAGTAGGTCTGCGACAACATTTATTACATACTGTAGCTATCCCGCCACTAATTTGAAATATGTTGACTTGTTGACTTGCTGACGTCACTAGCTGTGGACTTAGTCAAAATCAAATAACATTAGTATAGGCGTTGAGTGAGGGTCCTTCACTCGACGCCAAATCACTTAGAAAGATTTACTGTCTCATGGCGTTGAGTGAGCAACCTTCACTCAATGCCAAAATACTTAGAATAAAAGTCTGTTTCTAGGCGTTGTGTGATTCAGCTCCACTGAACGCCAACTTGCTTTACTGGCTTTCTGCTGCTTGGAGTTGAGTGAGTGAGCATCACTCAATGCCAAAATCCTTAGACAAAATTCTGTCTACACTAGACGCTGACAACGTTGAGTGAGAAAGCTTCACTCAACGCTTTTTGACTTAACCATATTTCTGCATCTATAGCATCTTAGGCATTAAGAGCATTGAGTGAGCATGCTTTACTCAACGCTTTTTGCCTTAGCCATTTTCGTGCTTAACTTTCTCAGCGCTTTCTTGTTCTCAGCTGAGAAAAACACTCGTCTCAGCAGTTGTGCTGAGATCAACACTTGTCTCAGCGGTTGTGCTGAGACTATCTCCTGTCTCAGCGATTTTGCTGAGACCAACACTTCTCTCAACACTTTCGCATTGAGCTTCTCATCTGTCTCAACTATCTTGACGCTTTTGCCTTAAACAAAATCTTCCTGCTTCTATGGCATTGAGAGCGTTGAGTGTGTCTTCACCACTCAACGCTTTTTGCCTTAGAAAAGCTTCATGTAACTTAGGCGTTGAGAGTGTTGAGTGTGTCTTCATCATTCAACGCTTCTTGCCTTAGCAAATTTTCTGTGTTTAAAAAACACTGGATTAGATTGTGAGAGTTACTCAACACTTATGAGGCTATGGCGTTGAGTGAATGACCTTCACTCAATACCTGTGGACTTAGCCACATTTCTCCCTCTTAACTTTAGGCTTTGACTGACTCAGCCTGCCTTACTCTGAATTGAGTTTGACTAATGGTGAACTGAGATCGACGAACTCTGAACTTAATTCGAAGAATTCTGAACTGATCTCGATTAACTCAAAATCTCAAACTCTGTACTGAGTTCGACGAATGGTGAGCTCATCTCGACGAACTCTGAACTCAGTTCGATGAATTTTTGAGCTGAGCTCGATTAACTTAGAATCTCAAACTCTGAATTTAGTTCAACGAATTAGCTCGATGAATGATGAGCTCAGCTCGACGAACTCTGAACTCGTTCGACGAATTCTGAATTGAGCTCGACTAACTCAGAATCTCAAACTCCGAAGTTAGCTCGACGAATTAGCTCGATGAATGGTGAGCTCAGCTCGACGAACTCTGAACTCAGTTCGACGAATTCTGAACTGAGTTCAACTTACATCATTTTGCCCTATGTCATTGAGTATGTCTTCATCACTCAACGCCTGTCGACTTAGATAGATTTCTGTCAGCCCACAATATAGGTAAGAGTTTACCTGACTTGGCCACTTAGGCTACTTCCTGTCTTTCCAGCATCTTATCTTTGTGATCACCTATCACATCACTTAGACCACCTGTCAAGACTTGTTCCATGGAACATCCTGACTTGGCCACTTAGGCTACTTCCTACCTTTCCAGCATCTTCACTTTATGACCACCTGTCACATCACTTAGACAACCTGTCTAGACATGTTCCATGGAACATCCTGCACATGATGAGCATAAACAACATCAAATACAACTATGCTCTTAGCGTTGATGGAGATGCCTCTTCAAATCTAATCTATAGAACATTGTGGGCAATTGACCCAACAACTACTCCATTAAAACAGAGAAGCACTGAAAAATAGAGAAGAACTAAATAAAATATATGATTTCACTCATTCAAACAGAGAACTCTGATAAAACAAATTATTGAAAAAAATAGAACTGTGCTTTAAGAATAACAAGATCTTATAGTTTCAGGAAGTGGGACAACATCAAATTAGATGATGGATACAAATATTAAAGCAGTACAGCAACACAACAGAGAAGAACTGTGTGATTTCACCCATTCAAACTGTGTGAGCACCTGAAAAAAATAAAAAAACATAGAAGATGAGCTTACCGGAGGTGCCAATATAGGCGAAGCAGATGCTTTGATGTCTGTGGGAGAAAGGGTCACCAACGGTGATGCCCTAGGCGTCTGCGGGAGGAGGTCTGATGCTAGAGGGGGAAATGATTTAGGGAGTTGAAGAGTTAAAGTGTTGAGGCCGGAAGATCTTAAAACAACACAGCAGCAAAACAGAGAAGAACTGTGTGATTTCACCCATTCAAACTGTGTGAGCACCTGAAAAAAAGGCAGAGAAGATGAGCTTACTGGAGGTGCCGATGTAGGCGAAGCGAATGCATTGATGCCTGCAGGAGGAAGGGTCAGCAACGGTGATGCCCTAGGCGTCTGCGGGAGGAGGTATGAAGCTGGAGGGGGAAATGATTTATGAAGCATTGAGGCCGGGAGGGAGAAAAGCTTTTGGCATGCTACTGTCATTTGGGGGAGGAGACATGACAGGGGGAGGTGTGTTGTTGCCATAGCTTTCGACGGACATGAATTGGGAGAATACTTTGTGGCAGGATTTCCTTCTGCGAGAGATCAGGGGGCGGGATTACCTTTTGCGGGATTTTGTTGTACCAAAAGCCGATGATAGCGATTATTTAAAGAATTTTAATCAAAGGGCTAAAATCAAATCGTTGGTGTGCTCCCAAATATTCATATTCATTTATATAATAAAGATATATATCAAAAGATAGATAATAGTTCTCATTGAGAAATCAGAAGAAAGAGTAATAGGGCTTAAGCCTGATACATGTCCAAATGTAAAAGCATATAATCTCTCTCTAGTACATAATCATGCATAAACTAAACTAAACTCCCATCAACATGACACCTGGTAGTAGTAGTGCGTTGTAACAGCTCCTCAAGTCCTGCCTCATCGTGCTACTGGTCCTTTGAGACGTGCTGTTACTGCATCACAATATGCTCCTAAAATGATATGGTCCACTGGCCGTTAGTCAAAAGACTAAGTAATTATCATCCTCACCTCATCCCCACGACTCCTAAGCATCGTGCAGGAGGAAGTAAGTGTAGGACAACAAAACATAATAGAAAAGTAGGTGGCATGACACTATCTAACAGTTTCTATATTATATAGTAAACATCAGAAGTAGTAATAGTGGAAGAAGTAAATAAGTAAATGGTAAGCAGTAAATAAATATGAACAACTACATTACCATCACAGAAGCACCCCTTAACTTATATGAATGCACATACACACTTATAAGTTCAGGTTTCCAATTAAAACAACTCATCATATAAAATAGCTCATACTAATTTATATTGCGATCATCTGCTAGGAATGAATGTCTAGATATGCAATGCAATGCTTATGATTCATAATGAAAATCTCCCACACATGTCGACTCAATGCGCACAGACATTTTGTTCCCACTCTTTGGAGACAGCTAACCTCCCGGTCACCCCCGTCGTGGTCAAATAGTGGTTGGGGATCAGGCACCTCCCCACTCCTGGGCGGGTATACACACTACCCGGCCTAAGCCCTCTCTACTTCTCTCTACCCATCTCTGGTATACTTTAGAGTCTCTGTGTACCCATTGCTGGTATATCCAGTCTTAACAACTAAGTGATAGGTCATTAGAGAAAGTGTCACACTCCAGACTAAGCTGACCTCTAAACCTTATCGACTTTGCCAGGTCCATGTACTATTGTCAATGTGACAACCAGGCTAGTATTGAGGGCCTATAACACCAAATGCACATGCAAAGTATCACTCGCATCTATCTAATCCTCTAGCTCATAGGACTAACATGTCCTTGTAAACAACCATACCATTACTCCAGCTCGCATGACTAACAAGTCCTTGTCCACTCCATCCCATAACAAGGGATGAGGTGTAAACCCCCCCCCCCCCAAACTTTTGCCCGGGTCAGGCTGAAGGGGATCTTACTTGATAAAGGCGCCCACCTAGTGCTCCTTAAGAGTGTCAACCCACACTATTAAGCACTAGTTGGTCGCCTTGCTCGACTTGAACCACAACATTCACATCACATCACAGAGTTTAGCGGAAGCATTAACAGGAAGTCACCCCAAATTTATATATCAATATATATTTAACAGAAAACGCAAAAGGTCGTAGCCACTGTTTATACATGAAGCCCGTAGGTTATAATAGCACTACAAGTAGCAACTCATCTCTCTCTCTCTCTCAACTCTGCTCGCTAGAACTCACGTCTCGAAACTCTGGAGACGACGGGGGTGCCTCTGCTCGGGTAGTCCTATAAGCCGGCATATCGTCCTACAACAGCTGGTCACTACGGTGCTCTATCTCCTGTGAATGGTTATTAAGATAACTGTTAGTCACAGAGCTAAGTGGAATCAAATCTCCTCCCCAAATCCATATCTTGGGGACGAGCGCACAGACCCAACAAAATAAGTTAGCCGAAGCTGGAGAGGGTTAGAACAACATTTCATAAATGAGATAGGAGCAATCAAGGATATAGCATGATATAACTGGAATAGCATTAGTAATATTCATCAGTTATATTATAGGCTCTACTAGCATAACAGCACAATAGGTATTCAAACCTGAACGAACTTCGCAGGCCTTCAAGCCGCTCACATATTGCAGGTACTCATAGCCACACACACACCACCAACATTCACAGCCGCGCATACATCGCAGGCATTCACAGTCGTGCAAAATACCCTATGTAGACATAGAATGGACCGCTTATTTTCAATCAGGGTAGCGAGCCCTGCGGGCCTCATCGATGTGGTCGTCGGTGACAGTGGCTAGTACTGCCACTTCTGGGGGTGATCGTATTGCACATCCCAGGCCCTTGCGTACATCTCCGTACTGCATAGCCCAGGCCCTTACGTACATCTTATGTACAACTCCGCCATACAGGAGAAATCGCCAACCTTTCCCCACAACGGATTAGCCACGGATCTGTTGTGGGGGTCATAGAAGAGGAGGCGGGAGAGGGATTTAAGGCAATAACTGATGTCCATCTCATCACCGAGAATGGACGGCGGTGATCCTTCCCCGCCGACAACAAGGCGGTGGCCTTCTGCCACCACCGACCAGTCAATGCTAGATGTCGGCGCCGCCCCCGATCGGTTCGTCGGGGTCCGGCAAGTCTTTGGGTGGTGGTCTGGCGGCCTGCCGCCGCTGGCCACCGCCTGAAATCATCAACCCGAGAGTAGGGTGGCGGTGGCTCTGCTCCCAACGCCACCCTGCCTCTCCGGCATTTAACCTGGCCGCGAAACTACCCCTAGCCAGCATGTCGGGGGCATGGCTTCTCTTTAGTGGTGGCCAGCGACCAACCTCCGCCGGCCACCACCAGAGCAGAAATAGAGAAATTTTCTACTCTTCGGGTGCTGCTGGAGCGGCGTTTTATAGCGGCACCTCGGCTGGCCACCACCGGGGAAAGTGATCCCCGGTGGTTTAACCCTTTCCCAGTGCCACTGCCTGTAATGGGAGGGGATAACCTCCTACGGCCACCACCCGACCTGAAGCTCGGCTCGGGTGGTGTCGGCGGCACTCCGACCGCCGGGAGGTGCATGCAACATGCCAAAAGGATGAGGGAGGAGGAGGGGAAGAGTTTCCACATGTGGTTGGGGGGTTTGGGATGGTCCCGTCCAAGCCATCATTGGAGGTGGCAGGGAAGAAGTGTTGGGTCGGCTTTCCTGACGAGCTAGGGCTCCGACCAGGTGGGGGAAATTTGTTTTGAGCTGGTGAGGAGAAAGGCAAGGGTATGACCTTTTATAGGCTTGGAGAGGGTGGACAACCCTCCCTTAGCCAATATGGGATTAATCCCATGAGTGGAGGAACACCTCTTCTCCCCTCCACTTGCCTTGGCCATATGCAGCCATCAAGGGTGGCCTACAGGTGGCAGCAGTCAAGAGAGGGGGGAAATGTTGGTGGGCTTGGGCTTGGACCTTGATTCTTAAGGAGAGAAAAAAGGAGCTGAAGGGAAAGGTTGGGCATACCCTGGCTCATGGCCCATTCCTTATCATACGGCTGGTTTTAGGTGGCCCAAGGGGTGAGAGAGGGTAAGGCAATAATCAATTATGGAGAGGAGGTGGGCTCCTCCATGAGGGAAATTCCAAAAATTGATTTTAGAAGGGGGGAGGGGGGTTGACCAAAGTCAACCTTAGGGTGGGTCCCCCATACTAGTCAAAGTCAAAGTGGGTCCAAGACATCGAGAGTTGGGTCAAAGTTGGGGTGTCGTGTCAGAATTTATGTGCGCACACTTTTCGATGCATAATTATGCTTGATTTGACCACGGGTTGACCATTCATATTTGAAATTGACCGGGACGAACTCGGTTGACTTTGTATTGACCATACGAGTCCAATGCCTCTGACTGGGGTCAAATCGGAGTTCATTTGCTAATTATCCAAAATCTGTGTCGCGGTGCGCTAAAACAGTCAAATTGCTATTATTCGTCGTTAGACTTTGGGTTGTGACGCAATGAGTTCCAGTGGGTTCATATTGACTATACGAAACCATATAAACTGACAGAACTCAAATCAAAGTTCTCTAGGTCATTTTCCAAAAATCTCGTTTTCACGATAATTTATTAGGAATGACCATATTTACCATAAGACATCGGAGTCTAGCGGAATGAGTTCCAATGCGTTCGTATCAATTACACGAAGCTATAGGAACTGACAGAACTCCAATCAGAGTTTTCTAGCTCTATATACCCTGCTTAGGGTTGCCTCCTACCCGAGTGTGGGCCATGGGTAGAGGTTCGGGTTACTTTTATTGGGCCCACTAATGTTCTGGTAGTCCAATAAAAGTCGGGATGTTACAATACAATAAAAATAAAAGGATTTTCGTCCCCGAAAATCTGCTCAAAGTAGGGGAAAAAGAAATAACATACCTAGGAAAATAGTTCCGGGTATTTTACTCTAACAATCGCCTCTGGTTCCCATGTGTACTCTTCTAGTCCGTTATTTGACCATAATATCTTAACCATTGGAATGACCTTGTTGCACAGATTCTTTTTTTATGATCCACTACCCAGATTGGCTCAAGTTGGACGGATCTATCAGCTTGTAGTTGAACTGGTGGGGTTGATAGATGCTGCTCTGGTTTTTGGAGAACTTGCCTCAAGGATGAGACATGAAATACGTCGTGAAGATTTCCCAATTCTGGGGGCAGGGCTAACCGATAGGCAACGGGGCCAACATGCTCTATCAGCTGATAGGGGCCCAAGTAGCGGGAATCTAGTTTCTTTTACTTCTTTAACTAGGAGACACCATGCATGGGCTTAATTTTCAAAAATATCATCTCTCCTACGCTAAACTTCACCGGTCGGTGCCGGTCATCATAATATTTGGTCTGTCGGCTCTGTGCTTCCCACATTCGCTCTTAGATTAGTCGTATCGTTGCCGTAGTATCATAAATATAATCCACTCTCAAGGCTTATAGGTCCTCATCTTGAGCCCATGTTAGTGAAGTTCGGCAACGTCTCCCATACAATGCCTCGTATGGGGCCATCTTGATGCTGACCTGATAGCTATTATTATATGAAAATTAGACAAAGACAACAACTATTCTCATGGCTTGTTGTGCTCTACTATGCAAAGTCGGAGTAGATCCTCCATCGTCTGATTTATCCTTTCCGTCTACCCATCTGTCTGAGGATGGAAGGCGGTGCTGAAGGCCAACTGGGTCCCCAAGTATGCCTGCACCTGCCTCTACTCCTTAGATGTGAAACGTCCATCACGGTCCGACACAATGGACTTCGGTACTCCATGGAATCGGACTATCTAGTCTATAAACATCCTGTCCAGGATGTCAACTCCGTCACCCTGTCGGTTTGGAATAAACCGTGCCACATTAGTAAACCGATCCACGACAACCCATATAAAGTCATTTTTGGTACGGGATCGGGGTAAGTCGTGAACGAAATCCATGGAAATATCATCAAATTTCTATTCTGGTATCGGTAGGGGCTGAAGCAGGCCTCCTGGGTTGCGACACTCAGCTTTAACCCTCTGGCATGTCTTACACTGATCCACGAAGTTGGTGACGTACTTCTTCATTCCAGGCTAGTAAATAGTCCTGTGAAGATCGACATACATTTTAACCACATCAGGATTAATAGAGTACCTTGACTGGTGCACCTCTCAAAGAATTTCATCTCGGATTCCCCCAGTATAGGGCATAAATACACAGTGCTTGAATTATAAGATCCCATCGTGTAGGTTAAACTCTTCTTGTGCTCCGTCTTGTAGGGACTGGATGATTAGAGCCACTTCTGGGTCGATATTCTAAGATTCCCGTATTCAATCCCAAATATCGCATTGGATCTCCATCCAATAAATCTGTGCTTGGTATTCTTCCGGATATCTACGAGTAACAAGAGTAACCTCTAGCTCCATCGGGGACTGGAACCAATCTTTTGGAATCTACTCCATCCAGTTTCCGGCTGTTGAGGGCTAGCGCCTCAGTGCGTCGGCCACTCTATTGGCCTTTCTGGAGTGGTACTGGAGAGCGAAGTCGTAATCACATAGAAATTCCAACCACCGACACTGTCGGAGGTTCAACTCCTTTTGTGTAAAGATGTATTTGAGGCTCTTATGGCCGGAGAAGATTTCACACCTTACCCCGCACAGGTAGTGCCTCCAAATTTTGAGGGCAAAGACGACGGTGCCAAGATCCAAGTCATGGGAGGCGTAGTTCAGCTCATTTAGCTTTAACTGGCGAGAAGCATAAGCCACTACCTTACCGTACTACATTAAGACAGCTCCTAATCCTTTCATGGATGCATCTGTATATATTCGAAATCCTTCTGTTCCTGAAGGGATTGTATGGATCGGGGCATAGGTTAACTGCCTCTTCAACTCAACAAACGCAACCTCGCATTATGACATCCACCGAAACATAACATCCTTCCTGGTGAGGTACGTGAGGGGTAGCGCAATCTTAGAGAATCCTTCCCCAAATTTTCGGTAGTAACCAACAAGTTGGTGGACATTTTTGAACCTTTTGGATCTTGGCTTAGTACACCGCCACACCATTTTTGTTAATGGTATGCCACAAAAATCCAACTTCTTCTAACCATAATTCGCACTTACTGAACTTGGCGAAGAGAGAGTGTTCCCGAATTTTAAGTAACACCATCCGCAGATGTCTAGAATGATCAGCCATGGTTTTTGATGTCGTCGATTAAGACAATTACGAAAAGATCTAGAAAGGGCTCGAACACCTTATTCATTAGAGACATAAAGGCAGAAGGGGCATTGGTGAGCCCAAACGACATTACCATAAACTCATATAGCCCGTAGCGAGAGCTAAAGGCAGTTTTGGGGGTGTCCTCCTCCCGAACCTGAAGCTGATAGTAGCCAGTTCTTAAGTACATCTTGGAGAATACGAATGTTCCTTGGAGTTTATCGAACAACTTGTCGATCCTTGGGAGAGGATATATATTCCGTATAATAAGCTTGTTCATCTCCCTGTAGTCTATGCATAAGCGCAGCGTCCCGTCCATTTTATTCACAAACAACATGGGGGCTCCCCAGGGCGAGGAATTTGGGCGGACAAATCCAGCATCTTTCAAATCTTGACGTTGTATCTTCAACTCAGTTAATTCCTTGGGGGGGAATCTGGTAAGGTGCTCGGGACACTGGTCGAGCTCCGGACACGAGCTCGATCTGGAAAATCGACTTCTTGCTGTGGGGGCAATCCCGGGAGGGATTCTAGGAATTCATCTAGAAAATCTCGTACTTTCGGCACCTCGGCGAGTACTTGATATTTTCCATTTCGAAGTAGATAAGAAATAATTCGTTTTTTTGTCGGACTGATCTCACAGTCTGAGAGGAAGTCAAAACAATACGAGAGACAGAGGGTATACCTGTCAGCGTAACGACCTGTCCGTCTGGGTTCTGAAGCTTGACCTCCCGGGTTGAACAGTTTATCTGGGCCTTATGCTCGGCCAGCCAGTCCATCCCCAGTAAGAGGTCGAATCCAGTTATTGCTAGGATCGTGGCGTAAATTTTGAATTCCACGTCTCGTATCATAGTCTCTAATGAGCATTTTTACGTCGTCATGTCTGGTCCGTCTGGTAGACGAATCCTTATAGACAGTCTAGACGAGCGAACGACATTTTCCTTAAATGAAATAAAGTGCTGAGATACAAAGGAGTGTGTTGCTCCAGTATCAAAGAGAGTTTTTGTGGGGTATCCTTCTACCAGAAGTAATCCTAAAGGAGTATTCATATATATATATATATATATATATATATATATATATCTTTTAACAGAACCTATATCTGATATGGATATATACATGCACAGAAGCTAATACATAGGTAGTAATATCCGATGTATTTCTATCATCTAAGATATATACCTATCACCACATCGGGGGTTGGTCCATGCTAAAGATCTAAGGCGTAAGCCTCCAAGGGTGATGTGCGGCCCCGCTGTCCTCTCCTACCAGCTCTACCTCTGCGGCCTCTTGTCTCTGTCCTCGTACCACTTGTCCTCCCTTAACAGCTCCTAATCCTAGTCTTCCTGCTGCCTACAGGCAGAACACCCTCATATTTCCCGATTACTTGCACAGGAAGCAGTTCCCTGCAAAGGGAACATCTCATCGGGCTATCGGCACTGGCTTTGGTACTGTAGCTGGTCTGGGCTCCTATTGCGATGTTGGGGGTGTTGGTGGGCGCCTATATGGTTGTCTATGCTGTCTCTGTCTGCGATCTCTCTCCTGTTGGCAGGGAGCATGACCTCTGGGGACCTCAACCTATCCTCATCGTTGTTGGGCTACCATCCTTTCATATAACTCAAACGATGCAGCGTGAGTCACAATGGTGTGGAAGGTGGACTGAGAGATCATAATCAAGGCCTTCCCCAGGTCATCTCGCAAGCCTTGGTAAAAGCGAGCAGCTCTATCTATGTCTGTGGCTGTAAAGTTCCCAGCAAAACGTGTCAGGTGGATGAACTCTCTCTCATAATCTAGCACCGTCCGGTCACCCTGTCAGATGTGCAAGAACCTCTCCTACAGCGCAACTCGGTCGGTGTCCAAGATAAAGTGCTCTAGAAAACCTTTGAGGACTCCCCCCACAGGATTGTGCTCAATGGTCGTCCTCTGAACGTTGAGCGGCTGGACGCTCTCCACAAGTCTCTAGCATACCCCTCTAATAAAGTCACTACTAGAGACACTGCTGCTACTATCGGGCACATCATTCCTACCAACAGCTCTTCTACACACACGACCCACTCCTCTACCGATATGGTAGTCTTCGTGCCTCTGAAGGTAGGAGGCCTTGTCCCCCGGAGGGCCGTCAACAAGTCAGTGGGTACCACTAACTGCTATGGTGGTTGTGCCAAATCCATCCGGAACATCGTTAAAATAGATGTCAGCGACTGCCCCAAGTCTGTCTTGGCGAACGATATAGCTGCAAGAGCAACCAGATCTAGAGGTGGGGTGGCAGGGACATATCCTCTAGAAGAGGATCTCCCGTTACTGGACACCGGTATCTGGAGAAGTAACATGAATCAAGTGTAGGTATTTTGCAAAAATAGGGGAAATTTGTAAAAGATTAACAAAGCGGCAACAAAGTTGCGTGGGTGTGCAATCGCATAGTCCAGAATCCATAAGCCTCTACACTAGGGCCTACCAGGCTTCCGCTGCATGGTTCGTACCGAACCAAAGAATGAAGCAAGGGACGAAGTGATCCTGAGATTGCTCCACAAGGAAGGATCATGATCGCTCTGATCCATTTGTAAGACCCCCCCCCCCCCCAAACCATTACCCGGGTCAGGCCGGAGGGGATCTTACTTGTCCAAGGCATCCACCCAGTGCTCCTTAAGAGTGTCAACCCACACTATTAAGCACAAGTTGGCCGCCTTACTCAACATGAATCACAATATTCACATCACATCATAGAGTTTAGCAGAAGCATTAATAAGAATCCACCACAAATATATATATATATATATATATATATATATATATATATATATATATATCAATATATATTTAACAGAAAATGCAAAAGGACGTAGCCACACATGTTGCTCGTAGGCTATAATAATACTACAACTAGCAACTCCTCTCTCTCTCAACTCTGTTCGCTAGTACTCATGTCTCGAAACTCTGCAGACGACAAGGGTGCCTCTGCTCGGGTAGTCCTATCACCTGGCGTATAGTCCCACAACAGCTGGTCACTACGATGCTCCATCTCCTATGAATGGTTATTAAGATAACCGTTAGTCACAGAGCAAAGTGGAATCAAATCTCATCCCCGGATCCATATCCTAGGGACAAGCTTACACATACAATAAAATAAGATACTCGAAGTAAGAGAGGGTTAGCACAACATTTCATAAATGAGTTAGGAGCAATCAAAAAGTATATCATGATATAATTTGACTAGCAACAACAATATTCATCAGTTATATTATAGGTTCTACTAGCATAGCAACACAATAAGTATTTAAACCTGAACGAACTTCGCATGCCTTCAAGCCGCACACAACCGCGCACACAACCGCATGCATTCACAGCCGCGCACACACCGCGGGCATTCACAACTGCACACACATCGCATGCATTCACTGCCGCGTACAATACCCTATGTCGACGTAGAATGGACTGCTTCTTTTCAAGCAGGGTAGCGAGCCCTGCGGGCCTCACCGATGTGGCCGTCAGTGATAGTGGCCGGTCCTGCCACTTCTGGGGGTGATCATACTGCACAGCCCAGGCCCTTACGTACATCTCTATGTACTCTTGGATGTGAGCGACATCCCATGATTCATCATTTTGGCCGACCAGCGGAGGAAACCCAACGGGGAAGAAAACATGATGGCCGGTCACCGATGGAACTCATCTCCATGTCTCCTTGAGTCGTTGAAATTCCCGCACCAGTACGAACAGTTTGCTGAAGTAACTTACCCGCCGCAATTTACCGCAAACACTTTATAGGCAAGCACAATAATCAATTTCACTAACACGCACCGGGTCGGTAGCAGCTTGCCCTACTATGCTTTAAATAATTCGGGCAAACAACATATGTCTCGACTTTTGATAAGGAGAGTGGGAGCTCTTTATTTGGGGCTAACTTAGGAGGAATATCTCAACTCCTGTTATCCCCAACTAAGGCTAAACCTATCAAATCACTGCCCGTCAGGGCAGGACCAGCGCTTAGAATCGTAACCTACAGAACAAAGTGCGGTATTAAAAATTGTTATTAGTATAAGCTGCAGAATTGAAATACTATACAGAAATAGGTCCAGTAGGACACTGGAGTAGTACTGAACTAAAAGTAAGTACTGAAAGGAACTGGACCAGTATGAGACTGAAATAATTTTTTTTTAAAATGAACTGAACTGAAAGTAAGTACTGATAGGAATTGGACCAGTACGAGACTGGAATAATACTTAAAAAAATAAACTGTGCTGAAAGTAAATAGCTAGGACCAGTACGAGACTGGAATACTGAAAAGAAAGTACTGAACTAAAATGAATAAATGAACTGGACCAGTACGAGACTGGAATAAAACATAAAGAAAATGGTTAGTAGTCCAATCACTCCATTCAGGAGGCTTCAAATCTATCTCCGTTCTCAGGAGGCATGTTCAGTTCCATCTCCATTCTCAGGAGGCATGTTCAGTTCCAGCTCCGTTCACAGGTGGCTTAGTTCAGTTCCATCTCCATTCTCAGGAGGCTTAGTTCAGTTCCATCTCCATCCTTAGGAGGCTTAGTTTGGGTTTCACCCATTATTTAGGTCTGATAATGGTTTCGTTGCATTCTTTATTGTTGCGGGTTAATCAGACCTGAAGAATTTAAGGTTACCCCATTTTTTATTTGTCGAGCATGTCTGCTCGTATTTTCATTTTCCAAACTTGTATGATTTACTTGAGAGCTTTATTAATGCCAACACCACCTCCGATCGGTTTGCCGGTGGACGACGAGTCCTTGGGTGGTGGTTCGGAGACCTACCGCCGCAGCCACTGCCTGAAATCATCAACCCGAGAGCAGGGTGGCGGCAGCTATGCTCCCAGCACCATCGCGCCACCCTGCCTCTCCGGCGTTTAACCTGTTTGTGAAACCACCCCTGTCCAGCGGGGTAGGGCTTCTCTCCGGTGGTGGCCCGGCAACCAGCCGTCGCTGGAGCAGAAACAAAGAAATATTTTGCTCTCTGGGTGCCGCCAAAGATGCATTTTCCGGCGGCACCTCGACTGGACACCACTGGGGAAAGTCATCCCCGGTGGTTTAACCCATTCCCAGCACCACTACCGGCACTGGGAGGGGCTAACCTTCAATGGACACCACCCGACTTGGAGCTTGGCTCGGGTGGTGCCGGCAGCGCTCCAGCCGCCGAGAAGTGCATGAAGTATGTCAAAAGGATGAGAGAGGAGGAAGGGAAGAGTTTCTGCCTGTGGTTGGGGGCTTTGGGATGGTCCCGACCAAGCCTCCATTTGAGGTGGCGGGGAAGAAGTTTTGGGTCGGCTTTCCCAGCGAGCTAGGGCTCTGGCTAGGTGTGGGAAAATTAGTTTGAGCTGGTAAGGAGAAAGACAGGGGGTATGGACTTTTATAGGCTTGGGGAGGGTGTCCATACCTCCCTTAGCCAATGTGGAATTAATCCCATGAGGGGTAGAACTCCTCTCCTCCACTTGCCTTGGCCATGTGCCAGCCTGCAAGGGTGGCCTACAAGTAGTAAAAATCAAGAGAGGGGGGAAAAGTTGGTGGGCTTGGGCTTGGACCTTGATTCTTAAGGGAGAAAAGAGGAGGGGAAGGGAAAGGTTGGGCCTACCTTGGCCCATGGCCCATTCCTTATCATGTGGCTAGTTTTAGGTGGCCCAAGGGGTGAGAGGGGGTAAGGCCCTAATCAATTATGGAGAGGAGGTGGGCTCCTCCATGAGGAAAATTCCAAAAATTGATTTTGGGTGGGTCCCCCATGTTTATCAACACTAGGGTGGGTCCCCCATGTTGGTCAAAGTCAAAATGGGTCCAAGACATAAAGAGTTGGGTCAAAGTTGGGGTGTCATGTCAGAATTTATGTTTACATGCTTTTCGGTACACAATTATGCTTGATTTGATCACGGGTTGACCATTCGTATTTGAAATTATCCTGGACTAACTTGGTCGACTTCGTATTGACCATACGAGTCCAATGCCTCTGACCTGGGTCGAATCGGATTTCGTTTGCTAATTATCCAAAATCTGCGCGTCGTAGTGCGCTAAAACGGTCAAATTGTTGATATTCGTCGTTAGACTTCGAATTACGACGCAATGAGTTCTAGTCGGTTCGTATTGACTATACAAAACCATAGGGACAGATAGAACTCAAATCAGAGTTCTCTAGGTCATTATCCAAAATATCGTTTTTGCGACGAATTACGAGGAATGATCATATTTACCATATGACATCGGAATCTAGCGGAACGAGTTCCAATGCATTTGTATCGATTACACAAAGTCATAGGAACAGATAGAACTCCAATAAGAGTTTTTTAGCTCTATATACCCTACTTAGGGTTGCCTCCTACCGGAGTGTGGGCCATGGGTAGAGGTTCAGGTTACTTTTATTGGGCACACTGGGGTTCTGGTTGCCCAATAAAAGTCGGGATGTTATACGAGGTTCATTGTATCTTTAATCTCCTACTTAGACTCAGTGTTGTAGATGTCGGCCGACATGTCCGACATGTCGGCCAACATAAAGGTTTTGGGTGTAAACCGCAACTAAACCGGTTTGTTTGTCAAAAATATCGTTTTGTAAAAAAACGGCGGTATATCCCGATATATCGATATATCTCTAATCCGATATTTCGGTTATTATATTTAATATATAAAAAAACAGTTCACGGGACCCGTATTTTTCTACTTCACGAGTTCATTTCACGCATTCGACATTTCTCGCTCTACCCTAAATTTTACCGGAGAGTCGCTCTGGAGGAGTGGTCGACACCCGACAGCTCCTTCTCCGGTGACGAGGCAACGAATCTGCATCACAGGCGAGGAGTAGAAGACGACGTCGAGCTTTCTACGAATCGGCATCGCAGGCGAGGACACGAGGAGCCGACGCCGAGTTTTATTTTGAGTTATTATATTGATCAAGTCATAAGATCTAAAAGTTTTATTAACCTTGTATTACTGTAAGCTTCTTACTTATGCTATAGTTTGGTTTTTTTCTTGCAATAGCTAAGTTTATACCTTTTCTTGTGTAAATCTGCAATGATTTTTGTTTCCCCTTTGCACTTCTGACTTATGTTAACATTATTTTGTTAACTTTTGCTATAGTGATTTTTGCAATAGCTAAGAAAAACTCACATCCAACACTGCATAATTACATGAGCTTCTTCTTTATCTTTCAAAATTATTTCAAAGAAAATGTTATAAATACTTATTTGTCTATACATTACTATAGTTATTTGTCTGTACATTTTTACTTATTTGCAAAAAATATGTTTATAAATACTGTTATCTTTATTTAAATATTAAAATCCGATATTGTAAAATATCTCCGATATATCCCCCGCAATCCGACATACGACATTTCAAACCCAAACCGACATGAACCCGACATCCGACATCTACAACCTTGCTTAGACTACTCATGTCTATTGATAAATATACCTAGGACTTAGGTGAATCTTGGACTTTCTGAGCTCTACCCAGTGAAGGGCTCGTAATAATACTAGAAAATATGATGGGCTAAATCCCAAATCTCCATTTCTCAAGATATTTACTGTTATTGGTGTCTTCCCTTTCTATGCTACCATTCTCTCAAGTTACACAAGATCTATCCTATAGTGGGTTATACCTCTTATAGGGCAGCAACGATCTTTCATCAATCTCCGAGCTTAACTACTCCCCTTATGGTCCATGTACACTAACTCACATCACCACTTGGTAAATACCATAGGAATCAAACCAACATCATACAATGATCCCTGATGGGGAACCCCTGAATAGGTTCGACCGCCCCGTAGAATCAAAAGTCACGATCCAAGCCTCCAGTCGCAATCACATAAATCCAGAACCACCTCGTGCGAGCACTATCGCGCACTCGCGAGGTCACGCGTTCCCGCTCCGGCTGGCTTGAGCTTCCAGCCGCGCACGGGTACGCGCATAGCAATGCTAAATCGCGTGCGCCCACGGTAAACCCGCACACGATTTCAGCCGTGCACATGTGTGCTCTACTTGCCAAGCGCGCGCGCATGCAGTTTCTGCCACGCGCATGGCGTGTGGTTTCTATCGTACGCTGGGCGCGGTAATTCCAGGAGGAGTGTGGCCTTTCCACCACCCTCCTCCTCCTCCTCTTTTTTAATGCCCAAGAGTGGTGACCGATATGACCACCCGTCCTCTGCTTAACGCCGCCCCTAACTGGGGCGGCGACCTTCTCTTCACCCCAGACGGGCGGCCATTTGGCCGCCCGTACCCTACCAGGCCGCCGCCCTTAAGCAAGGGTGGTGGCCTCCTTTTTGCCTGGGACAGGCGGCCAATTGGTCGCCCGTCCTTTGCCGGCGGATGCCCCCTAGCATGGGGTGGCCTCCTTTTTACCCAAGGGCGGCCGCCCATCCTCTGTCGGCCGCGTCTAACATGGGGCGGCCTTCTTTTCACCCGGGACGAGCGGCCATTTTATCACCCGTCCTATTCCGGCAGCCCTTGTTTTGGGGCAGCCTCCCCTTACCTCGACCTGTCGGCCTTCCTCTGGCGGCCTGCCATGTCCCTCCAAGCAAGCGTTGGGTTCGCCATCGCCGGTTTTACACGACCTTCATCGTCACTTCTCTCCCGCAGTCATCGTTGATGAGAAATCTTCCCCCTCGCCACTGCCTGTCGTGCATCATGTGTATTCTCTGCCATCCGATCACGCTCCCACGATCTCCGTCGTCTGTTATGTGGGAAACCCCCCACGTAACCTCTCACATTATCTCCCGTAATAGGGGAAGTGCAATGCCAAAAAAACGAATTGGTCTACGTTTAACATAAATTATAAAATTAATGTGCATATTAAACTGTAGTACTGTAAAAAAAATTATAAAATTTCGGCCTATTAATAGCAATCATGGTGGTTATATGCTGCGGATAACTGTGTAACCTCCATAACCACCAATGAAGCCTATACATAGGACCCCATATCCCCATATAGTTCTCATTCTCTCCTTCACAGGAAAATCCTCCTACGGATTTTTTGTCTCCTCCCTCCTTCATCTCCTTCTCCCCCTTCGAAGATCTTCAAGCATTCTTTGAAGATTTCCTTCGTCTTTGAAGCCTACTTCGAGGATCTTCATCTTCTTAGCCCGAGATTTATCTTTCCTCCATCCCTCTTCCTTGCGCGCTATTGCACGCGTCTCTTCCACGCGTCGTCCCCTTGTGCGCTCTCGCACGCATTTCTCCCTTATATGCTCTTGCATGCGCCGCCTCCTTGCGCGCACTCACACACATTTCTCCGTGAATGCTCTCACACACATCTCTCTTTTACGCGCTCGCGCAACCTGTTGGAACCCCATTTTAGGTTTGGGCAAGTACTACTATTAGATTTTTTTAGATGACCCACCATGTATAGTCTAGGGTCATAGGTTTTCCATGGTCAAAATCAGTAGCACCAATCAGTACCCTCCAGAAGACTTCAAAGGAAAAGACAATTTAAAGATTGCAGAAAAAGTCGCTCGACGATAGCTGAACACAGCTCGACGATCGTCGATCTCAGATCGATGAACTCAGAGTTCCTTCTCTGACTTGAGCTCAATGAAAGTCTAGCTGAGATCGACGATCTATGATCTCGTATCAGAATCTCGGCTCGACGAAGTGCCTTCTCAGCTCGACGAACTTGGAGCTCAGATTGGGAAGTACTTTTTTAGATCGACGAACTTGGAGCTCAGATTGGCAAATACATTTTTCAGATGGATGAACTTGAAGCTCAGCTCGATGAACTTGGAGTTCAGGTCGATGAAATCTTTGTTAAGCTTGAATAACTCTTTCCAGGTTCTGTTCGATTATTCTCTGTTGTTTCTCAGTCCGACTATCAATTTGATTTCAAATTTCATTCTATTAAGGCAGTAATGCTCTGATAATTAATGCTCATATTCTTAAGAATATAGCCGTTCCTGGCAGCATTAATTATGGTCTTCACAAAGTTATTACTCTACCATTTTTATCCGGGACAGTTAGGGAAATACATTGAAGGAAGAAATTAGTCGTTCCGGATTACAGGATTTATGCAGATTTTTCAAAGGAAAGTTTTCAAAATTGAAATATATTATCAACATATAAAAAGCAATTTTCTTTTTAGAAGACAACAGTAATACAGAGACATACAGACACAACAAAAAGAATACACACGGCAGTGAGTCAGTGAAAAAAATATTAGCAGACAGTGAAGAACAACACAGCTTTCATACACTCAGTGTTCATCATCTTCTTTAGGCTTTCAAGGGACAATCAATCAAAAATCAGTCCAAAAAGCTTCTGAAGAGCAACATCATTTGAAGGCTTAACCCCTGAAGTAAAGCTTCCACTCCTGATCAGATTTCTATAACTCAGGGGAGCTTTGACAACATCAACAAAATCCACTACTCTTCTCTCGCATTATTGACAGAGAAGAACATCATCTTTACTTTCTTTTACCAGTGTATAGGGTTATAACTCCCTTCAAAAGTTAGTCTCTTTTGATTGTTAAGTCTCCTGATCAAAAGACTTAGTTTGGTTTTTGGGCATCTAATCAAAAACTCAAAGGGTTGCTAGATCTCCCTTAGAAAAATAGATCTTGTAGTGACAGGACACCTGAGCAAAAACCTGTGGTGGCAGGGTACCTGATCAAAAACCTGTAGTGAATTCCTACCACGGTGGTAGAAGAGTGGATGTACCCAAGTTTATTGGGGAACCACTATAAATTTCCTTGTGTCATCTGGTTGTGCTTTAATTTTTTATTTTCTGTGTTGTGATACTTCTTGATTTTTATATATATATATATATATATATATATATATATATATATATATATATATACTTTTATGTATCACCTATTTTAATTCGCTATAAAAACAAAGTTAAATTTTAAAATACTCTATTCACCCCCTAGAGTTAGTAAGATTTATCCCTCACTTTCTTTGGTATCAGTGGTTTTCATTTTATATCAAAAGTGACTTTCAATTGGTATCAGAGGGAGGTTGATTGGTTTCACATGCTAACACTTGAACCAAAAGATCTTTGATAGATCCTAGTTACTCTAGTGTCTTTATATCATGACACAAAATAAAGAATATAAGCACCTCTGTTATACCACCACCTGAGTGGACAGAATTGCTGATGCTAAAGCAATGAATATTCTGGCCCAAATCATGTCTAATGACATATTCCAGAAGGTTGCTTAATGTACTTCAACAAAGGCCATTTGGGACTCACTAAATGCATTGGTTGCAGGTTTTGTAGATGAAAGGAAAAAACTGGAGATCCCATTTGATCTCTCAATATGAAAATTTCAAGAAGGGTGAATCTGAATTAGTTGTTGATATGTACACCAGACTCAGCCTCATCATCAATGAGCTGAAAACTCCAGAGAAGGACATCTCATTGACAAAATTCAATGACAAGATCCTTACATGCTTCCCTAACACATGGGATTCAAGGATCTGGCCAATCAAGGAAGCCAGAAGCTTGAATGAGATCTCAACAGAGACCTTGTTGGGAAAGCTCAAATCTTATAAGCAGCTTATCAAGACAAGGGAAGATGAACAAGTGGCTTCACCTTCAGTAAGAAAAGAGAAAAGCATAGCTTTTCATGCTACAAATGAAGAAGAATATCTTCCAATAAATGAAGACCTCATGAGTCTTCTGGCCAAAAGATTCTACAAGATGACCAAGAAGGATTTCAGAAGAAGATCTTCCAGAAAAGAAGATAAGCCAAGGTATGATAAAACCCCTACTAAAGAGATTGTATATTATGGATGCAGGAAACCTGGACACATACTACCAGAATGTCCAGAAATATAGAAGAAAGACAAGAGAAAAGAGAAAGACTCCAAGAAAAATTCCAGCAAGCCCTCCTCTAGAAAATACAAAAAGGAGAGAGGATTTGTTATTGCGACATGGAGTGATTCAGAAGAAGAATCTTCATCCAACTCCAGTGAGGATGAAGAAGAGGCCAAGGCCAGAGAAATATGCTTTATGGCAATCAATGACTCTTGCAGCAACCTTGAAGTTGCGCATTCAGAAGCAGACAATTCTGAAGATGAATAAGAATTAGAAAAAGATCAGGTAATCTCTTCTTTTGACTTTACTTCAGAACTTTTTAAAACTAAATTTAAATTATTATGTAATGATCTAATTAAATCTGAGAAGGAAATCAAACTTCTCAGAGAGAAATTAATTGAATTTGAAAATATATCTTCAGAAAACATAAAACTGAAAGAAGAATTGAAAACTGTAAATGAACAAATATTTTCTTTAGAAAATAAACTAAATGAGGCTAAATTATTTGAAGAATCCCTTAATGGGAGAATCATCAAATTGATGGACATCATAAGCACAATCAATGTCATACTTAATGGCAAACTAGGCTTAGGAGCTTCATCAAGTCAACCTCCTATTTTTTAGAAAAAAATTTTATCAACCCCCATAAAATTCATTACTGCAAAAGGTAAAGAAAAGGTAGAAGATAGTAATAAAGAAACAGAAATTTTACATAAGACTCAACCGAAGAAAAAGAAAATTTTTAACAAAAATTATGTTCAACAGATTTCGTCGAACCAAGCTCGACGAAATGAATACGGTTCGTCAAACTCAGATTGACGAACTATGAACGCAAATTTTAGGTATAACTATTCGTCTAACTACACTCGATGAACTCAATATGATTCGTCGAACCGCGGTCGATGAACGTGGGGCGCAGAGAATAAATACTTTCATTCTCTGAGCGTAGTTCGACGAACTCATCCCAAATCGTCGAACGCAGATCGACGAACTTATCAAAATTCGTCGAACCCAGTTTCTTGTAACAGAAACTTGAATTCTTTTCAAAATATTAATAAAACTAAAACATTTATTAATCCTTTTACTCAATGGATAATTCCTCCTAGGAGATATCATCCATTAGGCTATAAGAATCAACCAGATTATTTTTACATTTCAAGTTATACATTTGAAAGAAATTTAGGACTCAAGGTAACCTAGGTCAAAAACACCTAACTTTCTTTCTACAGGTAAAGAAATATCCTACCACAGAGCAACAGTGGTACTTGGATAGTGATTGTTCAAAACATATGCGGGTTCAAAGGCCAATCTCAGTGATTTCAATGCAAAGCTTGAACCCAGTGATTTTTGGAGACTCCAACTATGGACAAACAAAAGGCTATGGAAATGTCAGGATTGGAGCAGTGATATTAAAAAAAGTTGCTTATGTGAATGGTCTGAAGCATAACCTCATCTCCATAAGTCAGTTATGTGATGAAGGTTATAAGGTAACCTTTAACAAGTATTTATGCATTATTTCTTCTAGTTTAAAAGAAATTATTTTAACTGGTATTAGACAAGGCAACATATATCTAGTTAATTTTAATTCAGCAAAATCTGAAATTTGTTTATTTAATCAGACTAGTAAGGCTAGTGAATTATGACATAAGAGATTAGGACATGTAAACCTTAGGACTATAGCTAAATTATCTAAGGATAACCTTATCAGAGGACTACCTTCTAGCCCCTACAAGAAAGAATGACTCTACTGGGCTTGTTAATTAGGCAAACGAACTAAA
Source organism: Platanthera zijinensis (assembly GCA_039513925.1). NCBI lineage: Eukaryota > Viridiplantae > Streptophyta > Magnoliopsida > Asparagales > Orchidaceae > Platanthera > Platanthera zijinensis. The sequence continues at coordinate 58,350,411 of CM077078.1, forward strand.
AATAGTTTTAAATCCATTAATAAAAGTGATTCTACTTGCTACATATGGACCTTTTTGGACCTATTGTAGTACAGAGCTATGGAGGGAAGTCATATACCTTAGTGATTGTTGATGATTTCTCTAGATTCAGTTAGGTTTTCTTTCTAAAAAATAAGTCAGATAACTTTAAAGTTCTTATAGACTTTCTTAAGAGCATACAAATTGAGTACTCTACTCAAGTTGCATTGATCATAAGTGATCATACCATTGAGTTTGAATCTCTTTTCATGCAAGAATTCTATGAGAAGGAAGGTATCAGACATTGTTTTTCTGCTCGTAGAACTCCTCAACAAAATGGGGTAGCTGAAAGAAAAAATAGAACTCTGATTGAATCTACAGGGACATTACTTGCAGATGCTCACTTGCCCCTATCCTTTTGGGCAGAGATAGTAAGCACAGCAAATTATATTCTGAATAGATGTCTGATTCATAAACTTAAGGGTAAGACCCTCTTTAAATTACTTAAAGGGAGGAAACATAAAATAAACTATTTTAAAGTTTTTGGTTGCATGTGCTATATTCACAACAATGACAAGACATATCTTAGAAAAATTGAAGTCAAAGCTACAGAGGAAATTTTTCTTGGATATTCCCAAGTTAGCAAGGCTTATAGGGTGTTTAATAAATCAACTTTAAAAATGGAAGAATCTATACATATAACTTTTGATGAGACTAACATGTTTTACAAGGAGAGAGACATCTCTACCATAGAAAATTTGCAGGTACCAAATCTGTGTGAGAAATTGGATGACTTAATCCTAACCTAAGAGGATATATCACATCCTTCTCAATAGATTATTGATGATGACAATGATGAAGAAATTCAGGAACAGATTGCTGAAGATATTGTGGCTAATGAAATTCCACCAGAGGAATTAGCACCACGAGTGGTTGAAGAATAAGCTCTATCCACTGATTTTGTCACACTTAGAGATCATCTCATATCTCAAGTGATTGAAGACATATCAACTGGTATGCAAACAAGGCATTAACTCAACCAAGATATGATACATGCTTGCTTTCTTTCTCAGATTGAACCCCAATCCAAAAAAGATGCAGAGCAAGATCCTCACTGGATTATTGCAATGCAAGAGGAACTCAATCAATTTGAAAGATGTAGAGTTTTGGATTTAATTCCAAGACCAAAAGACTACCTAGTCATTGGAACCAAGTGGATTTTCAGGAATGAATTGGATGCATAAGGAGCAATTGTGAGGAACAAAGCCAGATTAGTAGCCCAAGACTATTCATAGGAGGAAGGAATTGACTATGACCAGACCTTTTCCCCTGTTGCAAGGCTAGAAGCAATCAAAATTTTTCTTGCTTATGCATCATTCAAAAAATTTAAAATTTATCAAATGGATGTTAAAAGTGCATTTCTCAATGGAGAACTCAAAGAGGAAGTGTATGTGGAACAACCACCAGGTTTTATCTCTTCAACTCATTCCTCTTATGTTTTTAAATTGCATAAAGCTCTCTATGGTCTAAAGCAAGCTCCAAGAGCTTAGTATGAAGCTTGGTATGAAACCTATCTAGATTTCCTTTAGAACATAAGTTTATTAGAGGCATTGTAGATATGAATTTATTTACTAGATATCATAAGTCAAATATTTTGCTAGTTCAAATATATGTAGATGACATAATATTTGGCTATACTGATTCCAAACTTTGAAAAAGGTTTTTTGACCTGATGCACTCAAAGTTTGAAATGAGTAACATGGGTGAACTATCCTACTTTCTTGGTCTCCAAGTGAAGCAATCTCTTGACGGTATCTTTATACCCCAGTCTAAATATGCTAAGGAGCTACTTAAAAGATTTGGGATGTCTGATATCTCAGCCATGAAAACACCCATGTCCTCCAATACTGTAGTTGATTCTGATGAACAAGGCAAGTCAGTTGATCAAAAAATATATAGGGCTATTTTTTGGTCCTTATTGTATCTTACAGCTAATAGGCCAGACATTATGTATGCTACTTGTATTTGTGCTAGGTTCCAAATAAATCCTAAAGAATCTCATCTTATTTTACTAAAAAGAATTTTGAGATATATAAAGGGTTGTCCAAATCTAGGACTTTGGTTTCCAACAGAGTCAGAATTTGACTTAACTGGATTCTCAGATACTGACTATGCTGGATGCAAAGTTGACAGGAAAAGCACATCAAGAACTTGTCAGTTTTTTGGTGATAGGCTTGTGTCCTAGTTTTATTAAAAGCAAACATTTGTGTCAACATCAACTGTTGAAGCTGAATATATGGCAGCTGGTAGTTGCTGCTCACAGATATTGTGGATTCAAAATCAGCTCATGGATTATGGTCTTAACTTAAATAATTCAACTATCTTTTGTGATAATATCAGCGTTATTTCAATTGCACAAAATCCAGTGTTGAATAGTAGGACCAAGAAAATAGAAATTAGACATTATTTAATTAGAAATTGTGTAGACAAAAATAAAATTAATCTTGTCTTTATCTCTACTGATTTACAAAGAGCAGACATCTTCACCAAACCTTTAGATGGAAAGAAACCTCTGTTCTTCCTAAATCAGCTAGGTATGATAAATGGAGAAGGTTTAATTTGATTTCTGCCTGGGTCAAAGAATTGGTCACGGTTCGTCGAACGGAGATTGACGATCGGTGAACTCTTCTTGAGTTTTTCGTCGAACGGAGATCGACGAATTCTCTTTGAGAAGTAGTTTCATCAAACGGAGATCGACGATTTTGCTTTAGAAAAATTTTCGTTAACCTGAGAACGACGAAATATTTTCCCCCTCTTCTAACAGAGATCGACGATTTTATCTCTTTATGAAAGTTTTCCTCGACCTGTGTTTGAAGTTTTTCTTTTTCGTTGGACGGAGTTCAGTGTTTCATCTTCTGAAAACCTATAATTAGTCTTTCATCGAACTCCATCCCGCGCTTTTCATTTCCCCTCTTGCACTTGATCTTTTGTTCTTGCAGTGCAGGAAATCAAAGAATGGAGTTGCCTCCTCCTATTCAGTCCCTTCTTCTAGGGGCCTGAGTTCAGGTCTTTCTGAAACCAGGGAGGGGGAGATGTCCAATAAAGAAGCTCCTCCAGCAGCAACAACAACAACTCTAGTAACAATTCCAACAGCAGGAGTAGCAACAACAGCAGTAATAGAAATTTTTGATGACACTGAAATAACTTGTTTTGAAGGAGAATCAGTTGATACAGAAATATACCAGTTTTTCATATAGCAGTTCAAACATCAACAGCAGCAGTCTGATAGTCAAGGCAGTCAACAAATCCTACTTAGAATGCTTCAGTTCTTCAAAGGAAGATCCATAATTTTCTGGTTTTGCTTTTCCAAATTCTGTTATTGTTATATATTTTCAAAGCACAATTATACATATATCCGCTGATTGTTTTATTTCGGCTAGATATATTTTTCTTGCTTTATTCTTTGTAAATAGTATCCTCACCCAAATATGGGGAGATTATTGGAACCCCAATTTGGATTTGGGCAAGGACTACTATTAAGTTTTTTTAGATGACCCACCATATATAGTTTAGGTTCATAGGTTTCCAAGGGTCAAAATTAGCAGCACCAATCAGTACCCTCCAAAAGACTTCAAAGGAAAAGACAGTTTAAAGGTTTCAAAAAAAATCGCTCGACGATAGTTGAACTCAGCTCGATGATCGTTGATCTCAGATCGACAAACTCAGAGTTCCTTCTCTGACTTAAGCTCGACGAAAGTCTAGCTGGGATCGACGATCTCTGATCTCATATCAGAATCGCAGCTCGACGAAGTGCCTTCTCAACTCGACGAACTTGGAGCTCAGATTGGCAAGTAATTTTTCAGATCGACGAACTTGTAGCTCAGATTGGCAAGTACATTTTTCAGATCGACGAACTTGAAGCTCAGCACGATAAAGGAGAATTATCAGCTCGACGAACTTGGAGTTCAGGTCGAAAAAATCTTTGCTGAGCTCGACCAACTCTTTCCAGGTTTTATTCGATTATTCTCTGTTGTTTCTCAGTCTGACTATCAATTCATTTCAAATTCCATTTTATTAAGGAAGTAATGCTCTGATAATTAATGCTCATATTCTCAAGAATATAGTCGTTCCTGACAGCATTAATTATGATCTTCACAAAATTATTACTCTACCATTTTTACCGGGGATAGTTAGGGAAATATATTGAAGGCAGAAATTAGCCGTTCAGGATTACAGGAATTATGCAGAGTTTTCAAAGAAAAGATTTCAAAATTGAATTTGCTATCAACATATAAAAAGCAATTTTCTTTTTAAAAGACAGCAGTAATACAGAGACATTCAGACACAACAAAAAGAATACACACGGCAGTGAATCAGTGAAAAAATATTAACAGACAGTGAAGAACAACACAACTTTCATACACTCAGTGTTCTTCATCTTATTCAGGCTTTAAAGGGACAACCAATCAAAAATCAGTTCAAAAAGCTTCTGAAGAGCAACATCATTTGAAGTCTTATACCCTAAAGCAAATCTTCTACTCTTGATCAGATTTCTATAACTCAGGGGGAGCTTTGACAACATCAACAAGATCCACTAGTCTTCACTCAGATTATTGACAGAGAAGAGCATTATCTTTATGTTCTTTCACTAGTGTACGTGTTTATAACTCCCTTGAAAAGGAAGCCACTTTTGGTTGTTAAATCTCTTGATCAAAAAACTTAGTTTGATTTTTGGGCACCTGATCAAAGGCTCAAAGGGTTGCTAGATCTCCCATAGAAAAATAGATTTTGTGGTGACAGGGCACCTGAGCAAAAACCTGTGATGGCAGGGTACCTGATTAAAAACCTGTAGTGAATTCCTACCATGATGGTAGAAGAGTGGATGTACCCAGATTTATTGGGGAACCACTATAAAATTCCTTGTGTCGTCTTGTTGTGCTTTACTTTTTTTATTTTCTATGTTGTGATACATCTTTAATTATATATATATACTTATATGTATCACCTCTTTTATTCCGCTGTAAAAACAAAGTTAAATTTTAAAATACTATATTCACCCCTCACTAGATTTAGTAAGATCTATCCCTCACTTTCTTTAGTATCAATGGTTTTCATTTGATATCAGAAGTGACTTTCACAACCTCCTTGCACGCCCTTCCGTTCGCCGCCTCCTTGCACACTCTTCCGTTCGCCGCCTCCTTGCATGCTCTTCTGCTCGTTACTTCCTTGCACGCTCTCGTACATGTGTCTCCCTCGCGCGTCCTTGCACGTGCCCCCTTGTATTCTCCCTCGTGTTCTCGGGCACATCGCTCCCTTACGCGGGTCCCTTCCCCCTGTGCTCCACGCACTCTCCTTAGACAAGCGTCCCATGCTCTCTCCTTCTACAAGTGCCCTGCTCTCTCTCTCTTTACTCGTAATCGCTCTACGCGCTCTCATTCAGCAAGCACCTAGCACACTCTTTGTCAACAAGCTCTCCACGCGCTATAGAGCTAGCACTCAATCTAACAATAAGACAACTGAACCACGCTTCTCCAAAAGACAATCAGAGATAGGAAGCAGAGGATAAGGCGCATAGAGCGTGCTTTTGGTCTTCAAGCGCTAGACATCAAAAACAAGTACAACAAGCTACTCCCGCCTCCAAGAATTATTAGAAGACTCCAGAATACAACGAGCGCATCGCTCCCTTCAACACATGAGGAAATAATTAGCCCTATGAGCGGTGGTCTGTCACCCTCTAAGTTTTCTCTCTCTCCATAATAATTGTAACGAGAGTCGGCCTTCCACCCTCGAGTTCTTAAAAAAGCCTTGAAATAACACTCAAATCTAGTGAAAGTTTGGTCGGCACAGATCCGATAACGTGGTTTTTTTACCTATTTCTGTTGTTTTCCATGTCAAAAAAATTGTCTTGTCTGTTTTCTATTTTCATTGACTGTGTGCACGCTCGACCGTTCCGAGAGTTAAGGCGATCCAGGTCATTTCGGTCCGACCGGGACGTCGAGTTAGACCACAACAGTTTGGTGTCGTCTGTGGGAAGCAAGTTCCCAGCATCCTCAGAAGACAGTATCCTCAAAATAGCGGTACTCGTGACTAGAGACTATGATGGGAAAATTTACCCGTACTATATAAGGGATGACGCTTGGGGTGCACGTCGGTCCAGTTCCCCCTCACTTGTATAACAACATACCAGAAGGAGAACTCCCTAGTGCGGATGTCCACGGCCATAGAGCCTGTTTAGACAAAGGATCTGAAGTTCAGAATCACTATAATCACCTAGAAGCACCAGACATCAGACTAGTAGAAGATGACAGTCTCACATGCGAAGAAGATCTCAACTTAATCACAGAAGAGCGCGAGCAAGCCAGGCGGTGTGCCACTTTGCCAAGTCTCCCTCTCCATCATTGCTTGCAGTTCACACCTGAAGGCGTACCCAATCCCTCACGATTTCAAGCTCCCAAAGATCGAGACATATGATGGTACAAGTGACCCGTCAAATCATATCAGACAATTCGCAATCATAATGCAACTTTGCAATGCCCTAGATAAACTATTGTGCCAAGTTTTCCCGGCGACCCTGAAAGGTCAAGCTCACTTCTCGTTATTTTCTTTGAAGTAAGAAGAAATCAAGGAATTCTCAAAACTAACACAACAATTCACGGATCAGTTCATCGCCAGCCGCCGGAGTTTCAACGATCCTTCCCACATGTCTGGTATCCGTCAAAGTGAAGGGGAAACCCTTACAGATTTCTTCCGCCATTTCTCCACTGAGGTACGACGAATCCCTGGGATAAAATCAGAGATCCTATACAGATTTATTCTTGGATGGCTTCGCTCTGGTGGCTTCCATTCCACACTAGTACGATAGACTATACCCAACTATTCTGATCTTGTTCAACAGATCGATGCCCAGATTATCACTGATGATGCAATTGAAGCACACTGCCAACCGTTCAAAATCAACTCAAAGAGATAGCGAGAGCAGGGGTTGACACCACTGTCGGTTCCCAAATAGATAAACGCACGCCGTGTCAACTCTCGACGAGTTGGGGGGCATCACTAACATCAAGCCTTCACTCCACTCGACACTTTGCGAGCGAAAGTGTTGCTCTCCATATGAAACCATCCTTCTCTTCAAAGGCCAAGGGATCTTACCCCCAAACTCAAGAGATCTGTCTAAGTATTGTGACTTCCATCAAGTTCACGGGCATAAGACAGAAGATTGTTCGCGATTGAAGACAGAAATCGAACGATTCGTTCACCTTGAGTACCTCGAGAGTTCTCTCCAAAACAAGTGTTATCTCCAATCTTATTATTGACTCCCCTTACAGAGTGTTCAGTGTTCCCAACAAGGGACTCCGGTCTATCCCCTTATAGAGTGTTCGGTGATCCTAACAAGGGACTCCGACCTCTCCCCTGACAGAGTGTTCAGTGATCCCAACACGGGACTCTGACCCCTCCCCTTATAGAGTGTTCGGTGTTCCTAACAAGGGACTCCGACCTCTCCCCTTATAGAGTGTTCAGTTTCCCAATAAGGGACTCCGAACTCTCCCCTTACAAAGTGTTCGGTGTTCCCAACAAGAGACTCCAGCCTCTCCCCTTACAGAGTGTTCGGTTCTCCCAATAAGGGACTTCAGCCGCTTCACTTACAGAGTGTTCAGATCGCCGCAAAAGGGATCCTGGCCTCTTTAGTTCATAGCCCGGCTAGGTCACGCATACCAAGCCATAAGCCAACCTCGTGCAAACCAAACCGTGACTACAACCCACGCAAAATGATGTCGCAAACCAAACTTACAAAAAACAACATTTGTGTAAAAGAAGGGAGCAGAAGATCCCAATATCATCACATCTAGATCGGCGGGGGAAGTAACATCAAGAGAAACAGCAAGAACTTGCTAAATATGGAACAATTCTGCCTCTATGAAGATGAAGGCACCACATCCACATCACTACATCTCGCAACAACAGGTTTCCTCCTCCAACCATGTGCATAAGGTACCCCGGTGGCAAACTCGGGGGCACCAGAAACTCCGCATCTCAACAACCTCTTCTCCACCATAAATGAGCGCATAATGTGCCATACATATTCCACCGTGCGCACATCGTGCACAGTGCATGCATCACGCACGCAACACCCGTTACACATCACGCACCTTATGCGATGCGCACGCCACACCTCATGTAAATTTCACACATCTTGCACTTGTGCATATCGCGCCATGCGCGCATAAAGTCCAAATGTGCACCTCGCGTGTACTGCGCCCACCAAACATATTAACTCATAACGCTCACCATTCACATTCTGCCTTCCAACTCACGCGCGTCTTGCCATGTGCATGCCACTGTCAACTATTACAAGCAAAAATAGACTTCTAAGTAAAAGTCCCCATCGTTCATTTGCTTCGGCTCGAAGCTGCGAGGACTTTGGTGGCGAAATCCAGAACCACCTCATGCGAGCACTATCACGCACTCGCGAGGTCACGCGTGCCCGCTTCGGTCGGCTTGAGCTTCTAGCCGCGCACAGGTACAAGCATAGTAATGCTAAATCATGCACACCCGTGGTAAACCCGCGCATGGTTTTAAACGCGCACACCTGTGTGTGGCTTGCCATGCGCATGCGAGCAGTTTCTTCCATGCGTGCAGGGCATATGGTTTCTACCGTGCATAGGGCGTGACAGTTCCAGGAGGAGGGCGGCCTTCCCGCCACCCTCCTGCTCCTTTTCTTTTCTAATGCCCAGGAGGGGCGACTGATATGGCCGCCCGTCCTCTGCTTACCGTCTCCCCTAACTAGGGCAGCGACCTTCTCTTCACTTAGGACGGGAGGACATTTGGCTGTCTGTCCCCTGCCAGGCTGCCGCCCTTAAGCAAGGGTGACAGCCTCCTTTTTTCCTGGGACGGGCGGCCAATTGGTCGTCCGTCCTTTGTCGGCGGCCGCCCCTAGCATGGGGAGGCCTCCTTTTCACCGAGGACGGGTGACCATTTGGCCACCCGTCCTTTGCATGTCTCCACTAGCATGGGGCGACCTTCTTTTCACCCAGGACGGGGGGCCATTTGGCCGCTCGTCCTATGCCGGTCGCCCCTGTTTTGGGGAGGCCTCCACTTCCCCTCGGCCGGTCGGCCATGTCCCTCCAAGCAAGCATGGAGTTCTCCAGCACCGGTCCCCAAGATCGTCGTCATCGCTTCTCTCCCGCAGTCATCACCGGCGATCAATCTTCCCCCTCACCGCCTCCGCCCGTCATCCATTATGTGTATTCTCCGCCATCTGATCACACACATGCGATTGCCGTTGTAGATTATGTGGGTAACCACCCACATAACCGCTCGCATGATCTCACGTAAGGATAAAGTGCGTTGACAAAAATAGAATTGGTCTATGTTTAGCATAAATTGCAAAATTAATGTGCATATTAAACCATTGTCTTGTAATAATAATAATTATATTCCGGCCTATTAATGACGATCATGGTAGTTATGTGATTTGGATTACCGCTCCTCCATAACCACCCATGAAGACTATAAATAGGACCTCAGATCCCCATATAATTCTCATTCTCTCCTTCATTAGAAAATCCTCCTACGGATTTTCTCTCTCCTCCATCCATCTCCTTCATCTCCTTCTCCCCCTGCAAAGATCTTAAAGCATTCTTTGAAGATATCTTTCGTCTTCGAAGCCTACTTCGAGGATCATAATCTTCTCCGTCTGGGATTTATCTTTCCCCCATCCCTCTTCCCTGAGCGCTATCACACGCTTCTCTTCCTTGCGTGCTCCAGCGCGCGCCGTCCCCTTGCGCGTTCTCGCGCGCATTTCTCCCTTGCGTGCACCCGCACGCGCCGCCTCCTTGCGTGTTCTCGCGCATATTTCTCCTTGCACGCCCTCGCGGGCATCTTTCTATTATGCGCCCCCACGCGTGCCGCCTCCTTGCACGCTCTTTCGCTCACCGCCTCCTTGCACGCTCTTCCGCTCGTCGCCTCCTTGCACACTCTTTCGCTCTTCGCTTCCTTGCACGCACTCGCGCACGCGTCTCCCTCGCGTGTCCTTGCATATGTCCCCCCTTGCACGCTCCCGCGCGCTCTCGTGCACGTTGCTCTCTTATGCGAGTCCCTTCCCCCAACGCTCTATGCACTCTCCTCAGACAAGCATCATGTGTGCTCTCCTTCTACAAGCGCCCTGCTCTCTCTCTCTCTTTACCCGCAACCGCTTTGCGTGCTCTCCTACAGCAATCACCCAACACACTCATTGCCAACAAGCTCCCCACGCGCTCCTAGGCTAGCACTCCATCTACCGATAAGACAACCGAACTACGTTTCTCCAAAAAACAATCAAAGATAGGAAGCAGAGGATAAGGCGCGCCGAGCACGCTTCCGAGCTTCAAGACCTAGACATCAGAAATGAGTGCAACATGCTACTCCCGCCTCGAAGAATTATTAGAAGACTATAATACAACAAGCGCATCGCTCCCCGCAACACACAAGGAAATAATTAGTCATGTGAGTGATTGCCTGTCACCCTCCAGGTTTTCTCTCTCTCCCTAATAATTGTAACGAGAGTCCGCCTGTCGCCCTCGAGTTCTTGAAAAAGCCTTGTAACAAAATTCAGATCTAGTGGAAGTTTGGTTGGCACAAATCCCGCCACGTGATTTTTCACCTCTTTCCGTGGTTTTCCACGTCAAAAAAATTGTCTTGTCAGTTTTCTATTTTCATTGATTGTGTGCACGCTCGAACGTTTCAAGAGCTAAGGCGGTCCAGGTCATTTCGGTCCGACCGGGACGCCGAGTTAGAGCGCAACAATCCTAACCATACCACGAACTTGTCTAGATCCAATTTTCTTATCGCTCTGGACATAATTTCATAATAATCCACTAATATTTGATATTTAATTTCTAATTATCAAAATCGGATCCTCTCGTTCATTTTACACATGAGATACTATAAATGCTCATCTAATAATTTCAGAAAAATTACTACAGATTACAATTGTTAAATAATTAACTATGCTAAAGGTTAATAATTTTCTAACTCAATTTGATCACAAATGTTTCCGTAATATAAAAGGGGACAAAATGATAATTATAACAACGACCCTAAGATCATGACATCCAAAAATTCAAAATAATTTACCAAGGATGTACAAAGCTAACATAATGCTACTGACAAAGTTTCTTGAATTTTTCAACTATTCATGTTACATTAATTTCATTAATACATAAGCGCAATACTATAAAAATAATTCAATTCCCCAACAAATTCAAATCTAAATGTTCTAAAATTCTTTGAAAATGTGTGTTTTTACTAAATTTGTGCATATACAAATTCTTCATAAATTGATCAAGGGATTCTTGCTAAAATCACAAAAAAAATTTGGCTAAATGCACACCAACCTCCTTAAGCCAGGTATGCTCAAAATTTCAGCTTCATGCATGCAACCATGTGAAATTTATTCACAATCAAAGTTCCGTCCTTCCTAAGAACCAGTCCCAGTAAAACTTCCCTACAAGGAGCTGTAGAGCTCCAAATGAATGATTTTAATTCGAACAGAAAGTAGACAAAAAGGCTACAAAAGTTGTCCCAAGCAATCTTTCCTTATTTGGCCTTTAAGGGCCTTAATTTCAAGGATCAAAAAGCCTATTTTGGGGTGACAAAATGAACTAAGTCATTTAGTATAAAATAATAATTAACACAAATCTTAAAGCCGAACTAGCGGCCAGGGAGTTGTCTTCCTCGAGCCAACGATGCAGATCAACCAGACCTAGAACCTATTCAAGAGGCTTTTGCTAGCCATCCAGCCACCTCCTCGGACCGGCAACCACCACCTCCGTTGATGTGGTGGCGGTCGACTGGCGATGATTCGACTGCTGGAGGTGGTGGTTTTCGGCAAACCCAACGAGAAGCGCAATAATGGCCATTTTGAGGAATTTGAAATTGGAATTGGGCTCAATTGAGCTTAATTTCTTCCCTAATCGATCTAAGATCCTATCACATGGGGTGAGGAGGAGAAACAGACCTGTAAATGGGTTTGGAGGCGTCTGATGTGGCAAGTGGCCATGAACATGGTTTTTTCTGGCAAGCTCGCTCCAACCAGTGATCCTGAGTTCAATGTTGTCAAGTAAGGGCTTGGGACGACTGCTTAGGAGGTAAGGAAGGTGATGGAAAGGTTAGAATGGGGTGGGGTTGGCTTGTTATAGGAAATCCATAAGGGAGGTAGTCGACTATGACATTTAAGGCTCTCCATTGATGGTGGTCGGCCATGAGTGATGAGGAAATTGATCTCAAGCATTAGGGAAGACCACATGATTGCTTTGGGGAGATGGAATGGATGTCTTATGGCCTCCTTCCATTAACTCATCATTACCCCATTAATTAATGGGTAATTTTCCATTTTATCCCCATTAAATAATATGAAATTCTTTAATCAGGTTACTTAAATGAAATAATGTTAATGGGTTGCAGGTTGGGTCTTGGTTCAAGACATTAACCCATTGGAATTTTGTCGAGTCTTTATTTCTTTCTTTTAGGCCTAATTTTGATCATGGTTGACTTGGTGTGTTGACTTGATCAACTAATGGGTTGATTGGTCCCATGAGGTTGTCTTGAGTCCTATGACATCCCCACATGTTGGTTGTGCCATGGTGGACCCACATTGGGAAATTTTATCCATAAGGTGTAGGCTTGACCAAAATTGACCTAGGTTTGACTTGATCAAATTGGAGAAATTAATGTCCTCATGATGAGGCTTTTGGGTCCAATGGTGTTATAAGGCTAGAGGTAAGGTCAATTTGACCATGTGAAGCCTAATTGAGTAAATTATGTTTGAGTTGACCAATATTGAACATAAGTTGACTTGGGTCCAATCCATGCAATTGGCCTACCAATTCATGGGTTGACTGGTCAATTAACTCCTTAGGGTTAGAGATATATTGGTGAGGTCAATTTGAGTCGGTGAATCCAATTTGAGGTGAATAAACCTAGGTTGACTTGTGCTCCCTGAAGTGCACTTAGTTGTCTATCTTGATTCAAGTTAACCTAGGTTTATTCCCTTACCCTAACTCTATCAAGGATATAGAAGTAATGTGGATGTTACAAAAAAAAATTATTTGAGAGTCATCACTCTTATACTTAAACATGAACGAAAATGTAAATGAGATAAATAAAGCAAACTGGGGCGTAAGGGCGTTGCTAGCTTACTGGCCTGCTGCAACTCAGTAGCTAAAAAATGTTTAACGCAATGTCGTTGGCTCTCCCCTTCCCTTTGGAGAAAGAGTCGGCACTCGGCCGGAGAAAACAAGATCGCTAAGAGGGAAAAGAAAACCATGCATGTAGGGCACACTCGTCGCTCGCGAAAAAGGAAATCAAGGACCGCAGGTCTGAAGGAGGCGTTAAATACTGGTAATTATAAAGAAGGCATTGATCTGGCAAAATGACATCTTTGACAACATTTTGTTACTAAGGATATGAGAACTCCAAAGTACTTTCTGGGAATTGAGATTTCACGAAAGCGTAACTCTATGTTTCTTTCGCAACAAAAGTATGCGCTAGATCTCTTAAAGGAAACTGGTCTTCTTGGCATAAGACCTGCTTGTTGCCCGATGGATTTTGGGGATGATAGGGGTGGACTGAAGATTCTCCTTTTCTCCCAGATTGTACTGTGTACAGTCGACTTGTAGGCAAACTCATCTATCTGACTGTTACAAGACAAGATATATGTTATATAGTTTGAAAGGTTAGTCAGTTTATACAAACTCCTAGAGAGTGTCATCTTGCGTTTTGCCATGAAAATTTTGGAGTTTGTGAAAGGGTCTCCAGGAAAGGGCTTGTTGTTTCAGAAGCATAATCATTCGAAGATTAAAGCGTAATCTGATGTAATTTTTGCTGATAACAAAGAAGATGAGAAGTCTACGTCAGGTTTTTGCACCTTTGTAGGAGGAAACCTTGGTAGATGGAAAAGCAAGAAGCAGTCGGTGGTTTCAAGGTCAAGTGATGAAGCTGAGTATAGGAGCATGGCTTCAACAACTTGTGAATTGAAATGGTTACGAGCGCTTATGCTTGACTTGGGAGAAGTCTATAATCATCCTCTTTCTATGTTCTATGAAAAAAAAGCCGTTATTTATATATCGAAGAATCTTATCTTCCATGAGAGGACAAAGCACATTGAAGTTGATTGTCATTTCATTAGGGAAGAGGTGTTGAAGAATCAAATATGTACTCTTTTTGTCACTTCTGATAAAGAACTGACAGACTTCTTCACGAACTAGTTTTTGTTTCGCTTTCAGATGTTTGTAGCAAGCTGGGCATGGTTGACATATACGCTCCAGCTTGAGGTGGAGTGTTGAGTTTGGCAGTTTAGTGGTCTAGTCGGGTGGCTTGGTGTTCGGTGGACTGGTAGTTTGTCTAGGAGGTCTGGTTGTATGGCGGCTTATTTTCGCATATGCGGTCTGAGAGTTACCCGCAACTTCGGTCTGGTGGTTAGCCACAGCAACGATCTGGAGGCTAGTCACAACAACAATCTGATGGTTAGCTACAGCAGCAGTCGTAGCAGAGGTCTGATGGTTAGCCGCAACAACGTTCTGTTGGCTTGCTGCAACAGCGGTCTGATGGTTAGCCGCAGTAGCAGTCTGGTGACTTGCCACAACAGCGGTCTGATGGTTAGCCGAAACAGCAGTCTGGTGGCTATTCACAGCAGTAGTGGTGGGAGTCCGCAACTACGGTCTGGTGGCCACCCGTAGTTGCGGTCTGGCAGTCTGCACTGGAGGTCAGGTGTATGCAGTGATGGTGTGGCGACTTACTTCTATGCCGCTGGGTGATCTCTGTCAGTTGTTCTTTGTACAGTGTTGCGGTTTGACATCATAAAACCGCATAGGCCGCACGGATTATATTTAGTCCCATATCTTTTGTTGTATTCTCTAATCTTCCTCATTTTCTATAAATAAGGAGGCATACCTATGTATTGTTGATCTTTTTTTAGCAATAAAATTTGCCTTTATTTAGCTCTTTTTCACAGTATGCAGGAACTATAGGTTCAATACCCTTAGAAGACAGTGTTAGAATCGAACTAAAACAAGCCGAAAATGGTTTAAACTGAAACTTTATTATCATAAAAAGGTATCTATTACAAAGGTATGCCCTCCCTTATATAGAATGGAGAAGATATGAGAGAATATAAATAAGAGATGTGGGACTAAAAAATTACAAGACTAGGCGGACTGTACAGAACAAACCGCACAAGCCGCGCAGTTATACAGAAGGGTTAACTGTACGGCTACAACCAGAGAGAAAGAGAGATCGCCAGTGGAGACCGCTAGACCGCATGGTCTCCAAGCCGGCTGAGACAAACAGCTAGACCGCTCGGCTACCAAACAGCAACAGCACATCAACCAACCTGCTGAAGGGAAACCACCAGACCGCCCGGTCTTCAACCCGCCAAGACAGACCGCCAGACCGCCCGGTCACCAACTTCAACACTTCCCCTCAAGCTGGAGCATATATATCGATCATGCCCAGCTTGTCACAAATATGAAGAAACAAGGCAGAAACTAGCTTGGTGAAGATGTCAGCCAGCTCTTTATCAGAAGTGACAAAGGGAGTGCAAATTTGTTCCTTTAAGATCTCTTCACGAATGAAATGACAGTCGACCTCAATGTGCTTGGTTCTTTCATGGAAGACCGAATTTTTGGAGATGTATATGACAGCCTTGTTATCACAGAACATAGGTAGAGGATGGTTGTAGACCTCTCCTAAATCTAGCATGAGAGCCCGTAGCCATTTTAACTCACAAGTGGTCGACGACATACTGCGATACTCAGCTTTTGCACTGGACCTGGACACAACAGACTGCTTCTTGCTCTTCCAGCTCACCAGATTTCCCCCAACAAAGGTGCAAAAACCCGAGGTTTACATGCGATCCCCTTTGTCATCAGCATAACTTGCATCTGAGTATGCTTCAACCCTCAGATGACCATTCTTCTGAAAAAGTAATCCTTTCCCAGGCACTGCTTTGACATACTCTAAGATGCGCAAGGTGCACTGTAGATGGCACTCCCTAGATGCTTGCATGAATTGACTCACCTTGCCCACAGCATAGGAAATGTCGGGTCTGGTGACTGTGAGATATATGAGCTTACCAACCAGACGCCTGTACCGCGAATTATCTTAAAGAGGAGGCGAATCATCCAGTTGTCATGGGGCATCTGGAAGGTTTTGCTCCAGTTAATCCTGCCTCTTTTAAAAGATCAAGGGCATATTTACGCTGGGAGAGAACTAATGAGTCGGGCTTCCGAGAGATTTCGATCCCCAGAAAGTACTTTGGAGAGCCCATATCTTTCGTGACCAGATGTTGACAAAGATGTCGCTTTGTCAGGGCTACCCCTTCCTGGTCATCGCCAGTGAGAAGAATATCATCGACGTACACAGCAAGAACAACCAGCCCTGAGGGGGTTTTGCGAATAAAGAGAGAGTGAACGGCAGAGCTTCGCACAAAACCAACAGCCGCCACGATGCTACTGAACTTGTCAAACTAAGCTCAAGGGCTCTGCTTGAGGCCATAGATGGCCTTCTTCAGTCAGCATACTCGTGTCTCCCCCTGAGCAACATACCTAGGAGGTTGCTCCATGTAGACGGCCTCCTGAAGATCACCATAAAGGAAGGCATTCTTGACATCCAGCTGGGAAATTGGCCAATCTCTATTTACCGCCACAGAGAGAAGGACCCGGATAGTGCTGAGACGAGCCACGGGGGAGAAGGTGTCAAATTAATCAACCTCATAGGTCTGAGTAAACCCCTTAGAAATAAGGCGAGCCTTATAACGATCCACAATGCCGTCTGGGCCAAATTTGACCACAAAGACCCAGCGACAGTCAACAACATCAGTGTCGAAGCGAGGAGGAACAAGAGTCCAGGTACCCCGCTCAGTTAGGGTCGCCATTTCCTAATCCATGGCCATCTTCCAATGAGGAATAGCAAGGGCCTCCTGGTAGGAGCGAGGTGTGGCAGTGGCAGAGATAGCCAATGCAAAAGTCCTGCGAGAAGGGGTAAGACGATCATATGAAACAATAACAACAAGGGGGTGTAGGGCACACGTCCGTACCCCTTTGCGAAGAGCTATAGGAAGATCCAGGTCAGCGGGTCCCTCGGCATCCGGAGCATCCGTGGCAGAGAGAGCTGGCCCGGGAGTAGAGAGCGACGGCGGCGGAGATGAGGGAGATGGTGGCGAAGAAAAGGGAGAAAGAGGCGGAGTGAGAGAAGTGGACGAAGATGGTGTAGGGGTGGAGATCGCAGTAGGAGACGAGAGAACGAAGGGAACAGCAGGAGAATCAGAAGATGGGAGAAGAGGAGAGGAGTCAGCCGAGAAGTATGAGGTATTCTCAAAGAAGGTGACGTCAGCAGAGACGAACTGCTTACGAAGGACGGGATCAAAGCAACAATAGCCTTTCTGAGTGGTGGAGTACCCCAGAAAGACACATTTGGTGGAGCGAGGGGAGAGCTTATCATGGGTGGCAGAAGGGGCATGCACAAAGGCAGTGCATCCAAAGATTTGGAGAGGTAGAGGAAACGGTTCCTTTCCCAGATACAGAATGGAGAATGGGGTTTTTCCGTGTAGAACCATGGAGGGAATGCGATTGATAAGGTAGCAGGCAAGGAGAACAGCATAGCCCCAATAGGAGCGAGGAACATTCATCTGGGTCATCAAGGTGCGAGCGACATCGAGGAGGTGACTATTTTTGCGTTCTGCCACACCATTTTGTTGTGAAGTATAGACACAACTAGTTTGATGAATAATCTCATTTTGTATACAGAAGGTAGAAAAGTCATGACTGATATATTCTTTGGCATTATCAGATCGAAAAACTTTAATAGAAACATTAAACTGAGTTTTGATCATGAGATAGAAGGACGTCCATACAGAGAATAATTCGGAGCGATCTTTTAACAGATACACCCACGTATAGCGAGAGAAATCATCAATGAACGTGACAAAATATGAACTACCCCGACCAACGGTAAGAGTAGGAGAAGGACCCCAAACATCGGAGTGGATGAGATCAAACGGACGGGTAGATCCAAGAACATGTTTTGGAGGAAAGGAGGAGCGGTGATGCTTGCCAAGCTGATAGGCCTCACAGTTGAGTGGAGGACTTTGTGGAGGAAGTTGGGGTAGAAGTTGACGAAGAAGACGTGGAGGAGCATGACCAAGGCAGAGATGCCATTGGAGAAGATCTGTGGAGGTGGAGGAGAAGGTGGAGAAAGCGGAAATGTTGTCCAAGAAGTATAGGCCGCCACTCTCAGTCTCAGTAGTAATCGTCTGTTGGGAGTCCGGATCCTGAAAAGAGCAAGAAGTAGAAGTAAATGTGACGGAACATTGTAATTGCTTGCACAGAGAGGTAACAGATAATAAGTTGCACGGGAACGTGGGCACGTAGAGAGTATCCGCCAAGCGAAGAGATGGAGTGACATGAACTATCCCCGTCCCATGGACCGATGATGAAGAGCCGTCAGCGAGAATAACCGGGGGCAACCGATCACGTGTTTCTAGGAGAGAAAAACACTGGAGATTGCCGGTCATATGATTAGTAGCACCGGTGTCGATCAGCAATTTTCCTTGAGTAACAACGTGGGCACTACCAGAAGACGTGACCACCTAGGTGAACGTCTCTGAGGAGTATATGAAAGCCATGAAGGGAGGAACCAAAAAACTACAGCGGTCACGGTGACAGCACACCAGCGGCAAGAAGGGCCACGACCAAGGTGCGGAGCAAGGCAAAGGGGAAGAAGAGGGAAGCACAAGCCGCGCGACTAAATCGGAGGTCGTGGCGACTAACAAGCAGGAGTGGCTAAAGGAAGAGCCGCACAGAGGAGAGCAGGCCGCTGCGACTTAGAGACAGGTCGCGGGAACTAAGAGAGAGAGAGAGAGAGGCTAAGGAAGAAGGGCAAAGATGCCGCCAAAACAAGGAAGAACTCGCGCGAACAGAGAGAAATCGCAGCGGTTAAAAAAAAGAGCTGCAGCGGTCACGATGACAGCACACCAGCGGCCAGAAAAGCCACGACCAAGCCGCAGAAACAAACAGAGGGAAAGAAGTCGAGCGGCTAGAAAACAGCCCGCGCGAACAGAAGAAGGAGACACCACGCGAACAGAGAGAAGTCCGCTGGGAGGCAAAAACGGCGAACAAGGCAAACAGGTCGCGACAACAGGCCCTGACGACTAGAGAAGAGGAGCAGCTAGAACGGAGGGCGCGGCGACTAAGCACAGGTCGTGGCGAGAAGAAGGAGAAACAAAGAGGTCGCGCACACAAAGGGCAATGATAAGGAGAGAAAGAAGTCGTGCGAACAGGGCACAGACTGGAGGAAACAAGCCGCGAGAACAGGTCGCGAGAAGAAGAAGCAAGCCGCGCGGACAGGTCGCGCGGTCAGAGAGGGCGCAGAGAATCAGGCGGAGAAAATCGATTCCTCTGATACCATGTTAGAATCGAACTAAAACAAGCCGGAAACGGTTTAAACTGAAACTTTATTATCATAAAAAGGCATCTATTACAAAGGTATGCCCTCCCTTATATAGAATGGAGGAGATATGAGAGAATACAAATAAGAGATGTGGGACGAAAAAATTACAGGACTAGGCGGACTATACAGAACAAACCGCACAAGCCGCGCGGTTATACAGAAGGGCTAACCGCACGGCTACTACCAGAGAGAAAGAGAGATCGCCAGTGGAGACCGCTAGACCGCCCGGTCTCCAAGCCGGCTGAGACAAACAGCTAGACCGCTCGGCTACCAGACAGCAACAGCACATCAACCAACCTACTGAAGGGAAACCGCCAGACCGCCCGGTCTTCAACCCGCAAAGACAGACCGCCAGACCGCCCGGTCACCAACTTCAATAGACAGGTTAAAATCTTTATATATTGTTACCACAAGCGGTGTTGCTATCGATGGCGCTAGCACTAACAATCTGACAAAAAAGGAAGGATACCAGACTTGGAAGGAGGCTGCTAAAAAGGAAAGTACTACCGCTAGGTGGTATTACTAACGTCTGATGTTATCTTTTGGAAAGTCTATTTTTGAAAGAAAAAGTTGTCAAAAATTGTTGATTTCCAAATATCAAAAGTTGCCTAAAATAAAGAGGACAAGTTTCCTTAAATGGCGATGGGAAGTTAGCTAAAATGCTAATTTCCAAAGGAAGAAGAAGGCTTCCTAAAGTAGTTATCGCCGAGTGGTAAGGCTACTGCTGGCTATAGGTCCCAAGCCTATAAAAAGAGCAGTCCTCCTCCTTTCACAAAGGACGACAAAGAGACAACAGGCGGAGGCAACGAATGAAGCAAAAACTCTCACAATTTTGTGAGAGCCTTCTCCTTAGTGACAAGAGCTCCACTCAATGTTTGTGAAGGCCATAGACTCGGAGAAAGATCGATCATGCCTATTCACCGTCCAGTCCATCATCTTGAGGGAGTTTCTTTATTATTGTTGTATTTTTATTTCATTTATTTTTCTGAGTTATGTAAATTCGCCACAGGTATGGGAGACTAAGTCTTGTGAGACTTAGGGGCAAAATCATCTAATGTGGACGTCGATTTCCTTGGAGGATTCCTCAATTCACCGTGTATTGTGGAATTAGGTCTATGGTAGATCTAGGGGCGATTCGAGGCCTTATCAAGGAGAGATAAGCTAGAACCAACCGGTCCTTTGGAGAAGGGTGAGTATAGAAAAAGAAAAAGAATTTTATTGTCGTCTTGATCCAAAGCGTGATTGGGATCACAGTTTTGTAATCATAAATTCTGCAATAAAATTATTATTTTTCTCTAATTACTTGTCTATAATCTTTTTACTCTAAGTTGTAAAAGAAAGCGAATTTTCTGTTCCAAATGCATGTGGTATCACTACAGCTGGCAAGAGGAACAGAAAACAATTCTCTTCCTGAGTTAAAAATTATTTAAGAACCCTTATTCACCCCCCCCCCTATAAAAATTTCTTGAAGCGGGAGCTAACGAGGTCGCGGGAACACTCAATCATAGCCGAAGCCAAATAAAAGACAACAGCTACAGTAGCACAAGAGTTTACAACTGAAATAAACTTCTATTACAGGACGAGGCATACATTGCAAGACATGATTTTACAATGTAAGCCAGGGAACCAAAAACAGCAAAAAGAGGAAACCGCACGGAATGATTCCAGTAACCATTCAGCCGCCTACTCGCCAGCAAAGTCCGTCGAGACCGCCGAAGAAGCCTATCCGCGGTTTACCACGCAGACGGCTGTTATTGCAATGCTGAAAGAGCCCGAACAGAACCCGATGATTGACCGGGCAAACTGCTCCACTTATCCGCACTCCGAGGAAAATACCAAGTCACAAAGACCGCAACCTGCGGCAAACCGCTGACTGTATCCGTGAACTGTTCAACACCAACGTTCCGCTAGTCACCTAGCCGCTGGGTGTTATCTGCACAGCCTGCACAGAACCAACTTCCTTAGTCGCAGCGGTTAGAAAACCTTAACCGCAAAATCAAGCGCGAACTCGTTCTTACTGTTCACTTCATAATAAAGACGAACCAGGGGGTCCTATTTATAGGTGTGGGAAGGAGTGTCGTCACCACCTATACCGATAGGATTACCGCCCATCAACCTTGTCGACTAACACCATGTATCCACACAATGCGGATACCAAACCAGTTCACCAGGTCGCGCCGACCAACCCTTGCCGGATAGACGACCAGTCCGCCCAACCACACGGACACTATACCCAGTTCACCAACCCGCAACCCGTGGCTTAGAAAAAATCCGTCCAGCAAATACTGCCGAACTCGGCGAACACCATAGCAGTCCGCATCAGGCGAACTCGGCGATCTTCCAACCAGTCCGCACCAAGGCAAACTCGGCAAGCTAGGCAACAAGCTGGACTTAGTCTCCCAAGACCAAGTCCACCGAATATCGCGATCCCCAATCTTAACCGCGCCACTTGAAACCAAGATCGCACCCTAATGAACAACACCAATCCGCAACTATCCATGCGGACTGCTCCATCAGTCCATGCGACCTCCAGGCAACCTATCCATGCAACTGTGCTTACTCCACGATCTAACACCCAGACTGCAGGCACAGATCCATGTCGGACACCGACGAGCTCCAAAGAGTCCGCACAAAAACTCGCAAACTATGATATTCCTCGCCCGAGAAGACACCTGTGACCTGGCGGTAAGCCACCCCAGTCCGCAATATTTGTCTGCCTTCTTGCGAATCAGAAAATCTGTTACAACCCGCGGATAAACAACCTATCCGCCCGGTTACTCCACCAGAGTACTTGTTGGTCCAGACCGCCAGAGAAGAACCATAGATAACCCGTCTGTCCGATTAAGCTATCCCCCAAGGTTGTCCGCCTAGTTCGCGCGATATCTGCGATCTGTGCGGTTAGAACACCCTAACCGCCTGACTTCCCCCAACCTCACACTTCAACATTTTCAACACTCCCCCTTGAAGTGAGAAGAGGAAACCAGCCTAAGCAACTCCTATAACCGAGTAAATGGCCCCTTCGGCAACGACTTGGTAAAGATGTTGTCCAGACTCTGAACGTAGTCAACCATCAAAGATCCCTCAAGCACCTTCTCTTGTATGATGTGACACCCGATCTCGATGTGCTTCATACGCGCGTGACAAACTTGATTATTCACCAATTTAAGAGCACTCTCATTGTCACAGCATATCAGAGTAGGACGTCGCACCTTGTCATGGATGTCATCCACTAACCGCCTAAACCAAATGGCTTCCTGAGAAGCCAAGTCTGAAGCCTTATACTCTGCTTCAGTAGTGGAGACAGACACTGAATACTTGTTCTTGATGCACCACGAAACTGTCGATGATCCCATGAATAAGACATAACCAGATGTCGACTTCTGATCATCTATATCTCCACCATAATTAGCAACTGTATAGCCATGCAGACAAAAGCCCGTGTCCCTCTTATACAAGAGACCCAACTCCTAGGTGGACTTGACGTACTTAAAGATACCTTTAGCCACCACTAGATGGGCTTTTTGCGGCTCCGCCATATACCGACTCACCCGACCTATTGCGTAAGCAATATCCGGCCTAGCAATAGTCAGGTATATAAGACTCCCTACAAGATCCCGGAACACCAAAGGGTCTGGAAGAACCCTTTCCTCATCCTGCTGAAGCTTCAATCCAATCTCCAGAGGAATAGAACTGCTCTTCTCATCCCCCATGCCGAATCCTTAACGATTCTCTCTACATATCCCATTTGGGAAACAAGCATGTCGTCCTTCTGCCTCTGTACCTCGAGCCCAAGGAAATGGTGAAGCTCACTCGGATCCTTCATCTCGAACCACATAGCTAGCTCAGCCCGGAGCCTAGCTACTTCCGCCTCTGAGTTTCCCGTGACGATCATATCGTCAACGTATAACAGAATAAGGACCTGAAGCTCCCGATGCTTCTTAACGAACATACTGGAATCTGAGTCTGAAGCAAAGTACCCGCAGATTTGGAGATATCCTGCGTTCTTCCCATACCATGCCCAAGGTGCTTGCTTCAGACTATACATGGCCTTCTTTAGCTTGTAGGCATGCCCTAGATGTTCTTCAGATACGTAACCTGATGGCTGCACCATGAAGATGTCCTTGTCAATCTCGCTGTAGAGAAAAACATTCTTCATGTCGAATTGCCATATCTTCCACCCTTAATAAGCCGCCAAGAAGACCACCACCCGCACCGAAGTCATCTTGGACACATGGCTAAATATCTCCACATAATCCTCCCCGAACTGTTGAGAGAACCCCCCGAGCTATAAGGTGAGCCTTGTACTGTTGATACTTTCGTCAGCCTTCTTCTTTTGCTTATACACTCACTTGCATGTCACATGAGTGATTCCTTTGACTTTGGGCAAAAGAACCCAAGTCTCATTCTTCTTGAGGGAAGCCATCTCCTCATTCATAGCATCATCTCACTCCTTGACTCAAGTGTTCTCAAACCTCGAAGGCTCGCGCTCATCAAAGGGACCTGCGAAGAAACATGAGACAAGGCTCACCGTGTTTCCGTCCCTATACCGAGCTGGTGGAAATATAGTCCTTTTGGACCTTCACATGGCTTGACCCTGATCCACCACTCCTGCTATTTCTTCTGTGCTAGCTTTGATCCTAGGCATATCAGGAGCATCGCTCCCCCTGCTTCCAGATCCAGAAGCTTCCTCCCCAGATCTAGTTGTCGTCGGAGCACCTGGCGACACTGGCAACTCCACCAGAAGAGCCCTGAGCAGCTGCCCCTTGCTCTTTGTCAGACTTGCTCTCTTGTAGATCTACAAACGAGCTACCCTGGTATGAAGTAAACTCGTCAAATACCATATCCTGCGAGACAACAGACTTCCGTGCCTCTAGATCCATGCACTTCCATCCCTTCTTCCGCTCATCATATCCAACGAAGGCTAGCTTCCTTGCTTTCGCATCTAGCTTTGTCCTGAGTGCGTCTGGAACGTGCATATAGCAAGTCGACCCGAACAACCGAAGATGTTTCATGCTAGGCTTCTCCTTGAAAATCAACTCATGAGGAGATCTCATGTTGATCGGACTGAGGGGAATTATGTTGATGACGTACGCCGCACATGCCATTCCCTCCGCCTAGAAGGCCCTAGGAATGCCCTTGTCGTGGAGCTAACACTTGAAGGTCTCCGTCAAATGACGGATCTTCCGCTCTGTAATTATGTTATGCTACGGAGTGTGAGCACAAGTAAGCTCTCGTTGGATGCCGAACTTTCTGCAGAAAATAGAGAAATTCAACGAAGTAAACTCTCTGTCATTATTTGTTCTCAATCTCTGAATCCGCAGACCGAGCCGACCCTCCATAAGTTCAGTCCACAAACTTTCGAACGCCTATGGCTTCTCCTTTAGAAAGTATACTCATGTGTACCTTGAAAATTCATCAACAAGAATAAGCATGTACCTGCTTCCTCCAAGACTTGACGTGACGGTAAGCCCCATTAGATCACTGTGGATGCACTCGAACGGTGCTCAACACCTAATCTGTGATATGTCAAATGGAAGGCGATGTGCATTTCCATACTGACACCCGACACGGACATGACCGTCGCCATAGGATGAAAGACTAGATAGGTCATGCACCAGACCTTTCACCGTCATAGCCTTTAGCTTGTTCATCCCTGCATGTCCCAAGCTCTTGTGCCAGATAGCAACTTTATCATTTACCCTAATCTTGTCAACATAAGTACTTGTCGCTAAAACGAACAAGTCTTTCACCCTCCTCCCAATACGAGTAACGTAAGTTTTCACAGCTGAAATGTTTCGGAGAAACCTCACTTCTGTCGGGCCGAATAGAACATGATATCCTGCATCCACTGCATTGGTCACTGAGAAGATATTTTTCTTCATCTCGGGTACTAGAAACACACTCCGCAAAGTGAGTGGCACCAGATCACTACCCAAATAAATCGATCACTTCTTCTCTACTGCATGCATAATATCATCAACAGTAATGATAGAGACATTACCTTTAAACTCCTGCAGAGACGAGAAAATGGAGACATCCCCTATGAGGTAATGACCGCACCCGAAGTCTACAATCCAATCCTCCTGATAATCAATCGAGGAAAGTGCATGGACACAAGTGCCCATCATGAAATAACCTCCCCATCCTTCATCCTTAGGCTTGGACTCAGCCTCCTTTTTTGCAGCATGCCCCAGCTAAAGATTAACTTTGCAATCCTTATAGATATGACCAAGCTTGTTACATCTGTAGCACCGTGGTCTGCTCCGCTTCTTCCCGTCATCAGCCTTAGGAGGCTTGCTCCTCTCCTACTGAGATGAAGAAGACAACTCATCGCTCGCAGACGTATTCTTCTTCATATCCCATCTCTTCTTCTTACCCGAGAAGAGAACATTGCGGTCTCCCTTGGAGACCGACACTCCATCCATCTGCTTTGGTAGGCTCTCCTGCAAAGCCAGCAGGTTATCTAGCTCTAGCAAAGATGGTTGATTGGCCCAGCCCTGAATAGAAGTAACAAAGGCCACCTACTCCTTCTACAAGCTGCAGATTATGTGCCTTTTCAGCTTCGCCTCTGAAATGGGCTCATCCGGGTCCAGTGCCAAAATCTCAGCGCAGATGTTCTTCATCTTTAAGAAGAAAGATGACACTAACAGGTCCCCTTGAGTGGACTTAGCCAACTCATTTTC
This sequence comes from Platanthera zijinensis, assembly GCA_039513925.1. Classification (NCBI taxonomy): domain Eukaryota; kingdom Viridiplantae; phylum Streptophyta; class Magnoliopsida; order Asparagales; family Orchidaceae; genus Platanthera; species Platanthera zijinensis. The sequence goes on from CM077078.1 coordinate 58,376,573, forward strand.
CAAGAATTGTAGTCGAGCTACATTCTTCTTGTTGAGCAGGCCATCCAGATCTCAGCTGCCGATCGACAATCAATAATGTGATCGAACAACTCCGGTGAAACGGCACGCTTTATAGTGAAGGTAGCCTTAGCATCTATAAGCTTCCACGCCTTCACCGTGTAAGACCCCTCTCCCTTACTAAGGATGTTACCCGGTCTTATGACCAGAACTGTCGCCTTACAGTGACACTAACACACGGGCTAGTCGACACCGCAAGACGTCGATCCTGTTGGTTAGTACGATTATTCAACCTGTTGGCCAATCAAGAAATGAAGCATAACAAGTAGTTAAATAAAACTAACAATTCCACAAGTCACAGTACAACATCATAATATATATGAATAAAAGTACAATAGTCCAAATGAGTACAAAAATGAGAGGACTAATGTCTTGTACATGCCAAATCAAATCTCTCTCTCTCTCACTACAATAAAACTATGCAGAAGCAAACTCTAACACAAGTACACTCATCATCACCTGACGCTGAGCTGTTGTAGTAGTAGTAGGTGGTGGTGGTATCTGCTCCTCATATCCTGCCAGCTCGTCCAGCCGGTCGTGCTAGTGCTCCAGCTCCTCGAGCTCCTACGGTCACAACTGACCGTTAGTCATAAAGACTAAGTCATTTTGTCCCCACCTCACCCTTGCGACTCCTAGGTACCGAGCGGGAGGATGAAGCAGAGGACAACAAAGGGTACAAAAAGAAAGCAGGTGATGGTGGATCTATTCTATCATAGTTATATACTAATAATTATATCTTTACACTAGCAGTTCTATATAACACATGTAAGGTATGTAAAGAAGTATTGATAAAAATTACTGTAAGTGAAGTAAAGAAATGGAGCAAAAAATAAACTAGATATCACTAAACTATCATCACAGGAATACCTTAACTTATATGAATGTTCATACAAACTTATAAGTTAATGTTTCAGAATTATAACTTATCATATAAAAGAGCTCATACTAATTTATATGAAAAGGATCTATGGTGTGTATGTCCTAAGTATGTATGTATGTTATGATGAGTTATGCGGGTTATGATTCATACAAGTGTAACTCACGCACACGACTCTGTGATCACAGATCTTTAGTTCCCTCTTTTTGGAGTTAGATGAACTATCTGGTACTACCATTGTGGTTACGGAAGTAGTGGAGCGGATGTCTCCACTCCTAGGCGGGTATGCACACTACCAGGCCTAGACCTCCCATGTGCATCTATACACGTCCTAGGTGCACTCTAGAGTCTATGCGTACTAATTGTTAGCTACCTGCCAGTATTTTTGGTCGAGTGTGCATTTTCGGGGATTTTCCTCCAAACCGCAGTGTAAAACAACTCACTGGCCCCTCAAACCCTCACACCTCGCTAGAGTCACCGTACTGTCATCAGTGTGATGATTGACTCTGTACCACCTGACCCGCCACTAGTTTATTTCTATGCACATGCAAGATACTTCAACCCGAGCCTCCAGCTCACAGGAAGAATCTGTCCTGAAATAAACCTCTCGAGCCTCCAGCTCGCAGGACCAAACCTGTCCTAATATCAAACACCCGAGCCTCCAGATCGCAGGACAACCTATTCTGAATCCCTCCAACCCTACACAGGTGAGTTTGTCACATTGTTACCTTAACCTATTAGACTACTCTTGTTATATATAGCAATTTAGGGTTAGTCCTTGGACTGCCCAGGGCATGCCCGGTGAAGGGCTCTCGGGGGCACTAGGAACAATGATGGGCTGAAGCCCAAAGCTCCTTTTCTCAAGGAAACTTACTTTTATCAGTGTTTACCCATTATTAATACCCAACTCTCGATGTTTCTCTTGAGTGAACCTAATTACTTAAGGTATTTATTGGGAGGGCGACAGTCTTCCGTCGGTCCCCGTTAGAGTTATTCTCCTTGGGTTTTGCACTCTAACACTCGTTACTATGTAGTGACCTACTTATGACATTAATCAGGGTTTCAACTCCCCAATACACTTCTCAATCCAACAACTTATCATTCCCTTGTGGCTCCTAGTGTTACACGTCACTTTTGCTAAGCGCAGCTCATGATCTAATACTAACCCGCATGAGATGACTTCCAATTCCTTGGGCCAAAGGCCTCTAAATTTTTATCATGGGTTTTTCATGTGTATAAAATAGACCATTCAAAATTCCATCAATTTTTTAATTATTTAGGACCATAATTTAAATCTTTTAATTAGGTGGCCTAGGTCACTTTGAACATGAGCTACTATATCCAGTAGTCTATTATGTCTAAATAAATTATTTGGAGTTCATCTAGATTAAAAATGACTGTTCACCAAAAATCCTAATTTTTCAACTTGTTTTGACATTCATTTTCCATTTATGATTATAATCACAACAACCCATTTTTCAAATGAAGTATCTCAAATATTCAACTATAAATTCAGAGAAAATTACTGGTCATTAATATTGTCAAAATAACAGTCAAAACATAATTTCATACTCCTAGCCAGTGATTTGACCTAAAATAATTACATGTTAACATAATTACAAAAATGTCACTACTAAGGTATTCAACATAAATAATCATCCAAAATTCTTAATAAAATTTACAGGGGTTTATATCACAGAAATAAGGGCCTAGACATGTTTCAATAATTTTCCAAACATTATTACCCATACTTTTAAATCAAATCCCAAAAGGGTAAAATTGCAATTACACTAATTACACAAGAAATATTTCTCAAAAATACTCATAAACTTTTCCAGAGATGTGAAATAACCTATTAAGGCTTGTATCAACAATTTGGAATTTTCTAAGTTCAGTAGCCCTACTTCTCATTTTTATTCCTAAATGAGCTAATTTTTCAATAATTCTAACTTATAGGAATTTTGATCCCAAAAAACCCAATCTTTCTATGGGAGGTGTATTCCATCTCTATGAGTCTCTGCCAAAATTTCACAGACATGCATTGGGCCAAATGAGTTAATTTCTCATTTTCCCATTTTTGCTATTTGCACATCATTCATAATTCTACCTCCACCATGCATATTGGATCCTCCAACATGCAGAGGTCCAAATGGCTCCAAACTTTTCCCAAGGCATATGATGACCTTAGAGCCAGCCACCCAAATTTGGGGGCATTTGGAATAGGGAATCACCCTAAATTCTATTTATTTAATTAATGATATTTCTACAAAAACTATAGAAACATAACTCCCAAAAATTTTGATTTTTGGGCAGGGTCTAAGTCTAGCATATACACATGCATGAACTAAGTTTCACTGCATGTGGACATAGGGTTTGACCTAGACATCCATTTGAAATTCTGCCCTAGCCTAGGAGTAGTCCTAGATGAATGGTCCTACAAAGAGCTACAGTGTTCCAAATTGCAAGTTTAGGGTGTCAAATCAAAGGTAAGCCCTAGATCTACATTTTTTATGTTGATGAGTATTTCTGAAATTGCCTTTAGAAGACCTAAATTAAACATGCAAGTTGTTGTTCAAAATGTGACAAATATACACATTAAATAATTATGCAATATAAATTAATTAAGTTAAATTGAGTGGCATCGGGTTATCGTCCCTGATAGCCTTTGACTAGGATTTATCCTTTCTGGGCGGACATAATCCACTGATTCCGTCCACCTGGGCCACCGCCACCACCGGCGATTGTCGTCACCACCTCTGTTGAGGTAGTGGCTAGTGTTTCTCGGCGACATGGTCGTCGGAGGCGGCTCCTCCGGCGAACCCGAGCTAGAAGAAAAGCTCGGTATTTTGGCACTTTTCTCACATGGTATCGGACTCAATTGAGCCCGATTTCTCTCCTAAAAGATCTAGAGGGCTAGCACAGAGGGAGGGGAGGAGAAACGGACCTTGATGCGAGCTTTGCGGCGGGTGTGGTGGTGGTGAGCAATGGCGGACGACTTCTCCGGTGAACTAGCTCGATCCCTCATTTCTCCAGCAAAATCTTAGCTCCAGGAGTCGAATTCCACTCCTCTGAGCTCAATGAAGGTTATGGTGGGCTTGGTTTTGGTTGGGAGTGGCTGGCTTTGTTGTTTTGCTTAAGAGGGTGGTCGGCCTTGAGCATAGGATGTTCCTCCTTGCTGCTCAGTTGTCACCATCCCCTAAAAACTGCTGGGAATAAGTTTGGGAGCTCAGCCAAAGGCTTGGGCAGAGGAAAGGAGGGCCAAGTGGCCTCCATCCCCTCTTTCCCTCTCTTCTCTCTCTCTTCCCTTTAGCCAAAAAACCCAAAATGCCCCCTTGCATGTCACTACCCTCAAAAACTAGAGGGTAAGGGCTATAAATGGGCACTTGGGCTGATCATGGGCCTTGGCTCATGGGCCTAGCACTTGGGAATGGGTTTGGTCAACTTGATGAGTGGGTTGACCCCACTTGATGGCCATTGACCCTATGGCACCACCCAACATGGGTTGGGCCATGGTGGTGCCCCACTTGGGCTAATTGGGCCTATGTGTGTGGATTTGACCAAATTAGGGTTATTGTTGACTTTGGTCAAATTGGGTCAATGAGTGACCCTATGATGTGGCTTTTGGTTCATTTAGATTACTTTTAGGGTTAGGGGCATAATGGTGGGGCCAATGTGTACCTATGGTTCCAATTTGGGTTAGTATCACATAAGTTGATTTGAACCCCATAGTGGGCCCTATGTGTATCTACCTCAATTCCTTGGGTCAAACCTAGCCTAAGCACATTCATCCACCACATGTCCTAAACTAATCTAAGTTAAGGGGTCTAGTAGGAAATAGGATATTACAAATCCCAATAAATAAAAAATAATAATTTTGTCCCCGAAATTCAAGTTCGGGTCTACGGGGTTTCTATGCACAAGAATTTTAAGAAGTTTTCAAACATAATTAAAATATACCTGAGGCGAAAAGCTCTGGATACTGTTCACGCATCAGATCCATCGGCTCCTATGTGTGCTCCTCCCGTCCGTGGTTGGACCACAACACCTTCACCAAGGGAACCTTCTTCTTCCGCAGCACTCAAATCGTTGTATCTTCGATCCGAACCGGCTCTAAATAAACTGATCTATCAGGTGCTACCAGTCCTGCTATAGTGGTAATATGTTGCTCTGACCGAAGTAGAGCTCTCTGAAGCGAGGAGACGTGTAAGATATCGTGCAGGGTTCCTAACTCTGGCGGTAGCTCCAGCCGGCAAGCCAAAGGACCGATCCGCTCCAGAATCAAGTTTGGTCCCATAAATCGAGGACTGAGCTTCTTGTGTCTCCGCACCCGCGAAACACCATGCACTAGATGTATCTTCAAGAATACCTTGTCTCCCACCTGGAACTTCACCTTCTGATGCCTCGCACGCAGTACTTGGCCTGTCTACTCTGTGCCTCCAGCATCCGATCCCTGATCAATCGTATGTGAGCATTCGTATCCTCAATATAATCTGATCCAAGTGCCCTAGGGTCCTCATCCTGGACCCAAGATAGTGGTGTCCGGCACTTTCTTCCGTATAGGGTCTCATATGATTCCATCACAATGCTTGTCTAGTGACTGTTGTTGTAGGAGAACTCTATCAGTGGCAACAGTCTCTCCCAGGGCTTCCTCGTATCCAGTATACATAAACACAGCAGATCCTCCAGAGTCCAGTTGGTCCGCTCTGTCTGGCCGTCATTCTGCGAATGGAAAGCAGTGCTAAAAGCAAGCTGAGAACCTAAGTATGCATGCATCGCTCTCCACTCCCTAGAAGTGAACCGACCGTCACGGTCTGAGAGAATCGTCCTGGGGATGTCGTGGTTGCTAACAAACTGCTCCACAAACAACCTCACCAAAACTGCAACTAGGTTGTCTTTCCTGATCGGTATAAATCGGGCCATCTTGGTCAGTCTATCGACAATGACCCAAATAAAATCGTGTCCAAAGTGAGAGCGAGGCAATCCGTGTACGAAGTCCATTCTACTCTGGCACCAGCAACGACTGTAGTAGTCCTCCTGGGCTCTTGCACTCTGCCTTTACCCGTTGGCAGGTCTCGCAATTTATCACATAGTATATGATTTACCTCTTCATACCCAACCAGTACATGCTCCTCCGTAGGTCCGCTGTCATCTTAGTGATCTCGGGGTGCACTGAGTACTGAGAATAGTGTGCCTCCCTGAGTATATCCTCCCGGATACCACCTCCTGCGGGTATATAAATACGGCCACGGAAATGAACGAGGTTGTCATGCAATGAAAAATCCTCTGACTTGCCCCCTTCCTGGGCTCTGAATACCGGCTCCAAAGCTGTATCTTGCCTTTACTGTGTCCTGATGCGCTCCCGTATGTCACATTCGATGATCAAGGAGTTCAAGTACCCACGATAGGTCTCTGGCTCGGACTCGGAAACCATAGTAATATGTATCTCACCCAGCATCTGTACTAGCTCCATACTCATCACCCGGGGCTCCGGTCCAGTTGTGCCGACTCTCCTGCTCAAGGCATCCGCCACGGTGTTCCCTTCCCAAGGTGATAATGCATCGTGTAGTTGTAATCGCATAAGAACTCAAGCCATCTCCTCTTGCGGAGGTTTAGATCCTTCTGCGTGTCGATATACTTGTGGTTCTTGTGATCCGAGAAGATATCACAATGAATCCTGTATAGGTAATGTCTCCAAATCTTCAATGTGAATACCACTGCCTCGAGCTCCAAATCATGTACGGGGTAGCTCTGCTCGTGCTTCTTTAGCTGTATCGAGGCATATGCAATGACATGTCTATGCTGCATCAGGATTGCACCCATCCCCTGATATGATGCGTCAGTATAAATGTGAAATCCTTCCTTACCAAATGGAAGTGCAAGGATAGGGGAAGAGGTGAGCCTATCCTTCAACTCCTGAAATGCTGCCTCGCACTTCTCGGTCCAAATAAAAGCTACATCCTTCTTCGTCAAGGACGTGAGGGGGAGTGCTATCCTCGGGAACCCCTCCATGAACTTGCGATAATATCCCGTTAGTCCTAAGAAACTGCGAATATCTAAAGCTGAATTTGGCCGCGACCAATCTCTAACTTCCAGTACTTTGGGCGGGTCAACGGCAAACCCGACTCCACTGATGGTATGCCCCAGAAATGCCACCTCCTGTAGCCAGAACTGGCACTTGGATAACTTTGCGTACATCTGGTGCTCTCTCAGCTTGCCCAACACCAGCAACAAATGCTGGGTATGCTCCTCCTTCGTCCGGGAGTAGATCAGGATGTCGTCAATGAAACCTATGACGAATCTGTCCAGGTAGGGCTCAAAGACATGGTTCATCAAACTCATGAATACGGAAGGTGCATTCGTGAGCCAGAAGAGCATCACCGTAAACTCGTATAATCTGTATCGGGAACTGAAACCCGTCTTCGGAATGTCCTCCTCCTGAATCCGCAGCTGATAGTATCTGGACCTCAAATACAGCTTGGAGAACCAAAATTCTCCCTGTAGATGGTCAAAAAGCTCGTCAATCCAGGGCAGCGGATACATGTTCTGCACTATCAACAAGTTCAGCTCCTGGTAGTCGATGCAGAGCCGCAACGATCCATCCTTATTCTTAATAAATAGCACTGGTGCTCCAGATGGTGATAAGCTCGGTCGGACAAAACCTGACTCCACTAGCTCTTGCAACTGGGTCCTGAACTCTGCTAGCTCCTTGGGGTCCATCCTGTAGGGTGCCCGAGACACGGGTCTCGCTCCCGACACCAACTGAATCCGGAAGTCCATATCTCTAGACGGTGGCAATCCAGGCAATTTCTCCGGGAATACGTCGGAGAAATCCCGAACCACCAGGATATCAGCAATGGAAGCTTCTGCCACTGCCATCTCAATGCAGATCAGGTATACCTCGTCCCCCTACTCATGGGCCTTGACAGTCTGTACAGATGATAATAGAAGATGGTAGACAGGCCTAATACCTTCAATGATGACGTGAGAGTCTCTGTGCCGCAAGGTGATCCTCCTCGACGGGCAATCGATCTGGGCATGGCTCCAGTACAACCACGTCATGCCCATGATCAAGTTGAAGTCTGGCATCTTCAAGATCATCGTCGGCGCATCGAATGTCTTTCCTTCAATCTCTGCCTCCATGTTGCACTGGGCAGAGGATAATAGCTCTAATCCGTCTGGTAGACACACCCTCAACATCAAGTCAATGAATCGATCCACGCCTTCTAGTCCCTCCAGGAAGGCTTCTGATACTAACGAATGTGAAGCACCCATATCGAACAATGTATGAGTGGGCTTGCCGCTGATAAAGACTATACCTGAGGTTTTGTTCAAGTTAAGTCATGGTTGTTATTCTACGAGGTCGAAGTACTATAATTGAAATTTTTAAATTTATAATAAAAACTTAAGTACCTGTGATGACCTCCTCGGGGTTCCTCGGCTCGGCGAGGTCTAATGGGTATATCTGCTCCTGCCCTCGACCACTACCATAAGGTCCTCGGCTTCGTCCATGCTATGTTGGAGGGGCTAATGGAGGTGGAGGTGGAGGAGGAGGAAGTGGACGAAACTGATGCGGGCAATCAGACCTATAGTGCCCCGGCTGATGGCACCCAAAACAAACCACCGGTCGGTGTCCCCGATCATCCTACCTCATCGGGCCATGTACTTGTAGTGGTGGGGGAGCAAGTACTACAGGAGGCCTCTGTTCCTGCCTAAAGTTGGGACGATAATGTCCCCCACCCCCTCTTGTGGCTCATCACTCTACCTCTCTGGGAGCCCCTGCTGCTCTCCCCGAAAAATTACCCATCCAGCAGTCTCTTTCCCCTGCTGTGTACCATCAGCTGGTCTGCCTCCAGCTTCTTGGGCATCCTTATGATCTGAGTCGAGGTGTCATGCGAGATGAATAGTAGAGACTGCCTCAAAGTGTCTCTAAGTCACGGTAGAATCTCTTCGCATACCTCCTATCATCTAAGTCATGAATCCCCGCAAATCTGGCCAGATGAGTAAACTCCTTCTGGTAATCTGTCAATGATCTGGTCCCCTGCCTGAGGTTCAAGAACCTCTCCTCCAACTCGTCTCGGTCCATAGTGGACACGAAGTGCTCTAGGAAAACCTCGTTGAACTCATCCCAAGTAATATCTGACAGCTCCCGATCAGCGTAGGTGGAATCCAACAAAGACTTCCACCACCTCTTTGCATGCACATCCAAGGCAGAAGTTGCCAAGGCGACTGCCTTGCTGACAGGGAAGTTGATGCCTGCAAGCATCTACAAGCCATTCTTCTGTCTTCACCACATTTTTTGTCATGTGGTACATCGACGTGGACAGGCTCCTGAATGCACTCAGCCAGCTCAATCCGGGGTTTGGCTGCGGGGTTGGGACCTGTTGGGACCTGAAGGCCTCAAGAATGGTCGTCAAGGTCTGACCCAACTTCGTCTGCTGGAAAGGAGCGGCAGCCGGAGGGGGAGGAACAATATCCTGTGGTGCAACGACCTGTGGAGGCTGCACAAAGTAAGGTTTATATTATGATTGACCTAACTCATTGCTTAAGTGAACTATTTTATGTGACTTTTTACACATGGGCACATCATTGCTTCCACTGCATAGTTTGTCTACAAACTAATGCTCGAGCGGAGTGATCCAGTGTTGTTAACTTCTTTATCATATGATTGTTCGTTTAAGTGATACCATTTTGTAAGACCCCTCCCCCTTACTTAGGAGGTGACCCGGTCATATGCCCAGAACCGCCGCCTTACAGTAACACTAACACACGGGCTAGTCAACACCGCAAGATGTCGATCCTGCCGGCTAGTACGATCATTCAACTTGTTGCCCAATCGAGAAATGAAGCATAATAAGTAGTTAAATAAAACTAACAAGTCACGGTACAACATCATAATATATGTGAATGAAAAGTACAATAGTCCAAATGAGTACAAAAATGGGAGAAGGGCTTATGCCCTGTACATGCCAAATAAAATCTCTCTCTTTCTCACTACAACCAAACTATGTTGAAGCAAACTCTAACACAAGTACACTCGTCATCACCTGATGTTGAGCTGTAGTATTAGTAGTAGGTGGTATCTGCTCCTCATGTCCTGCCACCTCATCCTGCTGGTCGTGCTGGTGCTCCAGCTCCTCAAGTTCCTACGGTCACAACCAAACGTTAGTCATAAATACTAAGTCATTTTGTCCTCGCCTCACCCCCGCGACTCCTAGGTACCGAGAGGGAGGACAAAGCGAAGGACAACAAAGGGTACAAAAAGAAAGCAGGTGATGGTGGATTTATTCTATCATAGTTATATACTAACAATTATATCTTTACACTAGCAGTTCTATATAGCACATGTAAGATATGTAAATCAGTACTAAAAAGAAGTGTGGTAAGTAAAGTAACGAAACGGAGCAGAAAGTAAACTAGCAACCACTACGCTATCATCACATGAGTACCTTAACTTATATGAATGTTCATACAAACTTATAAGTTAAGGTTTCAGAATTATAACTTACCATATAAAAGAGCTCATACTAAATTATATGATAAAGATCTATGGTGTGTATGCCCTAAGTATGTATGTATGCTATGATGAGTTATGCGGATTATGATTCATAAAAGTGAAACTCACGCACATGACTCTGTGATCATAGACCATTAGTTCCCTCTTTTTAAAGTTAGTTGAACTCTCTGGTACTACCGTTGTGGCTACTACCAGGCCTAAACCTCCCATACGCCTCTATACACGTCCTTGGTGCACTCGAGAGTCTCTGCGTACTAATTGTTGGCTACCTGTCAGTCTTTTTGGTTGAGTGTGCATTTTCGGGGATCGTCATCCAGACCGCAGTGTAAAACAACCCACTGGCCTCTCAAACCCTCACACATCGCCAGAGTCACCGTACTGTCATCGGTCTGACGATTGGCCCAGTACCGGTTGACCCGCCACTTGTTTGTTTCTATGCACATGACAGATATTTCAATCTGAGCCTCCAGCTCGCAGGACCAACCCGTCCTGAAATAAACCTCCCGAGCCTCCAGCTTGCAGCACTAAACATGTCCTGATATCAAACACCCGAGCCTCCAGCTCGCAAGACAACCTATCTTGAATCCCACCAACCCTACACGGGTGAGTTTGTCACATCGTTCCCTTGACCTATTAGACTACTCTTGTTATACATAGCTATTTAGGGTTAGTCCTTGGACTTCCCGGGGCATGCCCGGTGAAGGGCTCTCGAGGGCACTAGGAACTATGATTGGCTGAAGCCCAAAGCTCCCTTTCTCAAGGACACTTACTTTTATTAGTGTTTACCCATTATTAATACCGAACTCTTGATGTTCTCCTTGAGTGAACCTATTGACTTAAGGTATTTATTGGGAGGACGACGGTCTTCCGTCGGTCCTCGTTATAGTTATTCTCCTTGGGATTTGCACTCTAACATTCGTTACTATGTAGTGACCTACTTGTGAAGCTAACCAGGGTTTCAACTTCCCAATACAATTCTCAATTCAACCACCTATCAATCTCATGTGGGTCCTAGTGTTACACGTCACTTTTGCTAAGCGCAGCCCATGACCTAATACTAACCCGCATGAGATGACTTCCAATTTCTTGGGCCAAAGGCCTCTAAATTTTTATCATGGGTTTGTCATGTGTATAAAATTGACCGTTCAGAATTACATTATTTTTCTAATTATTTAGGACCATAATTTAAATCTTTTAATTAGGAGACCTAGGTCACTTTGAACATGAGCTACTACATACAGTGGTCCATTATTTCTAAATAAATTATATGTGGTTCATCTAGGTTAAAAGTGACTGTTCACCAAAAATCCTAATTTTTACCCTTGATTTGCCATTCATTTTTCATTTATGATTATAATCACAATAATCCCATTTTTCTAATGAAGTATCTCAAATATTCAACAAAAAATTCAGAGAAAATCACTTGTCATTAACATTGTCAAAACAATACTCAAAACATAATTTCATACTCCTAGCCAGTGATTTGACCTAAAATAATTACAAGTTAACATAATTACAAAAATGTCACTACTAAGGTATTCAACATAAATAATCATCCAAAATTCTTAATAAAATTTACAGGAGTTTATATCACAGAAATAAGGGTCTAGACATTTTTCCATAATTTTCCAAATGTTATTACCCATACTTTTAAATCAAATCCCAAAAGAGTAAAATTGCAATTACACTAATTACACAAGAAATATTTCTCAAACATGCTCATAAACTTTTCCAGAGGTGTGAAATGACCTATTAGGGTTTGTATCAACAATTTGGAATTTTCTAAGTTCAGTAGCCCTACTTCTCATTTTTATTCCTAAATAAGCTAATTTTTCAATAATTCCAACTTATGGGATTTTTGATCCCAAAAATCTCCAAATCTTTCTATGGGATGTGTATTCCATCTCTATGAGCCTTTGACCAAAATTTCATGGATATGCATTGGGCCAAATGTGCTAATTTCCTATTTTCCCATTTTTGATATTTGCACACCAATCACAATTCTACCTCCACCATGCATGTTGGATTCTCCGGCGAACAAGCTCGATCCCTCGTTTCTCCAGCAAAAGCTTAGCTCCAAGAGTCGAATTCCACTCCTCTGAGCTCAATGAAGGTGATGGTGGGCATGGTTTTGGCTGGGAGTGGCTAGCTTTGTGGTTTTGCTTAAGGGGGTGACCGACCTTGAGCATAGGATGTTCCTCCTTGCTGTCAAGTAGCCACCATCCCCTAAGAACTACTGGGAATGAGCTTGGGAGCTCAGCCAAAGGCTTGGGCAGAGGGAAGGGGGGCCAAGTGGCCTCCATCCCCTCTTTCCCTCTCTTCTCTCTCTCTTCCCTTTAGCCAAAAATCCCAAAATGCCCTCTTGCATGTCACTACCCTCCAAAACCAGAGGGTAGGGGTTGTAAATGGGTACTTGGGTTGATCATGGGCCTTAGCTTATGGGCCTAGATCATTGCGAATGGGCTTGGCCTTTCTTTTCTTTCTTTCGGCCTTATATATGATGACCATGTTGACTTTTTGGGTTGACTTGGTCAACTTGATGAGTGGGATGACCCCACTTGATAGTCATTGACCCTATGACACCACCCAACATGGGTTGGGCCATGGTGGTGCCCCACTTGGGCTAATTGGGCCTATGTATGTGGATTTGACCAAATTAGGGTTATGGTTGACTTTTGTTAAATTGGGTCAATGGGTGACCTATGATGTGGCTTTTGATTCACTTACATTGCTTTTAGGGTTAGGGGCATAGTGGTGGGGGCCAATGTGTACCTATGATTCCAATTTGGGTTAGTGGGCCCTATATGTATCCACCCTAATTCCTTGGGTCAAACCTAGCCTAACTACATTAATCCACCACATGTCCTAACCTAATCTAAGTTAAGGGGTCTAGTAGAAAATGAGATGTTACACACCGCCTCAACATTGCCTCCAGTAGCAACCACTTCTTGTTGTTTGTCTCCACCTACAACCTCCCACAAATCCTCACCTAAAAGATAACTCTCCATGCAGGACCTCCAATGCTTGAAGTTGGTCTGCGTTAAGAACTCGATTCCAATCCCTCTTGCGTAACCTGTTTCCATTGTAATCAGATGAATCACTTGAGCTTCAACGAAGGTATAACAACCTTATATTGGTGAACTGCTAGTCTTCAACCTCCCTTTGATACCATGTAAAAATTTACTGAAGCGGGAGCTAATGAGGTCGCAAGAACACTCAACCACAACTGAAGCCAAATAAAAGACAGCAACAACAGTAGCGCAAGAGTTTCCAACTGAAATCAACTTTTATTACAGGGCGAGGCATACATTGCAAGACATGATTTTACAATATATGCCAGGGAACCAAAAAAAGCAACAAGAAGAAACCGCGCGGGCTAATTCCAGTAACTACACAAGCCGCCTACTCACCAGCAGAGCCCGTCGAGACCGCTGAAGCCGCCTATTCACAGCCATTCGCGTGGACTGCTATTATTGCAATGTTGAAAGAGCCCGAACAGAACCCGCTGATTGACTAGGTGAACTGCTCCACTTATCCGCAACTCCGAGGAAGAGACCAAGTTGAAAAGACCGCGACCTGTTGCTAACCGCTGACTGTATCCGCGAACTGTTCCACGCCAACATTCCGCTAGTCACCTAGCCGCCTGGTGTTAGCCGCACAGTCTCCACAGAACAAACTTCCTTAGTCGCAGCGGTTAGAAAACCTTAACCGTAAAATCAAGCGTGAGCTCGTTCTTACTGTTCACTGCATAATAATGACGAGCCGAGGGGTCCTATTTATAGGTGTGGGAAGGAGTGTCGTCACCACCTATACCGATAGGATTACCACCCATCAACCCTGCCGACTAACACCATGTATCCGCACAATAAGGATACCAAACCAGTTCTCCAGTTCGCGTCGGCCAACCCTTGCGGATAGACGACCAATCCGCCTAACCGCGCGGACACTGCACCCAGTTCGCCAATCCTAGGACAATGACTTAGAAAAAATCCGTCCAGCCAATACTGTCGAACTCGACGAACTAGGCAACAAGATAGACTTAGTCTCCCCAAGACCAAGTCCACCGATCCATGCGGACTGCTCCATCAGTCCGCGCGACCTCCAGACAACCTATTTGCGCAATTGTGTTTACTCCACGATCCAACACCCAGACAAAAGCACGGATCCATATCGGACACCGAAGATCTCCAAAGCGTCCGCACAATAACCAGCGAACTCTGATATTCCTCTCCCGAGAAGACACCTGCGACCTGGCGGTAAGCCACCCCAGTCTGCAATATCTGGCCGCCTTCTTGCAAATCAGAGAACCTGCCACAACCCGCAGATAAACAACCTACCTGCCTGGTTATCCCACTAGAGTGTTTGCTGGTCCAGATCGCCAGAGATGAACTACAGCCAACCCAGCTGTCCGACTAAGCTATCTGCCAAGGTTGTCCGCCTAGTCCGCGCGGTCTCTGTGGTCTGTGCGGTTAGACCACCCTAACCGCCCGACTTCCCCCAACTTCACACTTCAATATTTTCAACAAGAAGGCAGCGGTATCGCTACAGCTGGCGGTATCGCTACAGCTGGCAAGAATTTTAGTGTCGTCTTGATCCAAAGTATGATTGGAATCAAAGTTTTGTAATCATAAATTCTGCAATAAAATTATTATTTTTCTCTAATTACTTGTCTATAATCTTTTTACTCTGAGTTGTAAAAGAAAGCGAATTTTTTGTTTCAAATGCACGCGGTATCGCTACAGCTGGCGAGAGGAACATAAAACAATTCTCTTCCTGAAGTTAAAAATTATTTAAGAACCCTTATTCACCCTCCCCCCCCCCCCACTCTAAGGGAGCTGCAAGATCCAACAGTGCGGTCATGGCATTAGTGGGGTTGACAAAGTCAACCCCACTTAGCCCTCATTTTCCTCACTAAGTTAGTGAGGAGATGAAGATTTTGGCTATCCACATCCTGAAATTCCTTTAAATTGAGGGTCCTTTATCAAGAGTGTTGGGAAGAATTCATGTTTCTGTAAACTATAAAGATAGGTTTGATATACCATATATTGTCGAAAAATTATGAATAGATAGAGTTGAGAAATGTGAGAATGGCGATAAATCCACATCAGTGAACTAAAGCAAGATTATTTTTCAATGATTAGCACATTCTTGAACAATAATAATGCATATAGATGTAAAGTAATTATGTTGAAGAGCATATATGTTATGGTACTTTTTGTTGGAACCATATTAATGCTTACTCGTAAACTTACTGGAACCTCCATGTAGTATTGATAACAAATTGGTACAACATTACTAAAAAATTTCAATTTAATCGAACAAAGTGATTATTACTTCTGATGAAGTAATCAACTCTCTTGCCATGAAAATGTAGAACGAAAATGAGTAACATATGTACAAAACAACCAAGTACTTTTTTCTGTTGTACAACAAAGCTTAGTAAAGAATGCAAACTACTAGCCTAACTTTGGATCATCCTGCCAAGTATCCTAGGTCTAGTCAAGCCTAACCTTGGATCTTTCCGCCAAGTAGGATAGTGGTCTTGTGGACCAGCTGAGCTGGTGTCTTAGTGACGTTTTCCGCTGTTATAACTATTAGGATTTGCCATGAAATTTATCTAAGACAGAATGAAATCAATTTGCGAGAGTAAACCATTAAGAATAGGGGAAATCAGTTTGCATTTGTCATGAAATAGGGAAAATATAATGGATGAAATATAAGTGTGTGTCTGCATAATACCTAACCAGTAACATGTGGTTGAGGAGACAATGTGGAGCCCCATAATTGCGCACTCTTAGATTGAGTAAATGAACAAAATTAATTACCTTCTTGATTGATACATTTTATCAAACAGCTAGAATGCATTTCAATATAGTGTGAGTTAGGTTAGCGGCGGAATACTTGAAGAAGGCAGATAATACGACAATTATCTCAGTGAATCAAGAAAAAAATCATATCATATTACTAATTGTAGTGTAGTAGTCGAATAGAAAAGAAAAGAAAAACATACCAAGAAGAAGGGGCAATTCTGCTTCAGCGTCTGAGGACGAAGAGAGGGAGAGACGTGAATGAGAATTCTTGTAGAGCAGTGCAGCTGTCAAAAACATATAAAAGCTAGCAGGAAATGAAGGGCATGCCAGGTAGAATTGAGAAAAATTGAGCCAGGAATAATAAGGAAGCAAGTGAAAATGCATAAGCTGGGAGATTTTTCCATCGGGAAATTTTCAAAGGCCGAAAGTATAAGGCTGTGTTTGTTTGGAGTGTTTTCAATGGAATGTTTTTGTTTAGGTTCAAAAGGAATAAATCATGCGTTTTTGATTTGGGCCCGGAAAAATTATGTTTGTTTGCAGAATGATTTTCAGGCAAATTTTGAGCCAAAAAAGAAAATTTATGTACGTTTGTAAAATGATTTTCTCAAATTTGCAAAAATAGTGGACAGAATTTACGAATATCACAATGAGAAATATGATTCATTAAAAGAGATTAATATAAATTAGTAAATCATAAAGTAAATCTTAAAGCAAAATTAATATTATATGATTCCAGCTTAATGCATGAGAAATGTTATTAGTATATCATAAAGTGTTATTTTCACACACACAAAATGGATTTGCAGACTTGACTTTGACCTAGTGATCAACAAAATGAGAATTTGAAATCACCAATAGTCTTCATCCTTTTGTTTCTTTATTATCATTAAATGGTCTATCTATTGGTCTAGATTTCTATTTCTTTGGGATAAAGTAACTACAAAAGTTTTTCATGATATTATTTAAGGATTTTGATTCATCCTCGCTTGATTATCAACTCTGAAACAACTCATTCAGAAACTATGTTAACTGACTTATAATATAATTCTAATGAGCTTTGACAATGGAGCCACAAAGCCAACAACCTAAACACCTTATTATTTGAAGTCGGTGACATTCAAGAGAGCGAGAAGGGAAGAAAAAAGAGGAGAAAAACTCACATAGGTAAGCAACTCTGCGGTTCAAGGGCTTGATCTCGTTGGCAACACGGAGGATGGGAACAATCGAGGCCAGGGTTGAGGGCACGTGTTGCTATCCATGATCCGCTCCTCCTCCATCCAGCATCTTCAGCAGTCACATCATCTTCCTTGACAGCATTTTCGCCACCCCGCTCTCCGTCAAAACCGAGCAAAACAGGCCGGCAGAGGTCTGTTTTGGGGAGTGATGTTTTTACGAAGAAATGGAAACATTCGGTTTTGGAGTGAAAACGAAGACGGGCGAAAAATTGGCCAAACGAACACCGTAAATTGGTTTTTATAAACCCAAAACAAAAATGCTCTTACCAAAACATGCAAAACGAACGGGGCCTAAGATAAATCCCTAATGAAGAAGACCAAGGGGACTAAGGGGGAAGCGATGCTATGAAACCGGTTTCGCGAGAGGAATTCGAAGACACAAAACACGCCTAGTGAGGAGGGGAGCATACCTGTCGATGGATTCGCAGAGGTTAATATGTGTGGAGGAGATCGTAGTAGAAGACCTTGAACGTTCCTAGGTGGTCGGCAGTGGGTTGTTGTAACAGCCAGCGGAACACATGTCCAAATATTAGGGATTAAATGATGTGTAATTGTCAAATTAGTGTTATAATATGGGTCATTGCTTGTAATATGGGATTATTAAAAGTTTAAAAAAGTTTTGGTTTGTTTCTGCATCTCTTCCCAGCCCCTTCATCTCTCTTATCTCGGGCCAACCTCCCGGCCATTATTCTTCTCTCTCAACTGGGTCTCCTTTCCTTAGCCATTTCCTTTATTTTTGTTTTCACATATTTTAGATTGTTACAGCTGTCGATCCAGTGGAGTGGTCTGCGGTGGAAAATCGTAGAGAGCTCTCGATCCAGGTAAGCAACAGAGGCTAGTTTAGCGCGGCGGTGGCCGTCATCGATCTTAAACTGCGGTTTGTGAATGTTGTGGTCGTCAACCATAGTTTTTGAACTGAGTTATGGTTGTAGAATTTTTGTTTTTTGCGGTCACGAAGGAAGAATCATTTTAATCTGTTTGGTTCTACAATAAAATATTAACAATGTATCATAATTGAAATATGAACCCACCCCAACTAAATTTTTTTTAAAAAACATTATATAAGGATCTATATAAGTAATGGAAGTACCGGTTGGAAATTGCAAATCCCGGGCAGCCACCTTGACAAGCCCAATCAGAGCGACATGGAGAAGATGCAGAGCGCCGAGCGGAAGCTCTGGAGGAGAAGAATCGGAAGAAGGAAGCAGATGGCGGATGACTCGCTTGGGCCAAAGCTGGACGCTTGGAGGAGAAGAATCAGAAGGAGGAAGCAGATATCAAGAAGATTTGCGAGCACTTGAGGAGAAGAAACGTTGGGAGGTAGACGACACGGGGAGGAATTGTCGGGGCTCAAGCGTTGGGGGAGAAGAATTGAGAGAAATTTCTCTAGGCCTGCAACGCTGGAGGACAAGAAATCGGGAGGATTCAATATGGCTCTACGTGAACGAGATACGTGATTTTCGCCTGATGCGTTTGCCGAGGAATTGCCTCCAAACACGCATAGCCATTTTTTACCGCACAGATGGGACAAATAATAAACGTTCCACCAAAGGAGGCCGGAATGTAGCGAGAGAGAAAAGTTCTTCGGCCGACCTGGGCTTGGAGCAGCGGAGGTGAGATGTCGGGGGTTAAAGTTTTTTCCTGTGTGAAATTGGACGGGTGAAATCTGATGGATGTAGTATGATTGGGGCGTTTGAGTCGCATGGATGTATTTGTTGTTGGTCTTTCAGGATTACAAACAATTTTTTTTGACCCAGTTTGGCGGGCAGGCAGAAGAAATCTACGCCACCATACCTCTGCGCCAAAGGAGGCCATAATCTCCCAACCTAAGAGCAATTTCATTCTTATTTAGAAGTATCTTTTGGTTATTAATCATGAGATAATAAATGCATAAATTTACATCCAAGTTACATTCTTCTCTAATGAAAACAGATTTTGTATCTACCAACATTATAATCAACAATATATTTCAATAAGGAGCTATGAGCCTTCCTTCATTAATGCCCATCTCATGCAAGAAAGGTAGAAGAGAAGCTCATCCAAACACAATCTTGCAGAAATAGCCAATTAGCTTAACAGCTTTTATTGTAGCCATCAAATGCACACTAAACAATTTTAATTTTCAAACTTCAGTCTCACAACCAATTTTTGAAGAAAAAAAATTACGCACATCCCAAGCTTCACATGGCTAATCTGCGGTTGAGAATGGCAAAGGCAGCGCCAACAAATGTAAAGTATCCAATGTTCTCTGTCGCATGCTAGCTATTAAATATGAACACGAAAAAAAAGATGAGCTCTTGATTACCACCTTTTAAGAAAAAAGGTGGCAACAAAAGGGCAAAAAAAAAAAGAAATATTATTTTGGAATTGCAGGTATAACCTGTCACAATAAATTCAAAATCAATTTCTTTAGCAGATTTCTAAACACCACCTGCTACTCGCTTCCATCATAATAGTTTCTTCTTCATAATTTAGTGTTTCACTATGATGCCCAAAATGTTTAAAAATCAAAACACTTAAAATACTTCATTAATAACCCAGTATTCCAAACAGCTCACGTACTTAATAAAATCCTTAAAACAACAAATAATTCGTGCACATCACCACCAAACTTTCCCTTTCGACTATAGATTCACACGTAACTCACGATCATACTAGGTTGAGCCTTCCTAAGCTTAAATACACTCTCGATAACCGAGAGCTCGGTGGTCGTGGTGGCCGAACCACAAAAAGCAGTCCGGTCGTTCACAATCAATCCCGCGGAAATAGTACGCCTTCTATTATTCACTGTTCCGGCAACAAGCGGCACTTCAAGAAGCGCCGAGAGCCCGTTCAGTTCCACGGTAGATGTGTGCCGAGGAACCTTGCAGATTCATCAAGGTTGAGATAGTAAGACTCCCTTTCATCATATGAGAAACCAGAAGGAAAGTGCAGATTCTTACCATTCCGCCTTTATTATTGAACACACAAAAGTCGCCGACATAATCTTCACCGTTGACCGTTCTCCTGAACACATCGACTCCCAGAACATCTGCTATGAGCTCTTCAGTTCCCTAAAACAAGAGTAGTCAACCAAAGCAAATTGACCAAACACAATGGTCATGTTGAATTATAATGCCAAACAAATTACGGCACATGGCGTGTACAAAACTGTGCATGTGTCCCGTAAAGTTCAACTAAGCATGCGGAAAGCCGATATACTGTTTATTCGGTACACATTTGTTGTCATCTTTATAGACAGTATGAGCACTTACTGCAAGTTTACTAAAATTTTAAGATGCTTATTATGGACGGCACTGGTCGCATGCGCATTAAGCCATTAATATCTTGTGATATTGAATGACAAGAGGCTTACCCCTTCAAGATTGGGATGCATGAGAGCAATGTCGTCGTTGCAGGATATGCAGCTGCGGAGATCTAATGGTCCCACATCAATCCGTTGGACAGCCACTTTGTCTGGCAGAGTATTCCTCAAGAGCTGAATCTCTGTTTAGAATCAAGGATAGATCGCAACTATTATGCAAATATCCAAATAAAAATGTTAAAAACAAATTAAAAATGGCAATCGGAAGAACAAAAAACTGAATGCATTTCATATGAAATTTTTTTAAATAAATTTTCAATACATTTAATTCAAAAAAAAGGAACAATGACGATGTCTCTAGAATTCATATGGGTTTCTCTCCAACTTCTTTTTCAAATGGATCTAACAAACAACAACACTCAAGCCTTTATCCCACTCTAAACCTTAAACCCTAAACCCTAATGGATCTAATGATTTTGAATTTTCATATGCAACTTTGCATTAAAAAGTTTCTTTGGAAATGGGTATTGTGAATCGACGAATAGCCATTTCTAGTCAGCCCCAGGCCGTCGGCCCATGTCGGCCCCGCGCAGCAGGCTCTGATATTTTGCTTTGTAGTGTTTAGAATCGTCTTCAGACCGCCGCCAATCTCTCTTCTCCCTTTCAAGAGAAAAAGAGATAGGTGCGATCTGATCCATTAGAGCTTTCTCCTTCTCCAACCTCTCTTTCTCTTTTTTCTCCAGTTCTGCACGAAGGGCTTCTTCCCTTCCCAGCGCGGCGTGCCGCTCCTGCTCCATCAGAATCTTCATGAGATCAAGCTGTCTAGTCAACTCATCTAGCACTGCCTGGCGCTCTTTATTCAGTTCGCTGAGTGGCCGAACTAGTGGAAGCGGTGGCGGCGGCAAGAATTCACCTGATTCCACGGAGACCGCCGGTTCTTGTAAATCTGAAACAAAGTAAAATAAGTTCAGAGATTTTAATTCAAGTAGATCAGAACTAGCAAAAATTCTAAAGAGCATGACCGCTAGGCCGCGAGATTCCTCCTTGCCTAGTTACAGCTGCGACCTGGCGATTATCGAATGCATGGCGCCTTAACCTCTCAGGGTCTATTCGACTAAGTCGACTGTCCTAGTCTCGATAAACCTTTTTTCTCCTCGCGGCTAGCTTTCTGGCGGATTTGGAAAGGACAATATCTCTGGTCTATTATAACCTTCACTGGTCGATTCTTCCGGGGAGGAGACTTATAAGGAGGCGGGAGTGATATTTTTTGGTGCCGGTTTGAGTTTACATGTCCGCAAAAGGTTGGCAGCGACTTGCAAGCCCGCCGTTGCACGCCTGTCCGCGTCCTCTTTCGCTTGGCCGCCTTCTCGTCTATGATCTACTTCATCAGCTTCTTCTTCTTGTCTCCATCAGAAGGAACATCAGAAATTCGCTTATCTCAAACCTTTTCTCCCAGAATCCCAACATTGGAATTCTTAGCTTCCAGATCGCCCTGAGTAGGCATAAGGGCCTCTTCAAAGACTGGATAATTTATTCAAACCTGTCGCCCTGAGTAGCAGTGGGGGTCACCAAAGCGGTCTCTTGAACTTCCTTGTCGTGCGGCATGTACTGAAGGCTAGTCGCGCTGACCTTGACCGATATGTTCGGCTCCTTAATCTTTTTGAGCTTCTTGCTCACTCACTCGTCAACGGTGATATCCTTCCTGTCCCACTTCTTGCAGCTGGACTTGGACGCCATCCCTTTTTGCCAGATTTTCTCCAAAGCGATCTGACCAAGTTGGCGCAGC
Organism: Platanthera zijinensis; assembly: GCA_039513925.1. NCBI lineage: Eukaryota > Viridiplantae > Streptophyta > Magnoliopsida > Asparagales > Orchidaceae > Platanthera > Platanthera zijinensis. The sequence continues at coordinate 58,399,156 of CM077078.1, forward strand.
CCCTCGAGGATAGATTTAGTATCCATGGCCATTGAGGCCATTGAAGTTGCGGCATGTTTCTCGGTCGGCTTCTCTTCCTCAACCGGCTTCTCTTCGGCTAGTTTCTCTTCTTCGACCATCCTTTCCTCAGTGGACTGCAGCTTATCAGATTCTTGGTTGACCTCCTCACCCAGAGCCATTTCCAGCATGACCGTTCCAAAGACAGTTCTAATCACGTCCATGTCCAACGGTTTGGGATTGACTGCAGAGACAGCCAAAGGATCAACTATTAGCGCATTAGTGAGATTGGTTGTATCCGCCCGGGGAGGTGCGGTCTGCTTAGGTTGGGGAACATCCACAATCGCATTCTTCACTTCTCCAGAGGTTTCCCCAGTCGTAAGGGTGGCGGATTTCCTGCAGCTTTCTTACCTTCACTCGTGACTTGGTTTTCTCGTCGCGCACCGAGATTGAAGACATGAACCTTACAAGACCAGACATTACGGTTTGGAATAGGCTAACCACAAAGGAGAATAGCGCCCTATGACGAAAGAAATTCTCTGAAATTGCAGAGCCTTCAGGGATATTTATAGATCTCCCGGTATTTAAGACAGTTGCAGTCTCGCGGTTAAAGACAACATTTTCGAAATTCCCGAAAATTCAAAAATGTGTGTGGATCATGTTGACCCGGGATTCCGCAACCAGGTTTCAAGCCCTCTCAGGTCACTCGACCAGACCGCACAGGTCTCCTAGTTCGCAATCAGCAACCGCCTAGCAGAGGGCCCAGACCGCATGAGCTAGCCGCCCGTGCTTGCGGCCTGGTAGTTTAGTTTTCCCTTCTTTGTATCCCGTCACCCCTACCTGGATCTCCTATACCTCGGGAAGGAGGATTTTTTATCCTTTCCCGTTCGTGCAGGCCCCCGAGCCTATAAATAGGGGGGAGCCGCACTCCCAAAGCACGTGGATTCGAACTCAGGAGCTCGCTTGTTGCAAGTTGCGGACTCGATTTTTATGCTTTGCGGTCTGTCTGCTCGCATAACTCTTCTCTTATCATTTCTTTGTAACCGCTTCTTTCCAATCAAAGGAAAGTCCGCAGCAAGAGAGGCATTCGCCGCAACGGGCGAAGTCTGGTGTTGTCGCTGTCAGCGGCCTTCAATATCTGCATTTTCTTAATCGCAATTAAACGGCAACTCGCAGCCTTCTCCTTCCCGCGAACTCCCCCAATCGTGTTGTTGTGGAGGTGCACTTCTAGCACCAACACTTTGGTATCAAACCATCTTCAATTTGGCATCATTTCTCAACTACATCTAATTACCTCTTTAATCTTTAAGAAATGGAGTAAAACAATCCCTCCATCTCTACGATCGGTAATAACCATTCTGATATTCCACTAGAATGATATTCCTGTAAATCGTTGATCTACAATTGGTTAATCAACGATTTAGTTTAACAAAGTTGTTGTGCTAACTGGCTCTTAATGATCTATGATCACCGGTCGAGCTCTCACTTAACGATCGTTGTTCATGTTGATCAACGAACGCTAACTAAAGGCCTTTTAATTGGTCATAATGTGCACAGTTATGAGAATCCCTGTGACATTTTGACGTCTTCTTATCAATTAGAGGCCGAAAAAGACATGTCATCGGGCTTAATCAATTTCCCATATTGGCTAGAATGTTACGCCTTTATCACAAGACGATTAAAAAAGGGCTCATTCTGTTAGAATTGGATGTGTTTCCTCTCTCGCCGCTTTTCAAAAATGTAATAAATTCAAAAGTTATTATAATGAGATCAGTGCCTCTTGTAATTAAGGATTTTTCGGGTAAACCCCCAAAACCCTTTGTCACACAAGTATTCAATACCTCGGGTCTATAAATCCCAGAAGATTGAAGATAGTTGTGAGTATTGCTACTAATGCCCCTATTTCTCCGGGACCACTTCTTTAAATGCAGCAATGCAGGTCGTTTCATTGTCGGTCGATGACTTTTTGGTTCAAAAGCTATCTTTCCATTAATTCCACCCCCCTTATACAGTGGAGGTTCCCAAATCTCAAAATATACCCCAATGATAAATGCAATGGGAAATTAAAGATACATTTCAAAATAACATGTGACGAAAATTCTTAAGTAGGAATGGTGCATGTCGCTAATTCACCAACCTTATTTGGGTCTGTCTTTTCGTTACTCTGTCGCTTGTACGTGCGACCCCACAACATATTTATATCAATTTCCCTCAAAGAACTCTCTTAGAAGGCTGCAAAAGAATACAAGAATAACCTAAAGCTTCAAATTGAATTCTTTAATATAAGGAAAAACTCGTATACTTAAAACTACCATAATGCCTAAAGAATAAAAATTCACAGCGAATAAAATACTTAAATAAAAATACAAAAGACAAGCTTTGAGAGACTGCTCTATATCTTGTGGTGTGAGGTGGGTCGCCTAAGCGATCGCACGCGTAATCATCGCCTAAAAGACACTTTCACGTATCGCAACATTTTATACCGCATAGGCAGTAGGATCCATTTCAATAAAAATTTATTAGGGATCCTAACATTAAATAATATAATAATGTTTGTTTTAGGATTGAGAGTGACCTAGAGGGAGGGTGAATAGGTCCAATTTGAATCTTGGTTACCCTTTTTGAATTCCGAGATATACTTTCTTTAAATTAATTATCTCAGCCAGATAAAACAATATAATCTTAACATCAATTTAAAACAGTCTCAGCGCAGCAATCACAACACAGTACACACAGTTTTATAATGGTTCCTCAATTTATGGGTACATCCACTTTCCCCTTTCGCCTATCTAGTAATGAACTAGATTCGGTCAAACTCCTTCCTTTACTCAGATCCTCAGATCTTACAGTTCAGAGCTCAGCTGACCCCTACAACTCAGACTTTACATGTCTTACCACTCAGATCACCAAGATCATACACCTCAAGTTCTTCCCAAGAACTCTACCTCAGAATGTATCCAAACTCCTACTCATCAGGCAAATCCTGCCCTACAACTCAGAGAAATACTCACTTCTCCTATCTCAGGCAATCACAGCCCTACCTCAGCCTTTATAACTCAGGCTTACAACTCAGAGAAAATAATTCTCTTACACAGATCTACAGGTAGATCTTTACAAAATTAACAAAGGTAAAAGAAATTGAATCAGAATTAGTCACCCAGCTAGAAAGAAATGGGTGACTGCTTCTTGATCTGATCATGATGTGTTTGCTTCCTTTGATCTTGTAGTGATAGATTTGATTCAACCCTTCTTAGCTTTTCAAATCTTCTTGAAGTTGAAATTAGGGTAGATTTAGGCTGGAGGATGTTGAAAACGATTTTTGATCCGGCTTCTCTCCACCTTTTGAATTCTAGCTGATTGCTTCTTAGATCTAGTCTTGCCAAATTTTTCCCTCTCTTCTTTATACCCTTTCTGAAGAGTTGATCCCTTTATATAGGCTTCTGTCAAAGGTAACCGGCTGTCCCGGTTAATAACTGACATCTGACAGTTCTGACAGTAGGCAGACCCTCTGGCTTGATTTCTGTACTTAAAAAATAATTCTGCTTGATGAGTTGAAACTTGACTGATGGATGTGTCGACACAGCTTTCACCTTGTCTCAACACAGCTTGTGAGGTGTGTCGACACTTGTCCTTAGTGTCGACACATTTACTTCTTGTCGACACAACTTGAGTAGTGTGCGTCGACACTAGTCATGAGTGTCGACACAGCCGACTTCTTGACTGATGGTATCGACCCAAGTCCTGGGTGTCGACACTGCTTGCTTCCAGTTTCGACATTGCTTATATAGAGTGTGTCTACATTTGTCCTTAGTGTCAACACAGCTTCTCTTTGTCTCGACACAACTTATGCAGTGTGTGTCGACACTAGTCCTGAGTGTCGACACAGTTGCTTTCTTATATCATAGTGTCGACCCAAGTCCTGGGTGTCGACACAACTTTCTCCTTGACTCAGCACTTCTTGTTTAAGTGTGTCGACACTAATCCTGCGTGTCGACACAACTTTCTCCTTGTCTCAACACATCCTTGACAAAGGTGTCGACACTTGCCTAGTGTCTCGACACTTTTGTACTTAGCTTTAGAAGGGAAATGCAAGAAGATTAAATTATAATCCATCAAATACTCAAAAGCATATAAAATTCAATAACTTCATATGTGATTTATCTCAATTGTGATCATCTTTTTTTCCTACAGTGAATATATGGAATGACATACTGAACAGCATTGCAATCATATTGGGCATAAAAGAGGTGGAGATCAAATTAGAAAGAAAAATAATACTAAAATAAACTATTTTCTCTTGTTGATCCTTGCAACGCAGCATCTCATAGCAGCAACGAATCTACATCTCACACGACATCTCCCAGCAGTGTATTTTGTTTCTCTCCCGCTGCTCTCTCCTTTGTTCTCGAAGCCCAGATAGTGTACTGGAGGACTCTAGTGAATGTTCTAAATCAGCCCCCTAGCTCATGTTAAAGCTCTCTCTCTCACTCGCTCTCTGGATCCCTCTCTATAGCATGCCAAAGCAAAAGTGTGGCGGTGAACTATAAGAACTCCAGCTGTCCAGAGACGGGAAAGCTCGATTATGGCCTATCAACAGTGCACATGCACTTGAAAATACTTCAAATGATAGATTATGAACAATAAAGAGCGTTTGAGGCTACCAAATGAATATCACAGTCTATTACAAAACAATTGAGAGAGCTAGCGATTTCAAGTGTGTGTGACAAGATGGTTTAAACTAAATACATACATCTGGTTTGGCTGCGCAAATCTGCCGCAGAGTAAATTCGCGCGGAGTGCACGAGGATCCCCGTCATGCAACTACAATCCCGCCAAATGGGAGGTGGTCACGATCGTGCGGATCCTATCCACCTTACCGCGCAGATCCACACACCCAAATACACCCATAGTGAATAAACTCTGCAGTTTGCATAGTTTCAAAATGGAAAACAACCACAAACACATTCATAATAGTATGGTATCAATCTGTACAAATGAATAAGAAATTAATTCCAAATATGAAACTTTCAAAGGCTATAGGAAACTACGAAGACTACGAAAGGGTTGTTCGGGCCAAGGAAGGTGGCTGAAAGTTGTGGTGGGACCGTTACAGGCCTGTGGAGTGGATGGGAGGACTGTCAGCAGGCTAGAAGGATATTAGGAAGGCCTGTCATGGGTGAATTGGGGCAGCTTAGAAGTTGCAGCCATTTAGAAAAAAAAGGATGGCTTGGTGTACCATAGGAGTAGGAGCTCGACATGGGTGAATTGGGGCAGTTTTGGGTGTTGCGGCCTATGGTGCACAAGGACGAAAACAGGATACGGGATACGATACGAAACGGATACGGGAAACGTGATTTTTCAAAAAATAAGGATACGGGAAACGTTTTTAAATTTTGTTGATTATTTTAATATAAGTAATAATTATTATAAAAATAAGACAACTAACAAACTAAGTGTACATATCTTGAATTGTAATGAAAATTTTTTTGTAAGACTTCAACATTAGGGCTGTAACGGTTTGGTTTGGTTCGGCTTTTGATCAAAACCGCTAACCGAACCACCCACGTGTGATTCTAAAAATCTGAAACCGAACCGAACCACAAACATCATTGCAACCGAACAGAATCACAAACACCATTGCAACTGAACCAAACAGTTTGGTTTGAGTGGTTCAATACATAAAAGAAAAGAATTTTGCTATTGAGAACTGACAAGAGCAATACTAGCATTGATGATGGTATTAATGTCGGACCAAGACATTGTCGAAGTTAGCGTCATAATGAAAAAAATTATCAACTGATTTTCTATCCCGACATATGTATAGACCATGTGTTAATCAAAGATAGTTTCTCTCTTTAATCCTACTATAGAAAAAAAATGACACTGAATCATGAAACAATCATACAATGAAAAATGTTAATGTTAAAATTAAATGAAAAAAAATTAATTTTAAAAATAACTGTGCTGTCAAGACTTAAATAATATATTATACTCAACATAAAACAGTAAAAGTTAATAATTATATTGTTTATTTTTAATAAATTAAGTTTATAACTTATGAAATAAAGTATCCCTAATAAAATATAATATAATTTAAGCTAATATGGTTCGGTTCTGTTTGACTCGGTTCGGTTTGACACTCCAAATTGTGAACCGAACCGAAAAGTGGAACCGTGACCGAACCGTGGGCTACTAAAACCGAACCGAACCGTGCGGTTTGGTTTGGTTCGGTTCGGTTAGGCGGTTCGGTTGGTTCCGGCTTACACCACTATTCAACATAGACCATAATATGATACGTTCTAAATTATGTGTTATGCATTGATTGACCATGTTTATGGATAGTATGCAAGGTAATTATAATGTGTTATGCAATGCAATTGACCTATTTAAAACTGAAATCAAACCAATACTAGATGCATTATTTGAATAATATATTATACTCAACATAAAACAGTAAAAGTTAATAATTATATTGTTTATTTTTAATAAATTAGGTTTATAACTTATGAAATAAAGTATCCCTAATAATATAAAATATAATTAAAGCTAATATGATTCGGTTCGGTTTGACTCGGTTCGGTTTGACACTCCAAATTGTGAACCGAACCGAACCACATGGTTTTTCAAAAAGTGGAACTGTGACCGAAACGTGGGCTACTAAAACCGAACCGAACCGTGCGGTTTGGTTTGGTTCGGTTCGGTTAGGCGGTTTGGTTGGTTCCGGCTTACACCACTATTCAACATAGACCATAATATGATATGTTCTAAATTATGTGTTTTGCATTGATTGACCATGTTTATGGATAGTATGCAAGGTAATTATAATGTGTTATGCAATGCAATTGACTTATTTAAAACTGAAATCAAACCAATACTAGATGCATTATTTGAATAATATATTATACTCAACATAAAACAGTAAAAGTTAATAATTATATTGTTTATTTTTAATAAATTAGGTTTATAACTTATGAAATAAAGTATCCCTAATAATATAAAATATAATTAAAGCTAATATGGTTCAGTTCGGTTTGACTCGGTTCGGTTTGACACTCCAAATTGTGAACCGAACCGAACCACATGGTTTTTCAAAAAGTGGAACTGTGACCGAACCGTGGGCTACTAAAACCGAACCGAACCGTGCGGTTTGGTTTAGTTCGGTTCGATTAGGCGGTTCGGTTGGTTCCGGCTTACACCACTATTCAACATAGACCATAATATGATATGTTCTAAATTATGTGTTTTGCATTGATTGACCATGTTTATGGATAGTATGCAAGGTAATTATAATGTGTTATGCAATGCAATTGACCTATTTAAAACTGAAATCAAACCAATACTAGATGCATTATTTTACCATGTGGGGACATTTTGTACGAGTACAACATGATAAAGTTGCATTGATAGATTGAAATTTAGGTAACATGCCTTGTTATGCCGGAATACTCGTATAAAGTTTTATATCATCAAAATATAACTTAAGTCAATGCCAAGAATAACAATTACACAAATATATCATAAAGTTACATTAATAGACAGTTTCTATAACAATAAATCTTTGGTATCTTTCTAAAAAAGTAATATATAGAAATGACAATGATCAAACCCGGAAGAAGAAAAAGAGGAAGAAGAAAAAGAAGAGGAAGAGGAAGAAGAATAAGAAGAGGAAGAAGAAGAGGAGGAAGAAGAAGAGGAAGAAGAAGAGGAGGAAGAAGAAGAGGAAGAGGAGAAGAAAAAAGAAGAGGAGGAAGAAGAAGAAGAGGAAGAGCTTACGAGCAGGATGGGATTGAGAGGAGGGAGCGGGATCTGGAGCAGCAATGGAGCAACAACAAGAGAGGAGAGAGCATCGACGGGCGTGATGTCGGAACGTTTCGACGCAAAGACCTCGCCTCTAGACGACGACGTGATGCGGGAGAACTTCGGGCGCATGATGAATCGTGTAAGCATAAAGCTAAACCGTGAAGTGAATAAGCAGTAGGACTTTTACCGCACGGGAGTCGCGTATCCAGCTTATGGGATACGAGATTCCGAATTAAAATATTTTTTTATTTAAAAATGAGTTTCTTGGAGTTTCGGAAACGCGTTTCCGGGAATTTCCCGTATCTGATACGCGTCTGAGCCGATACGTTAAGCATTTTTAAGTATCTGTGTTTTGTAGGTTGTCTTCTAAAAAAATGGGTGGCTTTGTGGTGGAGACCATCCCCGATCTGGACGTCGCAAAAATACTCGACGTGGCACACGGTCGGATCTTTATCGGCCCTGAGCCTTACATTTTTTGTTTGTGTCAATCCGTATTTTTGTTATTTGCAACTCATGTAATTTGGTAAAATTATGTTTGATATATATATATATATATATATATATATATATTTATATATATATAAGTTTGTTAAGAGCCTAAGAGGAGACCGGTCCGGCCTTCTCCGGATCCAGAGTGCAGAGAAGTCCCGGTTCTGCTTTGGCGCACAACGGGTTCAGCTTCGTCGGCTCCCAGCTCACCCCCCTGACTTCATCGATGCATGCAACCGAGCCCCGCACATCGCACTACGTCCACGACTCCTCCAACAATGTCTGCGACCGCCTGTCCACGCCCTACTCATTCCTGATTGTTAATTCTGCCATGGCCATTCTTCCGGCAATCGTCGGCTTCGTGTGCAGGTTTCTCTGTTTTCTGTTTGAACCCCTATAAAGGGAATGGATGTAATTTTCTTCGTTGGTTGATGAATGATTCTTGCTGCTTTAGTCTTGCTTCCAGTTGAGTGGTGGTCGATGTTAATGTTCCTATGAGATTAGTTGTTAATGTTATTGAAATCGCTGCTTGTTTCTTTGTTTCTTGTTTGAATGTGGAAGATGAACAGTGTTCCTTGATATTATTGAGAGCTTTATTGTTTCCCGTTGAGAATTTGTTGAAATTTCTGTTTGGCTTCCGGTGAGTTCAATTAATGTTGATGAAATTGTTGAGAAGTTGATTCCGTTAATTGTTCTGTGAAGAACTTGCCTTGCCGTGAATGAATTTCATGCTTGATTGCTTTCGTGAGTAGTTAGAAAATTTGAGTGTCTCCAATTTAGAGATTTCCTAGAACCTCAAAGTGAGTGAAATTAACTCTTCTGATTGAGATTTCGTGGAACCACCTTGGGTGTGAGAGCGAGTGAATTTTAGGGATTTTGTGGCTTTTCTAAAGATTGAGTGATTTAGATTTCGTGGATCCACTCCTGAGCGTGAGAGTAAGCGAATTTCTTCTTGGTGCTCGTATTCAATAGCGGCCGACCTCTGAGCAGGAGATCGAAGGTGACGAGGAAGTCCTCGCGAGATCGTCGTCGACTTCGGTTGTGAAAAGAAGTCTCTTTCAGTGGGTAACTTGTTTCTTCCCCGTCTTTGTGTGTGTCTACTTATTTTCTCTTAGGGCAATTAGATTCATTGTTGGATTTTCGTCTAGATTTTGTCAGCGAACGCTACGTCGAAAACTCTAAACGGAAACGTATTTTGAGTTCACAATTTTTGTTCTGCTACGACAAGGGGAACAGAACGAAAGCTGCAAATTACATTTCCCAGGATTTGAATTGAACCATTTTCTTAAAGAAATTTATTTTGAAATATAATAGATATTTTATTGCTTTACAAATTTTAAAGTTGCCCCTTCCTTAAAGTTTGTCCAAATTTCGCTCTAATTTCGCTGCACAAAGTCATCGAGCATTACATGCGTTAGGGTTTCCTAGAAAAGCCGACAGACGCGCAAACCTTCCGCGCCGTCCTGCATCATTTTGTGTACCATAGGAGTGGGTGCTCGACAGTTATTCTAAAGAATGGATTTTTGACGTAGATTTCGGTGAAAGAGAAGTTAGTTGAAATGATGATAAGTGATTTTTATATAGGGACTTGACATGCTTTTTACTCTTGTTATCATGATACATTGCTCTCATCTACTATGATTCGCACGCTATATTTTTAGTTTTCTCAAAGCAACTTCAGGAACAGCAGTTATACGAAAAGAAGTTCATCCACTCAATTAAGGGCGTGGGGAGACAAATTCAGCAATTTGAACATGGTGCAATCTGTGTGCTAGGCTTAGCACGAGACCTACACCCTAGTAATCTACATCATATCACCCTTAATTTCTCTTGCTCGTAGTGCATTTGTGAAAATCTTAACTTGTTTGTGCATCCCTTGGTGGCTGATTAATTTTTTCACCAGTGTTTCCTTTAAGCATATATTTTGCTATTAAACGCGCAGCCGTTCACAACACTTGAGCAAGAATATCAAAGCCTCGAGATGATCGTGTGCCATCTTCGCACAAGCACATGCGAAAGCAGCATGGTGGTCTGCATATAGCCACTTTGGCATGATCGTGCAAATTTACACCCGCGCAGTCATGGGTTTTCCGTTGATAAGAGAAAAGTTTATTTTCAACAAACCCTACGGATGATAATGCATTCTCTTCTCGTATGGCCGTGCGATGCGATGAGCACACGATGGTGTGTGTGTATGGTAAAATAATTTGCCTCCTCATTTCACTTTTCCAATCCGTCAATACATCCTTCGTGCACGACCAGTGCCCAATCGTGTGTGTGACCATGCGCTCGATTGTGTGTGACCATGCGCCTGATCGTGCGAGCCAGAATTTTCATCCGACCTATAAAAGTTGTTTTTGACGAGCGAAAGGGTGCATTCATTCTTCTTTCAATTGTTCATCATGTTTTCACCTCTTCTACGTAGGGCACAATCTAGGTCATCTCCTAGCATCCAAAGGTTCTAAAGAAGGATTTTTTATATATTCTTCTTGCAAAGCTAGAAGGAGGAGAACGGGAACGTGGAAGGTGCGAACAAAAGAGAAGGCGGGTAACATTGGAGATATTGTGGTTGTGCTTCCTCGACCCCAGACGCAACCAATGATCGCAAAGTGGTACGAATTGACGACCTGGCGATCTTCTTGGTACATGTGGCAAAGACGTTTGCAATGATTGTATTTCTTATCACTTCCTTCAAAACCATAGATTTGGGCTTATGTGACTTTCCTTCATATTTTTATGGATTGACGAGAACATTAAATTGGTCGTAGTAATAATCATGTATTGTTTTCCTTTCTTCGTTGCAGTGATGATTTTTATTATGGTTAATTTGATGTGTGTTTGTGTAGATATGGAAGAACTCGAGTACATGCTATTATAGTTTAGGGTTTTCTTTTATTGTCAATCGATCCGCATAAACAGTTTTAGATATTCACATCTTAGCGATCTCCACTATGTGCTCCTCGAGATTCGATAATCGATATTACCGACACATTTCCTAAAATATTTGCAACTGTGTCGCGTAGCGATTAAGTTTTTGGCGTTGTTGTCATGGAGCACGGTTGTTGGTACTAAGAAACCGGTTCGCAAGAATTTGAACCTAAAGGATAGCCCGAGATTACTGATCATACGGTTGGACACCCGAGATCTGATGGTAAGAGCAAGAGAAAAGAGATAAAAACTAATTGCCTATAAACAAACCCACGAGGTGCGGCAAGGAGGTCTCGTCACACATTTAAAAGTGTATAGGAACTTCTGAAGCCAAGAGCCGAGCTAGGCACAAGGCATAGACTTGGTAAAAGATAAGCTTGGGGGGAGGATAGTCAACATGTCTTTTCTTTACCTCTGGGATCCAATTTATAGACAATCTAAGAGGGGTTGGTCAGCGAATAACCACCCTCGCAAAATACCTGACTCGTCTAGCGGGTGAGAGCACCTCAACAAGATGATTGGTGACGCCTAAAAAGATCTCACCAGTGAGAAATTGATCTCGCGAGCTTATTACGCCGAGATGTCGAGAGCCTCGCTAGTGTGCGACTTGGAAAAAGTCCACTCCAATGGGAAAGGCAAGGGGAGATCTTGTCTATGGGAGTTCTCATGTAAGGGCGAGATTAAGAGGGAACTCGCCCCTATATTTATCTTCTGAGCTTCTTTGTTGGGACTTCTTCAAACTTTAACTGATGTCTATTTTCTGACGTGCCCTAGATAAGCCCACTCTCGGTAAATATGGATTGCACACAATCCCCGCACTTTGTGAGCTCTCAGATTGCTTGAAAAAACATCCAACTCTTATCGACGAGCTGCGATTTTGGGCTTGACCTCGCGGCGCGATGAGTCTCGAGCTCTCTGTTTCTTATAAATAAGGGAAGGGGTCCCACGTAGATGTGATCTTGACTACAAGTTGACGAGATGACTATGTAAAGTGTTTATTTAGGATAGAAGTGACCTAGATGGGGGTGAATATGTCTTAGTGTTTATTAACACAGCCACAGTATTCAAGAACACAGTTGATCTATTAAATACAACACAAAACTAATTTAACAATCACACCCACTATTGTAGATATCATCCGACATGTCCGATATGTCGGCCGAAATAAAGATTTTGGGGGTAAACCACGACGACATCGATATATTTGATTAAAATAACGTTTTGTAAAAAAACGCCAAAATTGCGGCGATATAACGTTATATAGGTAGCCGATATTTCGGTTTTTCTATTAAGATTGTTTTTTGCCCAATTTAAAATGATTTCACGGGAGCCGGCTCGTTATTTCTGCGGCGTGCCCTAACTCTCTCCAGCGGCGATCTCTCTCCAGCGCGATCCTGTCGCCGCTCCCGATCCCGTCGCCGCTCCCGATCCCGTCGCCGCTCCCTGCTCCGGCTCCCGTCTCTCCCGACGGCAGATACCTTATGGTTATTTATTTTTACTACTGTTCATTTGTTTCTTCTTTCTTATATATGGACCACTGTTGCTTCTTTCCTTCTCTGTTGTATGATATTGTTTGTTTGTAGTCATTTAAATTTCTGTAGTTAAAACTTATCTTTAATTATTCCTATCCCACTCAATAATAGCAAAATGTCTAGGTTTAACTTTATGATATGTTTTTCTGTTAGAAATTGGTTATTTTATGGATTTTGCTAAAGAGCTTGTGTGTGGGAGATGTGGAGCCTTAATGGTACACTAGCTGTTGATTAGCCTTTGTTTTGTTATCAGATTTCTAACTAATAACATACAATGTCTATAAATTTTTACCTATTTGCAAACAATGTGTTTATAAATACTATTATCTTTATTTAAATATTAAAATCTGATATTGTAAAATATCCCCGATATATCCCCCGCAATCCGACATTTCAAACCCAAACCAACATGAACCCGACATCCGACATCTACAGCCTTGATCACACCACAGATCACAGCACAGCACAACATGGCAGTTTTATAGTGGTTCCCCAATTTATGGGTTAATCCGCTTTCCCCCTTCACCTATCTAGCAATGAAGTAGATCCGGTCAAACTATTCTTTCCTTTTCATCAGATCCTCAGATCTTACACCTCAGAGCCCAGCTGGCTCCTACAGCTCAGATTCTGTTCAAGAATCCTACCTCAGAGTGCACCTTCACTCTTATACCTCAGGCAAACTCTTGCCCTACAATCTCAGAACCTTCCAGTTCCTACAACTCAGAGAAATAACAATTTATCCTACCTCAGGCTCACAGCTCTACCTCAGTCTTTATAATATAGGCTTGCAACTAGGAGAATTCAATCTCCTACACCTCAAATCTGCTGACAGATCTTACAAAAGTAATGTTACAGAAAGAATTTGAGTTTTAAAGTGTCACCCAGGAAGGAAGAGACTGGTGACAACTCCTTGATCAGATCTTGATGTGAAATCTTCTTCCTTAATCTTTGACGGAGAAGAAAAAGGTTCAACCCTTCTTAGCTTTTTCAAAGCTTCTTGAAGGAGAAGGTAGGGTTGAATTTGGCTAGAAAAGAATGAAATTGATCCACGATCTGCCTCCTTTTCACCTTTAGGATTCTGTTTTTGATCTGTCAGACTGAGAAGAGAAGAATGAGAAAATCTGTGTTTATTATTCTCTTTCTTTTTGTTGTGTTGGTCTCCTTATATAGACTTTGATAAGAGTGACCGGTTGTCCCAGTTAATCCACTGACATCTGACAGTTCTGACGGTTTTCAGAACTTCATACTTCGAATTCTGCACTTAGAAGAAATTCTGTCTTGATAGCTGCATAAAGGTGTTGACACATCTGCACTTAGATACTGTCGACACCAGTCCTGGGTGTCGACATTTTCTCTTATAGTGGTGTCGACACAGCTAGCTTCTTGTTTCAACACTTGTGTAAAATGTGTCGACACTAGTCCTGATTGTCGACACAGCTGGTTTCTTGTCTCGACACAACTTGTGCAAAATGTGTCGAACTAGTCCTGAATGTCGACACAGCTGATTTCTTGACTAACAGTGTCGACCCAAGTCTTGGGTGTCAACACAGCTTGCTTCCTGTCTCAGCACTACTTGAATAAGGGTGTCGGCACTAGTCCTGAGTGTCGATACGACTTGACTCCTTGTCTCAGCACATCTTTTACAAAGGTGTCGACACTTGTCTAGTGTCTCGACACATTTGTACTTAGTTTATTTTCCTTCAACATAAAACCTGCACAAGTAAACTCAACATACATCAAATACAATTTTGTGTATACCATTGAGTTGAAAGGGCTTCTTCAAATCAGGTACACAATTCCCAATGTACCCAACAATCTCCCCCTATTTGGAGAAATCATAACCCCAATTCAATGATATACACCACAATATCAAAATAAAATTATAATGATGTAAAAGTCAAGTACTGTAATCAGGAATACAGAATAAACACAGCAAGACAAAAGTAATAATAAGCCAACACACATTTTCATTTCATTTTTGTCAGCGTTTAATCATTTCTGAGTTTTATAATGTCCTATTACAGAATTACATAATTTCTAAGAAAAGATAAAACAATCTAAGAATGTTCTTACTCCTTGATGACAATGCATTTTCCAGACTGCACTTTAGCTTACACTTCAGGCTCTTTGTCATCAGCTATCTTCTTGCCTTTGTCAATTTTGGATTTGGAGATCTTTTCTGCCTTGAGCCTTTGTCGGTCAAAATAGTGGTACGGCTTAGGAAAATACTTGTTGGGTTCAATAAAATTAGTTGGAATCACCCCTACCTTCAGATCTCTTCTGAATTTATAGATGACTTCCTGCTGCTTAGTATGATTTTCTCATTCTTGCTCAGAATACCATTTTCCCCTATCATATCTATTGTTGTTAACAGATTGTCATGCAGTGAGTATAATGTTTCTAGAGCTTGGACTCCACTGCTCATAATCTGGCCTAGCCTCAGCCTGCTCTCTGAATCTCTTCTTTGATAACTAAGCTTCCTTTTCCTTAAGCAAGGCAGTTTCAGTCATCTTCACCTATTCATAAATCACATTCTGAACATTTGGTGGAGGATTGTACATAGCTTGGAATGCATAATGAATATCCTCAAACTGTGGAGGAGGAATATACATGGTCTGTACTGCAGCAGTGTTAATCCCCTCCAGCTGGGCTGGTTGGAAGACAGACTCAGCTGTTTGATTATGATCATCAATAGTAGGAAAGCCCGGAGCGGCTCTTATGCTATTGGAAGTCCACTTTGCATGGTCAGAGCTGGCTTTGATCATTAATCTCTCCCCTTTTATGACTTCTCTTTCAAAGTGATCTCTTAAGTCCTCTTTTTGAAATCGCACTTGATCTACAGTATAATGAAGTCCTGAGGTTAAATGAGTCTTCACCTTGACCAAGTTCTCAGTGAGGGTTTGGGCAGAATCCTTGA
The DNA here is from genome assembly GCA_039513925.1 of Platanthera zijinensis. Taxonomy (NCBI): domain Eukaryota; kingdom Viridiplantae; phylum Streptophyta; class Magnoliopsida; order Asparagales; family Orchidaceae; genus Platanthera; species Platanthera zijinensis. The sequence goes on from CM077078.1 coordinate 58,414,819, forward strand.
CAGCTTTAACCATAGAGTCTGAATAAGTTGAAATTTTGGATTCAACAGCAGTAGAAGTAAAAGCTATCTTGACTTCCAGAGCAGTAGCTTGCTCTGCTATTTTCTCCAGAGTTTTATCATGAATTTATCATATTGTCATTCATCCTTAGTTGATTTTCAAGGACATATCCTTGTTTAACTTCCAATTCCTTTTGAGTGTCCTTTGTTTCCTGCTGTTGGTTAGCTAGATAAACAACTGCATTTCCACCTTATGAAAGAAGTCAGTCATATCTTTCTTCAGTGGATTGACTTCAAATCTTATTGATTTGATATCTTGAGTCAATTGAAACTGCATCTCCTTATTTCTTTCATCCACAAACTTTTCCAGTTGAATTCTTTGCTCATCAAGCTTTATCTGTATTTGAACTAGTAGTGAGCTGAACTCCATAGTAAGAGGAGGGGGTGTGTCAGACTGAATGATCTTCTTATAGTTGAAACTCTTCTTTTTGAGTTCAGTTAATTTTCTTTTCTTTATCTGAGAGGCTTCTTCCTCCTCAAATTCTGACGAACTGTCCACAACAACAGGAGTAGACTAGCTTTTTCAATATTTGGGGTCAAATCTATTTTCTCCCCTTCAACCCTAGCACCTACTACATCATTGGTGAATTCCTCCATTCTTACTTGAGTCTGATGGTCTGCAGTATCAGAGACAGGATCTTCTGGGAGTGGATCTTGTAGCTCCCCCTGAATGATAGCTTCCTTATCCAGTGGAAAATCTTCCTCAGTCTCCTTAGAGACTGCATTTTCATCCTCTATTTCACTCATTTGCACATCTTGTGCAGTAACATCAGCTTGTTCCTTTTCTGAATTTAGTTCATTGAGAACTTTCATGACTACGTTATTTACAGTCTCGGGCTCCTTATGGGATGGCACCGGAGAAGTTAGCCGAGTTCAGGACACAACTGCAGGAGTTAATGGGCTCAGGTTTCGTCGGGCCGAGCTCATCTCCATGGGGAGTCCCGGTGTTGTTCGTCAAGCATAGTTGTCAAGGCGCGCGCCTAGGCACGCCTGAGGCGCCGGGCGCACCAGGCGCAGCCCGCCGTGCACGGCTGAGGCGGGCGATGTGCCCCAGGCGCGCCCAGGCGTGCGCCTTACAGGCTCCCAGGCGCGCCAAAGGCGCGCCCGAGCCTTACAAGGTATTTTTTAAAAAAAATTATTTATATGGGCAAAAACATGATCGTAGACGCATCCGAGGCACCCCTAGGCGAATTGGGCGCCCAATTCGCTTCGATTTCAGCGAATTGGGCGGCCAAGTCGCTGAGATTTCAGCGAATTGGGCGCCCAAGTCGCTTCGATTTCAGCGAATTGGGCGCCCAAGTCGCTTCGATTTCAGCGAATTGGGCGCCCAAGTCGCTTCGATTTCAGCGAATTGGGCGCCCAAGTCGCTTCGATTTCAGCGAATTGGGCGCCCAATTCGCTTCGATTTAAGCGAATTGGGTGCTCAATTCGCTCAATTTCCTTTTTTCCTCATTTTGGCGCCTCACGTGCCTCAGGCGTGCACCTGCGCCTTGCGCCTTGGCTCCAGGGGCCCTTTGCGCCTCGATACGCCTTGTGTCTTTGATAACTTAATAGTCAAGAAGAAGTCGGATCACTCCGGCTCTGCATCTACTCGGGAGCTCAACCGGTTGACGGTGCGGAACACTTATCCACTGACGAGGATCGACGAATTGTTTGATCAGATGGAGGGAGCTCATTGGTTCTCCAAGCTCGACCTCAGATCCGGATACTATCAGTTGAGAATACAGGAGGAGGACATTCCGAAGACAACATTCAGCTTGTGATATGGATTATACGAGTTCACGGTGATGCCTTTCAGACTCATGAATGCTCCTTCTGCATCCATATGAGTCTGATGAACCGTGTTTTCGAGTCATTCCTAGACGTCTTTGTGATTGTACTCATAGACGATATTTTGGTCTACTCCAAGACCAAGGAGGATCACACCCAGCATTTGACATTGGTTCTGGAGAAGCTGAGGGAGCAGCAGATGTATGCAAAGTTTTCGAAGTGCTAGTTTTGGCAGCAGGAGGTGGCATTCTTGGGACATACTATCAGTGGAGCCGGGTTGGCAGTGAATCCGGCCAAGGTACAAGTAGTTTGGGAGTGGCCCCAGCTGAAGTCAGCAACTAACATTCGTAATTTCCTTGGATTAGCGGGTTACTACCACAAGTTCGTGAAAGGATTTTTCAGGATTGCGTTTCCTCTTACTGCATTGACGAAGAAGGATGCACCCTTCGAGTGGACGCTACAGTGTGAGGAAGCATTTCAGGAGCTGAAGGACAGACTTACCTCATCCCCCATCCTCGCCCTTCCATCTGGGAAAAAAGGATTTCAGAATTACACAGATGCATTATACCAGGGGAAGGGTGCAGTTCTGATGCAGCACGGGCATGTCATCGCCTACCCAGCGCACGACCTTGAGCTTGGAGCGGTGATTTTTTGCGTTGAAGATCTGGAGACATTATTTGTATGGGGTTCATTGTAAGATCTTCTCAGATCACAAGAACCTCAAGTATATAGACACGCAAAAGGATATCAACCTGCAACATCGGAGATAGCTAGAGTTCCAATGTGATTACGACTACACGATACATTACCACCCGGAGAAGGTGAACACTATGGTTGATGCCTTGAGTAGTTGGGCTGGCACTCCTGGCTCGGAGCCCGACTGATGGCCATGGAGTTGGTCAAGATGTTGCGGGACATGAAGATTACCTTAGTGACCAAGGCCGAGCCTGAGGCATATGCGGAGTATTTACATAGTTAGAGCGGATATTAGGCCAGAGCAGAGGCTGGATACATAGTTAGAGCCAATATTCAGAGCCCCGGAAGGGGGCACCTCAGAGGACTATACATTGCATGACAACCTCGTTTATTTTCGGGGCCGCATCTATATACCCGCAGGAGGTGCGATCCGGGAGGATATTCTCAGGGAGGCACACTGCTCAGGTATTCAATGCACTCCGGGATCACCAAGATGACGGTGGACCTGCGGAGGGACATGTATTGGTACGGAATGAAGAAGGATTTCATAGATTTTGTGACGCACTGCGAGACCTGTCAGTTAGTGAAAGTCGGGTGCAAGAGTCCTGGGGGACAACTACAGTCACTGTCCGTGCCAGAGTGGAAGTTCGAGGATATAACTATGGATTTTGTGCACGGGTTACCTCGATCCCACTCCAGGCACGATTCCATCTGGGTCATCGTGGACAGATTGACCAAGGTAGTCAGGTTCATTCTAATCCGGAACGGCTCTCTCGTTAGTGTATTAGTAAGACTATTCGTGGAGCAGTTTGTGCGGTACCACGACGTGCCCAAGACCATTGTATCAGATCGAGATGGTCGATTCACTTCCAAGCAGTAGAGGGCGGTGCAGGCGTACTTAGGTTCTCAGCTTGCATTCAACATTGCCTTCCATCCACAGACAGATGAGCAGACGGAGCATACCAACAGGACCATGGAGGATCCGCTACGCTTGTATATATTAGATATGGGGAATCCTTGGGAGCGGTTGTTGCCTCTGATCGAGTTCTCTTACAACAACAGCCACCATGCAAGCATCGGTATGGCTCCCTGTGAGGCTCTATACGGGAGGAAGTGTCGGATGATGTTATCCTGGGTCCAGGACGAGGACCCAAAGGCATTTGGATCAGATTACATCAAGGACACGGATGCGCTCATTCGACTAATTAGAGACCGGATGCAGGAGGCCCAGAGTCGATAAGCGAAGTACTACGATGTGAAGCATCGAAATGTGGAATTCCAGGTGGGGGACATGGTGTTCTTGAAGATAAGTCCGATGTACGGGGTCTCGTGGGTGCGAAGACACAAGAAGCTCATACATCGATATATGGGGTCTTATACGATCCTGAAGCGGATCGATCCCTTGGTATACAGGTTAGAGCTACCGCTAGAGTTGGCAAACCTGCACAACGTTTTTCACGTCTCCTCACTTCGAAGGGCCTTGCTTCAACCGGAGCAGCACATTAGTTCTACCTCGGGCCCAATAGCGTCTGATCGGTGAGTTCGTTTAGAGCCGATCTGAATCGACAATACAGTTGTCTGAGTCCTACAAAAGATAGTTTTTTGGTCAAGGTATTGTGGTCCAATCATGGGAAGGAGAAGCATACTTGGGAGCCCATGGACCTCATGCAGCAATGACACCCGGAACTCTTCACCTCAGTTACAATCTAAATACCTTTGGAAATTTTCTTATTTTTATAAGACTCAAAACCCTCTAGACCCAAACATGAATTTCGAGGACGAAATTATTATTTTTGTTTATTGGATTTGTAACATCATTATTCCTTCTACACCCCTAGATAGTGTTAGGGTATGAGTGATGAGTTAGGGCAGTGAGGTAACCCTAGGTTACCTTGAACCAAGATAAATCACTAAGAACACACCAAGGAGCACAAGTCAACCTAGATCAATTCACCTCAAATTGGGTTCACAACCTCAAATTGATCTCACAAATACATCCCTAAGGACCCTAACCATAAGGAGGAGACAATTGACCAGTCAATTCATGAATTGGTAGGTCAATTGCATGGATTTGAACAAAGTCAACTTAAGGTCAATTAAAGCCTAATTGACTCAATTAGAGTTCAAATGGTTAAATTGACCTCACCCTTAACCTTATAATATCAGTAGGGGCTCAATGGACCCAAAAGCACCATCAAGTGGACACTAATTTCTCCAATTTGACCAAAATCAAACTTAGGTCAACTTTGGTCAAACCTACAGCTTTTAGATAAATTGGCTCGATTGTCGTACAACCAACATAGGGTGGTGTCATATGACTCAAGACCAACTTATGGGATCAGTCAACCCATCAATTGACCAAGTCAACACCTCCAAGTACACCATGGTCAAAATTGAGCATAAAAGAGAAAAATAAAGACTCAATCAATTCCAATGGGCTAATGTCTTGAACCAAGCCTCATCCTGCAATCCACTAACATTATTTCATGTAATATATTCTAATTAGGGATTCCATAGAATTCAATGGGGTGAAATTGGAAAATTCCCCAATTATTAATGGGAAGACGAAGAGTTAATGGAAGGAGGTCATAAGACACTGCTTTCCTCTCCCCAAAGAGGCCATTAGTCTCCCCCAGTGCTTTGGAGTTGTTTTCTCATTTCTCTCAGTCGGCCACCATCAAGGAAGGTACTACCATGGACGAACCACCCCCTCCATGGCAATTCCATAAATATCTCTCCACAGCCCCATTTAACCCTTTCATCATCTCCAGAAGCCCTCAAGGAGTCAAAATAGTGTGTTGGATCAAAGCTTTTGTTGGAGGACAGAGGAATTGGGCAAAATCGCCGAAAAACGCCACAACCATGGCCACCCGCCACAGCAGCCGCCTCCAAGCCCAATTACAGGTCTGTTTTTCATCCTCTCCCCTTGTGCTAGCATCCTAAATCCTTTAGGAGAGATATCGGGCTCAATTGAGCCTGATCCAATAAGAGAAAATGGAGAATTTTTGGAGAAATCGGGTAGTGTTGGGTTCGCCGGAAACCACCACCTCCGACAACCAAACCACCGTCAGTCGATAGCCGCCACCTCAACAGAGGTGGCGGTGGCCGACCGGGGCGGTGGTTGGATGGCCGGGATATCGAGTTTGAATGAGCTCCAGGTCGGGAAAATCTCCATCGTCGGCTCAAGGAAGAAGACAACCAGATCCCGTTAAAAATGCTTAAAGATTCGTACTGGAATGATTTTATATTTACTATAGTATATGCTTTAAGATTCCTGACTCTCGCGCGGTGTCTAGGAGTCGCGGGGGTGAGGCAAAGACGATAATGGCTTAGTCTTATGACCAGCGGAGGAATACAGGTAAAGAGGGTAGAGGTCGAACTAAGGAGGGGTATGCCGATGTGAGTTGCAAAAAATGGCGCGAAGCGGCATACGATCCGGCAGGTCGGGCCGAATTGGTAGAACCGAAGGAATTAAGGCAAGAGGGGCTACACTAGGTCGTATCCTCTCTCTGATTTCATTTAGTCAACCAAATACAAGCATAAGATCAATGTTAAGACCTCTTTCCTATATATAGGAGGATTGATACAAAGGCTTAACCATCCCCAAATAGAAATAGCACACATACTGATGCAAGACGAATGTCACAGCCGCCTGCCACCCTGGAGTCCCACCAGGGGGTCCACCATGGCGTTGCACCATGACGACTTTATCAGGGCCGCGACCCATACACCCCAACCCATCCCCGACCCCACAATATGGTCGTTAGGTTGTTGAGGTCAGGGCTCCATCCCACGACCTCCTTGATAAAGAACTCTCATGTGAGTTCTCCGGTGAATGGATGCGGTCGTGCTGAAGTCGAAGTCCATGGGCGAATCGATCGAGCTCTGTTGCAAGTATCCAAGCGTCAACTCCATCAGGGTTTCCCGCCAATGTACCAAGTAGTCACAGCGCGGACCATCTGATGTAGGAACAGACTGGTGGAATCTGAACTCTGTGATGCTCTTATCGCTCATCTCTCGAAGGGTGGAACCTGGTGAGATTGGCGGTGCCGGTGGTGAAACCAAAGAAGACGAATCCCTAGGTGGATAGGTGGTAGCACGGGGTGGACTGTGGTGGCCATCAGACGCAGGTGGGATAAGAGAGTGGTAAGGCAACGAAAGTGCGGGTGGGGGTGGGGGTGGTTGGGCATCTCTACTGCTCGGGTGCACATACTCATAAGGCTCATAGTACGGCGTCAGATCCTCGACATTAAAAACCGGGTGAATTCCCATACTAGCCAGGATATCGAGCCAGTAAGTATTTGTCTCAATACGACTAATAATAGAGTACAAACCAATTCGCATTGTGCTTAACTTGGGCAGGCCCCGAGGGGAGCCTCTCTGGGCGGATTCGCACCATTATTTTCTCGTCTGCATTAAATATTTGTTCTCGCCTTCGCTTATCTGCATGTGTTTTATAACTTTCATTGCTCATTATTATTTGTCGGCGAACCGACTCATGTAATGCATGCAATTGATGAACCAGGGACCCAATTGACTCATGCAAATGAAGCGAACGATGCACATAGAGCACAACATACTCGACACACTTCTTAAGGGAAGGCCTGACAATGAATTGGATATTACTAACATTGGGTGACCAATCAGGAGGCTTGCCGGGTGGTTGATAGAAAAATTTGGGGTGACCGACATCATCGCCCGTGGGGACGACGTAGCTGGTGACAAAATAGTGCAGAGCCCTGGTGTGATGGGTACATCTCAAATGATATAGCCCATCAGATGGCTCACCTGGGGGTGTATACCAAAAGTCATCACGTGTGAGATGATCACTAGTGCGAATACACGATCCATCACGAAAGTATAGGAGGAAGGCTTGTCAAATGAGCCACTCGGGGACTTGATCCCGAAGAGGTCGATAATGATAGGATAGTCCACCACGAGTAGGACACCGATTACAGTAGTGTCAGTGGGAGCAAGTAGGACACCCACAACAAAGTCAACGCAAGCTTCATGAACCTCCCAAGGGAGTAGTGGCTCATCAGGAGGCTTATCTGGAGGTTCAACAATGAGGTCATTAATAATGGGAAGATCTCTCAGATAAGTATCGCTGATAGAGATAGTGTCCTCGTAACTGGGTGAGGTAGCCACTATGAAGTCAACATCATACTCTCGACTCTCAGTAGTGAAGTGACTCGAGATAGTCCTAAGAGAAGAGCAGGGGTGACCAGACTTAAAGTGTGGATCAATCGTGATAACATTGAGAACTGTGTCTTTGTTCAAAGGAGACACTAGGTCTAAATGTAGGTCTAGGTGAGGTGAAAAGGATGTGTATACAATCACAACATCACTAGGTCGTTCATCCTCACCCACGTGACCATGCTCACTAGTCACGCTAGTATCACTCCCCACCAGTATCATAGGGTCATGATCAGATTCAACCTCAAGATCACATGAGCACTGAATCTCATAAAACTGAGAAGGATCAAAACCAAGTGTCGGGTCTCTTGGCTCGGTGGGAGCACTACTCTCTGCATCAGTGGCTTGACCCAAATCCCTAGGCTGTCTTCGTAATGTAGACCTTAGGTGATCAAATTGAGCTTCTAAGAGATCAAAGCGGTCAAGAACTAAATGCAAAAATTCAGCCTGATGTAACTCTATTGGTGAAATACCAGAAGGGTCTTGACATGTATTGCGATCCTGTCGTTGGTGACCTCTATAGGGTTTCTGAGGGTCATCTAGACGGTAGTTCCTAACATAATCCGATTGTGCTCGTGGGTGTGTATGAGCTCTGTGAACGTGCAGTGGAGGTCACACATATCCAAACTCATGTTCCTCTCCTAGAGGAGATGTGTAGCGGCGATGACCATCATCGTGAAGTCGCGGAGAAGTGCAATGATGAAGACGTGAGGACCTCTCGTCGTGGTGATCGACTCTAGCATAATGAGATTGTGTCGAGGGGTTGACACGATCTCTAGGAGTGGTGAACGGGGAACGATGATAATCATAATGATAACATGAAGGTTTCTCTAAAAGGGTTCTATGAGGTCAGATATAAGTAGACTCATGATACCTAGATAGAGGAGACTGCCGGCGGAGAAAACTAGACATAAATGAACTCACTACTATTTAAAACCTTCCAGTACGAAGCATGCAAATGGTCTAACCTTTCCTCTGATACCAAAATAATGCACATACTAAAATATGATAAACATAATATAATAATGCATTAAAAAGATAATTCCGCCCGACCTCACGCAATATCTTAGCTATAACCACAACGCCTGTACACGCATGAGTAACGGCGCCCGTGAATGGGATCGTTCATGCTCGTATTAAAATGGGGGAGCCAACCTTGAACCAGAGAAATGAGCGAAATACTGTGGGTTTTCAAAGGGGAAAATGGGGGAGTACCTCTGCAGTTCAGGTAGCGAGGCGGTATCTTCCATGAACAAAAAAACGAGGTAAGGATTAAGAGATAACGCCTAAGAAATGAGAACGGGATTAAGAGGAAAGTAGAGAGGTGGGAGAGGAGAAATGTTTAACATGTCACGCATTTTCTTGTGTTTAACTTGTCATGCCTTTCCTTGTGTTTAACTTGTCATGCATTTCCTTGTGTTTAACTTGTCATGCATTTCCTTGTGTGTAACTTGTCATGCATTTCCTTGTGTTTAACTTGTCATGCACTTTGGAATGAAATATTACTACTTATTTCATTATTATTTCTTACTTCTGATATATATCTCCAGTTCCGTTATTTACTAAAAAATTAATGTTTATCTTGATTCCATTAGGTACAACAAAAGTAGGCAGAGATGAATTACATTTTTTATGTAGTCCTAGCAAACTCAGACAATCAACCATTCGAAATTGATGTCAGTGATAGTATTAGTTTATCGGAGTTCAAGGAAGTAATCAAGACAAAATTCACTCTCATTTTGGATACCGTTGCAAGCGCTGCTTTGACGCTTAAATCGTCTGATGGGAATATTATTCTGCCCAATGAATTTTTAAATTATGCGATTAATCATAATAGTTACATAAATCCTTTCTTCATTGAGGTAACCTGGAGCAGCAACACCTTCAATACAGCAGGTGATCTTTGTCATCTGTTATTATTATTCTTTAAATTGTGAAAGATTGGTCAAAGTTTTTATCCATTTTAGTTTTTCCAAATTACAAATTTTTTGAGTTTCTTGAAAGATGTTAAAATCTGATTACAATTTAATGAATCTGTCTTTTTTTCCGGCATTTGAAATCACAAAAGGTATAAAGCCCATATGGATAAAGAGCATCGAGTCTTATCCCGCACTCTCATTGAATTTGATGTCTCAGTTTTTTGAAATTTCTGCTAAATACTTGAAGATTGCTAAATTGCTATGTTGTGAAAGCACATTTGTATTTTTTCGCCGCCAGAGTTTTCAAAAACAATTTGAATTCATTGAAAAGAAAGTTATTAAGAAATCCACGGTGGGTTGGATTCTTGGCCCACCCGGCACAGGAAAATCTTCTGCTGCATTTGCATTTATTACAACGTTAGATAAAGTTGAATGGACTGTACCTGGTTGTGTTGCAGTGATAATGATTTGCAACTTTATTGTATTCAATTTGCTGGCAATTGTGTATGGACTTGTGAGGTGAATAACAGTAGTGAAAGCATACGTGACATTCTATGTAAAATCATCCAAACTAGAAAACACTTCTTTATCCTTGATGGATATACCTGCACGGGGAAAAAAATTCTAAAATTATGTCGACTTGCAGAAAATGGGCTAAACACTGTGTTTTGCCGGGCGAAATCGAGCGACAAATGCCCATTGTCAGCTCAATGGCTGCTCGAGGGAAACGCAAAGTTGATTCTGATCATAAAAATGGAGTTAGAGAATTTTTTGTATATTCATGAAGTTTACAAGAATATCTTATGGCTGTTAAGAATGACAATCTCTTAAAAAATATTAATAATTATTCCAATTGCATTATAAATTCAAATGAAAATGAAACTTTATCACTTGAAGATTTGGTGAAGTCAAAATTCTACTATGCAGGTGGCAGTTTTCGTTTTATGTTTACGAGTTCAATTGCAGATGTAATGATCCAAATTGAGGAGTCTATTAATGAGTGCGATGATATAAGTCTTTATATCACTGGACGTATCGGTGACCGTAGTTCTAAAGTTGTAAATAGATTTTTTGGCAGTCATTTAGTGGAGAACTCCAGAATGATTTCTCTCGTCAGCGATTATGTTGTATCTGTGATTGGAAAAAGAATGGGTCCTGACACAAATCGAAATTTTGCAGAATATTTTATTTCAAATCCTTCGATGAATGGATGGATTTTCGAAGAATGGTTTTTTTCTTAATTGTGCCATGATGATTTAAATTTATATTTGAAAGGGGAGATATTAGAGAAACTAACCTGGCTCAAATGCAGTATACTACACAGATTTAAGTTTGATTTTTTTTCAAACGAAGAACTTAATATTTGTGCAAGTGGAGCTTGGTTGAGGCCATCAAATACTCGTTAGAGTGGCTATGATGCAGTTTATATCAACAAAACGGATGGCTTTGTAAGATTTATTCAAATTACAAGAAGTAAGAGACATTCCTTACACCTATCAGACTTTTATGATATATTGAAGAAACGTGGAGATCACTTTGAGATCAGAACAATGGAAATATATTTTGTTGTTCCAATGCAAAACCTAAATGAGTTTACAATAAATTCTGTGTCTGATAATGGTATTTTGACACCATTTGGCTGGAAGAAGGAAAAAGAAAAAAAACAAAATCAAGATATTGAGGATTTATGGTTGGGATAATAGGTAATTATATTTTTTTCGTAATCTCTTCAATATAATTATGATTCTTTTTATTTACTCAAAACTTTGATATTTCATTTCTTTGCAGGTCATTATATATTCAATTGTAATACAAATGCAATTCTACTATATTATTCACTTTCTCAGCCCAGAGTATGAAAAAACACAAAAAACTAAGATATTAGAGATTTATGGCTGGACATGACGGGTAATTCTATTTTTCCAGTAATCTCTTAATGATAATTATGATCCTTTTTATATCCTCAAAGCTCTTTTGATACTTAATTTCATTTGCAGACCGTTATACATTTTATTTTAATTAAATACAGATCTTCTGTCATTCACTTTCTCATTTCACAGTATGAAAAATAAAAACAAAAAAATCAAGATACTATGAATTTATTGCTGGACATGATATGTAATTATATATTTTTTCATAATCTCCTAATTATAATTAAAGTCATTTTTATATGTTTTAACTCTTTTAATACTTCATTTCTTTTGTAAGTCAATATGAATGTTATTGTAATTCAAGTGCAAATTTGTTCTGTCATTCACTTTCTCATTTCGGAAAAAGAAAAACCAAAAATCAAGCTATTGGACATGGAATGTAATTATATTTTTTTTCACATATTAGTAATTGTGGCCCTTTTTATATACTCAAAAATCTTTTGATACTTCATATCTTTTGCAGTCCATTATAAATTTTATATTATGCAAATGCAGGTCTACTATGTCACTCAATCTCATTTAGGAGGATTAACTACTTTGGGTGAACATTACCCGATGGGGATTAACTAGTTTGGGTGAGCATTTTGACTCTCACGTTACCTCATTATAAGACTCATGTATGAAAACGGATGTAGACACATGGGTCTTATAATGAGGTAACTGAGAGTCGAAATGCTCACCCAAACTAGTTAATCCTCATCGAGTAATGTTCACCCAAAGTAGTTAATCCTCCGAAATGAGAGTGAGTGACAAAGTAGACCTGCATTTGCATAATATAAAATTTATAATGGACTGCAAAAGATATGAAGTATCAAAAGATTTTTGAGTATATAAAAAGGGCCACAATTACTAATATGTGAAAATATATATAATTACATTCCATGTCAAGTAGCTTGATTTTTTCTTTTTCTTTTTCTTTTTCCAAAATGAGAAAGTGAATGACAGAACATATCTGCACTTGAATTACAATAACATTCATATTGACTTACAAAAGAAATAAAGTATTAAAAGAGTTAAGAATATATAAAAAGGACTTTAATTATAATTAAGAGATTATGAAAAAATATATAATTACATATCATGTCCAGCAATAAATTCATAGTATCTTGATTTTTTTTGTTTTTATTTTTCATACTGTGAAATGAGAAAGTGAATGACAGAAGATCTGTATTTAATTAAAATAAAATGTATAACGGTCTGCAAAAGAAATTAAGTATCAAAAGAGCTTTGAGGATATAAAAAGGATCATAATTATCATTAAGAGATTACTGAAAAAATAGAATTACCCGTCATGTCCAGCCATAAATCTCTTAGTATCTTAGCTTTTTGTGTTTTTTCATACTCTGAGCTGAGAAAGTGAATAATATAGTAGAATTGCATTTGTATTACAATTGAATATATAATGACCTGCAAAGAAATGAAATATCAAAGTTTGAGTAAATAAAAAGAATCATAATTATATTGAAGAGATTACTAAAAAAATATAATTACCTATTATCCCAACCATAAATCCTCAATATCTTGATTTTGTTTTTTTTCTTTTCCCTTCTTCCAGCCAAATGGTGTCAAAATACCATTACCAGACACAGAATTTATTCTGAACTCATTTAGGTTTTGCATTGGAACAACAAAATATATTTCCATTGTTCTAATCTCAAAGTGATCTCCAAGTTTCTTCAATAAATCATAAAAGTCTGATAGGTGTAAGGAATGTCTCTTACTTCTTATAATTTGAATAAATCTTACAAAGCCATCCATTTTGTTGATATAAACTGCATCATAGCAACTCTAACAAGTATTTGATGGCCTCAACCAAGCTCCACTTGCACAAATATTAAGTTCTTCGTTTGAAAAAAAAATCAAACTTAAATCTGTGTAGTATACTGCATTTGGGTCAGGTTAGTTTCTCTAATATCTCCCCTTTCAAATATAAATTTAAATCATGATGGCACAATTGAGAAAAAAATCATTCTTCGAAAATCCATCCATTCATCGAAGGATTTGCATTAAAATATTCTGCAAAATTTCGAATTGTGTCAGGACTCATTCTTTTTTCAATCACAGATACAGCATAATCGTTGACGAGAGAAATCATTCTGGAGTTCTCCACTAAATGACTGCCAAAAAGTCCATTTACAACTTTAGAACTACGGTCACCGATGCGTCCATTGATACAAATACTTATATCATCGCACTCATTAATAGACTCCTCAATTTGGATCTTTCCATCTGCAATTGAACTCGTAAACATAAAACGAAAATTTCCGTCTGCATAGTAGAATTTTGACTTCACCAAATCTTCAAGTGATAAAGTTTCATCTTCGTTTGAATTTGTAATGCAATTAGAATAGTTATTAATATTCTTTAAGAGATAGTCATTCTTAACAGCCATAAGATATTCTTGTAAACTCCAAGAATATACAAAAAATTCTCTAACTCCATTTTTATGATCAGAATCAACTTTGTGTTTCCCTCGAGCAGCCATTGAGCTGACAATGAGCAGTCGTCGCTCGATTTTGCCCGGCAAAACACAATGTTTAACTCATTTTCTGCAAGTCGACATAATTTTAGAATTTTTTTCCCCGTACGGGTATATCCATCAAGGATAAAGAGGTGTTTTCTAGTTGGGATGATTTTACATAGAATGTCACGTATGTTTTCACTACTATTATTAACCTCACAAGTCCATACACAATTGTCAGCAAATTGAATACAATAAAGTTGCAAATCATTATCACTAAAACACAACCAGGTCACAGTCCATTCAACTTTATCTAACGTTGTAATAAATGCAAATGCAACAGAAGATTTTCCTGTGCCGGGAGGGCCAAGAATCCAGCCCACCATGAATTTCTCAATAACTTCCTTTTCAATGAATTCAAATTGTTTTGAAAACTCTGGCGGCGAAAAAGTACAAATTTGCTTTCACAACATAGCAATTTAGCAATCTTCAAGTATTTAGCAGGAATTTCAAAAAACTGAGATATCATATTCAATGAGAGTGCGGGATAAGACTCGATGCTCTTTATCCATATGGGTTTTATACCTTTTGTGATTACAATTGCCGGAAAAAAAGACAGATTCATTAAATTGTAATCAGATTTTAACATCTTTCAAGAAACTCAAAAAATGTGTAATTTGGAAAAACTAAAATAGATAAAAACTTTGGCCAATCTTTCACAATTTAAAGAATAATAATAACAGATGACAAAGATCACCTGCTGCATTGAAGGTGTTGCTGCTCCAGGTTACCTCAATGAAGAAAGGATTTATGTAACTATTATGATTAATCGCATAATTTAAAAATTCATTGGGAAGAATAATATTCCCATCAAACGATTTAAGCGTCAAAGCAGCGCTTGCAACGGTATCCAAAATGAGAGTGAATTTTGTCTTGACTACTTCCTTGAACTCCGATAAACTAATACTATCACTGGCTTCAATTTCGAATGGCTGATTGTCTGAGTTTGCTAAGACTATATAAAAAACGTAATTCATCTCTGCCTGCTTTTGTTGTACCTAATGGAATCAAGATAAGCATCAATTTTTAAGTAAATAACGGAACTGGAGATATATATCAGAAGTAAGAAATGATAATGAAATAAGTAGTAATATTTCATTCCAAAGTGCATGACAAGTTAAACACAAGGAAATGCATGACAAATTACACACAAGAAAATGCATGACGAGTTAAACACAAGGAAATACATGACAAGTTAAACACAAGGGAATGCATGACAAGTTAAACACAAGGAAATGTGTCACAAGTTAAACATTTCTCCTCCCCCCCCCCTCTATTTCCCTTTTAATTTTGTTCTCATTTCTTAGGCGTTATCTCTTAATCCTTACCTCGTTTTTTTTGTTCATGGAAGATACCGCCTCACCCTACCTGAACTGCAGAGGTACTCCCCCATTTTCCCCTTTGAAAACCCACAGTATTTCGCTCATTTCACTGGTTCAAGGTTGGTTCCCCCATTTTAATACGAGCATGAATGATCCCATTCACGGGCGTCGTTACTCATGCGTGTACAGGCGTTGTGCGCATAGCTAAGATGTTGCGTGAGGTCGGGCGGAATTATCTTTTTAATGCATTATTATATTATGTTTATCATATTTTAGTATGTGCATCATTTTGGTATCAGAGGCAAGATTAGGTCATTTGCATGTTTTGTACTAGAAGGTTTTAAATAGTCGTTGGGTTCATTTATGTCTAGTTTTCACCGACGTCGGTCTCCCCTATCTAGGTATCATGAGTCTACTTATATCTGACCTCATAGAACCCCTTTAAAAAAACCTTCGTGTTATCATTATGAGTATCATCGTTTCCCGTACACCACTCCTAGAGATCGTGTCAACCCCTCGACACAATCTCATTATGCTAGAGGTGATCACCACGACGAGAGGTCATCACGTCTTCATCATTACACCTCTCCGCGACTTCACGATGATGGTCATCGCCGCTACACATCTCCTCTAGGAGAGGAACGTGAGTTTGGATATGTGTGACCTCCACTGCACGTTCACAAAGCTCATACACACCCACGAGCACAATCTGATTATGTTAGGAACTACCGTCTAGACGACCCTCAGAAACCCTATAGAGGTCATCATCGACAGGATCGCAATACATGTCAAGACCCCTCTAGTATTCCATCAATAGAGTTACCTCAGGCTGAATTTTTGCATTTAGTTCTTAACCGCTTTGATCTCTTAGAAGCTCAATTTGATCACCTAAGGTCTACATTACGAAGACAGCCTAGGGATTTGGGTCAAGCCACTGATGCGGAGAGTAGTGCTCCCACCGAGCCAAGAGACTCAACACTTGGTTTTGATCCTTCTCAGTTTGATGAGATTCAGTGCTCATGTGATCTTGAGGTTGAATCTGATCATGACCCTATGATACTGGGGGAGAGTGATACTAGCCTGACTAGTGAGCATGGTCACGTGGGTGAGGATGAGCGACCTAGTGATGTTGTGATTGTATACACATCCTTTTCACCTCACCTAGACCTACATTTAGACCTAGTGTCTCCTTTGAACACAGACACGGTTCTCAATCTTATAGCGATTGATCTGCACTTAGAGTCTGGTCACCCCTGCTCTTCCCTTAGGACTATCTCGAGTCACTTCACTACTGAGAGTTGAGAGTATGGTGTTGACTTCATAGTGGCTACCACACTCAGTTACGAGGACACTACCGCTATCAGCGATACTCATCTGAGAGATCTTCCCATTATTAATGACCTCGTTGTTGAACCTCCAGATAAGCATCCTGATGAGCCACTACTCCCTTGGGAGGTTCATGAAATTAGCGTTGACTTTGTTGTGGGTGTCCTACTTGCTCCCACTGACACTACTGTAATCGGTGTCCTCGTGGTGGACTATCCTATCATTATCGACCTCTTCGGGATCAAGTCCCTGAGTGGCTCATTTGACAAGCCTTCCCTCCTACACTTTAGTGATGGATTGTGTATCCGCACTAGTGATCATCTCACACATGATGACTTTTGGTATACACCCTCAGGTGAGCCGACTGATGGGCTATATCATTTGAGATGTACCCATCACACCAGGGCTCTGCACTATTTTGTCACCAGCTACGTCGTCCCCACGGGCGATGACGTCGGTCACCCCAGATTTTTCTATCAACCACCCGGTAAACCTCCTGATTTGTCACCCCATGTTAGTAATATGAAGGGCATTGCCAGGCCTTCCCTTAACAGGCGTGTCGAGTATGTTGTGCTCTATGTGCATCATTCGCTTCATTTGCATAAGTCAGTTGGGTCTCTGGTTCATAATTTGCATGCATTACATGAGTCGGTTCGCCGACAAATAATAATGAGCAATGATATAAAACACATGCAGATAAGCGAAGGCGAGAACAAATATTTAATGCAGGCGAGAAAGTAATGGTGTGAATCCGCCCAGAGAGGCTCCCCTCGGGGACTGCCCAAAAGTTAAGCACAAGACGAATTGGTTTATACTCTATTATTAGTTGTATTGTGACAAATACCTACTGGCTCGATATCCTGGCTAGTATGGGAATTCACCAGGTGTTTAATGTCGAGGATTTGACGTCGTACTATGAGCCTCAGGAGTTGCACCCGAGCAGTAGAGATGCTCCGCCACCCCCACCCCCACTTTCGTTGCCTTACCACTATCTTACCCCACCTACGTCTGATGGCCACCACAGTCCATCCCGTGCTACCACCTATCCACCTAGGGATTCGTCTTCTTTGGTTTCACCACCAGCACCGCCAATCGCACCAGGTTCCACCCTTCGAGAGATGAGCGATAAGAGCATCACAGAGTTCAGATTCCACCAGTCTGTTCCTACATCAGATGGGCCGCGTTGTGGCTACTTGGTACATTTGCGGGACCACCCTGATGGAGTTGACGCTTGGATACTTGCAACAGAGCTCGATCGATTCGCCCATGGATTTAGACTTCAGCACGACCGTCTTCATTCACCGGAGAACTCGCATGAGAGTTCTTTATCAAGGAGGTCGGGGGATCGAGCCCCGGCCTCAACAACCTAACGACCATGTTGTGGGGTCGGGAATGGGTTGGGGTGTATGGGTTGCGGCCCTGATAAAGTCGTCATGGTGCGACGCCATGGTGGCCCCCCTGGTGGGACTCCAGGGTGGCAGGCGGCTGTGACATTCGTCCTACATCAGTATGTGTGCTATTTCTATTTGGGGATGGTTAAGCCTTTGTATCAAACCTCCTATATATAGGAAAGAGGTCTTAACGTTGATCTTATGCTTGTATTTGGTTGACTAAATGAAACCAGAGAGAGGATACGACCTAGTGTAGCCCCTCTTGCCTTAATACCTTCGGTTCTACCAATTCGGCCCGACCTGTCGGATCGTATGCCGCTTCGCGCCATTTTTTGCCACGCACATCGGCATACCCCTCCTTAGTTCGACCTCTACCCTCTTTACTTGCATTCCTCCGCTGGTCAATCATCGCCCTCTTCGTTGCTTCTATTTGCCCTCTGTCGACCGCTCACCGCCATTTTCACGACATCCCACACACCTTGCATCTTGCTTGCTCCGCCCTTTTTCCTTCCTCATGCATGCTCATCACTCAGAGCACGGCGGCGATAAGGATATCGTTCCATCGATCGAGTCCCTCTCTGATCGCATCGATTGCGTTGATATCACGCTCTCTGACCTCCAAATCGATGTCCACGACATTCACACCCTTTTCACCAACCGCAAATCACCGTCCCCCGTCCTCCGACCCCTCCAGCCCCATCGTCGACTTCAACCAATAGCGTTGCCAACTCTCTGGGCGTTCTTCAATTTTTGGGCAACCCATCGGCGCCCCACCTTTGCCTGGTCGACATTCCGGTGTTCGACAATGCTGATCTCATGGGTTGGTTGGCCCGTGCCAATTAATACTTCGAACTCTAAAGCACGCTCGAAGCCCAAATAGTGTTGCTCGCGAAGATCTACATGGAAGGCTTGACCCTCAACTTAGGTTTGCTGGCTCCGCTAGTCCAATCATGCATTCTCGTGGTCAACACTCAAGGACGAGTTAATTCGTTATTACGATACACACCATAGCGGCAACTCCTTCGAGCACCTGAATAATGTTCGTCAATAGGAGACGATCGACTCCTACATTGACGATTTCAACGAAGTGGCCACCCACGTTCCGGACTCATCTTCCTACCAATGCGCACCTTCCTCCCGAATCTCCGCTCACATATTCAAGCATGCCTTCTGATACATGACCGCAACACCCTATTTTGGATGATGGAGTAAGCCTAATACGTCAAAGCGGATTTTTCCACCTACTCTTCCGCTTATGCCTCACGGATTACAGGGCACACACCATCTCCAAGGTCGTCCACATTCAAGTTGTCGATCACCTCGGGTAGCTCTTCGCTTCCTCCTACAATGTCAAGGAGACGACACTGTAGGCGACGACATTGTAGGGCACCAAGACGTCATTGCATAAGACCTCCCATCAGAGGTATTTCGACCACAACAGTAAAGGTCTTTGCTTTCGCTGCAAAGGGTCATACTCTCCCGCCCATGATGCCCAAATAAGGATTCCAAAATGCTCCTTGGGGGAGAAGATGACGACATCATCCTAATCGATTTTGAGGCCTAAAAGCTCGACAAGGAGGACGGCATCACATACACATTAGTCCTTCTACATCGCTTGGAGATCTCCTGCTACTCGGTGGGTGGCATGATCGAGCCATGCACTATAAAACTCGTAACCTCCCTCCGCGATCGTTTTGTGGTGATGATGATCAAAAGTGGGGCGAGCCCCAATTTTATTTTTCAAGGAAGAGTGATGGAGTTACAGCTTCTGGTGACCACAACACTAGGTTGTCAGTGTGTCGATGGCCGACACGCTCGCTTAACGGGCCACTGCGTTGGCCTTCCCCTTACCATCAACTCTTAATATGGTTTGGCGGATTTTTATGTATTTGGACTGGGAAGACTGGACGTCATTCAGGGTGTGTCCTGGCTTCAGACCATCGGGGCCATCAAGCATAACTCGGATCGCCTCAATATGGTCGTTAGGACACTGGGTTGCACTCACTACTTGCAAGGGGACCGCTCTTTTGTGCACTTACTGGTCAGCTTGTGTTCCCTTCTCCGGACCACAAACATAAACTTCAGTGTCCTCTTCTGACACATGGGGGTTCGAGGCACCCCTTTTGTCGTCCATTCAGCACACCGACACCCAGTGACTGTTGGCAATCCACCAGCCCATATTTTCCACATCTCATAGGATTCCCCGCATTACCAGCTCATTTCTCTGGTTTAATGTTATCTCCCACATTTTCCCCTCTAACAACCTATAGGTTATCGTCCATTTCTCTGCTTTACTGTTGTATAAATTACTCTCTATTTTCTTCAACATGTTCATATTATACTTCTCTTTAGATACATTCATTGGTGATTGCCAATGTTCTTGAAGTTTTGATGGTTCAAAATAAAGCTTTTAATTTCTTGATTTCTTCTCTTGATTTTCTCAATTCTTCTTGAGAGTTGTCTGCATCAGTTTTGATGTCATTTAAGATTCTTTCCATCACTACAAAAAAACTCATGAAGTATTGAGTTCATTCTGCTTGCACATTATTTTTATCCGGAATTTATACCATCTATTTTAGAATGCAGAAGTTATAAACTTTCTTTTGTTAACGTAATATTTGATAGTTTTCCGAAGGCAATAAAAAGCAAAGATCAATCATTCAAGGGAACTTCGATATCAATTAAAAACAGAAAAAGAAAACTTCAATGCATGATAATTTCACATTTCTAAAGATAAAAGGACATTGCCCTAAAGCATTTGGGAATAAAGACGGGTATGAAATTTCATGGCTGTTGGGATGCTTCTTTTATAATTAAGACAACCTATTTTAATGCTTATGATTATTTCAGTAACCTTAGTATTTGATGGATTCGAAATGTTAGGTGACTGTAGAAGAATGGTTCAAACCTTGTATAGCCTTGTTGAATTACAAAATACAAGTATGAGTACAAATATATAGGAGAGAAGAGAGAGAAAGAATCATATACACAAGATGTGGGACTAACCCAGAAACTTAAAATGGGCCACATAATAATGGGCTTTTACATCAGTTTTCTTAATATTCTCCAACACTCCCCTGCAAGCTGGAGCATACAAGTCGTAGGCACCAAGCTTGGATAAGAACTGATGGTACATTTGACGTGGTAATGCCTTGGTGAGAATGTCAGCAGCTTGCCCAGAAGCAGGAACATGTTACAGCTCTAACTTCTTCAATTGAACCTTTCACGAACGACGTGATAGTCAACTTCAATGTGTTTGGTCAGCTCATGGACCACAGGATTCTTTGCAATATGGATCGCAGTTTGACTGTCGCAAAACAAAGTTGATGGTAAGAATAGAGTGACCCTCGGATCACCAAGAAGGCCCTCAAGCCAGGTAAGTTCAGATACAACGGCCGTCATTGCACGATACTCAGCTTCAGCAGAAGAGAGAGCAACCACAGATTGCTTCTTGCTAAGTCAAGTGATAAGATTCCCTCCAAAGTAGGTACAGAAACCCGCAGTGGAACGTCGATCATGCAGGGAGCTCACATAATCCGCATCTGAATATGCAATAAGAGATAGAGAGGAGAATGGTTTATATACCAACCCTTGTCCAGGAGCAGTCTTCAAATATCTGAGGATGCGTTCTTCTGCCTAAAGATGAGAGATCCGAGGAGATGCATAAATCGGTTGACCACGTCAACAATAAAAGAGATATCAGGTCTTATAACTGTCAGATATATCAGTTTTCCTACAAAACGTCGATAATACTCGGGATTCGTAAGCAGAGAATCGGTGTCAAGTCCATGAGCACATAACTTGTGATTGGCATCCATCGGGATTTTCACGGGTTTGCACCCGGAGTAGCCAGCATCTTGAAGCAGATCAAGGCAGTGCTTCAGTTGTGAGAGGACAAGACCATTAGGTCGTCTTGCAACCTCAAGTCCCAGAAAGTACCAGAGAGCCCCAGATCTTTTGTTTGGAAGACGGAGTTAAAGTGTTGCTTGAGTTGTTGTATCCCTGTACGTCATCACCAGTAATTAAAATATCATCCACATAAACTAGGAGAATGACAGTCTCAGTTGATTAATGACGACTAAAAAGAGAGAAGCCAGTCGAGCTCCTCTTTAATGCAACTTCGCGAACGGCCTTACTAAATTTGTCAAACCAAGCTCTGGGATACTGTTTGAGACCATAAATAGGTTTTTGGAGATGACACACACGAGACTCCCCCGTGGTCTAAAACCCGGGAGATTGGTGCATGTAGACCGTCTTGAGAAGGTCGTAGTTCAGAAACACATTCTTGATATCAAGCTGATGGAGAGGCCAGTTGCGATGAACAGCTAAGGAGAACAGAACCTGAACAGACTGTAACTTGGCGATGAGGGAGAAAGTTTCATCATAATCAAGACAATGTTGCTGAGTGAACCCCCGAGCCATAAGTCGGACTTTGATGCGTTTAACTGTCCCGTCTGGAGCATGTTTGATATAAAAAACTCACTTGCCACTGACACAAGATTGCCCGGGAGGAAGAGGGACCAAATCCAAAATCTGGTTGGACCAAAGAGCAGTCATTTCCTCATCCATAGCCGCATGCCACCCTGGGTGAAGAAGGGCCTCCTGCACAGAGTTAGGAATAGAAATGGAGGAAAGAGAGAGTGCAAACTTGCGTAGAGGTGGAGACAGGCGAAGCAGAGATACATAATTCGTCAAGGAGTGAGTGGTAGATGTTAATGCTGGATCGTCAGGCCGCGGGATAGCACTGGGGAAAGACGACTGTTGTAGGGCTCCAGAGGGCAGGGTACGACGAGTATAGACACGAAGAAGAGGCGGTTTGGGTGGTATAGATGGAACGGGTGTCGGAAGTGGAGTGGGAAGAAGAGGCGGTAGAGTGGACGTGACAGGAACGGTCAGTCGAGGTATGGGAGAAGAGAAAGGGGGAGCAGAAGGTGAAGCATGAAATGGTTGATATTCAAGAAAGATAACATCGGCGGAGACAATCACTTCGTCAGTTATGGGAGAATAACACACATAGCCTTTTTGAGTCTGAGAGTACCCCAGAAACATACATTTGCTGGCACGAGGAGCAAACTTATCCGTGGGTGGACCAAGATTGTGGACGTAACAAGTACATCTGAACACACAAGGTGTGAGGTAAACGAGGACTTAGAAGGAAACAGGAGACTGAAAGGAGTGGCAAAATCGATCATAGAGGAGGGCACGCGATTGATGAGGTAGCATGCGGTAGACACAACAAAGTTCCAATATAGTGTGGGTACATGCATTTGAATCATGAGTGACCGAGCGACATCAAGAAGACGACGATTCTTTCGCTCGACCGCACCATTCTGTTGAGGCGTATAAGCACAGGATGTTTGATGTACAATGTCAAACTCAGTACATAGATTCGAGAACGACCGGCTAGTGTATTCCCGAGCATTATCAGTGCAAATGACTTTTAAGGGTGAGGAGAACTGAGTACGAGTTTCCGTAATAAATGCACGAAATGTAGAGGTCAGTTCAGTACGATCCCGAAGTAAGTATAAACAGGTCACGCGAGAGTAATCATCAATAAAAATGACAAAGTAACGATAGTCAAACATACTAGGGGTTTTATATGGTCCCCAAATATCAGAGTGCACTAAAGATAAGGAGTATCACTCCAAGTACAAGTATGATGAAAAGAAACACGATGTTGTTTGTCAAATATACAGGATTCACAAATAAACTCTTGCATAGAGACATCCGGAAGAGCTTTCTTGAGAATCTGGAAGGGAGCATGCCCAAGACGACAATGTCAATCGATAGTGGAGACGACGGAGAGAGCAGAGGGAGGAACATCTAAAAGGTAGAGCCCGTTCGACAGCTGACCCCTACCAATGATAGTCTGTGCTTATCGATCATGCACAACAAAGGTAGAGGGTGAGAATGTAATATAGCAATTAAGATCTTGAGTAAGGCGGCTAACAAAAAACAAATTGAATGGTGATCCCTGAACATGAAGAGCAGAAGACAGAGAGAGAGTGGGTGTGAGATGTATATCAGCAGCGTCGGACACTGGGGTGGTATCACCATTAGCCACAGTGATGAACTTGGGATGGGCAGTCAGCAAATATTGTGGAGGTCGCTGTGAAGTAATATGGTGTGTGGCTCCTGAATCCACAATCCAGTGAGAACTCTGGGAAAGACAGGATATACCTTCATTGGAAATTGACGCAACGGATCCAGAGAAGCGAGAAATCACCCCTTAGATTTGGTGGAGCAGGGTGCGCAGAGCATTAATGTCTTCACAGGCAGAAGTGGCAGAAATTGTTGCAGGAGAAGTGGGAGGGTCAGTAGAAGCAACAAGAACAGTTGTAGCAGAAGCAGCAAGATGTGGGGGCAGGCCATGTTTGCAATAGCAGGTGGCCTCAAGGTGACCATCCCGTCCGCAATACGTGCATTTAAAAGAAGACCTTCCAATACGGCCACATCCCCGAGACATGTTGCGAGCCCCACGAGCCGAGGAACCATGAGTTGGCGGAGCAGGTGTAGTGTACTGTAGAAGAGCCTGAGAGAGAGAGTCATAGGAGCATCCTGGGGCGGTGTAACCTTCAGAAGCATAGAGAAAACATCTGACAGAGAGGGAGTTGTAGAGGAAGAGAGGATTTGAGCTCGAGCACTATGCAGATAGGAAGGAACTCGAGCCATCATCATTGCATGGCCGACATCAATGAAGCACCGACACTCTCGGGGGCCCAACGTGTCCGTGTCGGACTCTCCGACACGCATCCGACACGCCGACACGCTCGGACACGCGTGTCGGAGAGCCGACACGTTTTTTAATTACATGGGACACGCGTGTCCCGCTGTTTTTTAAAGAACCCGAGGCTCTCTTTATTCTTATTTCTCCCGCAGAGCAGAGTGTGCGTTGTCTCTCCCGCGAAGATCTAGGGCATCAGCTTTCCTTCTCCATCGTGCTCCGATTTTTCGTGCTCTCACTCCGGCGAAGATCTTCTTCCTCCCGCAGAGCTAGGGCATCAGCTTACCGACGAAGATTGTCTTCCTCCAGGCTTCCGCAGATCTAGGGCATCTTCGTTTCTCTTGCTCTTCTACCGCAGATCTAGGGCTTTCGCTGATTTGAGCTCCAGGTATGTCATCTTCTCATCTTCCACTCATCGTGATTGAATTCTTGTTCCTCTACCTAACGAGCTCAAGTTTTTTCTTGCTTAGAGCTTGGTTGTTCGATCATTTCCTGCACCCGTAAGTCTATCTTAAGCTCCATTCTTATACCTGAATCCTTCTAGCAGAGTGTTGTCAGTCGACTAAGGTTAGTAGTTTTCCTATTTCTTCAAAACTCTTGTATTTCGTAAAATTTATTTCTTGTTAATAGTTTTCCTAACTCTTCAAAACTCTTGTTAAAACCGATCATGGTATGAATGTTAGCTCGATTTAGATTTATTTGATGTCATCCTTCAGTTTTTCATTGAAGCTTTAAAACTTAAAAGCATGAACATAATAAACCATTATGGACATCATTAGTAAATGTGTTATTAAATGCCCAAAATATTTTAAATTTTTTAAAAAGTCCTCTTTTAGCATCTTGACAACATTAGTAAATGTGTTATTAAGTTATCTAATTATGGTAGCAATTTACTATTATTTTCATGATGATAATTTGATAGAATGCAATTTTACAATTTACTATTATCTTCATGATGACAATTTGCTAAATAAGGATGAATTTAAATTGTCAATTTATTATCATTGTACTCTTTATTGGCAATCGCTTGCTCTAAATCCTCTTGTTATGCTATTTTGGTTGTTTTAAAGGTGTTATATTCTTCATTGTTGGATGAATTTTCTTTGTAGAATGTCTTCAAGCAAGGGTAGTAATAGTGGTTCACAAGAGCATATATCTGATGATGATCTGAATAAACCATTATGGAGGTTTGTCACTAAACAGGCTACACATGGCGAGGCGGGAGGCAATTTGACATGGAAGTGTAGTTTTTGCGAAAAAAAATTTACAAGTTCATATACAAGAGTGAGAGTACATTTGTTAATGCTCAATGGAAAAGGAATTGGAAAATGTGCCAAAGTAGAAAAGAGTGATCTCATTGAGATGGAAAATTTAGAAAAAGAGTTGAATGCTAGAATTGCAAGTCTTGCTCCTAGAAAGGTTCTTTTGCCCCCTTCAAGAATTTCAAGTAGTGAAGGTGGATCTTCTAGTGGGATTGATTATTTCACAAAAAAAAAAGTTGAAAGTGGTGGAAAAGGAGCACTTGAGAAGTCATTTAACTTGGGTCAACGAGAACAGTTAGATTATTAAATTGCGAGAATGTTTTGTTCAGCAGGTTTACCGTTTAATCTAGCACGGAATCCTTACTTATAACCGCTTTTCTTATGCTACAAATCATGATATTGCGGGATATTTACCACCAAAATACAATTTGCTTAGGACCACCTTGTTGAAAAAGGGAAATTGAATATTGATAGATTGTGTGCATCCATCAAAAATATGTGGAAGGAGAAGGGTGTTAGCCTAGTGAGCGATGGATGGAGTGACTCCCAACGGCGATCACTTATTAATTTCATTGCAGTTAGTGATGGAGATGCAATGTTTTTGAAGGCTGTTGATTGCACGGGTGAGATAAAGGATATGCATTTTATTTTTAACCTATTCAAAGAGGTTATAAATGAAATTGGACATGAGAAAGTTGTCCAAATTATAACAGATAATGCTGCTAATTGCAAGGCTGCGGGACAACTTATCGAACAAGAATTTCCCTCTATTATTTGGATTCCTTGTGTGGTGCACACTCTGAATCTTGCATTAAAGAATATATGTGATCCAAAGAATACAGAGGTCAATCAAGATGTTTATTTGGAATGCAGTTGGATATCAGAAATTGTTTCTGATGTTTTGCAGGTAAAGAATTTTATTATGAATCATGTCATGAGGTATCCAACATTAAAGAATATATGTGACCTCGGCACGCCTATTTCGGTGTTCCTAAACTCGTTATAATATTGCTAACCTCATGACATGATTCATAATAAAATTCTTTACCTGCAAAAAACCAGAAACAATTTCTGATATCCAACTGCATTCCAAATAAACATCTTGATTGACCTCTGTATTCTTTGGATCACATATATTCTTTAATGCAAGATTCAGAGTGTGCACCACACAAGGAGTCCAAATAATAGAGGGAAATTCTTGTTCGATAAGTTGTCCCGCAGCCTTGCAATTAGCAGCATTATCTGTTATAATTTGGACAACTTTCTCATGTCCAATTTCATTTATAACCTCTTTGAATAGGTTAAAAATAAAATGCATATCCTTTATCTCACCCGAGCAATCAACAGCCTTCAAAAACATTGCATCTCCATCACTAACTGCAATGAAATTAATAAGTGATCGTCGTTGGGAGTCACTCCATCCATCGCTCACTAGGCTAACACCCTTCTCCTTCCACATATTTTTGATGGGTGCACACAATCTATCAATATTCAATTTCTCCTTTTGCAACAAGGTGGTCCTAAGCAAATTGTATTTTGGTGGTAAATATCCCGCAATATCATGATTTGCAGCATAAGTAAAAGCGGATATAAAGTAAGGATTCCGTGCTAGATTAAACGGTAACCTGCTGAATAAAACATTCTCGCAATTTCATAATCTAACTGTTCTCGTTGACCCAAGTTAAATGACTTCTCAAGTGCTCCTTTTCCACCACTTTCAACTTTTCTTTTTTTTGTGAAATAATCAACCCCACTAGAAGATCCACCTTCACTACTTGAAATTCTAGAAGGGGGCAAAGGAACCTTTCTAGGAGCAAGACTTGCAATTCTAGTATTCAACTCTTTTTCTAAATTTTCCATCTCGATGAGATCACTCTTTTCTACTTTGGCACATTTTCCAATTCCTTTTCCATTGAGCATTAACAAATGTACTCTCACTCTTGTATATGAACTTGTAAAAAATTTTTCGCAAAAACTACACTTCCATGTCAAATTGCCTCCCGCCTCGCCATGTGTAGCCTGTTTAGTGACAAACCTCCATAATGGTTTATTCAGATCATCATCAGATATATGCTCTTGTGAACCACTATTACTACCCTTGCTTGAAGACATTCTACAAAGAAAATTCATCCAACAATGAAGAATATAACACCTTTAAAACAACCAAAATAGCATAACAAGAGGATTTAGAGCAAGCGATTGCCAATAAAGAGTACAATGATAATAAATTGACAATTTAAATTCATCCTTATTTAGCAAATTGTCATCATGAAGATAATAGTAAATTGTAAAATTGCATTCTATCAAATTATCATCATGAAAATAATAGTAAATTGCTACCATAATTAGATAACTTAATAACACATTTACTAATGTTGTCAAGATGCTAAAAGAGGACTTTTTAAAAAAATTTAAAATATTTTGGGCATTTAATAACACATTTACTAATGATGTTCATGATGGTTTATTATGTTCATGCTTTTAAGTTTTAAAGCTTCAATGAAAAACTGAAGGATGACATCAAATAAATCTAAATCTAGCTAACATTCATATCATGATCGGTTTTAACAAGAGTTTTGAAGAGTTAGGAAAACTATTAACAAGAAATAAATTTTACGAAATATAAGAGTTTTAAAGAAATAGGAAAACTACTAACCTTAGCCGACTGGCAACACTTTGCTAGAAGGATTCAGGTATAAGAATGGAGCTTAAGATAGACTTACGGGTGCAGGAAATGATCGAACAACCAAGCTCTAAGCAAGAAAAAACTTGAGCCCGTTAGGTAGAGGAACAGGAATTCAATCACGATGAGTGGAAGATGAGAAGATGACATACCTGGAGCTCAAATCAGCGAAAGCCCTAGATCTGCGGTAGAAGAGCAAGAGAAACGAAGATGCCCTAGATCTGCGGAAGCCTGGAGGAAGACGATCTTCGTCGGTAAGCTGAAGCCCTAGCTCTGCGGGAGGAAGAAGATCTTCGCCGGAGTGAGAGCACGAAAAATCGGAGCACGATGGAGAAGGAAAGCTGATGCCCTAGATCTTCGCGGGAGAGACGACGCACACTCTGCTCTGCGGGAGAAATAAGAATAAAGAGAGCCTCGGGTACTTTAAAAAACAGCGGGATACGCGTGTCCCCCGGGACACGCGTGTCCCGTGTAATTAAAAAACGTGTCGGCTCTCCGACACGCGTGTCCGAGCGTGTCGGCGTGTCGGACGCGTGTCGTAGAGTCCGACACGGACACGTTGGGCCCCCAAGAGTGTCGGTGCTTCATTGCCTAGAACGTTCGTGTTGTCTTGTTACCGCTATTTTCATATATTATTGTATGTGGATTTGGCTCAAGGGTGTAAGTTCTCGTGCGATTGTCTCCAAACATTTAAGAACCTCTTTTCAAATAACGTTTAACAAATTTTCAAAAGTCCAACGTCTTTTTAAACAATTTCGCGAGCTGGAACTCGGATCCGCTCTCTCAGATCGCTTAGGTTACATCTGTTTGGTATCAGAGCAACTATGATTCACTCCTAGCGCGAATCACGCGATCCGGATTTTCAATATATATATATATATATATATATATATATATATATATATATATATATATACACACACACACACGAGCTTCTTCGCACGGGCTACGCCCGTGCTTGAAGCTCTCGGGCGGCCTTCGGCCGCATCCAGGCGGGCTTCGCCCGTGCTCGATGCGTCGCTGCGAACTCGATGCGTCGATGCAGGCTCGATGCAGGCTCGATGCATGCTTGATGCGTCGTTGCGGGCTCGATGTGTCGTTGTGGGCTCGATGCGGCGCTACGGGCTGCGCCCTCCTATGAGTGGGTTGCGCATGCACTCGAAATCTTTTTTTTAAAACATATACATATGAGTACTTAAAATGACCACAAAAAATATGAAGTACTATTCCTATTTTTATTTTAAAAAATTTTGCATATTATAATCTTTAAAAATTAATTTCTCTCCCCCTCTCTTTTATCACTCCCCTCCTCTCTCTCTCTCCTTCTCTATCCCGCCTCCTCTCTCTCCCTCCCTCCACTCTCTCCTCTCCCTCCACTCTCTCTCTCCCAATTCTCTCCCCTCTCATGCTCTCTCACATGATCCAATGGTCAATATTCAATCTATGGTGTGCCTCCAAATATCTATATTCTCTTATATATATAAGATATAAGATAAGATATATATATATATATAACCAATTGTTTTAAGTCCATTAAATTTAAAAATCTTAATTTATTTTAAAAATTAAATCTTTATTTTATTTAATTTAAAAAAAAGTAATTTAAATTATTATTTTTCTGGAAAAAATCTGCGAAACTTTAAATCAACTTTTAAATAGAAAAGCGAGTCGATCACTTAGAGAATAGCGTAGGGGATTTGGCTCAACGCATGAGCGACCTAATGAAAAGCGATCGACAATTTCACCACCACCATGGGAGGTCTCGGGCACGTAGTGAACGGATTACGCACATTGGTCAACACTATAGAGGCCACCTTGCACTTAAATGGAGCACCTGCCCCCGTGGATGAATTAGATCCTAACACTAGGCCACGAGAACTCGTGCACCCCAACTCACTTAACGAACCACATTATCAACCCCGTTGGGATATGGGAATCAAGTTGGACGTAGGTGACTTCGAAGGGCGATTAGAACCCGAGGGTTGTTTAGAGTGGTGTGAACGGATGGATCGTTTCCTGGATTGGAAGCAATTTCCCCGGTCTAGGCAGGTTGAGTACGATACCCTTAGGTTAAAGGGATCCGCACTAGTTTGGTGGGGACAGTTAGAGCAAACTAGGTTCAACTTAGGTATGCTACTGATCACTACATGGAATGAATTCAAAACTCAATTGCGTAAGAGATACGTTCCAGCTGATTATATGCAAACCTTGTATCGTAAGATAACCTACGACAGGACAAGTCATCCGTCGATTAGTACACGAATGAGTTTCTTGTACTCCAGTCTCGTCTCGACCTCCGAGAGGACGATGACATGACAGTTTCCTGCTATTTGAACGGGTTGCGCTATTCCTAGAGCTGTCACTTAAACCAAAAATCATAAATCGAACCGGAACTGCAAAGAACCGGACCGAACCGTTCGGAAATTATTCTGGTTCTGGTTTGAATTTTGGAACCGTGACAACATTGGTCCAGGTGCGGTTCTTTCATTTTATTATCTGAACCGGAACCGCAACATACAAGTCTGAAGCGGTTTCAGGATTTTTAGACATGATCTGAACCGGACCGAGACTGAACCGGACCACGATCCGTCTTTATTATTATTATTATTACTATTTTCATAATATTTATTATTATTTATATTATTATTAAAATTGTTATTTTTTATAATCTATCTATAATATTTATACTTATTATTAAGAGTGAAACTGGTGCGGTTTGAACCCAAATCGCAATCACACTAAAGACGGGTGATTTTGGACTAAATAAAATGGCACCGCACCAAAACCGTGCGGTGTGGTTTGACATCGGTGCGATTTGGAGTCGGTTTTGCTGTGCGGTTTCGTTTTTTATACAGCTATATAATGTATTATTTATTTTACTCGCATATTTTTAAAATTGGTGCGGTTTGTGGTTTCAATTTTTTACTTTCAGTCATACTTACTATATTGACCTCCCACATTCATTCTTCCAAGTTTGATTCTTCTTGAACCGTAACCGGAACCGTTGACACAGCGATTCCAAAAATTATGTTGGAATCGAAACCAAAACTGGAACTGGTCAAACAAATAAGATTTTGGTTCTATTTTGAAGAACCGCTACCATAAAGGTTCGGTTCACGCTTTTAGTGGAACCGGAACCAAACCGAAACAGTCATAGCTCTAGCTATTCCATTAGAGACCAGTTAGAACTCCTTGATTATAAAGATTTAGGAGAGGTCTGGAGTCGCGCGCGTAGAGTAAAAGCCTTGCAAAAATCGACATCTGGGAACAGGTCTACTAATATACCCCACCCGACTTACACTTACACACCTACTGACAGGACTGTCGACCCCTCCCGATCGGCATTTAGATGTTTTAAGTGTACGGAGACGGGACATAAATCTTCTGAGTGCTCGCGACGCCATTTCATCGCCATCATCGATGTTGAGAGTGGGTCAGAACACGAGTATGGGGTCTTCCTTAGTGACTCTCAGACTAACCCGACCCCTGAGACTAGTTAAAGAGTTAGTGTGAAGTTGAGGGAGAACAGCCCGATCAGTTAGTGTGTCCTCCAAAATAGTCTCATAACTCCCAAGACTGTCGTTGATGACGACTGGTTGAGGAATAATATTTTTTGTACCACCGCCCAAATACAGGGGCAGTTCTGCTCCATCATCATAGATAACGGTAGTATGAATAACTTTGTTTCCCAACGCATGGTAGATAAGCTAAAATTGAAAGTGCGGCCCCTAAGAAAACCATATAGTCTGTCATGGGTCAATAGTAGCATGACCATTCCTATCACACATAAGTGTCTCATCGATTTTTCCATGTCGAATTTTCCATAGGTAGTACGTATCAGGATGCAGTATGGTGTCACGTTTCAACTATCGAGGTTTCTCACATCCAATTACGACAACCTTGGCAGTATGATACGCACGTTATTCACGATGGTATAAAGAACTCTCACTAATTCGAGCGCAAGATCGTTCTTCTCCCCCGGAAGAATAGTCTTGTCCCTAAAGCCTTAGAGAGGCCTTCACACCACCTACCACTGTCTCTACGATATCTTTTCCCTCCTCCATCATGTTACTGAGTGGGTCCCAATTCTAGGAGGAGATGAAGGATAGTGACGTCGTATATATGTTATCCCGTCTCGATTCCACTCCCACTGCATTAGGCATCCCTAGCACAGTGTGACCCCTCATTGATGAATTCTCTGATATTATGTCAGAGGAGTTGGCCGATCAGCTGCCCCCGATGAGAGACATACAACACTGTATAGACCTCATTCCCAGAGTTAGCTTACCTCATTTACCTCATTATCAAATGAATCTGAAAGAACATGAGGAGCTACATAGGCAGGTGACCGAGCTAATTTCGAAGGATCACGTTAGGGAAAGTATGAGTCTGTGCGTCGTCCCCGCGCAGATGAGACATGGCACATGTGTGTAAACAGTCGAGCGATTAATAAAATCACGATCAAATATAACTTTTGTATTCCCCGATTGGATAACATGTTTGATATGCTTAGTGGATCCCGCGTATTTTCGAATATCGACTTAAAGAGTGGATACAGCCAGATAAGGATTCGCCCTGGGGATGAATGGAAGACTGCATTTAAGACTAAAGAGGGTTTATACGAGTGGTTGGTGATGCCTTCTGATCTCTCCAATGCACCCAACACCTTTATGTGAGTGATGAATCAGGTGTTTAGACCACTCATAGGAGTATACTTTGACGGTACATTAATTTATAGTCTCGATCCAGATCAACACCCGACTCATCTTAGGCAAATATTAGAAATCCTGCACACGAATAAATTATATATAAATTTAAAAAGTGAACGTTTATGACTGATAGCTTGACCTTATTAGGTTATATCGTTTCTTCTGAGGGCATTAGAGTTGATAGAGAGAAGGTCAAGGGCCTCAAGTCGATAGAATCATGGCCTAGCCCTAGGACGATTACGGAGGCTCGGGGATTTCATGGGCTAGCATCTTTTTATCAGCGATTTATTCGGAACTTTAGTATCTTGATAGCACCTGTGACCGATTGTTTGAAGAAAGGATTGTTTATTTGGACTGACGAGGCCGAGCGTGTGTTTATATTGGTCAAAGAGAGGCTCACGAGTACACTTGAATTAGCGCTGTCGGATTTTGATAAGATTTTTGAGGTTAATTGTGATGCATCTATTATAGGCATTGGCGTAGTTTTGAGTCAGGAGGGTCGACCTTTCGCATTCTTTAGTGAGAAGCTGAACGAGGCAAAAACTAGATATTCCACCAATGGCATAGAGTTTTACGCTATCGTTCAGGCTCTCCGTCATTGGAGACACTACCTGATTCAGCGTGAGTTTGTGGTGAATACCGATCACGAGGCACTAAAACACCTGAATTCCCAAAAGGAGATCAAACGTCATGTCAAGTGGGTTGCTTACCTACAGGAGTTCACTTTTCATTTGAAGCACAAACCCGGTGAGTAGCAGACGCACTCATTTACTAGTCACACTACAACCTTGCATTACTGACTTAGATTCACAGCGCGACTTATACGTCACTAGCCCTTTCTTCTGCGACATTTGGATTTCATGTCAGCATAGTGGGACTGATCCCACTAAACAGTGTTTAATTAATCAATTACTTAAAATTTTAAATAGTATTATGGGGACCACCATGATGACTGCCGCGGCGGCTCCCACCATCCAATCGTGGCTACAAGAAATAACAAGCTCCATGGACACACGCCTTCGAAATGCTGACGCACTCCTCCACATTAAGAATCCGACAGTCGCCTTTTTGCTGCAGCCCGTGTCCCTGCCGCTTCCACCTCCGTCCCTTTTCGCGTTGTCGCCATCTGCGCCGCCCGCAGACGTGCCACCGCTCTTAGCGGTAATTGCCCTTCCGCCATCACATGTCGTGGCGGAACCTCCCCACCTTCGGCCACCTTCATCAGACATCATGGGCACCTTTCCGCCAGCAATTGCTCCGCTAGCCACCGCTCTACCGACCCCGACGGTCACCTCACCGCCTACAGATCCGTTCCTTCTGTCGGTCGTTGCTTCCCCGACCTACTTGCTGCTGCTGCTCCTCACCGCTCCACCGACCTTGCCGAAGTCATTACTTACACCGCTTGTCTTTCCAACGACACTGTCGCTACTCACCGACGCCGCCAATGTCGCTACGTGCTATCATGCACTGTTCTGGCGGGAAATCAAGATGTCAGATGATCCGGTCATCACGTGGAATTCGAGCTTGTGGGCAAGCTCGATTTCAAGGACGGATGAGATGTTATGTGTTGGTTATGTTATGATGTTATGTTATGTGTCAGTATATTATTGTTATGTGTCATGAATATTATTATTTATGTCTTTATGAGAGTTAGGTGAGTGTTGGGAGATTGTTAGGTGAGTCATTATTACGTGTAGCCTATATAAATGCATGTGAGGGTATGTATGAAGCAAGCAAGAAAGTATTCTAATTCTCATCTTCCATTGTGAGATCTTGGTGGCTCTCTCCTCCGACGAGCAACCCCGCTTAGGAAGTCGCGGTCACGGCTTTGTAGTATCCCCGTCATCATCTCCACCACCATCATCTCTACATTCGGCCACCTCCGATCATCCCGGTCGACCTCTCCTCCGGGCAACATTAGAAGGCACATAACAACTTCCTCGCACACGGAGGAAGGTAGATTCTATCTTTGTGGTGGTCGATCGATTTTCTAAAATGTCGCATTTTATTCCGTGTATGAAAACCTCTAGTGTCGTACACGTCGCAGAGATATTTTTCGAGAGGTAATACGTTTACATGGCATTCCCAAGTCTATTACATCTAATAGGGATACTAAATTTATGAGTTCTTTTTGGAAGACGCTCTAAAGCCGACTGGGTACTAAGCTCAATTTTAGTAGCGTGTATCACCCTCAGACCGACGGACAAACGGAGGTCGTTAATCGGGGTTTGAAAATTTTCTTAGATGTTTAACTGGGGAAAGTCCGACACAATGGGATCTCGCACTCTCACAAGCTGAATTTGCATACAATAATTTTTTAATCGTTCCACTAATAAATCTCCTTTCGAGATTATGTATGGTTTTCCCATCATCCCTCACATACTTGACCGTCATTCTCTCTCATGTCACGAACGTATTTCCTTCGATGCGCAAGCCCATATTGATTCTTTGAAAGAAATGCATAAGATCATTACTAATAAATTGCGAGCAACTTCTGAAGCCCTATAAAACCATGACCGATCGTCATCGTCGGGAATTATATTTTTTAGAATGCGATTTGTTATATGATTATTTTAGAAAGCAAAGATTTACATCGGGGACATATCATAAGCCACAGCAAAGGAAGTTTGGCCCGTTTCAAGTTCGGAGGCGCATCGAATAGAATGCATATCTGCTTGATCTGCCTATTGAGTTCGGTACTTCGCCGATTTTCAACGTGGCCGACCTTGCGCCCTTCTATGGAGAGATGCCATATTTCAGCTTGTCGCCACCATCAGCAGCTCCAGACATTCCACCTGATCTAGCACCAGCACTGACACCCTCTACAGAGGAGATCGATCAGGTTCTCGACGTTTGGGAGTTTCGTACTCGCCACGGGACATCATCGTTACTTGGTTTCTTGGCAAGGACGAGACCTCGCCGACAGTTCCTGGATTTCTACCATTGAGTTGCAGAGACGACATTCGGACCTTTCAGTTACCAATTTTTGTGAATTCTTGTCGGGGTCGAGCTCCGTTAACCCCGAGGGAATTGATGTATCCAAATCCATGTGATACAGTCATGATGACGGTTGTCTTTATTTTTGTCTCGTTATTTTATTATTGTTGTTATGACATTTCCATTAGTGTTCGACTCACCGAATTGACCAATCGGCGGGACCCTAAATAAAATAAAAGGTCTGGTAATTTAGGTAGCTAGCACGTAAAAAGGCAGTCCAATTAACTTAATTTAAGCGCATAAGATTCAATGGCAAAATATTATTCTCATATTAATGAAATCCCCTCTCATATGGCAAGTAAAAATCTTTCCATTTAAAGATTATATGAGCCTTGATGTTTAAAAGGCATGAACGTCAATAGAAAAAGCAGCATGGAAAATTTGAGAGAACGACATTGTGTCTGTTCTCTCAGCCTTCCGGCACACCCACCCCCCCCCCCACCCACCCATCGGCGCCTTTTCTCCTTCCCCAACTATTGGCGCCACCCCTGTTCCAGTTGGACGTTGTCGGCCTTCGCCAGTTCGCTGGACACCGTGACCTCGGCACGCCTGCTACGATGCTCAGGAACCCTCGCCGACTGCGGGTTCTTTCTTCCGCCCCTGCATCGGCGGAATCGGCGAAGCAGCTGCCTGTTAGGATGTCGTCGACTTCAGCCCACTCATTCGGCATCCAACTGATCGTTTCCCCGTCACAAAGACGATGTTCCCTCCCGTGTGACAACCTCTTGGAACGACAAAACCTACTGTAGCTTCGGATATCTCTTGGTAAATCCTCCATTGTGGTTCCTTACATTAGTTTTAGCTTATGAACTCTGAATTAAATTAATTAGGCTTGTCTCGAACGTTTGTGTTGCCTGGTTATCGTTATTTTCATAAATTATTGTATACGAACTCAGCTCAAGGGTGCAAGTTCTCGTGCGATTGTCTCCAAACATTTAAGAACCTCTTTTCAAATAACGTTTAACAAATTTTCAAAATTCCAACGTCTTTTTAAACAATTCCGCGAGCTGGAACTCGGACCCGCTCTCTCGGATCACTTAGGTTACATCAGGCGTCCACTTCCCAAGCCCCACCCTTGATCAAAGAGATCACCTTCTCGGCGGAGGGCATGTTGGGGAACGAGAATCCCTTCCACGACGCAGTGGCATTCAGGCGGTAGTAGAGAACTTTACGATATCCTGAATCTTGGTGGATAATGAGAGCTCCGTCAACATCATCTTCAAGAAAGCTTTCAACGCCATGGCGGTGAAAGATAAGAGGATCACTGCCACCGACGTGCCTCTCTTTGGTTTCTCCGGGGAGAGAAGGAGGTAGAAGGAAGAGTGGAGCTCCTTGTGACGTTGGGAAGGACGTCAAAAAATTGTCGATTCGCTATCGTCAACACGTCCAACAATTACAACGCCATCTTTGGAAGGTCTGTCATCAATGTCTTCCAATGTGTGGCCTCATCCTACCATTAGTGCTTGAAGTAAAGCATAGGAGGCATGCAGATCTGGATTAGTAGTGATCCCACGGTGGCTAATCAGTGATATATCAAAGCCGTCAATGTCATCAGCTGGAAGAAGAAGAAGGTCGAGGTAGTGTACAGGGTGATGAAGGAGATGGCGAGGCTGGAGGTTGCAGAAGAGGTGGAGAAGATGATTCCAGCTGAGGGCAGGGGGCTCGGAAAAGTGAAGATCAGTGGTGAGCTAGAGGAGGACAAGGAGAAGATTTTGCTTTGCATCCAGGAGAATGCAGACATCTTCGTCTGGAGACCCGCGGACATGTCGGGCATCGATGCCGATATGGCATGCCACCACTACTTTGGTCGAGCCCATCCGAGAGGAAGTGAAGAAGTTGTTGGATCGGAGATCCAATATCCATGCTAAGACTCCAATGTTGTAATGGTGAAGAAGGGTGACGGAAAGTGGCGCATGATATCGATTTTTCACTTCTTAATAATGCTTGCCCCAAAGATTGTTACCCGCTGCCACAAATCGACGCGTTAGTTGATTTAACAGCCAAATTCCCTATTATTAGTTTATAAGATATTTTTTGTTACCACCAAATCCACATGTACCCATCTGATGTGAAAAACATCTCTTTCATCACCATTGATGGGTGTTATTGCTGTAAAATGATGTCTTTCGGGCTTTAAAACGCAGGAGCAACGTACCAGAGGATGATGGACCAGGTGTTCAGAGAGCAAAAAGGGTGGAACCTTGAGGTGTATGTCGATGACCTTATTGTGAAGAGCAGGGGTGTAGAGGAACACCTACGAGACTTGGCAGAAACTTTTGCCACTCTTTGGATGTTCAAGATGAGGCTCAACCCGGCGAAGTGTGTCTTCGAGGTGAGAAAAAGAAAGTTCCTCGGCCACATCTTGACCCTGGCAGGAGTAGAGCCAAACCCGAACAAGGTCAAGGCAATTATGGAGATGGAGGTTCCCAAAAGCGTGAAGTAGACTCAACGCTTGACTAGTAGACTGGCAGCGTTGAGTAGATTTCTCTCAAGAGTAGGAGAGAAATGCTTACCCTTCTTCAAAATGTTACGCGACAAAAAAAAAAACAGTTCAAGTGGACAGTGGAATGTGAGGAGGCTTTTCAAAGAATAAAGCTTCAGCTGACACGAGGACGTCTATTGCAAGGACCTCGAGAGGGTGAGCACCTTTTTCTTTACATCGAAGTTGGAGTCGAGGCAGTGAGCTCGAATCTTGTTCGCGAGGAGGAGAAAAAGTAACTCTCCATCTATTATGTGAGCAGAGTCATGCGGAAGGCGGAGCTTCGTTACTCCATTTTGGAGAAATTGGTGTTCGCTTTCATCATCTCAGCCGGAAATCTGATCTTACTTAAAGACTCACTCAATTAAAGTGGTGACTGGTCATTTGCTTCGCAACGTCATGGAGGGAGTGGAGCATTCGGGAAGGCTGGTCAAGTGGTCAGTGGAGCTCAATAAATTTGACATTTCTTTTAACCCTCAATTAGCAATGAAGCCTCAGGCGGAGGCCGACTATGAAGCACTGACACTTCAAAATGCCCAGCGTGTCGGTGTCGGAGTCCGACACTCGTCCGACTCTCCGACACTCTCTGACACTCGAGTCGGAAATCTGACACTCGAGTCGGAAATCCGACACTCGAGTTGGAAATCCGACACGCTGGCTCACGCGGGACTCGCGTGTCCTGCTCAATCGGACACGCGTGTCCCGCTCAATCGGACACGCGTGTCCCTAAGTTAGCTACTCATGGTGAGGCGGGTAGTAATTTGTCTTGGAAGTGTCTTTACCTCTTTCTAGCATTTCAAGTAATGAAAGTGGATCTACTAGTGACGTAGATTTTTCTCTAGAAAAAGGAAGATTGAAAGTGGGGAAAAAAGTTTGCATGTGAATCCATGATTTTTACTAATGATATATAATGATAATGTGTTAATATTCTATCTTTTTTTTTGATCATTTGTTAAGTTTTGCAATTGAATATTTGAAGAGTAATATTTAAACATGACTTAATTTATTTAAATATTTGTTAATTGTTAATTTTTTTTTGTTAAATGTTTTAGGATTTTCATAATTATAAAAAATGAATATTTAATATATGTGTCTCATCGTGTCGGAATATGGTATTTTTTGAGAATTGTCGAGTCGCGTGTCGTGTCGTGTTGTATCGCGTCTCCCGTGTCGGTGTCGGTGCAAAATAGGTGGCCGATGTTTGGCCAACTATACGGTGGAGGAAAGCAAGTCAAGAGCATCAGAGTGGATAGCTTGGGAGATGTTCGTGGATGGAGCGTTGGGGAGAGATACTCGGTAGGAGCAGGTGTTGTCCTCATAAGCGCCCAAGGTATGAAAATTGAGCAGGCCATTGACATTCATTTCCCTATCACCAATAATCAGGACCAGTATGAAGTTGTGATCGTCGAGCTTCACCTTGCCCGTGAGCTGGGAATCCAAGACATCAATGCTCATACGAATTCCATGGTGGTCGCCTTCCAGATCCGAGGACAGTTTGAGGTGTGAGAGCCGATATTACAACACTACCGGGAAAAAGTGAAGGGTTTAGTCGACGCTTTTCGATCGTTTTCAATTCAGCATGTGCCGATGGAGGAAAATTCACAGGCGGACCGATTGGCCAAGTACAGCCACAGGGTGGGGGTGCCGTGACAGAGTTATTTTGACTATCTATAAAGGAGGGGAGATCATGGAGATCGATCAACAGACCTCGTGGGTGGATCTGTTTGTCACCTTCTTGACCATGGACACACTTCCAGCAAAGATTCATGAGCTGGGAATCCAAGACATCAATGCTCATACGAATTCCATGGTGGTCGCCTTCCAGATCCGAGGACAGTTTGAGGTGTGAGAGCCGATATTACA
Source organism: Platanthera zijinensis (assembly GCA_039513925.1). Taxonomy (NCBI): domain Eukaryota; kingdom Viridiplantae; phylum Streptophyta; class Magnoliopsida; order Asparagales; family Orchidaceae; genus Platanthera; species Platanthera zijinensis. Next base: position 58,455,665 of record CM077078.1, read on the forward strand.
ACACTACCGGGAAAAAGTGAAGGGTTTAGTCGACGCTTTTCGATCGTTTTCAATTCAGCATGTGCCGATGGAGGAAAATTCACAGGCGGACCGATTGGCCAAGTACAGCCACAGGGTGGGGGTGCCGTGACAGAGTTATTTTGACTATCTATAAAGGAGGGGGAGATCATGGAGATCGATCAACAGACCTCGTGGGTGGATCTGTTTGTCACCTTCTTGACCATGGACACACTTCCAGCAAAGATTCATGATAAAAGACGGCTCAAATACAAGTCGACATACTACCTACTTCACGAGGGGAACTTGTACAAAAAGATCTTATCAAGGTCCGTTGGCGAGGTGCATCTCGGAGGCGAAGGTGCCTCAGGCCTTGGAATAAATTCACTCTAGAGAGCGCAGAAGTCATTCGGGAGGTAGGACTTTAGATAAGAGAGTGTTGAGGCAAGGCTATTTATGGCCTACCATCAGGAAGGATGCAGAGCAGTTTGTCAAGAGATGTCATAAGTGTCAACTCCACGCCCCTCTTCAACAGTAACCCGCTAAACGACTTAGGTCGATCACAGCTCTGTGGCCCTTTGCAATATGGGGAATGGACCTCGTAGGCCCATTTCCTCAAGCAAGTGGGCAGAGAAAGTTCCCGTGGTGATGAACGATTACTTCTCCAAGTGGACGGAGGTGAAGGAATTCGCGAAGACCACTTAACACGGTAGTAAAAAAATTATTTGGTGCGAGAAAATTTGCAGGTACGAATTTTCCTCACTATCATCATGGATAATGGGCCACAATTTGCTAGCTTGGAGCTCGCGAGTTTTTTGCAGAAAGCTGGGAATTAACCTCCGCTTCGCGTCAGCTCACCACCCTAGAAGAAATGGGCAGGTTAAAGCGGCCAACAAGGTCATCGTCAACCTGATGAGGAAAAAAGTAGAAAACTAGAAAGGGAATTGGGCGGAAAAACTCCCCTCGGTCCTTTGGTCCTTGAGGGCGACCCCCAGCACGGCCACAAGAGAGACATTGTTTAAGTTGCCTCATGGCTCGGAGGCATTGATGTCGGTGGAGTTCGAACAAGAGCCCGAGAGTGGTGACAGTGGAAGAGGGCAACAAAGAGTGGCGGCTAGAGAATGAGGAGGCACAACGACTCTTGCTGGACTTCGTAGAAGAGCTCTGCGACCTTGCCACGATTGATTATTTCTCCAGGTGGACGGAGGTGAAGGCATTAGCGAAGACCACTTCACAGGTAGTAAAAATAATAATTTGGTGCAAGATAATTTGCAGGTACAGATTGCCGCCCGCTATCATCACAAATAATGGGCTACAATTTCATGCTTGGAGCACATGAGTTTTTGCAGACAAATAGGAATTAACCTCTGCTTCGTGTTGGCTCACCACCCTAGAAGCAATGGGCAGGTTAAAGCGGCCAATAAGGTAATTGTCAACCTGTTGAGTAAAAAAGTAGAAAACTTGAAGAGGAATTGAGCGGAAGAACCCTCCTCGGTCCTTTGAGCCTTGAGGACGACCCCCAGCACGGCCACGAGAGAGACTATGTTTAAGCTATCTCGTGGATCGGAGGCATTGATGTCGGTGGAGTTCGAAATCAAGAGCTCGAGGGTGGTCTCAGCGGAAGAGGGTAACGAAGAGAGGAGGCTAGAGAATGAGGCACAACGATTCTCGCTGGACTTCGTAGAAGAGCTCCGCGATCTTGCCACGATCCGTCGGGAGGAGTTCAAACGCAAGATGGCCAAGTATTATGATAAGCACAGCTGATCAAACAATTCAAAAGGGGTGATATGTCCTCAAAAAGGTGGATGTCGCAGGAAGATCTGTATTCGTAGGCAAGCTTCACCCAAATTGGGAGGTCCCTTTATGATCTTAGAGGCATTGAAAACTGGGGGATATTGGTTCTAAAACTCTGAAGGAGAGTCCCTCGACAACATCTGGAGTGGAGATGACCTGAAGCGTTTCTACCCCTAGCTCGCTTCTATCTCACAATGCTTTTGTAAGATCTACTGAAGAAATCGCTTATACTTTCTATGATGTTTTGTCATTTCTAAGTGTATTTAAACTTAGCGCGTGAAAGCGGAATCCCCGAGAAGGGTGAGCTCAAGTCCTCGAGAGTGTTGTTGTCGTAGACTGGCCCTTGCACAAGCTCTTCTCCTGTAGGTCGGCTACTTGCCCGGTTGCCCCCTCGAGTAAGACGAAGACCATGAGATGTGTTATTACATAGTCTGGGCCCTTGCACGAGCTCCTCTCCTGCAGGACGACTATTAGCCATTTGAGAGGATCCAAGACCTCGAGATGGGTTGTTGTCATAGTCTGAGTACTTGCACGAGCTTTTCTCCTACATACCATCTACTTACCATCTACTTGCACGAGCTTTTCTCTGCACGAGCTTCACTCCTACATATCGGGTACTTGCCCCCTCGAGTGAAGTTGAAGTCCTGGAGAGTGTTGTTGTCATAGTCTGGACCATTACACGAGCTTCAAGTCCTAACAGGCTGGCTACTTGCCCCCTCGAGTGAGTCCAAGCCCTCGAGATGAGTTGTTGTCATAGTCAAAGTTCATTGCACGAGCTTCACTCCGGCATACCGGCTACTTGCCCCTATGACAACAACACTCGCGAGGACTTAAATTTCGCATTGTAGCCTAGACAAGAAATTGCTCTGCCTGATCTAGGTGAGTTCGCACTTTGGCGAATCCCTGCCTTACCTCAGCAGGTGGCATGGCCATGAAGAAGGAAGCATAGGCCGTAAGGAGAGCGAGTAAACGGGTCCTACTTTAGAATCTATAAGAAAAAATTGGGCCTTCCTATAAAAAAAATATCATATGAAATTATGATTATTATAAAAATTTATTAGGAGTTTCTTATAATAGTTTCAAATATTGAACAAAATATCTTTCTTCATATTTTATTTTATAAATATATATACTATTAGGTTGTGTTTGACATCCCGTTTTCACTCCTTTTCGGTCCAACTGAAACGAACTTCAAATGTTTGGCAAAGCCCGTTTTGAAAAGATCGGCTTAAATTGTTCGTTTTCCCCCATTTTGGACCAAACCCTCGTATCGCCAGCGGCCTTCCCAAAACGATCGGCGAGGTCTCAAGTCGTCTTTTTCCCGGCATTTCGCACTCCTTCCCGCCATCACGCAGTGCGGCTTAGCATAACATCCCGTCTTCTCCAGGCGAAGTTTCTTGTTGGGGTTATCAGCATCGCATCTCCATCCCCGCCAGGAATCGCATCTTCTGAAACAGAGACTTCTTTCATTGCTCGCTCAGATCATAGGATCTTCTCCTGCTCATACTCCTTCCCGCTTTCATTGGCCAAGGGAAACCCCAGCACTTTCTGGTATATACTCCAACTACAATCAATCTTAAACTGAGACATTTTTCAAAAAAATTTGAAACTCTAGCCCTTTCGGAAACCGTTCATTGTCCATAGCCTTTTTCTTAATTGCTTTATGATTCTATGTTTAATTAATCCGCCCCCCTGCCCAATTAAGGTGTTGACCTCAACAACAGTATTTGGGATGGTCCTAGCTGATTCTGTAGGAAATGCTTAAGTTAAGATACTTTGTTTGAGATGATGGTAATTAATCGTCTATTTGTTTAGCCAGTTGCTTTGTTAATACCATTTTTGTGGTTTTCCTGATTGTCTCTCTCAAATCTCTCTCATTTTGGTTGTTCTAGTTCATTTTTTATGAGTAAAATTGTGAAAGAAACCTATAAATTCATCGATTACTTGATGCTGGCTATTGGGATTTTCTATTAGCTATTATATTTTATCTTGTACCTTCGGTATAGAAGAAAGCTAAAGCAACAAGATTTTGATTTTGATGGGTTTTTTCTTTTCTCCTAGGGTTTTTTTTGTTGGATTTCCGCTATCTTGGTTTACATTCAGATTATTTTTCAATTTTGTTTCTTGTATTTCTAGTGCACGGTGGTTAAAACTAAAGATGGAGTAATTGCAGCGACATGGGAGTCAAATGAAGTATTATTATTTTGTGACATATGTATAGAAGAAATAGAACTTGGAAATAGACCGACGACGCACTTGTCTAAGGAGGGTTGGAACAATGTGACCCTTAAATTTCAGGAATGTACAGGGAAAATGTATGTGTGCGCACAATTTAAAAATCAATGGGATCAACTAAAAAAAATATTGGAAGCTATTTAAATAACTCAAGCGTGGGACGACGGGTTTAGGTTGGGATTCAACTCGGAGAACAATTGACGCGTCCGACGATTGGTGGGAAGAGAGACTCGAGGTGACTGTTACTATCATTAGTTAATTTTTTAATTTGTAAATTAATTACTATCATTTATTTTAGTTTTGTTCATGCCTCGAAAAAGTTTCGCTATGGAGGAATTTCCCCAGAGTTGGAAGAGAGAATATATGTAATGTTTAATGAGGTTGTTGCCTCTGGTGATCATGCATGGGCACCAAACTCAAGGACAGACCCCCCATCTAGTCCTGATAAATTAATGTCTGAGCATGACGATGAAATGGTAGTGAATCTGAGCACACTGATTAACATGAGTGAAAACCCAAGGGATGATGTGAGGAGCTATGAAAGCGGGGGTCCTCACAAGGAATAAAAAGGAAAATATTTGAAAAGGGTAAACAAAGTGGAATTAAAAAAATCGGCTTGGGAGATATAACATTGATCAGCTGGTACAATCAACCGTCAGAGTTGGAGAGAGTATATCACAACCCCCTAAAATGCATATCCCTACTTATACTATACATGAAGCGATTGAGGAGTTGGAGAAACATCAGGACATTTGTTCTGATCTAGCACTCTACAACTTTGCCACCATTTTTTTAATGGACAGCAAGAATAGAGAGTTGTTTTTGAGCTTACCAAGCTCTAAAATGGTTTGGTGGCTCAAAAACCACAAGTACACATGCATGCATCCGTATTTAAAACAATCTCTTAGTTATGCTTAGTTTTGTACGGTTGTGGTTATGTGATATTTTGTGCGTCGTATGGTTAGAGACAATTTTTAGTATTGGTTTGTATGTGCATACATATGCATTGTATTTTATGGTATATGGTTGTGCCATGTAAGATATTGTGAAAATATATGGAATATGGTTGTGGTTATGTGATATTCAATTCATCATAAATTGTTATGGTTATATTATAAGACATTGTTATAATCAAAACAAACTTCCTATTAGCACAGAACATAGGATTGCGGTGGTGCTGTCTTCGAGTTGCAGCACTCCTCGCTTTTGTGCGGGAGAACAAGACAGAGAGACTTCATATCCAGTTTAATAGCTGTCTCCGGAATTTCTCCAATATGTTTTTTTCATTCTTTGTGAATTTTATTTTCAAATGGATTTCAACTAACCTTTTATCTATGTCACCTGATGTAATGTTTAATGTGCAGCCCTGTTGGAAAGGGTTGTGCTCTTCAAAACGGTGCTAAATTATTGGCTGCACCCCTCTAACTTTCGAAATACATGGCAGTATCTTATCCAATGTGATTTTACCACAGCATTTTGTGATGTATTTGTTGATTAGGACTTGCTTTTTCCTTGTATTTCTATTGTACTTCTATTGCGGGTGTGGGCATTATTTATATGATGTCCTTGGAAAATGATATTGAGATTAATAATAGACGTCGTAAAGCGGTGTATTATCTTATGATGGTTAACACAAATGTTAGTATGATGCTTGATTACAACTCTCATTATGAAAACAAGACACCTTGCACAACGTCTTCTAACACGGGAGATAAGTGGGTTAGAGAACTGTTGGATGGGCATCCGACCAGATTTCATTATAACTTTCGTATCAAAGCAATTTTTCTTAGATTTGATTGAAACATTAGTTTCTAATTATGGGTTAGAAGGATCCAGGAGTACCACTACAAAAGAGGTACTCGCGATTACAATTTATATTATGGCACACAATCAAAGAATGAGGGAATGTTTGGAGCGTTTTCAACATTCGACAAAAACAATAAGCTGATATTTTTCATGAGGACTAGAAGCTTTAATACGAGTATCGCAGGACATTATTGCACCTATTGATGATCGATTTACACATATCCCCACAAAGATTCTAAATGACGATCGATATGCACTACTTTAAAGACTGCATTGGAGCAACTGATGGGGCACATGTTGATGCTCGCATCCCAGTGGCGAAGCAGGTTCCATACATTGGACGTCATGGCTTTCCAACTCGGAATGTTATGGTTGTATGTGACTTCGATATGACATTCACTTTTGTCATGGCTGGTTGGGAGGGTTTAACACTTGATAGTCGTATTTTCCAAAGTGCAATTACAAATCATCGATGGAACTTCCCTCACCCACCGCCGAGTAACTTCTAAAAAAATATTTTCTACTGCAAAACAATTTAAATGTTACTAAAATAATTTTCAACATGCAAGAAAGTACTACTTAGTTGATGTTGGATACCTCTTACAAGAAGGGTATATTAAATCTTATGCAGAAATGAGGTATAACTTGCCAGACTTTGCACGTAGTCAACGTCCGATAGAAGGGAAAAAGAAAATGTTCAATCAGGCACACTGATCATTGTGTAGTGTTATAGAACGTATGTTTGGCGCGTGGAAGAAGAAATGATGAATCCTTCGCGATATGCCACCGTATAGCGTTAAAAACAACGAAATATTGTGGTCTCTACAATGACACTGCATAATTTTATACGCAGGCATCCTTCACGTTTAAACAAGGATTTCTACCGATGTGATCATGATGAGACTTTTGTATACCCTCAGGTACATATGATTAGACAAGGAGTACGAATGAAAAACAACACAAGGAGGGAGGACAATGAGAATATTAGGGGTGCAAGGAGCCAGTCGAGTCAAATAGTGCACTGCGTGACTCCATTGCGAAACGGCTATATGAGGTTGTCTACATAAACGCTGAATCAAAAGAACCTGAACATTTAGGAGAAAGTTGTTGACAGTATTGCATCAAAGGAGCCAGAAACATTTATAGTGTTATTCCTTTAAATTGGTTTGAAATCATGTTGGCAGCCCTCTTTTGAGCATATAAGATACATGTGTTGGAGATCAGATTGGGATCATTATGTGTAGTTATATAGATGTTATATTTAACTAGGTGCTCATTTTATGAGCACATATGCTGGATCTATATAGAATTTTATGAGCATTTTTGGATTTAAATGTTACACCATGCTCTCATTAGGAGTTTCCTTATGTAATAAAGATTAGGTTTTATATTTTCGCAATTTATACCATTGCTCTGTGTTCTTGTGACAGTTATCATGTATAATAATTGGAACTTATAACTCTTCCCATCTACTAAAGGTTCGGGTTAAAAAGCTGCATTTTTTAATGTTGTCAATTTAGAATATTATATTAAATTTATTGAATATTTTGAAATGTTTCATTTTAAACCGTCGCCAGAACAGTAGTTTTCCAAACAGATATATTGTTTTACAGCTTTGAAAAAGACTATAAACGGAGGTTATTCAAACAGTTCTCAGTTTTAAAAATACAGTTTTAAACTCTCAGTTTCATACTGCTCCCTTTTAAACCGACACTGGTTCCCCAAACAGAGCCTTAATCAAGAGATAATAACGACATAAATTTACATCGGAGCCATATTATTCTCTAATGAAAATAGATTTTGTATCTTCCAACATTATAATCTACAGTACGTTTCAAATAAGAGCTAATGAGACTTCATTAATGCCCCCTCTCAAGTAAGAAAGGCGAAAGATATGCTTTATACAAACACAATTTTGCAGAAGCAGTCATCAATTAGCTTTAACAATTTTTACAGTATAGAGAGATCAAATAGACAATAAACCTATTGAATTTTCCAACTAAGGTCTCACAACTAATTTTTCGAAAAATAATGCACATCCCAAATTTTTCAGGGCTCGTCGGAAGTTGAGAATGATGTTATAAGATCAATCCATGGCCAATCGGCAAAAGACGGAGCCGACAAATGCCAATCATCCAACGATCTCTATCGCGCGCTAGTCAGTAAACACGAACACGAAAAAAGGAAACGCAGATGAATCCTTGACTACCTCTGCTTTCCAAGAAAAAGGTGCAGCGAAAGGGCAAAAAAAGTAATATTACTTTTGGAATTGGAGAATATTGTGGAAATGAACAATTTTGTTGTTCGTTTGGTAGATAAAATTCAATCTAAGAATTATTATTTTTATCATTTGAGATAAAGAACCAAATATTTTCTCTCACATATTATGAAAAACTTAGCATTCACTCACATAAATTATGAAAAACATAACATTCTCTCACATATATTGACATTAATTATCACATAAAGCATTCAATAAGTACCTAACATTTTTGATCGTACGAAAAATGAGCGCTTGGTCGAAACAATGTGCAACATGCTGAAAAATGCGTACCCAGGCGAAAAACTTGAGGTTAGACGAAAATGCGCGCCGGGCGAAAAATATGCGCACCCAGGAGAAAAAATGTGCGTCCGGTGCAAAATGCATGCACGGGAAAAAAACAGGCGCCCGAGCGAAGAAACACGCGTCCGGGCGAAATAGCCCATGTGCCGACTGAACAGGTATGGGGCATAGCCCATGTGCCCACTGAACAGGTATGGAGTTCCGCTCGTATCCCCACCTTCGGTCTGGATGTAATTTACATACGCTGACAGCCCCCTGTGTCGTACACCGCTAACCTATGGAAGACACCACCCCTGACCTTTGTGTATGACCACCATCAACTCCCTTTGCATGTCACCATAACTCCATTAGAATCCCAACTAATTCAATGGGAATTGAAATTAGTCTATAAACACATTTCCTCGATCTTACCTCCTAACGCAGGAATTGGATCAAGAAAAAACTGATGAGATTGGGAAAGGAGTGGGGCGAGATAGGGCGATGTCATGAAGAAGAATCAGAGTGTGACCGCCTTCGGCCGGGCTAGATCAAGAATGAGGAGAGATATGTCTTAATGATTTAACATGAATGCTTTGCTGTGTTGGGATCCGATGGACAGGAAAATAATAAGATTAAATGTACCTATTTTATGGAATTGGCTAGTGAAGATCATGCACAATAAATATCAATTTGAAGCAATGAATGATCGGATCTGAAATTATTATTTGGAAAGCATACATTCTTATCTGCGGAAAACAAAATGAATCACACAGTAAATGATAAAACAGGATTTAACACATTAGAATATTAAAAACAAAACATAGATTTTTATCTACCAGGATAACTCATATGTAATACTAAGCATTCTGTCAAACAGTTGACATGCATTAGAGCTTACCTTTAAATGTAGCAAGAGAGAAAGAGTAAAATTCAACTGTTGTCATGAGGCTCACATTTAAATGAAAGGGCTTACCTTGGTCAGTAAATATTGGATTGCAGTCTGTTGAAAATAGTGAGTAGGATGAGAGATATGTGAAGTTTCACTTCCTATGTTGATAACAGCTTGCAGTTCCTGAAATGCAATGAGGAATCTTTAAGATTGTCAATGATCTCGTGATCAAGAGTCTTCATTCCAAACTGTGCATATCTCCATTGATGGATAGAAACACAGTTTATTTTTTCGTATAGGGATCACTCTTATCGCCAGTAGATCACGGTAAGAAACGGAAAGGTAGAATATAAATAATGTTCATAGTTTCTCTTAGTAATCAGAAATGGAAAAGGAAACGTATATAGGATGTAGTAACGTAAATCGCAACGACATTGAAAGCGTACCGACGATTCGCTGAGGGAATGAAGAGTAGGGAGCGGAGCGGGGAGACCCTCACAGGCGTGCGGGTACGGCGTCATTGGAGTTTTCTATGTAGGCTGTCGTTGTAGTTGTTGACCGCGAAACCCTCGCAGGAGAGCGGGGAAGGCGTTCTAGGGCACCACGAGAGAGGAAAGGGCAGAGTGCAAGGAGGTTTCCCAGGAAGGAGGCGCGACACGTTGAGGGGGCGAGTAGGGTTGCAGGGTGCTTGGAGTGTTTTTTAAGAGGATCGGGGGTGTTTGTTTGATCGGACGGAAGCAGCGTTTTCAGGCCAGTTGATCGCGTGGCTATTAATTGATATTGATCAATGTTCACAGTTTCAGATTTATATCCGCAATCATTTATATTCGTTCATCATGTTTTGCTATGCACATTTTTATTAACATATACTGAGTGATGCTATTTTGCATATATATCGTATTACGATTTGACGATTGAACCCCCACCCTCGCTTGTTGCCCGCTCGCTTAATGAAATGCATGAACCATTCCTTTCCAATAGTTTATTTCAATGCATTTCTTCGAGGGAGCGGGCATCTAGCGAGGGTTCGATTGTCATAATGTACTAGAGGCGGGAGGAGAGCGCAAGAGTATTGTCAAGCGGGGCGCAAGGGACCATCATGCACTGTCGCTCGTGTGAGATATGGAAGCAGATCCCGGTACTCTCATAATGCAAACGAACAAAGGTTTTTTGCTACATCCATCTGGAAGGATTTCGATTCTCCCGAGGCGCGAACGAACGAACAAAGATTCTTTGGCACCTCAACCCGGACGGACCCGGCCCACCTGTGGTGCAAACAAACAAAGGTTCTTTGCCACCTCCACCAGGACGGACCCCGGTCATCCCGAGGCGCGAACGAACAATGGTGTTTCGTCACCTCCATCCGGACGAACCCCGATCCTCTTGAGGTGCAAACAAACAAATATTTTTTGTAACCTCCACGCAGACAGACCTAGGTCCCTCTGAAGCACGAACGAACAAAAGTTCTTTGCCCCTCTCAAACAAACTTTGAGTCCTTTGGCGCCATCTAGACACTGGTGCAAACGTCCCCTCACGTTACGTGCACGCCTCAAGACCATCGCAAAATTGAAACGCCGCATCAAACGCCCGCGATCAAGTAGAGGGGCACAAAAGGTAAAGCACTTCTGACAGGACTCCCAAGGCTCAAGAGAGAAAACAACTCTATGATGCCCCTAGAGACAACGCAAAGCAAAAAAAGTGCCCTGCGACGTAGCAGTCTAAAGTCCACAACTCAGGGGTGAAAAGCGCTATCCAAAATATTCGGGCTCGTCGTTTCACGGATCGCGACCCACAAAAAATTGGGGGGCATTTGATGGGGTTCTTCTAGAAGATTTCCAAGTCAAACAGGTAGAACTTTGACCAAAATGCACAAGCAATATGCCCCGACCGAGCAAGTCGCGCATACGAGTCGCGCACGCTCGAGGGGGTCAAAAATCACCCCCAAAATAAGAGGCGGAACCAAGCACAAACACCTAAGCACGGCGCCACCGCGTGACGCGTATGCGTGCTCTCTGTGTCCGCGTACTGCTAGAGTGCGCCCTACGCTCGCGCGCACCTCGCGCGCGCGCAACGCCCAAGCACACACGCCTCGTGCGCGCCGGCGGCTGCCCCCGCCGCATTAGGCTGCGTCAACTGTCCTCGTCGTTGGGCAATCTACCCGAGCCGCCCAGACTGTTCGGGAGCACTCTCGTCTTTTGTCGAATATTGGTGATCTAGATGATCGAAACGGAGCGACGTCATTCGTCACCTTAAAATTCGCCCCGACGCAATTACCATCAAATTCCTTTAAAAAATTATAAATAAACTCATATGCCTTCATTGAAGACAAGTAATTCCAGTGACAAGAGAGAGCTCTGAGATTTTTCGGCGAGGTCGTGAGGCTTAGATCTTCCTATGCTTGGAATTCGCTCAACTCCCTCTCTTGGTCGCTTAGCGCTCAACTCTCTATGCTTAGCGCTCAAGAATCCACGCTTAGCACTCAACGCTCAAGGCTTGGCGCTCGCGTGGTCTTCACCGGTGAGCGCGAGAGAAGACATTCGAAGGTCGTGTTTGAGTGAAGACCTCCAGAATACAATGTCATCCATACTCCGTGGATTTGGCCAATTTCCCTCTCTGGAAGACGACGCAGAAGCACGCTCCCGCGGACGCTCCCATCCAGGCCACGAGAACTCACCTTGTTTTCTACTTTTCGTCGTAATTAAAGCTTATAACTGAGAGGCAGTCTGTCAACCTCCGAGAGAACTACCAAAGTCTTATAATCCCAAACTATAAAGTGAATTTTGTCCCGACACAGATTCGGTCATTTGATTTTTCATCCTTTCTGGGTTTTCCATGGTAAAAAAAGCATCTTGTCATTACTGATGTTTTCCATTAACTGATTGTGCGTCAGGTCCGACTCTGAGCTAAGGCAGTCTGATTCTCTCTACCGGAGAAAAATCGGGTGACCCGAAACTGATGGGAATGAACTCCCTTTTTATGAAGAGTTAGTGTGCACATAGCCACTCCCCCCCCCCCCATGATCTCCATTAAATTAGTGGAATTATGGGTTTGACCGCGCACGAGATCGCCACGCCCGATCCCGCCGCGCACCGATCCCACTCCGCGTAACTCCCGAACCGCCATTGATGTTGCCTCGTCGTCTCCACTCCTGTTCGCCGACCGGCCCCTCCCCATGTAGCACCCCCCCCCCAACCTTTTGCCCGAATCGGGCCGAAGGGGGGTACTACTGGCCCAAGACGCCCACCCAGTGCTCATAGGGGAAACGATCCACCCTGTCCAAGCACTAGATGACCGCCTTGGTTGGCTCGAATCATAACATTCACAACTCATCAGAATATAGCGGAAGCATTAACAGGAAACCATTGCAGATTTATATATCACATATCAAAATTACAGCGGTTCTAGGGCCGAAGCCTAAGTACTTATATAAGCCCATAGGCTATACATGTGCTACATATAATCCTCATATACTCTCTCTCTACGCTGCTCGGCGGAACTCATGTCTCTAAACTCTGGGGACGGCGGGGGTGCATCTGCTCGAGTAGACCTAGCTGCTGGTGTAATCTCTTGCGGCAGCGGGTCACTACGGTGCTCCACCTCCTGTGAATGGTTAATCAAATAACCGTTAGTCACAGAGCTAAGTGGAAACAAATCTCCTCCCCGAATCCACATCCTGGGGACGAGCACGCACCCACCCAACAGAAGTAAATAGCCGAAGCACGAGAGGGTTAGCACAATATTCCATATATGAACAGCTAGGAGCAAACAAAGAGTGCAGTATAACCGAAAAAAGCAGCAATAGTATAAAATGGTTATAACAATGCTCTACTAGCTCATCAGCAAAACATGTTTTCATATCCTGAATTCTATCGCAGGCATTCACAGTCGCGTACGTACCGCAGGCATTCACAGTCGCGCACACAAACCCTATGTCGACATAGTTTAGACCGCTTCTGTTCCAGCGGGGTAGCGAGCCCCGCGGGCCTCACCGATATGGTCGTCGGTGACAGTGGCCAGTCCTGCCACTTCTGGGGGTGATCGTACCGCACAACCCCAGGCCCTAACGTACAACCTGGTGTACTCTTGGATGTGAGCGACATCCAGCGAATCATTTTGGCCGACCAGCGGAGGAAAACCCGACGGGGAATAAAACGGTCGGTCACCTGTGGTACTCATCTCCCTGTCGCCTTGAGTCGTCGACCTCTCGCACTAGTACGAACGGTCTGCGAGAGGGACTGACCCGCCACTATTCCACCGCAAGCAATTTACAATCAATAAATCCACGACAAACATAATACATACCGGGTCTACGTCGGTCTGTCCTATTAAGCTTAAACTTCGGGCGGCGGCGCTTAGCTCTACTTTCGTCAAGGAGCGTGGGGGCGCATTATTTGGGGGTAGACTTAGAGGAATACTTCAACTCCGGTTATCCCCAACTAAGGCTCAACCTTAATAATGACTGCTCGTCAGAACGGATCCCGGGATTGTAATAGTAAATTGCAATAAGGACAAATGCGGTGTTTATGCTGCTTATTTAAAGTGCTGGAAAGAAACATGACCAGTACGAAACTGGAGTAGTACTGAATAAAAAGTACTTGACCAGTACGAGACTAGAGTAGAGCTAATTAAAAGTACTTGACCAGTACGAGACTGGAGTAGAGCTGAATTAAAAGTACTTGAGCAGTACGAGACTAGAGTAGAACTGAATTGAAAGTACTTGACCAGTGCGAGACTGGAGTAGAGCTAATTAAAAGTACTTGACCAGTACGAGACTGGAGTAGAGCTGAATTAAAAGTACTTGACCAGTACGAGACTGGAGTAGAACTGAATTGAAAGTACTTGACCAGTGCGAGACTGGAGTAGAACTGAATTGAAAGTACTTGACCAGTGCGAAACAGGAGTAGAACTGAATTGAAAGTACTTGACCAGTACGAGACTGGAGTAGAACTGAATTGAAAGTTCTGAACTGAAAAGAATAAAGGAACAGGACCAGTGCAAGACTGGAATAATCATAAAGAAAATGGTTAGTAGTTCAGTCACTCCATCCAGGAGGCTTAAGTCTCATCTCCGTTCTCAGGAGGCACATTCAGTTCTCTTTCAGTTTTTAATAAGGTTTCATTGTGTTACACCCATTATTAAGATCCGATTAGGATTTGGTTGCGCCTTATTAATTACGACTTAATCGGATCAGGGGCTTATCAAGAGCTACACCCTCATTATTTATCAAGAATAATTCGCAACTCGCTGCTCGTACTCTCACTTTCCGAGCGTGTCCAGATCACCCGAGAGTCGAGGCGCTCGACGGTTTCACAAAGCCTCGGAACACACGGAGCTTGGTCACTTGTCTCAGCCACTCTCGTCGATACAATAACTTTGAATTTATTAATTAAATTAGAGAGGACGGTCGCGCGCTCCAATTTTATTTTCGAAGAAAATGAGCGTAATAATTTCCGAACGCGACCCTAGGCTTCCAGATTTTAGGAAAAATATCAAAACTAATTCTCATGACTCCAAATTTTGATACAATCCTTAAGAGAGCCTAAAATGAGCATAGTAATTTTTTTTGTAATTTTCCAAAGTGTTTTGGGTCTTTAATTTGTCCAAACAAATTTTATTTGGGTTTTTAAAAAATACTAACTCAACTCTAAAAATTCTCAAAAAATTTGTGGAGATTGCCCTCAACAAGGGGAACAATTTTCATGTTCAAAACTTTTTTATGAGAGCTCTATTTTAGCCTATGAAAAATCAAAACTCTTATTATAATATTATAATCATATAAATTATAAAATGAAAACACTGTTCATCATCACTTTTCTCCGGTTGTAACAAAAACCCGCGCCCTTACGGGCCTTCCCCACCGCCGGTCGGCCACCGGCCGGCCGTGGCTCCACCACCGACCAACCCGCCGGTGGTGGGAGCTCCCTCCGACGGTGGTCCGGCGGCCTGCCGCCGCCGGCCGCCGCCGGGGCCATTTTTTTTCTAAAACGGAAGGGGAGGGGGGTGATGGCGGCGGCGCTCCGGCCGCCGGAGATCGCATGCGCTATGTCAGAAATGGGGAGGGGGAGGGGGAGGGAGAGAAGGTTCCGCCTGGGTTTGGCGGGCTTGGGAGGGGTCGGCTTGGTCAAACATGGCTCAAGGTGGTGGTGGAGGGGGAGGAGCTCCTTGGCTTGCCTTTTCCAGCCACCAGAGCTCCGACAGAGGGGGGGAGAAGGGGGAGTTGCTCACAGAGCTGTGAGGATAGTTAGGGGAGGGGGAGCCTTTATATAAGCTTGGGGGAGGGAGGACTTCTCCTTTTTGGTAATGTGGGATTAATCCCTCCTTAGGGAGGGATTAATCACCACCCTCCAGCTGTCCTTGGACAGCTGGAGGTGCCACATATTCCCCATATGGGGAATAAGGGGAAGCCCCATGGGCTTGGGCCTCCATGGTGAAGAAAGAAAGGGGAAAGAGGAGAGAATGGGGTTTGTGGGCCTCCATTAACTTAGAGACTAGGGAGGCTTGCTGGTTGGGGGCCCAAGGAGAGTGAGGGGGGGGTGTATGGGTCATCCTTCTTTGGAGAGGAGGAGGGCTCCTCATTTGGAGAAAAATCCAAAAAGTGGATTTTTAGGAGGGTTTGACCAAGTCAACCCTAGGGTGGGTCCCCCTTGCTGGTCAAAGTCAATGTGGGTCCAAGTCATCGGGGTCGGGTCAAGGTTCGGGTGTCGTGTCATAATTGGTGTGCGCATGCTTTTCGATGCACGACTAACCTCGATTTGACCGTGAGTTGACCAATTATCGTCAAAATTGACCGGGATGACTTCCGTTGACTTCATATTGACCACACGAGTCCAATGCCACTGACTGGGGTTGAATCGGAGTCCGTTTGGCGAAAGTCCAAAATCTGCGCACCGCATCGCGTTAAAATGGTCGAACTGTGTAAAATTGCCGTTAGACCTCAGATCGTGACGTGACGAGCTCCGATGCGTTTATATAGACTATACGAGACCACATGAACTGATAAAACTTGATTCGAAGTTCTTCTGGCTTGATATCAAAAATCTCGCTTTCATTGCGTTTTACGAGGAATGGTCACATCCACTATATGATCTCGGGGTCCAACTGAACGAGTTCCGATGCGCTCGTATTGACTATACGATGCCATAGGAACTAGCAGAACTCAATTTGGAGTTCTCTAGCTCGATTCCCTGCCTAGGGTTGCCTCCTACCGGGTCACGGGTAGAGGCTCGGGTCACTTTTATTGGGCCCACTAGGGCTCTGGTGGCCCAATAAAAGTCGGGATGTTACAATCCAATAAAAATAAAAGGATTTTCGTCCCTAAAAATTTGCTTGAAGTAGGGGGGAAAAGTAACATACCTGGGGGAAGAGCTCTGGGTGCTTTTCTCGGAGGAGTACTTTAGGTTCCCACGTGAACTCTTCTCGTCCGCAGTTTGACCATAGCACCTTAACTATCGGAATGGTTTTGTTGCGTAGTGTCTTGACATTATAATGCACTACTCTGACGGGTTCGAGCCGGATGGATCTATCTGACTGTAGCTGCACCGGTGGAGTAGGGAGGTACTGCTCTGGTTGCCGGAGGACTCGTCTCAAGGAAGATACATGAAATACATCGTGAATATTCCCCAACTCTGGGGACAAGGCCAAACGATAGGCGACGGGGCCAACACGCTCTATCACTGGATAGGGGCCCAAGAAGTGGGGATCTAACTTTTTTTGCTTCCTCAACCGGGAGACACCATGCATGGGCTTTATTTTCAAAAACATCATTTCCCCCACGCTGAACTCCACCGGTCGGTGTCGCGCATCATAGTACTTAGCCTGCCGGCTTTGCGCTTCCCGCATTCGCTCCTGAATCAGCCGTATCGTTGCCGTAGTGTCATCGATGTAAGCCACTCCCAAGGCTTCTGGGTCCTCTTCATGAGCCCAAGTCAATGGGGTTCGGCAACGCCTTCCATACAATGCCTCATACGGAGCCATCTTAATGCTAGCCTGGTAGCTGTTATTGTATGAAAATTCGACCAACGACAACAGCTGCTCCCATGGCTCATTATGCTCCACTATGCATAGTCGAAGAAGATCCTCCATCGTCCGGTTCGTCCTCTCCGTCTGTCCGTCTGTCTTCGGGTGGAAGGCAATGCTGAAGGCCAACTTGGTTCCTAAATACGCATGCACCCGCCTCCACTCCTTAGATGTGAAACGCCCGTCACGATCTTACACGATGGACTTTGATACTCCGTGGAATCGTACCACTTGCTCTAGGAACATCCTGGCTAGAATATCTACTCCATCACCCTGTCGGTTTGGAATGAACCGTGCTACCTTGGTGAGTCGATCTACGACCACCCATATTGAGTCATTCCCAGCGCGGGATCGAGGTAGGCCGTGGACGAAGTCCATGGAGATGTCTTCAAACTTCCATTCTGGTATCGGCATGGGCTGTAATAGGCCTCCTGGACTGCGACATTCGGCTTTGACCTTCTGACAGGTCTTGCACCGGGCCACGAAGTTGGTGACATCTCTTTTCATTCCAGGCCAGTAAATGGTCCTGCGCAAGTCCACGTTCATCTTAACTACGCCAGGGTGGATCGAGTACCTGGACTGATGGGCCTCTTGCAAAATTTCTTCATGAATCCCTCCAGTAGCGGGAACAAATATGCGATGCTTGAATTGCAGAATCCCGTCATGCATTTTATAATCCTCTTGTGCCCCTTCTTGCAGAGATCGGACGATCGGCATCACCTCTGGGTCGATCTTCTGGGCTTCTCGTATCCGGTCCCGGATGTCGCATTGGATTTCCATCCAATACAGCTGTGAGTAGTACCCTTCCGGATCTCTTCGGGCAACCAGGGTAATCTCCATGTCTATCAAAGACTGGAAGAGTTCTTTAGGGATCTGCTCCATCCAACTCCCGGATATTGCAGGCTGATGGCTCAAGGCGTCAGCGACTCTGTTAGCCTTCTCGGGGTGATATTGGAGAGTGAAGTCGTAATCGCATAAGAATTCCAGCCATCGGCGCTGCCGGAGGTTCAGGTCTTTCTGCGTGAAGATATACTTGAGGCTCTTGTGATCGGAGAAGATCTCACATCTTACTCCGTACAGATAATGCCTCCAGATTTTAAGGGCGAAAACGACGGCGCCCAACTCTAAATCGTGCGTCGCGTAGTTTAATTCATGCGGCTTTAATTGTCGCGAAGCGTAGGCCACTACCTTGTCGTGCTGCATTAGGACTGCTCCCAATCCCTTCAAGGAAGCATTAGTGTAGATTTGGAATCCCTCGGTCCCTGTGGGGATCGTAATGATTGGTGCAGAAGTCAGCCGCTTCTTCAGCTCGACAAACGCGGCCTCGCACTCCAGCATCCATCGGAATGTGACGTCCTTCTTGGTGAGAGCAGTTAAGGGTAGGGCGATCTTGGAAAAACCCTCGACAAACTTCCTGTAGTATCCGGCAAGACCGAGGAAACTCCAGATATCCGCAGCCGTCTTGAGTGGCGGCCAATTTTGTGCCGCCTGGACCTTGGCTTGGTCTACTGCCACTCCTTCCTTGTTTATTGTATGGCCCAAGAATTCAATTTCTTCTAGCCAGAATTCGCATTTACTGAATTTGGCGAAGAGAGAGTGTTCCCAGATCTTTAATAGCACCATCTGAAGGTGTCGGGTATGGTTCGTCTTGGTCTTCGAGTAGATTAGGATGTCGTCTATGAAGACGATGACAAAGTGATCCAAGAAAGGTTCGAAGACTCTATTCATCAGGTCCATGAAGGCGGAAGGCGAGTTGGTGAGCCCAAAGGGCATCACTAGGAATTCATATAGACCGTATCGGGAGCTAAAGGCAGTCTTGGGGATATCTTCCTCTCGGGTTCGAAGATGGTAATAGCCGGATCTCAGGTCCATCTTGGAAAACACAGACGCACCTTGAACTGATCGAACAGTTCGTCGATTCTAGGGAGGGGGTAGGTATTGCGTACAGTCAGCTTATTCAGCTCCCTATAGTCGATACATAGTCGCAGAGTCCCGTCTTTCTTCTTAACAAAAAGTACCGGGGCTCCCCAGGGTGAGGAACTAGGGCGGATGAATCCAGCATCTATTAGTTCCTGTAGCTGGATCTTTAGTTCAGTCAGCTCCCTTGGGGCCATCCGGTAGGGGGATCGAGATACTTGTCATGCTCCGGTCACAAGCTCGATCTGAAAGTCGACCTCTCGTTGTGGTGGCAATCCCGGGAGGGACTCAGGGAAAACATCCGGAAAGTCGCGGACTACCGGGACCTTGGCGAGCACCTGGGATTTGTCTTCCATCTCGAAGTAGATAAGATATACTTCGTTCTTCTGTCGGACGGATTTCACCATCTGCGTAAAAGTCAAGATGATACACGAGACAGAGGGCACACCTGTCAATGTGACGGTCTGGCCATTTGGGTTTTGTAGCCGAACTTCTCGCGTGGAACAGTTTATCTGGGCTTGGTGCTCGGCTAGCCAATCCATACCCAGAATTATGTCAAATCCTGTTATTGCTAGGATGGTTGCGTAGATCTCAAATTCTACTTCTCCTAGCACAGCCTAGAACGAGCACTTTTCGGTAGAAGTCATATCCGACCCGTCCGGTAAGCGGATTCGTATAGACAGTCCGGTTGAACGAATAACATTTCATTTTGTTGCGATGAACTCGTGGGAGACGAAAGAATGAGTTGCTCCCGTGTCGAAAAGGGTTTTGGCAGGAAGTCCTTCTATCACCATCAGTAGTTAGACCTGATATAAGCACACATAAGTAATATACAACATCAGTAGTTAGACCTGATATCTCTCTATCACCTAAGATATATACCTATTATTACGTCAGGACCCGATCCGTGCTGCAGGTCGAGTGCGTAGGCCTCCTGGGCGCTGCTCGGCCCTGCTAGCCTCTCC
The DNA here is from genome assembly GCA_039513925.1 of Platanthera zijinensis. Taxonomy (NCBI): domain Eukaryota; kingdom Viridiplantae; phylum Streptophyta; class Magnoliopsida; order Asparagales; family Orchidaceae; genus Platanthera; species Platanthera zijinensis. Next base: position 58,475,826 of record CM077078.1, read on the forward strand.
TGCCAGCTCTGCCTCTGCGGCCTCTCTGACCCTGCCCTCGTGCCGGCTGTCCACCCTGAACAGCTCCTAATCCGGGTCTCCCCGTCGCCTGAGGGCAAAAGGCCCTCATATGTCCTAGCTGATGACATAAGAAGCAGTTCCCTGCGAAGGGAACATCTCGTCGGGCCACTAGTGGGGGTTGCGGTGCTGGAGCTGGTCTGAAGTCTGGCTGTGCAGCTGGGGGTGTTGGGGGTGCTGGTGGGTTCCTATAAGGCTGCCTGCGGCGTTGCTGCCTGCGCTCTCTATCCTGTCTATGGGGAGCGACTCCTCCGTATCGCCTCTGGTCTCGAGGGAGCTCTTCCTGACCTCTGCGCCGCTGAGCCACTGTCTGCTGGTCTAACTCTAAGGCTGTCGCATGGGTAGCTATGGTGTGGAAGGTGGCCTGAGAGAGCATAATCAGGGCCTGCCTCAGGTTATCTCGTAGTCCTCGGTAGAACCGAGAAGCTCTATCCCTGTCGGAGGCATCCAGGTTCCCGGCGAAGCGTGCCAGGTGTATGAACTCTCTCTCATACTCTGCCACAGTGCGGTTGCCCTGTCAGATGAGCAGGAACCTCTCTTGCAGCGCGGCTCGGTCTGTATCTGTGATAAAGAACTCTAGTAGAGCTATGAAGAACTCTCCCCAAAGGATCGTGCTCATCGGCCGACCTCAAAAGGTAGAGCGACTAGCCGCTCTCCACCAATCCCTCGCATATCCCTCCAAGAGGGTCACCACCAAAGAAACTGCCGCCACAGCTGGGCATATCATCCCTACTAACAGCTCCTCCACTCGCTCCACCCACTCCTCTACCTGAATGGCCGTCTCTGTACCCCTGAAAGGGGGAGGCCTCAGTCCTCAAAAAGTCGTTAGCAGATCGGTGGGTGCGGTCATCTCTCGTGGTGGTTGTGCAAGGGCATCACGGAAAGTCGCTAGTATAGCCGTCAGTGTCTGCCCCATATCTTTCTCGGCAAACGGTACGGCCGCGGGAGCGACCGGGTCTGGTGGTGGGGTAGCTGGAACATATCCTCTAGACGAGGATCCCCCTTTACTGTCCTCCGGTATCTGGAGATGTAACAGGAAAGAGTGTCAGTATTTTGCAAAAGTAGTGGCAATTTGCAAAAACGACAGACAAAGCGGAAATAACGGTGTATGAGCATACTATCGTACAATCTAGAATCCCTAAGCCTCTACACTAGTGTTCACCAGGCTTCCGCTGCAAGGTTTGTCCCGAACCTAAAACGAAGCGAGGGATGAAGGGATCCTGAGACTGCTCCACAAGGAAGAATCGTGATCGCTCTGATCCATTTGTAGCACCCCCCAAACCTTTTGCCCGGGTCGGGCCGAAGGGGGGTACTACTGGCCCAAGATGCCCACCCAGTGCTCATAGGGGAAACGATCCACCCTGTCCAAGCACTAGATGACCGCCTTGGTTGGCTCGAATCATAACATTCACAACCCATCAGAATATAGCGGAAGCATTAATAAGAAACCATTGCAGATTTATATATCACATATCAAAATTACAGCGGTTCTAGGGCCGAAGCCTAAGTACTTATATAAGCCCGTGGGCTATACATGTGCTACATATAATCCTCATATACTCTCTCTCTACGCTGCTCGGCGGAACTCACGTCTCTAAACTCTGGGACGGCGGGGGTGCATCTGCTCGAGTAGACCTAGCTGCTGGCGTAATCTCCTGCGGCAGCGGGTCACTACGGTGCTCCACCTCCTGTGAATGGTTAATCAAATAACCGTTAGTCACAGAGCTAAGTGGAAACAAATCTCCTCCCCGGATCCACATCCTGGGGACGAGCACGCACCCACCCAACAGAAGTAAATAGCCGAAGCACGAGAGGGTTAACACAATATTCCATATATGAACAGCTAGGAACAAACATAAAAGAGTACAGTATAACCGGAAAAAGCAGCAATAGTATAAAACGGTTATAACAATGCTCTACTAGCTCATCAGCAAAATATGTTTTCATATCCTGAATTCTATCGCAGGCATTCACAGCCGCGCACGTACCGCAGGCATTCACAGCCGCACACAAAAACCTTATGTCGACATAGTTTGGACCGCTTCTGTTCCAGCGGGGTAGCGAGCCTCGCGGGCCTCACTGATGTGGTCGTCAGTGATAGTGGCCAGTCCTACAACTTTTGGGGGTGATCGTACCGCACAACCCGAGGCCCTAACATACAACCTGGTGTACTCTTGGATGTGAGCGACATCCAGCGAATCATTTTGGCCGACTAGCGGAGGAAAACCCGACGGGGAATAAAACGACCGGTCACCCGTAGTACTCATCTCCGTTTCGCCTTGAGTCGTCGACCTCTCGCACCAGTACGAACGGTCTACGAGAGGGACTGACCCACCACTATTCCACCGCAAGCAATTTACAATCAATAAATCCACGATAAACATAATACATACCGGGTCTACGTCGGCCTGCCCTATTAAGCTTAAACTTCGGGCAGCGGCGCTTAGCTCTACTTTCGTCAAGGAGCGTGGGGGCGCATTATTTGAGGGTAGACTTGGAGGAATACCTCAACTCCGGTTATCCCCAACTAAGGCTCAACCTTAATAATGACTGCTCGTCAGAACGGATCCCGGGATTATAATAGTAAATTGCAATAAGGACAAATGCGGTGTTTATGCTGCTTATTTAAAGTGCTGGAAAGAAACATGACCAGTACGAAACTGGAGTAGTACTGAATAAAAAGTACTTGACCAGTACGAGACTAGAGTAGAGCTAATTAAAAGTACTTGACCAGTACGAGACTAGAGTAGAGCTGAATTAAAAGTACTTGACCAGTACGAGACTGGAGTAGAACTGAATTGAAAGTACTTGACCAGTGCGAGACTGGAGTAGAGCTAATTAAAAGTACTTGACCAGTACGAGACTGGAGTAGAGCTGAATTAAAAGTACTTGACCAGTACGAGACTGGAGTAGAACTGAATTGAAAGTACTTGACCAGTGCGAGACTGGAGTAGAACTGAATTGAAAGTACTTGACCAGTGCAAGACTGGAGTAGAACTGAATTGAAAGTACTTGACCAGTACGAGACTGGAGTAGAACTGAATTGAAAGTTTTGAACTGAAAAGAATAAAGGAACATGACCAGTGCAAGACTGGAATTATCATAAAGAAAATGGTTAGTAGTTCAGTCACTCCATCCAGGAGGCTTAAGTCTCATCTCCGTTCTCAGGAGGCACATTCAGTTCTCTTTCAGTTTTTAATAAGGCTTCATTGGGTTACACCCATTATTAAGATCCGATTAGGATTTGGTTGCGCCTTATTAATTACGACTTAATCGGATCAGGGGCTTATCAGGAGTTACACCCTCATTATTTATCAAGAATAATTCGCAACTCACTGCTCGTACTCTCACTTTCCGAGCGTGTCCAGATCACCCGAGAGTCGAGGCGCTCGACGGTTTCACAAAGTCTTGGAACACACGGAGCTTGGTCACTTGTCTCAGCCACTCTCGTCGATACAATAACTTTGAATTTATTAATTAAATTAGAGAGGACGGTCGCGCGCTCCAATTTCATTTTCGAAGAAAATGAGCGTAATAATTTCCGAACGCGACCCTAGACTTCAAGATTTTAGGAAAAATATCAAAACTTATTCTCATGACTCCAAATATTGATACAAACCTTAAGAGAGTCTAAAATGAGCCTAGTAAATTTTTTTTTGTAATTTTCCAAAGTATTTTTTGTCTTTAATTTGTCCAAACAAATTTTATTTGGGATTTTAAAAATACTAACTCAACTCTAAAAATTCTCAAAAATTTTGTGGAGATTGCCCTCATCAAGGGAAACAATTTTCATGTTCAAAACTTTTTTATGAGGGCTCTATTTTAGCCTATGAAAAATCAACTGCTTTATTATAATATTATAATATTATAATCATATAAATTATAAAATGAAAACACTGTTCATCATCACTTTTCTCCCGCTGTAACAAAAACCCGCGCTTTACGGGCCTTCCCCGCCGCCGGCCGGCCACCAGCCGGCCGTGGCTCCACCACCGGCCAACCCACCGGTGGTGGGAGCTCCCTCCGGCGGTGGTCCGGCGGCCTAGCGCCGCCGGCCGCCGCCGGAGTCATTTTGGGGGGGGGGGGGGTGACGGCGGCGGCGCTCCGGTCGCCGGAGATCGCATGCGCTACGTCAGAAATGGGGAGGGGGAGGGAGAGAAGGTTCCACCTGGGTTTGGCGGGCTTGGGAGGGGCTGGCTTTGTCGGACATGGCTCAAGGTGGTGGTGGAGGGGGAGGAGCTCCTTGGCTTGCCTTTTTCCGGCCACCAGAGCTCCGGCAGAGGGGGGGAGAAGGGGGAGTTGCTCACTGAGCTGTGAGGATAGTTAGGGGAGGGGGAGCCTTTATATAAGCTTGGGGGAGGGAGGGCTTCTCCTTTTTGGCAATGTGGGATTAATACCTCCTTAGGGAGGGATTAATCACCACCCTCCAGCTGTCCTTGGACAGCTGGAGGTGCCACATATTCCCCATATGGGGAAGCCCCATGGGCTTGGGCCTCCATGGTGAAGAAAGAGAGGGGAAAGAGGAGAGAATGGGGTTTGTGGGCCTCCATTAACTTAGGTACTAGGGAGGCTTGCTGGTTGGGGGCCCAAGGAGAGTGAGGGGGGGGGGGGGGTATGGGTCATCCTTCTTTGGAGAGGAGGAGGGCTCCTCATTTGGAGAAAAATCCAAAAAATGGATTTTTAGGAGGGTTTGACCAAGTCAACCCTAGGGTGGGTCCCCCTTGCTGGTCAGTCAATGTGGGTCCAAGTCATCGGGGTCGGGTCAAGGTTCGGATGCCGTGTCATAATTGGTGTGCGCACGCTTTTCGGTGCACGACTAGCCTCGATTTGACCGCGAGTTGACCAATTATCGTCAAAATTGACCGGGATGACTTCCGTTGACTTCGTATTGACCACACGAGTCCAATGCCACTGACTGGGGTTGAATCGGAGTCCGTTTGGCAAAAGTCCAAAATCTGCGCACCGCAGCGCGTTAAAAGTGTCGAATTGTGTAAAATTGCCGTTAGACCTCAGATCGTGATGTGACGAGCTCCGATGCGTTTATATAGACTATACGAGACCACATGAACTGATAAAACTTGATTCGAAGTTCTTCTGGCTTGATATCCAAAATCTCGCTTTTGTTGCGTTTTACGAGGAATGGTCACATCCACTATATGATCTCAGGGTCCAACTGAACGAGTTCTGATGCGCTCGTATTTACTATACGAGGCCACAGGAACTGGCAGAACTCAATTCGGAGTTCTCTAGCTCGATTCCCTGCCTAGGGTTGCCTCCTACCGGGTCACGGGTAGAGGCTCGGGTCACTTTTATTGGGCCCACTAGGGCTCTGGTTGCCCAATAAATGTCGGGATGTTACACCCCACACCTTCGGCCACCAGCACGCAGCCAAGAGGGCGGCCATGTCGGCCTCCCCTTCGGTCGCCGACATACGGCTGAGAGGGCGGCCAAGCCGGCCGCCCCTTTTCGTCCGCCGGCACGCGGCGAAGAGGGTGTCCATACCGGCCGCCCCTTCGGTCACCGACATACAGCCGAGAGGGCGGCCAAGCCGGTCGCCCCTTTCAGCCGCCAGGGTGCGGCCAAGAGGGCAGCCAGGCCGGGCGCCCCCTTTTGGACATCGGTGTCCGGCCGAGGGGGCGTCCGAGCCAGCCTCCCCCTTTCGGCCCCCGACGAGCAGCCAAGTTAGCAACCGAGCAGGACGCCCCTCTCAGGTCACCGCCCGCTCTCTCGGTGGTCGTCGGTGGCCTCCCTCCTCACCGATAAGTTCGTCGGCGAGTTCTTCGTCCTTCCAAGAGAGCGCTTCCCCGTCACCCGATCGTCTCGGTTTGATCATCATCGCCCGATTCACGCGTAACCACCCACTAACAATCATGGTTAATTGGGAATTTCATTATTTAATTCATCGGTCTGCAGGTATCAAAATAAATAATCATGATAAACGTCATTAAACTATAAAAAAACTATTAATTTGGGTGGTTATAGTGTGTCGATAACCGCGTAACCACCATAACCATCCCCTGGAGGTTATAAAAGGAGCTACAGGCCTCCTCATTTCTCACCCTTTTTTTTCTCAAAGTCTTCTTCTTCCTCAGGCCAGAGTTCTGTCAGATTCCTCTTACGAGCAACATTCAAGCCGTCTTCAAGCCACGCTCAAGCCATCTTCGAGCCACATTCAAACAGTCTTCAAGTCACATTCAAGGCATATTCGAGCCGTCCAACGAAGCATATTTCATTACTTCCTAGAAGTCCCCACCATCACAATTCCAAGTGCTCCACCCTTGCGCTCAGCGCATCGCAACGCACAGAGACGCCCATCACTGACAAGTATAATTATAGATGATACCGAGCGTGACTAGTCGTCGTCCGCCGAGTACAAAGTGTTCTCTCACCTCCAAATTGTAACGGGGAGCGGTCTATCGCCCCCGATTCAGCAAATAAATTGTAACCGCAAGCAAATAGTTGACTTTGACTGACGCAAACCCGGTCACATGGTTTTTTACCCAATTGAGGGGTTTTCAACATTAAAACCTCGTGTATATGATTGATAGACCTCATTTATTGTGTGCGCGCTCGATCGTTTCGAGAGCTAAGGATGTCCAGGTTATTCCGGTCTGACCGGGACGTCGAGTTTGACCGCAACAGTTTGGCGTTGTCTATGAGAACCATGAATTCCCAACATCCTCAGAAGATAGTGCTCTCATCCCCGCGATACATAACGCCAGTTTCAATGGCAAGAAGAAACGCCCAAACTTCCAAAAGACCATTCCCTGAGTGGCGCATCAAGTCGGCCCCCTCCCACATGGATAAAATCAACCAAGTAGCGGCTATTGGCAAGCTTAATGGCGTATCTGCAAAACACACCATGCAAATAAACGAACTTCAAGCCTTGATGCTCGCCATCTATCGAGAAGTAAAGCATTCCTCCACAACGCCATTTGAGCAAGCTAATGCACTGCCATCAGGAGAACTCTCAGCCTCAACCAAGCTTTCCCCGCACAAGGAGTACGACATAGAAAAAGAATTCTCAAGTACAAGTAGCTTCCCCACTCCGACAAACACAAACCGGAGATTCGCATGATCGCTACCTTGATGATTCTCAACATGACGGGGATGTCAGAAATATGATGAATCACAACACGTCAGTCAGGAAGCAAGGGCTAAATGAACGATTATCCAATTAAAACTCGCTAGCCTCCTGGGCAGGCCTCGCTCTAGAAGGTAACTTAGAAATCCATAGTTTAAGTGGAATTGACAATCCACTGATGTACCTTGGATGTTTCGAAGTCATCATGTATGCTCACAACGCCTCAGATCAACTCATGGCCCAAACATTTCTGACAATACTTAAAAGACAAACTCGAACTTGATTTCATTCTCTACAAGAAAAGAAGATAAACAACTATACTGAACTGGTCGATCCCTTCGTCAAAAGATTCATGACAGATAGAAAACACATGCCAAGAAGTCCAAGCTCATACAAAGCTCAGAAGAGAAAACAAGAGAACAATTCATACCAGGATCCAAAAAGGAACTGCAGCCAACGCACAAGTACATGCCGAACAAAAGAGTCTCGTCGACATCAAAAGTTTGTGCCACTTAACGCCACCCCAGATAAGATCTTCCAAGCAATCCACAATCACCCGGTATTGCATAAGTCAGGCAGCTTGCCCAAGGTTGAGAAAATTCCATCGAAATATTGTGAATATCACCATGGGCTTGGCCACAACACAGACAAATGCAATCAATTGAAGGGAGAAATTCAGCGACTCGCCAGTCTAGGAGCAGTCGATCAGTTCTTATCAAAGGAGAAATAGCCTCCTGCTAAAAATATGAGAAGCATAACTATCGACATCGGCAAACCGCCAACCAAGTTAAACCAAGTCTTGGTAGACGAAGGTATTACAGTGAATGTATTGTTCCTATCAACACTACTTCAGCTCAAGCTTACACCTGGTGACCTCAAGCCAAGGACAACCAGCGCACGCATCCAAGAGAACGCTCAAGTGCCAATCACAGGCACCATAATTCTTCCGGCCACTCTCGAAAAGAGTCTGTGTAATATCCCATTTCCAACTAGACCCCTAGAAGTGGCTTTGTCATAACAGAACCCTAGGAAACCCAAGAATTGAAGTCTATCGACCAAGAGTTCGAGTCACGGGATGGTCACGCCCGTGACCGACCCGTCACGCCCGTGACCTAGGGCGTGACACCTTCGACGATCGTCGACCTAAAAAAGACGATCGGCGAGCTCAGAAATATCAACATGGGCCTGGTTAGACGGCGTTGAGTGCACAGACTGCACTCAACGCCATCTTAAGTAGGCTGGATGGCGTTGAGTGAGCAGAGCTCACTCAACGCCATAAGCTAGATAGCGTTGAGTGCACAAACTGCACTAAATGCCATCTTAAGAAGGCTGGATGGCGTTGAGTGAGTAGAGCTCACTCAATGCCATAAGCTAGACGGCGTTGAGTGTACAGACTACACTCAACGCCACCTTGAGTAGGCTAGATGGCGTTGAGTGAGCAGAACTCACTCAACGCCATAATCTGGATGGCGTTGAGTGAGCTGATGCCATAGTCTGGAAGGGCTGTATTTTGGATGGCGTTGAGTGAGCAGAGCTCACTCAACGCCGTATCCTGGATGGCGTTGAGTGAGCAGAGCTCACTCAACGCCGTAGCATGGATGGCATTGAGTGAGCGGAGCTCACTCAATGCCGTAACTTGGATGCCGTAACTTGGATGGCGTTGAGCTCACTCAACGCCATTGTACTTAGACTTTTTTCTGCCGGTTTTAGCTTGGCTGATGGTCAGCTGAACTGGGCCGGTCTGGATAGTGGGCCCGAATGCATGATTAGGCCGTTTCTCTTATAAAGACCAAATTAAGTCTTATTTTAAAAGTGTTGACCTGTCAATGCCACGTGGCCGTCGGTTTTGAAAACAAGGAGGAGCCACGGCCATGGCCGGAAACCGGCGTTCACAGCCATAAATGGCACTTGATGTCGTGGCCCCTTCCCCTCCTCTTTAACGGCTGGATTCAAGTCCTCATGGGGAGAGGAGAAGTTTCCAGCCTCCCTCCAGCTACTTCGGGCCATTTCACCTCCCCTCCACCATGGCCGAAGCATGCTCTTAAGGAAGCATTAATGGCTGGATAACCTATACCCGCCCGCTCCCCATTTCTTCCCTTTAAAAAGGCTCCCTAGACTCAAAGATGAAGTTTCCACCCTGACCCGACGGATTAGAGCTTGTACTGTGCTGTATAAGAATTCCGACGACGCCACCACCGCGCCAATGTCATCCCGACGATCTGCACGCCTCCAGCTCGCGAATAAGGTCCTCCCCTCTTCTCTTTCTACGGGTAGATCTTAGAGCTCTTTAGGATTGATAATCGAGCTCAACAGAGCTCGATCGGGAAGGGCTCCTCTTCCTGTATTTCCCCGCAACAAATTCTAGCTTTCGGGTTCGCCGGATTCCACCTCTCCGGCGGCCGCGCCGCCGCCCGGCGATGGCCACCACCTCAACGGAGGTGGTGGGGCGGTGGCTGGCCAGGGAGGAGGCTGGATGGCCGGCGGTAGCGTCTGGAATGCGCTCCAGGTTCGGCCAATTATGGCCCTAGGCTGGAGGAAGAAGACGACCCAGCACTGTTGGATCTGCTTCAAGATCTGTGCTGGATAATTATTCTCTTTCTTTTAAAAATTATTTTCTGGACTGAAATAACAGTCACTAAGAAAACAATTAAGGAAAAATACTTAGAGGCTCTATATAAGGAAATGGTCAACATATAATTTGTAGCCCTATGGGTCTACTTTATTTTAAAATTGATTTGGGTCAATTTGGTCAACTGGTTTGACTAGGGCACCTCTTTTGGTGGGATCTATACCTAGAGCTAAGCAGAGATTAAAATGTGTGCCCACCCTTCATCCCTTGTCCAAAGGATCTGAAATTTGGGCAGGGAGTCTAACCTAGATATACTTAGGGTCTGTCCAAAAATGGGAATTTTTGGAGAATGTTTTTTTATAGTTTTTAGAAATAATTTAATAATCTTAGGGTAAATTAATTAGATGGTTTATGACTTCTAAACCCTCCCAAATTTTTATGAGTGTTCCCTGGGTTCATCATAAGGATCTGTATAATTTCTAATCTCATTTGGAGATGTTTTAGATTGGAAATGAACAAACCTAAGCTTTGCCCTATTAAGCGATTTTTAGGTCAAGAGTGTACTTTGTGATTTGAGTGGTCATATCACCTCAACAGGGGCTGAGATTTTGACCACTGACTAGGCATGATTCCTAGCACCCTCTCATGGATTGTGAGGTGGATCGGGGCATAATTGCCATAGGACCCAAGGCCAAACCCTAAGGATGGTCTTTTGAGGGTTGTGAAGGGCATGGGGTCAAATGCCCTTGTATGAGCTTTAAATTTGGTAGAGTGGATTCTAGGGTATCCCAAGTCCTCTAGTATTTGTTTTGTAATTTATGGGATAGCACTTCAAGTGCTTATCATATAATTCATAAATTTTCCCCAATAGGCTTTTATTTATAATGATCTTTGTGGTTACTTGATCTCCATGAAATTTTGGCAGAGAGTGTTTTAGCCTAATATAATTACACTGAAATTTTATTATAAATTTTGGAGGTTTATTTTTAGTACTTTCTTTTCAGACTTTTAGTAATGCAATTCTATTCAAAAATTGATTCAGAGATTATATATTGTTGGAAAATTATGTAACTTGATCGGCAGAGTTATGAGATCAACACATTGATGTATAAATTAATTCATAATTTTTAGATGAATATTTGCAGAGGTTGCTTTGTTAAGTTAAGAAAGAGGGTGATATTACTAAATTAGATTTTGAGGTTAATACTCACTGAAAAATTTGGAAACCTTGTCAGCATTACTTTTAAGGCAATAAAATTATACTTGAATTTTCTTGGAATTTTTGGAAGCTTATTTATAGTGTTTACTTCTCTAAGTGGTTAATTAGTTAATATGTTCACAATTAAGGATCAAGGGTTTAAATATGGTAAAATTTCTGAGAGATTTGAATTTACTGTCAAATTACTGCCTAGTATTTTTCATAATTTTGTAGGGCTTTAATCATACCTAAAAAGGGTACTTCATGTTCAAATTACCCATGGTTTAATTTTGGGCGAAAATTAATTAAACACCAAATAAATTAGGAAAATTATAAGTTTCTGAACCTAGGCTAATCATGTCATGATAGACTCCCAGTAAATAACTTAAGTCTTTTGGATGAATATTTGGACAAACTCCTATCATGTACATCTTATAGTATATGGTGGTCTACATATAGTAAAACCGCAGAAACTGAACTATAGTGAGTAATGAACTTGGAAAGATGGAATTTTGGTAGGTTGCTGGTTTGGATAGGGTAAGTTAAATTAATTTCATTATTGGAAGTCCGGATGAGTAGAGTGTGAGATTGGCTAGTGTTAAGTGGTGTTCGGGACCGACGAAAGATCGTCTACCCCGATTGGAGAGGAAAAGTCTCAATACACTAGGTTAGATCCAAAGTAATTTGAAAGGGATCGGGTAGTAGGTAGAAATCAATAATATTAAGTGTCTTGCGAAAGGGAGCTTTGGGCTTCAGCCCATCGTAGTTCCTAGTGCCCTTTGAAAACCCTTCACAGGGTATGCCGGGGCAGTCCCGGGCTAACGTAAACCGTAGGAATAATAAACTAAAAGAGCAACTAGTATAACTAGGGTTGCACATTCACACACCTCGGTAGTTAGGGAGGTAGATTAGGTTGGTTTGATTGTCATTCAGTCGGTAGTTTCTGAAGGTAGATTCACGGCCGGGACAGTCCGGGGAGCCGAGGGCTCGAGGGTTTAAATACATAATATGGTGGTGGGTCTTCGGTATTTTACTGTCGTTCACACTGACGTTGGTACGTAGACTCGGCAGTGTGGGACACTTAGCCAAAGAAAGTCTGGTGGATACAGCCAGCATTAGTATACGGATACTCTAGGTTGTGTTCTTCTAGGGGCGTACGGAAGGGATAGCCCCGGTAGTGTGGATACCCGCCTAGGAGTGGGGGGCCCGACCCACTATCTCCGTTTGCCACTACGGAGGTTCCTGGGAGTGAAGTTAGCTGCCCTAACAGGGGGAACTAAAGGTATGTGCGCATAGAGTCCTGTGCGTGAGTTGCACTTGCATGGATCATGACATAGCATATCACTACACTCATGTTTGCATACAACCGACACCCCAACGTATAAATCAGTATGTGACTTTTTATACGATGGGAGCCTTGCAGAAGATCCCTTAACTTATAAATTTGTATGAGCATTCATATAAGTTAAGGTTACTTACTCACCTGTTTTATGTTTGTTTTCATATATATATATTGATTTACTACATGTTTACCTTACTGCTCACTATTTTAGAACTGCCAGATGTACCGTTCATACTTAGCTGCTTATACAATATATATTTTCTGTTAGACTAGTTCCGCTGTCACCCGCCTTGCTTATTCTCCACCTTTGTAGTTTCCCTTTCCTCCTCTCCGCTCGGTGCTTAGGAGCCGTGGGGGTAGGGGTAGGGGATGATAGGGCTTAGTCTTTATGACTAGTGGTTTTTGAACCATAACATTATAGGAGCTCTTGATGGGAGACAGTGGCCAGCAGTCCAGGGACCAGCACCAGCGGAGTACGGTGCGCATGGAGATGGGCCAGTCTAGTTCCGGAGCGCCTGTGACCAGCTCCGTGAGTGTTTAGTATTTTTATAGCTTTCGCGATGAGTGATTTGTAGTGAGGACTCTGATGTACCGGGCTGAGCCCGCTTATATAATTCATCTGTACTGTTCTTTTGCAGTACTTTCTACTTTCTATATATTGATGGACTTGCTATGATTTTATTCGTATATGATTATGTGGACAGGTTTACATTCAGTGTATTGACTTACTTCTCTATCTTTGTGATCGAAAAAGGCCGACAAAGTTGGCGTTTTGTAGTGGCGACCTCCCCGAGTGTTGGTGCATCTTATAGTCCAGCTCCGTTCCAGCAGATGGAGATGGGGCAAACATTGACGACCATTCTGGAGGCCTTCAGAGCTCAGCAAGCCCCAGCTCCACAACCAAACCCCGGGGCTAACTGGATGAGCGTCTTTCGGGGATTTTCCCCTCCATCCTACCTGGGGACGGAATCGGCAGTACGCACTGAGGAGTGGTTAGATACTATTTATGAGATGCTTGCGGGGATCCGATGCCCCACTGAGGAGGCAGTTGCTTTGACTGTCTCCTGCCTAGAGTCACATGGAAAGAGATGGTGGAAGTCACAGCTAGACACCACCTTTGCGGGTATGGATTGCGCAGATATTACCTGGGAGGAGTTCAGAGCAGCGCTCCTGGGACATTTCGTACCTCAGTCGGCTCAGAGGGACGAGCTGGAGGATAGGTTCCTGCGGTTGAGGCAGGGGAACAGGACGGTGCTGGAGTATTATCAGGAGTTTACTCACCTGGCCCTCTATGCGGACGCTTATCAGTTGGACGATGCTGGCTATGCAAGGAGGTTTGACAAGGGACTGCAAGATGACATTAGATAGGCCCTCCTCTTTGTCTCAGAGGGGAGTTAGGCCAGGATTCTGGAGATGGCTAAAAAGAGAGAAGCGGATCAGCTTACAGTCAAGAGCCGGAAGAGACCGGCTGATAATGCAGTGATTGGAGGTCGTAGAGACTGTCCTCGAGGTCAGGTTATTGGGGAGAGAAGGAACAGGGATCAACCTCGCCAGGAGATTGGGCAGGAGCATAGGAGTAAGGGGGTATTGGCTCCCCAGCCTTTACAGATGCTGGAGATGCCAAGGACAGCAGAGCAGGCACCGGTATGCTTTTAGTGCAATCAGCCGGGGCATATCAAGAGGAACTTCCCTATGAGGCGAGCACCCCCACCATCACATCAGGGCGCCCCGCCTCCCCGACAGTTTGGCGGCCGAGGACATGATCAAGGACGAGGATTTTTGGGCCAAGGCCACAGGCCAAAAAGTGAGAAAGTGTATGCTCTAGACCTGACACAACCTCGGAACCCGGAGCAGGTTATCGCTGGTATGTAAGTACTTTTAAAGTTTTTTTCCTAGGAACTAGTTTTCTAGACATAACCTAGTTAGAAATTAAGAAAAGACAACTATAACAAGAATACTAAGACACTTAATTACCTTAGGCATAGTTTTCATTAGTGGCAAGCCCGCTCACACGCTCTTCGACACCGGTGATTCACACTCGTTTGCGTCGGAAGATTTCGTGAAAGGATTGGTAGGCGTGGAGTCGTTCACCGGAAAGATGATGAGGGTGCGCCTACCCGATGGATCAGAGCTAATGACCTCTGCTCATTGCAATATGGAAACGGAGATCGACGAGAAGGCGTTTGAGGCACTAGTGACGATTCTGAAGATGCAAGATTACGATCTGATCCTGGGCATGACTTGGCTGTGCTGGAACCATGCCCAGATTGACTGTGTGGCGAAGAGGATCACCGTGAGGCACGGGGACTCATTTATTGTTATCGAAGGTATTATACCAGCACCCCGCATATTATTATCACATGTGCAGGCCATTAAGGCCCATCTGCAGGGGGAAGAGGTTTATCAGGTCCTTTTTGAGGCAGTCGTGGCCAAGGACTCCATTTCAGATAATCTAGTAGTGCAAGACTTTGCCGACGTTTTTCCGGAGAAGATACCAGGGCTACCCCCGCACCGAGAGAAGGACTTCCAGATTCAGCTTATACCGGGGCTAAGCCGGTATCCAGAGCTCTATATCGAATGGCCCCAAAGGAGTTGGTGGAATTTCGAAGCCAGCTTCACAAGTTAGTGGAGGCCGGGTTCGTTCGGCCTAGCTCTTCACCATGGGGAGCTCCGGTGTTATTCGTCAAGAAGAAGGACTGAACCCTTCGGCTGTGTATAGATTACCGGGCCCTGAACAGGTTGACGGTCCGAAATACTTATCCCTTGCCAAGGATAGACGAGCTATTTGACCAGCTGGAGGGAGCCCATTGGTTCTCAAAGCTGGATCTGAGGTCGGGGTACTACCAGCTTCGCATTCGGGAGGAAGACATCCCGAAGACGACCTTCAACAACAGATATGGTTTGTACGAGTTTACTGTGATGTCTTTCGGGCTCACGAATGCACCCTCCGCATTCATGACCTTGATGAACTGGGTATTCGAAGAGTATCTGGATGTCTTCATTATCGTATTCATCGTCGACATCCTTATCTATTTAAGGACGGAGGAGGAGCACGTGAGACATCTGACCTTGACCTTGGAGAAGCTGCGGGAGCATAAGATGTATGCCAAATATAGCAAGTGCCAGTTCTGGCTAAAGGAGGTGGCCTTTTTGGGCCATGTCATCAGTGGAGCAGGTCTGACAGTGGATCTGGCGAAGGTCCAGGCAGTATGGGATTGGCCACCACTGAAGTCAGCCTCAGATGTTCGAAGTTTCTTAGGACTTGCCGGTTATTACTGGAAGTTCGTAAAGGGATTCTCTCAGATTTCCCTCCCTCTTACATCTCTAACAAAGAAGGAGTCTCCTTTTATTTGGATGCCACGATGCGAATATGCTTTTCAGGAGCTGAAGGATTGTCTCACCTCGACTCCCATCCTTGTTCTTCCGTCAGGGAAGGAAGGATTCCAGGTGTACACAGATGCTTCCTATCAGGGGATGGGTGCCGTTCTGATGCAGAACGGGCACGTAATATCCTACGCCTCCCGTCAGTTGAAGCAGCATGAGCAGAACTACCCCGTGCACGATTTGGAGATGGGGGCAGTCATTTTTGCTCTTAATATCTGGCGACACTATCTCTACGAAGTACATTGTGATATCTTCTCAGACCACAAAAACTTGAAATACGTAGACACACAAAAGGAGTTAAACATCAGGCAGAGACGCTGGGTGGAGTTTCTATCGGACTACCAGTATACCTTGAAATACCATCCAGGGAAGGCAAACGTGGTCGCAGACGCTTTGAGTCGGAGAGCGAGTACGTCAGGAGTAGGCCCGCAACTGATGGCCTTCGAGTTGGTTAAATCATTCGAGGAGATGCAGATATCACTAGTGTCCGAGGATGACTCGGAGTTATACATGGAGTACTTGGGATCGATGGTTACTACTGATGATATTCGGGACCGCATCAGAGATGGGCATAAGCTGGATGTGAGAGCTGAGCCGATATTCCGAGCCTTGGAGGAAGGCACGACAGGAGATTACTCTTTGAGGGATGGTCTCCTGTATTTCAGAGGTAGGATCTACATATCGACAGGAGGCCAGATCCGGGAGGACATTATGACAGAAGCTTACTGTAGCCGATACTCGGTGCACCCGGGAATCACCAAGATGGTAAAAGATTTGAAGAGGACGTGGAATGGCCGGGTATGAAGGACATTACGTACTTTGTGACGCACTGCGAGGCCTGCCAACTCGTAAAGGCAGAGTGTAGGAACCCGGCAGGCTTGCTACAGCCACTTTCGGTGCCGGAATGGAAATTTGAGGATATATCCATAGACTTCATACATGGGCTACCTCGATCCCATGCGGGAAATGACTCGATCTGGGTGATAATAGACAGGCTAACAAAGGTGGCCAGATTCATTCCAGTGGCGAAGGACACCCCAGTTGGTGTATTAGTACGGAGGTTCATTGAGCAGTTTGTGCGTTATCATGGGGTGCCCAAGACTATCGTTTCGGATCGGGATGGCCGGTTCACTTCTAGGGAGTGGAGATCCGTGCAGGCTTACTTAGACACGCGATTGACCTTCAACACCGCATTCCATCCCCAGACGGATGGGCAGACGGAACGCACCAATCGGACGTAGGAGGACCTCCTGAGGCTATGCATATTGGATCGTGGGGAACCTTGGGAGAAGCTCTTACCACTGGTCGAGTTCTTCTATAACAACAGCTACCAGTCCAGCATAGGCATGGCTCCATATGAGACGTTGTACGAACGAAGGTGCAGGACCCCACTATCATGGGTTCAGGATGAGGATCCACAGGCAATAGGATCGGAGTTTGTGGGGGATACGGATGCTCAGATTAGATTGATCTGAGACATGGATGTTGGAAGCCCAGAGCAGGCAGGCCAAATACTACGATGCGAGGCATCGTCAGGTGGAGATCCAGGTAGGAGACCGAGTTTTCTTGAAGATACAGCCGATGCACGGAGTCTCGCGGGTTCGCGGGCGGAAGAAGCTCAGTCCGAGATATATGGGGCCTTACAGGATCCTGGAGCGGATCAGCCCCTTGGCTTATAGACTAGAGCTACCGCCGGAGTTAGCGGGATTGCATGACGTCTTCCACGTCTCCTCACTACGGAGGGCTCTGCTACGGCCAGAGCAGCTGATTCCCATAGCATACGGCCTGGTGGCCTCGGATTGATCAGTCAACTTGGAGCCTATCAGGATAGATGACACAGCAGTGCGGGTCTTGCGACGTAAGAAGGTTCCGTTAGTCAAGGTTGTGTGGAGGAACCACGGTCAAGAGGAGCATACCTGGGAACTGCAGGACCTGATGCGACAAAAGTATCCGGAGCTGTTCAGTCAGGTATACCTCACAACCTCTCAAGATGTTCAATTTACTTTCCTATCTTAAACTAGTAGGACTGAAATTTCAAAAATAGGGGCTAATCTTTTGTTTATTGGGATCTAGACTTTTCAATTGGACGAATTGGTCTTAGATTTGACTATCACCTTCAAACCTCACATAGCAAACATGGCGTCGAGATGTAAATCTTCCGACTCTCATGGGATGTTACAAGTTTCTCTCTCCCCAATAGGAGCCCCCGTAGGCTTAACCTTGATTTCGGGGACGAAATCTTTGTTTTGTTTTTTGGGATTTGTAACATCTCATTTCCAACTAGACCCATAGAAGTGGTTTTGTCATAACAGAACCCTAGGAAACCCAAAAATTGAAGTCTATCGACCAAGAGTTCGAGTCACGGGATGGTCACGCCCGTGATCGACCCGTCACGCCCGTGACCTAGGGCGTGACCCCTTCGACGATCGTCGACCTAAGAAAGACGATCGGCGAGCTCAGAAATTTCAACATGGGCCTGTCATGCCCGTGACCGACCCGTCACGCCCGTGACCTTGGAATGGCGTTGAGTGAGCTAAGCTCACTCAACGCCGTAGTCTGGATGGCGTTGAGTGATCTTAGCTCACTCAACGCCATAAGCTAGACGGCGTTGAGTGCACAGACTGCACTCAACGCCATCTTAAGTAGGCTGGATGGCGTTGAGTGGGCAGAGCACACTTAACGCCATAAGCTAGACGGCATTGAGTGCACAGACTACACTCAACGCCATCTTAAGTAGGCTGGATGGCGTTGAGTGAGCAGAGCTCACTCAACGCCATAAGCTAGACGGCGTTGAGTGGACAGACTGCACTCAACGCCATCTTAAGAAGGCTGGATTGCGTTGAGTGAGCAGAGCTCACTCAACGCCATAAGTTTGATGGCGTTGAGTGCACAGACTGCACTCAACGCCACCTTGAGTAGGCTGGATGGCGTTGAGTGAGCAGAGCTCACTCAATGCCATAATCTGGATGGCGTTGAGTGAGCTGAGCTCACTCAACGCCATAGTCTGGAAGGGCTATATTTTGGATGGCGTTGAGTGAGCAGAGCTCACTCAACGACGTATCCTGGATGGCGTTGACTCAACACCGTAGCATGGATGGCGTTGAGTGAGCAGAGCTCACTCAACGCTGTAGCTTGGATGGCGTTGAGTGAGCAGAGCTCACTCAACGCCGCAGCATGGATGGCGTTGAGTGAGCTGAGCTCACTCAACGCCATTTTACTTAGACTTTTTTTCTGGCGATTTTAGCTTGGCTGATGGTCAGCTGAACTGGGACGGTCTGGATAGTGGGCCCGAATGCATGATTAGGCCGTTTCTCTTATAAAGACCCAATTAAGTCTTATTTTAAAAGTGTTGACCGGTCAATGCCACGTGACTGTCAGTTTTGAAAACAAGGAGGAGCCACGACCATGGCCGAAAACTGGCGTTCACAGCCATAAAGGACACTAGATGCCGTGGCTCCTTCCCCTCCTCTTTAACGGCTGGATTCAAGTCCTCATGGGGAGAGGAGAAGTTTCCAGCCTCCCTTTAGCTACTTCGGGCCGTTTCACCTCCCCTCCACCATGGCCGAAGCATGCTCTTAAGGAAGCATTAATGGCTGGATAGCCTATACCCGCCCGCTCCCCATTTCTTCCCTTTTAAAAGGCTCCCTAGACTCAGAGATGAAGTTTCCACCCTGACCCGACGGATTGGAGCTTGTACTGTGCTGTAGAAGAATTCCGGCGACACCACCACCGCGTCAATGGCATCCCGACGATCTGCATGCCTCAAGCCCGCGAATAAGGTCCTCCCCTCCTCTCTTTCTACGGGTAGATCTTAGAGCTCTTTAGGATTTATAATCGAGCTCAACGGAGCTCGATTGGGAAGGGCTCCTCTTACTGGATTTTCCCGCAATAAATTCTAGCTTTCGGGTTCGCCGGATTCCACCTCTCCGGCGGCCGCGCCGCCGCCCGGTGATGGCCACCACCTCAACGGAGGTGGTGGTGGCGGTGGCCGGTCAGGGAGGAGGCTGGCTGGCTGGCGACAGCGTCTGGAATGCGCTCCAGGTTCGGCCAATCACAGCCCTAGGCTGGAGGAAGAAGACGACCCAACACTGTTGGATCTGCTTCAAGATCTGTGCTGGATAATTATTCTCTTTCTTTTAAAAATTATTTTCTGGACTGAAATAACAGTCACTTATAAAACAATTAAGGAAAAATACTTAGAGGCTCTATGTAAGGAAATGATCGACATATAATTTGTAGCCCTATGAGTCTACTTTATTTTAAAATTGATTTGGGTCAATTTGATCAACTGGTTTGACTAGGACACCTCTTTTGGTGGGATCTATACCTAGAGCTAAGCAGAGATTAAAATGTGTGCCCACCCTTCATCCATTGTCCAAAGGATCTGAAATTTGGGTAGGGAGTCTAACATAGCTATACCTAGGGCCTGTCCAAAAATGGGAATTTTTGGAGAATGTTTTTTTATAGTTTTTAGAAATAATTTAATAATCTTAGGGTAAATTAATTAGATGGCTTAATGACTTCCAAACCCTCCCAAATTTTAGTGAGTGGTCCCTGGGTTCATCATAAGGATCTGTATAATTTCTTATCTTATTTGGAGATGTTTTAGATTGGAAATGAACAAACCTAAGCTTTGCCCTATTAAGCGATTTTTAGGTCAAGAGTGTACTTTGTGATTTGAGTGGTCATATCACCTCAACAGGGGTTAAGATTTTGAACACTGACTAGGCATGATTCCTAGCACCCTCTCATGGATTGTTAGGTGGATCGGGGCAGAATTGCCCTTGGACCCAAGGCCAAAGCCTAAGGATGGTCTTTTGAGGGTTGTGAAGGGCATGGGGTCAAATGCCCTTGTATGAGCTTGAAATTTGGTATAGCGGGTTCTAGGGTATCCCAAGTCCTCTAGTATTTGTTTTGTAATTTATGGGATAGTACTTCAAGTCCTTATCATATAATTCATAAATTTGCCCCAATAGGCTTTTATTTATAATGATCTTTGTGGTTACTTGATCTCCATGAAATTTTGGCAGAGAGTGTTTTAGCCTAATATAATTACACTAGAATTTTATTATAAATTTTGGAGGTTTATTTTTAGTACTTTGTTTACAGACTTTTAGTAATGCAATTCTATTCAAAAATTGATTCAGAGATTATATATTGTTGAAAAATTATGTAACTTGATCAGTAGAGTTATGAGGTCAACACATTTATGTATAAATTAATTCATAATTTTTAGATGAATATTTGCAGAGGTTGCTTTGTTAAGTTAAGAAAGAGGGTGATATTACTAAATTAGATTTTGAGGTCAATACTCATTGACAAATTTGGAAACCTTGTCAGCATTACTTTTAAGGCATGACAACTATACTTGAATTTTATTAAAATTTTTGGAAGCTTATTTATAGTGTTTACTTTTCTAAGTGGTTAATTGGTGAATATGTTCACAATTAAGGATCAAGGGTTTAAATATGTTAAAATTTCTGAGAGATTTGAATTTACTGTCAAATTACTGCCTAGTATTTTTCATAATTTTGTGGGGCTTTAATCATACCTAAAAAGGGTACTTTATGTTCAAATCACCCATGGTTTAATTTTGGGCGAAAATTAATTAAACACCAAATAAATTAGGAAAATTATAAGTTTCTGAACCTAGGCTAATCATGTCATGATAGACTCCCAGTAAATAACTTAAGGCTTTTGGATGAATATTTGGAGAAACTCCTATCATGTACATCTTATAGTATAGGGTGGTCTACATATAGTAAAACCGCAGAAATTGAACTAGAGTGGGTAATGAACTTGGGGAGATGGAATTTTGGTAGGTTGCTGGGTTGGATAGGGTAAGTTAAATTAAGTTCATTATTGGAAGTCAGGATGAGTAGAGTGTGAGATTGGCTAGTGTTAAGTGGTGTTCGGGACCGACGAAAGATCGTCCACTCCGGTTGGAGAGGAAGAGTCTCAATACACTAGATTAGATTCAAAGTAATTTGAAAGGGATCGGGTAATGGGTAGAAATCAATAATATTAAATGCCTTGCGAAAGGAAGCTTTGAGCTTCAGCTCATCGTCGTTCCTAGTGCCCTTTGAAAACCCTTCACGGGGTATGCCGGTGGCAGTCCTGGGCTAACGTAAACCGTAGGAATAATAAACTAAAAGAGCAACTAGTATAACTAGGGCTGCACATTCACACACCCCGGTAGTTAGGGAGGTAGATTAGGGGTCTGTTTGGCGCAACTCTGGCGGCTGGAGAATCTCTATTCCAGCCGCCAGAGCTGTTTTTTAACTGTTTGGGATAGCTCCTTAAGAGCAGCTTTTCAGAAATCTGGAGCTGTTTTGCAGCTCTTCAGAAATCTCCCCTCCCCCAGCTTCAGCTTCCGCAAAATAGCTTTCTCTCTCACAGGTTTTGGAAATCTAATGGTTTCTTCAGTTGGAACATGCTCAGAGGCCGGACGGCCTTCCTCCGGCGATTCCAAGCCTCGGACGGCCTTCCTCCGACGATTCTGAGCCCCCGACGGCCTTTCTCCGGCGATTCCGAGCGCACTTCTGCACAGAACACCCAAACACTCTACAACTTTTCAAAACTGCTCCCCAGAGATCTATTTTAAAACTGCTCTATCCGAACAGCAGCTTTTAAATCCGCCAGAGCTGTTCCAAACAGAGCCTAGGTTGGTTTGATTATCATTCAGTCGGTAGTTTCTGAAGGTAGATTCACGGACGGGACAGTCCGGGGAGCCGAGGGCTCGAGGGTTTAAATACATAATAAGGTGGTGGGTCTTCGGTATTTGACTGTCATTCACACCAACATCGGTACGTAGACTCGGCAGTGTGGGACACTTAGCCAAAGAAAGCCTGGTGGATACAGCCAGAATTAGTATGCGGATACTCTAGGTTGTGTTCTTTTAGGGGCGTACAGAAGGATTAGGCCCGGTAGTGTGGATACCCGCCTAGGAGTGGGGGGCCCAACCCACTATCTCCGTTTGCCACTACGGAGGTTCCTGGAAGTGAAGCTAGCTTCCCGAACAGGGGGAACTAAAGGTCTGTGCGCATAGAGTCGTGTGCGTGAGTTGCACTTGCATGGATCATGACATAGCATATCACTACACTCATGTTTGCATACAACCGACACCCCAACGTATAAATCAGTATGGGACTTTTTATACGATGGGAGCCTTGCAGAAGACCCCTTAACTTATAAGTTTGTATGGGCATTCATATAAGTTAAAGTTACTTACTCCCCTGTTTTCTGTTTGTTTTTATATATATATTGATTTACTACATGTTTACCTTACTGCTCACTATTTTAGAACTGCTAGATGTACCGTTCATACTTAGCTTCTTATACTATATATATTTTCTGTTAGACTAGTTCCGCTGTCACCCGCCTTGCTTATTCTCCACCTTTGTAGTTTCCCTTTCCTCCTCTCCGCTCGGTGCTTAGGAGTCATCGGGGGAGGTGTAGGGGATGATAGGGCTTAGTATTTATGACTAATGGTTTTCGAACCACAACATTACAGGAGTTTCGGATGGGAGACAGGGGTCAGCAGTCCAGGGACCAGCACCAGCGGAGTACGGTGCGCATGAAGGTGGGCCATTCTAGTTCCGGAGCGCCTGTGACCAGCTCTGTGAGTGTTTAGTATTTTTATAGCTTCCGCGATGAGTGATTTGTAGTGAGGACTCTGATGTACCGGGCTTAGCCCGCTTATATAATTCATCTGCACTGTTCTTTTGCAGTACTTTCTACTTTCTATATATTGATGGACTTGCTATGATTTTATTCGTATATGATTATGTGGACATGTTTACATTCAATGTATTGACTTACTGCTCTCTCTTTGTGATCGAAAAAGGCCGGCAGAGTTGGCGTTTTGTAGTGGCGGCCTCCTCGAGTGTTGGTTCCACCGCAAAGCGGCAATTCTGTGCATAAGACCCCGATGGTTGAAAAAAAAATTAGGGTCTTACAAGTGGTATTAGAGCGAACCTCGATCGAAAGAGAAGTAGTCCACAAACCTTGGGCCACCCCCGTGCGAGCTTAGTTTGCGGACAAACTAGCAGCGGAAGCAGTGGTGTGCTCATAAGGGAAATCACATGTGAAAGTCCATCCTACCCCTTTCTTATATTCCATTCATACATTCTCTAACAAATGAAATTTTTCCTTGTAGCCTGCGATGAACCCTACACCACAGCAGGGGACACCTCAGGCTCCGAATGTGGTCCCGCCTCCGCCAGCTCCAGCTCCATTCCAGCAGACGGAGATGGGGCAAACACTGACGGCCATTCTGGAGGCCTTCAGAGCTCAGCAAGCCACGACTCCACAACCAAACCCCGGGGCCAACTGGATGAGCGTCTTTCGGGGACTTTCCCCTCCATCCTACCCGGGGACGGAATAGGCAGTACGCACTGAGGAGTGGTTAGATACCATTTACGAGATGCTTGCGGGGATCCGATGCCCCACTGAGGAGGCAGTTGCTTTGACTGTCTCCTGCCTGGAGTCACATGGAAAGAGGTGGTGGAAGTCACAGCTGGACACCACCTTTGCGGGTATGGATTGCACAGATATTACCTGGGAGGAGTTCATAGCAGCGCTCCTTGGACATTTCGTACCTCAGTCGGCGAGGGACGAGGTTGAGGATAGGTTCCTGCGGTTGAGGCAGGGGAACAGGACGGTGCTGGAGTATTATCAGGAGTTTACTCACCTGGCCCGCTATGCGGACGCTTATCAGTTGGACGATGCTGGCTATGCAAGGAGGTTTTACAAGGGACTGCAAGATGACATGAGACATGCCCTCCTCTTTGTCTCAGAGGGGAGTTTTGCCAGGATTCTGGAGATGGCTAAAAAGAAAGAAGCGGATCAGCTTACAGTCAAGAGCCGGAAGAGACCGGCTGATGATGCAGTGATTGGAGGTCGTAGAGACCGTCCTCGAGATCAGGTTATTGGGGAGAGAAGGAACGAGGATCAACCTCGCCAGGAGATTTGGCAGGAGCAGAGGAGTCAGGGGGTATTGGCTCCCCAGCCTTTACAGATGCTGGAGATGCCAAGGATAGCAGAGCAGGCACCGGTATGCTTTCAGTACAATCAGCCGGGGCTTATCAAGAGGAACTGCCCTATGAGGCGAGCACCCCCACCAGCATATCAGGGCGCCCCACCTCCCCGACAGTTTGGCGGCCGAGGACATGATCGAGGACGAGGATTTCAGGGCCAAGGCCACATGCCAGAAAGGGAGCAAGTGTATGCTCTAGACCTTACACAACCCCGGAACCCGGAGCAGGTTATCGCAGGTATGTCAGTACTTTTTAAAGTTTTCTTCCTAGGAACTAGTTTTTTAGACAGAACTTAGTTAGAAATTAAGAGAAGACAACTATAACAAGAATACTCAGACACTTAATTACCTCAGGCATAGTTTTCATTAGTGGCAAGCCCGCTTACACGCTTTTCGACATCGGTGCTTCGCACTCGTTTGTGTCGGAAGATTTCGTGAAAGGATTGGCAGGCGTGGAGCCGTTCACCGGAAAGAGGATGAGGGTGCACCTACCCGATGGATCAGAGCTAATGACCTCTGCTCATTTCAATATGGAAGCGGAGATCGGCGGGAAGGCGTTTGAGGCACCAATGATGATTCTGAAGATGCCAGATTACGATCTGATCTTGGGCATGACTTGGTTGTGCTAGAACCATGCCCAGATTGACTGTGTGGCAAAGAGGATCACCGTGAGGCATGGGGACTCCTTTATTGTTATCGAAGGTATTATACCAGCACCCCGCATATTATTATCACCTGTGCAGGCCATTAAGGCCCATCTGCAGGGGAAGAGGTTTATCAGGTCCTTTTTGAGGCGGTCGTGGCCAAGGACTCCATTTCGTATAATCTAGTAGTGCGAGACTTTGCCGACGTATTTCTAGAGAAGCTACCAGGGCTACCCCCGCACCGAGAAAAGGACTTCCAGATTCAGCTTATACCGGGGGCTAAGCTGGTATCTAGAGCTCCCTACCGAATGGACCCAAAGGAGTTGGTGGAATTTCGAAGCCAGCTTCAGGAGTTAGTGGAGGCCGGGTTCGTTCGGCCTAGCTCTTCACCATGGGGAGCTCCAGTGTTATTCGTCAAGAAGAAGGACCTAACCCTTCGGCTGTGTATAGATTACCGGGCCCTGAACAGGTTGACGGTCCGGAATACTTATCCCTTGCCAAGGATAGATGAGCTATTTGACCAGCTGGAGGGAGCCCATTGGTTCTCAAAGCTGGATCTGAGGTCGGGGTACTACCAGCTTCGCATTCGGGAGAAGGACATCCCGAATATGGCCTTCAGCAGCAAATATGGTTTGTACGAGTTTACCGTGATGCCTTTCGGGCTCACGAATGCACCCTCCGCATTCATGACCTTGATGAACCGGGTGTTCGAAGAGTATCTGGATGTCTTCGTTATCGTATTCATCGACGACATCCTTATCTATTCAAGGACGGAGGAGGAGCACGCGAGACATCTGGCCTTGACCTTGGAGAAGCTGCGGGAGCATAAGATGTATGTCAAACACAGCAAGTGCCAGTTCTGGCTAAAGGAGATGGCCTTTTTGGGCTAGTCATCAGTGGAGCAGGTCTGGCAGTGGATCCGGCGAAGGTCCAGGAAGTATGGGATTGGCCACCACTGAAGTCAGCCTCGGATGTTCGAAGTTTCTTAGGACTTGCCGGTTATTACCGGAAGTTCGTAAAGGGATTCTCTCAGATTGCCCTCCCTCTCACGTCTCTAACGAAGAAGGAGTCTCCTTTTAATTTGACGCCACGATGCGAATCTGCTTTTCAGGAGCTGAAGGATCGTTTCACCTCGGCTCCCATCCTTGCTCTTCTGTCAGGGAAGGAAGGATTCCAGGTGTACACAGATGCTTCCTATCAGGGGATGGGTGCCGTTCTGATGCAGAACGGGCACATAATAGCCTACGCCTCCCGTCAGTTGAAGCAGCATGAGCAGAACTACCCCGTGCACGATTTGGAGATGGGGGCAGTCGTTTTTGCTCTTAAGATTTGGCGACACTATCTCTACGGAGTACATTACGATATCTTCTCAGACCACAAGAACTTTAAATACGTAGACACACAGAAGGAGTTAAACATCAGGCAGATACGCTGGGTGGAGTTTCTATCGGACTACCAGTATACCATGCACTACCATCCAGGGAAGGCAAACGTGGTCGCAGACGCTTTGAGTCGGAGAGCGAGTACGTCAGGAGTAGACCCGCAACTGATGGCCTTGGATTTGGTTAAATCATTCGAGGAGATGCAGATATCACTAGTGTCCGAGGATGACCCGGAGTTATACATGGAGTACCTGGGATTGATGGTTACTACTGATGATATTCGGGACCGCATCAGAGATGGGCATAAGCTGGATGTGAGAGCTGAGCCGATATTCCGAGCCTTGGAGGAAGGCACGACAGGAGATTACTCTTTGAGGGATGGTCTCCTGTGTTTCAGAGGCAGGGTCTACATACCGGCAGGAGGCTAGATCCGGGAGGACATTATGACGGAAGCTCACTGCAGCCGATACTCGGTGCATCCGGGAATCATCAAGATGGTAAAAGATTTTAAGAGGATGATGTACTAGCCGGGTATGAAGAAGGACATTACGTACTTTGTGACGCACTACGAGGCATGCCAACTCGTAAAGGCAGAGTGTAGGAACCCGGCAGGCTTGCTGCAGCCACTTCCGGTGCCGGAATGGAAATTTGAGGATATAGCCATGGACTTCATACATGGGCTACCTCGATCCCATGCGGGAAATGACTCGATCTGGGTGATAGTGGACATGCTAACAAAGGTGGCCTGATTCATTTCAGTGGCGAAGGAAACCCCAGTTAGTGTATTATTACGGAGGTTCGTTGAGTAGTTTTGCGTTATCATGGGGTGCCCAAGACTATCGTTTCGGATCGGGATGGCCGGTTCACTTCCAGGGAGTGGAGATCCGTGCAGGCTTACTTAGGCACGCGATTGACCTTCAGCACCGCATTCCATCCCCAGATGGATGGGCAGACGGAACGCACCAATCGGACGTTGCAGGACCTCCTGAGGCTATGCATATTGGACCGTGGGGAGCCTTGGGAGAAGCTCTTACCATTGGTCGAGTTCTCCTATAACAACAGCTACCAGTCCAGCATAGGCATGGCTCCATATGAGACATTGTACGGACGAAGGTGCTGGACCCCACTATCATGGGTTCAGGATGAGGATCCACAGGCAATAGTATCGGAGTTTGTGGGGGATACAGATGCTCAGATTAGATTGATCCGAGACAGGATGTTGGAAGCCCAGAGCAGGCAGGCCAAATACTACGATGCGAGGCATCGTCAGGTGGAGATCCAGGTAGGAGACCGAGTTTTCTTGAAGATACGGCCGATGCACGGAGTCTCGCGGGTTCGCGGGCGGAAGAAGCTCAGTCCGAGATATATGGGGCCTTACAGGATCCTGGAGCGGATCAGCCCCTTGACTTATAGACTGGAGCTACCGCCGGAGTTAGTGGGATTGCATGACGTCTTCCACGTCTCCTCATTACGGAGGGCTCTGCTACGGCCAGAGCAGCTAATTCCCATAGCATACGGCCTGGTGGCCTCGGATCGATCAGTCAACTTGGAGCCTATCAGGATCGATGAAACGGTAGTGCGGGTCTTGCAACGTAAGAAGGTTCTGTTAGTCAAGGTTGTGTGGAGGAACCACGGTCAAGAGGAGCATACCTGGGAACCGCAGGACCTGATAGGACAAAAGTATCCGGAGCTGTTCAGTTAGGTATACCTCACAACCTCTCAAGATGTTCAATTTACTTTCCTATCTTAAACTAGTAGGACTAAAATTTCAAAAATAGGGGCTAATCTTTTGTTTATTGGGATCTAGACTTTTCAATTGGACGAATTGGTCTTAGATTTGACTATCACCTTCAAATCTCACATAACAAACATGGCGTCGAGATGTAAATCTTCCGACTCTCATGGGATGTTACAAGTTTCTCTCTCCCCGATAGGAGCCCCCGTAGGCTTAACCTTGATTTCGGGGACGAAATCTTTGTTTTGTTTTTTGGGATTTGTAACATCCCATTTCCAACTAGACCCCTAGAAGTGGTTTTGTTATAACAGAACCCTAGGAAACCCAAGAATTGAAGTCTATCGACCAAGAGTTCGAGTCACGGGATGGTCACGCCCGTGATCGACCCATCACGCCTTTGACCTAGGGCGTGACCCCTTCGACGATCGTCGACCTAAGAAAGACGATCGGCGAGCTCAGAAATTTCAACATGGGCCTGGCATGCCCGTGACCGACCCGTCACGCCCGTGACCTTGGAATGGCGTTGAGTGAGCTGAGCTCACTCAACGCCGTAGTCTGGATGGCGTTGAGTGATCTTAGCTCACTCAACGCCATAAGCTAGACGCGTTGAGTGCACAGACTACACTCAATGCCATCTTAAGTAGGCTGGATGGCGTTGAGTGGGCAGAGCACACTCAACGCCATAAGCTAGACGGCATTGAGTGCACAGACTGCACTCAACGCCATCTTAAGTAGGCTGGATGGCGTTGAGTGAGCAGAGCTCACTCAACACCATAAGCTAGACGGCGTTGAGTGGACAGACTGCACTCAACGTTATCTTAAGAAGGCTGGATTGCGTTGAGTGAGCAGAGCTCACTCAACACCATAAGCTAGACGGCGTTGAGTGCACAGACTGCACTCAACGCCACTTTGAGTAGGCTGGATAGCGTTGAGTGAGCAGAGCTCACTCAACGCCATAATCTGGATGGCGTTGAGTGAGCTGAGCTCACTCAACGCCATAGTCTGGAAGGGCTATATTTTGGATGGCGTTGAGTGAGCAGAGCTCACTCAACGACATATCCTGGATGACGTTGACTCAACGCCGTAGCATGGATGGCGTTGAGTGAGCAGAGCTCACTCAACGCCGTAGCTTGGATGGCTTTGAGTGAGCTGAGCTCAGTCAACGCCATTTTACTTAGACTTTTTTCTGGCGGTTTTAGCTTGGCTGATGGTAAGCTGAACCAGGCCAGTCTGGATAGTGGGCCCGAATGCATGATTAGGCCGTTTCTCTTATAAAGACCCAATTAAGTCTTATTTTAAAAGTGTTGACCGGTCAATGCCACTGATAACTTCTCAAAAAGAAGTTATCTAGCCCAAGTTTTGGACCTTTTCACTCGTTGATCCGGAAGAAAACCGTTTAGTAAAAGTCTAAATATAAGTTAATTCATTTTTTATTTTATTTATGTCTGAATTGGTCTTTTTTCTAGGTATTTGTGCAAGAGAAGTCAAAGAGAACGAATTGGAAGAAGGATTTTGCCAAATATGCTGTTCTGCAGACAAGGTTGCAACCTCCAAAAAAAGGTTGCAACCTCTGGACGAATTTCAAATTTCGAAATTTAAACAAATTGCGCCTTTTGCAAAAATAGAAAGATGCGTCCTCTGGGGAAAGGGCTGGACGTTGTTTTATGGGAGATTCTTCTGAATTTATTGATTCATCATCTTGAGGAGAGAGGGAGTGCTTCATCTAGGGTTTTCAAGGTTCATCATCCTTAAAGGGAGCGGCTAGAGAAAAAGAGAAGATTTTCCGGGCTGATCGAGGAAGCGACTTCAGCGAAGGATTCCTACGGCGCTTAAGTGTTAATTTTCAATATGATTTGTAAGATCTCTCCAACCGTTATGTGTGATTTCTCCGCCGTCATGAACTAAACTCTTTTAATCTTGTATTGTGAAAGTACGTTGTCTTTTGTGTTGATGAGATCTTAAATTTTTCTTTATAAATGATTGATGTATGTCTTTACCGAATCTATAATCTTTATTTGAAAACTTTTGGCCAAGGTTTCGTCATTTTACTACGCTTCATAATTTGAGAGAGGAGTTGCGTAAGTGTGTTATAGATCCGGTATAGTATTTGAAGGGAGAAAGAGATTTCCCCTTAGTATTAGCAATTGTGGTTTTCGATCTTTAAGCGGTACTTGTCTCTCCCGAGGGGGAAATAGAGGCTAGGAATTTCCGATACCGAGAGGTACGGATATTCAATCTTAAAATCGTTGCCAGACGTGTCATCACTCACTATCACAAAGTAATCTTTAAAAGATTCGTCACACTAGACTTCGGAAATCATAATACAAGATTATCTCTTCTAGATCTAAGTACTTTCTCTTAGCCATTCGTAGTCTAATTTCATTCGTAGGCTAATCATAGTTTCGAACAAATCTCCATTTTACTTGACTTGGATTTAAAGAAAAGAAATAATTGGTACTTGCGAGCGCTAAATTCACCACCTCTCCGTGAAAACGAACTTTAATCACTCTTTATTACTTGATCCGGCACGTGCACTTGCGTTATTTTATACATCTATTTCGGACGTATCAAGTTTTTGGCGCCGTTGCCGGGGAGGTGCAAAAGTTTAGCGTGTATTTCTTGCAATATTGGTGAAGCTTTAGTATTTAGAGTTCAAGTCTGTTTTGTTGTTTAGTATAATTTTATTTATTGATATTTGTGATGCAGTGCTTGTTTGTTCTGTTTGTGTATTGTCTATTTTCATTCTGCTTTGTGCTTAGTTTATGTTCAGGTATCGAACGCCGAAATTATTACCTCTGAATCTAGAAATTGAACGGACCTGCAGGCGGAATATAAAAACATTTCAACTAGAACATAATCAACCTGCAACAATGAATCCAAATAATCAAAATGCTAATGTTAATAATAATCAGGAGAATTTAGGACAAGATGGTCAAGTAGAGCAGAATGGCCATCCCGCTGAGGCTAGGAGAACCTGTAGAGAATATAACATGCCTTTTAGGGGAAATCTACATTATAGTATCATTAAGCCCGCCATCGAAGCAAACAACTTCAAAATTGACTCAATTGCGATGGATTTAGTTCAGCAAAAATAGTTTAGTGGACTTAACCACGAGGATCCTAATTCCCACATACGAACCTTCAAGGATGTGTGCGACATATTTAAAATAAATGGTGCATCCGATGAAGCAATTCGTCTCCGCTTATTCCCATTCTCTTTGGATGTAAGAGCAAAGGAGTGGCTAGATTCTCAATATGGACTCACTACTTGGGTAGAAGTGGTGGAGAAATTCTTAGCCAAGTTTTTCCCACCCGCCAAAACCGCTAGGTTAATGAGGGACATAACGAACTTTACCCAAGGGAATGGTGAAACACTTTATGATGCGTGGGAGAGATTAAAGGAGTTGTTGCGTAAGTGTCCTCATTATGGCTTGGCTTTGCACCAACAAGTGTGGACATTCTATAATGGACTCCAAACGCCTACCATGATTCAAGTAGACAGAGCCGCGGGTGGATCCCTCATGGGTAAATACCCTGAAGATGCATATGCGATCTTAGAGAAATTATCCTCTAATAATTATCAATCATTTGAGCGACAAGGACCCTCTTCATCTATGAGTGGTTTATATCAAGTCGATCAACTTAGTTCATTTGCCGCACAAATCACTGCCCAATTTCACTCTATGAATAAGAGGTTAGATGCACTAACATTAAATCATAATCAAATAAACCCACAGGTGAATAGCATTATGACAGCCCCTCTTCCGAACCCATCATTCACGGTTGAACAACTTGCGAATCCCCCTATCCCTAATTATAATGAAGAAATTAATTATATAGGAGGGCAACATAGATATAATAATAATAATAACTTAGTTCCAAATTATTATAATCCGGATCTGCGTAATCACCCTAACTTCTCGTGGAAGAACAATACCGGCGTGGGACACCCGCCTGGTTTTAACTCAAACTCACGTCAAACTCAAAACGTTAATTATAATCAACAAGGACCTTCTAGAAAGTTATCCGATGAGATCCTTATCGAATCCATACAAAGAAACGATGCACGCATTACTAGTGTAGAGGGTTCACTTCGTGTGATTGAGTCTCAATTGGGACAAATCGCGAACGCATTAAGCCTTAGACCTCAAGGGTCACTCCCAATGGATACCACACCGAATCCGAAAGGAGACAATCAACAATGCAAGGCGGTCACTTTACGAAGTGGTAAGGAGTTGGAGAGTATTCCACTAAGAGAGCAAAGTAAGGGTAGTAATGAAAAGGAATTAGAGGAGTTGATTCCTTGTATCCCTAATGAGGGGGCCGTACAAGATGGGAATAGTAATGAACCTGAGGTAGAAGTGTTAGAGAAGAAGGAAGGGCGAATTGATGAAGCTAAGAAGCAAAAAGAAGCTATAATAATTTATCCACCACCATCTTTTCCGCAACGATTAAAGAAAAGCAAACTCGATCAACAATTCCAGAAATTTCTCGAGATTTTTAAGAAGTTGCAAATCAACATCCCATTCGCCGAGGCCTTAGAGCAAATGCCTAGTTATGTGAAGTTCATGAAAGACATCCTATCTAAAAAGAGAAAATTTGGAACAAATGAGACGGTTGCACTCACCCAGGAGTGCAGCACTATCCTTCAAAAAAGACTCCCACCAAAGTTAAAAGATCTGGGGAGCTTTACCATACCGTGTTCTATAGGATACAAATTCGAGGGCAAGGCATTGTGCGAT
The DNA here is from genome assembly GCA_039513925.1 of Platanthera zijinensis. Lineage (NCBI taxonomy): Eukaryota > Viridiplantae > Streptophyta > Magnoliopsida > Asparagales > Orchidaceae > Platanthera > Platanthera zijinensis. The sequence continues at coordinate 58,509,000 of CM077078.1, forward strand.
CTAGGGGCGAGCATCAATCTAATGCCATTGTCGATATTTAGGAAGTTAGGTTTGGGGGAGATTTCCAAAACCTCCATAACCTTACAACTAGCTGATCGGACCTTGGCATACCCAAAAGGGATAGTGGAGGACGTGTTGGTGAAGGTGGATAAATTTATATTTCCGGCGGACTTTGTCGTTCTAGACATGGAAGAGGATAGAGAAGTTCCGATTATTGTAGGAAGACCTTTCCTAGCAACGGGTAGGACTTTGATTGACGTGCATAAGGGAGAGTTAACAATACGGGTGAATGACGAACAAGTCATATTTAACGTACTCAAAGCGTTAAAGTTCCCCCACCGGGCGGAAGATAATATGGAGGTGGTCAATCACGTTTCTATATGCGATTACATGCCTAGTTCACTTTCTGATGAACATGATATTTTGTTGAATCAATTATTAACGGAGGATGACCAATCTGATGATGATGAAGTGATTCAAGAATGCTTACAAGCATTCGAGAAGCAAACTGCTTGGTTTCGTAGGCCGGAACCATTAGAGATGCCTGAGAAATCCTTGTCAGCTAAGCCGTCCATCGTTGAACCACCATCACTTGAGTTGAAACCTCTTCCCGAGCATCTTACTTATGTATATTTAGGGGATGGCGAGACACTGTCGGTCATCATAAATTCAAACTTAACACCTGATCAACGAAAACGACTAATTGAACTACTTAAGCAATTTAAAACGGCCATAGGATGGACTATCGCTGATATCTGGGGGATAAGCCCTTCATTATGTATGCACAAGATCTTTTTGGAGGAGTCATTTCAGGAGTCGATTGAGCCTCAACGCCGCTTAAGCCCGCCAATGAAAGAGGTAGTTAAAAAGGAGATTATTAAGTGGCTAGATGCGGGTATAATATATCCCATCTCAGATAGTCCATGGGTCTCGCCGGTTCAGTGTGTACCCAAGAAAGGGGGGATGACGGTTATAAGGAACGAGAAGGAAGAGATGGTCGCCACTAGGACGATCACGGGGTGGAGGATTTGCATGGACTATAGGAAGTTAAACAAAGCCACCCGAAAAGATCATTTCCCTCTTCCCTTCCTCGACCAAGTCCTAGATAAATTGGCAGGGAATGATTTTTACTGCTTTCTTGATGGATATTCAGGGTATAATCAAATTACTATCGACCCCGCCGATCAAGAAAAGACCACATTTACTTTCCCCTATGGGACTTTTGCGTTTAGAAGAATGCCCTTTGGTCTATGTAACGCTCCGGTTACTTTCCAGCGTTGCATGATTGCCATTTTCTCTGATATTATGGACCAGGGTATTGAGATTTTTATGGATGATTTTTCCATCTTTGGAAAATCATTTGACGCGTGCTTAGAGTGTTTGGAGAAGGTGCTCACACGTTGTGTAGAGACAAACCTAGTATTAAATTGGGAGAAATGCCATCTTATGGTTCGTGAAGGCATAGTGTTGGGTCATCATGTTTCCAGGACTGGGTTGGGGGTGGACAAAGCAAAACTAGATGTGATAGAAAAACTACCTCCTCCCAAGAATGTGAAAATGCTACGAAGCTTCCTTGGACACGCGGGCTTCTATAGAAGATTCATCAAGGACTTCGCGAAAATAGCTAAACCTTTGAGTGGACTTCTAGAGAAGGACGCAAAATTTTCTTTTAGTGATGACTGCTTGAGAGCGTTCGACGAGCTCAAATATCGGTTAACCACCGCTCCTATTGTAGTAACACCTGATTGGGAAGATCCATTGATCGTATCTCTTATGTACGAATGTTATAGTGTACACCGATCACGCAGCGATCCGTTATTTTATGGAGAAGCGAGACTCAAAACCACGTTTGATTCGATGGGTCCTTCTCTTACAGGAGTTTAATGTAGAGATTAAGGATAGGAAAGGAACGGATAACCCGGTTGCGGATCATTTATCTAGGATTGAGATTACAGCTGACAATGCATTCTGAAGTGGAAGAGAGATTTCCTGATGAGCAGTTACTAGCCATTTCGGAGAGTATTACGCCTTGGTATGCTGATGTTGTAAACTATCTAGTGAGCAATATTATACCTTCTGAATTTACATACCCACAACGAAAAAGATTCTTGCACCAGGTGCGGTCATATTTATGGGACGATCCTTATCTGTTCAAGATAAGAGCCGATGAGGTGTTGAGATGTTGCGTTCCTGAGGGGGAGATGCGAACTATCCTAGAAAAATGTCATAACTCACCATATGGAGGTCACTTCATGGGCACTAGGACAGCCATGAAGGTGCTCGAGGCCGGATTCTTTTGGCCTAACCTATTTAGAGACTCCCACTCGCTCGTTAAACAGTGCGATAGATGCCAGCGAGTAGGGAACATACAAAAGAATGATGTAATGCCCATGAACATCATGTTAGAGGTTGAGCTATTTGACGTGTGGGGTATCGACTTTATGGGCCCTTTCGTGAACTCATGTGGAAATGTCTATATACTGTTGGCCGTCGACTATGTATCTAAATGGGTAGAAGCAGTCGCCACGTCGAAGAATGATGCTAAGGTGGTCCTGAACTTCTTGAAGAATTACATCTTCAATAGATTTGGAGTGCCGAGAGCAATACTTAGCGATGGAGGAAGCCATTTCCGCAACGCCCAATTTGCGGCACTACTACGAAAATATGGGGTGACTCATAAAGTCGTATTAGCCTATCACCCCCAAACGAACGGGCTAGCGGAAGTTTCAAATAGAGAAATTAGGAAGATTCTGGAAAAAACGGTGAGTGTTAACCGTAGAGATTGGTCTCAAAAGCTGAACGACGCCTTATGGGCATATCGCACTGCATTTAAAACACCGATTGGATTGACCCCATACAAGCTCGTTTATGGGAAATCATGTCATTTACCTCTCGAGTTAGAACACCGTGCCTATTGGGCGATTAAAAAGATCAATTATGATTTTCAAGATGCAGGAAAGAATCGGCTCTTGCAACTGAATGAATTAGAAGAGATTAGGATGCGAGCCTATGACAATTCAAAAATATATAAAGAGCGTACCAAGAAGTGGCATGACCGACGGGTGAAAGAAAAACATTTCGACCCGGGACAACTAGTCTTGTTGTTCAACTCCCGTTTACGACTATTCCCCGGAAAACTTAAGTCGCGTTGGTCGGGACCTTTCTTGGTCAAAGAGGTGCATCCGTATGGCGCAGTGACAATCATCAACGAAAGTGATGGAACGGAATTTAAAGTGAACGGCGAAAGACTGAAATTATATCTTAGGAAGGACGATGACCGATCGGTGTCGTGCGTGACGCTCCACTAGATCTGTACCGTCCTGCCGGGACGGCAAATTAGGCGCTTGGTGGGAGGCAACCCACCTTCTATTTATTTTGGTATTCGTTTGTGAAAATAAAAATAATAATAATAATATTAATAAAATAAAGGTCAATTTCTGAGGAATTCGAAAAAAAAAGACAAACAAATGACCGGTAGGAGGAATCTGAGAAGCGAAAATGCACAAGTTAATTTCTGAGGTTGCAACCTCAAAAATCGAGGTTACCACTTTTTTATGCTGTTTTGATCTATGAACCAGAGGGAGAACTGCGCAGGGCCCGGTTCAACTGAACCGGCGCCATTCTCGGCCGATCTGTTGAGGTTGCAACCCCAAAATAAAGGTTGCTACCTTTATTTTGCTGCCCGCTGCTCCAACTGGGCTGGTCGACCCGGTATTGCACCGGTTCAATCGAACCGGCGCAATTATTGGCGACATTATTGACCGGTTCGATCTTGATTTCCAAATTAAACAGATTTAATTAACATGATTAATTATAACCCCGGTTTTCCCTTATAAAAAAATCGCATATCATTCCCGATTTCTCGGCTAGGGCAAGAGCGGGAGCGACGATTTCGCAACGGGCGGTGTGGCGATTTCCGGCGGGCTGCTTCGACTGGAGACGACGTCGCCGCTCGTGGACTTCACCTTGAGGAAAGCATCGCGGGCTCCGGCGATCTTCGTCGGCGAGTGAGTCAACGACCACCATCGATGTGAGGAGGCGAGATCTCCTGGAGGTATATCTTTGATCCCTAGATCCAAACTAGTTGACATGTCGAATGTTTCAGTTCTGTGCGTTATCCGTATTGCTTTCGATTTTGGTTAGGGTAGGCTATGTCGTCGAAGAAGAAGGGGAAGGGGAAGGAAGTCGCCCGCCCTAGGGCCAAGTTTCTGAATGAACAGGCCCGCCTTCATTTCCAAGCAATCCAGTCCGTCCCGTTCATATGTGAGCGTGGATTCTTGATGGAGAAGCGTGCGTGGAGCCTGTCCTATGCTGAGCAAATTAAGAGTCTAGAATGGGAGGCCTTCTGTCACCCACGCACTGAAGCAATCTACACTTGGGTCTACGAATTCTACGCCAATGCAGCGAGCGGGGAGGGAGACACAGTTTTGGTTCGAGGAAAGATGGTAGATTATTCCTCCTCGGCCATCAACAACCTATTTAACCTGGATGATACAGCAGATTGTAACTTCAAGTGGATCCAAACTTCTGTTGCATTCAGTGATCTGGCTGCAGCAGTGTGTTGTGTTCCCCAACCGGAGTGGTCGCGTCGATCCCAGAACGTTTTGAGGTCCACTAGCCTATCGAGGGAGGCCAAGGCGTGGTTACTGTTCGTCAATGCCAGTATTTTGCCCACTCGCCACTTAAACTATGTCTCCTTCGATCGCATCACACTTATCTACAGTATTATAAAAGGGCTAGGGATCAATGTTGGGAAACTCGTCTACGATCAATTAACACAGAAAATTAAAGAAGAGAATGTGCGGCATCTTTGGTTCCCCACCACCATTACGGAGCTTTGTCGCATGGCTGGGGTACAACAAGGGGACGGTGATTTGATTAACAAGGTTGGAAAACATCTTACAGAAAGAGTTGTAGAGGTTAACATTAAGGTGGCCGCTGAAACGGGAGAGAAAAAAGCGAAGCTGAGCAAGCTGCGAGGTGAGGAACCTAAGACATCTGCGAAACCCACATCGTCTGCCCCTTTGAAATTGGTAATTGGAAGATCAAAGCATGAGGGGGAATGTGGCTTAGCAACCGAGAATGCTGAGTATATAAAGGCCTACCTCAGATGCCAACATGTGTACTTTGAATCTCGATTTGAGGACATCCGTCAGAACCAGGAAAAACTGATGCATGCGGCCAGAATCTCGGTGGAGACACCCTCGTACCAGCTTCAGTCGCAGTTCGATTCTGAGGGATATCTGCTTCAGAGTGATTGGACACGAGCCGACCCAGCCAAAATTGCTGCAACTGTATCTGACTTAGAGGCCGAGACTGAGACCGAAGACGAGGAAGATGACGACAAAGAGGAGTCAGACGGTAGCAAAGGCGACGAGTAGTTCTCCTCATTTCTGATTGGACATTTTGATGTTTAGGGTGCTGACAAGATTTTATTTTCCTTTCTTTATTTGGTATTTTGATCGAACTGCGATGATATTTGGGACTGTTTTGATATTTTGATGTTGTTAGTCTGGATATGTTGTTTTGACATTTTGACATTCAGGATGGTTGATTCACTCTGGCTATTACTCTATCTGCTTCTGGTACTGCTTTACATTTCGTTTACATCATTTTTCCCTATACATAGATATGATAAACATGTTGGAGGATCCTTACATAACAACTGCTGCATATTACTTGTTTTGAATTATCATTGGACTACTTGTAGTGTCATGTTCTCTTAATGAAGTCATAAAATTGGGGGGATGCCATGAGCTACTTTACATGTTTTTTTTTAATTTTCTTTGTCTAGCCTGTGGTTTGAGTGCCTTGCAGGTTCACCCACCCGGATAGGAGCGATGAACCATCATGAGTCAACAGAGTTTATGAACACAAGGAGGCAGTTGTGGACTCTTTTTCAGCCACCCAAACATCAGGGGAGTTGTTAGATTACATTATTTCGTGCTTTTATTGGCTGCATTATATTTGACCTTCTGCATGTTCTCTTTTCAATCAAGCCTCTCATATTTATCATTATGAGAAGTGAGGTCGCTTTGCTAGGGACTAGCAAAAGGCAAAAGTGTGGAGGTGGGGGTAGTGTGACCCCTACCAATTGGGTGAGGAGTGAAAATATAATTATTTTGATCCTAGTTCTCGAAATCAATAACGAATCATGCAGTCCATGCTGATTTTAATCTACGAGGATAACCGACACTAATGGTTCACATCATTTTGACTTGAAGTTAGCAAGATAAGTCACATCTCTTTTAATATTTCATTTTCTCATATTATCCTTTAAAAAAGGGATCTTCTTAAAAATAGACTTATACGAACTTCTAAAAATAATAATGGAGGGTTAGCAAGAACCGAGTTGGAGATGTAAACCAAGACATTGACCCCCCAACTGTATCCCTTTGAGCTTGATCGTTGAACATTTATGCATGTTACTCCTAGTCGTCTATTTGATGATTCTTAGTGTGCTCTTCATTTACGATTATTTGCTAAAATAAAAATGTGCGAGTCGTAGTAATATGTGGCCCAAGTTTGTTTACACCCACTTGGAATGATCCCAACTATTGACTCTCTTAAAAAAAACTATATATATGAGAATATGTCATAGTCATATGCGGCCTAGGTATGTGCATTCATACCTGGAATGATCCCAACTATGGACTACAAAAAAGGAGGAAAGAAAATAAACCTCATAGTTTGAAGAGTCGCTAAGAATTTTTCATCTAGGAAGACTAGGGAGACACCTTCTGCCATCCATACACATTCTAACCATGCCAAAAGTTACGATGTCTCTTCATACCTAACTACTAAATTTTGTGGAGGTTAACTCAAACACTCGGTTATTCTCACCCCTTCTTAGACATTAAAGGAAGTTCGACGGGAAAGTTGGAGGGAAGTGAACGACTTTAAAGGGTAGCACGCACATCACTAGAAATTTTAATTGAGATTTCTCTTCCATCGAACTAACGAATTGTAAAATGTTTTGAACACTGAATGATCGGCAATTCCTCATATGGTTTAATCGGTACTCTGGACTAGATCTTTTTAAGTTATCTTTGAGAAAAAGGATCATGTGAGCTCTTTGTTAACTATCACCTCACCCAATCCGGAGACTAGAATCTTCTTTGCTAGGGACTAGCAAAGGTTCAAGTGTGGAGGTGTGATAACTTCTCAAAAAGAAGTTATCTAGCCTAAGTTTTGGACCTTTTCACTCGTTGATCCGGAAGAAAACCGTTTAGTAAAAGTCTAAATATAAGTTAATTCATTTTTTATTTTATTTATGTCTAAATTGGTCTTTTTTCTAGGTATTTGTGCAAGAGAAGTCAAAGAGAACGAATTGGAAGAAGGATTTTGCCAAATATGCTGTCCTGCAAAAAAGGTTGCAACCTCCGAAAAAAGGTTGCAACCTCTGGACGAATTTCAAATTTCAAAATTTAAACAAATTGTGCCTTTTGCAAAAATAGAAAGATGCGTCCTTTGGGGAAAGGGCTGGACATTTTTTTATGGGAGAATATTCTGAATTTATTGATTCATCATCTTGAGGAGAGAGGGAGTGCTTCATCTAGGGTTTTCAAGGTTCATCATCCTTCAAGGGAGCGGCTAGAGAAAAAGAGAAGATTTTCCGGGCTGATCAAGGAAGCGACTTCAGCGAAGGATTCCTACGGCGCTTAAGTGTTAATTTTCAATATGATTTGTAAGATCTCTCCAACCGTTATGTGTGATTTCTCCGCTGTCATGAACTAAACTCTTTTAATCTTGTATTGTGAAAGTACGTTGTCTTTTGTGTTGATGAGATCTTAAATTTTTCGTCATTTTACTACGCTTCATAATTCGAGAGAGGAGTTGCGTAAGTGTGTTATAGATCTGGTATAGTATTTGAAGAGATAAAGAGATTTCCCCTTAGTATTAGTAACTGTGGTTTTCGATCTTTAAGCGGTACTTGTCTCTCCCGAGGGGGAAATAGAGGCTAGGAATTTCCGATACCGAGAGGTACGGATATTCAACCTTAAAATCGTTGCAAGACGTGTCATCACTCACTATCACAAAGTAATCTTTAAAAGATTCGTCACACTAGACTTCGGAAATCATAATACAAGATTATCTCTAATACATCTAAGTACTTTCTCTTAGCCATTCATAGTCTAATTTCATTCGTAGGCTAATCGTAGTTTCGAACAAATCTCCATTTTACTTGACTTGGATTTAAAGAAAAGAAATAACTGGTACTTGCGAGCGCTAAATTCACCACCTCTCCGTGGAAACGAACTTTAATCACTCTTTATTACTTGATCCGGCACGTGCACTTGCGTTATTTTATACATCTATTTCGGACGTATCAGCCACATGGCCGTCGGTTTTGAAAACAAGGAGGAGCCACGACAATGGCCGGAAACTGGCGTTCACAGCCATAAATGGCACTTGATGTCGTGGCCCCTTCCCCTCCTCTTTAATGGCTGGATTCAAGTCCTCATGGGGAGAGGAGAAGTTTCCAGCCTCCCTCCAACTACTTCGGGCCGTTTCACCTCCCCTCCACCATGGTCGAAGCATGCTCTTACGGAAGCATTAATGGCTGGACAGCCTATACCTGTCCGCTCCCCATTTCTTCCCTTTAAAAAGGCTCCCTAGACTCAGAGATGAAGTTTCCACCCTGACCCGACGGATTGGAGCTTGTACTGTGCTGTAGAAAAATTCCGGCGATGCCACCACCGCGCCAATGGCATCCCGACGATCTGCACGCCTCCAGCCCGCTAACAAGGTCCTCCCCTCCTCTCTTTCTACGGGTAGATCTTAGAGCTCTTTAGGATTGATAATCAAGCTCAACGGAGCTCAATCGGGAAGGGCTCCTCTTCCTGGATTTTCCCGCAACAAATTCTAGCTTTCGGGTTCGCCGGATTCCGCCTCTCCGGCGGCCGCGCCGCCGCCTGGCGATGGCCACCACCTCAACGGAGGTGGTGGTGGCGGTGGCCGGCCAGGGAGGAGGCTGGATGGCCGACGACAGTGTCTGGAATGCGCTCCAAGTTCGGCCAATCATGGCCCTAGGCTGGAGGAAGAAGACGACCCAGCACTGTTGGATCTGCTTCAAGATCTGTGCTGGATAATTATTCTCTTTCTTTTAAAAATGATTTTCTGGAGTGAAATAACAGTCACTTAGAAAACAATTAAGGAAAAATACTTAGAGGCTCTATGTAAGGAAATCGTCAACATATAATTTGTAGCCCTATGTGTCTACTTTATTTTAAAATTGATTTGGGTCAATTTGATCAAATGGTTTGACCAGGGCACATCTTTTAATGGGATCTATACCTAGAGCTAAGCAGAGATTAAAATGTGTGCCCACCCTTCATCCCTTGTCCAAAGGATCTGAAATTTGGGCAGGGAGTCTAACCTTGCTATACCTAGGGCCTGTCTAAAAATAGGAAGTTTTGGAGAATTTTTTCTATAGTTTTTAGAAATAATTTAATAATCTTAGGGTAAATTAATTAGATGGCTTAATGACTTCCAAACTCTCCCAAATTTTGGTGAATGGTCCCTGGGTTCATCATAAGGATCTGTATAATTTCTCATCTCATTTGGAGATGTTTTAGATTGGAAATGAACAAACCTAAGATTTGCCCTATTAAGCAATTTTTAGGTCAAGAGTGTACTTTGTGATTTGAGTGGTCATATCACCTCAACAGGGGATGAGATTTTGACCACTGACTAGGCATGATTCCTAGCACCCGCTCAAGGATTGTGAGGCTGATCGGGGCAGAATTGCCCTAGGACCCAAGGCCAAACCCTAAGGGTGATCTTTTGAGGGTTGTGAAGGGCATGAGGTCAAATGCGCTTGTATGAGCTTGAAATATGGTAGAGTGGATGCTAGGGTATCCCAAGTCCTCTAGTATTTGTTTTGTAATTTATGGAATAGCACTTTAAGTCCTTATCATATAATTTATAAATTTGCCCCAATAGGCTTTTATTTATAATGATATTTGTGGTTACTTGATCTCCATGAAATTTTGGCAGAGAGTGTTTTACCCTAATATAATTACACTGAAATTTTATTATAAATTTTGGAGGTTTATTTTTAGTACTTTGTTTACAGACTTTTAGTAATGTAATTCTATTCAAAAATTGATTCAGAGATTATATATTGTTGGAAAATTATGTAACTTGATCAGTAGAGTTATGAGATCAACATATTGATGTATGAATTAATTCATAATTTTTAGATGAATATTTGCAAAAGTTTCTTTGTTAAGTTAAGAAAGAGGGTGATATTACTAAATTAGATTTTGAGGTTAATACTCACTGACAAATTTGGAAACCTTGTCAGCATTACTTTTAAGGCATGACAACTATACTTGAATTTTCTTGGAATTTTTGGAAGCTTATTTATAGTGTTTACTTCTCTAAGTGGTTAATTGATGAATATGTTCACAATTAAGGATCAAGGGTTTTAATATGGTAAAATTTCTGAGAGATTTGAATTTACTGTCAAATTACTGCCTAGTATTTTTCATAATTTTGTGGGGCTTTAATCATACCTAAAAAGGGTACTTCATGTTCAAATCACCCATGGTTTAATTTTGGGGGAAAATTAATTAAACACCAAATACATTAGGAAAATTATAAGTTTCTGAACCTAGGCTAATCATGTCATGATAGACTCCCAGTAAATAAATTAAGACTTTTGGATGAATATTTGGAGAAACTCCTATCATGTACATAGTATAGGGTGGTCTACATATAGTAAAACCGCAGAAACTGAACTAGAGTGGGTAATGAATTTGGGGAGATGAAATTTTGGTAGGTTGCTGGTTTGGATAGGGTAAGTTAAATTAAGTTCATTATTGGAAGTCAGGATGAGTAGAGTGTGAGATTGGCTAGTGTTAAGTGGTGTTCGGGACCGACGAAAGATCGTCCACCCCGGTTGGAGAGAAAGAGTCTCAATACACTAGGTTAGATCCAAAGTAATTTGAAAGGGATCGGGTAATGGGTAGAAATCAATAATATTAAATGCCTTGCGAAAGGGAGCTTTGGGCTTCAGCCCATCGTAGTTCCTAGTGCCCTTTGAGAACCCTTCACGGGATATCCGGGGGCAGTCCCGGGCTAACGTAAAACATAGGAATAATAAACTAAAAGAGCAACTAGTATAACTAGGGCTGCACATTCACACTGATGAGTATAAAAATATACAATTTTATTTCATATTAAATATACATATTTATAAATAAAAACCTTAGTTTTTATTATATAAAACTAACTATTTTTATTATATTGTATTTTTTGTTTTAAAATTAAATTTTAAGTTTTTTCTGAAATTTTGTAATTTTTCTTAGGTCACGCCCCTAGGTCACGCCCGTGACCTAGGGCGTGACAGCTCTTTTTAATTCCGTTTTCTGCTATTTTGCTGGACAGCTCAAACTCAGGAAATCGTTGGTCACGCCTGCTGAACACGCCCGTGCCAAAGGCGACACGCCCGTGACCTAACCAAGTTCTATCCAGAAGTCCAGCAAGCTGCCGCGCTGTCGCCACGCCCCGTGCCACCTGTTGAATTACATGCATGACACGCCCGTGACCTATTGCGACACGCCCGTGACCAGTTCAAGTCTATCCAAATCTCCAGCTGGCTTGCCACCTGTCCCGACAGCCTGTATGTCACGCCCGTGACCCTGTCACGCCCTACCCGACACGCCCGTGTCAGGGGGCGTGTCACCTGAAATTTTTTCTATAAATAGGCCGGCAGGGATTTGTAAATTCAATTGAACTCCAGCAGATTCCTTAAGAACTGTTAGGACTCCCCAGCTCTCTGACAAGGAACTGGTAGTAGCTTCCAAGTATTCTAAAGTTCTGTAAGTTGTAATTTTTCAGCTTTATTTTCAGCTTTTTAGAAAGTTGTAATATTTTCGGACTTTATAAAATAGACTTTTTCAATTTCAATTCTGAGTACTTTACTGCTTTCTTTTACTTTATATTTTTTTATACTATCCCGAATGAAAGGCGAAGCTCTGCTTATGTCCTGGATTAAGATAGTGTAAAACTGCTTTCAAATCTATTTTCAAAACCCTATTCTTTCATACTATCCCGAATGAAAGGCGAGGCGAAAGCCTAAGTCCTGGATTAAGATAGTGCGGAAGCGCTGCAAAATTTTACTACCCTATCTCAACAACAAAGGTGAAGCGAAAGCTTAAATCCTGGATTGAGATAGATAGGTAGATATTATTTTCTGTACTTTATACCGCCCCCATCCTGAGAAGAGGCTAAGAACCCTTAGCACTTGGTCAAGATGAGCTCTGGGCTGGATACTATTTTCAACTATTTCAACTCTACTTTCTAGTTATTCTAACTAGGGTTTTCTTAATTGATCATATACCAGGTGACGAGACACTACGTTTACGTTAACCCGTTTAAACGCAAGCCTTCCCGGTCGTACTTTCGAGTCAGTGATGCTACCACAGGAACCCTCTCGTTAAGTTAGATAATTAAGAAATAAAGTTGTTCTTTAATAGGCGAATTAATATCCGCTCAAATTAATTCTGAAATCAAGGACTAAACTCTAAGTCCCTATCTTAATAAAATCACGTATATTTATTTTTCTATCTTTAGTTTTTAAAATATAAACTCCACTCTTTTCGTTCGATAAAATAATAGTCAGTTCTAAAAAGTAGAATAATTAACACCGATCCCAGGAAAAATACGACCTTGATATTTTCTACAAAATACTATACTCCTATGCGATAGGTACTCTTGCCTTAATCCACAGGATATAAGTAAGTAAAAAAGAGATAGACTTATATACGTAAAAGATTATATAAAACCAAATCTATCTTCTTTAAAACAAACTTTACTTATCAAGCTTTTTGGCGCCGTTGCCGGGGATTAGTTTATTTGTGTTAATATTTGAAAATAAAAGAACGCTATTAATTTTATCTTTTCTTTTTCTTGTTATTTAAAAACTTTAGTTTTTATAAAAATAAAACAAAAATAAAATTCCCTGAATTTAAAACTTTGTTTTTATAAAACCTAAATTTTTATTAACAAGTTTATTAACCACTAACAAATTCTAACAGAAAAACCTAACCAACTAATTTAACGTATTTTATATAAAACTTGAAAAAAAAAATAGTTTATAATAAAAAACCTGCTTTTATTATAAAACTGCTTTTATAAAAAAAACTTGTTTTATATAAAAAACCTGTTTTTAGTTATTTTCCGTTTTACGTCTTTTTGGTGTGTTTGTATTTGTAATTTTTTTTTCTTAGTTTTTTTTTACTTACTTAAGTTTTTTTTTTATTTTTTTTACAAAAAGCCTTTTTTTAGTGTATGACCCGTGGAACTCCATCTGATTTAACTCTTGGACTTGATCCTGAAATCGAACGCACCTTTCGCAGGCGCCTCCGATCTCTGAATCAAGAGCTCGTGTTAAATCTGGAAGAGTCCGTAGGCACCGCACACGTTCAAGAAATGGCAGCAGAGCAACAACAAATGCCAGAGGTGGTCCCCCAAAGGACCATGTCTTATTATGCACGACCTAATTTAGATGACACCGGGTCTAGTATCGTTCGTCCACCAATTGCTAATAATAACTTCGAGATTAAATCGAGTATAATCCAAATGATTCAAAATTCCGTTCAATTCGATGGATTGCCCGATGAAGATCCAAATACGCACTTGTCAAATTTCTTATAAATCTGCGACACATTTAAGATAAATGGCGTCACTGATGATGCCATCCGTCTTCGCTTATTTCCTTTTTCATTACGAACGAAAGCCAAGCAGTGGCTAGGTTCTCTCCCCAGAGGATCTATCACCACTTGGGCTGAAATGACCGAAAAATTCCTTACAAAGTATTTTCCACCTGCAAAAACCGCACGTCTGCGTGCGGATATTTCTTCCTTTGTGCAAGGCGAGTCCGAGTCTCTTTATGAGACTTGGGAACGTTTTAAGGAATATTTACGTCGGTGTCCACATCACGCACTGCCAACTTGGCTCCAGGTACAAATATTTTATAATGGTTTGAATATTCAAACCAGACAAGCCATTGATGCTGCCGCTGGGGGCACGCTCAATAACAAAACCCCCGAGGCCGCTCAAACCCTCTTTGAGGAAATGGCCATGAACGCGTACCAGTGGAATGTGCCAAGGTCACACCCTAAACAAGCTGGGATATATGAGCTCGACACTTCTTCTACTTTAGCACTCCAAGTAGAAAATCTAACTAAACAATTGGCTGGAATATCTGCTTCCTCCGCCACTACTTGGAATCCGAATAATAATATAATTGAAGAAATCGATTATATGGGGAACTCTTATAGACCTTCCTATAATCCTAATATGAACTTAAATAATAATTCTTATAATCCAGGATATAGGAACCATCCTAATTTTTCGTGGAGCAACCCCAATAATGCTCAACGCCCTCCGACTGCAAATCCAATTGGATTTGCACCGCAACCCCCACAACCACAAATACCACCACCACCACCAAATCAATTTAGGCCAACCCCGATAGAAGACATATTTACGAAATATGTCAGTATTAATGAGTCCAATATCCGGAACTTGACCGGATCAATTAAAAATTTAGAAACACAAATTGGACAAATATCAAAAATGCTATCGGAACGCCAACCTGGTAATTTGCCAGGAAATACGGAACCAAATCCGCGGGATACTGACCATTCCAGTAACCCAAGTTGACAAGCCGTCCAACTACGAAGTGGCAGGGAGCTACCACCACCCGTTAGGGTAGAAAAAGAAGCTAAGGTTAGCCTTCCTACACCACTTCCCGTTACGACTCTGCCTCCTTAACCCCCGCGAATTTCTTCCACACATGTTGTTTTACCTTATCCATCCAAACTAAAAGATGAGCGAGAAGATGAACAATATAAAAATTTTCTAAAAATGCTAAAACAAATTCAAATCAATATACCTTTCTGCGAGGCAATTGTACAAATGCCTAAATACGCAAAATATTTAAAAGCGTTATTTTCAAATAAAAAGAAACTCGAAGATATTTCGAGAGTTTTTCTTAATGCCGAATGTTCAGCCGTTTTATTACATAAATTACCCCCAAAATTAAACGATCCGGGACGATTTTCTATCCCGTGTCTTTTCGGTAATCTATTAATAAAAGATGCGTTAGCAGATTTAGGTGCTAGCATAAATTTAATGCCCTACTCGCTCTTTCAAAAACTAGGATTAGGTAACCCCAACCCAACTAAAATGAGCATCCAATTAGCAGATCATTCTATTAAATATCCAGTAGGGATAGTAGAGGATGTTCTGGTCAAAATAGACAAGTTTATCTTCCCGGTAGACTTTGTTATTCTTGACATAGAGGAAGACGCCGATGTTCCCATAATTCTCGGTCGTCCTTTTCTCGCAACCTCTCGCGCGATAATAGACGTAAGTAACGGTAGACTTCTCTTACGAGTAGGAGATGACGAAGTTACTATCGATATAGATCCCTCTATGAAAAACTCTTTAATAAATGACGATTCCTGCTACCTTGCGGAAGCCTCTTTTGAGGAAAATGGTTTTCCCTATTCTGATTTATTTTCAATAACTGTAGAAGAATCGGACTTGGCAGACTTACCCATTTCAAATGAAATGCCTACCGATGACCCTTTAGAACCTTTTATATCTTTAACTTCTACAACTTTAAAAACTCCAACTTCATATGAAAAACCACCAACCCTCGAGCTGAAAACACTTCCTGCACATTTAAAATACGTTTTCCTTGAGGCCGAATCTAAACTCCCTGTTATCATTTCTGCCGAATTAAATGATAAGAAAACGTCTGAATTAATAGAAGTGTTAAAACAACATCGCCGTGCATTAGCATGACAAATTTCTGATATCCAAGGACTCAACCCATCTTTTTGTACACATAAAATATTTTTGGAAGATAACCCTCGTAAATCTATCCAGCCCCAACGACGTTTAAATCCTAATATGAAGGATGTCGTAAAAGCTGAAGTAATGAAATTATTAGACGCAGGAATTATTTATCCAATCTCAGATAGCACATGGGTTAGTCCCGTACAAGTCGTCCCTAAGAAGGGCGGTATAACGGTAGTACCAAACGCTAATAATGAACTAATTCCAACACGTACTGTTACGGGTTGGAGGATGTGCATCGATTATCGAAAATTAAATGATGCCACCCGTAAAGATCACTTTCCACTACCGTTTATAGATCAAATATTAGAGCGACTCTCGGGTCACTCATATTATTGTTTTCTCGATGGTTATTCAGGGTATTTACAAATTCCTATAGCCCCTGAAGATCAAGAGAAAACTACGTTCACTTGCCCCTTTGGTACTTTCGCCTATAGGCGAATGCCATTTGGACTTTGTAATGCGCCAGCTACATTTCAAAGATGTATGCTAGCTATTTTTGGCAAGTTAGTAGAGGACGTTATGGAAGTATTTATGGATGACTTCTCCGTATTTGGAGACTCATTCCATACGTGTTTAGATAACCTCGCTCGTGTTCTTCAACGCTGTGAAGACACGAATTTAGTGTTGAACTGGGAGAAATGCCATTTTATGGTCCGCGAAGGTTTAGTTCTCGGTCATAAAATTTCTTCCCAGGGAATCGAGGTAGATAAGGCCAAAATAGAAATAATTGAAAAACTTCTTCCTCCAACAAATGTAAAATCTATTCGAAGTTTCTTAGGCCATGCAGGTTTCTATAGACGGTTCATTCAAAATTTCTCTAAAATAACAAAACCGTTAACTCATTTATTAGAAAAAGAAGCCCCATTTATATTCGATAGTGAATGCTTAGTAGCATTCAATATTATTAAAGATAAACTTATCAACTCTCCTATTTTAGTTGCCCCAGACTGGTCCTTTCCTTTTGAGATCATGTGTGATGCGAGTGATTATGCGGTAGGAGCTGTCTTAGGACAACGAGTAGACAAATATTTTCATCCTATCTATTATGCAAGTAAAACTCTCACATCTACACAAACCAATTACACGACCACGGAAAAGGAACTACTGGCGATTGTATTTGCATTTGATAAGTTTAGATCCTATATTACACTATCGAAAGTTATAGTTTTTACGGATCATTCTGCTTTGAAATATTTACTAACAAAGGCAGATGCCAAACCCCGTTTATTACGTTGGATTCTCTTATTACAAGAATTTGATTTAGAGATCCGAGATAAGAAAGGCGCAGAGAATTTAGCAGCCGATCATCTTTCTCGACTAGAGAATGCTGCAACAGATACACTCGTGGAAGCCGACATCGAAGATAAATTCCCTGAAGAAAGTCTCCTCGCCCTCGAAAAGGTAACAAACTCTTCTACTCCTTGGTTCGCAGACTTGGCTAACTATTTAGTAGCCCGAGTCCTTCCAAAAGCTTTTTCATTTCAAGAAAAGAAGAAATTCTTTTCTGACTTGAAAAACTACTTTTGGGAAGACCCGTATTTATTCCGAGTCTGTGCCGACCAAGTAATTCGAAGATGTATTTCGAACGAGGAAGGACTAAAAATACTACGGCACTGCCACGAAGGACCAACCGGCGGACATTATCAATCCAACCGGACTGCACGTAAAGCCCTTGAAGCAGGTTTCTTTTGGCCTACTTTATTCAAGGACGCTCAAAAATTGGTAAGCGTTTGCAACCGCTGCCAACGGTCAGGTAACATTTCCCGTCGGGACGAAATGCCCCAAAACTTTTACTTAGAATGTGAAATTTTTGATCTGTGGGGCATAGATTTTGTAGGCCCTTTACCTCCTTCTTTTAAAAATCGTTATATCTTAGTAGCGGTCGATTACGTTTCACGATGGGCTGAAGCGCAAGCTTTACCCACCGCTGACTCGAGAGTCGTCGTTAAATTTCTGAAAACCTTATTTTCGCGTTTTGGCACGCCTAGGGCAATAGTTAGCTACCGAGGTACTCACTTTTGTAACACCCAGATGGCTAAAGTGTTAGCCAAATATGGAGTTACTCATAAACTCGCTACCGCTTATCACCCCCAAACAAGCGGCCAAGTGGAGGTAGTCAATAGAGAACTAAAGCGCATATTAGAAAAAACTGTAGATACCAATCGAAAAGATTGGTCCCTCAAATTAGATGATGCACTTTGGGCCTACCGTACAGCATTCAAAACTGCGATCGGTTGTACACCTTATCGTCTAGTATATGGAAAGGCATGTCACCTACCTGTAGAATTAGAACATCGCGCATACTGGGCGCTAAAATTTCTTAACTTAGATACAAACTTAGCCGCCGAACAACGTAAATTTCAACTCAATGAACTTGAGGAATGGCGTGCAAACGCCTATGAAAATAATAAATTTTATAAAGAGCGATCTAAGTTTTATCATGATAGGAAAATTAAATTTCCAAAATCTTTTTCACCAGGTGATCTTGTCCTACTATATAACTCACGCCTTAAATTATTTCCAGGAAAATTAAAATCCCGATGGACCGGACCCTATACTGTTAAACAAACCTGGCCATATGGGACCGTTCTTATTTCTCACCCTGAACTAGGAACTTTCAAAGTAAACGGGCACCGTTTAAAACTATATTTTACTGGGGACCCTTTTCAAAAAGAACCTGAAACCCTAACACTTCTCCATAACCTCGAAATATAAATTCCTTTGTATATTTCCAT
This sequence comes from Platanthera zijinensis, assembly GCA_039513925.1. Lineage (NCBI taxonomy): Eukaryota > Viridiplantae > Streptophyta > Magnoliopsida > Asparagales > Orchidaceae > Platanthera > Platanthera zijinensis. The sequence goes on from CM077078.1 coordinate 58,527,617, forward strand.
CTTTTATGCTTTTGTATATTCTGTACATATTTTTCACTTCATACATATGCCTAACATAAGTATGGGGGTGCTTTTTAGCTGCAAGTTATTTTCACTTTTATGATATTTCTTATATGTTTTCAATAAAAGTATTGTTTATTTTAGTACTCACCAAAACAATTCAAAATTTTCAAAACCATACTATGTAAATATATTCCAAAAATTTGAGTTGATCGAAAATGCAAATTATTCAATTTTCAATTTTACTACTCCTTCTCAGAACTAGATAGATATAAATATCCGGAATAAATTTGTAAAATCTTATCTTGTAAATTTCATTACAATCAGAGTTATTATTTTAGCAAGCCTGCTTTCAATATCAAAAGAAATACATATATATACAATAGAAGCAAACATATTATGTTCACCAAACAATTATAGACTGTAATTATCCTTACTCCATTCTTAACGAAATATAAGAAATACAAACTATTATAGTTGCTCTCAAAATTTTTTATCTAACTCTTGAATATTTATTTATTTTTTACTTGGCATGTTTTCTTACGCAAGCAAGTATCTAGGAGTATGTGCTCCTAGTAAAAGAAAAGATCTTATGTCAATGGGAATAAGATTTCATTCCGTACACATAGGCATCCAATAAATATGAAAAGATTATATGGAAAGGAGTATGTGCTCCTCTAAATATACATTGGATTCAATTAAAAACTCAAGTATGCTTTGTAATTTTTTGCCACTTTGGAATTACATTCCTTAGTAGTTATAACAACGCATAACTTAGATAAAAAGATGATAGAATACAAAAATCTATCACTTCTACAAAAACCTATTGTATAGGTAAAATTCCACCCTTCCAAAGTTGATATTCTATTTTTGTTTAAAATTTTGAGAGAGCATAAATAATAGAATGCATATTTCCAATATATCTCGTATAAAGACATAGTAATCATAAAGCCAATCTATCCTTGTTATATCTGATTTTAATATATGCTTACTATTTGTTTTCAAAAACTTTTATGGCTATAAATTCTAACTCTGGTATCAATGATATGTACGATAACATTCAAATCTTTCTTCACCGGATGTTTATACCTATTTTATCTTGACGAATTAAATTGATAGTAAATAGAAAATTTATTAACCTTGTAAAAATACTCAACTCTATTATTGCTCTGGAATAGCAAAATCTAAGTATGGGGGTATTTGATGAGTATAAAAATATACAATTTTATTTCATATTAAATATACATATTTATAAATAAAAACCTTAGTTTTTATTATATAAAACTAACTATTTTTATTATATTGTATTTTTTGTTTTAAAATTAAATTTTAAGTTTTTTCTGAAATTTTGTAATTTTTCTTAGGTCACGCCCCTAGGTCACGCCCGTGACCTAGGGCGTGACAGCTCTTTTTAATTCCGTTTTCTGCTATTTTGCTGGACAGCTCAAACTCAGGAAATCGTTGGTCACGCCTGCTGAACACGCCCGTGCCAAAGGCGACACACCCGTGACCTAACCAAGTTCTATCCAGAAGTCCAGCAAGCTGCCGCGCTGTCGCCACGCCCCGTGCCACCTGTTGAATTACATGCATGACACGCCCGTGACCTATTGCGACACGCCCGTGACCAGTTCAAGTCTATCCAAATCTCCAGCTGGCTTGCCACCTGTCCCGACAGCCTGTATGTCACGCCCGTGACCCTGTCACGCCCTACCCGACACGCCCGTGTCAGGGGGCGTGTCACCTGAAAATTTTTTCTATAAATAGGCCGGCAGGGATTTGTAAATTCAATTGAACTCCAGCAGATTCCTTAAGAACTGTTAGGACTCCCCAGCTCTCTGACAAGGAACTGGTAGTAGCTTTCAAGTATTCTAAAGTTCTGTAAGTTGTAATTTTTCAGCTTTATTTTCAGCTTTTTAGAAAGTTGTAATATTTTCGGACTTTATAAAATAGACTCTTTCAATTTCAATTCTGAGTACTTTACTGCTTTCTTTTACTTTATATTTTTTTATACTATCCCGAATGAAAGGCGAAGCTCTGCTTATGTCCTGGATTAAGATAGTGTAAAACTGCTTTCAAATCTATTTTCAAAACCCTATTCTTTCATACTATCCCGAATGAAAGGCGAGGCGAAAGCCTAAGTCCTGGATTAAGATAGTGCGGAAGCGCTGCAAAATTTTACTACCCTATCTCAACAACAAAGGTGAAGCGAAAGCTTAAATCCTGGATTGAGATAGATAGGTAGATATTATTTTCTGTACTTTATACCGCCCCCATCCTGAGAAGAGGCTAAGAACCCTTAGCACTTGGTCAAGATGAGCTCTGGGCTGGATACTATTTTCAACTATTTCAACTCTACTTTCTAGTTATTCTAACTAGGGTTTTCTTAATTGATCATATACCAGGTGACGAGACACTACGTTTACGTTAACCCGTTTAAACGCAAGCCTTCCCGGTCGTACTTTCGAGTCAGTGATGCTACCACAGGAACCCTCTCGTTAAGTTAGATAATTAAGAAATAAAGTTGTTCTTTAATAGGCGAATTAATATCCGCTCAAATTAATTCTGAAATCAAGGACTAAACTCTAAGTCCCTATCTTAATAAAATCACGTATATTTATTTTTCTATCTTTAGTTTTTAAAATATAAACTCCACTCTTTTCGTTCGATAAAATAATAGTCAGTTCTAAAAAGTAGAATAATTAACACCGATCCCAGGAAAAATACGACCTTGATATTTTCTACAAAATACTATACTCCTATGCGATAGGTACTCTTGCCTTAATCCACAGGATATAAGTAAGTAAAAAAGAGATAGACTTATATACGTAAAAGATTATATAAAACCAAATCTATCTTCTTTAAAACAAACTTTACTTATCACACACACCTCGGTAGTTAGGGAGGTAGATTAGGTTGGTTTGATTGTCATTAAGTCGGTAGTTTCTGAAGGTAGATTCACGGACGGGACAGTCTGGGGAGCCGAGGGCTCGAGGGTTTAAATATATAATAAGGTGGTGGGTCTTCGGTATTTGACTGTCATTCACACCGACATCGGTACGTAGACTCGGTAGTTTGGGACACTTAGCCAAAGAAAGTCTGGTGGATACAACCAGCATTAGTACGCGGATACTCTAGGTTGTGTTCTTCTAGGGGCGTACGAAAGGGCTAGGCCCGGTAGTGTGGATACCCGCCTAGGAGTGGGGGGCCCGACCCACTGTCTCTGTTTGCCACTACGGAGGTTCCTTGGAGTGAAGCTAGCTGCCCGAACAGGGGGAACTAAAGGTCTGTGCGCATAGAGTCGTGTGCGTGAGTTGCACTTACATGGATCATGACATAACATATCACTACACTCATGTTTGCATACATCCGACACCCCAACGTATAAATCGGTATGAGACTTTTTATACGATGGGAGCCTTGCAGAAGACCCCTTCACTTATAAGTTTGTATGTGCATTCATATAAGTTAAGGTTATTTACTCACATGTTTTCTGTTTGTTTTCATATATATATTGATTTACTACATGTTTACCTTACTGCTCACTATTTTAGAACTGCTAGATGTACCGTTCATACTTAGCTGCTTAAACTATATATATTTTTTGTTAGCCTAGTTCCGCTGTCACCCGCCTTGCTTATTCTCCACCTTTTTAATTTCCCTTTCCTCCTCTCCGCTCGGTGCTTAGGAGCCGTGAGGGAAGGGGTAGGGTATGATATGGCTTAGTCTTTATGACTAATGGTTTTAGAACCACAACATTACATGAGCTCCGGATGGGAGACAGGGGCCAGCAGTCCAGGGACCAGCACCAGCGGAGTACGGTGCGTATGGAGGTGGGCCAGTCTAGTTCCGGAGCGCCTGTGACCAGCTCCATGAGTGTTTAGTATTTTTATAGATTTCGCGATGAGTGATTTGTAGTGAGGACTCTGATGTACCGGGCTGAGCCCGCTTATATAATTCATCTGTACTATTCTTTTGCAGTACTTTCTACTTTCTATATATTAATGGACTTGCTATGATTTTATTCGTATATGATTATGTGGACATGTTTACATTCAGTATATTGACTTACTTCTCTCTCTTTGTGATCAAAAAAGGCCGGCAGAGTTGGCGTTTTGTAGTGGCGGCCTCCCCGAGTATTGGTGCCACCGCAAAGCGGCAATTCTGGGCATAAGACCCCGATGGTTGAAAAAGAAAAAAAAGGGGGTCTTACAGCCTGAACAAGCAACCAATGATGAGCAGTTCGTTATCATTCAGGCTTATTTTGATCATACCGCAATACTTCAACAGTCATTCTTGGACATTTTTCAAATCCACTCCCACGGCTTTTTCCCTAAACCATAACTTTTTACTCCCAGCTCTCATTCAACTACTACTTTTTGACTAACTATTGTAAAAATCGCAAGTTTAGACTTGTGTAACCAATCTTTTTATTTAAATATTGTATTGTGTTTCTATTAGTGGATCCCGATCGATTTTAAGCAAAGCCGCGAGCCCTACTCGCGCAAATTAGGTAATACTGTGCATGCGGTTTGAATATGAAAGCTATTCACCGAACCTGCCTTTCTATGACACAACATCGTCAGGGTATGCCACCCCCACCCCCCCGACGACTAAGCCGCGGGCGATCCTCATGCAAACTAAGTCGCGAACCCCACTCGCATAAATTAGGTAAGACTGCGCATGCGGTTTGAATACAAAATTTATTCACTGAACCGGCCTTTCTATGTTACGACATCATCAGGGCCTGCCCCCTCATGACTTAGCCGCGAGTGATCCTCATGCAAACTAAACTGCGAGCCCCACTCACGCAAATTAGGTAAGACTGCGCATGCGGTTTGAATACGAAAGCTATTCACCGACCCTGCCTTTCTACGCCACGACATTGTCAGGGTTTGCCCCCCTCCCGATTAAGCCGTGAGCGATCCTCGTGTAAACTAAGTCACGAACTCCACTCGTGAAAATTAGGTAAGACTGCGCATGCAGTTTGAGTGGGCAAGCCTTTCACCAGCCTCCCTTTCTACGCCACGACCTCGCCAAGGCCTGCGCCCCCTCGCGATCGACTAAGTCGCAAGCAACCCCTCGTGCAAACCAAGGTACAAGTTGCGCATGCGGTTTGAGTATGGAATGTCGTACTAAACTTGAGCTTTATGCCTAGACTCTTCTGTACTAGCCACTAGTCCTTGGACATAAACCGTCCATCGTGATCAATAACAATGCTCTTTATAATCTCATGCAACCACACAACATTACGTACATACAATTCTACAAGCTCTTCCATGCTGTCCTCCTTCCGATTCGAAATGAAGTGAGCCACCTTCCACCAAATCACATCATTACCCTGCTGCGACCGAGGAAAATCATGCACAGATCCCATGGAGATGTCTTCAAATTTCCATTCAGGTATAAAAAGATATTTCAAGAACCCGCCCAGCCTTTGACACTCGGCTTTCACTAAGGCACAAGTCTGACACCGACTCACGTGCAAGGCTACATCCTATTTCATCTCAGGCCACAGAAAGGAATTCTTCTAATCCAAGTATATCTTTGTACTTTCTGGATGAATGAAGTATATTGTAAAGTGAGCCTCAAACATCACCTCCTCACGGAGCTTGCCAAAATGCGGAATACACACCCTTTTATTCCTTTTTAAGAGTCCACCGACCATCTCCAAAGCACTACCCTCGCTTTGCAGAGCTTCCAACACGAACCGTTGAAACTCTTAAACCCCACTGGTGGTCTCCCGAATCTGATCAGCTAAATCACATTGCATCTCTATCCAATTTAACCGAGCTGCGCTAGACTCACCTCTAGCCACACAAACCATGTTGAGAGACTCAAAGTCTCGTACCAACTACTCGTCATACACTTCAATCCAGTTCTCTTGCCCAGAATACTTCCTAATCAAGGCGTCAATCACCAAATTGGCCTTTTCGGGTGTATACTGAATCACCACATCATAGTCCCCAAGGAACACGAGTCACCTACGCTGTAGCATATTTAAATCTTTTTGATTTAAATGATACTTCAGGCTCTTGTGATCCGTGAAGATCTCCACTTTTTCACCATAAACGTAGTGCTGCCACAACCTCAACACAAAGATCATCACCGCCAACTCCAAATCATGGATGAGATAATTCTACTCATGGGGTTTCAACTGCCTCAAACTAAAGGATATCACATTGTCACGATGCGCTAGCACGCAACCCAAACCGCAACCCGACGCGTCGTTGCAAATCTGGAATCCTTCACTCCCCTTAGGAAGACTTAAGATTGAATCCAACATCAATCTTACTCTTAAGGTTACAAACGCTCGATCACACTCCTGCGTCCACACAAACTTCTTGTCCTTGCAAGTAAGAGAGGTGAGGGGAAATGCCACCCATGAAAAGTTCTCAACGAACCTCCTGTAGTAACCATGTAGTCCAAGGAAACTCCTGACCTCCACCATAGTTATCAAAATAGGACAATCTCTAATGGATTCAACCTTTGCTGGATCCACTACCACCCATTCACCACTAATCACATGGCCCAAGAATGCCACCCTCTCCAACAAAAACTCACATTTTGAGAACATAGCGTAAAGCTAGTTCTCCCTCAGAATCTACAAAACCATCCTCAAATGAGTCTCATGCTCCTCTTCTAACTTTGAGTATACATGGATATTATCAATGAACACCACCATGAATGAATCCAAGTACTGCTGAAACACTCGATTCATCAAGTCCATGAATACCAATGGTGCATTCGTCAAACCAAACGACATCACCAAAAACTTGAAGTGGTCATACCTCATACCAAACACTATCTTGGGTATGTATTCTTCCTTGATACACATCTAGTAGTACCCTGATTTCAGGTCCAACTTGGATTACACCACCGACCCTACCAGCTGGTCGAACAAGTCATCTATCCGTGGGATCAGATACTTATTCTTGACGGTCAACTTATTCAACTCACAGTAATCTATGCACAGTCGCATGCTACTATCTTTCTTCTTTACAAACAACACCGATGCGTTTCAAGACAAAGAGTTAAGATTAATGTACCCTTGCTACAATAACTTCTGTAGATGTACTTTAAGCTCGGCTAGCTCCTTTGGTGTCATCCTAAATGAAGGACATGACACTTGCCTAGCACCTGACACCAATTCAATCATGAAATCAATCTCCCGCTGAGGAGATGCTCCTGGAAGCTCCTCGGGAAACATATACTCAAACTCTATCACCACCAACACTTCTCTAATTGTCAACTTCGTAGAGTGAACCTCCAGCAAAGCTACGAATGCTACACCTCCCTGGTTTACTGCATGCACCAATTTTATGGCCAAAATCAGGGAGCAGGTCACTCCACTAAGGCCCTCAAACTTGACTTCTTCTTTTCCCTCTCCTCAGGGTCACCACCTTTGATAGGAGTTTAATACTGGCCCGATGCTATGCAATCCAGTCCATCCCCAAGATCACCTCAAACTCGGCTAACGGTAGAATTCTCGGTATCAACACGAAGTAGACTTTGTCCAAACTCTAACCCATATACCCTTTCTTTTTAGTAGTCATGAAAGACACATTAGGCATGCACACCCTAATCTTTGTATCCTCTGCAAAGGGCTCAATCCCAATTCTCTGGATAAAGCTTTCCACGAGGAAGGAGTCTGAAGATCCTATGTTGAACAACACTCTAGCAGGGTAGCCAAAAACTAGCACAAATACTAGTATACATGCAACAAACACAAAAGGTCGCAATTAGTTTTAAGCTAACAGATGAGCTTAAACTTTTCATACCTGTCATCACATCGGGCTGACAAATTGCTTCCTACTGCCCAAGATTGTAGGTCCTTTCCTACACTGGAGGGAAACATAAAGCATTTGACTCTGCTACCTTCCCTTTGTTTGCATAACTAGGACCAAAGCGCACTGACTACTCCTGCCTCGGTTCCGGCTCAGCACCACCCTCAGTACAATTTCGAGCTATGTAGCCTATCTTGCCACACTTGAAGTACGTCGATGGTATGCTGAAACGAGACTCTCCCAACGTAACACCACTCTTCTCTCCCAACCTAAAAAGATAAGGTTTCTTCTTACACTTACTCCCTTCTGAATTTCACTGAAATTGAGAAGGTTTTCCTTCTCCCTACTTGGCCGTAAGACCCTTACGACACTGAGTCTGCTCCATATTACTTTACAAGGTCCCAACGGCCTCGACCAACTCATTGAATCTTGCATTCTTCAAGGTGACGAGTGATTGGCTCAAGTTCATAAAAAAGGTTATCACTCTCTTCTTCATCTGTCATGGTCGTCCCCACATAGTGACCCGGCCAGCTGAGTAAACTCCTGCAAGTACTTATCCACCGTCTTGTCACGCAACACTAAGTACAGGAGCTGCCTTTGAAGTGCCAAACCCGTCTAAGTGGAGATGTACCGCTTCATAAAGGCATTCACAAACTCATCCATGGACGAGGCATGCCCAGGAAACTGACGACCACTATGGTTCACCCACCATAACTTTGTGTCACCTTCCATCATGAAGGCCGCAAACTAGGACCGCTTATCCCCCGGTTTCTCTGCCGCTCTCAAGAGCTCCTGAATCCTTGCAACCAATCTTTGGCATCCGTTGGAGTGCCGGTTACCTTGAACGTTAGTGGATGGAAACTCAAAAAATACCTCATCTGATGATCTCCTTGCCCATCAATAACCCTCTCAGGTATCGGCTCTTACAGCCTGGCCCTCCCTCAGGTATGACATGCATCACACCCCGCGTAATTGGAGTCATCACTTGAGCAACCAGTGCAATAACTCGAGGTGTCATCGTCGCTTAGGTTGTTACTATTGCCACTGCTAGCATGCGATAGAAATCGGTCGGGGACACCCCCATACCCATGAGACTTGGAGCAGTCTGAAAGCTCCTCTTGCGGCCTCAAAGTCTCAGCATCGTCACCAACTCCCTAGCATAATCAAGGTAATGCGCAAGTCAAATACTATTCACCAAAACTTTAACACAATGACATATATGGTCCCACAACACTCCTATGTGAACAACTTCTTTACATGATCCGATTACATTAAATCGACCACTAAACTCAACTTAGACACCAAACCTCCCTCTGATACCAAATTGTAACACTTCCCCTATAATGACCATATAATATGGATCCGGTCGAGGCACCACAACATATAGACGTCACAACTTCAGTATGAAAAAGCGATATAAAAGGACTACCCATTCTCAAAACTCAAAATATACAACAGCAAAAACAAAACAATGAGACTAGAAGTTATCCACAATAACATAGAAGTTTGAAATGACCTTAAGACCTTACAACATTTGAATGCCCAAAACAACAACAACACTAAACATAACAACGCGCAAAAGCACTCCTAAACTACCTAGACATGCAAGTCGGAATACACTGAAAGAAACATTAGATTATAACACACACAAGATATCAAAGGGGGTACACTTCATGAAGCTTAGCCTTTTTGGCCGGCGAGCTTGCTCCAACTTACGATCCTTGCCCTGTAAAAAATTATTGTAACGTGGGTTAGTAAAGGTTGACCTCAACTATGTAACCAACACCCCTCCTCCTGGCCATCCCTAACGGACCTCGGGGTACTCCATCACCCTATAGGTCAGCACTTTGTATAAATATATAATAAACATAATTTAACATAGAAAATAATAGGATTTGATATCTCAAGCATCAAACTCGTTTCTACATTTAGCATACAAAAAGAAGGGGGCCTACAATGCAACATGTATGTAGCTTTTGGTTTCACCCAAGACACCATATAACGCGTACGGTTCTAACACACCATCACAAATCATCACATGGGTACTCTCATTTCCCCAAAGGCATACAAGCCCATGGCCAAGAACTCTCACTGAGACCCCACCGACACTTGGATCACAACACCATTGGGCTTGCACATCAGCTACACCGTTCTTGCCAATTTCACCAATTAGGCAAGCCCAATGCTAAGGACCCTTGCTTGACCTTGACTGCTCGTGGGCTTCATCGCCCGGGCTTGTCCAAAAGCGTGGCGTCCCCATTAGTTTCCACGTGAAGGGACTTGTTTTGTCAGGACACCCTCCACACATGAATCACAACATCATGGGGTAAGCCAGCATACCACAAAGACAATGCCATGCCTCTGCATCACATTCAACAAACATATCCTTTCCCGCCTTAAACCACCATTCGTTCTCATACAAAAAATAAGGGCATCACGACGGTGACTTTGCCGCAATCGAATTTCTAGCAAAAATCCCTAATATGCACGTTAAGCAACATTACAGAATCGGACCACCGATCATGATTTCAGCTTCACCCATCATGACTAATCCACTGACGGAGTGGATTTCTAATGCAAAAGTATGTTGATGACGGACACAATTGACCCGGTGGCTCATCTTGAACTACGGAGACCCGAACCCTCTCATTTGAGAGATCTAGTGCCTAAATGCTCAAATAAAAGCATACATGAAATAGATGTCATGCACGCATCATAAAAACCGGGAGGAGAAATATCGTTAACTTACGATTTATCTTCCTAGCCATGAAGATCTTGATTTATAGGGATGGAAGTGTGTGCCTTCAATCCCTCTCCACGAATCTGGTCTCGGATCGACGAACTGAGCTCCAAAGCTTTGTCAATGGCAGAAGATACCTCTTCCTCCTCCTCCAAGCTCTCTCTCTTTCAAACTCTAACCTCTGAACTCCAAAAGATGAGAAATGGGAAGAGTGAACCCCTCAACCCTACTTAGGGCTCACAAACAAAGTATTTTGGGCCACATGATCAAATTCTAAGAAAATCGGACGCCCAGAAATAACACCTACGGAACTGGTTCCACCAGTTACCGTCAGGCGGTAGCTACCTACTGCGCTGCGGTAAATCACAGAGCCGCTATCCATCCCAGGCCGACACGCTACCACCAACAGTAGCACTATCGCTAGGCGGTAGGTTCCAGAAATCCCAAAACCCTCAAACAGTAAAAACGGGTTGTTACAACAATACTCAACAAGAGATCAAAATTTGAATTCCCACGGGTAAAGGCACGATTCTCATTCTTCACCCTTGAAGCATAAGAAGACTTAAGGAATGTCACAATCCTCCTTTCTGATAGACAGATATGATCAAAGAAAAGGCTAAGATTTCCAAGATCTGAGCAAGAGCAAGACTAAGTCTCTGGCAGTGAAGACCAAGATCGGGTCGATCTAGAATGGATCCAATTAGTGTAGATCCAGTGACAATCTTAGATTGACTAGGAACCAGAAGAAACAGACAATGATTCCTATCAATTCGATCACTAGATTCAGACAAAGAGCAACAAAGAATTCCTAGATCTGGTAATCCATTGATGAGATCCAGCCAGATGGATCTAGAAATTCCGGCGAAAATCTAGCAAAACCAAATCAAAGCCCGACTACAGATGGATCAGGAAATCCATGGAGCCATAGCCTGGAGGCGCCAGATCTGGAACTGGATTTAGATCAAATCGATGTGCTATTCTGGATCGATGATCTTCAAAGTTTCGACAATAGGGAAGATCGACTTGATTTGTGATCTGTCGACAGGAGCACCAAAACCGCGAGAAACCTCTTCCAGATCAGCGACAGGATCATGGGCAAGGCGTGCGGTGGTTTCACACATGAACAAAACAAATCGATTCCGGCGAAGCTCTCCGATTTTGGCTCTGCAAGGAAGATTTTCGGTGCGGAAGAGGAAAACAAATCGAAGTGCGAGCAAAACAAATCGATTCCTACTTTGCAGATCCACGAGCGGCGATGCCCTTGTTCTGCAGCGGAAAACTCTTGACTCAATCAAAACTGCGTCACACCAGAAAACAACAAAATTTCTTTTTGATCTTGAACAGCGGCAGAAGATCATCACAAAAAATATCCTTTTTTTCAATATGCAACAACACCGACAAAAATCGCAAATCGGGAGGTGGACGGGAGAGAGCGGAAAACCTAAACGTCTATCCCGAGAATGTTGAGGCTCCACTTAATATAGTTCATAATAGCTCGTCGAATGTGGAATAACTATTTAAAGTATCTCTAGCGTAAAGTCATGCCCTAGAATAACACAAAGTTCAATGGGTCGTTCTGAGTCATTCTCGATACGTGCAAATATATAATTAATTTCCTAACAGTTATAACCACGTGGTTGGAAATTTTTTTGATCTATTTAATCATCATTCATTTAAAAAAGAAGATAAAGTTCAAAATTTTAACCTCATATTCACGAATGTAGGAAATAAATTGGATACCTCAAAGCATCCTTCATAGCATGAGGTTAATCCTATGTCGAGCCTCTTCAAGGTGATGATAAAGCGTCTGATTTGTTGACATGTGATTCCCATAGATTGTGTTGCGGATAGCTGCACCATTAACATCTACAAATCAGGTGTCTGCATTCCGCCGTACATTGACAGTCACAATTTCGTCTGCTCATTCTGCACCGTGTCATTCTTAAGCAAGTGCTATATACTGTTTGGGTGTAATCTGGAAAGCACTGGCCCTGGAGAATTCTCCATTTGCTGCAATTTCCCTTCTCTTGGGGTTGTAGGAAATCTGGAGCGCCGAGAAGCAGAAATTCGAATACGAATAACAAAACACAGAGCATAAAACAGAACAATCACAAACACAGCGATATACAGAGGTTCACCCAAAACCGGGTTACGTCCTCTCTCCCCTTCCCTTCTCAGTTCTTGTAATCACCAATAGAAATACAGATTACAAAGGTTTCAAGGAACTAAACCGATCCTACCTTAACTCCTTCTTCTAAACAAGAAACAAAAGGAAGAACCCCTTCTGGATCGCCGCCAACAATCTCCTCGTATGCGCCTCCAAAAGGTATACCCGCTATCAGCCGTCGTTTCGTCCGTATCCCTAAAAAAGAACAGGAATACGCCTTAAATAGGCTTCAGCATGACAGGATCGTCGAACGCCAAACGACGCTCGACGATCGTCGAACTCGGCCCGATCGGCGTTCGACGATCGTCGAACTCGGCCCGAACGTCGAACGTCGATCTGGGTTCGACGCGTCGAATGTCGAGCTGGGTTCGATGTTCGACGTCGAACCCAGTTCGACGAACGTAGAACCCAGTTCAACGACTGGAGAAAACATCTCCCCAAAAATTTTGGGCCGGGGGCGTTGCCCCCGGACCCCCGCTGTCGTCGGCGCCAGATATGTCGGAGGGGGATCACACTTCGATTCCTCTAAGCTCACGTGGGCTAACCCGGTGTGAGAAACAAGAGGACCGGAAGTGTTCCACAACCCCAACATTCTCCCACTTGATGGAAAACTTCCGCAGATGAGAGCAGCTCCTCCAATCTTCCTCTTCAACCCCACTGCTGTTGCACACCATTCAAACTTAGCAACAGGCACAGCCTTGGTAAGAAAATCAGAACTGTTCTCCTTGGTATCAACCTTCTCCAGTTGAACCACCTGCTTCTCTACCTTTTCCCTGATGAAGTGAAATTGGATGTCTATGTGCTTTGTCCTAGCATGGAAAGCCGGATTCTTGGCTAACTGAATAACTCCTTGACTGTCACACCATATCTTCACAGGACCTTGCTCAAAACCGAGCTCCCAGCACAACCTCCTCAGCCATATGGTTCCTTACTGGCATGTGTAAGAGCCATATACTCAGCCTTCATCGACGAGAGTTCCACTACTCCTTATCGCCGACTCATCCAACTAACAGCACCACGAAATAATGTAAAAACATACCCACTGGTGGACCTCCTGCTATCCAGGTCACCTCCCCAATCAGAGTCCACGTGTCCGACCACGTCCAGGACTCTTCCAGCTTCAGCACCTTCATAACATATAGAATAATTTAAAGTGCCACGAAGATACCTGAACACCCGCTTCACAGCATTCCAGTGCTCCTTCCCTGGTTTGGCCATGTACTGGCTCTGCACTCCCACTGCTTGTGTTATGTCAGGCCGAGTACAAACCATGGCGTACATGAGGCTCCCCACTGTACTAGCATATGGAACCTTCACCATGTCCTCCATCTCCTCATGTGTCTTGGGACACATCTCCGCAGATAGCTTATTCCCCACGGGCATAGGGGCACCAATAGGCTTGCAGTCAGCCATGTTAAACTTCTTCAACACCTCTTCGACGTACCTTTGCTGCCCCAACCAAAGCTTCTTCTTGCTCCGGTCCCTGGTAATCTGCATCCCCAAGATCATACTTGCGGACCCAAATCCTTCATTTCGAACTTGGCTGAGAGCAACTTCTTCACCTGTTGGACCATTTTGACACTATTCCCTACGAGCAACATGTCAACTACGTAGAGTGTCAAGAAAGTGAAGTGCTCTCCCTTCCTTTGGATATAGATATAGTGGTCCGAATTCGACCTTTCAAAACCCAACTCCAGCATGTAGGTGTCGAATTTCTGGTACCATATCCTCGGAGATTGCTTAAGTCCATAAAGGGGCTTCTTCAACCTGCACACCAGATCCTCCTTGCCCTTAGCCTCGAATCCTTCAGGTTGCCGCATATAAATCTCCTCCTCCAAATCACCGTGAAGGAACGCCGTCTTCACATCCATTTGTTCAATCTCCAGATCATGCACAGTCGCAATGGAGAGAACCCTAATAGAAGTAAGCTTGGCCACCGGCGAGAAAATCTCATCGTAGTCCACACCTTCCACCTGTGAGAAGCCCTTGGCAACCAACCTCGCCTTGTACTTCTCTATAGTGCCATCCGCCTTAACCTTCTGCTTGAAGACCAATTTACTCCCAATGGCCTTCCTCCCTTTTGGAAGCTTGCACAGACCCCAAGTCTGATTCTTCCGCAGAGACTCCATCTCATCAACCATAGCAAGCTCCCACTGATTCGCATCAGCCCTCGACCTCGCATCCCTAGTTGAAATGGGATCTTCTCCAAGCATGTTCAGGCAATATTGTGCTCCAACCGCACCAAGGGAGTACCAGATTGGTGCCCTCCTTTCCCTCGTTGAGCGCCTCAGAAGTGGAGCATCAGCAACTTCCTCTTCTGATTCATCATCAAAGCTCACCTCCTCCAAACCATCAGATTCGGAATCTGAATCCGAAACAACCATAGTTGTAATCTGAGCATCCTCCAGAGTAATTTCCTCCATGCCCCTTTCTACTACCACCTTTTCTGCAGCTTTTCCTTCCTCTGCTTGTGTAGTGACTTGAATACGGACTTCATGAAAGACCACATCCTTGCTATACGTCACCGTCCTCATCACCGGGTTCCAAAGCTTATATCCCTTGATGCTATCTTTGTAGCCCACAAAGATGCACCGCTCGGACTTCATATCCAGCTTCCCCCTCTTCTCCTTTGGAATGTGAACGTATGCATCACATCCAAAAACACGAGCATAAGCCAAATTTGACTTCTTCTGGAAAACGGCCTCAAAGGGGGTACACCCCTTCACTGCAGATGTAGGGGTCCTGTTCTTCAAATGGTTAGCTGTAGCCGCCGCTTCAGCCCAGAACTCCGTCCCTAAACCAGCCCAACTGAGCATGCACCTGGCTTTCTCCATCAATGTCCGATTGAGCCTTTCCGACACTCCATTCTGCTCTGGAGTATACAACGTGGTCTTCTGTCGTGCAATCCACTGCTCAGTACAGTACCGCTCGAAGGCGTCCGAGCAATACTCCCCTCCGTTATCAGAACAAAGAACCTTCACCTTCCTCTCCAACTGGTTCTCAACCAGGTTCTTAAAATCCTTGAACCTATCGAGAACCTCCGCCTTGGACCTGAGAAAATAAAGCCAAGAATACCGAGAGTAATAATCAATGAAAGATACATAATACCTAGCCCCACCAAGGGATGGGACTGGAGTCGGCCCAAATACATCGCTATGAATCAAATCCAGTAAACCGGTGGCCCTCTTCCTTGCTCCGTGAAAGCTAACCCGGTTCTGCTTGCCAAGTAGGCAGTGCTCACAGAACCCAAAGCTCGAGGTGCACACGGGCACACCCACCACCATCTGGCCAGATGTTATAGCCGACATCCCCTTCTCACTGGTGTGTCCAAGTCGTTGGTGCCACAGCCTGGATTGATCCTCCTGGTCCTCCTCTTGGCCTTCAGAGATTAAGGCCCCGCTAGGCACCACTGTATCAGCAAGCAACTTGTACATCGTCCCATGCCTCACGACTTTGGCGATCACCATCGCCCCTCGGGTCATCCTGCACGAGTGCATGTCACAACTGAAAGACACCCCTGCATCAGCCATACATCCTACAGAAAGAAGATTCCTGCTCATCCCAGGAATATGCATCACACCTGGAAGAGACTTTATGGTCCCATTTGACAACTTCAGCAACACCTTGCCACGACCAATGATCTGCACTGCTGTATCATCTCCTAACATGACATCACCACCATCAAACCTTTCATATTCACTAAACCAGTGTCTATGAGGGGTCATGTGGTAGGAAGCTCCTGTGTCAACATACCACACATCTGAATCCTTCTGGGCAACACATGCAGCAGCAATATACATGTCACCCCCTTCAGTCTCCTTCTTAGTACCAGAAGGTTACCCAATATCTTTCTTCTGAACGGGCTTGTTGGGACATTGGGATTTCACATGCCCAACCTCATTAAACTTCCAGCACTTGATGGGCTTCTTCTCTTTCTCTCTTTCTCTGCTCTTGGATCTACCCCGAGATTTATCTCGAGATCCTCCCTGCTTATTATCCCTCCATTGAGGGTGAGATCTGGATACACTCAATGCACCTTTGCTGATCTTCTCTGAACTTCCTCTTCTGGTCTCCTCAGATAATAGAGTAGCACATACTGACTCATTGGAGAGAGCCTTATCTCCATTACCCCCTATCGCAACAATCACATTGTCCCACAAATCCGGCAATGAGCATAGTAGTGTAATAGCCCTATCTTCATCTGAGATTTTCTCACCAATAGAGATCAACTGACCCACAACAGTGTTGAAATTGGTCAGGTGCTCTGAGAAAGAACCGCCTTCCTGCATCTTCAGATTGTACCATTTCTTCCTCAGCAACAGCTTGTTCACCAGAGACTTGCTCTGATAGAGAGACTCCAGCTTCCGCCATAGACCATGGCCTGAAGCCTCCTCCATCACATTTGTCAAAATAGAGTCTGCAAGAAACAACCTGATAAGACCCTTAGCTTTCCGATCAGCTTATGTCCAGGCTGCAACAGCCTCCTCATCAGACTTCTCTGTTGGAGGAGTATCCACTATTGCACCCCACAAATCACGATCAACCAGTAGGTCTTCCATCTTCATCTTCCACAGATCAAAACGACTTCCATCAAACTTCTCTATCTCGATCCGCACTCCTCTAGAACCTATAGCCAAGAATCCAAGAACCTCCCTCTGATACCAAATGTAGGAAATTCGGAGCGCCGAGAAGCAGAAATTCGAATACGAATAACAAAATACAGAGCACAAAACAGAACAATCACAAACACAGCGATATACAGAGGTTCACCCAAAATCGGGTTACGTCCTCTCTCCCCTTCCCTTCTCAGTTCTTGTAATCACCAATAGAAATACAGATTACAAAGGTTTCAAGGATCTAAACTGATCCTACCTTAACTCCTTCTTCTGGACAAGAAACAAAAGGAAGAACCCCTTCTGGATCGCCGCCAACAATCTCCTCGTATGCGCCTCCAAAAGGTATACCCGCTATCAGCCGTCGTTTTGTCCGTATCCCTAAAAAAGAACAGGAATACGCCTTAAATAGGCTTCAGCATGACAGGATCGTCGAACGCCGAACGATGCTCGACGATTGTCGAACTCGGCCCGATCGGCGTTCGACGATCGTCGAACTCGGCCCGAACGTCGAACTGGGTTCGACGCGTCGAATGTCGAGCTGGGTTCGACGTTCGACGTCGAACCCAGTTCGACGAACGTAGAACCCAGTTCGATGACTGGAGAAAACATCTCCCCAAAAATTTTGGGCCGGGGGCGTTGCCCCCGGACCCCCGCTGTCGTCGGCGCCAGATATGTCGGAGGGGGATCACACTTCGATTCCTCTAAGCTCACGTGGGCTAACCCGGTGTGAGAAACAAGAGGACCGGAAGTGTTTCACAACCCCAACATTCTCCCACTTGATGGAAAACTTCCGCAGATGAGAGCAGCTCCTCCAATCTTCCTCTTCAACCCCACTGCTGTTGCACACCATTCAAACTTAGCAACAGGCACAGCCTTGGTAAGAAAATCAGAACTGTTCTCCTTGGTATCAACCTTCTCCAGTTGAACCACCTGCTTCTCTACCTTTTCCCTGATGAAGTGAAATTGGATGTCTATGTGCTTTGTCCTAGCATGAAAAGCCGAATTCTTGGCTAACTGAATAGCTCCTTGACTGTCACACCATATCTTCACAGGACCTTGCTCAAAACTGAGCTCCCAGCACAACCTCCTCAGCCATATGGCTTCCTTACTGGCATGTGTAAGAGCCATATACTCAGCCTTCGTCGATGAGAGTTCCACTACTCCTTGTCGCCGACTCATCCAACTAACAGCACCACCAAATAATGTAAAAACATACCCACTGGTGGACCTCCTGCTATCCAGGTCACCTCCCCAGTCAGAGTCCACGTGTCCGACCACGTCCAGGACTCTTCCAGCTTCAGCACCTTCATAACATATAGAATAATTTAAAGTGCCACGAAGATACCTGAACACTCGCTTCACAGCATTCCAGTGCTCCTTCCCTGGTTTGGCCATGTACTGGCTCTGCACTCCCACTGCTTGTGTTATGTCAGGCCGAGTACAAACCATGGCGTACATGAGGCTCCCCACTGCACTAGCATATGGAACCTTCACCATGTCCTCCATCTCCTCATGTGTCTTGGGACACATCTCCGCAGATAGCTTATTCCCCACGGGCATAGGGGCACCAATAGGCTTGCAGTCAGCCATGTTAAACTTCTTCAACACCTCTTCGACGTACCTTTGCTGCCCCAACCAAAGCTTCTTCTTGCTCCGGTCCCTGGTAATCTGCATCCCCAAGATCACACTTGCCGGACCCAAATCCTTCATTTCGAACTTGGCCGAGAGCAACTTCTTCACCTGTTGGATCATTTTGACACTATTCCCTACGAGCAACATGTCATCTATGTAGAGTGTCAAGAAAGTGAAGTGCTCTCCCTTCCTTTGGATATAGATATAGTGGTCCAAATTCGACCTTTCAAAACCCAACTCCAGCATGTAGGTGTCGAATTTCTGGTACCACATCCTCAGAGATTGCTTAAGTCCATAAAGGGACTTCTTCAACCTGCACACCAGATCCTCCTTGCCCTTAGCCTCGAATCCTTCAGGTTGCCGCATATAAATCTCCTCCTCCAAATCACCGTGAAGGAACGCCGTCTTCACATCCATTTGTTCAATCTCCAGATCATGCACAGTCGCAATGGAGAGAACCACCCTAATAGAAGTAAGCTTGGCCACCGGCGAGAAAATCTCATCGTAGTCCACACCTTCCACCTGTGAGAAGCCCTTGGCAACCAACCTCGCCTTGTACTTCTCTATAGTGCCATCCGCCTTAAACTTTTGCTTGAAGACCCATTTACTCCCAATGGCCTTCCTCCCTTTTGGAAGCTTGCACAGACCCCAAGTTTGATTCTTCCGCAGAGACTCCATCTCATCAACCATAGCAAGCTCCCACTAATTCGCATCAGCCCTCGATCTCGCATCCCTGGCTGAAATGGGATCTTCTCCAAGCATGTTCATGCAATATTGTGCTCCAACCGCACCAAGGGAGTACCAGATTGGTGCCCTCCTTTCCCTCGTTGAGCGCCTCAGAAGTGGAGCATCAGCAACTTCCTCTTCTGATTCATCATCAAAGCTCACCTCCTCCAAACCATCAGATTCGGAATCTGAATCCGAAACAACCATAGTTGTAATCTGAGCATCCTCCAGAGTAACTTCCTCCATGCCCCTTTCTACTACCACCTTTTCTACAGCTTTTCCTTCCTCTGCTTGTGTAGTGACTTGAGGACGGACTTCATGAAAGACCACATCCTTGCTATACGTCACCTTCCTCGTCACCGGGTTCCAAAGCTTATATCCCTTGATGCTATCTTTGTAGCCCACAAAGATGCACCGCTCGGACTTCATATCCAGCTTCCCCCTCTTCTCCTTTGGAATGTGAACGTATGCATCACATCCAAAAACACGAGCATAAGCCAAATTTGGCTTCTTCTGGAAAACGGCCTCAAAGGGGGTACACCCCTTCACTGCAGATGTAGGGGTCCTATTCTTCAAATGGTTAGCTGTAGCCGCCGCTTCAGCCCAGAACTCCGTCCCTAAACCAGCCCAACTGAGCATGCACCTGGCTTTCTCCATCAATGTCCGATTGAGCCTTTCCGACACTCCATTCTGCTCTGGAGTATACAGCGTGGTCTTTTGTCGTGCAATCCACTGCTCAGTACAGTACCGTTCGAAGGCGTCCGAGCAATACTCCCCTCCGTTATCAGAACGAAGAACCTTCACCTTCCTCTCCAACTGGTTCTCAACCAGGTTCTTAAAATCCTTGAACCTATCGAGAACCTCCGCCTTGGACCTGAGAAAATAAAGCCAAGAATACCGAGAGTAATCATCAATGAAAGATACATAATACCTAGCCCCACCAAGGGATGGGACTGGAGTCGGCCCAAATACATCGCTATGAATCAAATCCAGTAAACCAGTGGCCCTCTTCCTTGCTCCCTGAAAGCTAACCCGGTTCTGCTTGCCAAGTAGGCAATGCTCACAGAACCCAAAGCTCGAGGTGCACACGGGCACACCCACCACCATCTAGCCAGATGTTATAGCCGACATCCCCTTCTCACTGGTGTGTCCAAGTCGTTGGTGCCACAGCCTGTATTGCTCCTCCTGGTCCTCCTCTTGGCCTTCAGAGATTAAGGCCCCGCTAGGCACCACTGTATCAGCAAGCAACTTGTACATCGTCCCATGCCTCACGCCTTTGGCGATCACCATCGCCCCTCGGGTCATCCTGCACGAGTGCATGTCACAACTGAAAGACACCCCTGCATCAGCCATACATCCTACAGAAAGAAGATTCCTGCTCATCCCAGGAATATGCATCACACCTGGAAGAGACTTTATGGTCCCATTTGACAACTTCAGCAACACCTTGCCACGACCAATGATCTGCACTGCTGTATCATCTCCTAACATGACATCACCACCATTAAACCTTTCATATTCACTACACCAGTGTCTATGAGGGGTCATGTGGTAGGAAGCTCCTGTGTCAACATACCACACATCTGAATCCTTCTGGGCAACACATGCAGCAACAATATACATGTCACCCCCTTCAGTCTCCTTCTTAGTACCAGAAGGTTACCCAACATCTTTCTTCTGAACGGGCTTGTTGGGACATTGGGATTTCACATGCCCAACCTCATTACACTTCCAGCACTTGATGGGCTTCTTCTCTTTCTCTCTTTCTCTGCTCTTGGATCTACCCCGAGATTTATCTCGAGATCCTCCCTGCTTATTATCCCTCCATTGAGGGCGAGATCTGGATACACTCAATGCACCTTTGCTGATCTTCTCTGAACTTCCTCTTCTGGTCTCCTCAGATAATAGAGTAGCACATACTGACTCATTGGAGAGAGCCTTATCTCCATTACCCCCTATCGTAACAATCACATTGTCCCACAAATCCGGCAATGAGCACAGTAGTGTAATATCCCTATCTTCATCTGAGATTTTCTCACCAATAGAGATCAACTGACCCACAACAGTGTTGAAATTGGTCAGGTGCTCTGAGAAAGAACCGCCTTCCTGCATCTTCAGATTGTACCATTTCTTCCTCAGCAACAGCTTGTTCACCAGAGACTTGCTCTGATAGAGAGACTCCAGCTTCCGCCATAGACCTTGGCCTGAAGCCTCCTCCATCACATTTGTCAAAATAGAGTCTGCAAGAAACAACCTGATAAGACCCTTAGCTTTCCAATCAGCTTATGTCCAGGCTGCAACAGCCTCCTCATCAGACTTCTCTGTTGGAGGAGTATCCACTATTGCACCCCACAAATCACGATCAACCAGTAGGTCTTCCATCTTCATCTTCCACAGATCAAAACGACTTCCATCAAACTTCTCTATCTCGATCTGCACTCCTCTAGAACCCATAGCCAAGAATCCAAGAACCTCCCTCTGATACCAAATGTAGGAAATTCGGAGCGCCGAGAAGCAGAAATTCGAATACGAATAACAAAACACAGAGCACAAAACAGAACAATCACAAACACAGCGATATACAGAGGTTCACCCAAAATCGGGTTACGTCCTCTCTCCCCTTCCCTTCTCAGTTCTTGTAATCACCAATAGAAATACAGATTACAAAGGTTTCAAGGATCTAAACCGATCCTACCTTAACTCCTTCTTCTGGACAAGAAACAAAAGGAAGAACCCCCTTCTGGATCGCCGCCGACAATCTCCTCGTATGCGCCTCCAAAAGGTATACCCTCTATCAGCTGTCGTTTCGTCCGTATGCCTAAAAAAGAACAGGAATACGCCTTAAATAGGCTTCAGCATGACAGGATCGTCGAACGCCGAACGGCGCTCGACGATCGTCGAACTTGGCCCGATCGGCGTTCGACGATCGTCGAACTCGGCCCGAACGTCGGACGTCGATCTGGGTTCGACGCGTCGAACGTCGAGCTGGGTTCGACGTCGAACCCAGCTCGACGACTGGAGAAAACATCTCCCCAAAATTTTTGGGCCGGGGGCGTTGCCCCCGGACCCCCGCTGTCGTCGGCGCCAGATATGTCGGAGGGGGATCACACTTCGATTCCTCTAAGTTCACGTGGGCTAATCCGGTGTGAGAACAAGAGGACCGGAAGTGTTCCACAACCCCAACATGGGTAAGTTATTATTTTGCATCATTTAGTTATCAACTCTTATGCTTTTTATGTCTTTTTTTTGGATAGTTGCAAGGATAGAATCAGGACAATATGAAACTGTAGTAGTAAATGAAGTCTCTCTTGCAAATGCCAAATCTTGACAACACCTGAATGTTTTTTTCCCAAAGTGTTGTAGACTTTATGATCACAGCTACCAAAATGTGACATGCATTTCTCAATTTCTCGTTTGCCACCGCTCGCATCTAGGGATGCAAGTTAAGTTGAGCCGTCTTGATAGTTCGACGAGCCGACTCGAAAAAAAATCGGCTCGAGGTAGAGCATATTGAGCTCGAGCTCGAGCTTGCTTTCAAGCCGAGTTCGAGCCTGGTAAGCCCTGTTCATGAGCTTGCGAGCCGGCTGACAAGCTTTTTTAATTATATATATTTTAAATAATATATATTTATATTATATTATTATTAATTCGTGTGACACTAAATCTCCTGACTCCCGTGCCCCATTATCCCTAATTCCCGACTCCCGAGTTTCATTTCCTAGATCCCTTCCCCAAACCTCTGTGGCTCCCGTTCCTCGTCCCCTTCCGCAGGGCGCAGCTCCGAAGCCTCCACTCCTAGGTTAGTGTTTCAGCACGACAGAAGAGAAGGTTTTCGGCATCCTGATCGCGCTCGCCATCGATCTCCTCCTTTCTTTAGCAAGATTTGCTTCTTCTTCCAATTCGAGCCGAGCCCGTCGAGCTCGAGCCGAGCCCGTCGAGCTCGACTCGAGCTTGTGGAGCCAATCACGAGTTGTACGAGCTCGAGCTCGAGCCTTTTAAAATGAGCTTGTTGAGCTCGAGCTTTAAAAAGCAGCTCAAGCTCGATTGGGCTCTTTTTGATGAGCTCGACTCATTTGCAGGCCTTCTCTCTAGCATTCATTTGAAGAGCAACCATGCTTGACTTGCTAACAGTTTGTCATTTTTTTCTTCTATATTGTTTTTTTTTGAACCCGATAAATCTTCAAATCATATCTTTTAGCATTCATTTGCACATCAATCGTTCAAGGGTTGCTAATTTTTTTGTTCCTTTTTTCCTTCTCTTGATTTTGTTTTCATGGCAGATAAAGTTGGAAATAATCATCATTATTAGTACTTTTTTGTTTGTCTCTAACACTTATTTGCACAGCAAGCATCCCTTGACTTGTTTTGTTTTCTTTGATGATATTATTTCTGTACTCGAAAAATGAAATAATATCATTGTAGCGTTCTACAAAACTCTTGTTTTTGTACTTGTTACATTAATCTTCTTGTCGGAGATATTGTAATCTTCGATTACCAATCTTGGTTAGGTCGGTGGTCGTTTTAAAGGGTAATGCAGGAGACATCGCCAAGCACTGTGTTCCGGCAGTTCCTTCCAAGAGGTTTATTGGTCATCTGATCTCATGTTCAAATTTCTATTCTTTGAATGACTTTTTGTTCTCACTTTTTTCCACCGAATATCTGTAGGATGTCCATCACTTTTTGAAAAATGGACGAGTAGATGTGGTCCTGCAATTTCAGGCCTTAGCCGGATTTGTAAAACATCAAGTCGTACAATATGGGTGGTGTAAATGGATCGGGAAGGCTCGTCGAAAATGAGTCCGTCACGAAAATTAACACCATCAGAGTAGTGAGAAGCGATGGAAGCCGTGAGGATGAGTTTGTCACGAAAATTAGTACAGTACAAGGAGCGAGTAGGAGCAATAAAATCCGCCACAGCGGAAGGCACCATCAAGAAAGTGACGAGACTCATTGGTCTTATGGCTCTGAGGAGCTTGAGGAGATACCATTACGTCTCCGTCATCATTCGTATAGATCTTATGGCTCCGGAGGAGAACCCGAGGAGATGCCTTCAGTCCATGGCTCCGCAAAGCAAAGTAGATTTACCGGCAACAATTTAATTTTTCACCTTTTTTTAAGGGTGGTGATATTGGTACACCATAAATGACTACTTATAAACTATGACTGTTTGTACACCTCAAAAATATATTTATACACCTACTCGCTATTTACACCCCAATTTTAAAATTTTAAACGGTAACATACGATGCCCAATTAAACACTAAGAATCACATGTTATGCAATAAAAGTAATATATTGATTGTCATCATTTAGTTTTCATTGTTGCTCAAAATATGTCGCTACAAAATTTCATTGGTGCAACATGCACAAAAAATTAAAAGTTATCAATTAGCCATCACTCAAAATGTGTTGCGACACAAAGTTAGTTTCCAATACAAATAATTGCCAAAAACACGAGTACAACATCCGTAAGCGTCCGCTCAAAAGTTGATGTCCCTGCAACATAGTGAAATCAAATTTAAATTATCAAGAGACAAATTAATAAATTATAATTGAAATTTGTCTTATTATTCTTACCTAATAATTTGTAGTGCATATGAAAACCCCATCTTTCTCCAAAACGGTATTATATAGAATGTGAACTCTGCAAATTAACCACGATATTAGATTAATTTTTTTTTGAATAAGTTAAGATATTAATACTAAAAATCTGCAATACTTACATACCTGATAATCAAAGGAGTCGTGTAATATATGAAAATTCCCACTGCCCTGCCACATGCTCATGATATCATGTCCACACTGGAAACAAAGGCGGGAGTGGGCATTCATCATTCATCCACAACTCAATGATGTGATTGTCATTTATATATCCGAGATAAACAACCGTTCTAATGTCCGGCAAAACTGAATGTAGTGGTAGGAACGTGAATGATTGTTGGGCAGAGAAATGAACAAGTTGTATGTTGTAGCAAGATGCAACTAGTAGCCCAATGTCAGACATTGTCATCCATTTATCTAGTGGGACCGGTGCTTTCCAACAATCGAGTGATTTTAATAATTCCACTCTCTTTGAAGTCCCAAATATGTCAGTGGAACATAAGCAATCACGTCTGCATAATCTGTAGCATAGTCAATCATCATTTGATTCACCCGCATATGAAACTCATTCTCCGAAGTAGAATTCACAATTTTTTGCCATACACGCATAAATGCATCAAAATCTTTGCCCTTACTAAAATATCTTTTGTAATGTGCCAAGATATTACGATTTATATGTACTTGGCATAACAAATTAACTGATTGTGGGAAATTAACTCTAATTGCATTCATCAATGCAATCTCACGGTCCGTTACAAATACATCTGGCACCACATTTTCATCAAATATAAGTTTGAAGCAATCAAGAGTCCATATATAATTGGATTCATTTTCAGTGGATATGAAAGCAAAGCACGAGTAAAAAGATTGGTTGGTGGATGTAATACCGACAATGGAAAGTAATGGCAACCGGTAACGGTTGGTCTTGTAGGTGCAATCAACCATAAATGTATTTGAGAATATATTGCTGAGTCGGACGGCAGTAGTGAAAGAGAAGGGATAGATACGATTGCAGAATTAAAGATTATAGATATGGAGATAACCCTAAAGCCAAACACAAGTGTTGTGCACAAACTCAAGCTAACTGTAATTACAGTTAAGGCTTGGATATCCTAATCAGCAACTAGCAATCCTAGTTAAAACTAATCACAGCCACAATGCAATAAATCAAGCAACCAGACGACACAAGATATTATAGTGGTTCCCCAAACACTGGGTACATCCACTCTTCTACCCACACGGTAGGAATCCACTACAGGTTTTTGATCAGGTGCCCTGCCACCAACAAGATCTGCTGCAGGTAGATCTAGAGACCCTTTAGACTTTTGATCAGGTGTCTAAAAACCAAGCTTTACTTTTGAAGGGAGTAAACAACCCTTTACAGGAGGGGGGAAGAGGGTTAGATTGTCTTCTCTATTGTAAATACAAATTAGAGAAGCACAAGGCCTCTTCAGAATTCAAGACAGAATACTGTCTTGACGTTCTGAAGGAAAAGCTTGAAGAAGACTAGAGATGTTCTTCTTCAGCTTCCTTCTTCTTCTTCTTCTTCAATATCTCTGAGTGTATCTTCCTGGAACAGGAGCACTCAGGTTGAAGAAGAGCAGAAGAGATATCTTCTCAGATGAATGGATAATTGCTGAGAGCAGCTGTATCTTCTCAGTTGAATCCTGAGAGCAGATGTTTGTTTTCTTCCTTCTACTGCTGTATATTGCTGGTAGCAGACTTGGTTCTTTTTGCAAAAGAACTCTTTAAATAGGAGCAGCAGCAACGACTCTAATATTTGAATTGAGCTTTTGTCTTCATCTGGAATCTGCAAATATCACAAAGGCAAAACGTATCTTGCAGATATATATTTCTATATAAAGCATAAAGCTACAGCAGCTGCAATCTGATAAAGGATTTAGATAAAGTTACATCAGATAACTCTTTACAGCCAACGACTATAAAGGACAGCTGCATATAAAGTAAGTCAAATAATAAGACAAAAGATATGTCAGAAGGAATTGACTCATGCATAAAGGATAGAAGCAGGTAATGCTTTGGGATATATGCATAAGGTCAATTAAATAAACTATAATAAAATATGCTAGGAAATACAGAAAATAAAACACAGAAAAGAACGCATATAATATTATATATGCAGACAGCTGATCGTCGAACGACACTCGGAGATCGTCGAACGACTCACAGCAAACGTCGACCTATCAATCAGATAGTCGACCGACCTACTGAGATCGTCGACCTATCAGTCAGATAGTCGACCGACTCAGACAGAAAGCGTCGAGCGAAGCTGACAGAAAACGTCGAGCTTAGCTGACAGAAAACGTCGAGCTTTAGCTCAAAGCTAAAGCGTCGACCGGAGCTCAAAGCAAGAGCGGATAGTCGAACTATCAATAGATAGTCGACCTATCACACAGCAGATGGTCGAACTATCTAGACAGATAGTCGACCAGAGCTCGACGATCTAGCAGAACGTCGAGCTGACAGGAGACAGACGATAGTCGATCGGCTGATCGACGATAGTCGATCGGCGTTTGAATATAGTCGAACCAGAAATTCCCTTAGCCAGAATTTTACTGGAAAAGAGAATACTCAACAACAAGACTTTGATCATAGATAAATCTTGGGTCAAGAGACTAAAAGGAAAGACTTAACTCAAATCCAAACTAGGGTACCAACAATCTCCCCCTATTTGGGTTAAGTCTTTCAAAAACTAAAACTACTGGAAATAAATAACATAAACTAAAACAACCTAATAGAGATCCTAACCCAAATCAGAACCAAGGATTCCAACAATCTCCCCCTATTTGGGTGAGGATCCTATTAGTGAAATAATAAAGCAAAGCATAAAATATATAAAGTAAAACTTTGCTTAACTGGCTGCTTGCTGGCATTTGCAATCTCCCCCTATGTTGATGCAGTACTTGTGATTGAGGAAGGCTGAGATGACTTTGAGTTTTGATTGAGTCATCCAGCAAACTCTTGTAAATAGTACCTGCAGAAAGCTATGGTAGAGATTTCTCTCTCCTTGAAAAAGGGTATGTTAGCAGCAAAAATGATATTTTGTCCAGCAAATTTAATTAAGATTCTGGATCTGAAAAATAAAATCAGATATCTTCCTTCCTATAGAATTTCTTTTCATTAGACGAGATTCAAACTCAGCTGACAAATGCAACTAGAGTAGAGGACTCAATCTAAATGAAATTAGAAAAGGATCTATAAGAAATAGAATTATCTGACAGAGAATTCTCATACCGAAATCCAAACAAACTATTTGAACATAATATCAATCAGATATAATCAGCTATAAGAAAAGAAAATGCTTCCTAATAAATCTGTTCTAAATAATAAAAGGATTTGAAAATATTTTAAGTAATTTATCCTTTTGTTTATAAAACAGATTTATGAAAAAGCAAACTGAGTTCTCAAAACTGAACTCATTAAAATATAAAGAAAACATTTCTCTGAGAAGTGTTGGTTCCTTCTCAGGTATAGTTAAAACTTGGCAGCAATTTTGAATATCTGAACTAAAAACAGATTTTGATATTACCTGAACCTTTTCAGGTTTTGATTTTCCTTCTGTTAGTTCAGCTTCTGAATTGCTGCAGGAGGCATTGATGGCCATTATGCAAAATTGTTTGGCCCTTGCTTCCTCCTCTTCATCTTCAAATGATGAGTCATCATCTGAGACATCCCAGATAACATCTAGGAATGTTGATTCTTCTCCTTCAGATGAGATGATGTGGCTTCCTTCTGATATTGCATCCAAGGGTTCAGAAGCCATTTGGTGAAGGGATTTCCACATCTCCTTAGCTGTTGAGCATTCAACAACATCCTGAAATAAGTCATCAGATAATGACTGAGCTAGGATGTTCATTGCTCGGGCATCAGCTAGCCTGGCACTTTTTGTTGTTGTTGCCGAAGTAAGAAGACCTGTTAAGATAGACGAGAAAATTTCTTCATCAAAAGAGTTCATATATAATTTGACTCTTGTCTTCCAGATGCTAAACTCAGCTAAGTTGCAAGCTGGAGGTCTGGTGCTAAAATAATCATTGCACTGGGCCATGAAAGTGAATGTGAATATCTATAGTCCTTGGTACCTATCAGGATCTTGTGACTCAGGTGTTAGCCTGTACAGTCAGTCAACCTCCCTCTGTTACCAATTGAAAGAGAAGGGATAGATACGATTGCGGAATTAAAGATTATAGATATGGAGATAACCCTAAAGCCTAACACAAGTATTGTGCACAAACTCAAGCTAACTGTAATTACAGTTAAGGCTTGGATATCCTAATAAGCAACTAGCAATCTTAGTTAAAACTAATCACAGCCACAATGCAAAAAATCAAGCAACCAGACGACACAAGATATTATAGTGGTTCCCCAAATACTAGGTACATCCACTCTTCTACCCACACGGTAGGAATCCACTACAGGTTTTTGATCAGGTGCCCTGCCACCAACAAGATCTGCTGCAGGTAGATCTAGAGACCCTTTAGACTTTTGATCAGGTGTCTAAAAACCAAGCTTTACTTTTGAAGGGAGTAAACAACCCTTTACAGGAGGGGGGAAGAGGGTTAGATTGTCTTCTCTATTGTAAATACAGATTAGAGAAGCACAAGGCCTCTTCAGAATTCAAGACAGAATACTGTCTTAACGTTCTGAAGGAAAAGCTTGAAGAAGACTAGAGATGTTCTTCTTCAGCTTCCTTCTTCTTCTTCTTCAATATCTCTGAGTGTATCTTCCTGGAACAGGAGCACTCAGGTTGAAGAAGAGCAGAAGAGATATCTTCTCAGATGAATGGATAATTGCTGAGAGCAGCTGTATCTTCTCAGTTGAATCCTGAGAGCAGATGTTTGTTTTCTTCCTTCTACTGCTGTATATTGCTGGTAGCAGACTTGGTTCTTTTTGCAAAAGAACTCTTTAAATAGGAGCAGCAGCAACGGCTCTAATATTTGAATTGAGCTTTTGTCTTCATCTGGAATCTGCAAATATCACAAAGGCAAAACATATCTTGCAGATATATATTTCTATATAAAGCATAAAGCTACAGCAGCTGCAATCTGATAAAGGATTTAGATAAAGTTACATCAGATAACTCTTTACAGCCAACGGCTATAAAGGACAGCTGCATATAAAGTAAGTCAAATAATAAGACAAAAGATATGTCAGAAGGAATTGACTCATGCATAAAGGATAGAAGCAGGTAATGCTTTGGGATATATGCATAAGGTCAATTAAATAAACTATAATAAAATATGCTAGGAAATACAGGAAATAAAACACAGAAAAGAACGCATATAATATTATATATGCAGACAGCTGATCGTCGAACGACACTCGGAGATCGTCGAACGACTCACAGCAAACGTCGACCTATCAATCAGATAGTCGACCGACCTACTGAGATCGTCGACCTATCAGTCAGATAGTCGACCGACTCAGACAGAAAGCGTCGAGCGAAGCTGACAGAAAACGTCGAGCTTAGCTGACAGAAAACGTCGAGCTTTAGCTCAAAGCTAAAGCGTCGACCGGAGCTCAAAGCAAGAGCGGATAGTCGAACTATCAATAGATAGTCGACCTATCACACAGCAGATGGTCGAACTATCTAGACAGATAGTCGACCAGAGCTCGACGATCTAGCAGAACGTCGAGCTGACAGGAGACAGACGATAGTCGATCGGCTGATCGACGATAGTCGATCGGCTGATCGACGATAGTCGATCGGCTGATCGACGATAGTCGATCGGCGTTCGACTATAGTCGAACCAGAAATTCCCTTAGCCAGAATTTTACTGGAAAAGAGAATACTCAACAACAAGACTTTGACCATAGATAAATCTTGGGTCAAGAGACTAAAAGGAAAGACTTAACTCAAATCCAAACTAGGGTACCAACAAGTAGGATGCGCAAAAAAAGAGATTCCAAATGCATAGTACCCTCATTAACTTTAGTGAAACTAATATAGCCGGAATCACTTATGCACTTAAACAAATGTTGAATTGGAGTCCCACCCTCTAGTTGACTCCTATATAGCTTTGACTTCTCATTATAGATTGTTCTAAGGGAGGTGGAATTCTCTGGACTTCTATTCTTTAAGGCCGTTAAAATTTTACGTGACTTATAACCCGCATTAAACATCTCCTCCACTAACTTCTGTTCATTTTCATCTAGTCTGCCGGCATACGGATGTGCTTCAAGATGAACGAACTCGTGATTATGCATACCATTTTTTTACTACAACCTTCCATTCATTATCGGCATTTCATTGCCCTTTCAATGCAAACTTACACCCGCAACGTTTCGAACTAGATTTCCTTATGTTTCTCTTAATGTAGCCTTTGTTATTTGAAGTGTCAGGAGGTAACCCGGCTCTATCACAACCCAGTGTTACCCTTGGTGATGCTCTAGAGGTAATAACATCTGCCCTAAGAATAATGATAACGAACCCCAAATTTTTTGCTATTTTCCTAGCCCATTCAATCAACTTCTCTTTACTTTCAAAGCTCGAATCAGTGCAGAAGTGACTTCCAACATCTAACAATGTATCCTTAGAGTACTCTTCATTACACAACAATAATATTTTTTCTGAAGTCATTCCTAGCAAATAATAGGCGAATAATCATATAATTGGGATTGAACAATATATATTACAATATTACAACCACACACAAACAATATAAATAAGAGGGCAGCCATAATACCTCCAAACTGGGGCCTTGTATGGAAATGGGCTTTAACTTCCACTGTGCATACAGAACAACCAAAACCTGATTTGGAAGCAGAAAATACAACCCGAAATGACTGCAATTAGGGAGTGTAAGATCCAACCCGGCGGCAGTGACCAACCTGGAAAATAACCAGGTTAATCAAAATGCCAATAAACCCAAGTTGATAAGCATTAATCCGTGAAGCTTGATAAGCATTAATCCAGGAACTCCCTAAATATCAGAAACATAAATCGGCATTTTGTGTCAAAGGGCAGAAACAAAACTCAAATCGGCATTCACACCTTTCTGCGAAGTGCCAGGATGAGATCCACGAGATCCACGAGGAACCTCGGAGAAAGACGAAGTGCGGAGTTAACTTTAGTGCAGGCCCGCTTCTTCACGAGCGGCGAGAGTGCACCTTCTACTGCGAGGGCGAGCCGATGGGAGAGAGGCCGACGGGAGATAGTCTGGCGTAGAGCAGCGACGGGCGTAGACAGAATAACGCGGGTCGGGGATGGCGTCGGATGAGAAGGGGGTACAAATATTAGATTTAGGGTTGTAAAAAAAGGGTTTTAATTTTTGAAATGGGGTATCAATAGACATATATGATGTATCAATATCACCACCCTTTTTTAAACTATGCAACATGGTAATTAGAGCAGGTTCTTGTTGAGGAACATATGATTTAGTGGTAAATCTTGAGTGAGAAGATTTGTAGATTTAGAAAACTTGATAGTTCACCATCCATTTCTGTCATCTTTATCACTTCACATTTCTCTTTTGATAAAGAAAATATTTTTAGTACATTCTATGCTGACTAAATTTATGAAGTATACAATTTTCTTTGTTTCTTCTCATTTTTCTTTAGATAAACTCCACTTCTCATTTTGCTGCTCTGCACGTTCAACAACACCTCCAGTGTCTTCACAGATTAATTTTGACTAAGCATCTATGTTGCGGGTCACCCACTTTTTCTCTAGTCTTGAGAGTCGGCCCGTCTTAGTTCGGATTTGGACCGGATGCGCAAACAGTCAATGCAAAACAACAACAAAAAACATGAGGATTTTTTTTTAACGTGAAAAACTCGAAAATGGTAAAAAACTAAGTGATCGGATTTGTGCCGGACCAAAGCCCGCTATTTTGTCGAGTTTATAAGAGTTGAGAGTTTCACCAAAGGGTGACAGACCACCTCTCCGTTACAAAGCTTTGAATACAAGAAGGGTGTAAAAAAAAAACTAAGTCCACGATGCTCTGACAAGAGCATCCAATGAAGTACTCTGCTGCGGTTTCCTTTGGTGCGAAAAATTGACCAAGTCCTTGTAGAGTTGAGCGTTAAACGTCCTAGAGAGAGAGCAAAGCGAATTTCGAGAAGAGGAACGATCTAAGTCCCACATCCTTGCTGGAAAACTTAAGAGTTCTCTCTAATCTTTGAAGTTGCTTGCCTTCAAATGAGGGCATGTGGTCCTTTTAGTTTTCTGGAGGGATATGTTGGTAATTGCGCCCGAGGCGATTTTAAGGTGACGAATGACGTCGCTCCGTTCTAGTCACCTTAAAGTGCCCCCCCCGGGTGGCTAGAGCGCACGTGAGAGAGTGCACGTGCTAACGCGTGAGCGCAGGTCGCGCCCGCTAGCGCGCATAGGCCGCATGCATCAGCGTGCACTGGCCGCGTGCGTTAGCACGTGAGCATGCCACACGCACGTAGGTTGCACGCGCATAGGCCGTGCACACGTAGGTCGTGCGCGCAGGCTGCGCACACGCGTCGATCGCAAGCTGGCTGCCCACGTGCGGGGGCCTACTGCCTGTGCGTGGGTGCGTTGCCCATTTGCGCACGCTACGCACTCGACTTTGCCCTCCTTCCGGGATGCTTCTTGGTCTCTATGCGAGCGTTTCTTTGGTTCGCTTGTTCGGGTTGCTTCCCCTCCGCATCCTTGGTCGAAATTCTCCCAGTTTGACATAGAAAATTTTGCTGAGATCTCATCAAATATCCCCAAATTTTTGTGGGTCGCGGTCCGCGAAGCGACGAGCTAGGAAATTTTTGACTTCAACCTTTTTTCTTGGGGTTGTGATTCTTTGCTGGGCGGATTGCTCTTTGTTTGTGGCATTTTGCGGGAGCGTTGGTTCGTAAGTGTGTTGCCTTACACATTCCCTCTTGTGTTAGCTTGAGCGGTCATCATGGAGTGCTAACGCTGGTGACAAATTCTTGTACGTATCGTGGAGGTACGTTCTGCCCCTCCTCCTGGGGCTGCGGAAAGACTAGTGGGTCCATTCTTACCTGACGACGTAGGAGGACTTGGCGTACATCCTTGCGCGGAAGAGTGGAAGGACTTGGTGTCTGTTTGTATCTAAAGTTGAGGTTGAATCGCCCGAGGCAAAGGTTGGGTTTGCGCGGACAAAGGAGGAGGATGAATTGACGATGAATGTGCTTTAGGATGTCAGGATGGCACAAGCCTCCGGGCTTGCTGAGCTCTTGGTGTCACGGGACCTTTGAGCGAAGTGATGTCGGTGGATGGTCTGTCACGGGAGGACGAGTGCGTCATTGAGCTCTTCCTTTCTCTTGGAGAGGGACTCCATACATCGTGTAGGGTGTGGGGGCATTCTGTCTTTTTTACAGGCGATGCCTTGAAAGGTGGTGTTGATGCTGACGCTAAGAGATCACTTGGTTGTATCTGTGTCGCGGACGTACTTCGCCTCTTTTGCGAGTGTTTTGCATCTTGTGGTGTGGTTGCGACTTAGCCATGTAGCTCGCTTCCTGCTTACGGTATATCTGTAGGGACGTCACATAGTTGTTCTCTTGTTTGAGCCTTGGGTATCCCGTCGGATAGAGAGTGCTTCAGCTCTCATGCTACCCTTACTTGAGCGTGCGTACTTGATATGTCACATTGATTTTGATATTGCCATTAGGCGTGAGTGCTTGGAAATGATGTCGACGTGTAGCACGGCGGGGCATTTGCCCCTTTGTTTGGATGGCGCCCGAGTGTCTGGAATCCGCTTTTTGCTGCGTGACGCAGGAGGACTCGCAGTGCATCCTGACAAAAAAATCCCTTAGAGGATTCAGGGCTTGCTTCATTAAAGGTGACGAAGAACCTTTGTCTATTTGCATCTTGAAAGTACATGAGCTTCTTTTGGGTGGAGGTGGCGAAAAAACTTTTGTTGTTCTTTCGTACCTTAGGAGGACCAGGGTCTGTCTGGGTGGAAGGGACAAAGAATCTTTGTTCGTTCGCGTCTCAGGAGGACCGGGGTCCATTCAGGGGGAGGTTGTGAAGAACCTTTATTCGTTCGCACTTCAGGAGTACCGAGGTCCATCCGGGTGGAGGTGGTGTAGAACCTTTATTCATCTGCGCCTCAAGAGGAGTGAGGTCTGTCTGGGTGGAGGTGGAAAAAAACCTTTGTTCGTCCGCGCATCAAGAGTATCGGGGTTTGTTCGGGTGGAAGTGGCCAATAACCTTTGTTCATCCACGCCTCAGGAGGACCGGGGTCCGTCCGGATGGAGGTGGATAAAACCTTTGTTCGTCCACGCCTAAGGAGGATCTGGGTCCGTCCGGGCAGAGGTGGCAAAGAACTTTTGTTCGTTCATGCCTTAGGAGGACCAAGGTCCGTTTGAGTGGTGGTGGTGAAGAACTTCTGTTTGTTCGCACCTCAAGAGGACTGGGGTACGTCCAGATAGAGGTTGCGAAGAATCTTTATTCATCCGCGCCTCAGGAGGACTTGGTCCTTCCGGGTGGAGGTGACGAAGAACCTTTGTTCGTCTGTGCCTTGGGAGGACTGGGGTCCGTCTGGGTGGAGGTGGCGAAGAACCTTTATTCTTTCACGGCTCATGAGGACCATGAAGGTGCAGAAGGATATTTGTCTATCTCATCCGAGAGGTGTAGAAGGCTTTTGTCGATTTTGCTTGAGGTGTAGAATACCTTTTGTCCTTCTCGCCTGAGAGGTGCAGAAGGACTTTTGTCCATCTCGCCTGAGAGGTGCATACAGGCTTTTGCCGATCTCGCTTGAGTTGCAGAATGACTTTTGTCCATCACACCTGAGAGATGCAAAGGATTCTTGTCCATCTCGCTTTTGCAGTTGAGGGTAGGAGTGCCCCCTTGCCTTTGGGGAATCCGTCCACTGTGAAAGGGAAAACAAATGTTTTATTGCTGGAAAGGAAGATACAAGTGCTCCCGGATCTCTTCTCACGACTTATTCTTTTGAAAATAGGGAAAATAAATATATAGTACGAAGAGCGTTTCGTTTTATCCCCAAGTCTGGCTTAGACCCTATATGGCTCCTTGTGGTTCAGATCCTGGTCAGGTACTGCAGGAAGCAGAGTCATGTTGCATCCTGATCTCCCCATATGACACATATCCTGCCGGGAGTGATGAACTTCATGACCAAATGTGGTATGGAGGGGATTGTCTCGAAGAGGGTTTGAAGGCCCCCCCGAAGATTACATTTTATGTCGAGCTGAAGTTGACTACTACGAACTGAACGTCCTAGGTGATCTGCCTCGGTAATTCCCCAAGGGTGATTAGGAGATTTATTAACCCTCGGACAGGAAATAGGTTGTTGTCGAACCCGTATAGCAATCCGGTTGCCGGCTCGAGGCATTTACAAGGGATCTTCATGTTGAGCAGCGTGGATGTGAACATGATGTCCACCGAGCTCCCGTTGTCGATCAATATCCTCCTAACCATGAAGTAAGGAATGTTGATTTCTGTGCTGATGAAAGTGGGTCCTAGTGTGACGTGCACACTCCCTTTAGGTCCTCATCCCCGAAGCTGATGGCAGTATCTTATGGTGGCTTTGTGTCTTCTGTATCCTCCTCTGGTCGAATGAAAAAGAGGACGTGAGCGATCAGGAAAGGTGAGACATCGATGGTCTCGACCTCGTTGACCATTTGTCAGCCTCCCGCGCATCCTAGCGGGCTAGAGGCTGCTCTCGTCTGGGCTGGTGTGGAGGTGGACAATTTGATACTTAGTTCTGTAAGTACTATTGAAGCATGCATTCTTCACTCCTTGATTTGAGAATAACAAATCCTAAATGTATTTGATTATAGTTTATTTATATTGTGCAGATATAACAAGAATAATACACATACAGATGTGATAAGGAGAAAAAAAATACAATTTTGGGAAATTATGATATCGCAGACAATACCTTACTATCGCCAAGTGATAGCTTAGATGATGTCAGCCACATCCCGCACAACTCAGTCACGACGCGCACTATTATGCACTATTAGCAGGAAATGGTGTGTTATCGCTCGCGATAGCCCCTAAAAGATTGTTAATAATAGTAGTCTAAATCACCTAGGGGTGTGTGTGAATAGGTAAACTTGTTACTTTGATGGTTTCTAATCCAATTCAGCAGTATAAAGAAACTAAAACACAGCAAACCAAACAACCAACAAGCACACAAGAATTTATAGTGGTTACCCAGGGTATGGGTACATCCAATTTCCCTCACCACCTTCCTAGGTAGCAGTATGCTAGAATAGACAAACTCCTTCAAAACTAAGCTCCAAGTGCTTACAACACAAATCCCACAGGATTTCTCAGGTCACCTCCAAGACCCCACCTCAGGCATATTAGCCATACAACTCAGAGACACTCTAGGCCCCCTATAACTCAGAGTTCTCAAACTCCTACCTCAGACACACAACCCTACACCCGGACTTATCAAGAAGTCCTGCAACTCAGGCACTGAGGCCCTACAACTCAGAGACACTACAAGTCTCCTACAGAATAGAAATTGGTTGAATAATACAACATAAGATTAATAAGTTAAACCTTGAAGGCTTTATCTTCTGTTTCTCTTGTTGAACAACAAGTACCTGGAAGAAGCCCCTGAAATGAATGTTCAGGCAGAATGACTTGAGGGCTTCTTCTTCTTGATCTTCTTCTACAACTGGAAGAAAATCTAGCTTGAGTAATGGTGCTCGACTCCTTTGTTCTTCTGAAACTTTAGGAAGAACTAGTTTGAATGAACAATGTCACAGTGCATCGTTTTAGGTTTCACGTGATTTCTCTTTGAGTATGGACAAGAATAGAAGGCTCTGTCCTTTCGAACTACAACATCACTAATTTGAATCCCACCAAACTGTACGGGCTCAACGGTAACATTTATTTCATTCTGCATGATATCGTTGAGTAGAATCTTCATTCTCAGCGGTATCCACTTAGGTGTTGATACTTGTTGCTCTCAGCTCTTCTCCACGATATTGTTGAGCCGAGTCTTTATTCTCAACAGTATAGTGAAGACTGATATACCTTCTCAATGATATAACTCCACTACATTGCTCTTAAATAAATATTAGAGACAAC
This sequence comes from Platanthera zijinensis, assembly GCA_039513925.1. NCBI lineage: Eukaryota > Viridiplantae > Streptophyta > Magnoliopsida > Asparagales > Orchidaceae > Platanthera > Platanthera zijinensis. The sequence continues at coordinate 58,565,892 of CM077078.1, forward strand.
TTGTCTTACTGCATAGATAAGAACAATCATGCTATCAAATACAATGTGCACTTATCATTATGTATTACTTCTTCAAATCTTTGAATATTGAGGATAATATTCCCAACAATCTCCATAAATTTGAAAAAGGCAGAACACTTATCAATGCTAAGGTACACTAACCAAAAACAACTATAATATAATGATGTAATCATGTTATCACAATATTATCACATATAACTAACAATTGGAATATATAAGTGAATAATTAAGGCAACTTAGCATGACATAACAAATATATAATAAGATTATCATAATGAACATGAAAAGTATTTTATCATAGATGTCACAGACATAAATATATTTATATTATCAGCCAAAGGTTTAATTGAAAGAACATAAGTTCATTACAATTTATCACAGAAATATTATAAGAAATATCAAGGCACTGGGTGCTTAACTGGCTGTTCTGACATCTTTGCTGGTTCTGAACACTTTCTCTTGTGAGCAACACTTGATCCTTCTCCTTGTTCAACTGCTCTCATCTGAGCCATCTTGGCTTTGTTTTCCTTCATTTTGAAGTAGAGAAAGTGGTTGGGAATGTACTTGGGAGGCACCTTCTTTAGATTATTCTTCTTTACCAAATTTTCTTTGAAAATATTTTTCCTTAAAGATATCCTTTTCAAATGCTTTATCCATTCCTTTGAAGGATAAACACTATCAATATTCTTTAAAATCTGACCATGATTAACACAGGCATTGACTATGATAATTTTAGAGTCATCACTCCAATACTTATAGTCTGGGTTATTTGCCTGCTCTTGTCTCCTCATTACCATGAATTCCTCATGCAACAATGTTCCTTCTCTCTTTCTCCTTTTGGCAAGCTGAACATCTTGAGCAACACTTTTTTGTGTTGGAAAATCCAAGTCTGATGGTCTGTTCTTGTCCAAGAGGGGTAAGTGTAGAGCAAGCCTGATACCTTGAAGAGTCCATAGGGCTAGAACTGCATTAACATAGAAATGTTTGAGTAGAGAAATTAAATAAATGAAATTTGAAATGTTAGAATCTGAAATACCAACTGCACATAAGAAGTAAATACCAATTGTATGTAAAATGAGAACAGTTTATAAACAAATTTGCTTATCGGATGCACATGTCAAGTAAATACCTATTAATAAATACATGCATAAATCTTAAAATCCCAGCATAAAATAGTATAGAGACATGCACTGATTTTAGGTCAGGTTCTAGTAGTCATGTACATATATATGCTCCATTTAGGGGGGCTTATTTTCACCGGTAAAGTGTTTACGACCGCTTAAGGTCCGATACATGCGGTCGTAAACGCTTTACCGGTGAAAATAAGTTCCCCAAAACGGAGCCTTAATTTATAAAAAAATATGCTTATCGAACACCCATATGAAGTAAATACCTATTAGTAAGTACAATCATAAAACTTTCTAAAACAACAACTCAACAAAATCTTAATGTTGAAACTCATACCACTACGACACTGCAAATCACAAATTTCATATTACATGTATATAGATTCAGTAGGGACCTGCTTGGGTGCCAAAGTTAAACATGTAATATTAGTTTTGATTTAAGATTTCAAAAACAAAAATCTGTAAGGAAATCGTAAACTGAAATGAAAATTAAACATGTAATGTCAGTTTTGAAATAAAAAACAAAATCATAACTGCTAATAATTAAAAAAACTTATACTTGATACAGGAAAATAATAAAAGATAACTCAAATTATAAGTACTGTAAAATAACTCTGCTATCAATGTTAGGCTGCTCTCTTGGCCTGCTCTCCTGCAAAGAAAAACATTATATGGAATTTAATTATCAGCAACAACAGAATCAAATGAAGTGAAGTCACGAATAAAGTTTTTTGCTTACATGAGATTTAGGGCGGTGTTTCTTGCGGAAAGGAGCTGGTCGATGGAGTTCTTGTAGGAAGTGTGGAGTAGGTAATGGGAAGGCTTCTGGAATGTTGGGCGTCCAAATAATACACAACGAATTTGGAAGGAAGTCGAGCACCTGGTACTCAAGCGGATTAGATTTAATCTAAAATAAAAATAGATTTTGAAATGAAAATCAAAATCTGAAATCAAATAGATTTTGATTTTTGTACTCTTAAATCAAAATGGAGTTCTCATAAACCAAAATCGAAAACTAAATCAAAACCTAAACAGAAATCAAAACCTAAATCAAAACCTAAAATGAAATATGAAATCATATTAGATCTTGAATTTGAAACCTAAACTGAAATCAAAGACGAGAAGTTGGAAAGAAATCAGAACTTAATCTGAAATCAAAACTTGTTGGGAACATTGATCACAATGTCTCAGATTTGGAGAACTCTCACAAGTCAATAATATACACAAACTTGTATTTGATATATCTCTAAGTTCAAATATGCAGGATGTTAGTAATTGATTGATAAGATAGTCTGGGTATATCAGAAATTCAACTGGATATAAGTCAGCACATTCTAGAAGCAGAAATATTGTCTAAGCACAAATGCGCCGAGCCATTACACATCACTCGACGCTAAAGGACTAAATGTGTTGACTATATAATTTACACTCGGAGAAGCAGAAATACTGTCTAAGTATAAATGCGTCGAGTGAAGGTCATTCACTCAACGCCTCAGTAGTAAGGCAGAAATTGTCCAAGTACTAATGCGTCAAGTGAATGTCATTCACTCAACGTCTCAGCAGTGAAGCAGAAATACTGAGTACTAATACGTCAAGTGAAGGTCATTCACTCAATGCATCAGTAGTGAAACATAAATACTATCTATGTATTAATGCGTCGAGTGAAGGCCTTTCACTCAATGCTTCTATAGTAAAGCAAAAAAAACTATCAAAGTACAAATGCGTCGAGACATAAGAGATAACTCAACGCCTATGCCAAATGTGCTGAGTTATATACAGTCACTCGATGCCTCTACAGAATTTCAAGTTTCAGGCTAAGTCGAATGAAGTCACGTCAATCTCTATCACTCAACGCCTCTACAGAAGCACACACATTTATTCTATATCAAAAGGCATCAAGACATTTTGCAGACGTCATACTTAATTCAATTTGACTTAAGTTTTGCGCTAAACAACAGAGATTGCCGCATTCTTTTGACACATAATCTTGGAATGATTCAACCATTAAAGCCGGCCATGCCACTTTTTAAAAAGGGATATAGACATTGTTGATGCTGAGATATAAAGACAAAGTATGGGGGACTTTTACAAGAGCTTTTGGAATACTTTATGAAATCCAAATTCACAAAAGTCTCCGCCGACAAAGTAAAACTTACTTTTCATTGTCTTCAAGCTTGCTCATCAACAAAACAATCTTTCTAAAGTTTGAATAAGAAGATCTCTACAAATATTCAACACAACATAACACGTCTCTAATCTGAAAATCATTTCCTGTTGCTTTGGTGAAAAGAAGTTGTCTGGTGATACAGCTAAAGAAGAAGGCTTCAGAGCTATTATTCTTGAGTCATTGCAATCCAACACTTCTTAAATCTCTGTTGTAAGATCTCTGTGAGATCTGAGTATAGGAATTTTTTTGAAGTCTGAGGTAGGATTCTAAGGGAGAATCTGTGGTAGGCCTGATTTATAAAGGCTAAGGTAGAGCTTGTTTGTGAGCCTGAGGTAGGAGACTTTTGTTGTCTCTGAGGTAGGCCTGATTTATAAAGGTTGAGGTAGAGATTTCTTATGATCCTGAGGTAGGAGATCTGTTGCTGTCTCTGAGGTAGGACTGTAGGAAGTCTGAGTTGTATGAGTGGAAGCCACTCTGAGGTGCAAGATCTAGGGAGGGATCTAAGCTGTAGGATCTGTTGATATGAGTTTTGGAGGAGTTCACCGAATCTAGTTCTTTGTTAGATAGGTGAAGAGGGAAATCAGGTGTACCATAGATAGGTAAACCACTATAAACTACTTGTGTGGTTTCTGTGATCTTAAAAGCTACTAACCTAATAACAACACACCAAGTACATTTCCAGAAAGGCCTAGAATATTTAAAAGAAACATATTCACCCCCTCTAGGTGTTTTGATACCCTTAAAAAGACTTTCAAGTGATGTCAAAATGAGGTTGTTCATAAATACATAACAGTCTGAACAAGATCTTCAAGGATAGCGGCATGAGTCGTTTGCAGTAAAATTTCAATCAGTATGTGTTAATTCAATCAGTAGGTGTTTTGATAAAATTTCCAAGAGTTATATGGAGAAGAGGGGAATATCCAAGAGATATGTCTAAAAGTAGAAGTTGGTGGCAGGAGTCATTTGCAGGAAGCGGCAACAGCTTCGAATCCAGGCGGAGGCGGTGTCACACGGCTGATTCAGATGGCTGAGCTAGACATCGTTTGCAAGCGAGGTGAAGGCTGGAGGGTTCGTGGGAGAGTAAAGAGAGGGATTCACGCCCTAAGGAGATGAAGTTGCGGTTGGACATGGGTTGGGCAGGCGGGTCTGAAAAATAAATCCCGCTAGCCCAACTATTTAAGGAGGAGAAATTTTGTAATGTTGAGATTAAATCGACAACATTAGCGAGAAATATGCATATTATTTTATAATATAGTATAAAAACTTTCTCCCTCTTAGGCATTTTAGATGTAGTTGTGGTCGGAGGAGGGTTGGCAGGGAGGGTCTGAAAAATAAATTTTGTTAGTCCAAATGTTTAAGGAGGAGAAAATTTGTAAGGTTGATATTGAACCGACAACATTAGCTAGAAATATGCATATTGTTTTATAATATACTATAAAAACTTTCTCTCTCTTAAACATTTAAGAAGCATGTGGTATAACCGGTTCTACAATTAATCATGATTAAGAGAATCAAAATTTTAATCATTTTATAAACATTTTCAACGTTTTATATTTCAAAATCAACAGGTCTATTCTCACTGTTCAAAATAAAAAATTTGAATTCCTCTGAAGTAAGACATAACCATGATACTTAACAGACCTATTTTTACCATTCTATATTTAAAAATCAGTATATCTATTTCTTACCAAAACTATGATTTTATAATTCAACAGATCTATTTAAAAATCAAAACTATCTGATTCAATTTAAAAAAATAAAAGCCTCTGGACGTGAATTCTTCCGAAGTAGAAATAAAAAGAATATATGTGAATGGGCTTTTAATTTAATGTAAGAATTAACCATGGAAATTATCGGCGAAAGAAGTCAGCATCATTCGTCTGCGAAAGGCAACGACATCAATATTCAGCAGCACAAAACGACTGCAGGCACAGGTGACAGGATGCCCATGGAATTTCATTTCCGATGCAAGAATAAGAGAAGGAAGGGAGGAGAGAAACAATGATGCCGTAGTGTGGGGGATCTGTGTTGGCGTCGACCGGATGAGAGAGGCATCAATGCTCTCTTGTAAAGCCGGCAAGGGCAAGCTCCCTTTCCTCTTGACAAAAGCTTCCTATGTGATAGCAAGCCCCAAAATCATCTCCATCCTCGGCGAAAGGCTCTCTATCTGCGGCGACAGTTTCGAATCCCCATGTTTAGTTAACTATAAGGAAATAAAACACATGCAAATCACACTCCCAAAGACCCATAATCTTAATCAACCTGGGGACGTAGGTACTTATGCTGGTGCAACTGGTCCTCGTATTTTGGCTTAGGGATGATAGAAATTTGCTAACATATACCCTAAGTCTATTGGCACCCAAGATTTTTATGATGGAAACGATTTAACTACAAAATAACAAACAAACAAAAACAACTTTCAAAGAAAAAAGAACTACAGAGCAGAAGTTTTGAACACTATAAAATTTATAAACATCAATTATTTGCTATCAAAAAAAGATTAGTTCTAGGAAGCACTGGTACGGGTATCGGGTATCGGGTACGATACGTAACCGGTACGGCGTTACGACAAAATTTAAAACAATGATACGTATACGGCGTGATACGTTGTATTAAATATAATAAATATATATGTATATAAACAACTGATAACCTTTGATATTTGAGGCTTAAACAGAAACAATGTTATTATATGAGCCTATATGGAAAAGTTGGGAAGCTCATGCAAATACCACTTGGGTTTCGTCTAGTTTAACTTTTCTACTAAACTTTTCAATAAGCGGAATTTGCTAATATATGGGAATAGATTAAATCTCCATTTAGCAAGAATGCAAGATTAATTTCTTAATAACATCAAGAATACATAAATTAACTTATGGATCAATTCATACTCCATTACACCCGGTTGAAACTTTATTTCTCAGCACAATTGTACCAAATAAATCTTAACAATTAAACATCAAAACTAGATTACATCTAAATTGCAAAAGTATCATCAATATTCTCTAAATTCGGTTCACTTTGGCCAAATTGATGCATAATAGACATTCAGTGTAAGCTCGCCGGCGGAGAAGTCCGGCGAACTGTCACGGTTTCCTAATCTATTCTAATTAAGAACATTAAACTAAATTACTTCTCTTATTACCTTCTTAAAAAACGTTTACAGACTGACACATATATTTATATATCTTTTCATACTAGCCGTTACATCATTTCCTTAAGACTGCCAGCTGTCCTCCTGCTGTTTTCCAAGATGGAGCCCTGGATTGCTGACCTGGTTGATTCTCTTCCGTTGGATGAGCAAGCCGCTGTCTGCTTAGATGCTGCCACGTGCCTTGTGTTTCTCCCTGTTACATCACTGCCCGGCTTCAAATAACAACGTCCTCGTTGTTTATACTTTAGAAATGCAAGCCTGGTCCTTGTTCCCTGCGCTGGAAGCCAACCTCCTTGTCCTCGGCGGCAAGATGAACGTTGTCGCCGTGGGATTTATATCATCCAAGATCTTGGCTGCATTCTCCGGCGGCTTAGTCGCTGCGATCGTCGCGGCCCCGAAGCTTCAGGCCACAGTGAAGGAGGCGCTGCTACTGTGCTGTTCTCAGATATGTCTTCTTCTCCCTCTTCCTGTTGCTGGTGAGGCATTTCTGACTCTTCGTTGTCGATTGTATGTTGATTTCCGTTGGAGGTCCCCATTGTGGGTGAGCACTTTCCCTGTTTATTAGCGTTATGTGCTGCATCCTGCAAAATAGGGGTATTAGAACCTTGAGAAAGTCATAGCCGCGCACGTACCTGGGGTTGTAGAGTTGAACTGTCTTCCCATGAACTGTCTTCCGACTGGAGCCCCTGCCACTGGACCAGGGCTTGGTGTATCCGTTTCTGGTTAATCCAGATAATTCGTTCATCTAATATTGATATGATGTCGTGAATGGGGTGGTTGTTTTTTTATGATGGGCGGTAAATGATGTATTATTTCTGTGGTAGCCGGGTAATATTTTTTTAAAACTGAAATATGAAAAACTGGGTGTAGTCGACAATCCTGCGGAAGTAATAGTTTGTATGCTACAGGGCTGATTTTTTTTATGATTGAGAAAGGTCCATAGTATTTTAAGCTGAAACGTGCTTTTTGTGTTTGGTGTAGGGTTAACTTCTTATAAGGCTGGAGCTTGAAGAGGACCAGGTCTCCTATGTCAAATTCCACATCTCGGCATGTTCGATCTGCGAAATGTTTCATTCGTTGCTGGGCCTTGCTTAAATTTATTTGTAGCTGTTTAAGTAGTTTTTTTCTATCTTTTAATTCGGCGTGAATCGCTTGTAACGAGCTAGTGCTCTGGTAGTGATGAACAAGCGTGGGTGGTGGGCGCCCGTACATGGCTTCAAAAGGAGTCATGCCTGCGGAGGCGTGGTATGTCGTGTTATAGTAGTATTCCGCCCAGCTGAGCACCTTAGTCCAATTTCTAGGGTTGTCGTGGGCGAACAGCTGTAAATATTGGTTTAAGCTGCGGTTGACCCGTTCCGTTTGTGGATGGTAAGAGGAACTGTAGCGCAATTTAGTTCCTTGCTGGGTGAACAATTCCTTCCAAAATTTTGAAAGAAATACTGGATCGCGATCGAAAATGATGGAGGCTGGGAATCCATGCAATTTTCCGACTGCTTCCCAGAAAGCCCGCGCTACTACTGTCCCTGTAAGGGAACGAACCGGTGTGAAATGAGCTGCTTTTGTTAAACGATCGACAACTACGAGAATGTTGGTATAGGATTCCGAGGATGGTAAGTGTGTGATGAAATCCATTGTGATCTGTGTCCAGATTTGTGAGGGAATCGGCAATGGTTGTAGTAATCCTTGAGGTCCCGTGGTCAATGTTTTTCGCCTTCTGGAAAAGGTCACACGTTTTAATAAACCCTTGTATGTCACCTAACATATTAGGCCAGTAAAATGAATTTTTTAATCGGTATAGAGTGGGAGTGGTGCCCGAGTGTCCGCTGGATCGGGTGTTATGAGCCTCGAAAATTAAGTCATTCCGCAATTGTCCTGCCGGGATATACAACCTATTTTTATAAAATAGTGTGTTCTGGTGTCTTGTCCATTGCGGAATCGAAGCTAGTTTGGAAGCTAAGGTAGCTATAATACTTTGGGCCATAAGGTTGTTACTATACGAGGCCTCTAAATTATTAAACATATTACTTTGTTGGAGGACGCAGTTTAGGGTGTTCAGGAATGTTATGTCCCCCTCATGTAGTCGTGATAATGCGTCTGCCGCCTCGTTAGTTTTTCCTGGTTTATATTCTATTGTGAAGTCAAAACCTAAAATCTTGGATAAGAACTTTTGTTGAGATGGTGTAGTTAAAACTTGTTTGACCAAGTGATGTAAGGTCTGATGGTCGGTCTTAATTTTGAACGGTGCCCCTAATAGATATTGACGCCACTTATCGAGGGCCAGTGATATTGCTAGCAGTTCCCTATCATATGTTGATTTAAGCTGCTCCTTGGCAGTGAGTTTTTTGCTAAAGAATGCTAGTGGATGTCCGTTTTGGGATAGAACCCCTCCGATTCCACATCCTGATGCATCAGTTTCCAAAACAAATGGAATTGAAAAATCGGGTAATTGTAGGACTGGGGCTGTGGACAATGACTGTTTTAATGTGTCAAAAGATTGGGTGGCGCGGTCCGTCCAGTGGAACCCGTCCTTGATCAGTAGGTCTGTTAGTGGTCCGGCTATTATCGCATAATTTTTAATGAATCGTCTATAATAGCCTGCCAGGCCTAAAAAAGATCGTATTTGTTTTAGCGTTTGAGGTTTTGGCCAAATCAGTATTGAATTTATCTTATCCGGGTGAGGCTGGACTCCCAGGTATGATATGCGGTGCCCCAGAAATTCAATTTCTGGTACTCCAAAAATACACTTTGATTTTTTTACATACAGTTTATTACTTCTTAAGATTTGGAAGACTGTATCCAAGTGAGCTACATGATTGTCTAAGGAAGTACTATATATTAATATATCATCAAAGAATATAACCACGAACTTGCGAAGGAATGGTCAAAACAGATCATTCATTAAATTTTGGAATGTCGCTGGAGCATTGGTAAGGCCAAAGGGCATTACCCGAAACTCGTATAGTCCGGAATGGGTGCGAAAAGCTGTTTTGTGGGTGTCTGCAGGAGTCATCCTAATTTGGTGATATCCTGATTGTAGATCCAGTTTTGAGAAGATAATTTCTCCATGTAGTTCGTCCAATAGTTCGTCTACTGTGGGCATTGGAAATGCGTTCCTAACTGTTACAGTGTTTAATGCCCTATAGTCTACGCAAAATCGCCATGTCCCGTCCTTTTTCTTGATTAAAAGGACGGGAGAGCTGAAGGGTGATGAACTAGGCCTAATGAATTCCTTGTCTAACATTTCTTGAACCAACTTTTCAATCTCATCCTTTTGGTAGTGAGGGTATCTATAGGGCTTAACATGTATTATGGTGTCTGATGGTGTTAAGGGTATCTGATGGTCGTGTTGTCGTGGCGGTGGTAGGTGGCATGGCAGCTGGAATATATCAGTAAATTGTCCTATTAATCGAGATAGTGTTGTGTCTGGTAGCGTTGGGTTGTCCTTGGGTGGCAAGGGTAAGTCCCCTGGAGATGGTATCATGCTGAAGAGGCATAAAAAAGATGATGAGATGGCTTGTTGGTGCAACATTTTGGATATTTGACTTGGGGTAGCCAGTGCGGTGGGTTAATTCACCAACCCTTGGAGGGTAATTTGGTGTTGCGCATGACAAAATGTCATTTGTTTTTGTGCATAGTTGGTGGTCACCGGTCCCAGGGATTCCAGCCAAATCATCCCCAAAATCACATCAGATCCAAATAAATCTATCACAAAGAAATTGGTTCTAAATGTGTACTCTTGTATTCTAAGGTCGGTATTAACAATGATTCCTTGACAATCTAAGGTGGCTCCATTTCCCACATGGACCTTAAATGGTCGAATAGCCGTTATTGGTAAACGTAAATAGTTTGCCATTCGTGTGGAGATGAAGTTTGTTGTGCTTCCACTGTCTACTAGTATATGTAATGGAGTGTTGTTTAAGTGGCCGATGAATCGAATGGATTTTCCTGAAAATGTGCCCATCATGGCGTTGAAACAAACTGCAGCTTCAGGACAGTCTATTGGATCTTCATCGGTGGGGGGGGGGGGGGGGTTCAGGTGGTCGGGTGGGTCAAAGTTGTCCTCGTCGAAGTATAAACATGAAACTTTATTTTTACATCGATGACCCGACATATATTTTTCATCGCACGTGTAACATAGTCCCTTTTCTCATTTAAATTTCAGTTCTGCTGGTGTTAGACGCTTCGGGTATGGTGTTTGTTTACTGGTCTGGTGGAAGTCCATTGGTTTCACATATAGTGTCGTATAAGGTTTGGGATGAGGTATTTTATCGTGTTCGTCTTCTTCTACTAATTTTGCTAATGCAAACGCTTCGTCCAACGTTTGAGGTCGCTGTGCGGTAACGAAATGTCGGAAACGGGGTTTTAATCCCGCAATAAACATCGATTGAAGCAAATTTGGTTGGAGTCTTGTTATTTGTGTGGAAATTGATTCAAATTGATCCTTATAGTCTAGGATTGAGTTTACTTGTGTTAATCGTTTCAGTTTACCCATAGGTTCGTCAAATAAGGATGGTCCGAATCGGTGAATAAGGGTTGTTTTAAAATCGGTCCAGTTAAAATAAGCGGTATCCGGGTGAAGGGACTGATGCCATCTTGCCGCTGGCAAATCTAAGTGTAATGCAACTATAGTCATACAGCTATTATAAGCGATATTATAATAGCGAAAATATGCTTCAGCTTTGGCAATCCAGTCAGTGGGGTCACCAGAACCGAAGCGTGGAAAAATAAATTGTATAGGATCATGAGTTGGAAAATTCTGGTTTTGAGATGTACCTGGGGATCCGTGTGGCATATAAAATTGACCGGCCATACCTTCTGGATGCAGAAAACGCTGTGAATTGCCGTTATTTGGAAATATCTGTGCTCCTATTGTGTGGTGTTGAGGCCACTGAGGTACTATATCTGGTATTGCTGGGTCTGAATTAACGTTTGATCGCCAGTATCCCGATCTTGAAGAGGGATGTGGTGTTCCGGGAACGGTTAATCCCCACGGTGGTGCTGGAGGTTGGAACTGAGGCAATTGGGTCGATGATGATGGAACTACGCCTTGGCCGTGCACCTGAGGCTGTGGAAGGGATTGCCCGACCTGAATTGAATCATTTGTGGGCAAACAAGCGGAGGAGGTCGCTGGCGGTCCCGTTTGACCCGCCGATGAATACGTGCCGGCGAGAGGCTGTTCAGTCTGAGATCCCGTGAATGATTGCCCAGTTTCCTTGGCGGAAATGGTTGAAGATTTCAGCAAGAAGGTCAGTTCTTGGCGGAAAGCTTGGAATTCTTTGTTCATCTTGAGGATTTCCCCCTCCAGACGAGTGAAGTTTGTAGCTGTATCTTGTTGAAAGGTGGTTTGCTGAGAGCCCAGGTGAGTGGCGCGGGAGTCCGATTCCTTCCCATGTTCTGGCGGTGGAATGGCGAGGCCCTTCGAGCGAGTATGTGGAGGGTCAATCGCCGCCATTGCCGGAATGAGAAAGGCTCAACGAGAGCACCAATGTAAGCTCGCCGGCGGAGGAGTACGGCGAACTGTCATGGTTTCCTAATCTATTCTAATTAAGAATATTAAACTAAATTACTTCTCTTATTACCTTTTTAAAAAAAACGTTTACAGACTGACACATATATTTATATATCTTTTCATACTAGCCGTTACATCATTTCCTTAAGACTGCCAGCTGTCCTCCTGTTGTTTTCCAAGATGGAGCCCTGGATTGCTGACCTGGTTGATTCTCTTCCGCTGGATGAGCAAGCCGCTGTCTGCTTAGATGCTGCCACGTGCCATGTGTTTCTCCCTGTTACATTCAGCATATCACAAATGTAGCAATAAGGGTATATTTACCCTATAAAAATACAATACACACACATGCACACGCAGATACGCACCATACAAATGTAAATCATCCAGCAGGAAGAAGAGAGGGATCGACAGAAGAAGAAGAATCGGCATAAGAAGAAGGATCGGCAGAAGAAGAAAAGGAGGAGAAGAAGAGGAGGAGGAGGAAGAAGAAGAGGAGCAGAAGAAGAGGAAGAAGAAGAACTTACGAGAAGGAAGAAGAGAAGGATCGACAGCCGGAGCGGGTGCCCCAGATGGATCGACAACCGCGGCGGAATCGACAGCGGCACAGGAGCGGTAGCGAGAACGGGAGCGGCACCGTCTCCGTGCGTACGGGTACCGGAAACCCAACCGGTATTGACGTATCCCGATATCCGTGCCTGGTAGGATTAGCTTGCAGGGAATCAAAGAGGGAAATAAATAAGTAATACACGCACTTGAAGTCGGATTAGTGAATTTTTGATGCGATCCAATCTGGGCCGAGGTGTGCGTAACTTGTTGGGAGGTATTCTATGAATAAAATTGAAGATGAAAATTCTTTTCTAATCCGAGAAGTCTTTCCTATAGTCCACCCACCAAGGCGTCAATATTTTCCATGTCTTTGATCATGGAGTCTACTTGCTTGGAGAGATCAAAAACCATAACTAGTAGAAGGTTGAAGTTGCTCCATTTGATGGGCACTTCTGAATCATCAAAAGAGTTTTCAAAAGACTTTGACAACCTTTCCATCGAGAAAACAATTGCCAAAAGAGGAAAACTGCGACTACTTTCAAACATTGTGGATTTCGGGCAATCAGAGCGCGCCCCAGCATGCTCTGCTCTAAGTGCGCCTCTGCACGCTCCGCTTTGAGTGTTCCCCCACATACTCCACTCTTGGTGCGCCCTCACGTGCTCCACTCTAAGTGTGTCCCCACGTGCTCCGCCCTAAGTACGCCCCCGCACGCTCCGCTCCCAAGTGCGCACTCACGCACCCTGCTCTCAAGACTTCCTCCAAGAAAGCGCTTCGTTCTGAGGCAACGCTGACAGTCCTCAAGACCTATTGCAAAGCAAACAAAGCACCTCGCTGGCATACTTCAGCACGCCCTGAGAACATCACGCCCCCAGGTGGCTGCAAGCCCCGGATAGCAGCTAACATGACGCTCCAGATTTCTCCACACACATGAGCCAAGCCACAAAAATAAAGGCACGCAAAGCACGCCACGTGAGCCTCCAAACAACAGTCGAAGTTCCTAGTGCGCTCAAGCGCAACACTCCCCAGAGTACAAGTACAAAATATTTAGCTCCACAAGAGATGACCTATCACCCTCAGAGTCTCTCTCTCCCTCCAACAATTATAACATGGAGCAATCTATCTCTCAACACAAAAATATAGTGGAGGTTTGGCGGCACCAATCCGGTCATTTGATTTTTCAACCATTTCTGTGTTTTTTCACGTTAATTTTTTTTAGCTTTGCCAGTTATCTCAACTTACATTGATTGTTTGCATGCCATTAAATATGAACACGAGGCAAAAGCACCAAATGTTTGCATCCAATGATCTCGTCGCATGCTAGTCATTAAATATGAACACGACAAAAGAAAAAAAAAATCAGATGAGCTCTTGATTACCAGCTTCCAAGAAAAAGGTGGCAACAAAAGGGCAAAAAAAGAAAGACCCGTTTTGGAATTGCAGGAATAATCGGACACAATAGATTCAAAATCAGTTTCTCAGGCAAGACTTCTGAACACCACCTGCAACTTGCTTGCATCATAATAATTCCTTCATAATTTAGTGTTTCACTATGATGCCCAAAATGTTCATAAACTAAATACAAAATCAAAACACGTAAATACTTAATAACCCAGTATTTCAAACCGCTCACGTGCTTAATAAATCCTTAACAACAAATAGTTTGTGCACATCACAACAAAACTCACTTTTGACTAACGATTCACACATAACTGTCCATGAGCAACTTCCTCATCTAATTCACCAACATACTAGGTTGAGCCTTGTTGGGCTTAAACACACTCTCGATAACCGAGAGCTCGGTGGTCGTGGTGCCCGAACCACAAAAAATAGTACAATCGTTCACAATCAAGCCCGCGGAAATAATACGCAATCCTTTATTCACCGTTCCGGCAACAACCGGCACTTCAAGAAGCTCTGAGAGATTGTTCTGTTCCTTACGAGATGTGTGTCGAGGAACCTTGCATATTCATCAAGCTTGAGATAGTAAGACTCCCTTTCATCATATGAGAAACCAGCAAGAGAGTGCGGATTCTTACCAGTCCGCCTTTGCTATTGAACACACAATAGTCACCCACATAATCTTCACCGTTGACCGTTCTCCTGAGCACATCGACTCCTAGAACATCAGCTATGAGTTCTTCAGTTTCCTGAAAGAAGAGTAGTCAACAAAAGCAAATTGACCCAATACAATGGTCATGTTGAATTATAATGCCAAACAAATTACGGTACAAGGCGTGTACAAAAATGTGCATGTGTCCAGTAAGGTGCAACTAAGTACGCATGTGAAGAGCCGATATACTTTTTATTCGGCACACATTTGTCGTCATTTTAATAGACAATACAGGCACTTACTGCAAGTTTACTAAAATTTTAAGAAACTTTTAGTGGACAGCAACAGCCCCATGCACATTAATATCTTGTGATATTGAATGACAAGAGGCTTACCCGTTCAAGATTGGGGTGCATGAGAGCAATGTAGTCGTTGCAGGATATGCAGCTGCCGAGATCAAATGGTCCTACTTCAATCCGGCGGACAACCACGCGGTCTGGTAGATTATTCCTCAAGTGCCGAATCTCTGTTTAAAACCAAGAACAGATCACAACCATTATGCAAATATTCAAATCAAAATTGTTAAAAGGAATTTAAAAAATGACAATCCGAGGAACAAAAAACTGAATGCATTTCATATGAAATTTTTTTAAAATAAATTTCCAATATATTTGTTTTTGAAGAAAACAATGATGATTTTCATCGATTTCTCTCCAACTTATTTTCCAAATGGATCGTATGATTTTGAAGTTTCGTATGCAACTTTGCATTAAAATTTTTTCTTTGGAAATGGCTATTGTGAATCCACGAATAGCCATTTCTAGTCTACTTTGAACAATCTATAAGTCCAATTCATAAACACTTTGGTTAACAGATCGATGTGTCTTGGCATGCATATTGACTAAACAAAATGAATGATGTGAGCAATTGTTAATTGTCACTAATGACATTTACAGATTTGAAATTGGATTCTTGGACAAGGACTGTTGGTGTAGAAGTGGGACTTCTTAAGCAAATAGTTATCCAAACTCAACATTTAATTGAAACGACATGCACTTGATTATCCATACAAAGAGGATTGACCACACAGCATAAAAACTAAATTTAGTTTAAAATCCCAAAACTAGACGGAGAAATCACCACAATTTTCTAAAAAAATTTCCAGTCCCACCAATCACAACATGGAGCAACCATTGGAAATAAGAAATTTTGAACAATGCTATACGACAATGATAAGTCTAAATTTAATTAATTGCTACACAAATGAAAACACATGAAGTCATAACAACCACTGTTGGAGAAGTCATTCAACATGTCTACAGAGGATGGAGGCCAAACACTCCTTTTTTTGTTAGATATCTGAGTTCCATTTTTTAATTTTTCTTTATTTGTTATTCCCCAAAAGATTAATTTATGACGAAGGAAGTCCTACGCTCCTTTTTTTAGACATGTGTTCTATTATTTTAATTTTTTCCTTATTTGTTCTTACCCAAAAGATTAATCTATGACCTTCACTTTTTAGGGGGTGAACCATTTTTTGTTTTCCTCCAAATACTCCAAAAGTATATTAACAGATTAAAAGAACAACTAATCATAGTAATTAGCATTTAAATATTCTCTAGAATTACCTCAAAAACAAGATTATATATAATCATGTTTATCCTAGAATAATCATATAATTTTTAGAAAAAATTCAACAAGTAATAACGCAAAAACATGAAACCATCTATATGACTAAAGTTACTGACAATCATTGAGGAATTAAACTTAATTCCATATCAAGCTTGTTGTAGCAAACAGACACAAGTGCATGTAGAGAACAAACTTCTACGTCATACATTGCCAACTTACAGTGATGCTTGACAAATAAATCTTTATACTATATCAGCAATATAATCAATAAATAGCAACCCAAAATAAGCCAAAAATATTTGAGATAATCTAGCAACAATAATTGACTAAAAAGAAAAGTTTACCTTGATCATTGGTACGCTGAGGCACAAGGAGCCCATTCTTATTTCCTATTGAAAAGAGATGGAATGAATGAACAACACATAAACGCATGTCTAGAGATTTAGGGCTCCTTGGCGGGGCAGCTCACACCAATTCTGGAACAGCGAATTCCAAATGCCATTGGAGCTTCCTGCATCAAATTCTAAACAGAGTGCAGAACGCCAAAATTAGCCCCCGCATTCCACGTTGAACGATGAAGGGAGTGCATTGAGCTGCCACCTTATTACACATGCCCTTAATGTTAGGGTAACTTATTAATACTTACCAGCACACAAAAGACCGATTATTATACTAGTGTTTGCAAGAGAGGTTTTCACAATAGGAGTATCACCGGCAAGCTCACCTTCAAACACACTAACAAGTCATTCATAAGGTCAACATCCACATTGCATGTAAAAGGAGGTTTTGGTAACTATAAAAAGAGAAAGAACCAATACTCAAGGAACGAACCTGTAGAAGTTCTCCGGTGCTTCATTAGTAACCAAGCAATAGGCATTTGTAAGCTTGGAAAATAGACCGATATCATAACAGCTTTCATACTGATGACCTGATGTTCATACGATGTGCATATATTAGAAACATTATAAGTGTATAGGCATATCCTTCATACAACCAAACTAGGGACAATTTAACAATAACATTGAATAATATATTTTATGTATAGATAGCTTGGCAGTTTAACTTGTTTGTGGGGTAAAGGTTAGGACTATCTTAGCAGCTTAGCTTAGGCTTTGTTTGAGATGGTTGTTGTGTTTGAGGGGTGGCGGTGTGAAATTGTGTTAGTAAACTCAATGTTGGCGGTTTACCTAACGTTTGAAATAATCATAACTTTTTTCACCAAAATTTCTATTTATGGAGTCTAGGAGTTCACGGCGATTAAAGCTTGACCACATCTACATGATTGCGGTTGGTGTTTCAGCCTAAAACATCACTTATGAAAAACAATGTGACCACACCTATCCAAATGCTACTTGTACTTTTTATAACCGCGTTCACAAACACAACCGCTTTTAGACTATTCTCCTAAACAGATCCTCGATGACTAAATATTTAAATTTTATTAGATTGGGATGACAATTTCCACAGTCAGTGTCAATTGTACAACCCCGTGTTCGCCGAAGGGGCTCGGGTAGCCAGGCGGACCGCCCCCGACCCGCGCATCGAGGGGTAAGCCTAGCGAGCCAGCCTGGCCCGCACCCTCCTAGGCGGGCCAGCCGGCGCCCCCTTGGCGGGCCATCCTCCGGCCCGCGCCCTCCCAGCGAGCCATCCCTGCCCACGCCTATCTTGGCGGGCCAGCCCCGCCCGCCTCTCCTAGGCGGGTCGGCCCGCGCCTTCCCGGCGAGCCGGCTCTGGCCCGCGCCTCACGCCGAGTGGAGGCATTGAAGGGCTGCTCGCTCGATTCCCAACGGGAAGGACCTCTTACTGTCTTACCCCATTGGCCTGCCCCTAGCCGGTCAATACAGCGGGGTCTCGCTGTTGGCAGACCCAGGTGGGCTGCATATAGCTGTTTAGAACAGCGGAGTTCAGCTGTTGGCAGGCCAGCCCGAGGAGCTTTTAGTAATTTTAAGGCGGCAGAGGTTCGTTATTTACAGACCATCCTCAAAATCCTATAAATAGGACCCAAGGGGTACCTCAGAAGGCAGGCTTACTTGCTCCCCAGTCTTCTAGCGCTTTCTGAGGTACCTTAGCCCGGCATTTGGCTAAAGAGGGGAAGCGCTCAGTGATCTTCCGGGTTTGTGGTGGGACCTCCGAGCCGGGCCCTTGGTCTAGTCCTTTGCTCTCCTTTCCTTGTTGTTTTTCTTGCAGGAACGAAGTAGGTGCGCGACCACCCCTTCCCCAAGGGTGAACTCCACAAGAGACCGATTTTCGGTTTCAACATTTTGGTGCGGTGAGCATGGAGCGTGGTCAGCACAGAAAACCTTCAGCGAGCTCGATGACGGGAGGAGAAGGGCAAGGATCGGACAGGACCGACTCACCACCCCCTCCCCCTCTCGCCACCATAGGGATGTTCGAGGACATCAGGCAGGAGGTACTTGGCCTGGTTCGGTTTGCACTCGGTACGCGCGCTGAGTGCTCGACTCCAGCAATCCCGGTCCTCGCGGACCCGGTACTCGGCGAGGCCGCTCCCGCCCGGCGAGCGGGGAAGGAAGTCGTTGAGGAGGGCCGGGGCGCCGAGCTCCCCGGGGGAGTGCTTTTCCCAGGCTCAGGAGGCGGCGGCAAGTTCGGCGAGTGGGGAGCGCGAGACCCTCCGGCTCGCCCAGTGGGGGGAGAGAGTCCCTTCAGCGAGCTGGTCTCCTCCGCACCAGTCCCAGAGGGTTTCAGGGAGCCCGACATGTCCTACTACACCGGGAAGGGAGACCCGATTCAACACGTCCAATGGTTCGAGGATGTGGTCTCGATCCGGCAGATGTCGGATGGCTTCAAATGCAGGCTCTTCGCCATCACTTTAAAAGAGAAGGCCAGGGAGTGGTTCCACCAGCTGCCGGCCAGTTCTATCTACTGTTTCGAGGACCTCCGCTGGGGGTTCATGCTGAGGTTCACCACCTCGAAGAAGAGGAAAAGGGAGTCGGAGTCCCTGTTCCGCATCAAGCAGGGGGTGAACGAGACCCTGGGGAGCTACGTCGATCGCTTCCAGGAGGAGGTCACCCAGGTTCAGGAGATGCCGGGTCACACTTTGATGATGGACTTCACCCTAGGGCTGCAACAGGGTTTCTTCCGAATGGAGCTGAAAAGGATTCCCCCCTCTCCTACGAGGAGTTGATGGAGAGGGCGGCGAGAGAAGTCGATAGGGAGGCGTCGAACCCGGAGTTTGCCCGGAGGTTAGCCAAGTGGGCTACGGAGGAGGAGAGGCCCAGAGGGGTCAGGAGGAAAGAAGAGTTGAACCCCGACAGAGGGAGCAGCAGCCCCGGTGGGGGCGTCAGGAGCCGAATCAGCGGCTAGGGTGGAGGCCCGAGTGGCAGGAGCAGGGGGCGAGGAGAGGGTTCCGCGGAGGAGAAAACCGCCAAGGAGGCCAGGGCCCATTCTACCCTCCAGGCGGGAGGCAGGGCCAGAGACCCCCCCTCCTCGATCAAGAGGAGTCTATGGCTGTGGCCATGGGAGAAAGGAGAAGGGCAGCGCGGAGGAGAAGAAGGGAGGTTAGGGTGGAGCTACCCTACTGTGACTTCCATCAGGAGGAGGGGCATGCCACGGCCACGTGCCCGGAGTTCCTCGAGATGAGGGGAAACAGGGAGCAGCAGCAACAGCAAGACCGCCAAGGATTGCGGATCGAGGAGGTCCTGCCTCGGGCAGAGGAGGACAGGTGCGAAGACCGGGCAGACGTGGGAACCCGGGGAGGGATTGGAGCAATCCAGGGGGGGCAGGGATCGAGGCCTCCCGTAAGGCGAGCCTCCACACCATGTATCGACGGAGCGTTGACTCCACTTCCCAGACCCCACCCTCGGAAGAAAGAATCACCTTCACGGCTCAGGATATGCCGGGTCACGAGGACCCCTTTTGCGATGCGCTGGTCATCAGGACGGCCATTGAGGATTTCACCGTCTCTCAGATTCTCATCGACAACGGGAGCTCCGTCAACGTCATCTTCAAGAAGGCGTTTGATGCAATGAAGGTGGAGGACAGAAGGGTGTTGGCCTCAGATGGGCCCCTGTTTGGCTTCTCAGGGGAGAGGAAGGAAGTCGAGGGAGGAGTCGGACTCCAAGTCTCTCTGGGGGGGGGGGGGGGGGGGGGCAGTCCCGCAATTGCAAGTTCGTCATCGTGGACGCCCCCAGTAGCTACAGCGCCATCTTCGGGAGGCCCCTCATCAGCGCCTTCCGCTGCGTCCCCTCGTCCTTCCACCAATGCCTAAAGTTCAACGTCGAGAGGGTCCAGGTCAGGGTCCGCGGAGACCCTAAGATGGCAAGGGAGTGCTATGTCACCGCCGTAAACTCTATCTCATGGCAGGAGGGCGCTGAAGAGATGGGGCGAAGGATGGAGGAGGCAGAGCAGAGGGTTGGTCCGGAGGAGACGGAGGTGGAGGGGAGCTGCGCCCAGAAGGAAGAAGTGAAGGAAGTTCAAGAGCCGGCCGAGGCAATGGCCGTGGAAGAAGCCGAGGCAGAAGCCTTCGCCTCAGGAGGAGGGGAGGTTGAGGAATGGGGGGAGAGGCCTCGCCTGGAAGCGGCGGAAGAGGTGGTGGAGATGGAGGTTCTCACCCTCGGAGGTAAGGTGGAGAAGGTTCGCGTCAGCGGGGGGCTGACCCCGGAGGCCCAAGGCAAGATGCTGGAGTGCATCCAAAGGAACGTGGACATCTTTGCCTGGAGCGCTGCAGAGATGCCCGGGATCGACGCCGACGTGGCCTGCCATCGCCTCAACCTGGATCCGGAGGCTCGCCCGGTCCAGCAGAAGAAGAGGCCCATCGCGGATAGGTTGGCCGAGCCGATTCGAGAGGAAGTGGTCAAGCTCCTTAGGGCCGGTTTTGTATCCGAGATCCAATACCCCGGCTGGGTCTCCAATGTTGTAATGGTTAAAAAAGGAGACGGTCGGTGGCGTATGTGTGTTGATTTTTTGCTTCTTAATAAATCATGCCCTAAGGATTGTTACCCCCTGCCTCGGATCGACGCGCTGGTTGACTCAGCCGTCGGCTTCCCTGTAATGAGTTTTTTAGATGCATTTTCAGGTTATCACCAGATCAGGATGCACCCTCCCGACATCAAAGATGTCTCTTTCATCACCGGGGATGGATGTTACTGTTATAAAATGATGCCCTTCGGGCTAAAGAACGCAGTGACGACTTATCAAAAAATGATGGACATGGTCTTTCGAGAGCAGAAGGGAAGGAACTTGGAAGTGTACGTTGACGACCTCATGATCAAGAGTCGAGACGACGACTCTCACCTCCAGGATCTGGAGGAAACCTTCGTCACCCTGCGCGAGTACAAGATGAGGCTGAATCCCTTGAAGTGCATCTTCGGGGTGAGCAGGGGCAAATTTCTGGGCCACCTCCTCACCCCCACCGGAGTAGAACCCAACCCCGACAAGGTCCGGGCGATTATGGAGTAGGGGTCGCCTCGGGATGCAAAGGAGGTGCAACGATTGACGGGGAAGCTGGCGGGGTTGAGCAGGTTCCTCTCCCGGGCCGGGGAGAAGTGCTCTCCCTTCTTCAAGATCTTGAGAGGAGGCCGGAGGTTCGAATGGACCTCGGAGTGCGAGGAGGCGTTCCAGGCCTTGAAGAGGAAGTTGACTCAGGCCCCCTTGCTCCAGGGGCCGAAGGAGGGGGAGGACTTATTCTTGTATTTGGGGGTTGGGGCGGAGACCGTGAGTTCTGTCTTAGTTCGGGAAGAAGGGAGAAAACAGCTCCCGGTTTACTATGTGAGCAGGGTGCTGAGGAAGGCCGAGCTCCGCTATCCTATCCTGGAGAAGCTGGCTTTCGCCCTCATCATCTCGGCCTGGAGGCTCCGGCCTTACTTCCAGGCACACTCAATTCAAGTGGTGACTGACCACCCCCTCCGCAGCATCTTCGAAGGGGTAGAGCATTCAGGCAGATTAGCTAAGTGGTCGGTAGAGTTGAGCGAGTTCGACGTCTCCTTCGTCCCTCGCCTCTCGACCAAGGCCCAAGTTATGGCCGACTTCTTGGCTGACTATGTGGTCGAGGTGGCGGAGGAAGAACTCACTCGCCCGATTCCTTGGAGGGTCATGGTGGACGGTGCTTCAGGGAGGCATTCCCTTAGGGCGGGAATCATTTTGGAAAGCCCCCAGGGAACGAGGATCGAGCAGACAGTGGTGATACACTTCCCCATCACCGACAATCAGGCCGAGTACGAGGCCGTGATTGCGGGTCTGCGTTTGGCCAGGGAACTAGGCGTGCATGATGTGGAGGTCCTCACTGACTCCATGGTGGTGGCTTCCCAGATTAACGGGGAGTTTGAGGCAAGGGAGCCGACCCTGCAACTCTACTTGGCGAAGGTAAAAGGAGTCATCGGCACCTTCCAGACCTTTTCCATTCGACACGTGCCCAGGGAAGAGAGCGAGCAAGTAGATCAGCTGGCGAAGCATGGCCCCCGGGTGGGGGGAACTCTCACAGATCTCTTCCGCACATCCATTGAAGAGGGGGAGCTGATGGAGGTGGAGCAGCACCCCTCGTGGATGGATCCCTTCACGACGTACCTGTCCACTGAGGAGTATCCAGAAGGGATGAACAGGAAAAGGCTCAAGTACAAGTCGGCATATTATATCATGCGAGACGGCCAGCTGTACCGAAAGACCCTCTCCGGGATGTTGGCACGCTGCGTGGCCGAGGGGGAGGTCCCGAGGATCTTGGAAGAAACTCACTCCGGGGAGTGCGGGAGCCATTCCGGGAGCCGAACCTTGGAAGGTCGTATCATCAGACAAGGGTATTTTTGGCCGACCCTGAGCCGGGACGCGGCGAAGTTCGCGAAGGAATGCCACAAGTGCCAGTTGTTCGCCCCCCTCCAGCTACAGCCGGCCCGATGCCTCAGGAGTATCACGGCCCCCTGGCCATTTGTCATCTGGGGAATGGACTTGGTTGGGCCCTTCCCCCAGGCCAGCGACCAGAGAAGGTTCCTGCTCGTGATGATTGATTACTTCTCTAAGTGGTTGGAAGTTAAGACGTTGGCCAAGGTAACCTCCCAGGTCATCAGGAACTTCGTATGGGGGGAGATTATCTGCCGTCATGGGTTGCCTCAGGTCATCGTCACGGACAACGACCCTAAGTTCGCCAGCGTCGAGTTCATCAGCTTCTGCGAACAGCTTGGGATCGACCTTAGGTTCGCCTCGATTCATCACCCCAGGAGCAACGGGCAGGTAGAAGCAGCGAACAAGGTCATTGTTAACCTCCTAAAAAAGAAGGTAGAGAATCTGAGAGGAAGCTGAGTAGAGCAACTCCCTTCGGTCCTTTGGGCCCTTAGAACCACACCTAATACGGCGACAGGAGAGACTCTTTTCAAGCTCTTTCATGGGTGCGAGGCGGTGCTCCCAGTAGAGTTCGAGGTTCGAACCCCCCGGGTGGTCGAGGCCGGAGAGGGCAGAGAGGAATGGAGGACCGAGAACGAGGAGGAACTGCGGCTCTCACTCGACATGGTTGAGGAATCGCGAGATCTCTCAGCCATCAGGCAAGAAAAAGTGAAGAGGAGAATGGCCAAATACTTCGACAAGCACATCAGAGTCAAACAATTCGCGAAAGGGGACTTGGTCTTGAGAAAGGTGGATGCCGCAGGGAAGTCAGCCACCGTGGGGAAGCTCAATCCCAACTGGGAGGGACCGTACATCGTACAGGAGGCATTAAAGTCAGGAGGGTACCGCCTCCGGAATGTGGAGGGCGAGACCCTGAGTCTCACCTGGAGTGATGATGACTTGAAACGTTTTTTCCCCTGAGTCATGTAAACGTCGCTTCAATTTCCTAATAAAACTTCTGTTGATGAACTTGTACCCCGACGATGAAAAGCGCAAACGCAAGTCTACCTCAGACCCCGAGCAGATCCCGCTGCCAGGCTCCCATCAAGCTGGCAGGGCTGGATGTCACTCGGAGGAGTCTGCCTCAGACCCCGAGCAGATCCCGCTGCCAGGCTCCCATCAAGCTGGCAGGGTTGGATGTCACTCGGAGGAGTCTGCCTCAGACCCCGAGCAGATCCCGCTGCTAGGCTCCCATCAAGCTGGCAGGGCTGGATGTCACTCGGAGGAGTCTGCCTCAGACCCCGAGCAGATCCCGCTGTCTGGCTCCCATCAAGCTGGCAGGGCTGGATGTCACTCGGAGGAGTCTGCCTCAGACCCCGAGCAGATCCCGCTGTCAGGCTCTCATCAAGCTGGCAGGGCTAGATGTCACTCAAAGGAGTCCGCCTCAGACCCCGAGCAGATCCCGCTGCCAGGCTCCCATCAAGATGGCAGGGCTGGATGTCACTCGGAGGAGTCTGCCTCAGACCCCGAGCAGATCCCGCTGTCAGGCTCCCATCAAGCTGGCAGGGATGGATGTCACTCGGAGGAGTCTGCCTCAGACCCCGAGCAGATCCCGCTGTCAGGCTCCCATCAAGCTGGCAGGGCTGGATGTCACTCGGAGGAGTCCGCCTCAGACCCCGAGAAAATCCCGCTGTCAGGCTCCCATCAAGCTGGCAGGGCTGGATGTCACTCGGAGGAGTCTGCCTCAGACCCCGAGCAGATCCCGTTGTCAGGCTCCCATCAAGCTGGCAGGGATGGATGTCACTCGGAGAAGTCTGCCTCAGACCCCGAGCAGATCCCGCTGTCAGGCTCCCATCAAGCTGGCAGGGCTGGATGTCACTCGGAGGAGTCTGCCTCAGACCCCGAGCAGATCCTGCTGCCAGGCTCCCATCAAGCTGGCAGGGCTGGATGTCACTCGGAGGAGTCCGCCTCAGACCCCGAGCAGATCCCGCTGTCAGGCTCCCATCAAGCTGGCAGGGCTGGATGTCACTCGGAGGAGTCTGCCTCAGACCCCGAGCAGATCTCGCTGCCAGGCTCCCATCAAGCTGGCAAGGCTGGATGTCACTCGGAGGAGTCTGCCTTGGACCCCGAGCGGATTCTCTATCTCGGCAGAGAGCCTCGAATGAATCGGCAGGTTGATAAGGGGACCCCGACACGATGGGGGGTAAGGGGAGCCGGCTCCGGCCTAGAGAACGGCGAGCCCCCAGGGAAGAGGGCCCGGACGGCGACAGCCCAACCGCGCCAATGCCCCGGAAGCCGGCTCGCCCAAGGTCCAAGCGCGCGCCAGGTTTCTCTTGCCCACCCAATGACGTGGATAGGTTAGCGAGCCCGAATGGAATCGGCAAGTCGCTCTCTCGCGTCGCGACCACTCAACCTACCCCTCGCTCCTAAAAGCCTAAGTTCAGAGTTCAAAGCGAGCGGACGACCTCGCTCGCTCGCTCACCGTCGCGGCGTCCATGAGAACGTTCAAGGATAAAAGAAATCATGATTAGCGCGAGAATCAAGAGGCGAGTGCAAGAAATAAGGGTATTCGTGTTTCAACTCAAAGAAGAGTTTTGTACATGGACAAAATTCAAAAAAGATAAAGCTATTACAAAAACTGGGCTCTGACCCGCATCGCCGCCACAACAAGAATAGGACGAATGCAAGCTCTCGGTGAGGCGAGCCCTGAGCGCCGGGCCCTTAAATGGGGTGGAATGGCCCGCCGCCCGGCTCCGGTACCGGAAGGAACAGCTCCGGTACCACCTCGCTCGCCAAAAGCTTGGCGTCGTCGTCCTTGATAAGATTGGCCCTTTGATGCGTCCGGAAGGTGTACTTTGCAGCGTTGGCCGCGTTCTTCTGCATCATCACTTCGATCTCGTGATCGCTGTAATGAGCGAGCTGGCAGCCGCTTGTAGATGGTGGCGGGGCGGCTGCTGCGGCCTCCAGCGCGTCCACTCGCTTCTGCAGCGCCTGCTTCTCCTGTTTGAGGGTGGCGACCTCAGTACCCAACCGGCTGGCAGTCGTCGCGTCCTGTGAAAAGGAGAAAAACTGAGTTAAGTTATGCGGGAGGGAATGAAGGTTGAGGCGAGTCAAGGGACCTACCGCTCCACCTAGGTACTGAGCGAGAGCGGCCTCCGCCGCATCAGCCCACTTCCGCTGCTCGTCCGCCTCTTCCCGAGCTAGTCGGCGGGCCGCCTCCTTCTCGTCGATGAGCTTGGTGAGGGATGGAGCGCTCTTGTCCAGCCGAAGACATCGCCGGCCGACCATATGGGCCAGCTCGAGGCTGCGAAACTGGGCCCGCGCGCTTTCATAAATCAGCACCCGAGTTGCCTCCTCGTCGTAAACGGCGGCGTCCTCTCGCCCGTAGACGCCGAAGGCAAGGTTGTAGGCGTCCCCGCTGCTGGAGTCATCTTCCAACCAGCTCGGCAGCAGCGAGGATACGTAGACCCTGTTAGTCTCCTTATCCCACTGAAGCAGCGGGACTCCGTCCTCGTCGGCGGGCCCCTCGCCGTAACCAAAGTTACGATGGCCCCGAGGGATTGCCTTCCCGGCGGGCCGAACCTCCTCCGGCGGCTGCGACATGCCCGCCTCTTCGCCTGAAGATCTGACGGCCGGAGAGGCCGCGGGGTCGGGAAAGGCGGACGGCTGGCTTGCGGGGGCCTTACCCTTGTCTCGAGCCGGGGGAGGCGAGCCACCCGCCTTCTTCGACTTCTTAGGTGGTGGCGGATCCTGGGGCTGTTCGCGGCTGGGCCTCTTCGCGGGGGCAGGCGTCGAGAACTCGCGATGGGCGGCAGCCGCCGCCTCGGCCCGCGCTAGCTCGCCGGCGGCGAGTCGCGTGCTCTCATACGGTGGATGGATAGGGATGTCGCGCTCGCCTACAGGAAATGGAACTTAGAAAAAATTCGAAGAATTCAAGGATGCGTAGATGGGGCAAGCCGCTTACCTTCAACGAGCGGGACAGGGACGAGGTCGTTCAGGTTCTTACGGAGGTAGGCCACCTCGAAGTTCTTCCCGACGAAGAAGAACTCGAACAGCCCCGCTTCGTGACCCCCTAGGGCCGGGGGGCGGTAGCTCGCCTCGCTGAGCTGGACCGGCGAAAAGGGGACGTTGTCGAAGTCCCCCTTGACGAAGATAAACTTCTTAAGCCAGTTGTGGCTCTTATTGACGGTTTCCCGCACTTTGACGTGGCTGCTGGCGAAGCAGGCGGTCCCGTCCTTATTCGCCCGAAAAGAGAACAGCTTGTGGAATACAGCGAGGCTGAACTCTATTTTCTCCTCTCGCAGATAGCAGGCGAACCCGACGATCACTGCGATGGAGTTCGGGGTCATTTGCCCGGGAACCACCCCGTAATACTTGAAGATTTGGCGGACCTCCGGCTATAGGGGTAGTCGAAGGCCCGCCTCAAAATGGGCCACCGGGAACGCGAGCTCGCCAGCGAATAGCTTGTTCATTCGTTCCTCCTTCCTGGACCGCCTCGCCTCAAAACCTGGCGGGACGAAGTGGCCGACCGCGTCTACAAATTCCCCCTCCGTAAGGACGGCGGGAGGGAAATCATGCTCGGAGAAGGTCCAAGCGCATTTGGCCCTCCCCTCCGCCTCGCCACTACCTCCACCCATCTTGCAGATGTCTCGCCGAGCGGGACAGAGGGGTTTTTGCAAAGAGCTAGGGGGGAAAGAAGAAGCCTTAAATACGGTAGGTGTGAAAGGGCCGCCACGGTCTATTTATAGGGTGAGAAAGGGCGGGAAAAAGCCTTCTTGGGCGGGAAAGTGCGGATAGCAATAAGGCCCTGACGTTTCGACTTCCGAACCCGAGCCGGGTTCTCGCCGACCCGCCAGTCCGCTGCAAACCGCCCGCATTTGCGCCCGCATGATTAAACGGCAGCCGCCGAGCGGGCCAGTTCTGACCCGCGCGCGAGTCACCTGTCACTTGACTCACGAACAACTGGCTCGCCTCCGCCAGTACAGGAAAAGGGCCCGGCGAGGCGAGTCGGCAAGGCCGAGCCCGCGCGAGGGAAGGTCGGCCGAGTCAGGGCATCTCGCCCGCACAATCCGCAGAGGTCTGAACGATGGCGCAACCCAGAGAAAATTGCAATAAATATTAGCCCGCGACGGGCGAAAGTAGTCCTGAATTATTACAAATATCTAGACTGACAAAAGTAAAGAGATGAACACCCTGAGCATTACCGCCGCATGCGGGGCGACCCGGAGCTGGCGGGTAACAACCGGCGAGGGGAGGGTGAACTCAACGCGGGATCCATTTCCACCTACCTCCCCACCCCGGGCCGGTTCGGGGCGGTACGCGAGGATAATGATACTCACGGACCGCCGACAGCTCCCGCTGGGTCCTATTGATCTGCTCCGAGGCACGCCTCAGTCGCCCCTCGGCTCGCGTGATATGCACACCCGGAGAAGTCGCCTCGTCCTCGTCAGAAGAAAGTCTCGCTCCCTCCAAAGCCGCGAGTCGCTCCTCCGTCTCGGCCTTATCTTTCTCCACTCTGTCGAAGACCTTCCGTAGCAGTAGCGTGTGCTTTTGAAACAGTTGCTTCACCTGCTTCTTCATCCTCTCGGCATCACGCGGGTCTCCCAGGTACTCGGAGATGCTGTCCACGTCTGGGGGGGAGAGTACCCTCCGCTCATCTCGGCGTCAGATGAACAGGCCACGTTATAACCTGCAGAGGTAAGATCAGAAGGAGCGATGACCGCAAGCAGGCCAAAGTCAGAGGGTTTACCTGGCGTCGGTACGCCGCCCACATTGTCAGTAGGCCTAGAGGTGCCCGGCCGACCCTGGAAGGGTTCTCCTCCAAGAGTAACGAAGAGTTTTCCCAGGCCGTGGGGCCTTGGCGACAGAGGCACCACTTGTGGGACAGGTTCCCGCGGCAAGGGACTAGCCACCCGATCGGCCGCCGCCAGGGCGGAACGCCCGGGATCTCCCTCGTCTTCCCTGTCTCCCCGAGGCGTCTCCTACCAAAAGGAAAGAAAAGTCAAGGAGTGGGGGAGGGAAGGATCGAGCAAGGGAAGCGCATATACCTCAGGGATGACCTCGGCACCGCCGACCGAGCTGGAGGTAGGGTCGTCGCGCCCTGAAGACTGTGAAAGTGAGGGGATAAGTTGTAAACTACTCTAGAGGGGGGGGTGAATAGAGTATTCAAATTTTATGAACAACTAGTCAGCTCCCTTGGAGTTTATTTGCGGAATAAATAATCTGATACTTGAACCCTAAGAGCCTAACACAGTGAAGTGCACAAGTGAGAGAGTTAACTGAAATTTCAGTTTAACTATAAGCCTATCACAGCAACTAGCAATCCTAGGTAGTTCTATCACAGCCACAGAATAGACAATTAAACAAGATAGCCAGAGACACAGGATATATAGTGGTTCCCTCTAAATAGGTACTCCACTCTTCTACCACCCTGGTAGGAATCCACTACAGGTTTTTGCTAAGGTGCCCTGCCACCAATGATCTGATTCAGGTAGATCAAACAGACCCTTTGAGCTTTTGATAAGGATGCTCAACCACAGGTTGTTGATAAGGTGCCCTGTCACCAATGTTCACTTTTGAAGAGGTGTGAACAAACTCTTTTACAAAGGGGTTGAGAGGGTTAGATTATCTTCTCTGTTGTAAATACAGATTAGAGAAGACTTGTGGATTCTCTAAAGAATCAAAGTCTCCCCCTGGCTCAGTGAAAGTCCAGGGAAAGCCTTTGCTTCAGGATGAAGGAGTTTCAGATATACTGAAACTAAATCCTCAGAGATCTGTAGACTGATTTTTATCAGGTCTTCAGATTCTGGAATAATTGAAGCAGAACTGGAGCTCTTTCTGAAGTCTTGAAAACTCTAAGCAGATGCTCAGGAGACTTGAGAATGAAAGTAATTGCTCTGGGCTTTTTCTTCAGGGGAGCTTTTCTTCTTCTTTTTGTGAGATGGTGAAGAGTTGCTCTGAAGATGCTTGAGAGAATGCAGCACTAAGAAAAAATCTCTCTGTATCTGTAACTTGTTAATTTTCTGAGAAAAAACTCTCTCTTAAATATGTCTTCTCATTTTTCCTTTGGAACGGCTCTATTGATTTGAATTCTCGAGCCCTGCAACAGATTATCTCAAAATAGAATATAGCAATAGGAATAGAATGACCTATTAGCTTACTGTCAGTCCCAATAAGGAATTAAATAAGTGGGAAAATACTTCAGTACAAGGACTTACCATTCTTGGAAATAGCAAACAGTGCCAACGGCTAGAATACAGCCTGACAATATATTTTGTATAATAGGACAAAAATGCTTTATCAAAATACTGAATCCCGAGATTTAAGCTTGACATATTTGGTAATTAATTTATTTTGAATTTAAGCCATAAATCTGCAAAAACAACTTCAGAAAATTCTCTAACCACAAGCTAAAGCACTTGGAAATAAACCAAGGAATAGAATGAATACAAAAAGATAAAGGCAGACAATAATCGTCGAACAGGGGTTCGATGATCGTCGACCTAGCTAACAGATCGTCGACTAAAAGCAGAAATCTGTCGAAACAGAAATCGTCGAACAGAAATCGTCGACCAGCTCAAGATATCGTCGACTAAAGCAGAAAATCTGTTGAGACAGATATCGTCGAACATCTCATGATGTCGACGACTAAGGCAAAAAATCTGTCGAGACAGATATCGTCGAACATCTCATGATGTCGACGACTAAGGCAGAAATCTGTCGAGACAGAAATCGTGAAGCAAGAACACGATCGTTGAACTGCTGATGGCAGATCGTCGACCAACCTTCAGAGCATAATAAACTTGCTCTGAGATCGTCGACCATCGGTCGACGATAATTGTCTTGACTTCAACGATTCTATAGCCCTGCTATCGTCGACCAATGATCGACGATCGCGAGGCCTCGTTCGACGATGGTCGAACGGAAAATGCCTTAACCAAAAATACATCTAGAACTTCTAGCCTAAGCTCTAGGTCAGTTATAAACTGTCCTAGGGAAACTGAACAAGGCCTAATCATGATCATATATAGTTATATGGATCAAGAGGGGCTGGAAAGGGATTACATAAGCCAAATCACATCTAGGGTACCAACAATCTCCCCCTATTTGGGTTATGTTATCCAATCCGATCTAAAAACTAATGCACACAATAACAAAAGCAGAGATTAACCAAAAATTTAAATCACAGGCAATCCACAGAAAAACATAAAAACATAAATCAGCAGAACTATAAAGTATCAAGCAGATTTATCAGAGGTTTTAGCATCAGATGAGTTCTTAGGGATTACAACTGGTTTGAAAATAATTTCTCTGTTTGGATTTGCTGCTTGTCTTTTGGATAGCATTAGGTCATGTTCACAAATAATTTTCTTTTCAGCATAGCTTGGCAGAACTGCAGCAGGGTGCAACTTCATGTATTCTTCAGTATTAAAAATTTCAGAGTTGACTTGAATTTTGCTGAGTTCCTTTTCTCTGAATTCAGACATAGTTGTATATGCTGTAGGGTCTAGTCCTTGAGCTTTGGCTCTCTCCATCATGCTTAGTGCAATAGATTCCTTAAATCTTGCCATAGAGGCAATTCTTTCAGTTTCAGTCATATCTGA
The DNA here is from genome assembly GCA_039513925.1 of Platanthera zijinensis. Lineage (NCBI taxonomy): Eukaryota > Viridiplantae > Streptophyta > Magnoliopsida > Asparagales > Orchidaceae > Platanthera > Platanthera zijinensis. Next base: position 58,597,467 of record CM077078.1, read on the forward strand.
TGGAGAGGGTGGTCTGTCAGTATCAGCTTGAGCTGCAATCTCCATGTTCCTTTGAAGAGCTGTGGCTAATTTGCTTGAGTCAAGAGGAATCTGTGCAGCCTTCTTAGGATCAGTTTCAGCATATAGAGATCTTGGAGGTGCAAGTTCAATGAACTTCTTGTGGGATTTCTCTGAATAGACCACTCTTTTTCCTTTTGTTTCAACTGTCTCAGAAGCAGCAGGTTTCCTTGATGTGGAGGATGGACCTCTCCTGGGAGGAGAAGGTTTCCATTCTGGAACTTTCTTTTTAGGAGAAGGAGGAGGAGAGAAAGTAGGTTGCTGAAATGTCATCTCCTTTATTTGTTCCATGGGAACATTTTCATTTCTTTTCCTTCCTTGTCCTGATACATCTTGGCCTCCCTGGCTTTGGTTACTCCTTCTCTGGTAGGACTGAAAGGTGTTAGAACTGGCTGATTTTGCAGATGGGGCAGAAGAGAGACTTCCAGAGGCTCCAGCACCAGGAGGTGGAGGAGGACCTCTGGGGGGGAATTTCTGAATTGGAGTGTCATATCTTTTTGTTCTCTTCTTCTCTCTTGTCTGATTCTTTGAGAGTCTCATCCATGGTTGAAATTCTTTGCTCTTGGGATCAATTCCCTTCAGAATGAAATAGGGAACATCCTTGTCTGGATTAGCAGTAGGAGGAGCAGATGCTTTTCTTTTCTTGGATACAGCCTTTTTCTTCTTCTGGGTGCTATCAGAATCCTCAAAATCATCATCATCAGAGGAGTGGGATGAGGTTCTGCCAGCATAATCATCAAAGTCTTGTTCTGAGATATCCTTGGCAACTATAGCATGTTCAGCCTTTTCTTTCTCCTGCTTCTCTCTATCTTCTTTTTCTCTTGCTTCCTCAATGGCATCTTGCTCAAGGAGGGCATCAAGATCAACATTTGAAGATCTCTTCCAGAGTTCTGATTCAGGATACAAGTCAGGAACTATCCTGGGGACCAGTTCTGCAATAGAAGGAATGGATAGAGGATAGGTAAGGATAGGTGGAGAAAAGATGACTGTATCTGTAGGGCCAGATGGTTTTCCTAGAGAGATGGCTAGGGAAACCATATGAGATTTAGCCAACTCTTCAATGTACTCAGAGGCAATATTCTCAGCCATAAAGGCTATATATTGTTCAAGGTTTAGAGTACCTGAGCTTGATTCCTTTTCAGTCATCTTGGAGGCATTCTCTGGTAAGTCTTGCACAGCCTCAGCTTCTCCAGCAGCAGCAGCAGCAACATTCTCAAGTTGTTGAACCACTACTTCTGAGTCAGTAGTGTTCATTGGAACTTTTTCACACAAGTCCATGAGGACTTTCTCATTATCTCTCTCAGAGACTTCTTCATCAGAAGCTAGATTCACTAGGGAGTGAATGTCTTTGTTAGATAAAGATATCAATTTAAAGTCCTGATTATAACCTTTAGAGGAAGTGTTTTACCTTCTGGTTGCTCTGGATCTTTCATCAGAGACTCTTTCTCTGGAAGCTCTTGAGGTTCTTCTACAATTGCTGGAAGGGGAAGAGAAGAATTGTCCTGAAGGGTCAAGGCATCACCTGAGACCACTTCAACAGACATCTCCCCCTGCATGACTTCAGTGGGGACTGGAGTCATGCATCTTACTGAAGAGGGCTCAGCAGAGGGTGGAAGTGATTTGATGGCTTCAGTAAGGGCATTGATGGATGCAATGAGAGGGGCATTGGCAGCCTCAATCATGTTTTGGATGGATGGAGTGATGAGCTTTACAATATGTGCAAGCAATTCAGGAGTTATCTGAAATGCTGAGGGTGTGGAGGTGGATGGATGACTGTGGGATGCAAATTGAGGTGGTGATGGAATGGAAGCAGTATGATCTGCCACATGATCAAATGAATCATGTGGAGATGGGTGATCATCACCATGAGTGTGGGATTCATGTTGAGAGAGGTGTGTGAGGATGGTAGCAGTTACTATGTCAACACTGGCTGAGGCTGCCAGATGTTGTGGTGTGGGTGACTGGGGTGGAGGTGCATGTAGGATGGGAGATGCATGTAGGGATTCATGTTGTGGTGGCACTGCAGATTGTGTGGAGGGTAATGCAGGAGATTAGGATGCAGGGGTAAAGAGGGAGGATGGAGGGATTACTGAGCCTTCCCCAGCAAGCTGGAGAGTGGCTGAATCAGCCCTTGTGTCTGATGGAGGGTTAGGATCAACCCTGGCTGACTTCTTGATGACTCTCTGGGATTTCTTGAACAGAGAGGGGTCCAACCTCTTGCTGGCGTTGACTGCAGAGGGTGCAGAAACAAGCAGCAGGGGTGCTTTCACATACAGAAACACACCCAACACCCTGGCAAGGTTTACTTCTTTCTTGTTGTTCTTTCTCCTTATCAGTTCAAACAGAACTTTTCCCCAGGCTATCTGCGTCTTATTCACCAAAGCTGACATTAAGGCAAATTGTTACCTGTTGATGTTGTCGTGAGCAGAGTGTTTTCCCAAAACGACCTTGCCCACCAGGTCTGCCAGAAACTTATACTCTGGAGACAGATTGATCTTCAGCAGCTTAGCTGGAATATCCTCAGCATGGCCCATCACAGTTAGCATGCGGCCATATTCCTCTGTATTTTGCTCATAGTCCTCAGTACCGGTTGGTAGTCCAAACAGCTCAGTCAGAACTTCAGGAGTCAGAATGACCTCCTCTCCATTTATCTTTCCAGTCATGGCTTCGTCGCTGGAGGACGAAGTATATACCCATTCTCGAATCTCTGGTATATGAATCTTCGGTGAGAATGACATAAATCTCTTTAGGCCTTGATCTTCACACAGCTGCAGAATGTCTTGGATGGGTTGATCACATCGACTGAAGGAATCGAAGTCGACACAGAATCCAGTGTCGAACTTCATCCCGAAGAGAACTGCTGAAGGAATCGCCATTGGATTGAAGAGAGAATGGAGAATCGAGATGCAAGGCAGGGGAGAAGAGAATCGCGCGGGATTAGAGTTCGAGAGCGAATTCTAAGCCAGAAGATGGAATATGAAAAGACGGAGCGGAAAAACGACGATCTCCAGACCTAAATCGACTATCAGATATAAATCTGCGATCGTCGAACCCGGAACAAAATCGGTCGTCGAACAATGACCGACGATAGTCAATATTTGACTAATCGTAAAACATCGACCGACTACAAGCAATCACCACGATCGTCGATCAATATATGTTGGTCGACGATTCTCCACACAGCACAGAAAATCTGTCGTCGACCATTGGTCGACGATAGATACCTAAGGAGAGATCGTTGACCAGTTGATCGACGATTTCTGCCTTACTACAAAAACGATCTGTCGTCGACCATTGGTCGACGATAGATACCTAACCTGGTCGAAGATCGTCGAGCAGTCGTTCGACGATTTTAGACATAAAACAAATCTATCCAAATTTTCACTACTCTGAACCATTAATCATACCAAGCTGGTTCAGGAAGAACAAATGCCTTTGTTCATCAAGGGGCTTAGTGAAAATATCTCCTCTCTGCAGGTCTGTGGATATAAATTCCATTTTTATCTTGTTCTTTTCCACATTATCTCTCAGAAAATGATGTCTAATCTCAATGTGCTTGGTCCTGGAATGGTGCACAGGATTTTGAGCAATTGATATTGCACTGGTACTGTCACACAGAATTTTTGTTTTTGAGTGTGTGTACCCATAATCCACTAGCTGATTTTGAATCCACAGGATCTGTGAACAACAACTAGCTGCTGCTATATATTCAGCCTCAGCAGTTGAAGTAGACACAGATGCCTGTTTCTTACAAAACCAAGAAACAAGTCTCTCTCCCAGGAACTGACAGGTCCCTGAGGTGCTTTTCCTGTCAACTCTACAACCAGCATAATCAGCATATGAATATCCAATTAATTCAAATCCTGACTCAGCTGGGTACTACAGTCCTAAGTTAGGGCATCCCTTAAGGTATCTCAAGATCCTCTTGAGAAGAGTTAAGTGAGATTCCTTTGGGTTGACCTGAAACCTAGCACATAGGCATGTAGCAAACATTATGTCAGGCCTACTTGCAGTCAAATACAGCAGGGAACCAACAATGGCTCTATAGTTCTTTTGATCAACAGACTTGCCATTGACATCAGAATCAATAACTGCATTTGAGGCCATAGGTGTGCTCATTGATGAAGCATCAGACATTCCAAATCTTTTAACCAGCTCTCTGGCATATTTTGATTGAAAAATGAAGATACCATCAACACACTGTTTCACTTGGAGACCAAGGAAATAGGATAACTCACCCATGCTGCTCATCTCAAACTTGGAGTGCATTAGTTCAGAGAACCTCTTGCATAGTTTGGGATCAGTGGAGCCAAATATAATGTCATCTACATAGATTTGAACTAACAGTTGTGAGTCCTTATGATGTCTAATAAATAGGGTTCTATCTACTACACCTCTCACAAACTTGTGTTCTAGAAGGAAATTTGCTAAGGTCTCATACCAAGCTCTAGGAGCTTGCTTAAGTCCATATAGAGCCTTTTGGAGTTTGAACACATGAGTGGGTAAGGTTGATGAAACAAACCCTGGTGGTTGTTCAACAAACACTTCTTCCTTTAAATCTCCATTGAGGAAGGCACTCTTCACATCCATTTGGAAGACCTTAAATCTCTTATAGGCAGCATAGGCTAGGAAAATCCTAATGGCTTCTAGTCTAGCTACAGGGGCAAAAGTCTGATCATAATCTATGCCTTCCTCCTGTCTATAGCCTTGAGCTACTAGCCTAGCCTTATTCCTAACTACTATGCCTTGGGCATCAAGCTTGTTTCTAAACACCCACTTGGTGCCTATGATCAGTTGGCCTCTTGGTCTTGGAACCAAAGTCCAAACTTTACATCTTTCAAACTGGTTAAGTTCCTCTTGCATGGCTATAATCCAGTGTGGATCAAGCTCAGCATCTTTAATGGTTAGGGGCTCAACCTGAGAAAGGAAACAAGCAAACATCACATCTTTGTTGAGTTGATGTCTTGTCTGGACTCCTACTGAAATGTCTCTAATCACTTGAGATACAGGGTGATCTCTAAGTGTGACAAGATTAGTAGGTTCAACAATGATCTGATCTTCAACATGTTCAAGATTTAATTCCTCATGTGGAATTTGATCAACTGTTGGAGCAGGTGCTTTAACTTCTAAAAGTTCTACATCAGATTCAGAATCTGAAGAAGCAACCTGAGGAGTTTGTTGGGGATGATTCTCCTGTGTGAGTCTCAAACCTTCCAAATCCTTACTTACTCCTAGGACTTGCACTGTACTATTAGAGGAAGAGTCCTTCTCCTTATAATACATGACTGTCTCATCAAAAGAGACATGTGCAGACTCTTCTATCTTAAGAGAGGATATATTAAGGACCCTATAGGCTTTGCTTACTTGAGAGTATCCTAGAAAAACTCCCATTGAAGCTTTTGCCTCAAATTTTCTAAGGTATTCTTTGTTATTGTTATGAACAAAAGCAACACAGCCAAATACTCTAAAATAGTCTATTTTAGGTTTCACTTGCTTAAGTAACTCATAGGGAGTCTTACCCTTAAGTTTATGTATCAGACTTCTGTTCAATACATAGTTAGCTGTGCTAACTGCTTCAGCCCAAAAGGACAGAGGCATGTTAGCATCTGCCAACAATGTACTTGCAGCTTCAATTAGGGTTCTGTTTTTCCTTTCAACTACCCCATTTTGTTGAGGAGTTCTAGGAGCAGAGAAGCTATGTTTGATACCTTCCTTCTCACAGAATTCTTGCATAAGAAGAGACTCAAACTCAGTACCATGATCACTTCTGATCAAGACAATCTGAGTAGAATACTCACTCTGTATACACTTTAGAAAATCTGTAAGAACCTTGAAGTTATCAGCCTTAGTTCTCAAGAAGAATACCCAAGTGAACCTAGAGAAGTCATCTACAATTACTAGAGTGTAAGACTTTCCTCCAAGACTCTGTACAGCAATAGAACCAAATAAATCCAAATGTAGCAAGTACAGAATCCTGGGAGAATCACTTTTATTAACTGATTTAAAGCTATTTCTTGTTTGCTTACCTAATTGACAAGCTTTGCAAAGGCCTTCCTTCTTGTAGGGGCAAGAAGGTAAGCCTCTTACAAGATTGTATTTAGCCAACCTAGAAATGTTTTTCAAATTTACATGACTAAGTCTCTTATGCCAAAGGGTATTATTACTGGTTCATTAAATAAGCATATTTCAGATTTGGATGAGTTAAAATCTACAACATAAACATTACCAATTCTAATACCTACTAACACAACAGTATTATTTAAAGCAATATTACAAGCAGTGTCAGTAAACCATACCTTGTACCCAGCATCACACATTTGGCTTACAGAGATTAGGTTGTGCTTTAGTCCTGAGACATAAGCAACCTTCTTGAATGTTACAGCTCCTATGGTGAAGCTGCCATACCCTTCAGTCTGTCCACAGCTGGAATCCCCAAATACAACTTTTGGTCCCAGCTTGGCTTTGAACCCTGACAGATTCTTCTTCTTTCCTGTCATATGCTTTGAGCATCCACTATCCAGATACCATTTGTCATGTATGACTGGATAGGTCTTCACCTGCAGAGAGAACAGTTATACATTGTGGACCCAGGTTACCTTGGGTCCAGTATTCTTCACAAAAGAAAAACTAGATATAAAAGATTTTGCAGGCTTAGATTTATATCCTAAAGGGTGTGATCTCCTAGGTGGGATAATCCATTCAGTTGAAGGATTAAACAACCTAGGGTAGTGATTGGGATTTGCAATTCTGGAAGTTTGAAATTTATTTTCCAGCTTAGGTCCAGATCGTCGATCCACGGTCGACGATCGCAAGCCATATCGTCGATCATTTGTAGTAATGCTATGTTCTGGATTCCACGATCGTCGATCACTGGTCGATGACTCAAGATGAGATCGTCGATCACTGGTCGACGACTCAAGATGAGATCGTCGATCTCCTGCACCAAAGATATCATACTTGGTGAAGGTGTTCAGCGATCGTCGATAGACGTTCGACGATTGGTTTGACGATCGTCGATTAATGTTCGACGATTTTTGTAAAGCTAGAAATTTTTTCTTCATGTTCTCTTTCTTAATCTTATTCTGAATTTTCTTACATTTTTCAATTTCCTCAGTATTCTTTATTCCTGATTCAGAAATAAATTTTACTGGAGTGCTAAATCTCTCCTTTGTGAGGAGGATGAGTTCACTAGATGTAGCACCTAAGCCTAGTTTATCATTACCAACCCTAGTGTTTGCTATACTGGTTATTTCAGATAATTTAAGGCTTCTGCCATTTAATTGTTCTTCTAACCTCTTAGATTTAGCTAGTTCTAATTTTAGGAATGTTACTTCTCCTCTTAAGCTTTCTAATTCTTTTTCTAATCTGATTATTTCAGTACCTTCCATGTCTAGTTCCATTATCTTTGATCTAAGTGACTTGATTTCTTTTTCAGATAACAGTAGATCTAAACATAGAGTTTTAAATTTTAATTTGAACTCGGGAGATGAAAAATCAAATGAGTTGATTACCTGGTCTTCCATAGGAAGATCTTCTTCATTGTCTCCTTCTTCTTCAGAATTCTCTGCAGCTGACAAAGAGCTGCAGGCATTGATAGCCATGAGGCAGACCTCTTTGGCTTTCTTCTCTTCTTCTCCTTCTGAATCACTGGAGCTAGAGGAGCAGGTATCCTCTTCTGTTTCACTCCAGGTAGCAGCCACAAATCCCTTGTCCTTCTTCTTGTATTTGTGTGAGGAGGACTTGGAGTGGTGCTTCCTGTACTCTTTCTCATGTTTCTTCTCCTTGTGTTTCTTCTCTGGACAATCTGGAGCAATGTGTCCAGGCTTGCTGCAAACATAACAGATGATTTCTTTAGATGGAGTCTTGTCATACCTTGGTTTGTCCTCATACTTGGAGGACTTCTTTCTGAGGTCTCTTCTTCCCATGTTGAAGAACCTCTTGGCAATGAGTGCCAGTAACTCCTCATTTGATTGACTTCCTTCAGAAGTCTCAGCAGCCTTAAGAGCTAGAGAGTGCTCTTTCTTTGTAGGTGTAGGAGTTTTTACTTCAGTTGCAGCAGCTCTGCTCTTTAAAGTTTGCTCATATGACTTGAGCTTTCCCAACAGAGCTTCTGTGGAGAGTTCCACAGTGTTTCTTCCATCCTTGATGGGCCATATCCTTGAGTCCCAAGAGATGGGAAGGCACATCAGGATCTTGTCATTGACTTCTGACAAAGTTATCTCCTTGTCCAAAGACCTCAGTTCACTTATTATTGAACTGAGTCTTGTGTACATTGAGTCAATGTCTTCAGCATCATCCTTCTTGAAATTTTCATACTGAGAGGTGAGGTTGGATCTCCTGTCCTTCCTCTCATCAGCTGAGCCAGCAACTATGTGGTTGAGGGAATCCCACATAGCTTTGGCTGAGGTACATTCAGCAAGCTTCTGGAATATTTCATCAGACATTGTCTGAGCTAGGATATTCATTGCTTTTGCATCAGCTGCTTTTGCCTTCTTGTAGCTTTCATTGTAATCAGGAGGTGGCACAGCACTGAGATCAGCAGATGTGATAGAAGCAGCAGCAGGCCTAGCAGGTGGTCCTGTCAAAATAGAAGAAAAGATATCTTCATCAATAGAATTCATGTATAGTCTTATCCTGGCCTTCCATATGCCAAACTTGGACAAGTTGCATACAGGAGGTCTGGTGCTTGCATAATCCTTAGACTGGGCCATGTGTGAAAGTGTTTGTGAATGGTATCAGGAAACAACTTATCACTGGATCTTTTAACTCAGGTGTTAGCCTGTATGAACAGCTAACCTCCCTCTGATACCAATTGAAAGTGAGGGGATAAGTTGTAAACTACTCTAGAGGGGGGGTGAATAGAGTATTCAAATTTTATGAACAACTAGTCAGCTCCCTTGGAGTTTATTTGCGGAATAAATAATCTGATACTTGAACCCTAAGAGCCTAACACAGTGAAGTGCACAAGTGAGAGAGTTAACTGAAATTTCAGTTTAACTATAAGCCTATCACAGCAACTAGCAATCCTAGGTAGTTCTATCACAGCCACAGAATAGACAATTAAACAAGATAGCCAGAGACACAGGATATATAGTGGTTCCCTCTAAATAGGTACTCCACTCTTCTACCACCCTGGTAGGAATCCACTACAGGTTTTTGCTAAGGTGCCCTGCCACCAATGATCTGATTCAGGTAGATCAAACAGACCCTTTGAGCTTTTGATAAGGATGCTCAACCACAGGTTGTTGATAAGGTGCCCTGTCACCAATGTTCACTTTTGAAGAGGTGTGAACAAACTCTTTTACAAAGGGGTTGAGAGGGTTAGATTATCTTCTCTGTTGTAAATACAGATTAGAGAAGACTTGTGGATTCTCTAAAGAATCAAAGTCTCCCCCTGGCTCAGTGAAAGTACAGGGAAAGCCTTTGCTTCAGGATGAAGGAGTTTCAGATATACTGAAACTAAATCCTCAGAGATCTGTAGACTGATTTTTATCAGGTCTTCAGATTCTGGAACAATTGAAGCAGAACTGGAGCTCTTTCTGAAGTCTTGAAAACTCTAAGCAGATGCTCAGGAGACTTGAGAATGAAAGTAATTGCTCTGGGCTTTTTCTTCAGGGGAGCTTTTCTTCTTCTTTTTGTGAGATGGTGAAGAGTTGCTCTGAAGATGCTTGAGAGAATGCAACACTAAGAAAAAATCTCTCTGTATCTGTAACTTGTTATTTTTCTGAGAAAAAACTCTCTCTTAAATATGTCTTCTCATTTTTCCTTTGGAACGGCTCTATTGATTTGAATTCTCGAGCCCTGCAACAGATTATCTCAAAATAGAATATAGCAATAGGAATAGAATGACCTATTAGCTTACTGTCAGTCCCAATAAGGAATTAAATAAGTGGGAAAATACTTCAGTACAAGGACTTACCATTCTTGGAAATAGCAAACAGTGCCAACGGCTAGAATACAGCCTGACAATATATTTTGTATAATAGGACAAAAATGCTTTATCAAAATACTGAATCCCGAGATTTAAGCTTGACATATTTGGTAATTAATTTATTTTGAATTTAAGCCATAAATCTGCAAAAACAACTTCAGAAAATTCTCTAACCACAAGCTAAAGCACTTGGAAATAAACCAAGGAATAGAATGAATACAAAAAGATAAAGGCAGACAATAATCGTCGAACAGGGGTTCGATGATCGTCGACCTAGCTAACAGATCGTCGACTAAAAGCAGAAATCTGTCGAAACAGAAATCGTCGAACAGAAATCGTCGACCAGCTCAAGATATCGTCGACTAAAGCAGAAAATCTGTTGAGACAGATATCGTCGAACATCTCATGATGTCGACGACTAAGGCAAAAAATCTGTCGAGACAGATATCGTCGAACATCTCATGATGTCGACGACTAAGGCAGAAATCTGTCGAGACAGAAATCGTGAAGCAAGAACACGATCGTTGAACTGCTGATGGCAGATCGTCGACCAACCTTCAGAGCATAATAAACTTGCTCTGAGATCGTCGACCATCGGTCGACGATAATTGTCTTGACTTCAACGATTCTATAGCCCTGCTATCGTCGACCAATGATCGACGATCGCGAGGCCTCGTTCGACGATGGTCGAACGGAAAATGCCTTAACCAAAAATACATCTAGAACTTCTAGCCTAAGCTCTAGGTCAGTTATAAACTGTCCTAGGGAAACTGAACAAGGCCTAATCATGATCATATATAGTTATATGGATCAAGAGGGGCTGGAAAGGGATTACATAAGCCAAATCACATCTAGGGTACCAACAGACTGTCGGACGATCTTCGCTTTCTTTGGCTTAAAAAGGGGGCCAGGCGACCTGCGCGCTAGCCACGGGGCGGCTTCGAGAGCCGCATCCCGGACACCCTCTCTCGCAGCCGCCAAACGAGCCCGCACCTCCTCAGACATAGGCATCTCGCGGTTATAGATCGCGGAAGGGGGAAAAGAAGAGGAATTAACCCAGAGGCCGGACAACTTATTTATAGCGAGGAGGTGGGTCCCACCAAAAGATTCCCTCCAGCTCAGCAAGGTTTTCGCTGAACACGTGAGGGTTGGATGTTTCTTTCCGATCCTTCTTCGAAAGCTCGCAAAGAGCGGAGATTATGTACAACCCCGTGTTCGCCGAAGGGGCTCGGGTAGCCAGGCGGACCACCCTCGACCCGCGCATCGAGGTGTAAGCCTAGCGAGCCAGCCTGGCCCGCACCCTCCTAGGCGGGCCAGCCGGCGCCCCCTTTGCGGGCCATCCTCCGGCCTGCGCCCTCCCAGCGAGCCAGCCCTGCCCGCGCCTATCTTGGCGGGCCAGCCCCGCCCGCCTCTCCTAGGCGGGTCAGCCCGCGCCTTCCCGGCGAGCCGGCTCTGGCCCGCGCCTCACGCCGAGTGGAGGCATTGAAGGGCTGCTCGCTCGATTCCCAACGGGGAGGACCTCTTACTGTCTTACCTCATTGGCCTGCCCCTATCCAGTCAATACAGCGGGGTCTCGCTGTTGGCAGACCCAGGTGGGCTGCATATAGCTGTTTAGAACAGCGGAGTTCAGCTGTTGGCAGGCCAGCCCGAGGAGCTTTTAGTAATTTTAAGGCGGCAGAGGTTCGTTATTTACAGACCATCCTCAAAATCCTATAAATAGGACCCAAGGGGTACCTCAGAAGGCAGACTTACTTGCTCCCCAGTCTTCTAGCGCTTTCTGAGGTACCTTAGCCCGACATTTGGCTGAGGGGAAGCGCTCAGTGATCTTCCGGGTTTGTGGTGGGACCTCCGAGCCGGGCCCTTGGTCTAGTCCTTTGCTCTCCTTTCCTTGTTGTTTTTCTTGCAGGAACGAAGTAGGTGCGCGACCACCCCTTCCCCAAGGGTGAACTCCACAAGAGACCGATTTTTGGTTTCAACATCAATGATCTAACAGGTTTTCAACTAAGTTTACAATATTGAAACGACGACACTCAAGCCTTTATCCCACTATAGTGGGGTCGACTATATGGATCCTTTGTTGCGATTGAGCCCTATCTTTTGTCATAATCTCACTAATGCCTAAGTACATCATGTCTTTCCTTATAGTTTCATTCCAAGTCTTTATTGATCTACCCATCCCTCGTTTACAATAATGGAGCAATTAAGAAAAAAGTATGAGAAATAGCTTCAATTTTTAGATGGTTTCTAAATAAAAAAATGAACTATAAGGAAAGACATGATATAATCGGGAATTAGTGAGGTTATAAATAAAGATGGGGCACAATTGAGACAAAGGATCCATATAGCCGACCCCACTATAGTGGGATAAATGCTTGAGTGTTGTTGTTGTTCTAAATAAAAAATGAAGGTGATGTAGGGGTAGACTAGTGGTGCACAAACCTACAACGCTAGGTGTGAGTGCACGGGTGACACACTAATCCAAACCTATATGCGATGCGATGATCAATATTTCGATAAATGAATATAAGCAATGAAAATTCAGCGCCACACAGATATTAAAATAGAACAAACAAATATTTATTTTAGGCAATATTTTAATGGCTTTCCTCCGCTCGGAGGGCCAAAGCGAAGAGCGTGTCGAATGTTCCTTATGCAAATTATTAGAGTCCAAAACAAAATTCTACAAACAGGAATCGCGGCAAACTATAATAAATCACCAAGTGAAAATGCTGAATCAAAGAGTACAATGCTACAAAAAAAACTCACAAAGTAGAGGGCTGAACCGAGGCACTGAAAATTGGGAGGGCCGGATGTGTAGATCGGCGAACGGAGATGGAACCGGTGGCGAGGCGACGGTGACGGTGCCTGTCCTTGGCGAAAAATGGTGAGAACGGGCAATAAAACGGTGGATCCGGCCACGAGTAAGTAGATCCGGGCCGGGGATGGGTAGATCCGCTATTTAGGGGTGGATTCGGGCAAAAATGGAAAGTATAAGCGGTGGAAATAATGGATCGGGGGCTAGAACCCTAGATCTGGACTAATCTAGAATTTTAGGGTGATTAGAATGGTGGATCCACGGAGGGGAAATGAGAGGGTGGTCGGCTAGGGCAAAAGGGCCCTTGGGGTGGCCGGATTTGGCAAGGGGAAGCAGCGGTGGGCTGGGGTGAGGGAAATGATGTCGGCGGCCTGGGATGGGGAGCAAGGGGGCGGCGGAACCAGGGGTGGAGGCTGGCTGGTCGGATGGCGGTACAGGGAAAGGAGGGGGCAGCTTGCTGGAACCTGCAGGCCGGCGGTAGTGTGGGGGGTTTTGGAGGGGAATCCGGCGGTGGGAATGGGGGTTTGAAGGGTGAAAAACAAAGGTGGGGGTAGGGGTTAACTTGGGGAGGAGTTTGGAGGCCTAGGAGTCGTCACCTAGGGTTCCACGGCGTCGGCATCGGGGAGGGATCGCGGGATTCGGGGATTCAATGTCTCCAAAATCTTCAATGCCTTGGTTCAGCCACTTAGACCAATATTTATAAGAAGAGAACAAATTAGGGCTTCACCATCAACGACTATGATTGACCGGTGGGATCGGCCACTAAATACATGAAAATAAACTAAAAAAACTAATATATGTTTTTGACTCAAGGCGACGTGCCAGACGCAACCGCGGAGTCCGATCGTCGATCCGGGCACGCCATATATGGTAAGTCGCCAAATCAGCCCCGAACGGGCCCAAAGCTCGTGCTCGTCTCTGCTCCGCATCAGAAGGTACTTTCTTTCAAGCACACACAATGAAGCAATATTCATCATCATAAGACATGGTTCTAGTTTACTAATTTTCTAAAGGTCCACATGATATATTGGTACACACATTAAATTTGATGGGCCAAATTTAACCTATTTGGTTCATATTTAGCTCAAATAACTTGTAAGTGAAACATTTTCGCCACACATAAACAGGATTTATGTATTTGCCCCACAAACTTGTAGGGGTAATTCATTTCAAAGGTCATTTGACTTTCACTTATAAATCTCTGCAACATGTGTAATATGATGTAGTTCACGAACTACACCTATATTTAAAAAAACTGGTGGCATGCAATTCTGCATTCTTGCAGCCACAACCCTAATTCAAATTATTAAATATGTCTCAAATATAATAAAATCTAAGTAAAAAGAAAAAAAAAGATTATCATTTGCAAAATCAGAATGGATAGATGTATAAAACATATGAAAACTTACGAATTGCCATTGTAGAGGATAAAGAACAAAGAACACTGAGAACCTGCAAAAACAATTCAAGCGCATTCAATGCAAGTCAAGATAAAACTTAAATTTCAAGAGATAAAAATTAAATGATATAGACAACTAAAGAAAAAAATCATTTAACCAACATTTTATTAGAGAACTACTTTTTTCACAAAGTAAAAAATATTTTTCAATAAACTAATAAATAATCCTCATTATATTGTGAATAGCAATGATTATAAAAAAATCTCATTATTGGCATTATCTATATGAGTGACAGTGCACGAGTTCCCTAGTGCGGCGAGCATTCAGCGAACAAATACATTCGGTGGGCGACAACATTCAACGAGCATCATCAGTTGGCAGGCGGCATCAATCGGCGGGCTGCATCAGTTGGCGGGCGGCAACATGCGGTGGGCGGCAACATTCGGCGGGGACAACATTCCTTGGGCGACATCATTCATTTGGCGACATCATTTGACGGCAGAATTATGTGGTGAGGACATGTAATGACGAGAAGTAAGGCTTCACTTTGGGTTGCAAGGAGATTTGGCAAAAATTCGAAGTGTGACATCATTCGGCGTGCGACATCATTCTATAAGATTATGTGATGAGGGCAAGTGATGAAGGGAAGTATGGATTTGCATTGGTTGCAGGAAGATCTGGAGTTTGGCGAGATTCTTGAGTTTGATTTGGGCGGAGAACAAAATGGGGAGGCTTCACTCGAAGTTCTCTTTCGGGGTGCTCCCGCGGGCAAGCGGGTTGCATTGATTCTGATTTGGTAGTGTAATCCATACAAACTTAAGATAAAAAGTTGAAGAATTTGAATTGGAGGCACACAGATTCTCCTTTGGTAAAAGATAAGCATGCAACACGGTGTGACAAGTGGAGCAGCATTGCCCCTCACTAACATGGGAACATGCCTAAGAGTTTAAAGCCAAATCAATTCATGATATAACACCCGAGATAAAGGTTCCCCATAGAATAGTGGACCAAGTGCAATTTAAAGAAAGTCTTTATAAAATCAGGAACCTAAGAATGTGATGCTTCCTAGCTCACAGAAAAGAGAGTTGTGATGGTTTGTAGTTCAAGCTTTATTGCATCGTTTATCTGAGTGCTACTGGCAGTGAATGTCACAAAACATCTTAATCCTCCAGTTTATGCCAGTAAACCAAAGAACTTTAGAGAACAAATTAAGTTAGCACAACTTATGGGCAATCTTCCGGAAGGACCTCGAATGAAGACAGAGCCTGATAATAGAATTAAGATTTCAGGAGGAGCTTAACTCAATTACTCCCACTATTACAGTAATCTTGGGAAAGCTAAAGAATATTTGTGCAGTGCAAAGCATGGTGCATGACACTATCAAAAGACTTGAGATAAACAAACTTAGCATAAATAAACTTAAGAATGAGATCAAAACACATCTGAAATGAAAATAGGTTATCCCCAAGATGAAGCTATTGGTGTGTTAATTCAATCAAAAAGTGTTTTGATAAAATTTCCAAGAGTTTTATGGAGAAGAGGGGAATATTCGAGAGATATTTCTAGAAGTAGAAGTCGGCGACAAGAGCCGTTTGTAGGCAGCGTCAGCGGCTTCGAGTGCAGACGACAGCGGATTTGAGTGCAGGCGGCGGCGACCTCACAAGACCGATTTAAATGGCGGAGCCAGGCATCGATTGCAGGCAAGGTAAATGTTGGAGGGTTCGTGGGAGAGTCGAGAGAGGGATTCACGTCCTAAGGAGATGAAGTCGCGGTCGGAGGAGAGTTGGATTGGTGAGTTTGAAAAATAAATCCAGCAAGCCCAACTGTTTAAGGGGAAGAAATTTTGTAAGGTTGATATTGAACGACAACATTAATGAGAAATATGCATATTGTTTTATAATATAGTATAAAAACTTTCTCCCTCTTAGGCGTTTGAGAAGCATGTAGTATAACCGGTTCTACAATTAATCATGATTAAGAGAATCAATTTTAAATAAGTTTATTTACATTTTCACCGATTTATATTTCAAAATCAACAAATCTATTCTCACCATTCAAAATAAAAATTTGCATTCCTCTGAAGTAAAATATAACCATGATAGTTAACAGATCTATTTTTATCATTCTATATTTAAAAATCAGAATGTCCATTTCTTACAAAAACTATGGTTTTATAAATCATCATATCTATTTAAAAATCAAAAGAACTATCTAATTCAATCTTAAAAAACAAAAGCCTCCAAACATGGATTCCCCTAAAGTAGAAATAAAAAAAACATATGTGAATGAGCTTCTAATTTAATGTAAGAATTAACCATGGTAATTATCGACGGAAGAAATCAGCGTCATTCATCGGCGAAAGGCGACAATAGCAAGATTCGACGGCAGGGAATGACTGTAGGCGCAGGTAGCAGGAAACGAATGCAGGCGCAGGAGGCGGGATACACATGGAATTTCGTTTCCGAAACAAGAATAAGAGAAGGAAGGGAGGAGAGAAACAATGATGTCGTACAGTGGGGGATCTTTGTTGGAGTCGGCGTGAAGGAGAGAGGCATCGATGCTCTCTTGCGAAACCGACAAGCGCAAGCTCCCTTTCCTCTCGACAAAAGCTTTGTCTGTGATAGCAGGCCCCAAAATCATCTCCATCCTCGGCGAAAGCCTCACTATCCGCGGTGGCAGCTTCAAAACACCATGTTTAGTTAACTATAAGGAAATAAAACCCATGCACATCTGATGCAGGCCACCCCAAAGTGAAATTAGAACACGAAAATGACCAAGGAAAATCCCTATTGGGAATTTAAGCGAACACGTTGCGTGCGTACAAAACTGAATATTTCGGCAAAGTTTTGTTTGTAACGGCGCGATCTCACAAGTGGGAAATTCCCATCTAAGCTTACACGATCATCGCGAATACAATACGCATAACCTAACCATACATCTAGCATCACATCACCATCATTTTCATCCACATGGAGAGCGACCCGGACTAAGGATTTCAATTCGGAAAATAGTCCAAATACAGCCCTCAAAACAAAACCATACGAGGATATACCAAATCCTCTTGATCCATTTGAAACCAAAGGTTACACAAACCCCGGTTTGCAAACGTCCAAGGGGACCTACCCTTACGGAAATCTTCGCGAAATTCGGATATAAAAAGCAATAACAATCTCAGATTTTATATATGCAGAACTTGAATCAATTTTTAGGATAAAATTTGAAATCAAAGTCTCCAATAACTCACAAAATTAAGAAGAATTTCACACAAAGTTTAGGGATAGAAATTCGTTACCAAGAAACCAGAAATTAGAGAGGAGGTGAGGAGGAGGAGGAGCAAGATAGTGGTGGAAGAGTCGCACTTCCACGGGCCACCGGAGTCACACCGGATGAGGAGAACCGAGCCGCCTTCTTCGGAGTCACACCGGAGGAGGAAGGAGGTCGCCGGAGTGGCAAGAGGATGCCACCAAGAGGGGCGGCAGCAGCAGCCGATCGGCTTCTTCCCTGGAGTCGGGCTTCGAGTTCGGCCAGGCCGAGAGAAACGGGGAGGGGCTGGGAGCAAGCCGAAATCCTTAGCTTTAGGGTTTTCTTTTTTCTTTCCAATCATCCAGAATACATTAATGTTTGGCCCTTTTATAGGCATTACAAGCAAAGGGGCTAAACGCACTAATACCATGGCTAAACATAGGCCAATTTAAACAAAATTAAAATGCTGAAATTATAAATAAAATGCTGGAATTAAACAATAAAATTATAATCTCATGCGTAGATGCGACAGGGATTTTGACGCGGTATTGGCGGAGGATGTTGCGGCACAGTCCCAACCTTCAAGCTTACGGCAACGGTCATCAAAATCATCAAACTCCATATGGCGACGAACAACGGCACCAAACATATCATGACAAATCTTCACCTCGAGGCGGCGAGGTAACATCCAGCGTGTGTCGGCACCAACATCTACCGGGTCACCATAATCATCCGGAAGGGGATCTTCTTCAACAACATGACGCGGGTCTTCAACATGTACCAGATCACCAACGTCGTCCGGAGGGGGGTGCTCCAAATCAACATGTCGGGGGGAGACGGCTCCATCAATCCTCCTCCGCTTGAAATCACTCATCCCTGATGAGTGGCCAGGTAGAGAATAACAAGGGACAGCAGCATCCACAGGTGGCATAGCAAGAGCGGACATCCACGGGGCAGGACCAGTAGTGCGGGCATCCGCAATAGAACAGAACCTGTCCTGAGCAAGAACAGCAGGAAACCTCGTAGATGTGTCAGCATAAAGAAAAGCAGTGTGAATCTTACCATCCAATGTGAGAACCAGTAAACCCAAATGGAAGAGCGACACGGAAAAAATCTCACCTCTCAACCCACGAGAATTTGAAGTGGAAGAGAGAAACGTCGGAGAAAGCCGCTCATATGGAGACCAGATTTGCAAAATTAAATCCGAAAAATTGAAATGCGGTGAAAAACCGATTGCATCGTAAAAATCCAAAGAAATTGCATTAAACACAAAATTCTTGAAGATCATGAAAGGATCGACGCTCCAATGTAATAATTTTGTTACGGAACCCGAAAGTATCCACTCGGGGGCTAACCAGACTAAAATCGAATCAACAACTCTGCAGTCAGAAGCTCTCGGAGGTGAACGGTCGTGAAAGTGATGCAACCCATAGACACTAGCATAAGGCAATGACATGTGTACATGCAGATCGTACCAGGATGGACGAAAAATATGTGCAATTTGATTTGACGGGTAACAATGTCATGAGGACACCAAATCAAAAGGCACAGTCGTCGTGAAATCAGACGCATTCGCAAATGAAAACATGTTCGTCGGCGGATACCCACGAATACATAGCCCACTAGTCATATCAAACGGAGGTGCTAGTAACGACGGTTTAACTAAGTGAATCGGACTAGGTAAAATCAATTCGTGTCCTAACAAGTCCGCTAACCGATCCAAAGGAACAAGAGGGAGGGTTAGTGAGATAGAACCTGAAAGGAAATCTAACTCATGGTGAACGTCTCGCATCGGTGCTAACGACAAAGAGAAATCATCCGGGTTAGTATTACACAAATCACCCAAAAGTACGGCTCCCTCGCAAGGTAAATCTTCCAACTCAGTAGGTACATCTGCTAACTCTGGGCCATCGTACGGTTCCTCAACAATCATAGAAGACGGGCCTGAAATATGGTCGAGGGGAAGTGGGTTAATCCTAGGGAGGGATACCTCAGAGGAGATATCATCATCCAGGTCACTAGGATATCCAATCTCCTCATCGCCACTACAGTCATCAAAACAATCGGCATCACCCTCAGTGGCGGGCTCAGACGTCGAAGCTAAAAGAGCCAAAGCCCAAGGCTTTGTGGGGCACTCCACGGCATAGTGGCCAATCACTCCACAAGCATAACATGTAGCATTCTCCTTGCAATTCCTAACTATTTGACTATGCTTAACCCGCGGTTTTATAGCATCCCTAGTAGTGACAACGACATGTGGTGGGACAGAGGACCTAACCTTTTCCTTCTCCCTAACGGTAGGTGTACGTGTGCTCGAAATAGTCAGATCTTGGCGGAGCAAGGATCTAGCGTGGGGCTTATAGTCACTCCTATGATCAGAAATGGGTCTAGTGCCCTGGCGGGGAGAAACAAAATCATGAGATATCCGAGTATGGGAGTACGAGGGGACATACTGGTTCGACGTAGGCAAAGTCTTAGGCGACGAATCACTCAGATAATCAGAATACTGGGAACGACAGTAGGGAGGGTAATACTCATCCGTTAATAGATTCTTCATAATCTTCCAACCTACAAGTGAGTCGTCGATGGACGTCCCAAAACGTCTCTCCTCATTGAGCCAGAAGGTCTGGGCTCGACCAAATAATTGTAGTTTCGCAACGGGAATCCTGTGGGGGTCCACAATATGATATCGCTCAAAATAACGTTCCATATCCTTCACCCAACATAAAAATACTCGCGGATCACCTAACCCATCATAGGTCGGAGCAGGAACTCTAACAGGCCTAGAGGTGCGCGGTGGTGGTGTCAAATATTGTGCTAACATAACGTTACGCTCAACGAATGAAAGTGAGTGTGTGGAACTCCCAATGTGCGCCATAACGGACCAACGGAAAACTAGAACTAAGTAAACACGTAAAACATTTTTTTTATATAACTAAATAAAATAAAATAAAAGACCAACGAACGTGACTAAGTGCAAATGGGGGGTAGCTCGGAACGAGCGGATCGTTGCCAAGTTGAGAAATTGGTAAACCTCTCTCTTATACCAAATTGATGCAGGCCACCCCAAAGTGAAATTAGAACACGAAAATGACCAAGGAAAATCCCTATTGGGAATTTAAGCGAACACGTTGCGTGCGTACAAAACTGAATATTTCGGCAAAGTTTTGTTTGTAACGGCGCGATCTCACAAGTGGGAAATTCCCATCTAAGCCTACACGATCATCGCGAATACAATACGCATAACCTAACCATACATCTAGCATCACATAACCATCATTTCCATCCACATGGAGAGCGACCCGGACTAAGGATTTCAATTCGGAAAATAGTCCAAATACAACCCTCAAAACAAAACCATACGAGGATATACCAAATCCTCTTGATCCATTCGAAACCAAAGGTTACACAAACCCCGGTCTGCAAACGTCCAAGGGGACCTACCCTTACGGAAATCTTTGCGAAAATCGGATATAAAAAGCAATAACAAACTCAGATTTTATATATGCAGAACTTGAATCAATTTTTAGGATAAAATTTGAAATCAAAGTCTCCAATAACTCACAAAATTAAGAAGAATTTCACACAAAGTTTAGGGATAGAAATTCGTTACAAAGAAACCAGAAATTAGAGAGGAGGTGAGGAGGAGGAGCAAGATAGTGGTGGAAGAGTCGCACTTCCACGGGCCACCAGAGTCACACCGGATGAGGAGAACCGAGCCGCCTTCTTCGGAGTCACACCGGAGGAGGAAGGAGGTCGCCGGATGGCAAGAGGATGCCACCAAGAGGGGCGGCAGCAGCAGCCGATCGGCTTCTTCCCTGGAGTCGGGCTTCAAGTTCGGCCAGGCCGAGAGAAACGGGGAGGGGCTGGGAGCAAGCCGAAATCCTTAGCTTTAGGGTTTTCTTTTTTCTTTCCAATCATCCAGAATACATCAATGTTTGGCCCTTTTATAGACATTACAAGCAAAGGGGCTAAACGCACTAATACCATGGCTAAACATAGGCCAATTTAAACAAAATTAAAATGTTGAAATTATAAATAAAATGCTGAAATTAAATGCTGGAATTAAACAATAAAATTATAATCTCATGCGTAGATGCGGCAGGGATTTTGACGCGGCATTGGCGGAGGATGTTGCGGCACAGTCCCAACCTGCAAGCTTGCGGCAACAATCATCAAAATCATCAAACTCCATATGGCGACGAACAACGGCACCAAACATATCACGGCAAATCTTCAACTCGAGGCGGCGAGGTAACATCCAGCGTGTGTCGGCACCAACATCAACCGGGTCACCATAATCATCCGAAAGGGGATCTTCTTCAACAACATGACGCGGGTCTTCAACATGTACCGGATCACCAACGTCGTCCGGAGGGGGGCGCTCCAAATCAACATGCCGGGGGGAGACGGCTCCATCAACATCACACTCCCAAAGACCCATAATCTTAATCAACCTGGGGACATAGTGACGGGGATCCATCAGATCGTGCACCTGGAGGGGTTCGCCGCAAGGCGGGACCACACTCATTTATTCGCGCAGGAAGGCTTGATCGGATAGCCAATCCGACTCCGCGGTTGCGTTCGACACGTCGCCGCAAGTCAAAAACATGAATTAGTTTATTTTTTTCGAGTTTATTTTTATGTATTTAGTGGTCGACCACACCGACTAATCATAGCCGTTGATGGGGAAACCCTAGGTTGATCTCTTCTTATAAATAGATGTTATAGGGGCTGAAATGAGGGCATTGCAGATTTTTGGAGATTGAAATCCCGGAACTCCGCGATCACCCCTCGGTGCCGACGCCGTGAAACCCTAAGTGACGACTCCTAGGCGCTCAAACTCCTCCCCAAGGTATTTCCCATCCATAGCCCTCTTCCCCCTCCTCCAAAACCCCTAGCCGCACCCTCCTCGAATCCCCAAACATCCCCATACCGCCCGCACCACCGGCGGCCTACAGCAAGCCGTCTGCCCTCTTCCTCCCAACCCGCCGGACACCGGTCTGTTACGTGCCGAGGATTGTGGGGAAGGAGATGGAGATACAATGAGATTAAACCCTAGAATGAGAGAGAATATGAGAAGAACTAGAGAAGTTTGAGAGAGAAAGAGAAACTTGTTTAATACTTTTCATGACTACAAAGACACCATGGGTTTCCTTAAATAGAACCCCTGATGATATAATTGTAAAAACAACATATGCGTAAATATTAAAATACTACTACTATGACTTGACTTAATATAACTCAACACAACTCGATACATAAGTACTTGACTCATAATAATAATAATAAACTAATATAAGATAACCAATGGAGGACCCGTAACACTCCATCCGTCCTTCAAAACGAGCATGCCCTCAAGCTCGTGCACCGTGCGGGTGCCCGGATCATCTGGTATCTTGATCTCCCTCCAGAACAAGGCGAGGTAACGTGTAGCGGTGGCAGTGACGTTGGCGAGGAGTGGCGACACCATCAGTAAAACGGGTGGCAAATGAAATGTTATTGTCTGGCCTGCTGGAGGGGCTGATAGCAGCAACCACGCGGAAGTTGGAGGGCCCACAAGCGACGGAAATAATGGATCCGTCGGGGACGGTGGAGCAAGTGCCGGTGGTCGAGGGGGCAAGACAGCCGGTGGGATTGTCATGGCAGGGGCCAACAGAGCAAGAGCCGACAGAAGAGCCGACGATGTGGCCGGAGGCGGCAGAGCTGAGGTCTGGAGTGGAGGTGGAAGTGCGGCCTGTGGAATTGGAGCCGGTGTTGACGAGGTAATAACCGAACGAAGAGGCGGCGCGGTGGCCGGGGCCAGCAGCTGCGGAATGATGGCCACAAAAGTAGAGGGTGGTGGTGAGGTGGAGGCTGCGTCGAAAGGTTGACGGAGGAGCCCCGAAGTGAGGATGGCGGCTAATTCGGGGAAAGAGGGTACCCAAAAATTCGAGCGAGATCCTCCAGAAAACGTGCGGTGTTGGCGGCGAGGGTCGCCTCAAGTTTCGCAAGACACGCACGAGCGGAGTCCGCCTCGGTGGGGCTTAATGGTACCTCCATAGTGATAGAGATAGAATGTTTTTTTATAATTAATAAATTAATCAAAATGCTTGACTAATAAATTAAAAATAGGGGGGGCTGGAGGAAGAAAAATAAATTAAAAAAGAAGTGGGGTTGAGTGGTGGTGGGGGCCACGGAAAGTAAAAAAAAAAATTAAGAGAGTGTCGGGGAGGTTGCGTGCAAGAGGCGGTGGGGGAGGACTTTTTTAAAGAAAATAAAATAAAATATGGAAGGGGGGCAAGACAGGTGGTCGATACAGTAAGAAGGAAAAAAGGATGGGGAAAAGCGTGAGGCGCGAAAAGTGCTATGGCGGGCGGCTCGATGGCGCAGGGGCCTATCCGGCCTGCTCTGTGCTGCAGACGATGCGTCAACTTTGGTTTCCCTCACACCCCTACAGTCTCCCCCCCCTACTAACCCTAAATTATTCCTTTGATTTCCCTCCCCTTTCCGTGGATCCACCGCCCAAACAACCCTAAAATTTTAGATCGGTTCAGATCTGAAGTTTGAACACCCCGATCCGTTATTTTCACCGTCCATTCATCATCCCTCACCCGGATCTGATTCCTAAATATCGGATCTCGTCTTCCACACCTGGATCTCCCTCCTAGGGACCAGATCTTTCCATTTCCGTCTCGATCTCCACACTTGCCGCCGAGGACAGCCATCACCACCACCATGCCGCCGGTTCCACCTCCGATCACCGATCTACACATCCAAACCTAAATTCTTCAGTACCTCGGTTCAGCCCGCTACTTTGTGAGTTTTTTTGTGGTATTGACTTATTTGATCCGACATTTTATTGGTGAATTAATATATGTGTTGTGGTTCTTGCTAATAGAAAATTATTTTCAATACAAAATTAATTTGCAGGAGAAGTTAATCGCCACACGTTTTGCTTTGGCCCTCCGAGCGGAGGAAAGTCGTTATAAAATTACCAAATTAATTAATTGTTTTCAATTTTGAATGTGTGTGGTGTTAGAAAACTTCATTGCTCAAATTTATTTGTCGTCGTAACTGACGGCTGCATTGCGTTTAGGATCATACTAGAGAGTCGTCTTTGCATTTATATCTAGAGTCCTAGGTTTTGTGCACCCCCTAGCCTACCCCTACATCATTTTGATATCAGAGGCAAGGTTAGGTCATTTGCATACTTCGTAGTGGTAGGATATTTAGGGCAAGCATATTAGAACCGTTAATCACCGATGACTGAGCAACCAACTCGAATTCGGGTGCCGCTTTTGCTGAGTTCCAACGCCTTATCCTAGATCGTTTTGACACCTTAGGTGCTCAGTTCAATGAGGTGCGTCATGATCTTGCCGAGGTGAATCTTCGTTTGGACCACTTAGAGAATGCCAGGGACACTCCAACACAGCGTGATGATTCACTTGAGGGCGACCAAGATGCTCCCCCACGTCTCGACCAGCGCCCGAGAGTCGGCCAACCTCTAGTAGACCGCCACCGTCGTGATATTCCTCACTGAGCCCCAGCTCTGCCGGCAAGGCGAAATCCTGATCCATCGCGTGACAGACTTCCACATAAGTGTGATGAGTATCGTATGCCACGTCAGCGTCAGCCTGACCCTAGAGATCGTGTACCCCTACACGGTCGCCGTGATCATCACTGTGATGAGTATTATCCCCCGGGTCGGAGAGAGCGCGCCCCCACCCGCTCGATACGACTTCGCACATGATGAGTATCCCGAGGATTATCCCAACCCACGGAGAGGTGGCCACCATTTTGATATCACTTATCGCATTCGACTCGACGCCCCTTCGTTCGATAGTCGTCTGGATCCGAAAGCCTTCAGCGATTGGCTCCTGGACATGGACCACTATTTCGAGTGGTACGATATGAGTGACGAGCGTTGCGTTCGCTTCACAAAAATGAAGTTGGTCGGCCAGGCTAAGATATTCTGGATTAGCGTAGAGAGAGCCTCGGAGAGAGATGGTTATTACCCCATCACCATGTGGGATGAGATGAAGCAAAGGTTGAGCGAGAAGTACCTCCCCGCTTCCTACCGAGACTAGTTATTTGAGCAGTTACAGAACTTACGGCAGGGGTCACTTACTGTCGCTGAGTATATGGCTCGCTTCAACGAGCTAGTCGTTAGGAGTGACGTCACGGAGGAGCCTATCACCATTGCCTCCCGTTTCAAGGCCGGCCTTCGTTCTGAGATTTGGAGAGAGTTGATTCCACATCGCTTAGAGATGGTCGATCAGATATTTCAGCTCGCTCTCGAGTACCTCTGATCTTCTAGCACGAGGCAGTTCACTTCTCGGACTGAGTCCTCGACTTTTAGGAAACCCGCTACGCCCCAGACCACCACGGCTGCACCCTCACGTATCCCCGCGGATGCGAAGGGAAAAGCCATAGCCACTGATGGCCAACGAATTGGGGTCATTTTGTGCTATAAATGTTTTGGCAAAGGACACGTGGCGGCGGAGTGCCCCACGCGGAACCTGCTAGTTGAGGTGAGGAGCAAGATTTGGAGGAAGATGAGGAGACTACGAAAAAAGTGAAGGCCACTGTCGAAGAAGGTTGGGAGAGTGACGCCGAGAGATCTTTAGAGGTGGGAGTGATTAGACGCCTCCTACACACCCCTCGTGTGGTGTTGCGGCCCTACACGAGCAAGTTTCTGGTCGTGTATTTCGATGACAAACTGATTTATAGCCAGACACAGGCTGCCCACCTCGACCACTTGAGGTTTCTCTTTGGCACCCTCCGCCAAGAGAAATTGTATGTGAATCTGAAGAAGTGCTCATTCCTCTCTGAGTCTGTTCATTTTCTAGGATTTATAATATCCTCGACTGGAGTATCTGTTGACCCCGAGAAGGTCAAATCCATTCGTGATTGGTCTGTGCTAGCGAACATCCATGAAGCTCGCAGTTTTCACGGACTTGCCACCTTCTACAGGAGGTTCGTCCAGGGGTTTAGTACGATCATGACCCCCTTCATGAGCTGTCTCAAGAAGGGAGAGTTCCAGTGGACCCCCGCAGCCACTAAAGCTTTCGAGGAGATTAAGGAGAGACTGACGACGGCTCCTATTCTAAGATTGCCGGACTTTAGCCGTGTTTTCGAGGTCGCGTGCGATGCGTCTGGTGTAGGCATCAGTGACGTATTGAGCCAGGAGGGACACACAGTTTCTTACTTTAGTGAGAAGCTGAACGAGACCAAACAGAAATACTCGAGCTATGATTGAGAATTTTATGTTATTGTCCAGTCTCTACGCTAATAGAGACACTATCTCTTTTCCCGGGAGTTTGTGTTGTATTCCGACCATCAAGCCTTACGTTATCTTGACACGAAGCGCGGGCTGGGACACCGGCATGCCAAGTGGGTCGAGTACCTGCAGGACTTTCATTATGTTCTCAAGCACCGAGCTGGTGTTGAAAACAAACCGGCTGATGCGTTGAGTCACTGCGTCTCCTTGTTGTAGACGATGACCGCTAGCATGGATGGGCTTGAGCGATTGATTCCGGATTATCAGACACGCCCAGACTTTGGCGAGATTTACACCGCCCTGTCCCGAGACCCACCAGACCCTGTTGAGGGATATCAAATCTTTGAGGGATACCTTTACCCGGGCTCACGTCTGTGCATTCACCAGACGTCATACCGTGATTATTTGATTTGGGAGTTGCACGCGGGCGGAGCCGCAGGTCACTTTGGACGAGATAAGTCCATAGCCATTATCGAGGACCGGCTCTACTGGCCCAGCCTTAAGAAGGGCGTGGCCCGCGTTGTTCTCCACTGCTATATCTGCCAAACGGCAAAGGGTACCAAATAGAACACGGGTCTGTACACACCCTTACCTGTTCCCCACCGCCCTTGGGAGGACATTAGCATGGACTTTATTCTCGGACTTCCCCGCACCCTGCGGAAACACGACTCCATCTTCGTGGTAGTCGATCAGTTTTCAAAGATTACACACTTTATTGCTTGTCGTAAGACGGCAGACGCGACTCACGTAGCGTCTTTCTTG
The DNA here is from genome assembly GCA_039513925.1 of Platanthera zijinensis. Classification (NCBI taxonomy): domain Eukaryota; kingdom Viridiplantae; phylum Streptophyta; class Magnoliopsida; order Asparagales; family Orchidaceae; genus Platanthera; species Platanthera zijinensis. Next base: position 58,624,937 of record CM077078.1, read on the forward strand.
ATGAGGGATGTATTTCGATTACATGGCCTGCCCAAGTCAATCGTGTTAAACCGCGATGTGAGGTTCATGAGTTACTTCTGGAAGACCCTGTGGCGTAAGACTGACACCATCCTTAGGTTCTCCTCGACATATCATCCCCAGACGGACGGGCAGACCGAAGTAGTGAACAGGAGCTTAGGAAATATTTTGCGGTGTCTAGTAGGAGAGCATGTGGGTAGCTGGAACTTAGATCTTCCAATTGCAGAGTTCGCATACAATAGCTCAGTCAATAGGTCCACCGGGTTGAGTCCATTTCATGTAGTATCAGGATATGACCCTAGGAAGCCACTCGACCTTGTCCCGAGTCCTTTAGAGTCGCGCCCAAGTGAGTCTGCTGAGTCATTTGCACAGCATTTGCATGAGTTGCATGAGTCGGTTCGCGGACAAATAATAATGAGCAATGAATGTTATAAAACCCATGCGGATAAGCGAAGGCGAGAACAAGTATTTAATGAAGGCGGGAAAATAATGGTGTGAATCCTCCCAGAGAGGCTCCCCTCGGGGCCTGCCAAAAAGTTAAGCGACGGGCAAATGGGTCTGCACTCTATTAGTAGTTGTATTGGGACAAATGTTTACCAGGTCGATATCCCGGCTAGTATGAGAATTCATCCAGTGTTTAATATTGAGGATCTGACGCCGTACTATGAGCCTCACGAGTATGTGGACCCGAGCAGTGGAGATGCCCAGCTGTCCCCACCCCCCATTTTCGTTACTCTACCACTCCCATACTCAACCTACGTCTTATGGCCACCACAGTCCACCCCGTGCTGCCACCCACCCACTTGGGAACTCGCCTTCTTCGGTTTCACCTCCGACACCACCGATCGCACCGGGATCTACCTTTCAAGAGATGAGAGATGAGTGCATCACAGAGGTCAGATCCCATCAGTTTGTTCCCCCATGGACGAGCCGCGATGTCGCTAATTGGTACCAAATAGAACACGGGTCTGTACACACCCTTACCTGTTCCCCACCGCCCTTGGGAGGACATTAACATGGACTTTATTCTCGGACTTCCCCGTACCCTGCGGAAATACGATTCCATCTTCGTGGTAGTCGATCGGTTTTCAAAGATTACACACTTTATTGCTTGCCGTAAGACGGCAGACGCGACTCACGTAGCGTCTTTCTTGATGAGGGATGTATTTCGATTACATGGCCTGCCCAAGTCAATCGTGTTAAACCGCGATGTGAGGTTCATGAGTTACTTCTGGAAGACCCTGTGGCGTAAGACTGACACCATCCTTAGGTTCTCCTCGACATATCATCCCCAGACGGACGGGCAGACCGAAGTAGTGAACAGGAGCTTAGGAAATATTTTGCGGTGTCTAGTAGGAGAGCATGTGGGTAGCTGGAACTTAGATCTTCCAATTGCAGAGTTCGCATACAATAGCTCAGTCAATAGGTCCACCGGGTTGAGTCCATTTCATGTAGTATCAGGATATGACCCTAGGAAGCCCATCGACCTTATCCCGAGTCCTTTAGAGTCGCGCCCAAGTGAGTCTGTTGAGTCATTTGCACAGCATTTGCATGAGTTGCATGAGTCGGTTCGCGGACAAATAATAATGAGCAATGAATGTTATAAAACCCATGCGGATAAGCGAAGGCGAGAACAAGTATTTAATGAAGGCGGGAAAATAATGGTGTGAATCCGCCCAGAGAGGCTCCCCTCGGGGCCTGCCAAAAAGTTAAGCGACGGGCGAATGGGTCCGCACTCTATTAGTAGTTGTATTGGGACAAATGTCTACCAGCTCGATATCCCGGCTAGTATGAGAATTCATCCAGTGTTTAATATTGAGGATCTGACGCCGTACTATGAGCCTCACGAGTATGTGGACCCGAGCAGCGGAGATGCCCAGCTGTCCCCACCCCCATTTTCGTTGCTCTACCACTCCCGTACTCAACCTACGTCTTATGGCCACCACAGTCCACCCCGTGCTGCCACCCACCCACTTGGGAACTCGCCTTCTCCGGTTTCACCTCCGACACCACCGATCGCACCGGGATCTACCTTTCAAGAGATGAGAGATGAGTGCATCACAGAGGTCAGATCCCATCAGTTTGTTCCCACATGGACGGGCCGCGATGTCGCTAATTGGTACATTAGCAGGGCCGTCCCGACGCAGACGACACTTAGATATTACCGGCAGAGCTTGATCGACTCGCCTCTGGACTTCAACTTCAGTACGATCATCTCCATTCATCGGAGATAAAGGCTTTTCAGTCGGGGGGAGTTGATGAGGATCCATCAGATCGTGTACCTGGAGGGGTTCGCCGTAAGGAGGGAGCCACGCTCATTTATTCACACAGGAAGGCTTGATCGGATCGTCGATCCAACTCCGCGGTTGCGTCTGACACGTCGCCGCGAGTCAAAAACATATATTAGTTTATTTTTTCGAGTTTATTTTCATGTATTTAGTGGTCGACCCCACCGACCAATCATAGTCGTTGATGGGGAAGCCCTTGGTTGATCTCTTCTTATAAATAGATGTTGTAGGGGCTGAAATGACGGCATTGCAGACTTTTGGAAATTGAAATCCCGGAACTCCGCGATCACTCCTCAGTGCCGACGCCGTGAAACCTTAGGTGACGATTTCTAGGCGCTCAAACTCCTCCCCAAGGTATTTCCCATCCATAGCCCTCTTCCCCCTCCTCCAAAACCCCTAGCCGCACCCTACTCGAAGCCCCAAACAGCCCCATACTGCCCGCACCACCGGCGGCCTGAAGCAAGCCGTCCACCCCCTTCCTCCTAACCCGCCGGCCACCGGTCCCTCTTCTTCCGTCCGTCGGCCACCAACAACCCTCCCTCTCCCCGTAATCCCCCAAACCACCTCTCCTCACACCCCTACAGCCTCCCCCACTAACCCTAAATTATTCCCTTGGTTTCCCTCCCCCTTCCGTGGATCCCCGCCCAAACAACCCTAAAATTTTAGATCGGTTCAGATCTAAAGTTTTAACACCGCGATCCGTTATTTCCACCGTCCAATCGTCCATTCATCACCCTCACTCGGATCTGATTCCTAAATATCGGATCTCGTCTTCCCCGACCGGATCTCCCTCCTAGTGACCGGATCTTTCCATTTCCGACCCGATCTCCCCACTCGCCGCTGAGGACAGCCATCACCATCATTTCCACGCCGCCGGTTCCACCTCCGATCGCCGGTCTACACATCCGAACCTAAATTCTTCAGTGTCTCAGTTCAACCCGCTACTTTGAGAGTTTCTTTCTGGTATTGGCTTATTTGATCCGACATTTTATTTGTGAATTAATATATGTGTTGTGATTCTTGCTAGTAGAAAATTGTTTTCGGTACGGAATTAATTTGCAGGAGAAGTTATTCGCCACACACTTTGCTTTGGCCCTCCGAGCGGAGAAAAGCCGTTATAAAATTGCCAAATTAATTAATTGTTTTCAATTTTGAATATGTGTGTGGTGTTAGAAAACTTCATTGCTCAAATTTATTTGTCGTCGTAACTGACGGCCGCATTGCATTTAGGATCATACTAGAGAGTCGCTTTTGCATTTATACCTAAAGTCCTAGGTTTTGTGCATCCCCTAGCCTACCCTACATCACATAGTAGGTACTTATGTTGGTGCAATTGGTTCTCGCGTTTTAGGCTTAGGGATGATAAAAATTTGCAAACATATACCATAAGTTTATTGGCAACCTAGATTTTTATGATGGAAATAATTTAACTGCAAAATAACAAACAAACAAACAAAAAACAACATTCAAAGAAAAAAAGAACAAAGCAAAAATTTTGAACACTATGAAATTTATAAACATCAAATTATTTGCTATCAAAAATAAAGATTAGTTCTAGGAAGCACTGGTACGAGTACATGGTACGATACGTATCTGATATGACGTTACGGCAAAATTTAAAAACAAGGACACGTGTACGGCGGGATACGTTGTATTAAATATAATAAATATATATGTATATAAACAATTGATAAACCTTTGATATTTGAGGCTTAAACAGAAACAATGTTATTATATGGGCCTGGATGGAAAAGGTGGGAAGCTCATGCATATACTACTTGGGTTTCGTCTAGTTTAACTTTTCGACTAAACTTTTCAATAAGCAGAATTTGCTAATATATGGGAATAGATTAAGGCTCCGTTTGGGGGGACTTATTTTCACCGGTTAAGCGGTTACGACCGCATGAACCGGACGATAAAAATTATGGTCCGGTTCATGCGGTCGTAACTGTTTGACCGGTGAAAATAAGTCCCACCAAATGACGCCTAAATCTCCATTTAGCAATAATGCAAGATTAGTTTCACTACAACATCAAGAATATATAAATTAACTTATGGATCAACTCATACTGCAATACATCAGTTGGAAACTTTTTTCTCAGCCCAATTATACCAAATAAAGCTTAACAATTAAACATCAAAACTAGATTACTTCTAAATTGCAAAAGTATCATCAGTACTCTCTAAACTCGGTTCATTTTGGCCAAATTGATGCATAATAGACATTCAACATATCACAAATGTAGCAATACGGGCATATTTACCCTATAAAAAATACAATGCACACAAGTGCACACGCAGATACCCACCATACGAATGTAAATCATCCAGCAGGAAGAAGAGAGGGATCGGGAGAAGAAGAAGAAGAATCGGCACAAGAAGAAGAAGGATCGGCAGAGGAAGAAAAGGAGGAAGAAGAAGAGGAGGAGGAGGAAGAAGAGGAAGAGGAAGCAGAAGAAGAGGAAGAAGAAGAACTTACGAGCAGGAAGAAGGGAAGGATCGGCAGCCGGAGCGGGAGCCCAGCGGGATCGACAGCCGCGGCGGAATCCACAGCGGCACGGGATCGGTAGCGAGAACGGGAGCGGCACCGTCTCCGCGCGAACGGGTACCGGAAACCCAACCGGTATTGACGTGTCCTGGTATCCGTGCTTGGTAAGATTAGGGAATCAGAGAGGGAAAAAAATCGGATCCGGATAATACACACACTTGAAGTCCGATTAGTGCATTTTTGATGCGAGCCAATCTGGGCGGAGGTGCGCGTAACCTGTTAGCGGATAGTTTGGAATGAGGTAATTTTGATATAAATGTTTTTGTTGTATAAGGATTGGTTATGCGGTTCCTTTATTGTTGTGTGGAGAAGGAACCCTTACTCTTCTTTTCTCCCACCTAAGGTCATGGTGGGGTTGTGCATTGGATTTGTGCCGGTCAAAGTCCACTATTTGCATGTTGTTACAGCTTGTCCATTGAACCGAGGGCGACAGACCGCTCCTCATTACAATTTAGAGATGAGAGAACACTTAGCACTCAGCGAACGGCAGACCGTCTCGCCCGGCGTTTGTTATAAATTGTGCTTTGTAGTGATAGACTTTGTTGGGCGTCACGCTGGCACTAAACGGGGGTGCGAAGCACTTGAGTTTGTAGTCGCGGAGACCTTTTGGAAGCGGAGAGATCGGGCTTCGTTAGGCGGCTTGGAGGTGGCTCAAACGCGGCTTGGAGATGGCTTGAATGCGGCTCGGGAGTGGCTTGAGTGTTGCTCATAGGAGAAATCTGGCAGAGCTTTGGCCTGAGAAAGAATGGAGCTCGGAGGAAAAAAAAAGGTGAGAAATGAGGAGGTCTGGAGCTCCTTTTATAGCCTCTAGGAGGTGGTTATGGTGGTTACGCGGCTATCCGCACATCATAACCACCATTATAAATATTTTTGCTATAGTACAGGGGTGTATATTAGGATAATTAATTTCGCTATTTGTACAATAATTAAATTAATAGTAAAATTCCCTCACTAACCTGGTGGCTAGTGGATGGTTATATGTGAATCGGACGACGGGGAATAACTCGAAAAGATCGGACGGCGGGGACGGGCTCCCACTGGTAGCCGGCGAACTTGCCGCCGAACTCGTCGGCGAAGAGGGAGACCGCCGCCGACGGCCGGGAGAGCGCATGACAACCAAGCCGGCGACGGAGAGGGGATGGCTGACCGCTACCTTGGCCTTGTGCCGACGACCGAGGTTGGGTGGCCGGCTCGACCGCCCTTTCGGCAGCGCGCCAACGACCAAGGAAGGGCGGCCGGTCTGGCCGCCCCTTTAGCGGCGCGTCGACGGTCGAGGTGGGGCGACCGGCGCGACCGCCTTCCCGGTCGCGCGCTGACGACCGAGGAGGGGCAACCGGCTCGTCAGATTCCTTGGCCACCCTTTCAGCCGCGCGCCGGTGGCCGAGAAAGGGCGGCCGGCATGGCTGCCCCATCTGCCGTGCGCCAGCGGCCGAAGAGGTGCGGCCCGCTCGGCCGCCTCTTCGGCTGCTTGTCGGCTGCCGAGGAAGAGTGGCCGGCCTGGCCGCCTCTTCGGCCGTGCGCCGGTGGATGGCTTGGCCGCCAACTTCGGCGCACGCGGGTGGTTCTGACGTCGCACGTGATGGGATCGACATGCGGGGGGATAGGGCGCGGCGATCGCGCATGCGGTCACACCCATGATCCCACTAATTGTGGTGGAGACCATGTGGGTGTGGTTATGTGCATACCCATACTTTTTAAGAGCGATCTCATCCCCATCAACAATTATTATCAAGTTAGGTGGGATCGTCAGCTTCGCCAAAAACTTCATTCTGCAACGTACTTTTTGAACCCGATATTCCAATATGAACAAGTTAAAAATGTAATGAGCCTCAAGTTGTCCAAGGCTTAATTGAGCTTATTGGAAACAAAAAAATTTATAGTAAATCATTAATTACGATGAATGAAGTAAGGATATATCAAGACCAATTAGAAAGTTTTGGAAAACCCCTTGCAATCAAAATGACAAAAGAAATGCAACCTGCTGAATAAAAGTACAAAGTTAATCTGCAATTTAAGTTTTTAATTTATAAGAATAAGTTTTAACATCTTTTTTTCTGCTCCATGATGAATGATGGAGAATGTTTGGTTCAAGTGTTTCTCAACTACAAAAATTGGTTATTCATAATCCTGGTCTGGCTTCTTCGTCATCTGGTTGTAAAAGAAACTGGAGCGTTTTTGAGCAAATCCATATAAACCAAAGAAATAATCTCGAGCATCAAACACTCAATGATTTAATTTATATTCGTTACAATATTAATATGAGTGATATGTATGAATATTTAATCATCACTTGATATTTTGTTGTATTTCCTAATGTTTTATTTGACAAATTGACTAATGCATTACTCATTTTCATATTGGGTGTACTTCAAGGAAAAAAATATGATCCTCTTGATTTTATAAGTATTGATTCAATAGATTTCTGGGTATTTAAGGAAGAACCGACCCTGAAACTTAATCAAAATAAATTGGAAAATGAAATATATGAGAAATATGCTTGATGGGAGATGACCCCAAATTATTGTTGGGTTTTGCTATACGTCACAACATTTGTGCGCAACGGAAATGGAACAAGAAACCCCAAAAGAAATGCGGATCTAGCTATGAACATTGATCAAGAAATAACATTGCTATACATAAATTATACCTTTGCGGGATTGAGATAATACTCAACCAAGGTGCTCCGATGAAGTCCAACGAACGGTAACGGACGGAGTTCCGAGCGTAGAATAGTGTCCACGTCTCTACGGATATCCACACGAGCACGGAGAACCCTTAAACTCTTATCACACAAGATCTAGGTTGGAAGAAGGGATTCCCTCAACGTCTTTACGGTTTGCTAGAACCGTTAAGGAGAGGCAGCGACAACGAAGACGACGCATAAGAAACACTTTCCGGAGACGGCAACAAGTTTGCAAATGGTCGGCGGCGAGATCGACTTTCGCGACCTGGGCGGAACTGTTCCGTCGGGAAGAAGAAGCGTTGTTCTCGTTTCGCTCGATTAGGTCAAAACAAACAGTAACATATTTTTGGTTTGCTGAACATATCGTATATATACTGAATACCGAAATAGACGATACCCGCATACCATGTTGAACCAGACATAAAAAAAATAAACTGGAGAAAACGGAATTCGTCGAGTATACACGTCGATATTCGACGAATCAAAAGCTATTCGTCGAAACAACACGTATATACTCGACAAATCGAGACATGGCAAACCGTCCAAGTATTAAGGCAATATTCGACGAATCGACGATACTCGACGAATAACCTATATTCGGCGAATAAGTTTAATTCGTCGAATCTTATTACGATACTCGACGAACTCAAGACAGATTCGTTGAGTCTATCATGACGATATTCGACAAATTCAAACTCAATCGTTGAAACCTTAAGCGATACTCGACGAATTTCCCTTAGAGTCTTCCGACCACTTACCTGATGACCTATATTCACAATACAGATCCGGGAATGAAAATCTTTCAAATCCAAAACGTCATAGGCTTGGTCCTTCACACCTATCACACATGAGCAAGGCCAACACAAACCTTTCCAACTTCTCCAATGCTCTTATGTGCGACCTCATAGGCTTATATTGCATTGGCAGTGAGACTACATGTTTGATCACTTCCAAATTACCATGATAACTCCAACAATTATAACAAAGACCAACTACATGTAGCAGTTTTCCCACTTCCCTCAGTCGCTTGTGAAGTTACGTGCACAACCACCGCACACGCAATCTTTGCAGTAACAGTCACGCACGGTATCTCGACCGCCGCGGTCCCGTTCACCGATCACTCCGCTCTCCCGCCAACCGGCGAGGGGCGGCCATGGTCGCGACTGGCCTCGGCCATGACCGGCCCCACAAGGGGCTAGTTGCCCTGGCGTCTCGTGCACCGACAGCCTCGGTCGTAGCCGCGCCTCCGCACCGCCGCAGGCGGCCACGACCCCCCGCACATGGGCAGTCTTGGTTGTATCAGGCCGCTGCGGGCGGCCTCGGCCGTGCCTCCGCGAGAGGCATTGGCTGCATATGTATGTGCATCCTTGGTCGTGGCCCCGCATAAGGGGCCGCCGCCTCGAGGCCGCCCTGCCACGAGGTGTCTAGGTCGTGCTCCCCACGGGAGGGGTGGCTGCCGTTTGGCCTCCCCGCCGTGGGCGACCTCGGTTGCGGCCCCCGTGTAAGGTCTGGCTGCCTCAAGGCTACCCTACCGTGGGCGGCCTCGACCATTACCCCTGTATAGGGGGCGGTCACACCGCCGCGGACGGCCTCGACCGCGCTCCCTACAAGGAGGGGTGGCCGCCGCTTGCCCGCCCCACCACGTGCAGCCTCGACCGCGACCCCCGCCGCCGCCCTCTACGAGCGGCCTCAGTCGCTGCCCCTATATAGGGGGTGGTCGCCCCATGGTTGCTCAGTCGCGGGCAGCCTTGGCTACGACCCCCACGAAGGGGCACCCCCCCATTTTCGCCTCGGCGCGGGGGGGGGGGGGGGGGGGTGGGGGGGTTGGGGTGGGGGGGGGGTTGGGGTGGGGGGGGAGGGGCTAGGCCGAGGCCTCTCTCAAGGAGGGGGTGAATTTTGGTCGTTGGTGGCAAGGGGCGGCCTTGGTCGGGCCCGCCATGGCCGATCGCCCCCTCCCAATTGTTTGCCACAAAAGAGAGGGGCCACCGCCGCCTTGGCCACCGACCTCTGGCCGCCAGTACTCATGGGCGGGCTATTTTCGGCCTAGGGGTGGGATTGTCTTTTCCCTAAAAGTAGCGATTTGTGTGCCCAGATTTGAGCATTTCTATTGGTTCATCTGGTAGTTACTGGGTGAAATTATCGGACCAATCCCATAAAAGGCTATAAACAGACTCACACTCTACTTCATTCAGATCCTCTATTTGGTTCGCTAACTCCGACCTTTTTCCTGTATCTCTGTCCACACTCCCTTTCTCTACAGGTTGTCTGCCCGCAAGTAACTTGGGCAAACATTGCCTAGGTGAGCAGAGTGTGCCTGAAGTAGGACAAGAGTCCAGAAGAGAACAATTTCCTTGTCGTCGTCAAAGTCCCCAGTCGTTCGCAAAGCGCACAAAGCGAGCGGCAAGACTTCAAGTAGCCACCAGAATGGGTATAAGAAGGAGACGACCAAGTTGGCTAACTCCCTCAGGAGCAAGAGAAGCAAGATTTCTGGGAGAGCGTGGAGATCCCGCGGCACTCAGAATTCTCCTCAACTCCTCCATCCCTTAAAGTGTAATGAGGAGCAGCCTGCCGCCCTCGCCTCCATTTGAAAAACTTTATAATAAATTCTTGAATAGTGGAAGTTAGGTCGACAGCGAATCGAATGCATGGTTTTTCACCCCGATTTGAGTTTTCCACGTAATCAACTCTCTCTTACACAAATCTGAGAACATTTGACTGTTTGTCCGCTCGGCTGCCAAGCTGGTTAGGACGGTTCAAGAGCCCCGGTCTACCAGAAGCTCTTAACGGACTGCAACAATCTATGCAGTTTGATGTAGAAGCTCAACCAAGTTGCCAACAAAATCAACAAATAAATGATAAGTTTATATATACATTACTAATTTGGGTTACTAATTGCGAATTAATTTGTATGATGTAATTGTTATTTTTTGTAGAAGATGAGTTTGCTCAGAATACACCTGAAGATGCACACATTGAAGCCTTTGGAGGGTGTGCTTTTACTGTTAGTAATTTTAGGAGTGTGTGTCGCTATGAAAAATTTATATTATCAAAATTTTGAATGAATGTAGTGACTAAAGCTCCTACAGATCGATTTAACCAAACACTAAAAGCCTCAAAATGGAGTTTTAGCAAAAGTTACTTTTCTAAAATTAAGAACACACAATAAAATGAGCTTGAATGAACAGTAACTGAAGTGCGGAATTAATGTATACTGTTCTTGAATTCTTGGTCGTTCTTCATTATGGCCACAATACCGAAGAGGCTTGAAGTGTTTTTCCTTATGAAGTCTGCGACGTCAACGGATCACACTATCATACAAGTATCTCTAAATATGACCACTACAAGGAGAAGAGAATTAGTTTGCATACACACACTTTAGTGAAAGGTGTTCATTTATTAGTGGAAGTTATTTCCAAATCAAATTATGATGCAGGATAAACACAAAATGTATGTAGTTAACTCTTCTCTCAAATCTTATGGGAAAAGAGAGTTACCAAACCCGACAACTCATAAGCATCAGATCACGTATATGAGCATATATGTATTGATAACATAAGATAACTGATTTCTATCAAGCTTTTGATCCAAATCTTGTTATTATGAATAGCATGAATCCAAGACTCAAAAAACCTTGATAAATAACTCTTTCAGAAACCTTGCCGGAATATGTAGGAAATTTTGATCCTTTCTCTGGATCTGAAATTGAAATCAGATTTTTACTGTACCCCAGACAGTGACGTCGCTCCTCAGATCGTATTCTTCCACTATTGTCGGGAGAAAAATGAAGGAAAGATGTAGATTTTCTTTGCCGACAGCCTCTTCTAGAGAGACGAAGTGGAAGACGTTTGAACTTTAGGTTGACGAAGCTTCTCCTACTATTGGATGAAGAAACGCCTATGTTTTTCTCCCATGAAAAACCAAAACCATGGGGAAGAAAAAGGAGTAGTGGTTAAAAAAAACTCAGGAATTTCTCCCTCATTCACCAAAACCATATATGACATAGTCCCCAATTGCAGCCTTAATAGAGATGACCACTTATGGGAGTTACAAAAAAAATAAATTCAATGAATTCGTTAATACTCCCATAAAAGAAAATAAGAATAAATTGGATTTCTTAATTATGCCAAAAGTGTGCTTAGGTTAGATCGAATTCGCGACTGAAGTTACGAGACGATCTGACCCACATCACAGGCTTCGACCGTTCGCATGACTGAATTAACGCACTCTCGTGGGAGTCCGAATAGACTAAATATTTGTGTATGACTTTAACGGGTTGTCTTGATGAATCGAGTCCACATAACGGGGAAATTTCCAACATTCTCCCACTTGAACTTATATTCATTATAACTTATGACAATCCGATCAAATCTTAACTAAATTTATGGGTACCAATTAGTAAATGAAATATTGAGTCTACTCCCACGTCAATCCGGTCCAACCAAATCATTCACTCTAAATCATGGCGGCAACCGCATCATTGTGCGACACAGGACCTTCCATGGTCACAATAGCTTACAGATCTAATCGACATGGACAAAGCGCGGTTGTATAAACATAGAACAACATACTGAAAATGTGCACATGTAGGTTGTTCTAATTTGGTGGTCAACCAAACTTCTCAAATGAATACACTAAATCATGCTGCGAGAAGTTCTTAAGTGTTCAAAAGAACAAATATGTCTAACCTTAAGCTTTCAAAATTCATATGTCAAAAGACATACCACACGCAATAAATCAAATGAAGTGCCCTAGGCCTTATGCTCCGACTGACACAAGTCAAGAGACTTTGAATGAAGTGTGACATCTCACAGAAATTCTACGAATATCAAAACTTAATGATATTCCTAAATGAATATTCCTTAATCATTAATGAATTAAACAAAGTGCAAATTAATGATAGATAAATAAATTGGAGCTTTCATGTAGCATCCAACTAATCTAGTACATCAATTGACTCTTTAAACCCCATATTAATAATATGTTTTTGAAACACATTATGACGAAGTCCTTTAGTAAGTGGATCGGCTAACATGTCATCTGTTCCTAAATGCTCCACCAAAATATCACCTTTCTTGACCAACTCCTTAATGGTAAAAAATTTAATTTCCATATGCTTAGACTTTGTGATATTTTTCTTGTTCATCGAGAACATGACTGTAGAAATGTTTATCATAGTACATCCGGATGAGTCCACCTATAGAATTGACGACCTTCAACTATGTAATGAAGTTCTTAAGTCACATTGTGTGAATGGAAGCTCCAAAAAGAGCGACAAACTTTGCATGCATTGTGGATGAAGTAATTAGTATTTGTTTAACACTCTTCCACGAAATGGCCCCACCAGCAAACTTAAAGATATATCATGAAGTAGACTTTTTATCATCCTCACACCCGACAAAATCAGAATCTGTATAACCCACTAACTCAAGGTTTTGAACTCTATGGTAGACCAATTTAACATCCTTAGTTCCCTTCAAATACCTTAAGACTTTCTTGGCAACTGCCCAATGATCAAGTTCTAGGTTTGACTGATATCTGCCTAGAAGTCCTACTGCAAAAGCAATGTCCGATCTGGTACAGACTTGGATATATATCCTTCACACACACTCTCTACATCATTCCTGGGACATTGTGCTAAGCTAAGCTTATTATCCTTAAGCACATGAACGTCACCGGGCTTACAATATAACATGTTAAATCTCTCAAGTATACGCTCAACGTAGGCCTTCTGAGAAAGTGCTAATGTATGGTTAGATCGGTCCCCAATGATTTCAATTGCTAGAACAAAAGATGTTTCTCCAAGATCTTTTATATCAAAGTATTTGGATAGAAATTGCTTGGATTCATGCAACAATACTAAATCACTACTTGTAAGCAGGATATCATCTACATAAAGAATTAATAAGACGTATTTGCTCCCACTAATCTTAAGATATATATCATGATCTACCTTAATTTCTACAAAACTAAAGAAGTAACTAGCTCATCGAATTTTAGATACCAGTTTGCAAGCTTGTTTCAGACCATATAGGGATTTGTTAAGTTTACACACAAGTTGGCCGGAATGACCAGACTTTAATCCCTCATGCTGCACTATATAGACCTCTTCCGTAAGATGGCCATTCAGGAAAGCAGTGTTCACATCCATCTAGTGTAGCTCCAAATCATAATGAGCTACTAATGTCATTATCACTCTAAAAGAGTCTTTAGAGGAAACGGGAGAAAAGGTCTCGTGAAAATCAATTCCTTCTCTTTGCGCAAATCTCTTGGCTACCAGTCCGACCTTAAACCACTCGACCTTACCTCTGAAGTCTTTCTTGGTCTTAAACACCCATTTAGAACTAATGAGATTACAACCTTTGGGCAACTCAACCAACTCTCAAACCTTATTCAGCTTCATATACTCCATCTCTTCTTTCATCTTATCCCACCAAAGATTAGTTTCAGGTCCATAAACAGCTTTATCGAATGTCCCTGGGTCAACCACTTGACCAATTTCTTAATCACTCTCGCCTGGATAAACTTCATTGTCTGGGGAAATTGCAGGCCTTCTCTGGCTAACATATCTCTTAACGGGTGGATGAACCTCCTGAACGTGTGGAGGAATCTCAATTGAGATCGGTGGTAAGACAGGTCCCGCATCCTCCACTTGTCCCGCCACAGGTTCAGGCACCAAAGGATTTCTGACAAAGGGCATAGATAAATTAATAGGCACAACTTTCTCGACTTCACTAATAGTGCGAGAACAACTCGGCTCATCAACAATATCCAATTCTAAAAATTTAGTTGTTTGAGACTCCACAATTCTGGGCCCTTCTAAAGGGGAATAGAACTTAAATCTCTTGAAGTGATCTGGGTAGCCTATGAAATAACAATGACAAGACCTAGGAGCAATCTTACTCTCTAATGGGTTGTATAAACAGACTTTTGTAGGACAACCCTAGACACATAAATGATTAAGGCCGGGTCGTCTATCAGTCCATAACTCAAAAGGGGTTTTTGGTACTGACTTAGACGAGACTCTGTTAAGAATGTACACCACAGTTTTAAGCGCCTTACCCCATAAAAATTCAAGAAGATTCGTTTTACTCATCATTGAAAGTATCTAGTGTCGACCTAATCCACCTAGGGGGGAATAGGTGTATTGCAGTCTTTTGCGGAATTAAACTAACCTGCATAAATAAGCAAACATAACATAGAAAACACACAAAGAATTATAGTGGTTCCCCGATTTGGGTACGTCCACTTTCCCCCTTCGACCTATCTCCCACCAAGGGACGACTCGGTCACTTCTTCAACCAGATTGAAATCCAATCATCACACTAGGAGTAACGCTCCCCTAACTACGGAAGGAACCCTTCCACAAGTGGAGACACAACTCCACCACAACGGGTTGCACTCAACCCTTACAACTAGGAATGAAAATTCCTTTATAACAAAATTGAATGCAAAAGAAAATACAAACAAAGCTTTTGGAGATTCCGATGTTCTTCTTCGTTCGTTGAAGCTTACTTGAAAATTACGAAGAATCCACAACCGGATTTCTCTCTTGGAATGGATCTTGTCAAGATCGGCGACGGCAAGTAAGTGCGGCGGCGATGCTTTGTAGATCCAAACTTCTTGACGAAGCAAGCTAGGTCTACGAATGATCTCAATCAGATCAATCGCCTCAACCGATTCGGAATGGAGAACAAGTCTCGTTCAACGAATCGAAAGACAAGAGATCTCGAGAGAGATACGTGAGACGCGCTTCTTGCCTCGGTACTGTCGTCGGAAGATCAGAGAAGCACTGAGATTAACGAAGACGACTATCTTGCGAGCGGCGACAAGCTTCAGCGATTTCCGCGATCGGCTAGGTCACGTTCGGCCTCTTTCGTATTTCCGTGAATCACTGTGTATGGAGGTTCAAAATACGCGTATATTTATACTAGGAGCCAACCCTAATGACCGTTGTGGGGCCCACGAGGAGTAGCCCTAGCCCCGACCGAAACAGCGCATGACAAGTTGGTTCGGTACAACGAATGGAGGAAATTTGCCTAAGGCAAAATCGACGGGAATCGTTGGTGATTCCCGTCGATGTCGACGGGAATCACTCACGACTCCCATCGATTCTGCCTTGGCAGAATCCCTGTTTGACATCTGTCAGCTGGAAGACGTCGGCGGGAGATGCTAACTGATTATTGCCGAATCGGCGGGAATCACTAGCGATTCCCGTCGAAGTCGGCGGGAATCACTTAGCGATTCCCGTCGATTTTGACTTAGAAGAGTTTTTCTCTCTTCCTTCTTTTGATGACTTGGTCTTTGACCCATCTTTGCTCCTTCTGCTCTTGATCTACCTTGACCCTGTACTTAAAAATAAGTACACTCCAATAGAGAGAGCACACGTGAATCAACACACTGATCTACACAACGAGAGATTACGTTGCGCAGAACCGTGTATATTGACCCACTGCACCCTGACATTAGCGTGTACTTAGCATGGAATAGCTGCAAGCACAACTTGATAAAGATTGTCAAATACATTGTGAATCCATCTTAGCTTGACTGGAGTCTTCTTCAAATCCGGGTAATTGTGGATACAATACCCAACAATCTCCCCTTATTTGAAGAAGCCAAAATCCTACTAGCTAAGATGAATTACATCAACCGTAAAGATATATATAAAAGTATGCGAGACAAGAATTCAAGGTAATAAAATTTCACGCATTCAATACAGAAATTGAATCTGTATATGATCATATATATATATATATATCCAAAGTGTTTTTCATTTTTAATTACAAGAACAGAAGTACACGCATAATGAAAATTAAATGTTTAGGTTTCATGTCTTTCCCTCCTTTGCCTCATCATCTCTTAGTTGTTTTGCCAGGAACTTCTTGCTTTGCCTTTCAAAATATTCCTTTGGCTTTGGGTAGTACCTGGGGGGAGGAGATTTGTTTTCAACTGTGTTTGTCCTGAAGAATATGTTTATTTTTGCCTCATATTCTTTGTGCATTTCCCATTCATACTGACTATATACTTCATTTCTGTTAAGCTCTTCCCGTTGTTGTAGCATGAATGTATCAAGTATGATGCTCCTAGAAACGGGACTCCATCGTTCGTTCTTGACTTCACTTTCCTTTCTTCTTAGCTTCATCTCTGCTGGATTGTCTTTAGAGGTTCCCTCTTGAAGCTTTCTCTTCCCTTTCGCAATCACTTCTTGATCAAAGAATGCACTGTTAGTAGCTTTAGCAGCCTTTTTGGCATCAGCTTCACTTAAGGGAAACTCCTCAGTAATAGCAACATCATCAGCGGCAGCAGTAACATTATCAGCAGGATCAACCTCAGGATCAACAGGAATAGGATTACATGATGCTTGTTGAACGAGCCAATGACAACTGTCAAATACATATTCGTTTGTTTGTTTGAAATTATCGACTATAATTTTCTCTAGCCCCGCCATCTTAGCTGCATATTCCTTCTCCCCCTTTTTGGCTTCTAGTGTAATTGAGTTTGCATAAGAGTGCAGTGACTCATCTATATGCTTTACATTCTGAGTGAAATCTGCCAACAAGGTTTTCTGATTCGAGTTGAGGGTGATCATGTTGGCATCGAACAGTTTGATGTTGTTGGCTACGACATGAACATTCTGATTTACCACTGCCAGGTCAGCTGTAGTCTTCTTTAGCCTTTGCATCAGAAGAGTGACGACATTGCCAGCCTCAGCATACTTCTCTTCAAATCTTTCTTCCATCTTGTCCATCTTGTGATTTATCTCCACCATGTTCTTTAGCATCAGATCTTCTGATTGCTTTATTCGTTTGAGTACCCTGTTGTGGGACTGTTTAAAGGAGATCTTCAACTCATCTACTATAACTTGAATGATGTTTACAGTGTGATTTGTCAGGCTAAGTCCTAACGGATGTTCTTGATGTATAGCCTAGTCGTGTTCTGGAGGGATAGGACTCTTTGAGTCATGACTCTCCTCTTCAGATTCACTTGTGGAGCTCGATAAATTTACAGTCTCCTGTAGAGTGATTGAGGCAGCATCTGCCATGTTTCCATATATTCTCATCACCCCCTTCAGCATAGTATCAAGTTGTTCCTGAGGCCGTGAGGTCTCCCCCTCAACTGTTGCGTCAGTCACATCAGGAACCTTTACCTAAATCAGTTCCTTAGAAGGGAGTTCAACATCAATCTCCATCATGGCCATATCATTTTCAGCTTGCTCTTCATCAAGTTTCTCAGCAACATGCTGTTCAGGGGAATCCACATCATTCTCACTAACATCAACATTCTCCACATCATCCTCTTTTTCCTCCTCGTCAGTCTGATCAGTAACGAGGGTTTCCACTGCATCCTTAGCGATGAGGGTAATATCAGTAACATCGTTTACTTGTTCTGTGACTGAAGCTTCCATCCTGATAACAGCAGAATGACTGGGTAATGACTCCCCCTCAGTTCCTGCATTCAGCAATCAAAAACTTCATTGGGCTCATCCGAAGGATTTGTGAACTCAGGTGCTCTGTCTTCTTCATCAACACGTGTTGCAGACGCTCCCCCTTGAACAATTTTTCTTTCCCACCTGTCGAAGACGTTGGAGTCCATCTTCTTTAGATAATGAAGGGGAACTCCCTTAGTTATATCAAACCTATCTCCATCCATCTGGTTCAGGTAAAGACTGATGATGCGTCCAAAATTAGGGGTACGTAGAGTATCTTTTATTTTCTCAAATAACATGGCCCCCCAGTTCATTTTCTTTCTGCACACTATGGCTATCGGGCTCTTGAACATGTCACCTGAGATGTGATTATGGGAGCCAAGCTTGAAGATCAGAACCTTCCCTATGATATCTGAAAGAATCTTTCCTTTATCGTTCATATCCTTGCGTTTAATGGCCCTCGTCCCTCGAGTAAAGCCACAGAAAAGCAAGGTCCTCGTACGATCATCTTCGTCTAGATAGTCCACTTGTTCGAAGCTGGAGATGATGGGACAGTCTTGCAGTCGTCATCTTTATCCTGAGGCCTGCTATATTACTCTTTATCATAGTGTCCTCGTGACACAACTTGGAGTTTGCGAAAAACTCTAGAACCTCCTTATCGAGAACCTTGCACGGGTGCTCGAGAATGAAGGAGATTCCGGCTTGTTCCAACATCAGGATGATGTTTTTGAATTCGTCTGAGGCATAAGCAAAGCCTGTCCTCACCAATTCACTTCCAATGAGGAGCCCGACCGTTGTTCGAGGAGCTATTTTGAACCTAAGCGAGTTAAACCCAAGGGGTTAACTCTTTCTGAATTTAGAATTTGTAGAAACTGAACTAGAAGGAGGGATGATCCCTGAAAGTGGATTCAAGGAATCAACTGAAGTTACCTTTCACTCACGGAGGGTGCAAGGAAGGAGGCGCGTAACAGGCGGTGAGTAAGTGTATCCCTAGGGTAGGCGCAAACTGAGGCCGATGAGAAGCTTGCGTTGTGGCTGAAGGGATGGCGGTGGATCGGCGAGACACTTGCGTCGAGCAGATGCCGATGACAGGAACGCTAAATCGACGGGAGGCGACAGTAGACGATTGCGGGAGGCTAGGGTCGACGGTTGCGGGAGGCCAGGGTCGACGGAAAGCAACGGTCGACGATCGACGGGAGTGGAAGCAGGCGAAGGTCGACGGGAGTGGGGGTTGCTGGGAAGCCGAAAGGTCAGAGGACTATTCCGCAATTTCCGTTCGATTATAACGATCGACGGGAATTCCTGCTAATTTAAGACAACATGGTTGACGGGTTGGATGCAGATTTCCGCGAATATGCAATGACCTAGGGACTGTTGAAGTACTTTTTGAATACTTAACATCGCCGGGTATAGTTCATTTCCTTTTTCCTCTAAACAATGGATTACAAATTTCCATGTCATGATAACTAAGTTGAGTTAGATGGATGTTTTAATACTAACATTAACCACTAGCTTTTTATTAAAGGGTTCAAAATGTAATACTTATAGTTGCACTTTCTGGTACAAGTCCCTTTATCGGACCATGTGACACCCATGTTTACAATTTATCAAGGTTTTGAAAGTTTTTCATTTTCCCAGATGAGGATCATATGGTTATTTACTTGCGTGTCCTTCCATTCAAGGTGAGTATCTATATATATATATATATATATATATATATACGTAATGCGATTCAATTATCTAAATTGAATGCGTGTACCTG
The DNA here is from genome assembly GCA_039513925.1 of Platanthera zijinensis. Classification (NCBI taxonomy): domain Eukaryota; kingdom Viridiplantae; phylum Streptophyta; class Magnoliopsida; order Asparagales; family Orchidaceae; genus Platanthera; species Platanthera zijinensis. Next base: position 58,644,659 of record CM077078.1, read on the forward strand.
GGATTACTAGGATGATCATTCGTATCCACTATCCGAAGCACGAGGGGTGTCATGTACATGAAGGACTCTGTAGTAAGCATTATATTTTTTCCCATATTCCTTGTTCCAGAGCAAGCCTGGAACATCTCTTGTCTAGGTCCCATCAAGTTAATGGGTACCTAGACTATCCTGCAAAATAGAATTACCTTACCTTAGGAACCCAATAGGTATTGGATCCTAGGTTCTTTTCAGCATAAAATACAGTATGCCTTCCCACAGGATTTCTGACAGGAAGGCTGTTTCTTGCCAAAAGATGTGGACATACCCTTGCCCATGACATAGAAGGATTGTGCCAACAGTCTATGGCAAAGTGACCCACTTTGCCACAACACCAACACTCATGGATATTGTACCTCCTTTTCTGACCAGATCTACTAACAGAGTTAGTCACAATCCTAGGTCTGAAAGGGGCAGAGCTGGATCTGCTCTCAGATTTTCCCTTTCCACCGAGACTCAAGGGGGGTCTGATGGTGAACATGTGGTGAGTGTCATGAGGCCTTGGAGGTGATGCTTTCTTTTCAGCCAGCACACATCCGGGGGGCCCATTGATGCTTGCTACATGTTTGCCAACTCCCTTTTCCTTTGTCCTAGGGTGGGAAGATGTTCCGTGAGAGCTGGTTCCTGCAATGTCATGAAGTATGGGGGCTGAGGCCGTAAATACAAACGGTTCATGAGGAGCCGTGTGTATTTTCTCAAGGGTAGCCATAACAGCACTTGCACTATGGGTGTTTCCACATGAGGGCCGATCATTCTTGCAGTGACCATAGTTGTTCTTATGGTCATACCTGAAGGAATGATGTGTGCCCTTCCTCCTCGGTGGGGGGGGGGGGTCTGAAAACAGTTTTCCCATTTATCCACGATTTTATAATTCGTGAGATCCACCCGTTTTCTCCCTTTCTCTTAATTGCATCTACCTTGGAAAAATTAGACACTATCCTCTTCTCGATCTCTAGATGAAACTCTAGATCCGAGATCTTTGAGTCATTCACCTTGATGGATTCCAATTGGAGGTCCATCATAATCCTCAACTGAGCAATTTCCTTAGCTTGTACTTCAACAAGCAAGTTGCTCTCCTGAAGGGCTCTACGAAGAGAAACAAGAGTTTCAATCTGTTGATTGAAGCTGTCAATATCCCTTGCATCAACTGATGGACAGTCCTCCGAACTTCTCCTGTCTTCAGGAGATATATAGGGGAATGAACAAGAGGAGGAAGATACCTGATCTTGATTTGGCTGATCAGGGTTAGAGTTAAGGTCTGCAGAAGCTGATGTTTCAGCTTCATCACAACTGCATTCCTCAATCTCTTCTTCAGTCTCTGATAGAGAAACATGAGCCCTGGTATTGACAGGTTGTTATTGACTTTCATCTTCAGAGATGAGGACCCCCACATATGCTTCATCTTCTTGCTGGCATTCATTCCAGGCAGTCTAATTTCCCTCCATGAGGTCAGAGATTATTTCCCACATGGACTTTGCAGTCTTACAATTATCCAATCTTGTAAGAGATGATCCTGACCAAATATCAGAGATGATCTGTCGTACCAGCTTGTCCAAGTTGAATAATGAGAGCTCAGTTTCAGACATCTCCGCGGGACTCTTAGGGATTTGGAGATCTTCTCCAGAGTCAGAAGCCTTCATGGGAATTAAGGGACCCTATTCCATAATGAATAAAGCACGGCGGTCAATGGCTTCCAGATGAAACTTAACTCTCATTTTCCAGATGGGAAAATATTCTTTTGTGCATGCAGGCAGTCTCAAGGGAGAGACATCTGGGTATAACTCCATGCTTGAATCTTGTTTTCTCCTCGACACTAGACACAGGATCTAACTCAAGGTGTTAGCTTTATTGATGAGCAACCTGCCTCTGATACTACTTGAAAGTATCTAGTGTCAACCTAATCCACCTATGGGGGGAATATGTGTATTGCAGTCTTTTGCGGAATTAAACTAACATGCACAAATAAGCAAACAGAACACAGAAAACACACAAAGAATTATAGTGGTTCCCCGATTTGGGTACGTCCACTTTCCCCTTTCGACCTATCTCCCACCAAGGGACGACTCAGTCACTTTTTCAACCAGATTGAAATCCAATCCTCACACTAGGTGCAACGCTCCCCTAACTACGGAAGGAACCCTTCCACAAGTGGAGACACAACTCCACCACAACGGGTTGCACCACACCGTTACAACTAGGAATGAAAATTCCTTTATAACAAAATTGAATGCAAAAGAAAATACAAACAAAGCTTTTGGAGATTTCGATGTCCTTCTTCGTTCGTTGAAGCTTGCTTGAAAATTACGAAGAATCCACAACTGGATTTCTCTCTTGGAAAAGATCTTGTCAAGATCGGCGGCGGCAAGTAAGTGCGGCGGCGATGCTTTGTAGATCCAAACTTCTTGACGAAGCAAGCTAGGTCTATGAACGATCTCAGTCGGATCAATCGTCTCAACGGATTCGGAATGGAGAACAAGTCTCGTTCAACAAATCAGAAGACAAGAGATCTTGAGAGAGATACGTGAGACGCGCTGCTTTCCTCGGTACTATCGTCGGAAGATCAGAGAAGCACTGAGATCAACGACGACGACTATCTTGCGAACGGCGACAAGCTTCGGCGATTTTCGCGATCGGCTAGGTCACGTTCGGCCTCTTTCGTATTTCCGTGAATCACTGTGTATGGAGGTTCAAAATACGCGTATATTTATACCAGGAGCCAACCCTAATGACCGTTGTGGGGCCCACGAGGAGTATCCCTATCCCCGACCGAAACAGCGCACGACAAGTTTGTTCGGTCTAGCGAACGTAGGAAATTTGCCTAAGGCAAAATCGGCGGGAATCGTTGGTGATTCCCATCGATGTCGGCGGGAATCACTCACGACTCCCATCGATTCTGCCTTGGCAGAATCCCTGTTTGACATCTGTCAACCGGAAGACGTCGGCGGGAGATGCTAACTGATTCTCGTCGAATCGGCGGGAATAACTAACGATTCCCGTCGAAGTCAGCGAGAATCACTAGTGATTCCCGTCGAAGTCGGCGGGAATCACTTAGCGATTCCCGTCGATTTTGACTTAGAAGAGTTTTTCTCTCATCCTTCTTTTGATGACTTGGTCTTTGACCCATCTTTGCTCCTTCTTCTACTATTGATCTACCTTGACCATGTACTTGAAAATAAGTACACTCCAATAGAGAGAGCACGCGTGAATCAACACACTGATCTACGCAACGAGGGATTACGTTGCGCAGACCCGTATATATTGACCCACTGCACCCTGACATTGGCGTGTACTTAGCATGGAATAACACTTGATAAATATCGTCAAATACATTGTGAATCCATCTTAGCTTGACTGGAGTCTTCTTAAAATCCGGGTAATTGTGGATACAATACCCAACAATCATGCTTCTCATCATTTCCTTAAGGGTGTGATTGTGTCTTTCGGCCATACCATTTTGCTCAGGACTACCAACATAGTGTACTGGGAAACAATGTCATAGCTCTCCAAGTATCTGGCAAACAGACCTTTATATTACTCGGATGCATCATGTCTACCAAAATACGCGTCACCTCTGTCAGACCTAACAATCTTGTTGACTTTTTCTATTTGTTTCTCAACCTCAGTCTTGAAAATCTTGAACTTCTCAAAAGATTCAGACTTCTCTTTAATAAAGTAAAAAATAGCCAAAATGAGAGTAGTCATCAATAAAATTAATGAAGTAGGTGTTCCAACAGAGGGTAGTGGAATAAGGAGCGATGATACCTGTATGAATAACCTCTAATAAACCTGAACTGCGAGTTGAGTCTTTCTTCTTAATCTTGATCATTTTTCCTATACAATAATGAACACATGTCTCTAGGTTACTGAAGTCAAGAATAGAGATAATATTTTCCTTAATTAATCTCTATACTCTCTTCCTAGAAATGTGACCTAAATGCTTATGCCACAACATGAATGATTGTTCATTAATAAGAGGTCTTTTAGTGACAATGTTTTCTACATTATATAAGGTGACATAGTAATTAATATGTGCAAAACATATTATATATAAATCGTTAGATAGAGAACACTGCCCAATAAATCATGATATGTAAAATAACTTAATCAAACCATCAGAAATATTAAAACCATAACCAAGTCTATCTAATGCAGAAACTGAAATAAAGTTCCTTCTAAATGAAGGAATATGAAATATGTCTTTCAATAAAAGTTCATAACCAGAGTCAAGAACTAAACAAATGTTCCCGATGAACTTCACCTCCACCTCAGCATCGTTGCCAACTGTGAGTCTGCATGCACCCTTGCTTGGTCTCCTCCTTTTGATGAACCTCTGTAGTGTGTAAGCAACATGATTAGTTACTCTACTATCGAGCCATCATGAGCTTGATGATGCTTCAATTAAATTGAATTCACAAAGGACAAAAGCTAAATGGTTACCTTTAGATACGAAGCAACGCTTCTTCATCCAAGATTTGAATTTAAGGCACTCACTCTTTACATGCCCCTTCCTTTTGTAGAAGAAGCAGCTAAGAGTCTTCTTTCCACCAACGTCCTTGGTCCCTGAAGTTTGTCCATCCTGAGCCTTAAAGGAGCTGTGGACTTCTTCTTCTTAAAAGAGAATTTGACTACAAGCAGTGCAATGTTCATCTTCTCTTTCTTAAGTTTCTCCTCCTCAGCAACGCATCGGGTAATAAGATCATCTATCTTCCACGCCTCATCCCGGGAATTGTAGGTTATCTTTAGGATACTGAACTTTGCAAGAAGGGTGTGGAGTGCTTGGCGCACTATCAACGCTTTAGGGAGAGTAATTTCCAACTCCTGCAGCTTGGTCTGGAAATAGACCATCTTCAGTATATAGTCACAGACACCTCCTCCCGAATACCTTATGGAGAAGAGGTCCTGAATGAGTGTCCCGATCTCAGCATTAGAAGACACCTTATACCTCTGCCTAATGACAATCAGAAAATCCCTGACGACGGTCGTGTCAGGAAGACCACTTAGTAGGTGCTCTAGAATGTAATGCTTCATAGTCAACAAGAAGATACTGTTGGACTTGTTTCATGCACTATAATGATCAATTTCAGCTTGATTGTTGGTCGATGTGGGGGTTGTAGGCTGGTCGGTACTTATGACCATCTCGATATCCGTCATCTCAAGTGAAAATAAATAGCACACTATGTAGAGAATCTAGACATGTCAACACGTAACACCATTGGGCAGACTACGCACCACGCAATTAGTAATCATCCATACAAGAACAAGCAACAATTACACTTGAGCTTTTCGTAGATCTACCACCTTTGGGCGAATAGATTGCTAGAGCCTCGCATTACTGTCCAAATGTTCGTGTGTATCTCTCTAAACCTACTGCGCAAACACCACCTTTGGATGAATAATTAAACACTAGTCTCAAAAAACTCTCTAAAACATGTGAAACCGTAATCTCACAAACTGACTCGAAAAGGACACTTTATCGGCTACAGTTCGTATCAATCCAAGAGACCCTTTTAGACTTGGATATCTAAATATTGTCCTAGATTAATATCGTGTTCTTTTTGCTTAAATACGTATGAGATCTTAATCGTTTAAAGAAAACACGTGGCTTTTACGTAGGATTGATTAATGAAAACACTTTGAATTTCAATCTCAAATTTTATTCCTCTCTAAATGAGTGAATGAGTTTTGATATTATGTTCTTTAATTTAATTAGAAAAATAATTAACTCCAAATTAATGAATGAGACTAATAGATTTGAGCTAACCTGTATCTGATATCAACTGTTAGTAATTTTATGAGTGTGTGTCGCTACGAAAAATTTATATTATTGAAATTTTGAATGAAAGTAGCGACTAATGAAGCTCCTACATATCGATTTAACCAAATACTAAAAGCCTCAAAATGGAGTTTTAGCAAAAGTTATTTTTCTAAAATTAAGAACACATAATGCAACGAGCTTAAACGAACAGTAACTGGAGTGCGGAATTAATGTATACCGTTCTTGGATTCTTGCTCATTCTTTAATATGGTCACGATACCCAAGAGGCTTGAAGTGTTTTTTCTTATGAAGTCTGCGACGTCAGCGGACCCCACTATCATACAAGTATCTCTAAATGTGACCACTACAAGGAAAAGAGAATTAGTTCTCATAGACATACTTTAGTGAAAGGTGTCCATATATTAGTGAAAGTTATTTCCAAATCAAATTATGATGCAGGAAAAACACAAAATATATTGTTGATGCTCCGCTCAAGATAGTCCACTAAGGCTCATCGATGTGCATGGAATGACCTTATATTGTATCTCCAATGTAGAGCCGTTACACTCTAGTGACATGTAACCCATTGGGTAGTTCCGATTCGGTCCTGACACGCGCGGACATATTAATCAAATATCATAACAATCTCCTCCTATGTAGACGGTGAGATCGACATCGGAAAAAGGGGTGGTGTGTGTAATGTTCAACCAGAATTTGACTTAATACACAACTGTATCCACAACATCTATCAGAATATATTGGACTTAAAATGAAATAAAAGTTAGTATGCGCGCATAAGAATAAAACATAAACTCAGCAGCAACACATCATAGTCAAAAGTACAATCAGAGAATCAGGTACTAGCACACCTAGTGTCTCATGACCAGCTAAAGAGCAACAAAATAGTTCAAATAACAGATAAAAGGAAAGAGAGCTAAACAGAGCTCTAATCCAAAGACAAAAAACTAAACACACTTTAGAAGTCAGCGTCCAGCAGGTCATCCCACTCTGGATCCCAACCTGCGAGTGCTCCTCCATCAACAATAGCTCCTGTAATTTCCAACAGAGAAGTTCATTCAGAATGAATTCAACCTTGGAAAATGTACAAGTATCTAGTTCTACTTATATGAACGTAGTACAGTGTGAGGAAGCATGTGTAGAGTATTTAGGTTCTACCTCAGAATCCATTATCTATTTTTAAAGAACGATGTTATGGACTTCTGGACATCGCAACTGTATCTGTGTTCCTATATGGAATGTCACAGTTACTGTTTTTCTAAAGTTAATTGGAACTCATCAAATGTGGAATGGAACCAATAAACAGAAGAAGAGCCAAACCTAGTCAGATTGTGTTATCAAATGTGGAATAATACTCTCCTCCTAAATAAGGAAGATGAAACCAGATGAAGTTGTTAATATCAAATGTGGAATGAAAAAACTCACTAGATTCGTACTCACCAACCCTGAATATCATCGGAGCACAACACGCTTGCTTTGACAAAGAAAAGTGGAAAAATCAAAACATTTGGACTAAGGAGGAACTGAATCGCCTAACCTTGAACTAAGGCCGAACTTAGATCACATTGAGTCCCATTTCCCCCACTGTTTTGATTGATCGGTCTTTAAGCATTCGTTAGTGGATCAGTCCAGATTATCCTTCGATCGCACATCGATCAAAGTGATAATGCTTTGTTCTTTCAAATAATTCAATAGAGCGTGTCTTAGTCGTACATGTCGTCTCTTAGAGTTAAAATCACATTCTTCATGACTTGGACTGCTGCTTGATTATCACAGTACAAGCTCAAAGAATTGACTTGAAGTCTAGACAAGGGAATGTCTAGAATCAAATTTCTGATCCAATCTGCCTCTTCACCAACTAAAGCTAAGACAAACAACTCGGCTTTCATAGACGACAAAGCTATACAAGTCTGTCTTTTGGATTTCCAAGTGACTGCACCGCTACCCAAAGTGAAAATAAATCCACTAGTGGACTTGCTATTCCCAACTTCTGAACACTAGGAGGCATCAAAGAATCCTTCCAACGTAGGAGGGTAACAAGTGCAGCATAGAGCATGATCTTTAGTACCTTTCAGGTACCTCATCAACCAATCTAAGGCATCTCAATGCTCTTTGCCTAGACTACTGGTAAAGTAACTCAACATGCTTACCGAGAAGGCAATGTCTGGTCTAGTACAACTTGTGACATACATGAGACTTCCAATGATCTTTGAGCACTTTACTTGATCAACGCTGGTCCCTTCATTCGGGCTCAACTTGATATTTAGATTAATTGGTGTTTCAACAGACCTACAGTCTTTATAACCTCAGGTAGTGAGAATCTGCTCAATGTAATGAGCTTGACTTAGAGTGACACGTCCATTGTCTACTCTAACTTTTATACCTAATAGGGTATCTACAGGACCAAGGTCCTTCATATCAAACGCTTTCGCGAGAGCGAATTTAGTATCCCTCACTACGACAACCTCTGACCCTAGAATCAATATGTCATACATATATAGGCATATTGTTGGGTACATTGAAAAATGTGTACTAAATTTGGAGAAGCCACAACTTAGTCAATGACATGCATAAATTTGTATTTGATTGGAGTTTAAGTTTCATTGTGCAAGTTTAAGTATTTGAAGGAAAATTTTCTAAGTACAAGTGTCGACACTTGTGAAGAAACTGTGTCCACACTCAGGAAACTTGTGTCGACACTCAGGCAAGCTGTGTCGACACACATGCAAATTGTGTCGACACTCAGGGAAGTTGTGTTGATACCCAGAATTTGTGTCGACACTTATAAAGAAGCTGTGTCGACACTCAAAGCTTTGTCGACACCTAAAGAAGCAATTGTGTCGACATCCAGAAATGTGTCGACATCTGAAGCAGGACTTGTGTCGACACTTAAAACTGAAGCTATGTCGACATTCAGGAGATATGTCGACACCTGAAGCAATTATGTCGACACACAGGACTTGTGTCGACACACCAACTCTCAAAAGGCTGTGTCGAGTTCAGAAGTAATTGTGTCGACACACACTCAACGCCATTTGACAAACACTCAATACCAACTGTCTGCAGCAGAAATGTCGAGACAAGAAGCTGTTGTGTCGACACACAGGACTTGTGTCGACACATACAACATAAGTAGTGTCGAGAAGCAGAAGTATGACTGTGTCGACACTTGGAGTAATTGTGTCGATACCATGAAGACTTATGTCGACACTTAGTCTATATGTGTCGACACATGTGAAGCAGTCTGCTGAGTGTTGTGTGCTGAGTTGAAAAGACATTGAAGAACCTGGTGACGTGACTGGTGACTTGACAGCTGTCATAATTAGCGGTCTGATACCACTGTCAGAACTGTCAGAAGTTTGTTATGAATCAGATCAGCCGGTAACCATGAAGCAAGCTCTATATAAGAGATAGATCGGAAATGACAATTACGACAACATGAACAAGAACGTGAGGCATCAATCTGAAGAATTCTGACAGATCAAGGGCTGTCTACAGGAAGGATTCAGAGTTCTATATGAATTTTAAGGGAGAAGCTGATTGAAGATCATCTTCATCAACAGAGATGATCCACCTTATTTTGTTCTAATCAAGAAGCTTTGAAAAGCTAAGTTAGGTTGGATCAGAAGGACCAGTCAATACAAGAACTGAACAAGAAGAAAACATCAACAAAGAAATCTAGCTGGTGAAGTTTTAAGTTACTCTTTACTCTCAAATTCTTGTAGGATCTACTGTTAGATATGAGATTGTAAGCCTAAAATTATAAAGGCTGAGGTAGGACTGTGTGCTTGAGGTAGGACTTGTAGAAAGTCTGAGTTGTAAGCCTAATTATAAAGGCTGAGGTAGGAATGAGGCCTGAGGTAGGATTCTGGAAAAGAATCTGAGGTAGGACTTGTGTTAAGTCTGAGGTGTATGAACCATCTTTGGTTCTGAGATTGTAAGATCTGAGGATCTGAGCCAGTGGAAGAAAGTTAAGCTGAATCCAGTTATCTGTTGGATAGGCGAAGAGGGAAAGTGGATGTACCCATATCTTGGGGAACCACTATAAGTCTGGTGTTTACTGTGATGTGTTTATTTTCTGTAGATTGATTAATCTGTGCCGAAAAAGTCTTATAACTGTTTGCCTAAAAGTTTAAAAGAATCAAAAAGATTAGAACCTATTCACCACCCCCTCTAGCTGTTTAGACTCTTGAAATAAAGTCTTTCAAGTGGTATTAGAGGGAGGTTCCTCAAAATTTGACCTAACAGTCAGAGGATTTCTCCAAGGCAAATAACAGATAACAAAAATGGGTTCAAGTGAAAATCAAAAGGAATTTGGATCTATGAAATTGCCCATATGCAGGAAAGAATCTTTTGGCATTTGGAAAGAAAGGGTCAGACTGTTTATGGAAGCATCTGATCCAAGAATTTATATCACAATATAGGAATGCCCCTTCATCCCAATGAAGGTTTCAGTTCTTGATGCAACCATTCAAACTCCAAAGAGTTATTCAGAGATGACTAAGGATGAAATCAACTTGGCTACATTAGATAAGCTCAGAATATAATTGTAAGTGTCATAGATGATACAACATTCCAGAATCTTGTGCACTGTAAAACTTTAAAAGAAATGTGGGATACATTGATTGTCTATATGGAAGGCACAGAAGAAGTCAGAGAGGACAGAAAGTCTATGTTAAATCAGGAGTATGAGAGCTTTAGGCAGACTAAAACTGACAACATAACTGAATGCTATAAAAAGTTTTTCAGAATATTGAATGAACTGATGATATATGGAAGAGTCTTCAGTACTTATGAACTGAATGATAAGTTTCTTAGGTCCCTAACAAAGGATTGAGGCACTAAGATATGTGCCATCAGGGAAGTGGCCAAACTGGCTGACACACCACCATCTATACTTTTTGGAAAACTGCTTTCATATGAAATGCATCTTACTGCTAGGAAAGAGGAAGAGAAGAGCATCAGATCTGAACATAAAGAAAAGTCAGTAGCCTTCAAGGCTGAGAGCTCAAGGAAGGGTAGGAGAAAATCTCCTTCTCCACCTAGAAGGAGTACTGAAGCAGAAGAAAGTGTTCCTGAAATAAGTACATCAGATAGTCATACATCTGATGAAGACTTTGTTGCCTTCACAAGACAATTCCAAAGGTTCATGAAGAAAAAGTATTGGAGAACCAGACCTTCATCTACATCCTATTCCAAGGATGAATACTACAGGAAGAAGAAAACACATAAGGAGGACAGGTATGCTTCTAAACCTGGTAAACAATCTAATTCTAAGATTGTGTGTTATTGCTGCAACAGGTCTGGGCATGTCATAGCTGACTGTCCTGACAAAAGAAAGGAGTCAAAGGACAAGAAGAAGCAGCTGGTCAAAGGCAAGAAGGAGAAGTCTCTTAGTGGCTTAGAAGGAGAAGAGTTGGACAGACTCTTCATCTTCAGAATCTGAAGAAGAAGAGGCAGAAGTATATGTTGGACTCTTCTCAACAAAAGAGGATTCTAGGGAACTAGAATTCCTACAGATGTTTGACTTCATAAATGGAGTGGAAGAATATTGTTGTAAAGGGCTGATGATTCAATCTGAAGAAGATAAGTGCTAGGATCAGCCTGGACCAAGTAAAGTAAACAATTCTCCCTAGTCTCAGATTACTTTACTGCACCGGAATCAGAAGCATCTTCTTCAAAAGAAGTGGATGGATCTGAGTCTGAGGGGGATGTTCACCAACTCATTAATGAGTATGGTGGGTTTTTGCATGCTCTAAAGAAGAGCAAGTTTCTTGTTAAAGAGCAAGCCAAAGAGATTGAGTCTTTTAAGCTGGCTGCAGCAGTTTCAGCAAAACTGCTGGATCAAAAACTGAATGAGGTTGCCAAATTGAAAAACATTACAGTTATTTAGATGGGCACAATCTCATTCAAAGAGAATCATATCAAGAAACTGAAGGGAAAACTTCAGCAAGAGAGAGCTAGTGGCTAAATTCTCCAAGCCAAAATCAGTCTTACCTTTGATAGATAACTTTGTTTCACAAAAAGGGAAGACTGGTCTAGGCTTTAAGGGAAGAACTAGGGCTACCAATTCTCATAGAAAAGGTAAAGCCACAGTTCAGCCTCTAGCTGTTAATCCCCCTATTTTCTTTAAGAAGGTAGTGAATCCTACTAACAGGTATGATCATGACATTACACATGGTCACTGTGAGCATGAAAATTTCATGAGCAAGGGTGTTAATGCCAATAGAGCAAATCTATAGGCATGTCCCATCATATTCAAGAGGAGTTCTTGAAGAATGTTGTTCAAACACCAACACTTAATGAGTCTACTGACAACAAAGTAAGAAGGCCTGTATCTAAGAATAGGTATAATAGGTTTGAGTGTTGGTGTTGTGGCAAGGTGGGCCACTTGGTCATGGATTGCTGGTTTAACTTAAGTGTTAAAACCAAAAGTAGGATTCCTGTTAGATCAGTCACAGGATTTCAAACTAACAAGGACCTAGGACCCACTAGCAAGTTGGGTTCTAAGGGTAAGTGATTCTTTATTTGTTATAGGTAAATCCAAGTGACCATACCCCTATATGGTACTTGGATAGTGGCTATTCCAGACATATGAATAGAATAAGGAGAATGTTGAGGTACTATGTGCCCATAAAGAATGGACCAAACGTTATCTTTGGTGGATCAGAAAAGGGAATCATCAAAGGATTTGGTAACATATCTTGTGATTCAATTACAATCACTAAAGTGGCTTATGTAAAGGGTCTAAAACATAACCTGATTAGCATAAGTCAACTTAGTGATCTAGGTTATGATATTTCTTTCCTCAAAGGGGAGTGCCTAGTAAAAAGGTCAAGTGATCAAGAGATCATTTTGACTGGCACTAGGAAAGGAAATGTGTATTGCCTTAACCTAGATTGTGAGTCTAACAACTCACCTATTTGTTTGGTTGTATGAGAGAAAGCTTCTCTATGTGTCAAATGGCACAAGAGGCTAGCTCATCTGAACTATAAGTCAATTGAGCTACTGTTCAGCATGGGATTAGTGAGGAATGGTCCTCATATTCAGTGCATAAAAGAGGTGTGTGTTCTGCTTGTCAAAAAGACAAGCAGACTAAGTCCTCTTTTCAGTCACTTGACATCAAAGATTCAAAGAGATGTTTGTATCTCATGCATATGGATTTGTTTGGTCTTATGCCAGTCCATAGTCTTGGTAGGAAAGCATACACACTTATTGTTATGGATGACTATTCTAGATTTACATGGGTTTTCTTCTTGACGCAGAAATCTGAAACCCCAACTATTTTTCAGACTTTTGTCAGACAAATACAGAATGAATACAACAGCTCAGTGGTCAAAATCAGAAGTGACCATGGAACTGAATTTCAGTCTGAATGTATGACAAAATTTTGTGAAGAACTTGTGATTCATCAGGAATTCTCTTCACCTAGAACTCCTCAGCAAAATGGTGTTGCTGAAAGAAAGAATAAGACTCTAATTGAAGCCAATAGAACTCTACTGAATGACACTACTCTCCCTGAATACTTCTGGGCTGAGGCACTAAATACTGCATGTCATGTACTCAATAGGGCCTCCATCAACAAGAAACACAAGATGACTCCCTACCAGATTTTGAAAGGAAGAAAACCAAACATATCTTATTTCAGAATCTTTGGTAGTAAGTGTTTTGTACTAGTCAATGGTAAACACTACCAAACTAAGTTTGTTGCTAAATCCCTAGAAAGGGATATTTGTTGGGTACAGCAACCATAGTAGAACACACAAGATCTACAACTTGACTACTCAAGTTGTAGAAGAATCTGTGCATGTTGTATTTGATGAGTCAATGTTTATTAACAGTGAATTGTCTAGTTCTTCAGTTAGTTCTACAGGTCTAACAGATAAGCTGGACAAGCTGACCATCAATGAAGATGTTCCTGCTAAACTTGGATGAGGATAAAGATGCGAGCTATCCAGGGGGAGATCAAGTCCCTCTGGGTGAAGAAGAAAATGTGGAGCATCAAGATGAGGAAACTGGAGATAGCCATAATGCTGACAGAATTCCTCCAGCAAGGAGACACCTGAAGGATCATCCAGCTCACCAGATCATTGGTGATGCAAGTCAGGGTGTTCTAATAAGGAGCAGGAGCATGAACACCGTTCTATGTTCTAGCTTCCTATCTCAGATAGAACCCAGGAAGATTGAAGAGGCTATGCAAGCCACCAACTGGATTGATGCAATGCAAGAAGAGCTCAGTCAGTTCAAAATGTGTAAGGTCTAGGAACTGGTGCCAAAACCTAAGGATCACAACATAATAGGAACTAAGTGGATCTACAGGAACAAGCTTGATGAGAATGACACTATAGTCAAGAACAAGGTTAGACTGGTAGCAAAAGGCTACAAGTAAGAAGAAGATATTGATTTTGATCAAACCTTTGCTCCAGTGGCAAGGCTGAAGGCAATAAGGTTGTTCTTAGCCTATGCTGCCTATCAAGGGTTCAAAGTATATCAAATGGATGTGAAATCAGCATTTTTGAATGGTGATTTAAAATAAGAAGTCTATGTAGAATAACCCTTAGGTTTTGTAGACTCTCACTTTCCTGATTATGTATATAGGCTTAGGAAAGCACTATATGGTTTGAAACAAGCTCCAAGAGCTTGGTATGAAACCTTGTCTGCCTTCCTCATTGAGAATAAATTCTTTAGAGGAAAGATAGACAAAACTCTATTCTATAGGGAATCAAAAGGCAAGATAATACTAGTCCAGATATATGTGGATGACATTATCTTTGGTTCTACTGAAAATAGCCTTTGTAGGAAGTTTGTCAAACTTATGCAAGAGAAGTTTGAGATGAGCAGTATGAGTGAGCTGAAGTTCTTCTTGAGACTTCAAGTTAGACAGACTGAGAGTGGGTTGTCCATATCCCAATCTAAGTTCACCAAGGAGTTGATTAAGAAGTATGGTTTGGACTCAGCTTCTACTATGAAAACTCCAATGGGAACAAGTATGCCTATATGCAAAAATGAAGCAGGAAAATCTGTTGATGAGTCTTTGTATAGAGGGATAATTAGCTCCCTACTATACTTGACTGCTAGTAGACCTGACATCATGTATGCAACATGTGTCTGTGCTAGGTATCAAGCATGCCCTAAAGAATCTCATTATATATACTGCAGTTAAATGAATTTTGAGATATCTTAAGGGCACACCTAATCTAGGCCTTTGGTACCCTAAGAATAGAGATTTTCTATTAACAGGTTTCTCAGATGCAGATTTTGCTGGATGCAAAGAAGACAGAAAAAGTACCACAGGAAACTGTCAATTCCTTGGTGGGAGGCTGGTGTCATGAAGCAGCAAGAAGCAAACCAGTGTAGCTATATCAACAGCTGAATCAGAGTATATAGCTGCAGGCAGCTGCTGTGCACAATTGATGTGGATAAAGCATCAACTAGAAGATTATGACATCCAGGTAAGTAGAATACCACTATTTTGTGATTCTACAAGTGCTATTTCTATTGCTAAGAATCCTGTATCACACAGTAAAACCAAACATATAGATATTAAGTTTAATTTTATCAGAGAACATGTAGAAAAGGAAGATATTAATCTAGAGTTTGTAAAAACTGATAATCAAATAGCTGATATTTTTACAAAACCACTGGATGAAACTAAATCAATAATTTCAAAATTGAATTAGGTATGTTGAACCTAGACTAGGTTAACACAAGTTTCCATTAGTAGCATATGTAAGCACCAAATTTCTGTTAAAATTTGGCTAAGTACAAAGTTTTTGTCGACATAAGCAAGTTATGTCGACACACTCAGTGTGTTGTGTCGACACAGAACAAGGATATGTCTACACAGAAACAGTATCCGTGTCGACAGAAGAATAGGTGTCGACACAACCTTGTCGAGACTATATGTTGAGAGGATATCTGTGTCGACACAAAAAGTTGATGTCGACACAACTCTGTTGAGACTAAAGTGGTCAGTATCGACACAGACGCAAGTATGTCGACACAAACTCAAGTATGTCGACACATAGATGTGTCGACTTAAAATACGTTTTGTCGACTTAGACATTAATATGTCGACACATAGTCGTGTCGACTTAACTTAAGTTCTGTCAAGACCTAGGTCATTTTTGTCGACACAAAAACTTATTTGTCGACTTAGGCCCGACTTTTGATCTGCCCTTGGCACAAGTAATATAAATAGGTGAAGCCAAAATTTGGTCGACTACGCTATCAGAATTTTTGACTCTACACCTTCTGTCGACATAAACCTTCTCTTCTCTTCTCCTCTAGCACTTACGTCAATGACGCCAAACCAAGAAGATAAGATTAATGAAGGTTATGAGCTGGCTCGCGAAGGATTCACGACTACTTCTGATGAAATTCAGGGAGTTATTGCCCTACTTTCTGAAAATGGCTTAGGATTTTTGGTCTCTGAACCGACCAAATATGGAAAAAGGAAGTCATGGAGTTCTACTCAACCGCTACTGTGGACACAGAAGGAAAGAAAATCAAGGCATCTATTCAAGATACCCGGGTGAAGATCACATTGAAATCTATTAGGAAAGCACTACATCTACCATTGATCAAGGATACAGACGAAATAACTCCTTCCCAGATAACTGAAGCTTTATGCTGGTGTGGACTGAGTCCCAGTATTAAGATTGGATCATCTATCAATAGAAAATAGATGAATTCCCAAAGAAAATTTCTTTCAGAGGTTGTGGACAAAGTGATAATCTACAAGACTGGTGGACATGATAGGATTTCTGCCCACATGTTCAATCTTATAGTGAGGGTTATATTCAAGATAAACACTAACTGGGCAGCAGTAGTGTTTGATAAAATACAAGAAAGAATTACGAAACCTAACCTGGGAAGGATCCTCAGTTTATGCTTAACATCAGTAATTCCAGATGTTCTGAAATAAGCAAATGGCTCTAAGATAAATCACATGAGGAAAATGGACACTACTAGAAAACTGACTTTTAGCCACGGCAGATTGCCGTGGCTAAAAGTCCAAAACCGTGGCTAAAGACTTTTAGCCACGGTCTGCCCACGGAAAATGGGCATGGGCAATACGAGCGTGGCTAAAAGTCCAAACCGTGGCTAAAAGTCCAAAATCGTGGCTAATACTGGACTTTTAGCCACGGTTCATTGCTGGCAATAGTGGACTTTTAGCCACGGTTTAGGCGTGGTTAGCCACTCATACTAAAAAATTCAGACCGCCAATTTATTTCAAAGGCTACAATAAATTCCTTATAAACCATAAAATCTCATTTTGTTTTGGCGGTGTGGGACTAGAACGACCTTTTGCCACGGTTCAGAAACCGTGGCTAATACTGTACACAATTCAGGCAAACCGTGGCTAAAAGTCCAGTATTAGCCCCGGAAAAAAACTCTAATACACTATTAGCCACGATTTTTCCCCGTGGCAAAAGAAATCGTGGCTAAAAGCCATTTTTCTAGTAGTGGGATGTGAGGATACTGTCAAGATGGGACAGAGTTCTGACCAAGAAAGTCCCCGCTCCCAAGGAGCAAACTAAGAAAGATAAGAAGAAAAAGAAAGTGATTGTACAAGATGATTCCTCCAGTGATTCTGAAGAGGAAGTGATCTTTAGTTCTGATGAAGACCAGCACCAATAGGAAGCACATGATCAAGTAAAGGACAGTGAGCCCCAGGAGCAACAAGTTGATTCCACTCAAGGGGGAGAACACTTTGAACAAGAAAATGAGTTGCCTGCCCAAGGGGGAGGTATTGATGTTGCTGTCCTAGACAGTGACTTAACTGCAGATACAATCATGAATGTAGTATCTGAAATCAACACTACAGCTGAAGAAACTGATAAGACAGATGCTCAAAATGAGCCAGTAAGTATCTTCTCCACAGTCTAGTGATATATGATGGTATTCTTCTCAACAATTATTCTGGAGGGAAACTTTTGTGTAAAAATAAAGTCTTTAAAGTCATTAAACCAAAACTAATCTTATTCCTTCTATACAGATACAGCAGGAATTTACAATGGAAAAATTGTTTCCTGATCTTCCTCTAGATAGGACTGAGGGGAGCATATTGAAAAAGTAAAAGATATTCCAAAGACTGAGGGGGAGTTATCAAAAGATACTGAGGAGGATACCCCAGCTGAAAATAATACTGTTAATATTAATAGTACAACTGAATCTTCTGAAGATGAAGAAACCACATTGGCTAAGAAAAGAAAGCTAACTGTTTCAAAGAAAAAGAGTTCTGGATACAAGAAGGCCTTGCAAATGGGTACAACACCATCTACATCAAATGTGGACTTTAGTTCTTTACTGGTCCAGATGCAAATAAAACTGGATAATCAAAGACAGTCTATAAAGCAATATGTGGATGAAACTCATAAGGAGTTACAATTTCAATTGGCCCAGGACATCAAATCTATTAGATTTGAAATGAATCAAAATAAGAAGGAGATGACAGATTGCTTCCATAAAAGAGGTAATGCTGTGGTGTTCCTAGCCAAGCAATAGGAAAATATCCAAGCTAAAGTGGATGAAATTGAAGTGAAGCAGTGATATGTACTGGAGAATCAGTTAAGGATGAATGAAAATCTCAAGGACTCACATCATGAAATATTGACAAAGCTCACTGATTCTAGCACTACTCTGAAGGCTGAAATCTCCAAGCAAATCCAGGAAGATATATCTGCTGTTAAAGCCATATTTCAAGAATCTCAGGAGAAAATTAAAACTTTCCTGACAAAATTTAGAGCTTATTTTAAAGAGGGAACTGAATATATAGCTGATCAAGTCAGATTCCAGAGAGAAGATTTAAGAGATCATGTTGCAAGAGAAGTCATAAAGGGCGAGAGATTACTAGTCAAAGCCAGCTCTGACCATGCTAAATGGACTACCAATAGCATCAGAGCTACTCTTGGATATCCTCCTCTTTGTGATGATGATAATGTAGCTGAGTCTGGGATACAACCTGAATATTTTGAAGGAGATCAGCCTGAAGTTGCTCAGGTGATCTACCCCCCAGCTGATTTTGAGATGGTTCAAGAAGAAGTGCTGAAAATGTATAGTCCTCCACCAGAGGCACAAAATGTAATTCTATAAAAGGTTGAAATGTCAGAAGCTGCATTAGAAGCTCAGAAGGAAGCTCAACTTTCCAAGAAGAGATTCAGAAAGCAGGCTGAGCTGAAGCCAGATTTTGAGCAGTGAAGCCCAACTTCTAGAAACATCATACTTACTACCTGGAAAGCTGTAAAGGATAAAACCCATGACAGGGGTAAGTGGTATTCTAAACAAGAGTGGAATAAATATCAAGCAGGACAAGAAGCAATTCTTTAACATAGAAGAAGTGCTAAGGCTAGGAAGCTACCTGCTAATGCTCAAGAGCCAAGCAAGTACTTCCCCAAACCTTTCCACTATTTTGAAAGACAGAAGATCAAGACTGAAGGATTAAAGAAGAAAGCTCTCAAAGGGAAAAAACCAGCTGAGGTTGCTGAACCTTCTGTGCAGGCTAAAATCAAGTCTGACAAAGGAATAGTTATTAAGGAGCCTAGTCAGTAATATGATTGATAGGTTTATGTATTAGAACAATGTACTAATTTTTTTGTTTTGTTCTATAAGAAATTCATATAAACCAAATTTTTTTTCCTGATTAATGAAATCTGTTTCAGTATTAAGTGTTTGTTGTTTATAATGATTATGTGATGACCTGCTCTGAAATGTTTTTAGATCTATTACAATTTTGTTTTATCTTAAGAGATGTATATCTTTGACTAAGGGTTATGACTTCTCTAAATATGAGGAGATTGTTGGGTACATTGGAAAATGTGTACTAGATTTGGAGAAGTCACAACTTAGTCAATGACATGCATCAATTTGTATTTGATTGGAGTTTAAGTTCCATTGTGCAGGTTTAAGTATTTGAAGGAAAATTTTCTAAGTACAAGTGTCGACACTTGTGAAGAAACTGTGTTGACACTCAGGAAACTTGTGTCGACACTCAGGCAAGCTATGTCGACACACATGCAAATTGTGTCGACACTCAGGGAAGTTGTGTCGACACCCAGAATTTGTGTCGACACTTATAAAGAAGCTCTGTCGACACTCAAAGCTTTGTCGACACCTAAAGAAGCAATTGTGTCGACATCCAGAAATGTGTCGACATCTGAAGCAGGACTTGTGTCGACACTTAAAACTGAAGCTATGTCGACATTCAGGAGATATGTCGACACCTGAAGTAATTGTGTCGATACACAGGACTTGTGTCGATACACCAACTCTCAAAAGGCTGTGTCGAGTTCAGAAGTAATTGTGTCAAACACACACTCAACGCCATTTGACAAACACTCAATACTAACTGTCTGCAATAGAAATGTCGAGACAAGAAGCTGCTGTGTCGACACACAAGACTTGTGTCGATACATACAACATAAGTAGTGTCGAGAAGCAGAAGTATGACTGTGTCGACACTTGGAGTAATTGTGTCGACACTTAGTCTATATGTGTCGACACATGTGAAGCAGTATGCTGAGTGTTGTGTGCTGAGTTGAAAAGACATTGAAGAACTTGGTGACGTGATTGGTGACTTAACAACTATCATAACTAGCCGGTCTGACACCACTGTCAGAACTATCAGAAGTTTGTTATGAACCGGATCAGCCGGTAACCATGAAGCAAGCTCTATATAAGAGACAGATCGGAAACGACAATTACGACAACGTGAACAAGAACGTGAGGCATCAATAAGAAGAATTCTGACAGATCAAGGGCTGTCTACAAGAAGGATTCAGAGTTCTATCTAAATTTTAAGGGAGAAGCTAATTGAAGATCATCTTCATCAATAGAGATGATCCACCTTATTTTGTTCTAACCAAGAAGCTTTGAAAAGCTAAGTTAGGTTGGATCAAAAGGATCAGTCAACACAAGAACTGATCAAGAAGACAACATCAACAGAGAAATCTAGCTGGTGAAGTTTTCAGTTACTCTTTACTCACAAATTCTTGTAAAATCTACTGTTAGATCTGAGATTGTAAGCCTAAAATTATAAAGGTTGAGGTAGGGTTGTGTGCCTGAGGTAGGACTTATGGAAAGTCTGAGTTATAAGCCTAATTATAAAGCCTGAGGTAGGGCTGAGGCCTGAGGTAGGATTCTAGAGAAGAATCTGAGGTAGGACTTGTGTTAAGTCTGAGGTTTATGAACCATATTTGGTTATGAGATTGTAAGATCCGAGGATCTGAGCCAGTGGAAGTAAGTTAGGCTAAATCCAGTTATCTGCTGGATAGGCGAAGGGGAAAAGTGGATGTACCCATATCTTGGGGAACCACTATAAGTCTGGTGTTTACTGTGATGTGTTTATTTTCTGTAGATTGATTAATCTGTACTGAAAGAAGTCTTATAACTATTTGCCTAAAAATTAAAAAGACTCAAAAAATTTCGAACCTATTCACCCCCTCTCTAGGTGTTTAGGCTCTTGAAATAAAGTCTTTCATATATGATGACTGTTTGATTTGACATCGAGCAGTAATATAGGCACTTGTCTTAGAGACTAGACTGAAATCCAGCGCTCTTTACCACTTGGTCAAATTTATTGTGCCACATCTTAGGTGCTTGTTTAAGCTCATAGATCGATTTATCGAGCTTGCACACTTTATCTCTTAGATCCTTATGTACATAACCTTCAGGTTGTGTCATGTAGATCTCTTCATCAAGCTCTCCATTTAAGAAGGCTGTTTTTACATCCATCTGATAAACTATAAAGTTCTTGATATAAGCTATGATAAGAAGAATCATAATAGTGAATAGGTGACATACATGTGAATAGATGTCAAAATAGTCAATTCCCCCTATTGTTTATAACCCTTAGCTACTAGACATGCTTTATATCTAGCTATAGACCCATCACTGTGCAATTTCTTCTTCAGTACCCACTTGCATCCTAGGAATTTAGCTCATTTCGGCAGATCAACTAGATGTCAAGTGTTGTTTTGTAGCCGCGAGTTCATCTCATCATCAATGGCTTCTGCCCACATTAACGCATCTCCGTATCTCATTGCTTCCTGATTGGAGAATGGATCTTTCTCTAAGTGGTAGGTGACGAAATTCTCACCAAAATCCGTATGGATTCTATCTCTTGTAGATACTCTAAGAGGAATAGATTCCACCTCTAGAGGTTGGGGAGCAGTGTCAGAGGGGGCAACTTCAGGTTCTACAGTAGATTCTGAAATCATGTTAGTAAACCCAGAGACGGTCAAGCCATGATCTTTGATAAATTTATGTTCAAAGAAAATAGTATCTCTAGACTCTATCACTGTATTAGTGGATAGATCTAGAAACATGTCAGCTGCACTATCTTCTGCACTACCTAGATAAACCCAGGTCGTTATTTTAGGTCCCACCTTAGGTCTCTTAAGATCTTGTATCCTTACATAGGCAATACAACCCCAAGTCTTTAGAATGTCATATCTATAAGGATGACCATGCCACAACTCATATAGAGTAGAGTTAAGTTTTGAGTGAGACACTCTATTTAGAATGTGATTTGCAGTTAGGACTTCTTCCCCTCAAAATGAATTAGGCATGCCAGCTGTGAGGAACATAGAATTCAATATTTCTGTTAAAGTTCTATTCTTATGCTCAGCAATACCATTCAACTGGGGTGAGTAAGGAGCTGTGGTTTCTAGGATGATACTCTCAAAGGCACAAAAGTCCTTAAACCCAGTTGCAATGTACTCTCCTCCTCGATCACTTCTAAGTCTTTTAATCTTTAGATTTAATTGATTTTATACCCGTGATTTGAAGATCTTAAAGGTCTCAAGTGTCTCATCTTTCGATTTCAATAGGTAAACATGAAAATATCTGGCAAAACCGTTGATGAATGTAATTAGATATTTCCTTCCTCCTCTGGTGGCGTGACTACGAAAATTACAGTGGTCAGAATGTATCAACTCTAGAAGTTGTGTGCTCCTAGAAACTGTCTTGTAAGGGTTTATAGTGATCTTAGTCTGGGCACAAACCTCACACATATCAAATTAAATAGAAAGATCTAATGGGATGGTTTGACTTCTTGCTAGATCTAGCAATTTCTTATAGTGAATATGTCCAAGTCTATTGTGTAATAGCTTCAGATTAATCAGAGTTGAGCTCACTTGATTTATGCACTCGTTATCTAGGCTAAGTCTATACAAACCATTGATCAGGTAAGCGCAACCAAAGTAGTGAGAATTAACAGTTAAAGTCATTCTACCGTTCATGGTTGTGAAAGACATTCCAGTTTTATCAAGCAAACTTATAGAAATCAAATTTTTAGTTAAATTAGGTAATATTTTAACATGTTGTAAAATTAAAGTTTTACCTGAAGAGAGGACTAGCTCTGTAGTCCCAACATGAGTAACATCTGTCGCTCCTCCATTACAGTTTTCAACTCTATCCTTGACCGTTGTGACCTTTGAAAGAAGACCCATGTCATTTGTGATGTGGCAGGTAGCACCACTGTCTAGCCACCACTCAGACGACGCACTATGATGACTACTCCCAATCATAGCCACGAAGGAGTTGAGATCAGAGTTGTCGACCACCATATTCGCCACATTTTGTGAGGCTTCCTCCTTTTATTTCTTCGGACCCCTGCATTCAGCGGCCCAGTGACCCCATTTGCCGCAGTTGTGGCACTTGCCCTTCTTCCTTTTGAGAGAAGGCTTTTTGACCGCCAACGGTGCGGGGGTATGACCCTTAGGTGTCGGGGGCTTCCGAGAAGGCTTACTAGGACGTTAAATGAAGTTGACAGCCTGTAAGGGCTGCGCAAGCTACTCCAATCTCTTCCCAGCGATGTTTTGGTCCTCAATATGGATGAACCTTTTGAGTTCATCCAACCTGATCTTCTCTTTCAGTCTGTGCATCTCGGTCTTGAAGAAGAGCCACTTAGAAGGCAACTTACTCAGAATCATGTGCACAGAGAGGCGGTCGTTCATCTTTGAATGATCATCATCTAGCTTCTGACGCAGGTTGACCAGCTCTAAGAGTTGAGAAGTGATAAGCATGTTCGCTTTGAATCTGAAGTTGAAGAACTTATCTCCGATGAGCGACTTTGACAGTCCTTCCTCCTTCTGGAAATGCGCGTTCAGTCGATCTCATATCTCTTTAGCAGTCTTGTAAGCGTGATAGGTCAACACGAGACGGGGATTCACAGAATTCAACAGGTAATCCATGTAGAAATCCTCATCGATGTGGAATGGCCTTATATAGTATCTCCAGCGTAGAGCCATTACACCCTAGTGACACGTAACCCATTGGGTCGTTCCGAGTCGATCCTGACACGCGCAGACATATTAACCAAATATCCTTACATGTATGCAGTGAACTCTTCTCTAAATCACATGAGAAAAAGGAGTTACCAAACCCGACGACTCATAAGCACCAGATCGCTTATATGAGCATATATGTATTGATAACATAAGATAACTGATTTTTATCAGGCTTCTGATCCAGATCTTGTTATTATGGATAACATGAATCCGAGATTCAAAACCCTTGATAAATACCTCTTTCAGAAACCTTACCGGAGTATGCAGGAAATTTTGAACCTTTTTCTGGATCTGAAACAAAAATCTGATTTTACTGTACCCGGAACAGTGAAGTCGCTCCTCAGATCGTGTTCTTCCTCTGTTGTCGGGAGAAAAACGATGGAAAGATGTAGATCTGCTTCGCCGACGACCTCTTCTAGAGAGACGAAGTGGAAGACCTTTGAACTTTAGGTTGCAGAAGCTTCTCCTACTATTGGATGAAGAAACGCCTTGGTTTTTCTCCCAGGAAAAACCAAAATCATGGGGAAGAAAAAGGAGCAGCGGTTGAAAAAAAACTCAGAATTTCGCCATAGTTCACCAAAATCATGTATGACATAGTCTCCAATTGCAGCCTAATAGGGAGGGCCACTTATGGGAGTTACAAAAAATGAATTCATTAATACTCACATAAAATAAAATACAATTCATGAATAAATTGGATTTCTTAATTATGCCAAAAGGGTGCCTAGAGTGAGACCGAGTTCGAGACTGAAGTTACGAAACGATCTGCCCCACCTATAACAGGCTTCGACCGTTAACGCGATTGAATAAACGCATGCTCGTGGTAGTCCAAATAGACTAAATATTTGCTCACGACTTTAACGGGTCGTCTCGATGAATCGAGTCAACCTAATGAGAAAATTTCCAACATACTAGATATGATATGGATGATATTTTAATATAAAAGGATTTCATTTTGCAAACCTTATGATCAATTATTTTTTAAAAAATTATAAAATATTAAGTATTAACAAGTCAATGTGTTTTAAATTGATATGTTTTATAAGATTTATCATTTTTATGAGTTTAGATCAAGATTCAAAACTTTATATATCACATTTTTATATTTGTTACTTAGGTTAATGTTCAAAACTTTTTATATTATATGTTTAATTTGTATATTTAGATGATGATACGTTACAATTCTAATCACTAATGTTAAAATAGTTCACAATCAGTCAAACTGGTTAAACTTTGATCATCTCTCAAGACCGGTTCCATTTCCGATTTGATTCTCAAAACCTTGCAAAATACTATCAAAATTGATTTTTTTGACGAAGTGATATCTCAAATATAAAAAATGGCATCGCAGATTTCATTTTGGATATCATTTGGCACGATAGATGATTTTCGCGGAAATCATCGGCACCGATGGCCCAGAACCGCGGTTCCAGCGGTGCGGTCTATTTCTGCGGAAATCCGCGGTAATGGGCGGTGAGGCGGAGAACTACCGCCCGACCGCAAGGGTTGCAAATACCGGCGGACGCTGTGGGGCGGTGAGATCCGCTCGACCGGCGCTTATCCTCCCCGCAAACGAGCCCTAAGTGTGAAAAAGAACGAGCAAGGGAATATATTATATATTTATATAAAACAACGTAGATGTGTCAAATCTCATAAATCCCGGATCGATATATCCCAGAGCGGGACCCAAAAAAATTCCTCTCGTCGAGGCAAAGTTTTTCAGTTTGGATGTCAGGCCGTTCGGAAAATGAGAATGATCGCCCTCGATCCAGAATGGTTCCCTCATGCCCTTTAAATTTTTAGTTTTTTATCATCTTCGTAACTTTCTCCACGTGACAAATTAAAATTTCTCTCGAATTTAAATTGAGAATTGTTAAGGACAGACCACGTTTAGCTAATGACAGCTCAACGTTAATGACATATCATATTTGTACGCATGTAGACCAATTTGCTATTAGCATGCCAGAAAAAGTTAAAAAAATTCAAAAAAACAATAATTTTATCCATTAAAATATAAACCATTATTAGTAAGAAAATGTTCAAAATTAAATTAATATTCATTTTGTTGCAATGTAGTCTCATATGAGACTAAAACATTTCAAAATAATATACATGCTATATTTTTAAACGATCTTCATGTTTCACCAAAAGTGAACTCGTCGAGGGGAGTCGTTGCGCCTGGAAGGCTCGGATAGGGCGTCGGATAGGGGGTGCTCTGCCGACGACTTAGGAGACACCATCAGTTCCAGCGGTGACGACGGCGGAGGGGGCGCTGGAAGAGAGGAGAATCGGCTAAGGCTTGAAGAAATGAACACTTGAAAAAGAAGTGGGAAGGAAAAGGGACTGCCACTAGTGATATAATTAGGGAATTGTTAAAAGCACCGCATTTTTGGCTAATCGCACCGCATTTGAGTCTTTTAACACTTAAAATTTGTCACTCTAAAAATATACCCGCACCGCACTGCTGCTTCCTCGCACCGCAGTCCTAAAATCCCGATCTTCTCCTCACGCCTCTTGACGCGTCGCTGACTCCTCCCGCCTTCTCCAGCCCCCTCCAGCCCTTTCCGTCGCCGACACCGGCAGATATCAGCGCCTACGCCGCCTCTCTTCACGCTCAGATTTTACGCCTTTCAGAAATACGCCTTGTACATGCAATTTCAGGAAAAGTGTTCAACACGAAAGTTGTAGATCTCGTCGAAATCTACAACTTTTGTGTTGAACACTTTTCCTGAAATTGTGTGTACAAGGCGTATTTCGAAAAAACGCAAAAAGTTAAGAGATTTTTGGGTGCGACAGCCAATAAAGAGTTGCGGTTAACAATCACATATGTTAAAGGACTTCTGAAATTTCTTTGAGAGTTCATTACTGTTTCTATGTTTAGAAGTAAATTGTTGCAATATTATTGGTCCTCATCGTGAATTGTGCCCCAAGTATTATTGGTCCATATTATAGATGTCGTTGATGAAGATCACAAATATTTGAAGAAAAGAGCATAACAATTTGGACAACACATTTGATGATTTTTTTGTATCAAATATTTTTTCTATTGAGTATATATTAATATTGTAATTCAATGAGAACCTATTTTAATTCATAAATTAAGTGCGGTGCGTTTATCTCAATTACGGTGCGGATAACAATGTGCGGTGCTTTTAACAATATGTGAAAAACTGCGGTGCTTTTAACAAAGCGGTGCGATTAGCCAAAAGTGCGGTGATTTTAACAATTCCCTATAATTAAAGAGGATTGTTAAGGTTTGCCAAATCGGGTTTAAGCTGTCCTTAACAATCCTCTTTAAATTTTGGAATGGAGCCAGGTCCCATCAAACTTCTCTGCCTCAGCCAAAACGGATTAGTCTGCCACGCGGGCACTCACAAAAATTTTCCGAAGCTTTTCTCTCTTCAGTCTTCCCCTCGCATTCTCTCCCCTTTCGTCCCCGTTTCTAACATTCCGTCCCAGATCATTTCTGCATCACCTCTAATCCTCGCGCCTCGTTCTTCTCCTACCGATCTTTAGAAATGTCGACCGTCACATCGGCGACCGGGCACACTCTCCTCCCCCGGCATCTCTGCTGCTTCTGTCCCTCTTCCTTCCCCTCCTCTCTTCTCCATTCCAAAACCCTGACGTCAAGTCCCACTGCATTTCCTTTTCTGCATTCCGAATTCTTTGGCAAGCCTGCCGTTTCCTTCCTCTCCGTTGCTTCAATCCGGCCTACCACGGTTTCCGCCGGGACACTGACTCTCGCCGCCCGCATGTCCTGGGACGGCCCTCTTTCCTCCGTCCGGCTTATTGTCCAGGGAAAAAATTTCGAGGTATTTGCTCTCTCTATCGTGCTTCTGCAGTTCAATGGTAATTTCTTTCTCTCCGTGTTTTATTGCTTGGCTAGCTGTCGGAGCCAGTGAAGAAGCACATCGAGGAAAAGGTCGGAAAGGCCGTGCAGAAGCACGCTTACCTCGTTCGAGAGGTCGACGTCCGGCTCTCCGTCCGCGGAGGTGAGTTTGGGAGAGGTCCCAGAGTTCGCAGATGCGAGGTAACTCTTAATTTCGCCCATCAATTTGGTTAATGATTCTGTAGAGGCATTGAATAATCTCATCTTATCTCATCCGAATCAGGTGTCTCTCTTTACCAAGAAGCATGGAGTTGTGCGCGCAGAGGAGGATTCTGAGACGGTATATGGGAGCATAGATCTGGTTTCATCAATTATACAGAGGAAGTTAAGGAAGATCAAGGAGAAAGATTCAGATCATGGGAGGCATATGAAAGGATTCAAACTTCTTAAGGTTCGGGATTCTGAACTGAGTATCGATGAGGAAGAGGGGAAAGGTGAAGCTACACAGTCTGTTTTTCAGGAAGAGGAGGAAGATGAAGTTGTAGAGTCCATACCTCAGGAAGAGGATAGTAATATCTTGGATGAGGTTTGTTTCCATAATGCCTTATTCACTGATAGCATGCCTTAAATCTAGTAATCTTATTTCTAGTATTTATTGCCTCTTTTATTCTGTTCACTTCATCTGTTATTTCTATGTGTTTAGTGACTGAATTCTCTTTGTTAAGACTTAAAATCTAGTGTTGGGTGTTCCCTGAATCTATGCTCCTTTGTCACGACCTAACATAAATATGGTAAAAAAAGGCAAAAATGAAGTTCCACAACTTTAGTAGATTGTGATGAAGAGTAGACAAAAGTTGTGTTGGACGTCATCCCTATGTGATACACTGCGATTTAATCCAATTGCGGTGAAAATGTTAGAAGGGCTTTGGATGTTTAATATTGGGATTAGATTTGCGATATGAAATTTGGGGTCTTCAAATAGAAAGATTAGAGAGTTGCACTATAAATTTGTAGGTGTTAGGATTCTCCTTGCATATCAATGGAAATCAAGTCTCCTTTGGGGCAAGCCATGTCTTTTGCAGTCTTGGAGAGTCAGCCGACTATTGTTGAGGTGTGCACCCGTACTAAGGTGATGTTGTCAAACTTTTGGAGTAGCTCCATAACTATGCAATGATAGACGAGTTTAAATTTATTTACATTAAATTTGTATGTTATTTGTTTGTGATGCGGTAAAAGTGTTTGTATTTTCATATTTCTCTGATAAATTTTTCATTAATCTTCCCGAGTCCTGCAATTGGGTGTGACACACAATTTTATTGCTCGTGTTTGGCTCGAAAAGGCTATTGGAGTATAAGCATTCTCCTAGTGGTACGAAGACTAATAAATCTATCCATATGTGAGAGTTTAGTCTTTGATTGGTATCTCGTAGTTGTGTGGCAGTAGAACTATTATGATGGATTGAAGATTGAAGAATGCTCAGAAATCGGCTTGAGTTTTTCTTGAATCGAGATTGTCTTGAACCCAAATGATTTGAGGCACAAGCGAATACTTGCCTGTCTTGATTTCAACTTGAGCTTAGATCGAATAGAACGGACTCAAAATTAAAGTTGAGTAATTGAATAAATAAATATATTAATGTTTTATGTTAGTTATCATTTGTCTAGCCTTCCTAATTGCATCTAATGCTTTGTATGATTATGTCGTACCCTTTGTGCAACATAAGTTGCTTTTAGTTGATCATAAATCAATCTTATAATTTTGAGATTTTTTTCTTCTCCTTTTTTTCTATGCTACAATGTTGCGTCCGCCTGATGATAAGTGATCGTCGCTCAGTTCATCTTTTTCTGCTCTCTTTATCTTGTATTCACGCAGATTTTTTTCTAGTTTTTGACTTGCCTCCTCTCTCCTCTCATAGCAATTTCAGCCCATTCCAAAATTAAATAACTTGAGCCAGCTTACAATCTTCTTGAATCCATTTGAGCTCGAGCCAATTTTGAGTCAATTTGAATTACATCAAACCAATTTTGCTCGAAATCATATCATTACATCCCTATGCCGAAGTTGCTTCCATGAGTATAATTTCAACATTTAAATGGGGCTCAACTCAGAGGTATTCATGATATTTTCTTTTGACAGGTCGTCTTTCAAAGTGCAATTTGGTACAATTAGGTGTGTTAAGAGGAACCTGGCTAGCACTAGACCTTTCATTGACTTTTGTGAAACATAGGTACATTGTATTGATGGAGGATCAAGGGCTACCAGAGAGTCTATCAAATAAGGTTGGCCTCATCATTGGGTAATGCAAATCATTGGTATGAGAAAATAACTATATTTCATGCGAGAGCATGTATTTACATATCTTTTGAACCGCAAATGCCTATCCTAAGGATTATTTCTTGGTGTCAGCCGTCATGCTATTTTAACTATGGTAACTAGACGCGTGCTCAAGCATTATAAAGTGGTTTCCTTCTCTTCTTAGGTTCCATCGACCATGTTCTAAATAATTCTTCCAAGGCGTCTCCGTATTGGATGAATGATTTTCACAGTGTGGGCGCAACCATAATGAAAGGCTTCAACATGCGACTTTTGTGTTTGTTGAAGGTCGCCTGACTGGTTCAATCCCATCCAAATTAAATGCCCGTCTTCATGAGCCTAGAAAAAGGATGGCTCCTTGATAGGTTGGTGATTATTCCTATGATGTAAATGTCAGGCGACCTTCTTGGGAGCATAATTGCTTCGGATTTTGGAGTTGTGAAATCTCTAGGATTTACCTTGATCTTTATTGGATCGACCTCAATACCTCAATATAAGACAATGAACCTTACGAATTTATCAAAAAACGCCAAAGGTACATTTTCGTGGGTTTTTGAGGTTGTATTTTCTTCATCACTCAAACATGACACTCAATTTCATTGACACAACACCAGACCTGCTAACATATGAGGGCATCAAAAGTGTCATGGACCTATGGTGATGGTGATCATGCCACAAAACCTGTGAGGGTCTACTCATGCCGACCAAGGAACCACCAGTGACGATAAAGACAGCTCATATCGAGCGGGCCGTCGATTTTAAAATTTTTAATATTTTATTTGTAATTTTTTGAATTTTATTTGTGTGTTTAGGAGATCGCAATGATTGGAGAATCACGACCTCTTATTTCCCCTCTATAGTCTATAAATAAAGGTAGAAAACTTAATTTCATGACCTTGAAAGATTGAGAAGAAATTCCTCTTTTTGATCACTGGTGCCGAAGCCAGAGTTTGAGTGTGACGCTTGGATAATATCTTTCTTACCTCCTCTTGGCGGACAACCTTCCTCCACACTCCACTTCCCCCCCCCCACCCCCCCACCTAATCTGGCCATCCAAAACCCCACGCCCTTTTGTCCCCCCCCCCCCCCACCTAATCTGGCCATCCAAAACCCCACGCCCTTTTGTTTCAATTCTCCGGCTACCACCACCGCGACCACCACTTCACAACGCACATTCCCCTCAATTTCAATTTTTCGGCGATCGCTGCCACCACCTACGACGACCACCACCACCACCGGCCACCCCTCCTCGCCTTATTATTCCACAAATTGCAAGTCACATCTCCACTCCCCCACTTCCACTCATAATCACTTCCCAAAATCCAACCTCAATTCTTAAAATCACTTCCACCTCTCATTCCTCCACTCTCACTTAATTCCCTCTCATCCACTGTCTATGGGTCTGTTTGGGACAGCGGCTGCGGATCAGAAAGCTCCCTATCCGCAACTGTTTTTGCTGTTTGTTTCAGTGCGGATTGAAAATCCGGTTTGAAAAACAGCACATGAAGTCTTTTTTGAGCGCTTCGTAGCCCGTCCGCGTCTCCTCTTCCGCAAATTCCGGCTCCCTGTTTCGTCAACCCCAGACCACTTCTCTCCCGCAATCCTTCTCTCCCGCACCTTCGCCCGATCTTCATCTTCTCTCCCGAGTCCTCCGGCGAAAGGTCGCGAGATCCATCTTCTCTCCCGCAGCCGACGAAAGATTCCCGCAATCTCTCCCGCACACCTCCGGCGAAATCGCCATCGGCTTCCACCTCCAGATCTTCCATTCCAGCCCGGTGAGCAAAGTCCGAATCCAGCCCTCACCAAAGTCCGACTAGCCCTAGAGCAAAGTTGCTCCAGCCCTTAACCATCGGCTTCTCCACCACTTTCTCCTTCCAACTACTGCCCTAATTTTTTTGTGTGTGTCTAATTTTTTTTGTTTGTTCTGTGTTTGTGTGGGTGTGTAATTTTTTTGTGTGGATGAGTGTGTATGAATGTAGATGTGTGTGTGTGTGTTTATGTATGTGTGTGTGTGTATGCCCTCACGAAATTTACTGCCGTAGGTAAAAATAGGTAAAATACTTTAGAGTATTTAAATAATCTACCTGAGTCTCAAACAGGTGACAGAAAGGATTGGAGATAGCGGTCCGGACGTTGAACCATCGGTTATTTGGTGTTATCCGTTTTTACTGATGTGAAAGACTATTGTTGTTTTTTAATTCTGCGTTATAATATTTATGTATTTTAAAATTTGAAAACATCATATTCCTCCAAACAGAAATTAGAGAATAGCTCTTCAACCCCTGCACAGAAATCTGCAGTTTTCACTGCTCCCAGAGAGCTCTTTCAAAACAGTCTATCCGCAACAGCTTTTTAATCCGCCAGAGCTGTCCCAAACAGCTCTATAACCCACGTTTCTAAGCCCATCCGGCTGTTTCCAACCCCAGCCACAATCCACCTTCAGTCACGCTTTCCCCCAACCTCACATTCTTCTTACCTCAACCACTTTCTCCTTCTAAACCCCCTCACCTGCCTAGGACTACCTGAGTCTCCAACACCCCCCAATCCGCTCTAGAATACAAAGACAACCCCTAATCTTACCTGTAGCTAGCTCTTACTGGCGTTTTCCCCTCATCAGGACATAGAATACAACAATCTTGAGTTTGTACCTCTTCCAACTGCCCTTGTGCAGCTTCCCATCGCCTCCCCGGCTGACGACACCCTCACATGCCTTCTACCCCATAAGCATTGTGAGTTTTAGTTTGGCCGCATTGAATTTTTAGTGTCAAATTGTGTGTTTATTCACTGTTTTGAGTTTATTACTGTGTACTTGTTGCCCACAAGTCTCTTGTGGTTTGTTAGGACTTATTTACTTGTGTAATTATTTTCCTGCACCCACACCCTCGTATATATACTGTATTATGTGTTTCCCTATTTTGGAGCTCAGTTTTATTGTGGCTTCTCATTAAATATTATTTATAAAGTTTAGTATTACAAGTTTAGTTTGCCGGTATAATGTTCTAGCGCATATAATCTTCTTAGGATGTACCCTATGCTAGTTTGGTATCAGAGCTCAAGGTTTGGGCCACTAGCACGTTGATAAAGGTAGGAAAATATTTTACTTTCGAATTTAGCACTTCAAAAAACAAATTTTAGTTGTCTCTTTCAAAATTTATCTTATCTTTTCCAAAAAAATGCTTCTCTTTCAAAATCCAAAAAGGACATTTTTTCTTGTTTTTCACAACAAAACAAAAAAATTCCATGCTGGGTTCAAATACCACCAATGGCCAATTGACTAACGTCCACGGGGACATGACACGATTTCTAAAAACCTTGTCATCACTCAACACCGCTAGGTGCATGTAAAGATTGATGACCTCAAAAGGAACGACAGAAACTATGAATCAGTCAATAGATGAAATTATGAAAAAACAACATAAGAAAAAAGGGAATAGAGTGGTTTGAAACATAAGAGTAAAAAATATGTTTTGTCATTTCTACGAATATAATATTTATATTATGTTGACTGAGATTCCATATGTTTTTTAATAGATTAAAGTATCGCTCCATGGAACAATATGCTACTGCTGAAACATGGAAGAATTGAAATCTTCCAATTTGGTACACTATTTGCACGAGTTGACGATCTAGAAGCACGGAGGAGCACAAGCCACCTGCCTCCCTTAGCCCATGGGAATACACGAGTTCACCTTGTAGTCGAACGAGACCTAGAAGGACACACGCCCATCACTTTACAAATCCCCATGACCTTCCCCACTTTCCTCTTGCATGACGAGATCCAGAGTTTGTTTACGAGAGCTGACATGGCCCCGCCTTATCCCATTGATGATGACATTACTCGTAGGGTCTGCATTGATGCCTTTCCTTCGATGGTCAGTTAGACCCCAAAGTATTTAGCGCCTGGCTTCTGGATATGTACCCCTATTTTGAAAGGTTTGACATGGCCGACAAGCATAGGGTTCGCTTTGCCAAAATGAAATTATACATGCGAACAGAGATTTATTGGATGAGTATAGAGAGATCGCTCAAGTGAGAGGGTTGTCATCTCATTTCCCGATGGGCCGGATATGAAACATCGACTTCAAGAGAAATATCTCCTAGCTTCATACATGAGTCACCTCTTGGACCAGCTCTACGCCATACGACAGAGCACACTCTCACGATTTGATGAGTTAGTTGTTAGGAGTGGTATTATAGAGGAGACCATTGCGATTTGCGATTGCGTCTCACTTCCTAGAGAGATTACGTCCTGAGATTCGCAGAGAGCTCATCCCACACCATCTGGAGTTTGTCAAACAGATATTTCGTCTCACTCTAAAATTTGAGCAGTACTTATGGTTCAAATGCCCGAGATGAGTGACAATGAATTTAGTGAGTTCATCTCTTAGGAAACCACCAAAGACGGATACTCCTACTACTATGCCTAGTCCTGCCCTCACTGATATGAATGGTGTAACCATTAGCTCAAGACCCCCCCCCCCCCCAAGATATTTTGGCTCTTATTAGAATTTGAGCAGTACTTACAGATCACATGCCCGAGATGAGCAACCACGGAGTTAGAGAGTTCATATTTTAGGAAACCACCACAGACCTATACTCCCACTACTATGCCTATCCGTTCCCCCACTGACATGAAAGGTACATCCATTGCATCAGGAGCCTCCAAACCTTAGGGCTTCTAGTGTTATTCGATGCAATGATAGAGGACACCCAATGCCCTATATGTAATTTACTCATTGAGGAGAGTTGATATGAATCCTCCAGTAATTTACTCATTGAGGAGATGCGATTAGATTTGAAGAAATAAGAGAGGTTATTTATTCTTCCACTATGAGGGAAATAAATATGAGATCCGAATACAAAGTAAAGGTAGCCCGCAATATGAGACTAAAACGATTCCAGAAAGAAACACGTCAATAAATCAAAAAATACCCCAATACTCCCCCTCAAGATGGCGTGAATAGATCATGCAAGCCCAGCTTACCACAGGTAGAGAGGAGTCTGGAAGGCTCAACCGCCTTGGTGAAGGCATCTGCAATCTGCTCTGCAGTGGGACATAGGATGCTTCAAGAGTCTCTGAACGGATGCGCTCCCTGAGAAAGTGAATATCAACCTCAACATGCTTAGTCCGCTCATTCAGAACAGAGTCTGAGGCTAGCATGAGAGCGGACTGGTTGTCGCAAACAAGTGTCGAGGAACCCGGAGGAAAGCCAAGCTCGGTCAAGAGAGTACGCAACCAAAGGAGTTCAGTAGCGCCATGGGTCATAGCCCGATACTCAGCCTCAGCAGACGAGCGGGATACAACACTCTGCTTTTTTGCTTTTTCAGGAAATAAGAATGCCACCATAGAAAGTGCACATCCCCGATGTAGACCGTCGATCAGTAAGGGAACCAGCATAGTCAGAATCCGTGTAACATGTGAGACCGGAGGGCAGAGATGAACGGTAGAAAAGACCGAGGCCAGGAGATCCCTTCAGGTAGTGGAGGATCCGAAACGCTGCATCAAGGTGAGAAGTCTGAGGAGCATGCATGAACTGACTGACCACACTCACAACAAAACTAATGTCGGAGCGAGTGTTGGTCAAGTAGATAAGTGTGCCAATAAGACGCTGATACCTGCCCGGCTCAGGGAGACGATCTCCTGACTCAGCGTGTAATCGGTGGTTTGGATCCATGGGTGTAGAAACAGGAGAGCACCCAAGAAGGCCAGTATCACTCAAGAGGTCGAGTGTATACTTGCACTGAGACAAAGAGATCCCCTGCTAAGATCTGACAACATCAATACCGAGAAAGTATTTCTGAGGCCCCAAATCTTTCACTTCAAACCCCTTCTGAAGATCCCTCTTGATCTGAAGTATCCCCGAGCTATCGTCACCGGTAAGAATGATATCATCCACATAGACAAGAATAATGACCATATGGTCATCCACAACAGTCCGAACAAAGCACGTGTGGTCGGTATGACATCTGGTGAACCCACTCTGAAGCACAACTGTACCGAACCGCTCAAACCACGCACGAGGAGATTGCTTCAGCCCACACAAGGACTTCTGCAAAAGGCAAACACTACCCAAATACTGCCCCTGAAGCTTGTAATCAGGGGGCGGATCCATATAAACTTCCTCAGCAAGATCGCCATTGAGGAAGGCATTCTTCACGTCCATCTGATGAAGAGGCCACCCGTAGCAGGCAGCAAGAGAGACAAGTAGATAGACAGTAGATAGCTTGGCCAGCCGGGGCAAAGGTCAAGCCGTAATCCCCAGGAGTCTGAGTGAAGCCCTTCGTGACAAGACGTGCCTTGTAGCGGTCAAGAGAACCGTCATCATTATACTTGACAGTGTAAACCCAACGGCAGCCAACAGTTTTCCGACCTGCCGGAAGAGGGACCAAATGCTAGGTGCCCGCCTTCTGTAGTGCGAACATCTCATCCTCCATGGCCGCCACCCACTCAGGGTGCTGGAGCGCCTCAGTCATCGAACTCGAAACTCTGATCTGATCGGTAGCAGTCAGGAAAGCTCGGTAACCCTGAGAAAGACGCTGGTAGGACACATAGCTTGCCACCGGATGGTCAGTAACACAAGAACGCTTACCCTTGCGAAGTGAAATGAGTAAGTCAGAGGAGGGAAGAACATCACCTGCTAGAGGATGTGGCACAAGGTCCTGTGAGCTGGGCGTAACCAGTGGATCCCGAAGAATGGGGTGGACATGTGAGGGCTCGCGTGGGCCACGAGTGTATGTCTGCAATGGAAGAGAGTCATGCAGCGGAGCAAGGGCAACCAAAGATGGTTGTGGTGGAGCAAAAGGAGCAACATGGATAGAGGAGGTACCATAAAAGGGGACATCCTCAAAGAATATAACATCCAGGGAGTGAAAAATCCTGCGAGAAGAGGGGTCAAAACACCGATGATCCTTGGAAGAGGAGGAATATCCCAAAAATAAGCACCAGATAGCTTTGTCATCAAGCTTTGTCCGAGACGGACGACGGTCCTGGACAAAGCACGCACACCCAAACACCCGAAGAGGGACGGGAAACAGAGGGCGGAGGGGAGATAGAAGACTAAGGGGCACCCGACCTGCTAAAGGCTGACAAGGCAGACAATTGACCTAGAATGTCCCCGTAAGAAGGGCGGCACTCCAAAACGACTTGGGGACGTGAGATCCACGAAGAAGAGACCGGGTCACATTCAAGAGATGACGATTCTCGCATTCCATCACATCGTTCTGTTCTGGTGTATAGGGACAGGAGAATTGATGAAGGGTTCCTTGGCTAGCAAGAAAAGCGATGAAAGAGGAAGAGGTATACTCCCCTCCGTTATCGGAGCGAAGGACCCGAATACTCGAGGAAAACTGAGTCTTAACCATATTAGTAAACTGGGTATATAAATCAAAGACATCAGATTTGGCACGCATAAGATAGACCCAACAACAACGAGTAAAATCATCTATAAAAGTAACAAAATACCAAAATTCCATCATGAGAAACAACCGGGGCAGGCCCCCAAACATCTGAATGAATAATATCAAACGGTGAAGAACTACGAGAAACAGAAACAAGATAGGAAGCGCGTGTATGTTTGCTAAGCTGACACACATCACACTGAAAAGAGTGCTCAAACGAGACACTCAGAAAAAGAGATGACACAATCTGAGGACTCGCATGCCCCAGTATGGCATGCCAAAGAGCGGGTGAAGTAGTATCAGCAACGATGGACGGGGGTGAGAGATAGGGCGAAGGAGGTGGTAGATTCAGTTGGTAAAGCCCGTCACGCTCACGGCCGTAACCAAAGTCCTTCTCGTGGTCAGGTCTTGAAAAACACAGCTAGAAGGAAAAAATGTCACCGAACAGTGCATCGAACGAGTCAATTGACTAACAGAAAGAAGATTTAAAGCAAGCTTGAGAACATGAAGAACTGAACCCAAGGAGAAGGAGGGAGACAAGGGAACTGTGCCCCAGTGAAGAATGGGGGTCACAGAGCCATCGGGAAGGCAAACTTGCCGATGGACGCTCGGAGACTCAAGAGAA
Organism: Platanthera zijinensis; assembly: GCA_039513925.1. Taxonomy (NCBI): domain Eukaryota; kingdom Viridiplantae; phylum Streptophyta; class Magnoliopsida; order Asparagales; family Orchidaceae; genus Platanthera; species Platanthera zijinensis. The sequence continues at coordinate 58,682,926 of CM077078.1, forward strand.
GAGAACAAGCGTGTTTCACCAGTCATGTGATCAGTGACCCCAGAGTCAATCACCCAGGGAGAGGAAGACCCCTCTTGAGTGACATGGAAGGCCGTCGGGGTACCTGACGCAGACGCTGAGGTTGACGAGAGCGACGAGGAGGCAGGCAACTGCTGAGCAGGAAGAGGCTGGTGCGAAGTCTAAAACGGGGACTGTATCTGGAGGTGAGACTGAAGCTGCTGCACTTGAGCCATAAGCTGGCTCCAGTCGACGGAAGGGGACCCAGACGGGGAACCGGAATCAGGCGGGTCCCCAAAGTCGGAAGAAGTAGCGGCGGCAACACGAGTGGTGGTGGACTGCTGGTGAAGGTGAGGAAAGAACAACCAACATCGGGCCTTCTCATGACCAATCCGTAGGCAGTGCTGACACTGAATAGAGGCAAATGGGCTGCCGCGGTCACTCCCGCGACCTTTAGAAGGAGTAGTAGGCCCCCCTCGCACAGAAGAAGTACGACCGGAAGCAAGAGCCATTTTGGTCTGGAAGAGGAACATAAGCTGGAACTGATGAAACAACGGTCAGGCGGGCACGGCGCTCATGCTCCTCCACTATGGAATAAGCATCCAATATATCAGGAAGTGGATTCATGCTGACAATCTGAACCCGAATCTGCTCAAACTCGGGCTGTAACCCCATCAGGGACTGGTAGGTCTCCCGCTTCTCCTGTCTCCGCTTGGCAACAAGCAGATCCTCTGGATGTGGAAAAGCACTAAGTGGCTCGAGGTCAGAAAGCTTCTGGAATCGCCCAGATACGACAAATGCAAATGGAATTAGAAGCATACTAAAATGGTGTGAATGAACACATGCACACAATTAGATGAACATGATTCTCGCCACCTAAACAAAAACCTTATGATGATGCAAATGATTCAGTCATAAAAATGTCTAAAGACAATTAATTAAATAACAAAAAAATGCAATTTTGCACCAAACAATCACAGTAGATTATAATTATCTATAATTAGGCTAACAAGCAATGATCACAGGCAACTGAAAGAGCTAAAACATTGAACATCAAGCGAATAAGAAATACATGCCAAGGAAATCAACAAGTAATCAAAACAAAATTTCACTAGTAATGGAATGTGCATCCGTACAATGTAAATGAATTTGACACTAAAATTGAACGAAAATCACCGAGCTATGTTCGACCAATGTGATGATAAGTGGTGGCTGCATGTGGGTGCTCATGGCTGAGTTGGAGCGGTGGGAAGACTGGAAAATAGGGTAATAGAAGAGAAATGATTGTTGGTAGGGATTTGGGATCTTGAAAGAGTGGGAGGAGGGATGGTACAACTGTTCAAATTCAGAGAAATTGGCAAAGACAATCATGGATATTTTTTTCAACAACGGTACGGTGGTAATCTTTAGTGAGCCTGAATTACCATGAATTTGTGTGTATGTGTGTGTGGTGGGGGGGGGGGGGGGGGATACACTCAATTGAGGCACTTGAATACTGGATGAAGAGACCAAAGGAATCCCTCATAATGGCAGAAGGACAAAGCACTACTGACAAGATCCTAAAAACAAGATAATAGAGGATTTGATCACCACAGAAGCCAAAGCCACCCTAGAGCTTCATTTGCCGGAGTGGGTAACTGGTGGGGCTTCCATGAGGCAGCCCCTACAACTGCCTAACAGACGTGAAGTGCCGAAGGACCTGTTTGTGGTCGAAGAGTGTGTGGGCAAAAAGGCATAGTGGAGGTAGAGGGCAACTGAAGAAGCTAGGTACCCCATCAGGCCTCCTTAAGGAGCTGCAAGCCGCGGTGGGTCTCGAGGAGTCCTCTTGGAGAAGCTGCGAGCGATGGTGAGCCTCGGTGGAGAAATTGCGAGTCTCGAGGAGAGTGTCAGGAGTGGTGGTAGAGCCCAGCAAGGAGCAGAACTTTGCCAACCCGCGGCTTCCTTCTGCCGACTTCAGAGAAGAACTTCGCCAGCCCGAAGCTTCCCTTCTTCGACTCCAGGGAAGAACTTTGCCACCTGCGCATCTCCATGCCTCTCCGCTTCCTTCTGCAGATCGTGCTTCCTCCCCGTCAAGAGCCAACATGTCATCCATCGATGCATCCCTGCAACAATTCCATCTTCCGATCTCACTGCTTTGCCTTGAGCCCTAGCCACCTCAACACGTCTCTTCCTTTTAATCTTTATCGAGTCATTGCGTCTGATGCCTCCTTGTGCCCCGGGCCGCACGTTCCCTCCCATTAAACCCTCTTCCTCAAGCCTCCTAAACCGCAGCACGCCCTTCTCACGATTTTGGGCTATCTTAATTTCTTGCTTATCTTAATTAATTCTTAATTTGAATTAGTTAAGTAACCAATTAATTATGATGACCAACGATTAGTTTTTAGCCCAATTGATTGTCTGGCTGGACCGTCAGATAGCCAAGCTCAACCATAGGCTCGTCGCTGGCCCCGACCAGACTAACAGGGCCCCGCCACTCCTCTTGCAGTCACAACCTTTGCTGGTCGCTGATGTGACACTTCTCTCCATGGTGGTTGTCATTCCACCGCTTCTGCCGACCACGACCTTTTTGGTTCCCTCGGCCACCTCGCCGCCTCTTCCGTCGGCCCCTGCTCGGCCGGTCATATCTCCGCATCTTTTTTTGATCCCTGCGTTGCTGGTACCTCCGACTATCTCACCGCCTCCTCTCCGACCTCTTGCTTCGTCGGCCCCCACTCCGCCTGTTCCCCCGACCATCTCGCCACCGCCCCAACCGGCTCTTGCTTCGTTAACCTCTGCCTCGTCGCTTCCTCCGACCTTCTTACTGCTACTGCTCACCACTGCTCCGCCGGACCCCTTCCTCCCTCCGGTCGTTGTCCCTTTGATCGTCGTGATGCTGTCCCCCGCTGCTATCTCGCCAGACCCGGTCCTTCCTCCGCCAACAATTTCATCAGCACTGTCGCTGCTCGCGGCCACCCCTGACAACCGCAACCCGATACCTAGAGTTGTTTTGGCTCAAATCAAGGAGCCAGATGATCCGACCGCCACGTAGAGTTCAAGCTTGAAGTCAAGCTCGATTTCGAGGATGGATGAGATGTTACTGATCTTACGTCGGTGGTTATCTAGTATTAGGGTCTTTTTTATATTGAAGTCGTAGTGCATCGAGTCAAATGTGCTAGGTGTTTCAATATTGTGTAAGTCGAGTCAAATGTGCTAGTGTTTTAGGTGTTTTAAATATTTTATGGTTATCTTTTATTTATTTACAATGTTGTCATTGAGGTCCTATAAATAGACTCTTATAGTGATGTAAGAATGAATGAATGAAGGAAATAGTTTCTCTCTCTCTAATTCCTCTCCTCTCTCAAGCCCTCATCTCCGTCTAGGCTATGTTGTCAAAGGCGCAAGGCGCACTGAGCCGCAAAGTGTCCCTGGAGCCTAGGCGCAAGCCACAGGCGCGCGCCTGAGGCACGTAAGGCGCAAAATGGGGGGGGGGGGGAAATTGAGCGAATTGGGCGTCCAATTCGCTGAAAATTGAGCGAATTGGGCGCCCAATTCCAGCGAATTGGGCGCCCAATTCCAGCGAATTGGGCGCCCAATTCCAGCGAATTGGGCGCCCAATTCCAGCGAATTGGGCGCCCAATTCCAGCGAATTGGGCGCCCAATTCCAGCGAATTGGGCGCCCAATTCCAGCGAATTGGGCGCCCAATTCCAGCGAATTGGGCGCCCAATTCCAGCGAATTGGGCGCCCAATTCCAGCGAATTGGGCGCCCAATTCCAGCGAATTGGGCGCCCAATTCCAGCGAATTGGGCGCCCATTTCCAGCGAATTGGGCGCCCATTTCCAGCGAATTGGGCGCCCGTTTCCAGCGAATTGGGCGCCCGTTTCCAGCGAATTGGGCGCCCGTTTCCAGCGAATTGGGCGCCCATTTCCAGCGAATTGGGCGCCCATTTCCAGCGAATTGGGCGCCCATTTCCAGCGAATTGGGCGCCCATTTCCAGCGAATTGGGCGCCCATTTCCAGCGAATTGGGCGCCCAAGTGTGCCTAGGGGTGCCTCGGGTGCGTCTGAGATCATGTTTTTGCCCATCTAATTTTTTTTTAAAAAAAAACACCTTGAAAAACCCAGGCGCGCCTTTGGTGCGCCTGAGAGCCTGTAAGGCGCGCGCCTGGGGCACATCGCCCCCCTCAGCCATGCTGAGGCGCGGCGGGCTGCGCCCGGCGCCCGCGCCTCAGGCTCGTCTACGCGCGTGCCTTGACAACATAGCGTCTAGGGTTTCTTCTCTTCTTCCCCAAGCTCTTATCTCCTTCCTCCACCCTCTCTTAGGGTTTCATCTTCTCTCCTCTACCCCCATTTTTAGGGCTTGCCCTTGTATCTCCTATCCCGCTGCCATTCGACAAACCAACCAAAAGAAGCATAGCATAATGTTTCTAGTTTTCTTCAGTTTTGGTGGTGCTCCTTATGTAGATTGTGAAGCTTAAAATGGTGAAAATGTTTCATACAATTTTTGTTTCTAATTCAACAATTATACATTTTATATGGCTATGGGTAAATCTACTCTTTATCAGGTTGTTCGCACAAAATATTTCAAGATGCCTCCGTTGACTGTTAAAGAGGCTATGCAGCAATTAGAGAATGTGAATCACGACTTTTATGGCTTCCGAAATGATGAAACAGGTAACATGAACTGCATTCTCCAATCCAGCTTCCGCCCGTCCGAATCCGTCTCGAAAAGAAGCACCCAGCTCACAATTCCATGGAATTACATCCATACCATTGTCACGTACTTGACGCTTATTACATGCCCGAACCTCACTCCATGCGTCCCATGTCATTGACCGCTTCTTCGCAATAGCCGAGTCGGCCTTTCCTATCGCTCTTGCAGCGAAAATACACATGCAAGATACGGCAGAGAGGTTGAGTGCAAGGCTTCTAAACATCGCGTGGGTTTGGGGGCATAAAAGCCTAGTCCCGTGACACCATCCCGACGGATTCATATTTCGGACGCTGGGAATCGGACCGCCGAGAATTATCGGATAAGTAGGTATTACTTATTTTAGATCCTGGCTTCTGACGTTTGTATATTGTTGAACTTCTCTATTAGGCGAGATCAATATCTTATACAAGAGAAAGGATGGCGGCTATGGATTGATAATCCCAATAGAAGACAGCGAGGAGCAGAGGGTTGGAAGGTTGGATTCAAAAGAGTCCTGGGCAGCGGAGCAGGTAATAGAACGAACAACTCAGCTCTAATAGGAGCTGAGTTCCCCCAGCTGCACTTCTTCCTCTAGTACTGCTTTTAACATCTGTTTAAATGGTTAGAGCTGTTGTATGGAACATCATCATGTTTGATTCTCTTTCTTCCCTCTACATAATTTTATTTATGTATGAGTTGTTTATTATTTGATGTACTAAATTACTAATGTATATTTTTGATTAATATATGAGGTAATTACAAGTACAGACATTGAATTAGAAAGTAAAAATAAATTTATTAAAATAATAATAAAATATTTGTATAGATTTATTATTGTTAACTTTTAATAAAATAATATTAAATTATGAAGATATTATAGAAAAATAACTGTTAATTTAATATTTTTATTTATCAAAGTTAGCATGAAAATGTTTCCTGTTTTTATATTATGGCAAATGCATTCATTACCACAACATTAAAAATTATTATATGTATTATAAGATCTGTAACATTACATTATGTATATTATTTATTTCAAATATCTTCAACAATAACTCGTAGCAAGCCTTAAAACTGGGTTATGCTTGCCCACCTTTGATTCCCACAGCTAGTGCATAAAACAGATTAAAGGAGATGGGATAGTGGTAGCGGTCGTAGTTGGAAATTGGTTGTTTTAGAACAGAGAACCCAATGTAACTATTTGGCAAAATTTTATAGCTTTTGTGATCTACATACATTGCCACTCTTAGGGTATGTTTGGCGCACTGTTGGGGCTTCGACACGATTGCAGCGAATGTCACCGTTGGGAGTGCCCCATGTTTGTTTTGTCACGTTCTCCCGCCATTCCCAGCTGCCACCCTCTACGAACGGCTAAACACCGCCGTTCGCTGCTACTCCCCCCTACCAGCTTGATATCACGGCAGCGTTTGTTTACCCTTCCCAGCTACCAGTGTCCCAAATAGAGTCCTTAAATAAATAGTAGTTGTGTTATAAATTGTGACAAGATGAGAATATAAATTAAATGAAAAAATATTTTGCTAACTTTTCATTGCTATCATTCAACGAGTTTTACAAATTGCAAGCTATTATACATGTGAGCTTCATGCAGTTGTTGGGTAATGTAGTTATGCAAGATAGGAGCAAAAGTACATTGCACAATGATCCGAAGTATGATTCATTTCTGCTTTCACACTTCAAATATGTGCTTTATTATATTGCGGAATGAGGAGTGCACTTGATTGAATATTTCATTTTTGATCTAGATAATTTTCACACGCAAAATCTGTCAAATGATACTGTGTTTCACAATACGGTTTTAAAAAAACACATGGTAGTGGAAAGAATCTCAATAAGGTTCCGTTCATTTGGCAGGAAAGGAGATGCAAAAATTGAAATTTGCCAATTTCAATTCCGTTGTTTGGCTGAATGCATCAATTCTATCACTAGAATTCAAATTAATAATTCTGTTATTCGGCTGTATGTTGGAATTCAGTTGATAGAATTAGTGTCAAGAAATAGGTGACCTCAAATATGATGTGATACCAACATTATAAATCAAATTTAAACCCATCCAAACATGCCTAAATCAAATGTGAAGATGGTAACAGGGAAAATAGTAATAACAGAAGACAGCCTCTTCTTCTATTTTTTTCCACCTATTTTAAAGGATAAAACAAAAGAAACTATTTTTTCTACCACACCAGCAACTCCTCAGTAGATAAAGAGAGAGAAAGGGACGGATTATGAGATTAGTAGAAGAAAACCTACCGGAATTAAACCCATTCTTCCAATTTTCAACATCTAATACTTCATAAATTTCAAAAACTCTTCATCCCACTAAATAAATTAGAATGCAAAAGCATATGAACTTCTAAGCAAGGCTAAAATCTAGAATGTAATATGAGATCAGATTAACAGGAAGAGAGAGATGCTGTCGGGGGAGTAGATGTCATCTGGGGAGAGATACCGTCGGGGAGAAGCTGTCGTCGACGACATCGCGAATGTGTAGAGGTCTTCTTCCTTCACAGGAGAATAACAGTCGGTCTGAATCACGAAGGAAGACCTCACGAGGTCGGAATTGTGTGTGGGCGGGTGGGGTGGTGAGTGGGGGGGGGGGGGGGGGGGGGGCTTCCTCTATAATCAAATCCTATGAGAATTGAGATTGATGGGGTTGGACTACATTTATAGATGAACCAGGCTGCAAATAGCGAGTTCACCCACTATGCCCACTCAAAACGCGGGAGTTATGCCCGTAACCACCACGCCCATGATCCACACACCAAATCACGCGCGATAACCATCGCACGCGGGATCCCACGCGCCGCCCCTCGGCCGCGGACGGCCTCGCAAGGACCGGACACCCCCAGCGCCAAGGCCGCATCCCGCGGCCTTCGCCACAGACGGCCTCCCAAGGGTCAGCCTCCCTCGACACCAAGGCCGCGACCGGAGGCCTTGGCCGCGGCAGGCTTCCCAAGGGTTGCCCTCTCTCGGCACCAAGGTCGCGACTGGCGGCTATCCTCGCGAGGGCCGGCCACCCCCGACACCAAGGCCGCACCACGCGGTCTTGGCCGCGGTCGGCCTTGCGAGGGTCGGCCGCCCCCAACGCCAAGGCCGCAAACATAAACAGTTTTGAAAGTCTAAAATAAAAGATTAACTTAAACTTTCATACCTGTCACCACATCGGGCTGGCGGATCGCTTCCTATTGCCCAAGGTTATAAGCCCTTGGCTGCACATGTTGGAAACGAGAAGCGCTAGACTCCGCCATCTTTCCCTTCTCCGCAACGCTGGGCCCAAAGCGCACCGACTGCTCTTGCCTTGGCTCCTGCTCAGCGCCACCTTCAGTACAAAAATGAGCTATGTGGTCTGGCTTGCCACACTTAAAGCACGATGGTGGTCCCTTGAAGCGAGACCCTCCAGATGTCATGTTGCTTTTTTCACCTGACTTGAAAGGATAAGACTTTTTCTTCCACCTGTTCCCTTCAGACTTCCCTTGCGATTGAGAAAGCTTCTCTTCTCCTTGCTTGGCTGCAAACCCCTTACGACGTTGGGTTCGCTCCATATCGCTTTCCAACGTTCTGGAAGCCTCAATCAACTCATTGAAACCAGTATTCTTCAAAGATATGAGGGGTTGTATCAGATTCTCCCTCAGCCCATGATAGAAGTGGTTGTCCCTCTCCTCATCGTCGGCCATGGTCGTCCCAGCATAACGACCCAAACGAGTGAACTCCTGAACATACTCGTCCATCGTCTTGTCCCGCTGCACCAAGTGCAGAAATTGCCTCTGCAGGGCCAGCCTTGTCGACGCAGGAATGTACTTCAAGAAAGCATTCCCGAACTCTTTAATGGACGGGGTGCGTCCAGAAAACCGGCGACCGCTATGGCTCACCCACCATAACTTAGCGTCTCCTTCCAACATGAAGGTCGCAAACTCAAATTTCTTTTCCTCTGGCGTCTTTGCCGCCCTCAGAAGTTCTTGAATCCTTGCCCACCAATCCTCCGCATCGGTCGGCGTGCCGACTCCCTTAAACGTTGGAGGATGGAAGCTTAAGAAATACTTCATTTGTCGGTCTCCGTGCCCAACAACCACTCTCTCAGCCAAAGGCTCTGCTTGCCTGGCTCCTCCACTCGGCATGGTTGTTGCTGTATCCGGGGTAGCAGGAGTTGCTACCTGAGCAACAGGGGTCACATCTTGCGCTGCCGCTGCAGCTTGGGCCGCTACCATTGCTTCTGAAAGCATGAGACAGAAATCGGTCGGGGTTACCCCCATGCCCAACGGACCTGGAGCAGTAGCACTGCTCGCCGAAGGCTCTTCTTGTGGCCTCGACGTCCCCGCCTCGTTGCTTGCATCCTTAACAAAAGCAAGGTAAACACGAATCAATCTCTATTCGCAAGAATCATACACAAGGACACTCATGGTCCCGCAATACTCCTATGTGGATAACTTCTCTACGCGGTCTGATTATGACATTCGACCACAAATCTTTTCCTTGGACACTAACCTCCCCTGATACCAAATTATAACACCTCCCCTGTAATGACTGTATAATATGGGTCCGATCGGGGCCCCACAACATACAGACGCCATAGTTTAAGCATTAAAAGATGATATAAACAACCAAACACAAAACTCAGACTAACACAGCGAAAATAGAAAACAAGGATAGAAGTTATCCATATAAATATGAGTATCAACACAGCCTTAAGGCCTTACAACAATTAAGAGTCCAAAACTCAAATAATAACAACAAACGTCAACGTGCATAAGCACTCCTAAACTACCTCGGCATACAAGCCGGAAACATAGTGCATCAAACATAAAATTCCACAAAACAGAGCTATTACACAACTTGAAACACTTCATGAGGCTTAGGCCTTTTTGGCCGGCGAGCTAGCTCCTGCTTGCGATCCTTGTCCTGTAAAAATTGGTTGTAATGTGGGTCAGAAAAGGCTGACCTCAACTGTGTAACTAACACATCTCCTCCCGGCCGTCCCTAGCGGAACCCAGGGTACACCACCACCCTGCAAGTCAGCACTTCGTATGCAATTTACATAACATGTAAAGCTATAAAATAGATTTGGATGTCTCATTCAACAAACATATTTCTAAGTTGAGCATAAAGAAAAAAGGGCCTACAATGCAGTATGTATGCAATCCTAGGTTTCACCCAATGCACCCTACAACGTATGAATCTAACACATCATCACACAATCATCAATCAAATACTTTCAATTTCCCCTTTGGCATTTGAGCCGCAAACCCATAGGTACTTCCAATTTCCCCAAACGACATACAAGCCACTACGCGGAATTCTTGCCAAGGCCCCACCCGCTCGTGGGTCTCAAAAGCCGGGCTTGCCTGTAGACTCTGACTTCTCTCGTCAGGATTCCGTCTCAAACAAACAAACCGATACTAAGAACCCTCGCAGGACCCCACCCGCTCGTGGGCTTCATTGCCCAGGCTTGTCCAATGCTTGACATTCTCGTCAGTTTCATAGAAGGGGACTTGTCTTGCCGGGACATTCTCCCCACATGACTTGCACGTCACGGGATAACCAGCCGACCACGGAGACAAAGTCACGCCTTAGCACAGCACAGACAACATCTTGCCGCAACGGATTTCTACCAAAATCCTTAAGTTCGCTATGCAACATCACCGAGTCGGACTAACTGTTGAAACTGAAAATCGGTTTCTTGTGGAGTTCACCCTTGGGGAAGGGGTGGTCGCGCACCTACTTCGCTCCTGCAAGAAAAAAAAACAAGGAAAAAAAGAGCAAAGGATTAGACCAAGGGCCCGACACGAAGGTCCCACCACACACCCAGGAGATCACTGAGCGCTTCCCCTCCTTAGCCAAATGTCAGGCTAAGGTACCTCAGAAGGAGTTAGAGGAACTGGGAGACAAGTAAGCATGCCCTCTGAGGTACCCCTTGAGTCCTATTTATAGATTTCTGAAAACGGCCTGCAAATAACTAACCTCTGCCGACCTAAAATTACTGAAAGCCCCTTGGGCTGGCCTGCCAACAGCCAAACTCCGTTGTTCTGAATAGCTATGTGCAGCCCACCCGGGTCTGCTAACAGCGAGACTCCGCTGTTCAAACCGGCTATGGGCAGGCCAACGGGGGCAAAATGGTAAAAACACCTCACGGACTACTGGGCGAGTAGCCCTCAACAATCTCTGCTCGGCAAGGGTGGCGAGTGCTCGATGAGGTTGGCACTCTCCGCTTCCGCTCGGCCTTTGGTGAGTACGGCCCGCCTGGCCCTACCTGTCCTCTACTTGCTGAATGCGGGGGGGGGGGGGGGGGACAAAAGAACAAAGGGCATTGAGTGGAGAAGCATCACTCAACGCCAAGGCCAGGAGGGCGCTGAGGGCGTTGAGTGGAGAGGCATCACTCAACGCCAAGGCACGGTCTCGGCCTGCCCTGACCGCATGTCACGAGTTCGCTGAAAGGTCAGAACTCGACGAACAGGGCTTGGCGAGTACAAGCTCGCCCCTCAAAAACATCCCACCCCGCATGGGCGAGTCGGAGCTACTGTCGAGCTCTTTAGGGCGAGTGCAAGCCGGACGATGAGCAAACTTGACCTACTCGATGCCGTGGCTAAAGGCATTGAATGAGCTCGCCTCACTCGACGCCAAGGCAGAAGGCGTTGAGCGAGATCGCCTCACTCGATGTTATGGGCCTGGCTCGCCTGGGTCTTGGCCTGGACTTGTCCAGTCTGGCTCTTGCCGACCCCACTTGCCAGATACGGGGTTGTACACAGTCCCCGCTCTTTGCTAGATTGGCACAAACTCTGAAAGAAACATCCAACCCCACAGGATTGGGCGAGTGGAAGATTCCGAGGGAATCTCCCGGTGGGGCCCACCGGCGGATATATATACATGCACCTGCATCCTTGGCTGACCTTTTCCATTCCCTCTACCGTAACCTTGCTAAGATGCCGCTCCCCAAAGAGGTCCTGGAGCGAGTGGCGCGATCCAGGGCGGAGATTGCGGCTCGGGTCGCGGGCCTGACTTACCTCAGCGCCCCGCCTCTCAACTTGGCTGAGTTTAGCTCGGCAAAAAAGGCAAAGCCCCTTTCGAAAGATGTTGAGCCCATCTATAACGAGTTCAAGACGGCCCTGGATAATGGGGCTGGTTCCTCCACCCAGCCGACGCTGCCTCCCCAAGACAAGGATGCCATCGTTCCTCCCGCTGACCAGACCAGCCGGGGGCATAGTGGGGAGAAGTCCGCATCGTGGCTAAGAGACCCCTTAACAGTCCACCAGATCAGGCGTCAGACGCGCGTTTGCGGGCCTCATTCCCCAGCTTCGGCACCACAGGGCTGGGCTTCCAAAGGCCGAAGTCGCCGACTCGCTTTCCTTCTCAGCAGCATATTGCCTTCGTATCCGGGGGGGGGGAAGGAACTGAGATCATCCCCACCCCGGCTTTGCTCGCCTTTCTCCAGAGGCTCCCCGCCATGGCTGCGGCAAGGTTCTGGGTAGTCCCCCTCCTCACACCGACCTAGAGGAGCGGGGTGTGCTCGGTAGGCTCTTAACTTTTCCAAATTTTGTTCTATCCTGGGGATGCTCGCCCCTATTTCTCACCCCCATATTTGTTCGTGCAGATCTCACCGTGGACTCTGAGGCCGATGAGTCCGCGGGCCAGATTCTATACTCGCCCCTCCCTTCACCGCGCACTTTGGATGCCTTCCTGGATCCCGAGCTGGAGGGTCCCAAACGGTCAAGGCGAGAGCACCTAGTTATCAAGAAGTTTGTGCGCGAGTTCCACGAGGTGCGAAGGGACACCTCAGGCTGCAGCGGGAATGCGCCCGGTTGGCGGTCATGGCGGGAGTCAGCCCAGCATTGGAGGAGGCGTCTTCTTCCTTGCTTCTTGACGAGATCGATGAGAGCTTGCAATCAGTCCACCAGTACCTGGGGCGACTCCGCGAGCTCCACGCGCGGCGTCCTGCGGCGACAGGGTCGCGAGACCGAGGTAGCTAGAAATGGCCCCCCTGATGGGCCTACCGGTACTCGCCCCTGCTCTCCCTGGTCCCCGCGCGCTGTGGGACTTTTCATTTTCTTTCTTGGACATTATTTGAATCTTATCTGTAATAATTTGTGACAATCTTCCATTATTGTTTATATGTTCGAGCGATAACCGTTGATGTCTCGTTAGTCTCGCCTCGCCATAGTGAGGGGCCGGCCCTCGACAGTCGATGAGATAGAACCAGCGAGTAGGCGAGCTGGGGTAGTCCCGAATTCCTCCATCTATAAATAGGCCTCCCCACCAACCCCTGTCACGCCTTTATTACCTCCGTACTTTTTCTCTGCCCCCACTCTTTGTCGTTCGCATCCCCTTTCTCGGCAGACATGGGAAAAGGGAACCCCGATTCTGACGGGAGGGACAAATGTGCTCGGCATTTTGCCGAGCACTGCTTCTTTGAGGGGACACCACGGCGGAGGAATTCGCCGAGTGCGTGTCCAAATTCGTTCCCACAGGCTTTACTGCTCACCTGCCAACCGAGGGCGAGGCTATAGACTCCTTCTATCCCGACGAGCTCGCCTTCCCCGTCTCGCACTTTGAGATGAGGTTGCGCCTTCCCCTCTGGCCGGATATCTGCTAGATGCTCAAGAATTACGGCGCGATACCCGCGCAACTGAACCCAAACGCGATTTCCATGATGGTCGCGTTCGTCTGCTATCTCCGCCACGAGCGGATAGAGTTCAACTTGCCGGTCTTCAGCAAATTGTTCTCTTATAAGGCAACCACCGACGAGGTCACCTTCTTCGGCGGAACCCTCATCAAGGTACGCGAGGTCGCGAGTAAGCACCACAACTGGATGACCAAGATCGTCTTCATCAAGGGCGATCTCGGCAACATCCCCTTCTCGCCTCAGCAGAATGCCGAGGAGGTATACCGCCCCCCGTCGGTGTCTGGGAACGATGCCAACCTCCACAAATTTTTCCTGCATAAAGACTTCGATGTCGCCTACTGTGAGAACCCGCCCACCCATATCGCATCTCAAAACCCAGGTTTCGAGATGAAGGGTGGCGGGGTACATAAACACTGAGGACCAAGAGCTGCGAGCGATGTGGGACTAATCCCAACCACAGGACCGCGGGGATATTCCGCCACAGGGGTCAACACCCAGACCAGGAACGCGATGGGGAAAGTCACGGGGTCGGTCCCACACACACGTGTTCTGCTGGCAAATTACTCCAACACCTACCTCCACTGCGACCTCGACCTACTGTTGCCTGTCCTCCCTGGCGAAGGTACACACAAGCTCCCTCTCGCTTTTACTGGGCTCGGCAAGCACGATTTGAAATAATCCAACTGTCTTTTTTCACAGGGGAGAGGCTTATCCCCGAGAATCCGCCCTTTTGGACTCGGGGCTTCACTCAGATCCGCTCCAGCTCACGCGGGCTGCTGCACTGGCCTGCCGAGACGAAGCGGCGACGTCCCTATCTTACTCCAGCAAGAAGCGACTGGTCCTCAGGGAGCCGGACTCGTCTCGTCGGGCTCCAGACCGCAAGAAGAAGAGGGTCAAGGTCGTCTCCCTTGGGGAGAGATGGTCCCCTAAGTATATGGAGCTGCCCGAGACTCCCTCAGATGCCTCGCCGGAGAGCCCACTGAAGGAGACAATGGGAAGGGATCGCCGGGGGAGCGAGCCCACTCCTTCCAAGGAGGCTGAAGGGACGATGCCCAGCGAGCCGGGCCTGCCCAAAGAACATCCCTTATTCGGCATGGGAGAGAAATGCAAAGAATCGGCCTGCGAGCTGATGATAAAGTGGGACGAGTCGGCTCACCGGGTCTCCATCTCTGTCTGTCACCCCTCTTGGAGTGCTCGCCAACCTCCTGCCGGCCATGCCTTCGCACTCGGCTTGGGCCTCTACGGTCGAGACAGTGCCGCAGCCTTCAGGACCATGACCCCCGCCAGCTGGGTCATGAGGGTCTGCGGGCCCACTTGCGGGCCTTCGAGCTCCACCACATGATGGTGGGCCGCGACTTCAGCCTCGACCAGCTGCTGCTGAAGGCCGAGCAGGAGCGCGACCTTGCGAAGGAAAAGGCTGCCGACGCAGAAAAACGCTGCGGGATGGCCGAGGGCCTACTCGTGAAAGCCACTGGCAGGTTGGTAAGTGCTGACTACCCCTTTCCTCTCTTACTTAGATCATTTTCTGGAATTAGTGCTGAGTTGATGATCCAAGAGATGCTGAGGTCGCTCGCGAGCTGCAGGTCCGCGCCTACGGGTTGGAGGAGGAGATCGCCCAACTACAGGCCCGCCTTGCCGAGTAAGAGGCTCGCTACGGCGAGCGGGAGACGCGTGCTACTGAGCAAGAGGCCCGCGCTTCTGAGCTGGAGGTCGAAGTGGGGCGGCTGAAAGTGCAGAACCGGGAGCTTCACAGCGAGTCCCTCCGGTAGGCGGAGCTTCTACTCCCAGAGGGTTGCGGCATGGCCCACTACCCCTATCAGAGGCCGCGGCTCTCTGGCACGAAGGAGGTCGAAGAGCGACTGCGAATCAACTCCATCGAGTTCGTCGAGTGCCTTCTTTATGCCATGAGGGGTACGAGGATACTGGCGGGCGGCTGCGAGGAGGTCGCGGTTCATGACCTCATGTCGGGTCTATACCTGTCGAGCCCGCCCGTCGAGAAGGAGGATAGCTTCGCCTCGCTGTTCGGGGACATGGACAAGGGTGAGAGCCTAACATCAGGATCTGCTTGGGATCTGGGGCAGACTCCTCCGAGTGACATCCAGCCCTGCCAGCTAGGTGAGAGCCTGACAGCGGGATCTGCTCGGGGTCTGGGGCAGACTCCTCCGAGTGACATCCAACCCTGCTAGCTAGGTGAGAGCCTGACAGCGGGATCTGCTCGGGGTCTGGGGCAGACTCCTCCGAGTGATATCCAGCCCTGCCAGCTTGATGGGAGCCTAACAGCGGGATCTGCTCGGGGTCTGGGGCAGACTCCTCCGAGTGACATCCAGCCCTATCAGCTAGGTGAGAGCCTGACAGCGGGATCTGCTCGGAGTCTGGGGCGGATTCACTCTTCCATTTGCACAAAACATGTCATGAGCATAAGCATCTAGAGAAATTTTATTCCACAAAATAGAACTTACATGACTCCAGGGTAAAAGCGTTTCAGGTCATCACCACTCCAGGTGAGACCTAGGGTCTCGCCTTCCACATTCTGAAGGCAATACTCTCCTGACTTCAAGACCTCCTGCACTGTGTATGGTCCTTCCCAATTGGGGTTGATTTTCCCCACTGAGGCTGACCTCCTGCGGCATCCACCTTTCTTAAGACCAAGTCCCCTTCCACAAATTATTTGACTCTGACGTGCTTGTCAAAGTACTTGGCCATTCTTCTCTTTACTTCCTCTTGCCTGATGGCAGAGAGGTCTCGCAGCTCTTCAACCATGTCAAGGGAGAGCCGTAGCTCCACTTCATTCTCAGTTCTCCATTCCTACCTACCTTCTACTTCCTCGACCACCCGAGGCGTTCGGATCTCGAACTCTATTGGAAGCACCACCTCGCACCCATGAGAAAGTTTGAAAGGGGTCTCCCCTGTGGCCGTGTTGGGTGTGGTTCTGAGGGCCCAGTGGACCGAGGGGAGCTGTTCCACCCAACTACCTTCCAGGTTCTCTACTTTATTTTTGAGGAGGTTGACAATGATCTTGTTCGCCGCCTCCACCTGCCCGTTGCTCCTTGGGTGATGGACCGAGGAGAACTTGAGATCAATCCGGAGCTGCCCACAAAAGCTGATGAACTCGGCGCTAGCAAACTAAGGTCTATTGTCTGTAACGATGGCCTGGGGCAACCCATATCAGCAGATGATCTCTCCCCAAACAAAGTTCCTAATGACTTGGGAGGTCACCTTGGCCAAAGCCTTGACTTTCATCCACTTGGAAAAATAGTCGATCATTACTAGGAAGAATCTTCTTTGGTCGCTGGCCTGGGGAAAGGGTCCGACCAAATCCATTCCCCAGATTGCAAATGGACAGAGGGCTGTGATACTCCTGAGGCGCTGGGCCGGTTGCAGTTGGAGGGGGGCGAATAGTTGGCACTTATGACACTCCTTTGCGAACTTTGCCGTGTCGTGGCTCAGGGTCGGCCAAAAGTACCATTGCCTGACGATTCTCCCTTCCAGCGTCCGACTCCCGGAGTGGCTTCCACACTCCCCGGAGTGGACCTCCTCCAAGATACTCGGGACCTCCCCCTCCGCCACACAACGTGCCAACATCCCCGAGAGGGTCTTTTGGTACAGCTGCCCATCGCGCATGAGATAGTATGCTGATTTTTGCTTGAGCTTCTTCCTGTCCATCCCCTCAGGATACTCTCCTGTGGACAAGAAAGTTGTGAATGGGTCTATCCACGAGGGGTGCTGCTCCACCTCCATCAACTCTCCCTCCTCAATGGAGGGGTGGAACAAGTCGGTGATGGTACCCCCCACCCGGGGACCATGCTTTGCCAGTTGATCTACCTGCTTGTTTTCCTACCCGGGCACGTGCCGGATGGAGAAAGTCTGGAACGTGTCGATGACACCCTTCACCTTCACTAAGTACAGCTGCAGAGTTGGCTCCCTTGCCTCGAACTCTCCGTTAATCTGGGAGGCCACCACCATGGAGTCAGTGAGGACCTCCACGTCGCACACCGCCAGCTCCCTGGCCAAGCGAAGGCCTACAATCACAGCCTCATACTCGGCCTGATTGTTGGTAATGGGAAAATGCACCACTACTGTTTGCTCAATCTTCATCCCATGTGGACTCTCCAAGATCACCCCCACTCCTAGGGAATGTCTTCCTGACGCGCCGTCCACCATCACCTTCTAGGGGACTAGGTGGGGGAGTTCCGCCTCTGCCACTTCCACCACATAATCTGCCAGGAAGTCGGCCATTGCTTGTGCCTTGATCGAAAGGCGAGGGACAAAGGAAATGTCGAATTCTCTTAACTCTACCAACCATTTGGCCAACCGGCCTGAGTGCTCCACCTCCTCGAAGATGTTGCGGAGGGGGTGGTTAGTCACCACTCAGATCGAGTGTGCTTGGAAGTAGGGCCGGAGCCTCCGAGCTGAAAGGATGAGAGCAAAGTCCAGCTTCTCCAGGATAGGATACCGAAGCTCTGCCTTCCTCAAGACCCGACTCACATAGTAAATCATGAGTTATTTCTTCCCCTCTTCCCGAACCAAAACGGAGCTCAGGGCCTCCGTTCCGACCCCTAGATACAAGAACAAGTCCTCTGTTGGGTATTGTATCCACAATGTACCTGATTTGAAGAAGCCCCTGAGCAAGCCAAGGTAAATAGACAGTGTGTTTGATGAAATCTTTTAAGTTGTGCTTGCAGTTATTCCACGCTAAGTACACACCAATGTCAGGGTGCAGTGGGTCAATATACACGGGTCTGCATGACGTAATCCCTCGTTGAGCAGATCAGTGTGTTGGCCTACGTGTACTCTCTCTATTGGGGTGTACTTAATTTCAAGTACAGGGCTATGATAAAGCAAGAGCAGACAAGGAGCAAGGATGGGCCAAAGACTAGCTCACGGGTTGAAAGACGAGAATTGTCTAAGTGTAAATCGTCGAGAATCACTAGTGATTCTCGATTCGTCGAGAATCACTAGTGATTCGAGAGTCGTCGATCACTAGATGATTCTCGCCAGGTTGGGCTGGCTGTCTCGACGCAGTCAAAAAATCCTCTAAGGCAGAATCGTCGAGAATCACTAAGTGATTTTCGCCGATTCATCGAGAATGACTTTGCATTCTCGACGATTCGACGAGAATCAAATGTGATTCCCGCCGATTCTCCCCGGCCTCTATAACCTGTGCTGTTAGAATTCGCCAAGTAGAATTCGGCGAGAATCGTAAGTGATTCTCGCCGATTCGTCGAGAATCACCTACAATTCTCGCCGATTTTGACTTGGGCAAATTTCCGACACTTCCTGGACCGGTCCAGGTTTCCAGCGGTATTTCGAACCGGACTTAGGTCTTATTGCTGGTGGGGCCCACAACGGTCATCTTTATGACCTAGTGTATAAATACACAAGTATTGGTGTACAATGATTTTTACGAATACAGAATACGAAAGCCGAGCCGCCGTCAAACCCTAAATCCGCGAACTAGCTCCGCCGATCGTCTCCGCCGCCGCTCGTGCAGTGGTCACCGTAGCAGATCTCGATCTCCTCCAGATCCACGGTGACAGAAGCCAAGTCTTGCACAGCGTCTCACGCGTCTAACCAGAGATCTTTTGTCTTTTGATTTGAGATAGGGAAATCCATCCCCGTCCGAATCGATCGAGACGATCGATCCTAGTGTGACCGTTGGAAGACCTTGCCGACTTCGCTAAGAAGATTGAATCTCCAGTGCACGCTGCTGTTTTCATTTGCCGCCGCCAACACCGAGAGCCTTGCCGCCGCCCTTTGCCGCCGCCGGTCTCGGGGAGATTCTCTCCAAGAAAGATCAAGGGTTGTGGACTTTTCGTTGTCTACAAGAACATGTAGTCTAACGAAAAGGGACACCTAGATCTTCAAGTTGTTTGTATTTCTTATACACTCCAATTTCTTTTTCATTGTAAAGGAACATTTGGTTCCTAGTTGTTGGGTTGGGTGCAACCCGTGTTGTGGGAGTGTCGACTCCTACATGTGGAAGGGTTCCTTCCGATAGTGCAAGGATTGGATTTCAATCCTGTTGGTGAAGTGACCGAGTCATCCCTGGTTGGGAGATAGGTCGAAGGGGGAAAGTGGACGTACCCAAATCGGGGAACCACTATAAATTGCCTGTATTATTTTCTGTGCTGTGTGGTTTGTTTTGATTCTGCAGGTACAATCTTAATTCCGCAAATACGCTGCAAGTCACCTATTCCCCCCCCCCATAGGTGAAACTAGTTGGCACTAGGTAGACTTTCAAGTGGTATCAGAGGGAGGTTACTCATCAAAGGGGTTAACACCTCGAGTAAGTTCCTGCATTTAGTGTCAACAAGCAGATCAGACTCAAGCATGGAGTTGGATTATGATGTCCCTCCTCTAAGACTCCCCTCATGTACAAAGGAGTACTATCCTGTATGGAAGATGAGAGTACTATTTCATCTGGAGGCCATCGACCCTCGAGCATCACTCATTCTGGAAGAGGGTCCCTTCATTCCCATGAAGGCCTCCTGCTCTGGAAAGGATATGCAGATCCCCAAGGAGACTACTGAAATGTCTGAGATTGAATTTTCTCTTTTCAACTTGGATAAAATGATTCGTACAATCATCCTGGATGTCTGGACTGGACCTTCCCGGTCAAGACTTGAAAAGTGTAAGACGGCCAAGTCCTTGTGGCAAACTGTATCAGACCTCATGGAGGGATCAGACAGAACAGGGATAAGTCGTCAGCAAGAGGATGAGGCATATATGGGGGTCAGCATTTCTGAAGAAGAAAGTGATGACCAATTTCTCAGTATCAGGGCTCCTGTGTCCTTATCAGAGACTGAGGAGGAAGTTGATGAAGACTGCTCAGCTGAGGATGACTCAGCTGCCCCGGTCAGTCCTAACACTATTCCTGATCAGCTAAGTCAGGACCAGGTAACTTCTTCACCTTGCCCCTCTCTTCCTCATGTTCCTGAAGACAGGAATATTTTGGATGATTGCCCTCTAGTAAATCCTGATGCCCTGAAGAGTGTCCTTCAGAAAAGCAACCTGATTGTTGAGGAGCAAGCTCAGGAGATTGCTCGGCTGAAAATCTTATTGGTTCTCCAATTGGCATCCAATAAGGTCAAGGACTCTAAAATCTCAGATCTAGAGAGTAGTCTAGAGAATGAGAAGAGGATAGTATCCAACTTTTCCAAGGTTGATGCTATCAAAAGAAAGGAAGAAAACGGGTGGATCTCCCGAATTATCAATTCATAGAGAAATGGGGAAACGGTATTTAGACCCCCCACTCCAGGAAGGAAAGGTACTCATCATGCCTACAGGTATGATCACAGGAACAACCGTGGTCACTACAAGGGTGATCTGCCCTCATGTGGAAACACCCATAATGCAAGGGCTGTCATGGCCACCCTTGAGAGAATGCCTAAGGCTCGTTCTGAACCCTTTGTATTCTCAGCCACAGCCCCAACTCTGTATGAATCTGCTGATATCAGCTCTCAATGCTCCTCTCACCACCCTAGGACACAAAAAGGGGGGGGGGTTAGAAGTCATGCAGTTAGTGCTCATGGGGCCTCTGAAAGGGTGCTGACTGAAAGGAAGGCACCACCTCCCAGGCCTCATGACGCTTACTACATGCCTTCCTTCCACCCTTCTAAGTGTCACGATGGAAGAGGCAATTTTGAGAGCAGATCCGGCTCTATCCCGTTTAGACCTAGGTCCTTGACTACCTCAGTCACCGGGTCAGGTCAGAAACGGAGATACAACATTCACACATGTTGGTGCTGTGGCAAGGTGGGTCACTTTGCCATAGATTGTTGGCATAACCCCTC
Source organism: Platanthera zijinensis (assembly GCA_039513925.1). Taxonomy (NCBI): domain Eukaryota; kingdom Viridiplantae; phylum Streptophyta; class Magnoliopsida; order Asparagales; family Orchidaceae; genus Platanthera; species Platanthera zijinensis. Next base: position 58,704,013 of record CM077078.1, read on the forward strand.
TGTGTCAAGGGCAAGGGCGTTTCCGCCTCCTCTGGGCAGAGGTAGTCTTCCTGACAGGATTTCTGAGGGAAGGCACTCGTGTTTTTATGCTGACAAGAACCTAGGACCAAATACATATTGGGTTCCTAAGGAAAGGTAATTCTTTTTTGCAGGATAGTCTAGGTACCCAGGTACATGATGGGACCTAGACAAAAGATGTTCCAGGCTTGCCATGGAACAAGATTAAGGGAAAAGAGATAACGCTAACTACGGTGAAAGGCTTGAACAACTAAGTTTAGATGAGACTGCTAAAGGTGCAACTCCCAAGTACGTCAAGGTTTCCACCTCGACATCAGCTGGAGAAGTTGACGAGCAGGATGGAGAAAATCTTTCGGAAGAAGGAGAAGCCCGAGAAGATGTCAAAGCTCCAGATGCCAGACTCCTAGAGCTCTGACACGTGAGGGATCATCCTAGAGAACAGATCATCGGAGATCCTCGTGACGGTGTCAGAACTCGAAGAGGAAGCAGGGATGACAGGAAAAGCACTTCCGGGACGTGTCAATTTCTGGGAAGAAGGCTCATCTCATGGAATAGCAAGAAGCAGAACTGTGTAGCAACCTCCACAGCAGAGTGAGTACATCTCGGCTGGCAGCTGTTGCGCACAACTCCTTTGGATCAGAAATCAGTTAGCAGACTATGATCTTCAGTTCAAGGAAGTACCGATGTACTGCGACTCCTCCAGTGCAATTGCTATTGCCAACAATCCGGTATCGCACAGCAGAACGAAGCATATTGAAGTGCGTTACCATTTCATTCGGGAGCACGTGGAGAACAAGGACATCTCTCTCTGCTATGTTCCCACTGACAAGTAGATTGCAGACATTTTCACAAAGCCCCTTGACGAGGCCAAGTTCAGTCTCTTCAAAACTGAATTGGGGATGCTCAACTATGAGGAATGAAGACTCCAGAAGCTCCTAGCTCGTGCGTCTAGGGGGAGCATCTGCCAGGAACTCAAGTGTAAGCATAGGTGCAAGAACTGAGGGGGAGCATGGTGTCAAATGCACCAGACCCAGATTTGCAGAAGCCGAAAAGGGGGAGGTTACCCTCTCGGCTAAGGCTAAAGTGGCTCCAAGTTTGCTCTCAAGTAATTGGTAATGAATATCTCTCTCAACTCAATTTTAAGTTTATGATTTTCATTCCTATATGCTCTATTCACCTTAGCTTGTAGGGTTTTGGCTTCTTCAAATAGGGGGAGATTGTTGGGTATTGTATCCACAATGTACCTGATTTGAAGAAGCCCCTGAGCAAGCCAAGGTAAATAGACAGTGTGTTTGATGAAATCTTTTAAGTTGTGCTTGCAGTTATTCCACGCTAAATACACACCAATGTCAGGGTGCAGTGGGTCAATATACACGGGTCTACGCGACGTAATCCCTCGTTGAGCAGATCAGTGTGTTGGCCTACGTGTACTCTCTCTATTGGGGTATACATAATTTCAAGTACAGAGCTATGATAAAGCAAGAGCAGACAAGGAGCAAGGATGGGCCAAAGACCAGCTCATAGGTTGAAAGACGAGAATCGTCTAAGTGTAAATCGTCGAGAATCACTATGTGATTCTCGCCGATTCGTCGAGAATCACTAGTGATTCTCGATGAGTCGTCGAGAATCACTAGATGATTCTCGCCAGGTTGGGCCGGCTGTCTCGACGCAGTCAGAAAATCCTCCAAGGCAGAATTGTCGAGAATCACTAAGTGATTCTCGCCGATTCGTCGAGAATGACTTTGCATTCTCAACGATTCGGCGAGAATCAAATGTGATTCCCGCCGATTCTCCCCGGCCTCTATAACCTGTGCTGCCAGAATTCGCCAAGTAGAATTCGGCGAGAATCGTAAGTGATTCTCGCCGATTCGTCGGTAATCACCTACGATTCTCGCCGATTTTGACTTGGGCAAATTTCCGACACTTCCTGGACCGGTCCAGGTTTCCAGCGGTATTTCGAACCGGACTTAGGTCTTATTGCTGGTGGGGCCCACAACGGTCATCTTTATGACCTAGTGTATAAATACACAAGTATTGGTGTACAGTGATTTTTACGAATACAGAATACGAAAGCTGAGCCGCCGTCAAACCCTAAATCCGCGAACTAGCTCCGCCGATCGTCTCCGCCGCCGCTCGTGTAGTGGTCACCGTAGCAGATCTCGATCTCCTCCAGATCCACGGTGACAGAAGCCAAGTCTTGCACAGCGTCTCACGCGTCTAACCAGAGATCTTTTGTCTCTTGATTTGAGATAGGGAAATCCATCCCCGTCCGAATCGATCGAGACGATCGATCCTAGTGTGACCGTTGGAAGACCTTGCCGACTTCGCTAAGAAGATTGAATCTCCAGTGCATCGCTGCTGTTTTCAGTTGCCGCCGCCAACACCGAGAGCCTTGCCGCCGCCGGTCTCGGGGAGATTCTCTCCAAGAAAGATCAAGGGTTGTGGACTTTTCGTTGTCTACAAGAACACATAGTCTATCGAAAAGGGACACCTAGATCTTCAAGTTGTTTGTATTTCTTATACACTCCAATTTCTTTTTCATTGTAAAGGAACATTTGGTTCCTAGTTGTTGGGTTGGGTGCAACCCGTGTTGTGGGAGTGTCGACTCCTACGTGTGGAAGGTTCCTTCCGATAGTGCAAGGATTGGATTTCAATCCTGTTGGTGAAGTGACCGAGTCGTCCCTGGTTGGGAGATAGGTCGAAGGGGGAAAGTGGACGTACCCAAATCGGGGAACCACTATAAATTGCCTGTGTTATTTTCTGTGCTGTATGGTTTGTTTTGATTCTGCAGGTACAATCTTAATTCCGCAAATACGCTGCAAGTCACCTATCCCCCCCCATAGGTGAAACTAGTTGGCACTAGGTGGACTTTCATCCTCCCCCTCCTTTAGCCCTTGGAGCAGGAGGGTTTGAGTCAGCTGCATCTTCAAGGCCTGAAATGCCTCCTCGCACTCCGAGGTCCACTCGAACTTCCGACCTCCCCTCAGGGTCTTGAAGAAGGGAGAGCACTTCTCCCCAGCCCGGGAGAGGAACCAACTCAACCCTGCTAACTTCCCCATCAACCGCTGCACTTCCTTGGCGTTCTGTGGTGAACCAAACTCCACAATCGCCCTCACCTTATCAGGGTTGGGATCTACACCGGTAGGGGTGAGGAGATGCCCCAGGAATTTGCCCCTACTTGCCCTAAAAATGCACTTCATGGGGTTTGGTCTCATTTTATATTTATGAAGAGTGACAAAAGTCTCTTCCAAGTCCCGGAGGTGAGAGTCGACATGCAAGCTCTTGATCATGAGGTCGTCTACATACACCTCCAGGTTCCTTCCCTTCTGCTCTCGGAAGACCCTATCCATCATCTTTTGATAGTTCGCCCATGCATTTTTAGCCTAAATGACATCATTTTATAACAATAGCATCCATCCCTCGTGATGAAGGAGACATCCTTGATGTCGGGGGGGGGGGGGGGAGGGTGCATCCTGATCTGATGATAACCTGAAAAAGCATCTATGAAACTCATTACAGGGAAACCGACGACTGAGTCAACCAACGCGTCGATCCGAGGCAAGGGGTAACAATCCTTGGGGCATGATTTATTAAGTAAAGAAAAATCAATACACATTCTCCACTGGCCGTCCCCTTTTTTAACCATAACAACGTTGGAGACCCAGCCGGGGTATTGGATCTTGGATACAAAACCGGCCTTGAAGGAGCTTGGCCACCTCCTCCCGAATTGGCTCGGCCAACTTGTCCGCCGTGGACCTCTTCTTCTGCTGGATGGGGCGAGCCTCCAGATCCAGGTTGAGGCGATGGCAGGCCACGTACGCATCGATCCCTGGCATCTCCGCGGCACTCCAGGCGAAGACGTCCACATTCTTCTAGATGCACTCCAGCATCCTGCCCTGAGCCTCCGGGGTCAGCCCCCCGCTGACGCGGACCTTCTCCACCCTGCCTCCGAGGGTGAGAACCTCCATCTCCACCACCTCTTCCGCCGCCTCCAGACGATACTGCTCCCCCCACTCTTCAGCATCCCCCCTCCGGGGGTGAAGACCTCTTCCTCGGCTTCCTCCATGACCATTTCCTCGGCCGGCTCCTGGACTTCCTCCATCTCCTCCTCCTGAGGGTGGGTCACCTCCACCTCCATCTACTCTCAGCCAGCCTCCTGCTCTGCCTCCTCCATCATTCGCCCCATCTCCTCGGCACCCCCTACCATGAGATGGAGTTTACGGTGGTGACATAACACTCCCTTGCTATCTTGGGGTCTCCGCGGACCCGGACCTGAACCCCCTCGATGTTGAACTTCAAGCATTGGTGGAAGGATGAGGGGACGCAGCGAAAGGCGCTGATGAGGGGCCTCCCGAAGATGGCGGTGTAGCTTATGGGGGCTTCCACAATAACGAACTTGTAGGTGCGGGACTGCCCCCCCCAGTGTAACATGGAGTCCCACCCCTTCTACCTCCTTTCTCTCCCCCGAGAACCCGAAAAAGGGTCCGTCTGAGGCAAGCACCCTATTCGCCTCCACCTTCATCGCGTCGAACGCCTTCTTGACGATGACGTTGACCGATCTTCCATTTTCGACGAGGATCCGGGCGATGGTAAAATTCTCGATGGCTGTCTGTATGACCAGCGCATCACAAAAGGGATCCTCGTGATCCGGCATATCCTTCCTTGATAAGGTGATCTTCTCCTCCTGGGGTGGGGTCTGGGACGTGGAGGCGACGCTCCTTTGGTACATGGTATGTAGGCTCGCCTTGCGGGAAGCCTCGACACCTACCCCTCCATGGATCATCCCGATCCTTCCCCGGGTCCCCACATCCGCCCGGTCCTCGCACCGATCCTCCTCCGGGCGTGGCATGACCTATTCGATCCGCACCTCCTGATGCTCCTGCTGCCGTTGTTTCTCCCTATTTCCTCGCAATTCGAGGAACTCCGGGCACGTGGTCTTAGTGTGCCCTTCCTCCTGGTGGAAGTCGCAATAGGGCAGCTCTACCCTGACTTCTCTTCTCCTTCTCCTTTCCGCCCTCCTTCTCTCCCCCATGGCTATTGCCATAGCCTGCTCCTGGTCGAGAAGAGGCGGCCTCTGGGCCTGCCATTCTCCTGGAGGATAAAATTGTTCTTGGCCTCTCTTGCGATGGTCCCCTCCATGGAACCATCTTCTCGCCCCCTGATCTTACCATTCTGGCCTCCACCCCAGCTGGTGATTCAGCTCCTGATGCCCCCACCTGGGCTGTTGTTGTTGTTGCTACTGCTCCCTCTGCCGGGGTTCAGCTCTCCTTTCCTCCGGACCTCTGCCCCCTCTGGGCCTCTCCTCCTCCGTAGCCCACCTGGCAAGCCTCCGGGCAAACTCTGGGTTCGACGCCTCCCCGTCGACTTCTCTCTCCGCCCTCTCCATCAACTCCTCATAGAAGAGGGGCGAGATCCTCTTCAACTCCATTCGGAAGAAACCCTGTTTCATCCCCAAGTTGAAGGCCATCATCAGGGTGTGCCCTGACATCTCCTGAACCTGGGTGACCTCCTCCTAGAAGCGATCGACGTAGCTCCCCAGGGTCTCATTCACCCCATGCTTGATGCAGAACAGGGACTCCGACTCCTTCTTCCTCCTCTTCGAGGTTGTGAACCTTAACATGAACCCCCAGTGTAGGTCCTCGAAGTAGTAGATGGAACTGGCCGGCAGCTGGTGGAACCACTCCCTTGCCTTCTCCTTCAGAGTGATGGCAAAGAGTCTGCACTTTAAGCCATCCAACATCTGTCAGATCGAGACCACGTCCTCAAACAACTGGACGTGCTGGACCGGGTCCCTCTTCCCGGTGTAGTAGGACATCTCGGGCTCCCTGAACCCATCCGGGACTGGTGCAAAGGAGACCAACTCGCTGAAGGGGCTATCTCCGCCCACCGGGCGAGCTGGACGGTCTCGCGCCCCCAACTCACTGAACCTTCCGCCGCTCCCCGAACCTGGTAAGAGCACTCGCCCGGGGAGCTCGGCACCCCGACCTTCCTTGGCGACCTCCTTCTCGGCTCGCCTGGCGGGCGCAACCTCACGAGTGCTGGATCCGCGAGGACCGGAATCGCTGAGGTCGTTCTCTCCGCACACACGCCGAGCACGAATCGGACCATGTCGAGCACCTCCTGCCTGAAATCCTCGAGCATCCCCAGGGTGGCGAGAGGGGGAGGGGGTGGCGAGTTGGTCCTGTCCGATCCTTGCCCTTCTCCTCCAGTCATTGAGCTCGCCGAAGGTTTTTCTGTGCTGACCACTCTCCACGCTCACCGCACAAAAATGTTGAAACCGAAAATCGATCTCTTGTGGAGTTCACCCTTGGGGAAGGGGTGGTCGCGCACCTACTTCGCTCCTGCAAGAAAAACAACAAGTATAAAAGAGCAAAGGACTAAACCAAGGGCCCGACGCGGAGGTCCCACCACACACTCGGAAGATCACTGAGCGCTTCCCCTCCTTAGACAAATGCCGGGCTAAGGTACCTCAGAAGGCGTTAGAGGTCTGGTAGATAAGTAAGCATGCCCTCTGAGGTACCCCTTGGGTCATATTTATAGATTTATGAAAATGGCCTACAAATAACTAACCTATACCGGCCTGAAATTACTGAAAGCCCCTTGGGATGGACTGCCAACAGCCGAACTCCGTTGTTCTGAATAGCTATGTGTAGCCCACCCGGGTCTGCCAACAGCGAGACTCCGCTGTTCCAACTGGCTATGGGCAGGCCAGCGGGGGCAAAATGGTAAAAACACCTCACGGACTACTGGGCGAATAGCCCTTAACAATCTCTGCTCGGCAAGGGCGGCGAGTGCTCGACGAGGTTGGCACTCGTCGCTTTCGCTCGGCCTTTGGCGAGTACGGCCCGGCTGGCCCTACCCGTCAGCTACTTGCCGAATGCGTGGGGGGGGGGGGGGGGCAAAAGAACAAAGGGCGTTGAGTGGAGAAGCATCACTCAATGCCATGGCTAGGAGGGCGCTGAGGGCGTTGAGTGGAGAGGCATCACTCAACGCCAAGGCATGGTCTCGGCCTGCCCTGACCGCATGTCGCGAGTTCGCTGAAAGGTCAAAACTCGACGAACGGGGCTTGGAGAGTACAAGCTCTCCCCTCAAAAACATCCCACCCCTCCTGGGCGAGTCGGAGCTACTACCGAGCTCTTTAGGGCAAGTGCAAGCCGGTCCATAAGCAAACTTGCCCTACTCGACGCCGCGGCTAAAGTCGTTGAATGAGCTCACCTCACTCGATGCCAAGGCAGAAGGCGTTGAGCGAGCTCGCCTCACTCAATGTCATGGGTCTGGCTCTCCTGGGTCTTTGCCAAGACTTGGCCAGTCTGGCTCCTGGCAACCCCACTCGTTGGATACGGGGTTATACACTAACGGTCGCGACTACGACTTCATCCACAATGCCTAATACACTAGCGAAGCAGATGTCTAATGTAATATCATGCCGGGGACGGACACAATCGACCCGGTGGTTCCTCTTGAACCATGGCGACCCAAATCCCTCTCACTTGAGAGATCTGGTAACTAAATGCTTGAAAGAAAGCAAAAAACAACATGGATGCCATGCACGCATCCTAAAGACCGAGAGGAGAAGTGTCGTTATCATTCGACTCCTCTTCCTAGCCATGGAATCTTTGTCTCGCACGGATGAAAACGAGCGCCTCTAAGTCCTCTCCACGGATCTGGACTCGAATCAACGATTGGGGCTCCGAAGCTCCGACAATGACGGAAGAAATCTCTCTTCTTCCTCCTCCCACTCTCTCTTCCAAACCCTAGCTCAACTCCAAAAAGAGAAGAAAATGAGGGATAAATCCCGCTCAGCCCTATATAAGCACTCTGGAGGAAGAGTCTTGGGCCTTAGGATCAAAACCTAAGTGAAATCGGACGGCTAAAAAGCCAAATGACAGAACTGCTTCCGTCCGTTACCGCCGGGCGGTAACTACCTACCGTCGAGCGGTAGTTTCCCGAGCGCTCTGCCAGAAAATAGTGACGTGCTAACGCCGGCGATAAGTCTAACGCGGCGCGGTAGATCCTGTCTCGAGAACTCAATGGTTCGACACCACCCCTGGGGTTACCGCTGCGCGGTAACAACTACTGCCGAGCGATAGTCCTCTCAACTCTCGATGATCGGCTTTTGTCGAACGGCTTTCGTCGACCGGGTTACCGCCATGCAGTAACTAACTACCGCCGGGCGATTTCCCTCTCGACACTCACCGAACGATTATCATCGAGTTGCACCCGACGAAACAAGGATATCGCCGGGCGATAGCTACTATCGTCGCGCGGTAGCTTCCAGATAAAGGTCTGGAAAATTGGGGTGTTACAATAAGTGTAACGAGGAGCGGCTTGTCTCCCTCGCCTTCTTGCAGAAACCCCCTATAACGAATATAGTGATAGTAGAAGTTAGACCAGCACTGTATCGGTCACATGTTTTTTTACCCCGATTGCGGGTTTGCCACGTCGTCAGCTCTTGGTCTCGTTCTCCTCAGAGACTCTTTATATGTTTGTCCATTTGGTCGCTAGCGGGCAAAGGCGGTCAGAATGGCCGGTCTACTGGAAGCCTCGAACGGACTGCAATAGATTGACATCGTCTGTGGGAAATAGTTCCCAGTAATCACTAGAAGGTTCAAAACTTTGTCCAGCAAAGGAGAAGTCATGGTGGGAAAGAGTACTCGGGTGACAAGGGAGTCGGCTCGCCGGGAGCAGGATGGTCTTGGCCCATCCCACTCCCTCATCAATGCACCATGACAAGAAGAAGCGGCCGCAATGCTCAGAGCTGCACTCGCAGGAGGAGATACACACGAAGTAGACATCCAGGCCGAGATGCTCGCCTTCCTTAGGCGCATAGTAGTTAGGCAAGCTCTCGCGAGGATTCCCGCAACAAAGAATGAGCTGCCACCCCAAGTCCACAGCTAGAGAGCAGGAGTAGAGGAAGAGTCAGAGTCATCACGACAAACGAGCACGGAGCACCCCGTTCGCCAGGCCAGGGCGGCCGGAGCCCCCCCTGCTTTAACACAACCAGCAGGAGGGAGCAATGACGATGTTCGATAGAGGAGCTACAATAGAGGCGATTAGAGAGCTACTAGAGGAAGAATTCGGCCAGTTCGACCGCCAAGCAGCAGTTGCATGCCGCCAGGTAAGGGGGGCGTTGCCACTGGCCGCTGAGGTGCTGGCACACCACGTCCTGACATGGTTCAAACTCCCCCACATCGAGACCTATGACGGGACAGAAGATCCCTTAGAGCACATAATCCATTTATCCATGATCCTCCATCTTTACAATGCACCCGACCAGCTACTGTGCAAAGTATTTCTGGCAATGCTTAAAGTCCAGGCGCGAACATGGTATCACTTGCTCAAGGAAGGGACTGTCATGAACTTTGCTCAACTGACTCAGCAGTTCCTGGATCAGTTCATTGCTAATCGGCACGTCGCAAAGGATCCTTCCCTTTCTATGGAATCTGCTAGGGGAAGGAGAAACCCTTAAGAAATTCTTCCGTCGCTTCACCTCAGAGGCAACACAGATCCCGGGGGTGGACCCAGAGCTTCTACGTAGAGTATTCCTTGGTGGACTCCGGCCAAGGGGATTCTATTCAGCCCTGATGAGGGAGATGGTCCCCCAGCTACCCGACTTTAGGACGTCGGGTCGAAGCATAGATAGCGGACGACGAGGCAATCAAGGCCCAATAGAAGCAGTTTGAAGGAGGAATGAAGAGGAAGAGGGAAGAGCCGTCCCCGAAGACCCATGAGGAGCGTAGAGAGAGCACCTGCCAGCGAGACCACTATGAGGATCGGCCCCTAAAGCAATACCACGAGTATGCGCCGCTCAATAACTCGCGGGCCAACGTGCTCTACGCCATCTGAGATGACCCGGATCTGCGGATTCCCTGAGAAGTCCCCATGGGAAAGAGGATACGACAAAGCATTGTGAGTTCCATAAGAGAACAGTGTAACATCCCGACTTTTATTGGGCCACCAGAGCCCTAGTTGGCCCAATAAAAGTGGCCCGGACCCTACCCATGACTCGGTGAGGGGTAACCCAAGGTAGGAAATAGAGCTAGAGGACTCCGAATTGAGTTCCGTCAGTTCCTGTGGCCTCGTATAGTCAATACGAGCGCATCAGAACTCGTTCAGTTGAACCCCGAGGTCATATAGTGGATTTGACCATTCCTCGCAGAACGTCGTGAAAATGAGATTGTTGGATATTGACATAGAGAACTCCGATTTGAGTCCTGTCAATTCCCATGACTTCGTATAGTTAATACGAATGCATCGGAACTCCTTGCGTCGCGATTCGAAGCCTAAACGATGTTTATGAGCGTTTTGACCGTTTTAGCACGCTGCGACGCGCAAATATCGGACTTTTGCCAAACGAACTCCGATTCGACCTCGGTCAGTGGCGTTGGACTCGTATGGTCAGTACGAAGTCAACAGAAGTCGTTCCGGTTAATTTTGACGACAATTGGTCAACTCGTGGTCAAATTAAGCATAATCGTGCACCGAAAAGCGTGCGCACACCAATTATGACACGACACCCGAACCTTGACCCGACCCCGATGACTTGGACCCACTTTGACTTTGACCAGCATGGGGGACCCACTCCATGGTTGACTTTGGTCAAACCCCCTAAAAATCCATTTTTTGGATTTTTCTCCAAATAAGAGCCCACCTCCTCTCCATGGATGGATAGCCCTTGCCCCCCTAACACACTTTGGGCCCCCCAACCAGCAAACAACCCACCCTAGGAGAGTGGAGGCCCACCACTCACCCTACTCTCCTCTCTTTCTCCCCTTCTTTCTTAAGGCCCAAGCCCATGAGGGGCTAACCTCATTTCCCACATGGGGAAATGAGTTTGAGCCTCCAGCTGTCCATGGACAGCTGGAGGGTGGAGATTAATCCCTCCCTAAGGAGGGATTAATCCCACATCTTAGAGGGGAGGAGAAGCCCTCCCCCCAAGCTTATATAAAGGCCCCCCCTCCCCATGTAATCCTGCACCAACCCAGAGGTTTACTTCCCCACCCATCCCCAAGCTCTGCTGGAGCTCAGGTCGCCGAAAAAGACAAAGCCCGAGCTCCACCACCTTCCAAAGCCATTCATGGCGGAACTCGCCGGAGGCCGCCAAACCCCCCAACCTCAGGTAGAAACTCTTCCTCTCCTCACTCCCTAGCCTTCTGACGAGTTGCATGGAAGCTCCGGCGGCCGGAGCGCCGCCGCCGTCACCCCCTCCCCTCCCCTTTTAAATATATATATATATAGCTCCGGCGGCGGGCCGCCGGACCACCGCCGGAGGGAGCGCCCACCACCGGGCAGTCGGCCGGTGGTGGAGCCACGGCTGGCCGGTGGCCGGCCGGTGGCGGAGAAGCCCCGTAAGGGCTGCGGTTTGTTTCAGCGGGGGGGGGGGGGGGGAGAAAGATAGTGAACATTGCCTTTTATTTTATAATTTTTATTATTATAATATTATAATATTATAATAAGGGGTTTTATTTTTTAGAGGCTAAGATAGAGCCATCATGAAAAAGTTTTGAATATGAAAATTGTTCCCTTCAATGAGGTCTGTCTCCACAAAAATTTTGAGAATTTTTTGAGTTGATTTGGTATTTTTAAAATCCTAAATAAAATTTGTTTGGACAAATTAAAGGCCTAAAACTCTTCGAAAAATTATGAAAATTTTTCTAAACTCATTTTAGACCCCCTTATAGGTTGTATCAAAATTTGGGGTCATGGGGATAAGCTTTGATATTTTTCCTAAAATCTGGAAGCCTAGGGTCGCGTTCGGAAATTATTACGCTCATTTTCTTCGAAAATGAAATTGGAGCGTGCGACCGTCCTCTCTAATTTAATTAATAAATTCAAAGTTATCGTATCGACGAGAGTGGCTGAGGCAAGTGACCAAGCTCCGTGTGTTCCGAGACCTTGTGAAACCGTCGAGCGCCTCGACTCTCGGGTAATCTGGACACGCTCGAAAAGTGAGAGTACGAGTAGCGAGTTGCAAATTATTCACGACAAATAATGAGGGTGTAACTCCTGATAAGCCCCTGATCTGATTAAGTCGTAATTAATAAGGCGCAACCAAATCCTAATCGGATCTTAATAATGGGTGTAACCCAATGAAGCCTTATTAAAAACTGAAATAGAACTGAATGTGCGTCCTGAGAACGGAGATGGGACTGAAGCCTCCTGGATGGAGTGATTGGACTACTAACCATTTTCTTTATGATTATTCCAGTCTTGCACTGGTCCTGTTCCTTTATTCTTTTCAGTTCAGAACTTTCAATTCAGTTCTACTCCAGTCTCGTACTGGTCAAGTACTTTCAATTCAGCTCTACTCCAGTCTCGTACTGGTCAAGTACTTTTAATTCAATTCTACTCCAGTCTCGTACTGGTCAAGTACTTTTAATTCAGTTCTACTCCAGTCTCGTACTGGTCAAATACTTTTAATTCAGTTCTACTCCAGTCTCGTATTGGTCAAGTACTTTTAATTCAGTGCTACTCTAGTTTCGTACTGGTCACGTTTCTTTCCAGCACTTTAAATAAGCAGCATAAACACCGCATTTGTCTTCATTGCAATTTACTATTATAATCTCGGGTCCTGCTCCGACGAGCAGTCGTTATTAAGGTTGAGCCTTAGTTGGGGATAACCGGAGTTGAGGTATTCCTCCAGGTCTAGCCCCAAATAATGCGCTCCCATGCTCCTTGACGAAAGTAGAGCTAAGTGATGATTATTTTCACAAAGCCTAACCTTGATGTGGAGTCATTCTACATTTTATCATAACTATGTAGATGGGCGTAAGCTAGATTGAATTATCATTCAGGCAAGTGCACCTATCAATCATAGTATAAGAGAAGCTTACATCTCGTATCGTATTCCACAGGGTCCTTTTAACTACTTGTACTCACTCTCACTCTGTTATCATACCTACATTTAAAATTTCGTTCTAACATAGATTAATCCTAACTATGACTACTTGGATAAAAATTATATTGGAGAGTTACAAAAATAATTTCAAACCGAAAGTTAAAGGCGTTCAATGAACATCATCATTTTATGTAATCATATCATAACAAAACTATCAAATTCATCGTATTGTAAAGGGTTAAACTAATTATCAAATTCTCTCTCGAGCAATTTGAATTTTAAATCTAAGTTAAGTAAATCTTCTCTCGAACAATTTACAATACTCAAATTTGCATTGAATGAAATACCCTATCTACTACATAGATTCATGGAACTTTATCTCTAAAATACCATAATTCCATCATTTCGTATTCTAATTTTCCAAGAAACATATCTCTCGATCATGAATTTTAGATTACAAAGAGAAATAACACATAAATATGAAGATTTAACCATCATCCAAAGAATCCAATTTCTCAATCTAGACATTTGGAATTCATGTAAAAGCAAATAATCATTCATAACAAGGATAATTCTCAATGTTTGTACACCCATATACGAACAAAATACAATGAAATTGATTAAAACAAGAAGATACATGATTACTAATTTGTTCAAACACATTGTTCATGAAAATTAAAAGATAAATAAAGTTGGATTACCAAGAGAGATACAAAATTAAATGAGATAAATTGAAGAATAAATGCATACGAATATCTCCTTCAAGCTTTCCTTCTCTTGGGTGCTCCACTTTCGTTCTCCAGAAAATCTCCAAATAAAATTGATCCAAAAGTCCAGAATACAATTTTTCTCCAGGTTTTTATAGTCTCATAGCAAACATGGTCGAACACGGGTTCCGACACGGCCGTGTTGCAGGCCGTGTCGGCAGTTCCAAGGCAGTTCCACACGAGCAGACGTGTTTGGTCATGGGCCGTGTTGGATGACACGGGTACTGACACGGCCGTGTTGGAGAACACGGCCGTGTTGTTCTTCATGTTCTTCGGACACGGGTAGGCCGGATTTAATTCTTCATTTTGTCCCGAGAAGGACACGGTCTGGACACACGGGCGTGTTAAGACCCGTGTGAATAAATAGTTCCAGCTAGGATAGAACACGGGTAGGCACACGGGCGTGTTCTTACCCGTGTTCGACCAATTCTTCTGCTTTGATCAGCCCTCCTGGTCCCGTCAACTCCCTTGTTTGCTCCAAGACTTTTAGTTCCACTGATTAGTCGTACCTGCATTAAAAAAATGGCGTATTAAGTGGGGAGTTCAATACATAAAATAGTAAAGACTCTAACCTATGCTCTATTATTCATGACAATACCAATTCTCAACTATTTTGCACAATTACTTGAGTAAAGAGGTAGAAAACAGTGGACATGATTACAATTATGATAGTTAGAATCTATCATAATTGTACTCATCAAATACCCCCAGAACTTGAGTGTTTGCTTGTCCCTAAGCAAACTAATTCAAACAATTGAGTTACCAATACATAATTCTTCTTCCACACACTGATTGTTTTGAATTCAAATAGAAATTTGATGTTGTAATTGTATAGGAAATAGTATAGCAGACTTTTCTAAATATAACTTTTCTTAAAAATTCCTCCAATACATATCTTAACTATTTTTCGCTCTTTCTTAGAATTAGGATTATAGTTATCCATTACTATTGTAAGGAGAAAAGAATAATCTTAATAACATATGCATTAGTCTTTCAAAACTTAAACATACCTCTATTGATAATCATACACTTTCCTTTACACACCCTCTCCATAGTACTAATGAGAATTAGTAAAGTTGGATCCTTAGGACTTGTATGGTGGTGTACCCTTTTTGGCTTAGGATAGGTAATTATAGGTGGAGTAAAATAACTCGATGGTTTTTTTTTTCTTTGCACACCTAGATCACAATTGAGCCCTTGGTATGATCAATACCTTAACAAACATTGATACTCTACGAGCACCCCCAGACTTTGCACGTATTATACTTCCCATATTTTTTTTTGTTTCTTAACCAAAGGTCCATAGTAGGGATCATTCTGAATGGGTGTAAAGTCACACTCACTCAGGCCACATATCACTATGTTTTTGTTTTTAGGGACTTCATAGTAGGGATCATTCCGAATGGGTGCAAGTGTACACGCACTCAGGCCACATATCACTATGAAAATTCATTTCATGACGAACTCAATGATAGGTGTGCTACTAGGTGA
Organism: Platanthera zijinensis; assembly: GCA_039513925.1. NCBI lineage: Eukaryota > Viridiplantae > Streptophyta > Magnoliopsida > Asparagales > Orchidaceae > Platanthera > Platanthera zijinensis. The sequence goes on from CM077078.1 coordinate 58,719,127, forward strand.
AGATTTGCCTTGGTGAATTTTAGAGTTGGGATATCACAAAAATATAGGGATAAGGTCCAAATTGGGTGAGCAAGGGTATAATGTTTAAGGTTTTGGGATGTGAAAGGCTCAAGCTATCCAAAAGGAGGCCTAAATCATTTCCACCTTTACTAATTAACATGTGCAAAAGGTTTGAGGATCGTTGGTTAGTTCTAGACACCAATAGGTTTCGTTATTTTATTTTGATCTCCTAATACACAATTATCAAAATATTGCATTCATCGACTCACTTTAGTATAGATAAATATATTTTCTAAAATGGAGCGATTATTAGTTAATAATATAAAGGACAATATTTTTAAACCAAATTTTATGGAGAAAAGTAGGCTAATGAATTTCTATACGTAGTTACTAATCAACAAATTTGAACACGAATTCGGTTTAATCTGCGTGCGAAAGTAAATTAGATAGTTATATTCTCAATGAGTGAAGTACGGAAAGCTTAAAGAAAAGTAATAGAATGCTGTGATAGAGAAAGAGAGTACTATGATAGAGATAATATCAGTAACTGTAATCATGCACCCCACTGTCAACACCAATAATACCCCCAGACTTGTGTTGCAATGTCCTCATTGCAAAAAAAAATTAAAAACAAATTGAGGTTATTATTGCACCAGGATAAAGAGAACTGATGATCATGAATATAAAGGAGCACAGAACAAAACAATGAGCAAAGAAAAATAAAATACTTCTAGATATACTGCTAATACAAGATCATGATAATATCAATAAAAAAATACAACGATACAGGGATATAAAATCAAAAATACATAGGTGAATCATCCTGGTCAGCCAGATCATCCTGAGTGCGAGATCGATGAGGAGCTGCTCGTGGCGGGCTAGTAATCCCTAAGTGTTGCCGGATCTGATAGATGACGTCCTCAGTCCGCTGCTGCGTCTCCTCGATACGCTGAAGGCGCGGCGATAGCTGAGTGTCGTAGAAGCGCTGGAGCTCCTGTGCATATCGAGACTGCCGCGGAGGCTGGGCAGAAGAGGACTCCCCCTGAGTATACGTCGAGCGGGGTGGGGGAATGAGAGGCTCATCGAGGTCTGGATCTATCTCCTCGTCGTCGTCGTGGACATGACGTCCACGACTCGCAATGGTGTAAGAAATCCCACCCCGGCCTTGACGTGCTGAAACGAGGCGGATGGATCGAAGACTTGCCATGGTGATGGGCATAGTCTTTGCTACCACCGTCATCGGGGGAAGAGGCAAAAATATGCCCATATTCCTAGCCAAGCGCGTAATGTAAGGGGCTACACAAATGGACCCGACGCATGAGTTCTCCGCCTGATGCAGAATGAAGTGAGCAAGCATATAACCTAAGTGGATGGGGTAACGGGTTGTCATGCTTTGCAGATAAAGGATGTCCTGTCGGCTAACTACGCCGGAGCTTTCGCCCCGGCCGCTCAGAGTATGGCTAAGCAGATGATGCACGTAATGTACGGCGGGGGACACCAGCTTTGAGGCCTTAGACCTCTTGGCTTCGTAGGGCTCGGTGTCAAAAGAGAGACGGCGCCAAATATCGCCCGCCTGGTCGCGACTTGGGAGACTAAAATTCAGTTCAGAGTAGGCATCACTAAAGAGGAAGGCCTCTTCGTACACTCTTAAATGTTGTGTAAATTGGATGAGAGATAGCGTGTAGAAGGTGCCGCCTACCCGAAAGGAAATATTCCCCTCGGTTGGTCTGCCATTATCGGTCATGGAGGGTCGAAGGTTTAAATAGAAGGTGGACAAAAACTCGAGCGTGAGCTCGCGGAAACCTAACTCTTCTATTGCAAAAAAACTCTGCCACCCTATTACAGAAATTAATTCCCTAACATTGGCAGTAAGACCGATGGCTTCCAAGACGTCCCAGTCGATCATTCGGATGTCTTGAAATTTCTTTGCTTGCAGACGGTTATAGCGGTTAGTATGCACCGCATCCGTGAAAACTAAGGGCTGAATGACGTCGCGTCTTTCAGTAGATAGCGCTTGAAGTTCCGGTCTACGTCGGCGACCGCCTTGGCCACGAGAAGATGACATGATCTGAAAATAAAGGATCAAAATAGTCTAAAGTGAATGAAGATGGAGAAAAAATCAAATACATAAGAAGAGATCTTATGGATAGAAATCCAGGAATTATACCGATGAAGTAAATAGCGAAACGACGAGGCGATTGCACGAAATTTGGGGGAGCTCCGGTTGTACTAGTTGCAGGAAGAAAAAAGGGGGAAAGAAGAACTGATAGAATGAAAGAAGTCGAACACGGCCCCTATAAAAAGAAGTCGAACACGGGTGTACACACGGCCGTGTGTGCACCCGTGTTAGGGAATCGACGTGGGCGGGAAACACGGTCTCCAAGGAGACGTGTGGTCATTTCGCGGGAACTGCTCGTGTCAGTGGACACGGTCAACAACACGGCCGTGTCCACTGACCGTGTGGTCAATCTGACAAGTGGTTGGATCGGACACGGTCCACAACACGGGTGTGTGTGGACCCGTGTCCTTCTCTGGATAAATTCGCTTTAATTGGCCTCATCGACACGGGTGTGCACACGGTTGGGTTAATAGCCGTGTTCATTAAAACACGGCCACAAACACGGTTGTGTGGAGACCCGTGTTATTCGCTAGCGTAACATTGAAATGGCGATGAATGACACGGCAATACACACGGGCGTGTATTTGCCCGTGTGGTGCTCTGGAAATTTCTGCCTTTCCTTGATTAAATAAGGTGCACGGCTGGGTGACTGCGCGTGTGCTCGACACGGCCAAGCACACGGCCGTGTACTCTTCTTAAATATTGATTTCTCCTAAGTTCTTTATTTTATTTTATTTTATTTTTCGGGGTAGAAATTTAAATAAAGTTTTCATTAAAATTTTTATAAACTATTTAGACAAGTTACTATTGAATTATATATATATAGTTTTTTAGTCTAGATGAAGGCAGGATTCTAGACGAGCAGAAGCTTGAGGAAGTGTACTATAATAGAGTTTTAACCGGTGCCCGTTGACTTTAAAATCTCCTTTTTCAGGGTGAGTTAGTTCGACGGTGTCATAGGGGAAAACTTTTTTAACTTGGAAGGGTCCGGACCACTTAGACCTAAGCTTCCCTGGGAATAGACGCAGCCTAGAATTAAAAAGGAGAACCTGGTCACCCTCGTTGAATGTTTTGGTTTTTCGGAGGTGACGGTCATGAAATAATTTGGTTCTCTCCTTATAAATTCTGGAGTTCTCATATGCCATAGTCCTCCATTCGTCTAGTTCGTTAAGTTGAAGTTTGCGTTTTTCCCCTATAGAATTAGTATCAAAATTTAGAGATCTTATTGCCCAATATGACTTGTGCTCTAATTCTATAGGTAAGTGACAGGATTTACCATAGACTAATCTAAAGGGGGTGGTTCCTATAGGTGTTTTAAATGCGGTCCTATAAGCCCATAAACAATCGTTTAGTTTCCTAGACCATTGTTTTCTATTCCCTTCTATAGATTTTTCTAGGATACGTTTAAGTTCTCTATTGGATACCTCAACTTGACCACTAGTCTGCGGATGATATGGTGTAGCTGTCCTAATGTACGACTCCATATTTCTGCAATACCTTATCTAGCTGTAGATTGCAAAAGTGAGAACCCCTATCGCTAATAAGTGTACGTGGTGTACCAAATCGCGCAAAAAGAGATTTCAGGAATTGAATTACTACTCTACTATCATTAGTAGGTAAAGCTTGCGCCTCAACCCACTTTGATACGTAATCTACGGCTACCAAGATAAATTTATTCCCGAATGAAACTGGAAATGGGCCCATAAAATCTATTCCCCACACATCAAATACTTCACATTCAAGAATAAAGTTTTGCGGCATTTCATGTAATTTAGAAATATTACCTGTTTTCTGACAAGAATCACATGAAAGCACATACCTTTGGGCATCCCTGAATAGAAGGGGCCAATAAAAACCCGAATCAAGAACCTTTTTCGCAGAGCGATTTGCTCCATAGTGACCACCAGTAGGACCTGAATGACACTGCTCCAGGATTTTCCACCCTTCCTCGGCCGATACACACCTTCGGATCACGGAATCTGCACATATCCGAAAAAGAAAAGGGTCCTCCCAAAAGTAATATTTCAAGTCGGAGAAAAATTTCTTTTTCTGCTGATATGAAAAATCCTGTGGGAGGACCTTAGCTACAAGATAGTTTGCATAATCTGCAAACCATGGATAATTATTGTTTACTTTCGAAGATAAGGCAAATAACGATTCCTCAGGAAATGCATCAGAAATTTCAGATTCTTCTAACATTGCTCGTAATGGATTTTCTAAATGTGAAAGATGGTCTGCCGCTAGGTTTTCTGCTCCTCGTTTATCCCTAATTTCCAAATCAAATTCTTGCAATAGAAGAACCCAACGGATTAAACGAGGCTTTGCGTCCGCCTTGGCTAGCAAATATTTAAGTGCAGAGTGATCCGTGTAAACTACTACCTTGGACAATGTTAAATAGGATCTAAATTTATCAAAGGCAAAAACTACTGCTAGAAGTTCTTTTTCAGTAGTAGTATAATTCTCTTGTGCATTATTAAGTGTTTTACTAGCATAGAATATAGGATGAAAATGTTTGTTTCGGCGTTGTCCTAGAACAGCCCCTACCGCAAAACTGCTAGCATCACACATGATTTCAAAAGGCTGAGTAAAATCAGGCGCTATCATAATAGGAGAATTAATTAATCTCTCTTTTAAGAACTCAAAAGCATGTAGACACTCTTGATTAAAGAGAAAAGGTGTGTCCTTTTCCAAAAGTCTCGTAAGTGGTTTAGCAATTTTGGAAAAGTCTTTAATAAACCGACGGTAAAATCCGGCGTGGCCTAAAAAACTTCTCACTGCCTTAACGGATGTGGGTGGTGGTAACTTTTCTATTGTTTCTATCTTCGCTCTATCTACTTGAATTCCTTGATTGGAGATTTTATGACCAAGTACTAACCCTTCTTGTACCATAAAATGGCACTTCTCCCAGCTAAGTACTAAGTTTGTTTCCTCACACCTCCTCAAAACTTTTTCTAAATTATTCAAACATAAATCAAAGGAATCTCCAAAGACGGAGAAGTCATCCATAAACACTTCCATGATATCTTCAACATACTCATTGAAGATGGCCAACATGCATCGTTGGAAAGTAGCGGGAGCATTACATAGACCGAAAGGCATACGCCTATAGGCAAAGGTGCCGAATGGGCACGTAAACGTTGTTTTCTCTTGGTCTTCTGGGGCTATTGGGATTTGGAAATACCCAGAAAGTCCATCTAGAAAACAATAGTACGCATGCCCTGACAAGCGTTCTAATATTTGATCGATAAAGGGTAAAGGGAAGTGGTCCTTCCTAGTGGCATCGTTTAGCTTCCTATAGTCTATACAGACACGCCAACCTGTTATTGTTCGCGTTGGAATTAATTCATTTTTATCGTTTGCTACCACAGTTAAACCACCCTTCTTAGGAACGACTTGGACAGGACTAACCCATGAACTATCGGAGATAGGGTATATCATACCAGCATCTAATAATTTAACAATTTCAGCCTTAACTACCTCTTTCATATTAGGATTAAGCCTACGTTGCGGTTGAATAGATGACTTATAGTTTTCTTCCAAAAGGATTTTATGAGTGCAAAAACTAGGATTAATACCTTTTATATCAGATATTTGCCAGGCTATTGCACCTTTACATTTTTTCAACACAGTTAATAATTTGGTTTTTTCAATCTCAGAAAGATGAGAAGAAATGATAACTGGGTAAGACGAATTAGCGCCTAAGAATGCATACTCAAGATGATCCGGTAAATTTTTTAATTCAACTACAGGTGGATTCTTAGTATTATTCTTAAGAACTTCATGTTTTCCTTCTGTAAGTAAGTTATATTCAGTATTTCCATTCATCGAAACTGAGCTATCTAGAAAAAAATAAATGATCAACAATGTCTTCACTAGTTTCATCTTCTAGAAAGCAATTAGTAATGCAAATTTCTAAAGGGTCTTTATAATAAAAATTAGAATCAATAGAAGTCATTAAATCATCAACACCATGAGAAAAGTAGCAACAATCATCACTATCCAAAGATTGTTTCATAGTATTGCCAATTTGAAAAGTGACTTCATCCTCCCCTACTCTCAAAACTAATTTACCATCAAAAACATCAATAAGAGCTCTCGAAGTGGCTAGAAATGGACGACCAAGTATAAGTGGTACTTCTATATTTTCATCCATATCTAAAATAACAAAATCGGCAGGAAATATAAATTTGTCTACCTTAACTAATACATCCTCCACTATACCTCTTGGGTACTTAACCGACCTATCTGCCAACTGGATGCTCATCCTAGTCGGGCTAAGTTCCCCTAGGCCTAGTTTCAAATATAATTTATAAGGCATCAAATTTATACTAGCTCCTAAATCCGCTAAAGCTTTATTAACTTGCAAATCACCGATTAAACATGGAATTGAAAAAGAACCGGGATCCTTAAGTTTTTGTGGTAATTTATTTTGTAAAATAGCAGAGCATTCTTCACTAAGTGTAACTAAAGATAATTCTTCTATTTTCCTTTTATTAGAAATTAAATCCTTCAAAAATTTTGCATACTTGGGCATTTGAATAATATCAGAAAAAGGTAAATTAACATGCAATTGTTTAATCATAGATAAAAATTTACCATATTGCGCATCCATGCGCTCCTTGTTCATCTTTGCTGGATATGGTACGGCTGGTTGATATTCCATTGGTGTCACGTTCGGTGCTTCTCCACTGGACTCCTCTTGAGGTGCATCCTGTGCAAGCCTTGGGTCTTGTAATTCCTTCCCGCTCCTTAACTGAATTGCTCTTGCATGCTCATTTGGATTTGTCTCAGTATTTCCTGGAAGTGTCCCTTGTTGTCTCTCTGCTACCATCCTTGCCAACTGCCCAATCTGATTCACCAAATTTCGAATAGAACCCTCTTGATTACGGAAGGCAACATCGGTAGTTTGCATGAACTTTGCAAGGACATCTTCCAATGTTGGTTTCCTTGGCTCCAATTGTTGTTGTTGTTGTCCAAACATGGGTTGTTTGCCTTGGTTGCCTTGCCCTCCCCAAGAGAAATTGGGGTGGTTCCTCCATCCTTGATTGTATGTAAAACTATATGGGTTGTTTGCAGGATTGAAAGGTGGTCTGGGATTATTACCCATGTAGTCTACATGTTCTTGCACTTGAGGTTCACCACTAGGTATTCCAACAAGGGAAGGGTCCCATTGTTGAGGTACCATGGGGGGCATAGCTAAAGAAAGGTTGTCCATCTTTTGATGGAGCTTCTCCACTTGAATTGCTAAGGCTGTTACGACATCCACTTCATACATTCCGGCAGGCTTAGTAGACTTTGGCCGCACGGTAGTCCATTGGTAGCTATTCATTGCCATTTCTTCTATCAACTGCTGGGCGGCCTCAGGTGTCTTATTGTTCAAGGTGCCTCCACTAGCCGCATCAATCATCTGTCTGGTGGCTGGATTTAGACCATTGTAGAAGGTCTGAATCTGAAGCCAAGAAGGTAAGGCATGATGGGGGCATCTCCTTAATAATTCTTTGAATCGTTCCCAAGTATCGTACAATGATTCAGCCTCCAATTGAACATACGTAGAGATGTCGTTTCTTAACTTTGCGGTCTTTGCCGGTGGAAAATACTTCATCAAAAACTTCTCAACCATCATGTCCCAAGTAGTAATGGAACCTCGAGGTAACGAATTGAGCCACTGCTTTGCCTTATGCCTTAATGAGAATGGGAACAATCTCAATCTAATGGCATCGTTGGAGACACCATTAATCTTGAAAGTATCACATATCTCTAGGAATCCGGCTAAATGTGTATTGGGGTCCTCGTCTTGTAAGCCATCATATTGAACATATTGTTGGACCATTTGTATCACGCTCGGCTTCAGTTCGAAATTATTGGTTGGAATCGGAGGTCGAACAATGCTTGACCCAGTTCCTTGGAGATTAGGTCTAGCAAAGTCAGACATGGTTTGCTCATTTTGGTTTGCCATGATATCTAAATCCTCAGGATGGTGTTCTCCTTGATTCACTGTTTCTTCTTCTGACAGTTCGGTTTCAATATCTGTGGTGTTAATACCCACGTCTCTTTGATTGGTGTTATGAATAAGTCATTCTGGATCAGATTGAAATGGTTCTAGCCCAGAATTTCTTGCCCTGGTCATAGACTAACAGACTACAAAACAGAGATTAAATAATATAATTATACTATAAACTATATTACATATATTTATTAGTAAACAAAAATGGTAGATTAATAGAGTTAAAGCTTTCAAAATATTAAAAAGGGTTCCCCGGCAACGGCGCCAAAAACTTGATGATTATTTTCACAAAGCCTAACCTTGATGTGGAGTCATTCTACATTTTATCATAACTATGTAGATGGGCGTAAGCTAGATTGAATTATCATTCAGGCAAGTGCACCTATCAATCATAGTATAAGAGAAGCTTACATCTCGTATCGTATTCCACAGGGTCCTTTTAACTACTTGTACTCACTCTCACTCTGTTATCATACCTACATTTAAAATTTCGTTCTAACATAGATTAATCCTAACTATGACTACTTGGATAAAAATTATATTGGAGAGTTACAAAAATAATTTCAAACCGAAAGTTAAAGGCGTTCAATGAACATCATCATTTTATGTAATCATATCATAACAAAACTATCAAATTCATCGTATTGTAAAGGGTTAAACTAATTATCAAATTCTCTCTCGAGCAATTTGAATTTTAAATCTAAGTTAAGTAAATCTTCTCTCGAACAATTTACAATACTCAAATTTGCATTGAATGAAATACCCTATCTACTACATAGATTCATGGAACTTTATCTCTAAAATACCATAATTCCATCATTTCGTATTCTAATTTTCCAAGAAACATATCTCTCGATCATGAATTTTAGATTACAAAGAGAAATAACACATAAATATGAAGATTTAACCATCATCCAAAGAATCCAATTTCTCAATCTAGACATTTGGAATTCATGTAAAAGCAAATAATCATTCATAACAAGGATAATTCTCAATGTTTGTACACCCATATACGAACAAAATACAATGAAATTGATTAAAACAAGAAGATACATGATTACTAATTTGTTCAAACACATTGTTCATGAAAATTAAAAGATAAATAAAGTTGGATTACCAAGAGAGATACAAAATTAAATGAGATAAATTGAAGAATAAATGCATACGAATATCTCCTTCAAGCTTTCCTTCTTTTGGGTGCTCCACTTTAGTTCTCCAGAAAATCTCCAAATAAAATTGATCCAAAAGTCCAGAATACAATTTTTCTCCAGGTTTTTATAGTCTCATAGCAAACATGGTCGAACACGGGTTCCGACACGGCCGTGTTGCAGGCCGTGTCGGCAGTTCCAAGGCAGTTCCACACGAGCAGACGTGTTTGGTCATGGGCCGTGTTGGATGACACGGGTACTGACACGGCCGTGTTGGAGAACACGGCCGTGTTGTTCTTCATGTTCTTCGGACACGGGTAGGCCGGATTTAATTCTTCATTTTGTCCCGAGAAGGACACGGTCTGGACACACGGGCGTGTTAAGACCCGTGTGAATAAATAGTTCCAGCTAGGATAGAACACGGGTAGGCACACGGGCGTGTTCCTACCCGTGTTCGACCAATTCTTCTGCTTTGATCAGCCCTCCTGGTCCCGTCAACTCCCTTGTTTGCTCCAAGACTTTTAGTTCCACTGATTAGTCGTACCTGCATTAAAAAAATGACGTATTAAGTGGGGAGTTCAATACATAAAATAGTAAAGACTCTAACCTATGCTCTATTATTCATGACAATACCAATTCTCAACTATTTTGCACAATTACTTGAGTAAAGAGGTAAAAAACAGTGGACATGATTACAATTATGATAGTTAGAATCTATCATAATTGTACTCATCACTAAGCGCCGCCGCCCGAAGTTTAAGCCTAGTAGGGCAGGCCGACGTAGACCCGGTGTGTATTATGTTTGCCGTTGATTGATTGTTTGTATATTGCTTGCGGTGGAATAGTGGCGGGTCAGTCCCTTTCGCAGACCGTTCGTACCGGTGCGGGAAGGTTGACGACTCAAGGAGATAGGGAGATAGGTACCACGGGTGACCGGCCGTTTTATTCCCCGTCGGGTTTTCCTCCACTGGTCGGCCAAAATGATTCGCTGGATGTCGCTCACATCCAAGAGTACACCAGGTTGTACGTTAGGGCCTGGGGTTGTGCGGTACGATCACCCCCAGAAGTGGCAGGACTGGCCACTGTCACCGACGGCCATATTAGTGAGGCCCGCGGAGCTCGCTACCCTGCTGGAACAGAAGCGGTCCAAACTGTGTCGACATAGGATTTGTGTGCGCGACTATGAATGCCTGCGGTGTGTGCACGGCTGTGAATGCCTGCGATAGAATTCAGGGTATGAAAACCTGTTATGCCGATGAGCTGGTAAAGCATGGTTATAACCGTTTTATACTATTGCTATTTTTTCGGTTATACTGCACTCTTTTATATTTGCTCATAACTATTCTTATATGGAATATTAAGCTAACCCTCTCGTGCTTCGGCTATTTCCTTCTGTTGGGTGGGTGCGTGCTCGTCCCCAGAATGCGGATCCGGGGAGGAGATTTGTTTCCACTTAGCTCTGTGACTAACGGTTATTTGATTAACCATTCACAGGAGGTAGAGCACCGTAGTGACCCGCTACCGCAGGAGATTACGCCAGTAGCTAGGTCGACTCGAGCAGATGTACCCCCGCCGTCCCTAGAGTTTAGAGACGTGAGTTCTGCCGAGCAGCGTAGAGAGAGAGTATATGAGGATTATATGTAGCACATGTATAGCCTACGGGCTTATATAAGTACTTAGGCTTCGGACCTAGAACCACTGTGATTCTGATATGTGATATATATAAATCTGCAATGGTTTCCTGTTAATGCTTCCGCTATATTCTGATGGGTTGTGAATGTTATGATTCGAGCCAACCGAGGCGGCCATCTAGTGCTTGGACATGGTGGATCGTTTCCCCTATAAGCACTGGGTGGGCGTCTTGGGCCAGTAGTACCCCCTTCGGCCCGACCCGGTCAAAAGGTGGGGGGGGGGTGCTACAAATGGATCAGAGCGATCATGATTCTTCCTTGTGGAACTGTCTCAGGATCACTTCGTCCCTCGCTTCGTTTTAGGTTCGGGACGAACCTTGCAGCGGAAGCCTGGTGGACCATAGTGTAGAGGCTTAGGGATTCTAGACTGTACGATAGTATGCCCATACACCCGTGTTTCCGCTTTGTCTGTCGTTTTTGCAAATTGTCACTATTTTTGCAAGATACTGACACTCTTTCCTATTACTTCTCCAGATACTGGAGGACAGTAACGGGGGATCCTCCTCTAGAGGATATGTTCCAGCTACCCCACCACCAGACCCGGTCGCTCCCGCCGCCGTACCGTTTGCCGAGACAGATATGGGGCAGACACTAACGGCTATACTAGCGACTTTCCGTGATGCCCTTGCACAGCCACCACGAGAGATGACCGTGCCCACTGATCTGCTGACGAATTTTCGAGGACTAAGGCCTCCCCCTTTCAGGGGTACAGAGACGGCCATTAAGGTAGAGGAGTGGGTGGAGCGAGTGGAGGAGCTGTTAGTAGGGATGATGTGCCCAGCTGTGGCAGCAGTTTCTTTGGTGGTGACCCTCTTGGAGGGATATGCGAGGGATTGGTGGAGAGCGGCTAGTCGCTCTACCTTTCGAGGTCGGCCGATGAGCACGATCCTTTGGGGAGAGTTCTCCATAGCTCTACTGGAGTTCTTTATCACAGATACAGACCGAGCCGCGCTACAAGAGAGGTTCCTGCTTATCCGACAGGGCAACCGCACTGTGGCAGAGTATGAGAGAGAGTTCATACACTTGGCACACTTCGCCGGGAACCTGGCTGCCTCCGACAGGGATAGAGCTTCTCGGTTCTATCGAGGACTACGAGATGATCTGAGGCAGGCCCTGATTATGCTCTCTCAGGCCACCTTCCACACCATAGCTACCCATGCGGCAGCCTTAGAGTTGGACCAGCAGACAGTGGCTCAGCGGCGCAGAGGTCAGGAAGAGCTCCCTCGAGACCAGAGGCGATACGGAGGAGTCGCTCTTCATAGACAGGATAGAGAGCGCAGGCAGCGACGCCGTAGGCAGCCTTATAGGCACCTACCAGCACCCCCAGCACCCCCAGCTGCACAGCCAGACTTCAGACCAGCTCCAGCACCGCAGCCCCCACTAGTGGCCCGACGAGATGTTTCCTTCGCAGGGAATTTCTTCTTATGTCATCAGCCAGGACATATGAGGGCCTTTTGCCCTCAGGCGACGGGGAGACCCGGATTAAGAGCAGTTCAGGGTAGACAGCCGGCACGAGGGCAGGGTCAGAGAGGCCGCAGAGGCAGAGCTGGCAGGAGAGGCCAACATGGCCGAGCAATGCCCCAGGAGGCCTACGCACTCGACCTGCAGCACGGACCGGCCCCTGACGTAGTCATAGGTATATATCTTAGGCGATAGAGAGATATCAAATCTGACTACTGATGTTGTATATTACTTATGTGTACTTATATCCTCTGTATTAGATAGTTGATATATATATATATATATATTTTCCCATGTCGTCAGGAATCTTGTTGGTAGAAGGACTTCCTGCCAAAACCCTTTTCGACACGGGAGAAACTCATTCTTTCGTCTCCCACGAATTCATCGCAACAAAAGGAAATGTTGTTCGTTCAACCGGACTATCTATACGAATCCGTTTACCGGACGGGTCGGATATGACTTCTACCGAAAAGTGCTCATTCCAAGCTATGCTAGGTGAAGTAGAATTTGAAATCTACGCAACCATCCTAGCAATAACTGGATTCGACATAATTCTGGGAATGGACTGGTTGGCCGAGCACCAAGCCCAGATAAACTGTTCCACGCGAGAAGTCCGGCTACAGAACCCGAATGGCCAGGCCGTCACGTTAACATGTGCGCCCTCTGTCTCGCGTATCATCTTGACTTCTACGCAGATGGTGAAATCCGTCCGACAGAAGGACGAAGTATATCTTATCTACTTCGAGATGGAAGACAAATCCCAGGTGCTCGCCAAGGTCCCGGTAGTCCGCGATTTTCCGGATGTTTTCCCTGAGTCCCTCCCGGGATTGCCACCACAGCGAGAGGTCGACTTTCAGATCGAGCTCGTGACCGGAGCAAGACCAGTATCTCGAGTCCCCTACCGGATGGCCCCAAGGGGGTTGACTGAACTAAAGATCTAGCTACAGGAACTAATAGATGTTGGATTCGTCCGCCCTAGTTCCTCACCCTGGGGAGCCCCGATACTTTTCGTCAAAAAGAAAGATGGGACTTTGCGACTGTGCATCGACTACAGGGAGCTGAATAAGCTGACTGTACGCAATACCTATCCCCTCCCTAGAATCGACGAACTGTTCGATCAATTGCAAGGTGCGTCCGTGTTTTCCAAGATGGACCTGAGATCCGGCTATTACCAGCTTCGAATCCGAGAGGAAGATATCCCCAAGACTGCCTTTAGCTCCCGATACGGTCTATATGAATTCCTAGTGATGCCCTTTGGGCTTACCAACGCGCCTTCCGCCTTCATGGCCCTGATGAATAGAGTCTTCGAACCTTTCTTGGATCACTTTGTCATCGTCTTCATAGACGACATCCTAATCTACTCGAAGACCAAGACGGACCATACCCAGCACCTTCAGATGGTGTTATTAAAGCTCCGGGAACACTCTCTCTTCGCCAAATTCAGTAAATGCGAATTCTGGCTAGAAGAAATTGGATTCTTGGGCCACACAATAAACAAAGAAGGAGTGGCAGTAGACCAAGCCAAAGTCCAGGCGGTACAAAATTGGCCGCCACTCAGGACAGCTGCGGATATCCGGAGTTTCCTCGGTCTTGCCGGATACTACAGGAAGTTTGTCGAGGGTTTTTCCAAGATTGCCCTACCCCTAACTGCTCTCACCAAGAAGGACATCACATTCCGATGGACGACGGAGTGTGAGGCCGCGTTTGTCGAGTTGAAGAAGCGGCTGACTTCTGCGCCCATCCTTACGATCCCCACAGGGACCGAGGGATTCCAAATCTACACTGATGCTTCCCTGAAGGGATTGGGAGCAGTCCTAATGCAGCACGGCAAGGTAGTGGCCTACGCTTCGCGGTAATTAAAGCAGCATGAATTAAACTACGCGGCGCACGATTTAGAGTTGGGCGCCGTCGTCTTCACCCTTAAAATCTGGAGGCATTATCTGTACGGAGTAAGATGTGAGATCTTCTCCGATCACAAGAGCCTTAAGTATATCTTCACGCAGAAAGACCTGAACCTCCGGCAGCGCCGATGGCTGGAATTCTTATGCGATTACGACTTCACTCTTCAATATCACCCGGGAAGGCTAACAGAGTCGCTGACGCCTTGAGCCGCCAGCCTGCAATAGCCGGGAGTTGGATGGAGCAGATCCATAAGGAACTCTTCCAGTCTTTGATAGACATGGAGATTACCCTGGTTGCCCGAAGGGATCCGGAAGAGTACTACTCGCAGCTGTATTGGATGGAAATCCAATGCGACATCCGGGACCGGATACGAGAAGTCCAGAAGATCGACCCAGAGGTGATGCCGTTCGTCCGATCTCTGCAAGAAGGGGCACAAGAGGATTATAAACTGCATGACAGGATTCTGCAATTCAAGCACCGCATATTTGTTCCCGCTACTGGAGGGACTCGTGAAGAAATTTTGCAAGAGGCCCATCAGTCCAGATACTCGATCCACCCTGGCGTAGTTAAGATGTACGTGGACTTGCGCAGGACCATTTACTGGCCTGGAATGAAAAGAGATGTCACCAACTTCGTGGCCCGGTGCCAGACCTGTCAGAAGGTCAAAGCCGAATGTCGCAGTCCAGGAGGCCTATTACAGCCCCTGCCGATACCAGAATGGAAGTTCGAAGACATCTCCATGGACTTCGTCCACGGCCTACCTCGATCCCGCGCTGGGAATGACTCAATATGGGTGGTCGTAGATTGACTCACCAAAGTAGCACGGTTCATTCCAAACCGACAGGGTGACGGAGTAGACATCCTGGCCAGGATGTTCCTAGAGCAAGTGGTACGATTCGACGGAGTACCAAAGTCCATCGTGTCAGATCATGACGAGCGTTTCGCATCTAAGGAGTGGATGCGGGTGCAGGCGTATTTGGGAACCAAGTTGGCCTTCAGCACCGCCTTCCACCCACAGATAGACGGACAGACAGAGAGGACGAACCGGACGATGGAGGATCTTCTTCGACTGTGCATAGTGGAGCACAATGAGCCATGGGAGAAGCTGTTGCCGTTGGTCGAATTTTCATATAATAACAGCTACCAGGCTAGCATTAAGATGGCTCCGTACGAGGCATTATATGGAAGGCGTTGCCGAACCCCGTTGACTTGGGCTCAGGAAGAGTACCCAGAAGCCTTGGGAGTGGCTTACATCGATGACACTACGGCAGCGATACGACTGATTTAGGAGCGAATGCGGGAAGCACAAAGCCGGCAGGCTAAGTACTATGATGCGCGGCACCGACCGGTGGATTTTAGCGTGGGGGAAATGGTGTTCTTAAAAATAAAGCCCACGCATGGTATCTCCCGGTTGAGGAAGCAGAAAAAGTTAGATCCCCGCTTCTTGGGCCCCTATCCGATGATAGAGCGTGTTGGCCCCGTCGCCTATCGTTTGGCCTTGCCCCCAGAGTTGGGGAATATTCACGATGTGTTTCATGTATCTTCCTTGAGACGAGTCCTCCGGCAACCAGAACAGTACCTTCCTACTCCACTGGTGCAGCTACAGTCAGATAGATCCATCCGGCTCGAACCCGTCAGAGTAGTGGATTATAAGGTCAAGACACTACGCAACAAAACCATTCCGATGGTTAAGGTGCTATGGTCAAACTGCGGACAAGAAGAGTTCACGTAGGAACCTGAAGTACTCCTCCGAGAAAAGAACCTAGAGCTCTTTCCCCAGGTATGTTACTTTTTCCCCCTACTTCGAGCAAATTTTCGGGGACGAAAATCCTTTTATTTTTATTGGATTGTAACATCCCGACTTTTATTGGGCCACCAGAGCCCTAGTTGGCCCAATAAAAGTGGCCCGGACCCTACCCATGACCCGGTGAGGGGTAACCCAAGGTAGGAAATAGAGCTAGAGGACTCCGAATTGAGTTCCGTCAGTTCCTGTGGCATCGTATAGTCAATACGAGCGCATCAGAACTCGTTCAGTTGAATCCCGAGGTCATATAGTGGATTTGACCATTCCTCGCAGAACGTCGTGAAAATGAGATTGTTGGATATTGACATAGAGAACTCCGATTTGAGTCCTGTCAATTCCCATGACTTCGTATAGTTAATACGAATGCATCGGAACTCGTTGCGTCGCGATTCGAAGCCTAACGATGATTATAAGCGTTTTGACCGTTTTAGCACGCTGCGACGCGCAAATATCGGACTTTTGCCAAACGAACTCCGATTCGACCTCGATCAGTGGCGTTGGACTCGTATGGTCAGTACGAAGTCAACAGAAGTCATTCCGGTTAATTTCGACGACAATTGGTCAACTCGTGGTCAAATTAAGCATAATCGTGCACCGAAAAGCGTGCGCACACCAATTATGACACGACACCCGAACCTTGACCCGACCCCGATGACTTGGACCCACTTTGACTTTGACCAGCATGGGGGACCCACTCCATGGTTGACTTTGGTCAAACCCCCCTAAAAATCCATTTTTTGGATTTTTTTCTCCAAATAAGAGCCCACCTCCTCTCCATGGATGGATAGCCCTTGCCCCCCTAACACACTTTGGCCCCCCCAACCAGCAAACAACCCACCCTAGGAGAGTGGAGGCCCACCACTAACCCTCCTCTCCTCTCTTTCTCCCCTTCTTTCTTAAGGCCCAAGCCCATGAGGGGCTAACCTCATTTCCCACATGGGGAAATGAGTTTGAGCCTCCAGCTGTCCATGGACAGCTGGAGGGTGGAGATTAATCCCTCCCTAAGGAGGGATTAATCCCACATCTTAGAGGGGAGGAGAAGCCCTCCCCCCAAGCTTATATAAAGGTCCCCCCTCCCCATGTAATCCTGCACCAACCCAGAGGTTTACTTCCCCACCAATCCCCAAGTTCTGCCGGAGCTCAGGTCGCCGGAAAAGGCAAAGCCCGAGCTCCACCACCTTCCAAAGCCATTCATGGCGGAACTCGCCGGAGGCCGCCAAACACCCCCAACCTCAGGTAGAAACTCTTCCTCTCCTCACTCCCTAGCCTTCTAACGAGTTGCATGGAAGCTCCGGCGACCGGAGCGCCGCCACCGTCACCCCCTCCCCTCCCGTTTTAAAAAAATATATATATAGCTCCGGCGGCGGGCCGCCAGACCAACCGCCGGAGGGAGCGCCCACCACCGGGCAGTCGGCCGGTGGTGGAGCCACGGCCGGCCGGTGGCCGGCCGGCGGCGGAGAAGCCCCGTAAGGGGTTGCGGTTTGTTCCAGCGGGGGGGGGGGGGGGGGAGAAAGATAGTGAACAGTGCCTTTTATTTTATAATTTTTATTATTATAATATTAAAATATTATAATAAGGGGTTTTATTTTTTAGAGGCTAAGATAGAACCCTCATGAAAAAGTTTTGAATATAAAAATTATTCCCTTCAATGAGGTCAGTCTCCACAAAAATTTGAGAATTTTTGGAGTTGATTTGATATTTTTAAAATCCTAAATAAAATTTGTTTGGACAAATTAAAGGCCTAAAACTCTTCGAAAAATTATGAAAATTTTTCTATACTCATTTTAGACCCCTTTATAGGTTGTATCAAAATTTGGGGTCATGGGGATAAGCTTTGATATTTTCCCTAAAATCTGGAAGTCTAGGGTCGTGTTCGGAAATTATTACGCTCATTTTTTTCGAAAATGAAATTGGAGCGTGCGACCGTCCTGTCTAATTTAATTAATAAATTCAAAGTTATTGTATCGACGAGAGTGGCTGAGGCAAGTGACCAAGCTCCGGTGTTCCGAGACCTTGTGAAACCGTCGAGCGCCTCGACTCTCGGGTAATCTGGACACGCTCGAAAAGTGAGAGTACGAGTAGCGAGTTGCAAATTATTCTCGACAAATAATGAGGGTGTAACTCCTGATAAGCCCCTGATCCGATTAAGTCGTAATTAATAAGGCGCAACCAAATCCTAATCGGATCTTAATAATGGGTGTAACTCAATGAAGCCTTATTAAAAACTGAAATAGAACTGAATGTGCCTCCTGAGAACGGAGATGGGACTGAAGCCTCCTGGATGGAGTGATTGGACTACTAACCATTTTCTTTATGATTATTCTAGTCTTTGCACTGGTCCTGTTCCTTTATTCTTTTCAGTTCAGAACTTTCAATTCAGTTCTACTCCAGTGTCGTACTTGTCAAGTACTTTCAATTCAGCTCTACTCCAGTCTCATACTGGTCAAGTACTTTTAATTCAATTCTACTACAGTCTCATACTGGTCAAGTACTTTTAATTCAGTTCTACTCCAGTCTCGTACTGGTCAAGTACTTTTAATTCAGTTCTACTTGTTGCTGTATAGGCCTGGGCGGACAGGCGGTTAAAGACCGGGCGGTTTGGTAACCGCGCGGGTTGGCGGGTTGTCTCTGGCGGTCTGATATCTGAGCAGCGACAGCGGGTTGACATGTCGGTTTGGTAACCGGGCGGTTAGCCGGTTACTCTCTGGGATATCGATGGTCGGCGGCTCGTCTCCTGGTGGTAACCGAGCGGTTAGTGTTCTTACTAACCGCGCGGTTAGGCGGTTAACTTTGTATATGCTGTATTTCTGTATTTAGTCCCATATTGGGTATCTCTACTCTATCTTATCTCCTCCATTCTATATAAGGAAGGCTATACCTTTGTAATAGTTAGTTTTTTGGATAATAAAATTTCCATTACTCCAGTTTCCGGACTGTTTTTGGTCTATTCGCACATGGTATCAGAGGCAGCGATCTAGTCCCCCTGTTCCGTTGCCTTCTGTCCGCGCAGCCTCCTCTTTTCGCCGCGTTCTTATCTTTCTGTTCGCCCGGTTAACTCATCCTTATCCGCGCGGATTTCTCCTTTGCTCTCCGCAGCTTGGTCGTGGCTTCTCTAGCCGCTTGTGTTCCCCTTATGACCGCTGCGGTCTCCTTCTGCTACCCGCCCGGTTTACTTTCTTAACCGCGCGGTCTCCTCCTTCCAGAATGACTGTTTTTGATGTCTCCACCTCGACTACTGTCGTTACCCACCCTCCTCCTCCTCCTGCTGCATCCGGGAACCTTGGAACAGTTTCTAAGCTTCTCGGCCCCAATTATCCCGATTGGAGTGTCTCGTTTACCTTTCTTCTCCGCTCTCAGCGCAAGCGTCATCATCTTACCGATGACCCTCCTCCTGCGGACTCTGACCAGTTTAATGACTGGGATGCGAATGGCGCTCTTGTTCGTACGTGGCTGGCAAACAGCTTGTCCGATGAATGTCTTCCGGTCATCCATCACGATGAGACGGTCAAGCAAGCTTGGCTTCACTTAGCCGCCCTCTACTCCAAAGGGGGTCAAACATCTCGCATCTATACTCTGTATGCGGATCTCTTTGCTCGCCAATCCATGTCTCCTGCTGCGGCTTACCAACAGGTCCAAGCCCTTGGAGCGGAGATTCTTCAAAATCGTCCCCTCTCTGCTGACGTGGCCACCCAACTGAAGCACTTCCAGGAACTCCTGGTTGTTTGTTACCTTCTGAGGCTCCCGGATTCCTATGATATGATCCGGCAGCAAATTCTTGGCGAAGCTGAATCTCCCACCCTGGATGCTACAGCTGCTCGCATTGCCGCTGTTACCTCTCTGCTCAATCGTCCCTTGCTTGCCGCTCCTCCTGCTCCGGATGCCTATGCCCACCAAGCACATCGTGGTGGCACGGGTGGACGTGGTCACCAGTCCGGCGGGCGCGGCCCTTCTCGCTATCTCTGTTCTCACTGTGGCCGCACAGGCCACTTGATTGACCGATGCTGGACAAAGCATCCGTACCTTCGTCCCTCAGGTGATGCCCCCCACTCCTCCAACTCATCTGCCTCGGTGGCCACGACTTCAGGTAGCGCCCATGTGGTGACTCAAGGTAAATGGCTAATCGACTCTGGCGCCACTGATCATATGACGGGCAATCCTCAGTGTTTTTCTCTCCTAGAAACACATGATCGATTGCCTCCGGTTCTCATTGCGGATGGCTCTCCCTCTCCGGTGCATGGGACTGGCATGGTTCAAGTTACTCCGTCCCTTCGTCTCGCGGATACTCTCTATGTGCCCAAGTTCCCGTGTAATTTATTGTCGGTTACTTCCCTTTGCAAGCAACTTCAGTGCTCCGTAACGTTTACTCCTGTTTCTTGTTCTTTTCAGGACCCGGACTCCAAGCGGATGATTGCTACTGGGACTGAGAGAGGCGGACTTTACTTCCTTGATGATGTATCCGCTCTTTCAGCATTCTCATCCGCTTCTACAGATCTTCTTCAGTGGCACCTTCGTCTTGGGCATCCTCCATCACGTCGCATCCACCAACTATTACCCCACCTACCTGCATGATTCTCCTATCAACTGTGATGCCTGTCAGCTTGGCAAGCATCACCGCTCCCCCTTTCCTCCTAAGCAAGGTCGTGGCTCTTCTAAGCCGTTCGACCTTGTTCACTTATGATGTATGGGGTCCTGCCCCCACCCTTACCATAGGGCGGGGTAGTTCCTACTTTTGTAACCTTTATTGATGATTTCTCTCGATGTATATGGGTGTATCTTTTAAAAGATCGCTCTGAACTATTTTCTGTATGGCAATCCTTCTATTTTATGATTAAAACTCAGTTTGGTGCTTCTGTGAAAGTTTTTCGTTCAGATAATGCTAAAGAATACCTGAGTAATGAATTTTCTTCTTTCTGTATGCAACACGACATCATTCATCAAACTAGCTGCGTATATACCTCCCAGCAAAATGGGGTGGCGGAACGTAAAAATCCGTCACCTCCTCGATGTCGCTCGCACTCTCATGGCACAAATGCAGGTTCCTCGTAGCTACTGGGGCTATGCAGTTCTCATCTCCTGCTTCCTCATCAATCGTCTTCTCTCGACAGTTCTTAAAGGCAAAACACCATTTTCCATTCTCTATCCGGCCAAGAATGCTTTTCCCTTACCTCTACGCATTTTTGGCTGCACCGCCTTTGTTCACAATCCTTCCGCAACTCGCGATAAGTTATCCCCACGTTCCACCAAGTGTATCTTTTTGGGTTATTCTACTACTCAAAAAGGTTACTGTTGCTTTGACCCTGTTCATCGCAAACAGTTCGTTTCTGCGGATGTAACGTTCTTTGAAAATGCCTCATACTTCTCTTCTGACCTTACTCTTTCTCCGGCTGACTTGCCCTCTCCAACCATTCCCTCCGTCCCATCCACTCCTCTTGAGATTCCTCCATCACCAACTCCACCGCACACTCCGTCTGTTGATCCCCTGCCATCTTCCTCCTCTCCTCGGTCATCTCTCTCCTCTCCCGGGCCAGCCTTCTCCGCCACGGATGCACCGGCGACTGAGGAACTAGATGACCTGGAACTGCCCATTGCTCTTCGCAAAGGGGTTCAGACGTGCACCCAGCACTCGCTGGCCGCTGTTGTTTCTTATGATCGGCTAACACCTTCTCGCAGGGACTTCGCCCTAGCCATCTCGGCGACTTCCACTCCTCGCAACTACCAGGAAGCCCTTGATGTTCCTCACTGGAAGACGGCCATGGATGAAGAAATTGCTACTCTCTCTGAGCGGGGCACTTGGACTCTTGTGCCTCCTCCTTTTGGCACGGATGTGGTTGGATGTCGCTGGGTCTTTATCGTCAAGTTCCGTCCGGATGGCAGTGTGGACCGGTACAAGTGATAGTTTCACTTTCAAGATAACCTAAACACCTAGAGGGGGGGGGGGTGAATAGGTTCAACTTATTTTTCTAAAAAACTTCAAGGCAGAATTCACAATAAATCACAGCAATCACAGAAAATAAGCATCACAGATTGCACACAGTTTTATAGTGGTTCCCCAAGGTCTGGGTACATCCACTTTCCCCCTTCACCTATCTAGCAGTATGCTAGAATCGGCCAATCTTCCACTAATCTCAGATCAAAAGATCTTACAACTCAGAACCCAACTGGTTCCTACAACTCAGGCACACCTGCCCTACCTCAGCCTTGCCCCAAGGCCTACAACTCAGAGAATATCCTTCTCCTACACTCAGGCAATCAGCCCTACCACTCAGAGTTCAACACTCCTACACTCAGCCTTTATAATATAGGCTTACAACTCAGATCTGTATAAACAGATCCTACAGAAATATAGAAAATATTGTTTTAAATTGTCTTGCCAAGTTGAGAGAGAAGAGGCAATGACAATTCTTAATCAGCTGATGCAATCAACTGTTTCTTAGCCTTCTTCAAAGCTTCTTGAAAATGTACTTAGCTGAGTTGATTCCAAACAGCTTCTTGAGAATCCAATGGTGGATTCTTTCTTCTTCTTCAAATTCTGACTTGATCTCTCTCTATCAGCACTTGAATGATTCTTCAGAATTCTGGTTAGAACTCTTCTTAGATCTATCCTTAGATAGTCTTCTTAGATCTTCTTGAGAAGATCTTCTTAAGTGCCTTGCACTTTCTTGAAATGATTTGGATCGTAATCCTTCTTCAAAAGTTCTGGAGTTAAGAATTTCTTCAATGTTGAGAAGATTATTTCCTTCTTCTGAATATGTCTATTTATAGACTTCCTTCATGGTAACCGGCTGATCCGGTTTCTAACAGTTCTCTGACAAGTCTGACAGCTTCAGTTAACCGGTGGCAACCCACAGCTGTCAAGTCTTCAACAAGTCCTGTGCCTTAGTCTTGAACCACAGTGTGTCGAGACAGTCTGTCAGAAAGTGTCGAGACCATCTGTCTATTTGTGTCGACACAATTGACTTTGGTGTCGACACTGCCTTCAGTGATGTCGACTAAGTTGCCTTTGAGTCGACACAGCTTCTTCTGCAAACAATTTGATCTTGACTCTTCAGTGTGTCGACACAAGTCCTGTGTGTCAACACAGTTGTTGTAGAATCTTAACTTCAGTAAGTGTTGACTTAGCCTTCAGGTGTCGACACAGTCTTCTTTTAACTCTGCTTCAATGTGTCGACTCAATCACAATGTGTCGACACATTCTGCTGTTGTAGACAAACTTGTGGTCGACTATATTCTTCTGTGTCGACATTATTTTTCAATGTTGAGGTCGACGCTTTTCTTCTGTGTCGACACTTTTTCCCAGAGTAGTGTCGACTTACTTCTTCTGTGTCGACACATTTTCCCAGTGTTGAGATCGACTATGTTATGTGTCGACACTTTTTCCCAGAGTAGTGTCGACTTACTTCTTCTGTGTCGACACATTTTCCCAGAGTAGTGTCGACTTACTTCTTCTGTGTCGACACATTTTCCCAGTGTTGTGTCGACAACTTTCTTCTATGTGTCGACACATGTTCCTTTGTGTCGACACTTGGACTTAGAATTTTTCCTGTAAACTTTAACATTTCTTTACCTGCACATGTCAACTCAAAACAACATCAAATACACCTTGATGTATATCATTGAGCTAGGTTGGGCTTCTTCAAATCAGGTACACATTTTCCAATGTACCCAACAATCTCCCCCTATTTGGAGAAGTCATAACCCTTATAGCCAATGATATACACCATTTATAAATAGTATAAAATGATGATATATGACAATACACAGGGATACTTAATTATAAACAAAATAATAAAAACATCATGGATAAAACAATCTATCACAGATTTAACAATATTTTGTTTATTACTGGGTAATGTTTGATTACATGGTTTTTCTTTGACTGATCACATTACATCATTACAAAACATTATGAAAGAACTAAAACATTATCAGGATTGATCAGGCTCTCTAATAACAATCCCTTGGCCAGATTTAATTTTAGCTGTCACAGGAGCTTCTGATTCTTCAGCCATCTTTTTTCCCTTAAGATCAGCTTTCTTCTTAGCTTCTTCCTTGAGCCTTTGCCTTTCAAAATAGTGAAAAGGCTTTGGGAAGTATTTGCTTGGCTCCATAGCATCAGTTGGAAGTCTTCCCATCTTAGCTTTCCTTCTGAATTGTACAATGGCTTCTTGTCTAGCCTCATACTTCTGCCATTCCTGCTCATTGTACCACTTGCCCCTTTCATGAACTTTATCTTTGACAGCTTTCCATGCAGTGAGTATTATATTTCTGGAAGTAGGACTCCACTGCTCAAAATCTGGCTTCAGCTCAGCCTGCTCTCTAAATCTTTTCTTTGACAGTAGAGCATCTTGCTGTTCTTGCAAATTTACCTCAGGCTTATCAACCTTTTCAAAGATAACATTTACAACTTCCTTTGAAGGACTATACATATATTGCACTTGCTGATCCAATATATCAAAATCGGGAGGAGGGTATATGACTTGGGCAACCTCAGGTTGGTCACCTTCAAGTAGTCCTGTTTGTAATCCTGACTCAGCCACCATGTTATCATCACACAATGGTGGATATCCCAATGTGGCTCTTATGCTATTGGTCACCCATTTGGCATGCTCAGAGCCTGCATGAATTAGCATCCTCTCCCCCTTTATGGCTTCTCTTGCTACATGATCTCTAAGATCTTCTTTCTGAAATCTTATTTGGCCATCCAAATAATTCACTCCCTCCTTGAAAAATGGTCTTAACTTTTGAAGCTTTTCAGATATTTCCTGTTGAGAGGTTGTGATGGCAGTCTTAACAGATGCAATTGCAGCCTGAAAATTCTTATCAAACTCTGCCATTTCTTTGGCTTTATCTGCAGGCATCCCTGGAACAATCTTCTTCACCTCTTCAATGATCTCATTATGAGATTCAGTTAAATTGTCATTCATTCTTATTTGATTTTCCAGAACATAACCTTGCTTCAAAACAATATCATCCACCTTTGTAGAGATATCCTGTTGTTGTTTAGCCAGATAAACTACAGCATTGCCACCCTTGTGGAAGCAATCTGTCATTTCAGTTTTATTCAAGTTGACTTGAAATTGGATAGATTTGATATCTTGGGCTAAGTCAAACTGCAGAGTTTTGTTTCTTTCATCAACATATTTCTCAATGGCCACCCTGTGGTCATCCAATTTCACCTGTAAATCCACCAAGAACTTGTTATAATCAACTTCAGGAGGTGGAGGTGGAGGTATTGTCTGTAAAGCCTGCCTATAAGTCTTGCTTCTTCTTTTAAATACAACCAATTTTCTTTTCTTAGCCAACCTGGCTTCTTCAGTCTCAGATTCAGAAGTACTTTCAATGTGAACTCTATCTGCTTCAGTGCCATATTGTTCAGTTTCAACATGTACTGGCTCCCCCTCAATTCTTTGCTCCTCCTCTACTTCTTGTACTTTTTCAATCTCTTGAACTTTCTCCACTCCTTGTTCTAGGTTTATGTCAAGATGCTGCTCAACATCTTGGTCCTCTTCTATTCTATCAGTAGCTATGTCATCATTTGGAAATAACTCATCCAGAGTGTATTCCTTTTGAACTGGAGCATCTGAAGATAAGTCATTAGGTGCATCCTTGTGCACATTCTCAGGCAGCTGCATATCTGGAGTAGGAGAAGACACATGCTCCCCCTGAACCTGTTCAAAAAAAAACTTTAGAAAGTCTTTTATAGTAAAATATATTTGCTCCCCCTACACCTGAACCACTTGTACCTGAGCAGGAGATTGAACTGGCTCCCCCTGCATCTGTGCAGGTGTATCTATTTGATGGACTAAAGTGGAAGCAGGTTGTTCTTCAACCTGTGTCCTAGGTGAGTCTTCTTGTTGTTGCTCAGGCTCTTGAGCTGGAGAGGGGGATCTCACAGGGGTGTCTGGCCTGTTCTCTTCAGGCACATCCTTAGACAGCACCCTTTCCCATCTGGAGAACAGTCTCATGTCCATTCTTCTCATATGATTAATTTTAGAACCTGGCAGTTGCTGCATTACTTCAGGAACTGCTCCATTGAGATATAGGCTCATGATCCTAGCCATGTTAGGCTTCTTGATTCCTTCTTTAATCTTCTCAAAGATAACTGCTGACCAATCAGTAGGGATTGTAAAGACAATCCTGGTCATAAGGCTGAACATATAGGCAGAAATCCTATCATGTCCACCTGACTTGCAGAGAATTACTTTGCCAACAACTTCAGACAAGAACTTCCCTTGCTGATTCATACCCTTTCTATTGAATGCAGCTCCAATCTTCATGCTTGAGTCCAGGCCACACCATTGTAGGGCTTCCCTTGTCTTAGAACTGGGAACCTCTTCTTCATTCTCAACTACTGGTAATTGGAATATCTTTCTCAAACCCCTGTGGGTAATCTTAACCTTAGTCCCTTGTACAGTGGACTTGATCTTGAGGCCAGTAGAATGGACTGATGCTGAGATAAAGAACTCATGCACCTCCTTCTTCCAGATCTTGGACGGTTCAGAGACCAGAAATTCTAACCCTGAGTTGGAGAGAAGGGTGATAACCCCTTGAACATCGGGCGGCGCATCTGCAAACGCCTGGCGCACCAACTCATATCCTTCATTGATGTTATCTTCAATCCTTGGCGCCATTATTGTGTCGAGAAAGCTTGAGAGAAGAGAGAAAGAAAGACTGTCGACACAAGGTTTTAGTTTCGAAAACCTTGAAAGCGTGTCGACAACAAGAGCTTTTGACCTATTTATAGCTTCTGTTGAAAGAAGTTCAAAAGGCGCCAAAAACAGTCTAAATGTGTCGACACAGACGGAATGTGTCGACACAAGCTTCTATTAACTTGACATTTCTTCAGCCTACTATGTGTCGACACCAATATGTGGTTATGTCGACACCTTGGATACATAGTAGAAAGACAGAAATTCTGTGTCGACACTAAGGACAAGTGTCGACACATATTTTGTAAGTGTCGACACCACGATTCTGGTTGAGTCGACATTACATTCCTGGTTAAGTCGACAATAAAATTCTTAAGTGTCGACACATATTCTCTGTGTCGACACAATATTTCTGACTTGTCGACATAATTTCTCTAAGTCGACACATTATTACTGAATGTGTCGACACATTCTTACTTAGCCAATTTCTGTAACTTCAATGTGTTCTTTTTAACACTTGATTATTGTTGTTACTACTTTTTCTTACTTATACCCATTTCAATAGCATTGTTAATGATTTTTGTTTAATACATTAATCAATGGATAACATGCCTAATTCAATTTTGAATTTATTGAACTTGGTTTCATCTAGAGGCTTAGTAAATACATCAGCTATTTGAGAATCTGTTTTTACAAATTCCAATGTGATGTCTCCTTTTTCTACATGTTCTCTTAGAAAATGGTATTTGATTTCTATATGCTTAGTTCTACTATGAGAAACTGGATTATTAGCAATAGAAATAGCACTCTTTGAATCACATAACAGAGGTGTTTTACTTACTTGAATACCATAATCCTTAAGTTGATGCTGCATCCATAATAGCTGTGCACAACAGCTTCCAGCAGCAACATACTCTGACTCAGCTGTGGAAATTGCCACACTGGTCTGCTTCTTACTACTCCATGATATAAGTCTTCCTCCCAGGAATTGACAAGTACCTGTAGTACTTTTCCTGTCCTCTCTACATCCTGCAAAATCTGCATCTGAATAGCCTGTTAGTAGAAAATCTCTATTCCTAGGGTACCAAAGGCCTAGATTAGGTGTGCCCTTTAGATATCTCAGAATCCTTTTGACTGCAGTATAATGAGATTCTTTAGGGCAGGCTTGGTACCTTGCACAGACACATGTAGCATACATAATGTCTGGTCTACTAGCAGTGAGATATAGTAGAGATCCAATTATTCCTCTATACAATGATTCATCAACAGGTTTACCTGTCTCATCTTTGCATATAGGCATACTTGTTCCCATAGGTGTTCTCATGGTGGAGGATGACTCCATACCATATTTCTTGATCAATTCTTTGGTGAACTTAGACTGGGATATGGACAATCCATCATCAGTCTGTCTTACTTGGAGTCCCAAGAAGAACTTAAGTTCTCCCATACTGCTCATCTCAAACTTCCCTTGCATAAGTTTGGCAAACTTTTTACAAAGGTTGTTTTCAGTAGATCCAAAGATTATGTCATCAACATAAATCTGAACTAGGATGATCTTGCCTTTGGATTCCCTAAGGAATAGAGTTTTGTCTATCTTTCCTCTTGAGAATTTATTCTCAATGAGGAAGGTAGACAGGGTTTCATACCAAGCCCTTGGAGCTTGTTTTAACCCATACAAAGCTTTTCTAAGCTTATACACAGACTCAGGTTTAAGAGGATCTACAAAACCTGATGGCTGTTCTACATATACTTCTTCTTTAAGATCACCATTCAGAAATGCTGACTTCACATCCATCTGGTATACTTTGAAGTCTTGGTAGGCTGCATAGGCAAGGAACATTCTGATTGCCTCCAGCCTTGCTACTGGAGCAAAGGTTTGATCAAAGTCAATCCCTTCTTCCTGCCTATATCCTTTTGCAACTAACCTTGCTTTATTCTTTACAATAATTCCATTTTCATCTAGCTTGTTTCTATAGATCCACTTAGTGCCAATTATGTTATGGCCTCTTGGTTTAGGAACAAGCTCCCAGACTTTGCACCTTCTGAATTGATTCAGCTCCTCTTGCATAGCATCAATCCAGTGCTGGTCTTGTATAGCTTCTTCAAACTTCTTAGGTTCCATTTGAGACAAGAAGCTTGAATGCAACACTGTGCTTTCATTTCTGCTTCTAGTTTGCACTCCTTGTCTTGGATCACCAATTATCTGATCAGCAGGATGATCTCTTAGATATCTTACAGCTGGAGGAAGATTCCCTTCTTGTTGAACATCTCCAGCTTCTTCATTCTGCTGAACCTCTTGGTTTTCATCAGCTTCCATTATCTCTTGTACTCCCCCTGGACAGTAGCCTTCATTTTCCAATGCTCCATCTTCCTTTGAAGCTTCAGCAATGGAGAGGTTGTCCATACTCTTGCTTATCCCTGTTGAGTCATTTGATCTACAAGACAGCTCACAATTGATTAATCTTGTTTCATCAAATACAACATGCACAGATTCTTCAACAACTTGAGTAATCAAATTGAATACTCTATAGGCCTTACTATTTGTGCTGTACCCAACAAATATCCCATCTTGGGATTTGGCAGCAAACTTAGTCAAATATGACTTGCCATTGTTAAGTATATAACACTTGCAACCAAAGATCCTAAAATAGGATAGATTTGGTTTTCTGCCTTTCACAATCTCATAGGGAGTCTTTCTGTGGCTTTTGGTGATAGAAGCCCTATTGATGACATGACAAGCAGTGTTAACTGCCTCAGCCCAAAAATATTCTGGGAGAGAGGTGTCACTCAATAGAGTTCTACCAGCTTCAATTAATGATCTATTCTTTCTTTCAGCAATTCCATTTTGCTGAGGTGTTCTAGGTGAGGAGAACTCTTGGAAAATCCCAAAGTCTATACACAAGTTTGTCATGCTTTCAGATTGAAACTCAGTACCATGGTCACTTCTGATTTTGACCACTGTACTGTTCAGTTCATTCTGAATTTGCTTTACAAACTTAAATAATACACTTGGGGTTTCAGATTTTTGTCTCAGAAAGAACACCCATGTAAATCTAGAATAGTCATCTACCACCACTAGTGTGTAGACCTTCCTACCTAGACTGTGAACTGGCATAGGACCAAAAAGATCCATATGCAAGAGGTATAAGCACCTCACAGAATCCTTGTTTTCAAGGCTTTGAAATGAGGTTTTTGTCTGCTTGCCCTTTTGACAAGCTGAGCATACCCCTTCCTTTATACACTTAACTTGAGGCCCATTCCTCACTAGTTCTTTACTAAAGAGTTGGCCAATTGTCTTGTAGTTTAGATGAGCCAATCTCTTGTGCCACTTAACACAATGAGAAGCATTGTCATCAGCTACAAGACAAATGGGGGATGCCTTATTCTCACATTCAAAATTAAGGCAGTACACATTTCTCTTCCTATACCCAGTCAGTATGATCTCTTGATCACTTGACCTTTTGATATGACATCCATCCTTACCAAATGAAATGTCATATCCTAGATCACTCAGCTGGCTTATGCTTATTAGATTATGTTTCAAACCTTTTACATAGGCCACTTGGGTGATAGTAATTAGGTTTGAAGAGATGTTACCAAATCCTTTGATGACTCCTTTTTCAGATCCACCAAAGATCACTTTATGTCCATCTTTGACAGATGAATACTCCTTCAGCAGCCCCTTTGTTCCAGTCATGTGCCTGGAACAACCACTATCCAAGTACCATATAGGGGCATGGTAACTTGGATTTACCTGCAATACAGAATTACTTACCCTTAGAACCCAAGTAAGTCTTGGGTCCTTGGTTCAGGTTAGCCTTAATAAAGTTATCATAACCTCTTCTAACAGGTAGACTCTTATTCTTTATAACACTTGTGTTATACCAGCAGTCCAATGCAAAATGACCCCTCTTGCCACAGCACCAACATTCAAACTTATTGTATCTAGATCTAGATACATCCTTGTCAGAAGCATTTCTGTTCATTGCTGGTGCTGTTGCAACTTCTCCTACTGGTTTCTTAAAACCATAGGGCTTATGACCATAGGTAGGCCTGCTTGCCTTAACACCCTTGTTCTTCAGAACATTTGTCTTGATATGATCCTGAATGTCTTCATGATCATATATGTTAGAAGGCACTTTCTTCTTACCAAACCTTATGGGGACTGAAAGGTTTAGTGGCTGAATAGGGGCTTTGCCTTTCTTTTTGAATCTGCTAGCCCTGGAGTTACCCTTAAATCCTAATCCAGCCTTACCCTTCTGAGTGACAAATTCATCTATCAAGGGTAAGACAGATTTTGGCTTAGAGTAACTAGCCACTAATTCCCTTTCAATTCTAAGTCTGTCCTCCAGACTCTTTACTTGATCATTAGTATAATTAATTGTGCCCATCTGAATATAAGTTATATTTTTCAGCTTGGCAATTTCAGCTAACTTTTGATCAAGGACTTTTTCTAACTCAGCTGTTGTAACCCTTAGATCAGCAATTTCCTGAGCCTGTGATTTAACCAGGTTCTTGCTTTTCTTAAGGGCCTGCAACAAGTCCCCATACTTGTCTATCAATTGATAGACATCTCCTTCAGATCCAGATGCATCTTCATCACTTGATGCAGATGTAGCTGATTCTTCACTTGTACTACAAACAAATGTACTGGAAGGACTGTTTACCTCATTAGGACCAGACTGATTCTGGCATAGGTCCTCTTCTGATCTAGTCATCAAACCCATGCATTGATGTTCATTGATGGAGTCTAGCAACTGCATAAACTCCTCTTCCTCAGATGCAGCATATAATCCAATATATGCTTCAGCTTCAGATCCTGATTCTGAAGTTGACTGGTCTGACAGACTTTTATCTTTCTTTGCTACAAAGGATTTCTCCTTCTTGCCTTTCTGATAAGTCTTCTTCTTTTCTGAAGATTCCTTCCTTTTGTCAGGACACTCAGCCACTACATGTCCAGGCCTATTGCAACAATAGCAGACAATCTTTGAAGTAGTGGCTTTGCTGGGCTTTGACCTGCTTTTCTCTTTCCTAGATGACCTTCTTTTCTGATAATAGTCATCTACTTGCTGTGATGAGGAAGGCCTAGACTTCCATTGCTTCTTTTTCAAGAACCTTTGAAATTGCCTAGTGAATGCAGCAAAGTCTGCATCTGAATCACTGCTGACTGAACCCCTATCTGAATTTTCAGAACTACCTTCTTCAACTTCCTTAGGAGGAGATGGTGATTTCCTCCTATTCTTTCTAGTGGCTTCAGCATTAAATGCCACAGTCTTTTCTCTATGCTCTCCTCTTGAGTTTCTTTCCTCCTCCTTCCTTACCATAAGTTGCATTTCATAGGATAGCAACTTTCCAAACAGAGTTGGAGGAGATATCTCTGCCAATTTTGCCACTTCTCTTATGGCACAGATCTTTGTATCCCAATCCTTTGATAAGGATCTTAAGAATTTGTCATTCAGTTCATAGGTACTGAAGACTCTTCCATAGGAAATTAGCTCATTCACAATTCTATAGAATTTCTTATAGCACTCAGTTATGCTATCAGATTTTCCTTGTCTAAAACTTTCATACTCCTGATTTAGCATAGATTTTCTGTCCAGCCTTACTTCTTCTGATCCCTCCATGTAGACAATCAATGTGTCCCACATCTCCTTGGAGGTCTTGCAGTGAATCAGATTCTGAAATGTTGAATCATCTATGGCACTGACAATTATGTTCTGTGCCCTTTTGTCCATGGTTGCCAAGATGATTTCATCCTTGGTCATTTCAGAATAAGTCTTTGGTGTTTGGATATTTGCATCAAGAACAGATATCTTCATTGGTATGAAGGGGCCTTCCTGTACTGTGATGTAAATCCTTGGGTCAGATGCTTCCATAAACAATCTGACTCTTTCTTTCCAGATCCCAAAGATTTCCTTCTTGCATATGGGTAATTTCATTGACCCTAGCTCCTTATGATTCTCTCCAGAACCCATCTTCTTGATTCTTGAATCTGCCTATTAGATCTACCTCAGACTGTTAAGTCCTTTTTTTTTTTGAGGAACCTCCCTCTGATACCACTTGATAGTTTCACTTTCAAGATAACCTAAACACCTAGAGGGGGGGGGGTGAATAGGTTCAACTTATTTTTCTAAAAAACTTCAAGGCAGAATTCACAATAAATCACAGCAATCACAGAAAATAAGCATCACAGATTGCACACAGTTTTATAGTGGTTCCCCAAGGTCTGGGTACATCCACTTTCCCCCTTCACCTATCTAGCAGTATGCTAGAATCGGCCAATCTTCCACTAATCTCAGATCAAAAGATCTTACAACTCAGAACCCAACTGGTTCCTACAACTCAGGCACACCTGCCCTACCTCAGCCTTGCCCCAAGGCCTACAACTCAGAGAATATCCTTCTCCTACACTCAGGCAATCAGCCCTACCACTCAGAGTTCAACACTCCTACACTCAGCCTTTATAATATAGGCTTACAACTCAGATCTGTATAAACAGATCCTACAGAAATATAGAAAATATTGTTTTAAATTGTCTTGCCAAGTTGAGAGAGAAGAGGCAATGACAATTCTTAATCAGCTGATGCAATCAACTGTTTCTTAGCCTTCTTCAAAGCTTCTTGAAAATGTACTTAGCTGAGTTGATTCCAAACAGCTTCTTGAGAATCCAATGGTGGATTCTTTCTTCTTCTTCAAATTCTGACTTGATCTCTCTCTATCAGCACTTGAATGATTCTTCAGAATTCTGGTTAGAACTCTTCTTAGATCTATCCTTAGATAGTCTTCTTAGATCTTCTTGAGAAGATCTTCTTAAGTGCCTTGCACTTTCTTGAAATGATTTGGATCGTAATCCTTCTTCAAAAGTTCTGGAGTTAAGAATTTCTTCAATGTTGAGAAGATTATTTCCTTCTTCTGAATATGTCTATTTATAGACTTCCTTCATGGTAACCGGCTGATCCGGTTTCTAACAGTTCTCTGACAAGTCTGACAGCTTCAGTTAACCGGTGGCAACCCACAGCTGTCAAGTCTTCAACAAGTCCTGTGCCTTAGTCTTGAACCACAGTGTGTCGAGACAGTCTGTCAGAAAGTGTCGAGACCATCTGTCTATTTGTGTCGACACAATTGACTTTGGTGTCGACACTGCCTTCAGTGATGTCGACTAAGTTGCCTTTGAGTCGACACAGCTTCTTCTGCAAACAATTTGATCTTGACTCTTCAGTGTGTCGACACAAGTCCTGTGTGTCAACACAGTTGTTGTAGAATCTTAACTTCAGTAAGTGTTGACTTAGCCTTCAGGTGTCGACACAGTCTTCTTTTAACTCTGCTTCAATGTGTCGACTCAATCACAATGTGTCGACACATTCTGCTGTTGTAGACAAACTTGTGGTCGACTATATTCTTCTGTGTCGACATTATTTTTCAATGTTGAGGTCGACGCTTTTCTTCTGTGTCGACACTTTTTCCCAGAGTAGTGTCGACTTACTTCTTCTGTGTCGACACATTTTCCCAGTGTTGAGATCGACTATGTTATGTGTCGACACTTTTTCCCAGAGTAGTGTCGACTTACTTCTTCTGTGTCGACACATTTTCCCAGAGTAGTGTCGACTTACTTCTTCTGTGTCGACACATTTTCCCAGTGTTGTGTCGACAACTTTCTTCTATGTGTCGACACATGTTCCTTTGTGTCGACACTTGGACTTAGAATTTTTCCTGTAAACTTTAACATTTCTTTACCTGCACATGTCAACTCAAAACAACATCAAATACACCTTGATGTATATCATTGAGCTAGGTTGGGCTTCTTCAAATCAGGTACACATTTTCCAATGTACCCAACAACAAGGCCCGTCTTGTGGCCAAGGGATTTACACAGACTTACGGTGTTGATTACTTCGACACGTTCTCTCCGGTTGCTCGTCTCAGCACTATTCGAGTTCTTCTGTCGGTGGCAGTCAACAAGGATTGGCCCATTTTCCAGTTGGATGTCAAGAATGCCTTCCTCTATGGTGATCTTCATGAGGATGTCTACATGGAGCAACCTCCTGGGTATGTTGCTCAGGGGGAGACTCGAGTATGCCGGTTGAAAAAGGCCATCTATGGTCTAAAGCAGAGTCCTCGGGCATGGTTCGACAAGTTCAGTAGCATAGTTGGGGCAATCGGTTTCACAAGGAGTTCGGCGGATCACTCCTTGTTCATTCGCAAGACATCCTCAGGTCTGGTTGTGCTAGCCGTTTATGTGGATGACATACTTCTTACTGGCGACGACCAAGCTGGTGTAGCCTTGACGAAGGTCCATCTCCGCCAACACCTTGTCACGAAGGATATGGGTCCTCCAAAATACTTCTTGGGAATTGAAATCTCTCGGAAACCGTGCTCCTTGGTTCTCTCCCAACGCAAGTATGCTCTTGACTTATTGAAAGAGGCAGGATTGACGGGCGCCAAACCTGCTCGGTGTCCCATGGCTCCTGGAGAAGACAAAACATGGACTGACGAATCACCTCCTCTATCGGACACTACGAGGTATCAGCGTCTTGTTGGCAAACTCATTTACCTCACGGTGACCAGACCAGACATCTCTTATGCAGTAGGAAAGGTCAGCCAGTTTATGCAGTCTCCTAGGGAATGTCATCTTCAATCCGCTCTAAGAATTCTGGAGTATGTAAAGTCATCTCCTGGGAAAGGTCTCCTCTTTCAGAAGAATGGCCATTTGAGAGTTGAAGCGTACTCCGATGCTAGCTATGCGGACAACAAAGAGGATCGCAAGTCAACATCAGGCTTTTGCACGTTTGTTGGAGGAAATCTGGTTAGCTGGAAGAGTAAGAAGCAATCCGTTGTCTCCAGATCTAGTGCGGAAGCAGAATATCGAAGTATGGAGTCTACCACGTGCGAGTTGAAATGGTTGCGGGCTCTCATGCTGGATTTAGGAGAGGTCTACAACTATCCGCTTCCCATGTTTTGCGACAACAAGGCGGCCATCTACATTTCCAAGAACCCGGTCTTTCATGAGCGGACAAAACACATAGAGGTTGACTGTCACTTCATTCGGAAAGAAGTGTTGAAGAACCATATTTGCACTCCGTTTGTTACGTCAGAGAAAGAGTTAGCAGATATCTTCACAAAGCCTGTATCCGCTTCCTTTTTCCACATTTGCAGCAAGCTGGGCATGATCGACATATATGCTCCAGCTTGAGGGGGAGTGTTGCTGTATAGGCCTGGGCGGACAGGCGGTTAAAGACCGGGCGGTTTGGTAACCGCGCGGGTTGGCGGGTTGTCTCTGGCGGTCTGATATCTGAGCAGCGACAGCGGGTTGACATGCCGATTTGGTAACCGGGCGGTTAGCCGGTTACTCTCTGGGATATCGATGGTCGGCGGCTCGTCTCCTGGTGGTAACCGAGCGGTTAGTGTTCTTACTAACCGCGCGGTTAGGCGGTTAACTTTGTATATGCTGTATTTCTGTATTTAGTCCCACATTGGGTATCTCTACTCTATCTTATCTCCTCCATTCTATATAAGGGAGGCTATACCTTTGTAATAGTTAGTTTTTTGGATAATAAAATTTCCATTACTCCAGTTTCCGGACTGTTTTTGGTCTATTCGCACACTACTCCAGTCTCGTACTGGTCAAGTACTTTTAATTCAGTGCTACTCCAGTTTCTTACTGGTCACGTTTCTTTCCAGCACTTTAAATAAGCAGCATAAACACTGCATTTGTCTTCATTGCAATTTACTATT
Source organism: Platanthera zijinensis (assembly GCA_039513925.1). Lineage (NCBI taxonomy): Eukaryota > Viridiplantae > Streptophyta > Magnoliopsida > Asparagales > Orchidaceae > Platanthera > Platanthera zijinensis. Next base: position 58,755,637 of record CM077078.1, read on the forward strand.
ATAATCCCGGGTCCTGCTCCGACGAGCAGTCGTTATTAAGGTTGAGCCTTAGTTGGGGATAACCGGAGTTGAGGTATTCCTCCAGGTCTAGCCCCAAATAATGCGCTCCCACGCTCCTTGACGAAAGTAGAGCTAAGCGCCGCCGCCCGAAGTTTAAGCCTAGTAGGGCTGGCCGACGTAGACCCGGTGTGTATTATGTTTGTCGTTGATTGATTGTTTGTATATTGCTTGCGGTGGAATAGTGGCGGGTCAGTCCCTTCCGCAGACCGTTCGTACCAGTGCGGGAAGGTTGACGACTCAAGGCGACAGGGAGATGGGTACCACGGGTGACCGGCTGTTTTATTCCCCGTCGGGTTTTCCTCCACTGGTCGGCCAAAATGATTCGCTGGATGCCGCTCACATCCAAGAGTACACCAGGTTGTACGTTAGGGCCTGGGGTTGTGCGGTGCGATCACCCCCAGAAGTGGCAGGACTGGCCCCTATCACCGACGGCCATATCGGTGAGGCCCGCGGGGCTCGCTACCCTGCTGGATCAGAAGCGGTCCAAACTGTGTCGACATAGGATTTGTGTGCGCGGCTATGAATGCATGCGGTGTGTGCGCGGCTGTGAATGCCTGCGATAGAATTCAGGGTATGAAAACCTGTTATGCCGATGAGCTGGTAGAGCATGGTTATAACCGTTTTATACTATTGCTGTTTTTCCGGTTATACTGCACTCTTTTATATTTGCTCCTAGCTGTTCTTATATGGAATATTGTGCTAACCCTCTCGTGCTTCGGCTATTTCCTTCTGTTGGGTGGGTGCGTGCTCGTCCCCAGGATGCGGATCCGGGGAGGAGATTTGTTTCCACTTAGCTCTGTGACTAACGGTTATTTGATTAACCATTCACAGGAGGTGGAGCACCGTAGTGACCCGCTACCGTAGGAGATTACGCCAGCAACTAGGTCGACTCGAGCAGATGTACCCCCACCGTCCCCAGAGTTTAGAGACGTGAGTTCCGCCGAGCAGCGTAGAGAGAGAGAGTATATGAGGATTATATGTAGCACATGTATAGCCTACGGGCTTATATAAGTACTTAGGCTTCGGCCCTAGAACCACTGTGATTCTGATATGTGATATATATAAATCTGCAATGGTTTCCTGTTAATGCTTCCGCTATATTCTGATGGGTTGTGAATGTTATGATTCGAGCCAACCAAGGCGGCCATCTAGTGCTTAGACATGGTGGATCGTTTCCCCTATAAGCACTGGGTGGGTGTCTTGGGCCAGTAGTACCCCCTTCGGCCCGACCCGGTCAAAAGGTTGGTGGGGTGCTACAAACAGGGCATTCCATCGAGGAATACGTTAGGTTAAAGGATGAGATCGAGCGGCTCATTCAGCATGGAGCCCTTGGAAGGTTTGTGCAAGAGTAAGAGAGGAACCGCTCGGGCTAATAAAGGCGGGAGCAAGCCCCCGCTCACCCAGAGGCTATAAGAGGCAGACAGGTCGTGGGAACAGTCGATACCATAGCTGGGTCATCATTTGCCACCATAAATTCAATCGCTCGAGGAAATCCATAGCAGTGCGCGATAGTAAAGAAAAAGATTAGCTTTGGGGATGAGGATCTGGAAGGACTGTTGATACCATATCAGGACCCGCTGGTTATAACTGTAGAGATTGGAGATCTGAGCTTCCTCGTCAAGCAAATACTGGTTAACAATGGGAGCTCGATCAACGTGTTGTTCATGCCATCCCTCTGAGGAATATGTATCCCGAAAGAAAAGCTTCGACCGGCAGCCGACCCGATCTATGGCTTCGACGGAGGTCCATACGCGGTCGAAGGAACGATCACCCTACCAGTCACCTTGGGCGAGTTCCCGAAACAAGCCACTCATCAAGTCTAGTTCGTGGGGGTCTGGATACAGAGTCGTCGTACAATGCGATTTTTGGGCGCCCTCTCTAGACTATGTTTGGGGCAATCCTGTCGATTCCTCATCTCACAATGAAGTTTTTCACCCCTACAGGTGTCGAAGTTGCCAAAGGAAACCAAGGTGTAGCACTGACGTGCTACCAACAACAGATGTACCTCAGGAAAGAAACAACCACGTACGCAAGCGAAGCTGGACTAAGCAGGCCAAGTGGGTTGTAAGCAGAGAAGTCTCAGGATGGGATAGGAGGTGTCCCCCCCCCCCCCGCACTAAGTTTCGTCTCCTTACCTATTTCAGTACTAAGTGACGAACAACATACTCTATAAAGCCACGAGCTAGTACTCGTGCACCCTACTCTATAAAGTCGCGAGCCTATACTCGTGCACCCTACTCTATAAGTCTCGAGCCTGTACTCGTGTGTAGACAATCCTTGCTTTCTAAAACTCTTGAAAACTATAACTGATTCTAACCTTGTCTTCGCAGGAACGACGCTAGCGGAGTGATCCCTCGAAAACCACCTACTGCCTTAGATCAAGGGCCTGCCCCTATGGCTCGTGGCAGGACGGAAAACGCGCTAAGGATCGCCCCCATCGTGCCGGGACCACATCTCAGCGGCCTCACACTACCGGCGATCGAAGTTCTGCCTTTCTCTCTGCAGTAGGTCACGACGTTTCCAAGGCCCGCCCCCTCGCTCGCCACAGGTTCGAAGATCCACTCTTCACCGCTTCTCTTGGGACCAAGTCCTAGCGGACTCCCACTGCCGATGATCGAAGGTCTGCCCTTCTCTCCACAGTAAGTCACAACGTTGCTAGGGCTTGCCCCCTCGCTCTCCACAGGTTTGAAAATCAGCTCTTCACCGCTTCTCTCGGGACCACATCCCAGCGACCTCCCACTGACGACGATCGAAGGTCTTCCCTTCTCTCCGTAATAGGTCGCGACATTGCTAGGGCCTGTTCCCCTCGCTTGCCATAGGTTTGAAGATTTGTTGTTTACCGCTTCTCTCTGGACCACGTCCCAACGGCCTCCCACTGCTAACGATCGAAGGTCTACCCTTCTCTCTACAGTAGGTCGCGGCGTTGCCAGGGCCTGCCCCCCTTGCTCGCTATAGGTTCGAAGATCCGCTCTTCACCACTTCCTCGGGACCACGTCCCCCCAGTCTCCATCTGCCAGGGATCGAAGGTCAGCCCTTCTCTCGCAGTAGACCGCAACACCGTCAGGCCCTAACCCCCTCACGGTTGCCCTGGTTCAAAGGCCTGCCCTTCACCAACAAACATCCAGCGATATCCCCCAGCTTGGCATACCCGACCTCTCACTACCCGGCTCGAAGCGTCCGCCCTTTGCCTCGGTAGTAGGTCAAGAAGCCCTCTGGGTTTATCTTTCAACCACCAATCGAACAACGACATCCCCCAGCTCGGCATACCCGACCTCTCACTACTCGGTTCGAAGCATCCACCCTTCGACTCGGTAGTAGATCGAGAAACCCTCTGGGTCTCGTCCTTCAACCACCAATCGAACACCGACATCCCCTAGCATGACATACCTAATCTCTCACTGCTCAGCTCTAAGTATCCGCTCTTCGCTCTGGAGGTAGGTCACAAAGCTCTCTGAGTCTCGTTCTTCAAACAGTCAATCCCAAAGAACAACTTAACACGAAAGAAAGGGAGAGCGCACCATACACCACTACAAAGATCTCAAATTTGCAAGGGAACAACCAGCCTAAAACGACACAACAAGCAAAATCTACTATCATCAATCCAGAAAACAAGATCCACACGACAAGTATAAGAACATGATGAACATAAGCAAATCAAGATATAATACAACAAAGTCTACTCCTCCTCACCAGACTTGACACGCTCATCTTCGAAAAGATTGATAATACCAAGATAAGAAACGTCACATCCCCGCCTGCGAGTAATCATCCGGAGGGTCTTTGTCGTCCCCCGGCGGAATGCTACTTCTCAAATGTCAGCAAGCTCGGGCTCAACCTCTCTCGTCCAAACCTCTTCGCGGATCTCCTCGGACCATTGACAACGGTCCTGTTTAAAGACAAGCGAGCCCTTGTATTCTCTAACCCCGGTGACTCTAAGCTCTGCCAGATGTTCTTCTTAAGAAAGAGGTCCAACCTTAGACTCCAAGCGAGCAACATCTCCTAACGCCTTCTCCGTCAAGGCTTTCTGGATCTGAAGCTCTTCTCGAAGTCACGCTGACTCAGCCTTCTCCGCCTCAACCTTCAAATCTGATTCCCGAAGGAGGGATAGATCACATTCTCATTTCTTCCCCAAGTCAGCCAGGGAACTCACTGATGCTCTCAGTTTCTCCTGATGAAGAAGATATTGCTCTTTTAGGCAGACGTAGCAATCGTTCTAGGTTAGCGCAATATGAGTCTGGACACCAATCTGCAAAGGAAAGGAAAAAAGATTAACAAGGTCAGATAACAGAGAAGGGAACCTGAAGATAGGTGGAATGCTTACCGCATTGTTCATCGCCGCGAGAGAAGAAGAAACCCTCTTCCCCTTTGTCGGGGGCGCAGAGGGAGCACCCTCACCTTGAACCTGGGGGGAAGAAGAGCCTATAACCTCCACCTTCGAGTCTTCAGGAATGACCCCGTCGATTCAGGAACTGAACGGAAGATCCCCCTTCTGCTTATCGGTAGGACGACACAAAGGAGCTGGTTCATCACTGTCATCAAACACTAGTTTCCTCTTCCGATCACGTCCCAAGGGAATGGCGGCAGCTCGCCCGGAGTCAGTATAAAGTCCGCATAGCAGCAGACGCTTTTCATCCACGAACAAAGAAATACTGAACAAATGTTCCGGCACCTGGCTAGGCTGCTCGAACCCAAGGATAGGCGTGAACTCGTGCTTGCGCCCCTTCATCCGCCAGTACCTATCTGGAAGGGAGCAAGATTCGCAATTGGAGTCACATGAAGTCCTAATCATCTGCCGTGTTATCATATGTGCCAAAAATAATGTCGTCATCCGACTGATCCACCATCAACTGCTTCTTCTTTGCTTCTGGAAGAAGATCAACATGATTTAGTTGAAAAAGTCGAAAAGTTAATGAGTTATAATACCAAAAATATAAGAACCTGATTATATTTTTATATACATGCACATATATAAACTAACGTAATAACCTTGGGAGCCAATTGACCATTCTTCAATGTTGCTGTTTTTATTAAACAAATTGTCTGGCATAAGGTTCTCCTCTCTCAACAATCTCACAGTCCCCCATTTTATATTAGAGGGTTATTGTGTTGATATGCAGATAGTCGTGTTCAAAAAGCTCCCCGGGCCCGGGCCTAAACCGGGCCTCCCGGGCCCGGGCCTAAACCGGGCCTCCCAGGCCCGGGCTTTCCCAAACCGAGCCCGGGCCCTGATTGCAGCCGGGCCGGGCCGGGCCGGACATCTGGCTCCAGGAGGGGGCCTTCTAAGGCCCCCAGGGCCGGGCCGGGCCGGGCCCTGTTTTTATTTTAAAAAAAAAAATTTAAAAAGAAATACACGCCTTTTAAAACTGCATCTTTTAGGTACATTTTCAGGAGAAGTATTCAACATGAAAGTTGTAGATCTCGACGATATCTACAACTTTCATTTTGAACACTTTTTGATTTGAAGCCGTTTAGACCCCCAATTTGGCCCCCGAAAAAAATAACGCGAAAAATTTGAAATGTTCCACATGATTTTTTTCGGGGGCCTAAACGGCTTCAAATCAAAAAGTGTTCAACATGAAAGTTGTAGATATCGTCGAGATCTACAAATTTCATGTTGAACACTTCTCCCGAAAATGCACCTAAAAGACGCAGTTTTAAAAGGCGCGTAGGAGCCGGGCCCGGGCTTTGCCCGGCCCAGCCCCGGGCTTAGCCCGGGCCTAGAAACCGGGCTTTGCCCGCCCTGGCCCGGGCGGGCACCGGGTCGAGCAAATGCTCATATATGGGGCCTTGTTAGGCCCCATAGCCAGGTCTGGGCCCGGGACGGGATTAGCCCGGGCCCGGGCCTAACCGGGCTTTTACCGGGCCGGGCCCGGGCCGGCCCCCCGGGCCCGGTTTTTATGCACCCCTATATGCAGATGTGCCTTTGTGAATGATATTTTTATCGTTTATAATATAATAGCATAAGTGATGTGATATAGGGGGTATGTTTGAGTGTGTGGTTATTGGGTTGGAGATAGAAAATAAAATAATTCTCAATGATAAAAGCCCGGTTAGGCCCGGACCCGGTCCGATAAAAGCCCGGCTAGGCCCGGGCCCGGTTTTTATGCGCCCATGATGACTTTCTGTCATAAGATTTGACATTGATCACTTTTTATTGTTCGTTTGTAGAAAGACTTTCTGTTATAGGAATTGACATTGATCAATGCTCTTAATGATCATAATTAAAAATCACAAACACGAATTTTTCGCCTGACCGTGATTTTTTCATCCGCACGTGATTTTTTTGTTCGGACGCGATTTTTTTGACCGAACTCAAGTTTTTCAACCCCAATGCGAATTTTTTTCCCGGACGTGAAATTTTCGCCCGAACATGTTATTTTTGCCCGTAAGCGATTTTTTTGTCATGACGAGATTTTCTTCACTCTGATTCGATTTTTTTGGCTGGAATGCGAAATTTTCGTCCGTATGCGATTTTTTTTGCCCAAACGTGCTTTTTTCGCCTGGTCACGATTTTTTCGCACGGAAGCGAAATTTTTGTCCTAAGGCGATTTTTTCACCCGGAAGTGATTTTTTAAGCCTGGGCGCAATATTTTTGCCCGGACGCGATTTTTTTGGCTGAACGCGATTTTTTCGTCCGGATACGATATTTTTGCCATGACTCAATTTTTTGTCCTGAACGCGAAATTATTGCCGGGACGCGATTTTTTCTGTCCTGACGCGAAATTTTCAAAGGATGTAAAATTTTCGCCCGGACGCGAAAAATCGGGTTCGAGGGGAAAAATTCCGTCGGAGCGAAAAAATCGCATTTGCCAAAAAAATGTCGTCTTGGCAAAAAAAGTGGCGTGTGCGCTAAAAAATCTCGTGATGGCGAAAAAATCACGTGCCTGTGGAAAAATCATGTGCGACTGAAAAGATCACGTCCGGACGAAAAAACGTGTCGAAGCGAAAAAAACACTTACAGGCGAGAAAAACCCGTTATGTTAAAAAAACGCATCCGGGTGAAAAAACGCGCCCGAGCGAAAAAAAATACGTCCGGGCGAAAAAACAAGTACAAGTGAAAAAATCACGTCGGGGCGAAAAAATGCGTTTAGGCGAAAAAAGGCTTCCGGGCAAAAAAAAGGTGTCTGGGCGAAAAAAAAGGCGTCCGACCGAAAAAATCGCGTCAGGGCGAAAAATCGCGTCCGGGCGAAAATAATGTGTCCGAGCGAAAAAAACGTGTCTGGGCGAAAAAAACGCGTCCGGGCAAAAAATGGCGTCTGATTGAAAAAAGCCGTCCGGGCGAAAAAATATCGTCCGGGCGAAAAAATGGCGTCCGTGCGAAAAATCGCGTTCGAGAGAAAAATTGCTTTCGAGCGAAAAAATTGTGTCCGAGCAAATAAATCGCATATGGGTGAATAAATCGAGTCTGGGCGAAAAAATTACATCCGGGCGAAAAAAAATGCATCCGGGTGAAAAAAACGCGTCAGGGCCAAAAAAACGCATCCGGGCAAAAAATTTTTTTATTTCTGGCAAAAATTCACGACCGGGCGGAAAACAATCAGCCTAGGCCAAAAAAACTGCGTCTGGGAGAAAAAATTGCTTCCTGGAGACAAAATCGCTTCCAGACAGAAAAATCGCTTACGGGCAAAAAAATGCGTTCGAGCGAAATAAACGTGCCTGCGAGAAAAAATTGCATTCTGACGAAAAAATCGCGTCGTTGCAAATAAGCTTGTCCACGCAAAAAAATTGGTCCCTTCTGAAAAATTGAGACCGAGTGAAAAAATAAACATATTAAGACCGAAAAAATGCTCTCTTTTTAGAAAACCATAGTGAGTGATCTCAATATCCTCCCTTGGAGATAGACATTGGATTTATGAGTTTTTCGGTTATGGTGAATATCCACGACTTACCTCCAGAAAGTCAATTCCACTTTAAAATTGTTGATCCGAACAAAAGAATTGACATTCATATTTTCAAAACCAATACTTCAATATCAATGTCTGTAAATAAAATTGTTTAGCTATAATTCAAATATATAGTGAAACATGAATTATAAACCCAACTTGATAACATGCAGTAATCAATTCATACGAATCATAAACACCAATACAGTTGCTTTTGAAAAAGAAGTTACTAGGTAGTCAAAATATAGAAAATTTGAGAAAAATTGGCTCACGTAGTATGGAACGACCATTGTCAATTGCCTCCGGAGATATTGGACCACTTAGAAAATAGAAATCCAGACTTTCAAAAAGGACTACAGTGAGAGAGATATTGTTCCACTTTAGAATGGTTTCAAAACAGTAAGTTACAGATTTTTTCGTTACAAGAACCTTTTGGAGCTACACCCGACCTCACCTAAAAAATTCATGTATTTTATGCTCAAAACTAGTTTATTTTTTTGGTAGTGGTCGTAACCTTTGTCTTGTCAAACATACATTCTATAATAATAGCGTTTTTGATCAAACTTACGAGAGTAAATAAGCCGCGACAAATGAAGCCCAAGTCTGCTGCAATGTAAATTGTGTTCAAATTTTTTAATATCAAACATCAACTATCAGACGATGTATTGTATTGAATATCAAACAACAACGTGAGACAAGCGATAAGATATTTTGAAACTATTAATGTCAAACATCATCAAATTATGAGCTTAACTAAGAACGAGCCTATAACGGAGCACTTAATTTTTCCACCGAAAAGTTATATAACTTATCTGACATAATATTGTCTCTGTTTGTTATCTCCTGCCAAGATACTTCCGCATAAAGCTTCTTGGATGACAGATAGATGAACAAGTTAATCGATATTCACATGTATCAGTAAACTTGCAATACATGTCCATCAACGCACTTTCAACAAATGAATTCTCACATAGACCATCATTTCTGATAAAAATTGTGTGAATACCCAAAACTCATTTGATATCTGTAATGAGCAATAGGATGAAAAAGAATTATGATCAACAAAAGATAATGCACCCTCAGAAGGTCATATGTAACACAATTGAAGTATATACAACATCACCTGCTCTTGAGTCAGATCTGCATGTACAACATCAGCCTTTATGTCCTCCAATGCCAATTCCTTGTAAAGCTCCTTCTCTCTTTCTTTGCTTTGGACGAAAACTAAAATTGGAGGATTCAGGCTCTGCAAGTTTAAAATGGGAGGCCTTCAAGAGAGAGTAGGGATCTGCATCGCGACGGAATTGGTCGGGCTTTTCGCAGCGTCGGGAGGGAGATTGTGGAAGATGTTGCAAAGGAGAGTCGGGAAAGATGTCATGGAGAAGAAATCGCGCTTGGTGCGGCGTGGCGGAACGGGAGAATTTCTTCGCGGTTGAGCCCTAGTATAAAACAACTGATATTTAAAGAGTGTTGTTATAGACAAATCAAAATTGACTATATACAACCTCACACAATAAATTAAAATCAATTTCTCAAGCAAGACTTGTGAACACAACCTGCTACTTGCTTCCATCATAATAATTTCTTCTTCGTAATTTAGTGTGCCACTATGAAGCCTAAAATGTTCACAAACTAAATACAAAATCAAAACACTTCAATACTTAGGCTGTATTTGGTGCAACTTATCGCGACTTATTTGCTCCGTTGAAGATGAACAAAAATGTCATTGTCATTTCAAAATTTTATGCCCCAAACTAGTTTCTTTTTTATGCACCAAAATTTTATGCCCCAAATTTTAGCCTCTCGGGCCCGTGCTTTTTCAAAAAAGCCTGGGCTCAAGCCTGGGCCTGAGCCAACTAAATAAATTTTTTTTTGTAAACATTAAACTTTGTTGCAATGTTATTTAATTTTTTACGGCAATCACAATATTATTATATGCGCGCGGCTATCAATATTGTCGCGGTATTTTTGATCTCATATATTTGGCAAGAAAATTCATTTTGCCTTTAATCTTATGGCAAGAAGACGAGAGAATTTTTTAATATCATAAAAAAATGAGTTATGGGTAGTCGTGTACAAAAGGACCGGATCCAGTGGGCCGACCCGATAATAGCTCGTCTAGGCCCGGACTGGGAAAAGCCCGATCCGAGCCTAGGCCGGGCTCAGGGCCCTTGCAGGGCCCAAGAATAGGGGAAGTGCCCGGCCCGATACCCAGCCCGGATTGGGCCTGGCAAAGCCCGATTTTCGGGTCGGGCCGGGCCCGGGCTGTAATGCCCCAAAAATGGGAAAACAGAGGTCTCAGGTGGCTATCGTCTGACAACAGTGGGTATCGCTGGCGATAGCATTTGACGCACTCAACGCTTTCAACGAAGCGTTGATTAGACTCAACGCACTCAACGCTTTCAACGAAGCGTTGAATAGACTATCGCGTGGCGATACCTCTCGACGCACTCAACGCTTTCAACGCTCTCGATGCACTCGACGCTCTTGACGCTCTCGACGCTCTCGGGGCTTTCAAAAAATCACCGAGTGAGCTATCGGAGTGGCGATAGTGGATATCGCTGGGCGATACTGCCACGTATATTAGAAATCTTTCGGATGGTCGGACGGTGGCCGAAGAGTGGTGGTTGATTGGGGTCAAAGCGCCTATGGCCGCTATCACCAGGAGACGGCCGATATCGCGCGAAAATATCGTTAATGTTAAATGTGTATAACCCGTAATTCGTCGAGACCAGAAGTACTCAAGTAGACGACGATTTGCAGACCATTAGGCGAGCTTGGGCGAGCTGTGGCGAGCAGATACGATCTTGGGCAAGCAGAGGCAAGCTTTGGCGAGCAGAGGCGAGCTTTGGCGAGCAGAGGCGAGCTTGGGCGAGCAGAGGCGAGCTTGGGCGAGCAGAGGCGAGCTTGGGCGAGCAGAGGCGAGCTGTGGCGAGTATGGGCGAGTATCTCGCGAGTAAGGGCAAGTAACCCTTGGAACTCGCTGCCAGTAGTTGGATACTCGCCTATACCACCCCCCCCCCCTCAGGATTTCTCTATAAATAGTCCCCAGGGGTACTGGAAATGGCACTTTTGGTTGAGGCCGAGGTCCCCCCAAGTGGATACTCACCAAGTCCATGCCTGCCTGGTACCTAGCCCAACCTTTTGGTTGCGGAGGGGAAGCTTCTTTTAAGCTTCCGGGTACGAGGTGGTACCTCCCCACTGGAGCACTTGGGGTGTGCTTATAGATAATTTTCTCTTTCTCGTGCTAGCCACTTGATCTGTGACGTCGGATCGTAGAATCAATAACCTTAGGCTTCCTTGATCCTATTTCTGAGGTTAGGAATTTTCCTGGCTTCAACAAAATGGTCAGATGAAATCGTGGCCTTTGCTTTCTTGTCAAGAGAGGATAGTGTGCCTGGGTTTATTCCCGAGGCTGCTTAACCAGAGAAGAGGTGGAGAGAAGATTCATTTCTCTTCTCTCACTCTCTCTCGTCCTTCTCATTAAGTTCTTGGAAGAAAGGAAGAAGAAGGCTGAAGCCTGAAGCTTTGTTAGCTTAGTGGAAGAGATCTCATGGTCAGAATCGAGAATTAAGGCAAGATCCTTGAAGAGGAAAGCAAGCTGCTCCTTTCCAGTTGGATAGAAAGCCTTCTAATGGCCCTGAAACGAATTCTGAGGGTAACGATCTTCCTTCTTGGACAAGTGAAGTCCTCCTTTTGTATATGCGTAGAGTCCTCCACCAAAGGGTGGAAAAAGTAAAAGGTATTCCATTAGGTTGATACGTAGTATCCCGAGATAATTTTGCATATAGATCCGAAAATCGCAGTACAGAATAGGCATGCTGTGTGAAGCCATCCAGATAGGTTGGTCTGGATTGGCGATGCTTTATTTTGCATACCAAAGAAGACTTCGTATATAAACAGGTAGTTTACGGGGTATATGGGTTATGCTTGTGAATTGAGAGTAGTAGGAAGTACTAGAGGTATGCTCCAGGAAAATGCCCAGAAAATACCACAGTTTGCAGAACTGTTGGATATCACCGGGCGATAGTGAGTGTCGCTGGAGATAGCTCTTGGTGAGCTAGAATTGTTGTGAAATACTAGTTTTCTGGCACTACAATATGCTGCAGGATTTTTTGGACAGATGTTCCCGTAATGACTGAGTCTGGGTGCAAAAAGAGAAGTTTTGTTGCTAACGCCGGGCGATAGTTCCTACCGCTGACGATAACTCCCAGATAGCATTTTGATAGCCAGTCTCTTGGAGACAGTGTGGCTGGTGTGAGCTGTGTGCTCTTAAAGTCCAGTAAGCCGAACGGGCAAAGGGAAGCCGACCCGCGTTAGCCTTAGTATTGAACTAACGAATTGAGCAACATACAATAGCTGAACCGTACCCGCGTTATGTCCGTCTAATTCGAATGCCTAAGTTATTGGCATCATTGGAGCGCATAATAAGAGTCTTAGGCCCGCGGGCCGGAAAGACTGAAATGTTTAAAGTTGACCATCATGTCTCAGACCTCTGAACGGTGGTGGGACCCTGACAATCCGGTACACCGAGAATGTGCCCTGGTGCATGGAACGTTTGGCTGTTAAAGCACTCGTTTGGGATATATTGAATGGTGCTTGAGTGTGCCTTCTTGTGATATATCTATGTTTGAATGCTAAGCATGCAGGGAAGGAATATCGCTGCCCCGGGAATGGGGTGAGGTCGTTATAAATTGGTCAGCTGAAAGCTGACCGTTGCTTTGTTTGTCGCCCTTGTGGTGGATTGTCCCTGTGCAGGTGCTGAAGAGTCGAGCGGGAAATAGCGGGTTGAAACTCTTGATGCTATGGCCCTTGAAGGCCAAGCGAAGAAATTTTAATGTTTTCATGTGTGGCTGGCCTGCGCGCCGATGTCTGTAAACCACACTTTTGAAGCATAACTATAAGGCCTTAAGGCCATGACTTTTGTGTATTTTGTAAACATTTCAGATATATATATATATATATATATATATATATATATAGTGGACATTCACGTATATTGAGTTCAGTTAACCTATGAAGCTTCCACTAGAATGCTTTGAGTTAGGATTCGTTTGATCTCTTGATATTAACATATAGTCCAACTGACTGTCTGCGGAATATGACATGGGGCACCGACCGGACCCTCTATTATATTTCAGGTGACCGACAGAGGTGTTACACGGGCCCAGACAACAGCCCAGCCCAGGCAACATCTCTTATAAGAGCCAACGGCTCTTATAAGAGTCGTTAAGAGTCGTTTAATTCACTGCTCTTATAAGAGCTGTTACCTGCTGTTGTATAGCAGTACAACAGTGGTTGTATTACTGTACAGTAGCAGAGCCTAGGGACTAGGCTGCACAACCTAGGCCCTAAGCTCATATTATAAAAAAATTAATTTTTTTTATTTAACCCCCATACCCAGCCCGACCCCCCTCTCCCTCTCTCTTATCTCTCTCTCCCACTCTCCCACTCACTCTCTCTCACTCTCTCACTATTTATCTTAATTTAAAATTTAAAATTTATTTAACGTCTTGCCAGCACCATAATCAACGCTAGCATAACATCATCCTCCTCAACGGCAGGATCGTCCACTCAAAGTACGGCTGTAGTGGGGAGCACAATCATAAGGCGCCAATTTGGGAGCATTTCGATAAGGTTCAAGTTAACGTGGAATTCAAGGCGCGATGCAAATTATGCTCGAAGTTGTTGACCCTTACCGACAACTCGACACTAGCACGACACCTTAAATATTGTTGTACAACCCGTATTCGTCGAGGATGGGTCCCACCACAGCTAGGTCAACAGAATTCAAGGTCAACAAGTCAAGACAGAAGTCAAAGACAACACGCAAGACCGTAGAAGGCCTGAGCAAGTATGGCGAGCTCCCCTCGCATACTCGCCTGGTAGGCGACTAGGCGAGATACTAGCCCAGCCCGTACTAGTTCCCTTTGGAAGTCGCATAGTCGCCAGGGGGTGGCGTATAAATATTACCCCCCCCCCCCCCCTCCCCCCTCTTTGGTTTTCCCTATAAATAGGACCCTAGGGGTACGAGGAGAGGCACTTGAAAATCCCTTTCAAAATCTCGTGAGTTCTCCTTGGATACTAGTCGAGTCTTTGGATTCCTTTTCCTTAGAATATCATGTCGTGATCTTGCGACTGGTTTGCCATCTAGTCTCCCTCGTACCTTGCTCGGCCATTTTGGTTGTGGAGGGGTTGCTTCTTCAAAGCATCTGGGTACGTGGTGGTACCTTCCTGTCGCAGCATCCGGGGTCTTGTTTGTTACCGCCGTTCTTCATCCTTGTCATCCTAGCTGTCTGGCCTTACCTCTGAACCGGTAACCTTAGGCGGCCTTGATCCGAATTCTGAGGTCGGGAAATTTTCCTGGCTTCAACACTTGATGCGGTGAGCGTGGATCGCGACCAAGGAGGACAGTTTGGTGGTTTTGTAAGATGTCCACTGATGGAGAGCATGGAGAGTTGGCCGGCAACTCGGCGGGAGTTGGTGATCTCACGCGATGTGGCGAGTTTGTGACAGTTGCTGCATTCGAGGAGTTCGCAAAGAAGATGGAGAAGACCATCCTCGCCGGGTTTTCTCATCGCCCCGACGTCACGGTGACCTCCCCCCATCGCGTGACACCGCTTGATGAGGAAGCGCCGCCGAGGCAAGCTGGTAAGGAACCCGCTTGGGCAAGAGAGGAGCAACCGATGTAATCGCGACATCATCCGGCGGGCAGCCAAGGGGTCCGCTTTTGGGATCCGATGTCGCCGTCGTGATACCGTGATGCTCGCCAGTGGAGTGAGTATGATGTCTCCAGTGAGGATGAAACTCTCCACCACAAGGGAGAGAGGAGCCCCTTCTGTGATGAGATACTTGCCGCCCCCGTCCCTGAAGGGTTCATAGAGCCCGTTCTCACCTAATATTTCGGCAGGGATGACCCGGTCAGGCATCTCTAGTGGTTCGAAGATGTCGTCTCCATCCACAACATGTCAGACGCGTTCAAGTGCCGATTCTTCTCCATCACCCTCAGAGGCAATACAAGGGACTGGTTCCACCAACTGCCAGTAGGTTTCGTCTACAGTTTCTCTGACCTACATCGAGGCCTCATGGAGAGGTTCACAACATCCAAAAAGAGGAAGAAGGAGGCAACGACTCTCTTTAAGATCACCCAAGGGCAGCATGAGAGTCTCGACAATTACATCGATCGTTTCAAAGAAGAGATCTTGGAGGTGGAGGAGGTGGATAGCTTCACTTTAATGGTGGCCCTGAAGTTCGGGTTGAAGCAAGGTCTATTAAGTATAGAGATGGGATCCAACCCCCCGAGGTCTTTTGAGGAGATGATAGAGAAGGCGAATACTTTCGTACGAGGAGAGGAGAAGAACAAAGATTTCCTGGCACGGCTGGACGGAGATGATCCTTTGGAAAGGGAAAGAGTAGGGCCTTCGGGGGCGAAGGTTAGAAGGTCGCCAGAGAGGCAGGTTGAGAAGAGGAAGGAAGAGCTGAGGAGAAAGGAGGAGAGGAAGACGAGAGGAGAGCCCAGGAAGTTAGAAGAGAGGAGGTCGGAGAGGCCTCAGAGGCAAGAGGGGAGGAGGCCCGCAGAGGCTCCGGCAGGAAGAGCGGAAGATAGATGGTTCCAGTATCCCGAGAATCGCCCCCAGTGGAGGCCACCAGGGAGACCGCATTTCTAGCATGAGAGGAGGAATGGAAACCAGCAGGAGGAAGGCCGAGGAGGAGGGAGAAGGGAGGCGATGGCTATTGCTCGTCAAGGCATTAAGCGTCATCGGAGGGAGCAACGGGGGATGCGTCAGGAAGCAGAGATTCCACTTTACTGCGACATTCATCGAGTAGAGGGGCATGGGATGTTGGCTTACCCGGAGTTCTAGGAGGCAAGGAGGAGGTTAGAAGCTGGAGTTGTGGTGAGGGAGCAGCCGAGGCAGGAGGCCCCGGTAGAGCAAGTGGCATTCAGAGCTCCGACAAGGAGGAATGAGGATCGTATCGACCTGGGAGGTTGCGAAGTGGTAGTCCATGGCTCAGAAGGTGGCCACGTTGGGGTGATCAACGGAGGAGCTGGGCTCGGAGCTTCCCGGAAGGGAAGTCTCCATCAAATCTACAGGAAGAGCGTCGCCTCGACTTTGCAGAACCCACCACCGCTGGATGAGATTACTTTCTCAGAGGAAGACATTCTTGGAAATGAAAACCCCTTCCATGATGCCTTGGTTATTCAAGATTTCATCAAAGACTTTACCGTCGACCGAATCCTCGTAGATAACGGGAGCTCGGTGAATGTCATCTTCAAGAGAACCTTCGCAGGACTTCAGGTGGAAGCATCTCGGGTCCAGGCTGTAGATGGACCACTATTTGGCTTTTCAAGTGAGAAGAAAGAGGTGGAAGGGGCAGTGGAGCTTCTGGTTACCCTCGGCGGGACTTCGATCCGATGCCGCTTTGTCATCGTCGATGCGCCGAGCGGATACAACGCCATCTTCGGACGGCCCCTCATCAACTATTTCAAGGTCGTTCTATCATCTTATCACCAATGCCTGAAGTACTGCCAGGGGGATGTTCAGATCAGGATCAAGGGAGATCCCAAGGCCTCTAGGGAGTGCTACCTGAATGTCGTCAATACCATCAGCTGGATGGGGGATGCGAAGAGGTTGGAGGAGCTGCTGGAGAAGGAGAAGGGGTTGTGTGATGTTGAGGAGGTAGAGGAGGTGGAAGTGATCTCTCGAGGAGGGGAGCTTGGTCTGCTGAAGGTGGGAGGATCCCTGCCGCTGGAAGATAAGATAGAGATGATCGCTTGCCTGCAGGACAACGCCGATATTTTTGCTTGGAGCGCCACCGAGATGCCAGGGGTCGACGCAGATGTTGCCTGCCATCGCCTCAACCTGGATCCTGCAGTGGCTCCTATCAGTCAAAAGCAAAGGAAGAGCGCTGCCGTGCTGGCTGGTCCGATCAGGGAGGAAGTGGAGAAGTTACTAGAGGAAGGTTTTGTTTCGGAGATCCAGTGTCCTGGCTGGGTCTCCAACGTTGTAATGGTGAAGAAGCCCGGAGGGGGCTGTCGTCTTTGTATTGGCTTTTCAATGTTGAATGAAGCTTGCCCGAAGGATTGCTACCCTTTGCTTCAAATCGACGCACTGGTTGATTCTGTCATCGGGTTTCCTGTAATGAGTTTTCTTGTTGCTTTTTCAAGGTATCACCAGATCCGGATGCATTCTCCTGACTGCCATGACGTCTCCTTCATCACCAGTGATGGCTGCTATAGCTACAAGATGATGCCCTTCGGACTCAAAAATGCAGGCGCGAATTACCAGAGAATGATGGATCATATCTTCAAGGAGCAGAAGGGGCGGAACTTGGAAGTCTATGTAGACGATCTTCTTATCAAAAGCAAAAGCGTCACGGAGCACATAACGGATCTGGTGGAGACCTTCACTACCCTGAGGAAGTTCAAGATGCGACTCAACCCGGCCAAGTGCGTCTTCGGTGCAAGAAGAGGAAAATTTTTAGGTCACCTCCTCACTCCAAGGGGGGTGGAGCCTAACCCAGACAAAGTCAAAGCCATTCTGGAGATGGCGTCTCCAAGAGATCCCAAGGAAGTCCAAAGGTTGACAGGAAGGTTGGCAGGCCTTAGTCGTTTTCTATCTAAGGTAGGAGAGAAGAGCTCTCCATTCTTTAAAACTCTTCGAGGGAATCAGAAGTTTGAGTGGATCTCAGAATGTGAGGAGGCCTTCGGGAAGCTCAAACAATAACTAACCCAAGCCCCTCTCCTCCAAAGCTCGCAAGGAGATGAAAACCTCCTTCTATATCTAGGAGTAGGAGCGGAAGCAGTTAGCTCGGTGTTGGTCCGAGAAGAGGGCAAGAAGCAGCTCCCCATCTACTACGTGAGTAGAGTGCTACAATAGGCGAAAACTAGATATCCTATCCTGGAGAAGTTGGTGTTCTCTCTGGTGGTTTCGGCTCGGAGGCTCCATCCCTATTTTCAATCTCACTCCATAAGGGTCGTCTCCGATCACCCTCTGCATAGTATCCTAGATGGAGTGGAGCATTCAAGCAGGTTGGCAAAATGGGCGGTGGAGCTTAGCAAATTTGACATTTCTTACTCACTAAGGGTAGCGATCAAGGCACAGGCAGTGGCAGATTTCCTGGCCGACTTTTCAACCAAGGTGAAAGGAGACGAAGGCTCTTCTAGCCCAGTACCTTGGAAGATGTTCGTGGACGGGGCTTCATGCAGGTATTCCGCGGGAGCTGGAGTCGTGCTGGTAAGTCCCCAGGGAACCAGGATTGAGGAAGCCGTCGAGATCCTCTTCCCCGTCACGAACAATCAGGCGGAGTACGAAATCGTGGTGGCTGGCCTGCGTCTCGCCAAGGAGCTAGCAATTCGGGATATCAGGGCCTTCACCGATTCAATGGTTGTCATGTCATAGATCAAAGGAGAGTTTGAAGTAAATGACCCAGTCCTGCAGAGGTATTTAGTCAAAGTGAAGGGTCGATCAGAGGGTTTCAATCTTTCTTCATCGAGCATGTTGTCCAGGAGAAGAATTCAGAAGCTGACTACCTCACTAAGTACGGTCCCCGGGCTTGGGGAATCGTGACCGAGTTATTCTGACCGTCAATCGAGGAAGGGGAGATGATGGAGATTGAGCAAAGAACCTCATGGAAGGATCTGATCGTTACGTTCTTAATGACGGGACAGTTGCCCACTGGCGATGGGGATCAGAGAAAGTTCCGTTACAAAGCTGCTTATTATTTACTACAGGAAGGGGAGCTCTACCGCAAGACCATCTCAAGGCCGTTAACAAGATGTTTGTCAGAGATCGAAATCCCTCATGTTCTCGAAGAGATCCATTCAGGAGAGTGCGACAGTCACTCAGGAACTCGTACTCCGGAGCAGAGAATTCTAAGACACGGATACTTCTGGCCAACCATTTAGAAGGATGCGGAAGCTTTCTCCAGGAAGTGTCCCCAATGTCAGCTCTTCGCACCCCTTCAGCTACAACCAGCCCAGCACCTTCGCTCGATCACTGCTCCATGACCCTTATCTATTTGGGGAATGGATTTGATCGGCCCTTTCCCTCAGGCTAGCGGATAGAGGAAGTTCGTCTTTGTCATGATTGATTACTTCTCCAAATTGATCCAGGCAAAAGCTCTAGCCAAGACTACTTCTCAAATTGTAATGAATTTTATATGGGGAGAGATTGCATGCAGGTTCGGGATTCCTCTTGCCATCGTCACCGATAATGGTCCACAATTCGCCAGCTTGGAGCTAGAAGACTTCTGCAAGCAGCTAGGAACGGATCTTCGATTTGCCTTTGTACATCATCCCCGCAGCAACGAACAAGTGGAAGCCGCCAACAAATTGATCATCAACCTCCTAAAGAAGAAAGTAACCAACATAAAGGGTAATTGGGCAGAGCAACTACCCTACGTCCTTTGGGCTCTGAGAACAACTCCAAACTCGGCTACGGGGGAAACTCTCTTCAAGTTGTCCCATTGGTCTGAGGCACTCATCCCAGTAGAGTTTGAGGTTCGGATCCTGAGAGTCATAGCAGCGGGAGACGATAGCAAAGAATGACGCTTGGAGAATGAAGATGCTCAAAGGCTCTCGCTGGATTTTGTTGAAGAACTTCGTGACTTAGCCTCCATCCGCCAGGAGGAGATCAAGCGACACATGACAAAGCATTTCGACAAAAAAGCCCGCCTCAAACATTTCCTCTCAGGTGACCTGGTCATGAAAAAGGTGGACGCCGCGGGAAGAGGAGCAGTTGTTGGCAAGCTACATCCTAATTGGGAAGGTCCCTTCATCATCCAAGAAGTCTTAGCCACTAGAGGCTATTATCTCCAAGACCAAGTTGGGGAGCAGCTGGGAGGTATTTGGAGCGGGGATGACCTGAAAAGGTTCTATCCCTAGCAGTAACGCTGTATTTTCCTTGTAAAATTTTAAATTTCATATATATACAAGCAGTGGCAGCCCAATGGTTTCTCTTTGTTCTATTTCATCTCAAGATTTATGAGGCTTTAGGGTTTGACTCCGTGCTCGATCTGAGAAACCGGCTGTCGACCTGTTCCTCGTAAATAGCCCAGAGCGGACGATAGGAAGATGCCTTGGGAAGCGCTCTTGTAAGACTGAGCCTCTACACTGACTGTCGAGATCAGATCCCCCTTTGCATATCGACCTAGGTACCCCCGACTACATCTCTCCTCCGACTGGAGGAACTATCAAGAAAAGGTCTGGATTCCAATCTCTCGGATTCGAGGAAGGTTCGACCCTGTCAAGCCTCTGTTTGGGCAACAACCCTTCAA
The DNA here is from genome assembly GCA_039513925.1 of Platanthera zijinensis. Taxonomy (NCBI): domain Eukaryota; kingdom Viridiplantae; phylum Streptophyta; class Magnoliopsida; order Asparagales; family Orchidaceae; genus Platanthera; species Platanthera zijinensis. The sequence continues at coordinate 58,775,856 of CM077078.1, forward strand.
GTTTTCTAAAAACCAGGATAACTTGCCGAAGAAGGAGCAAGAACCCGCCAAGGGAAGATGTTGGCCTCGAGTGCGTCCTGAAGGACCCTCGGAAGAACATTACCCTTCGTTCATGCACTAACACTTATAGCCAGATGGCATGGCCGAAAGCAATCTCCACTATTGGATCGGGATACGAGCCTTCGACCCGTTCCTCCTAAATATCCCAGTGTGGATGATAGGACAATGCCTCGGGACTTAAAGTGCTCTTGTAAGACCGAGCCTCAACATTGACAGTCGAGATCAGCTCCCCCCTTGCATGTCGGTCTATGTCTCCCCGATTTCATCTCTCCTCTGACTGGAGGAATTTTTAGGAACAAGTCTGGACGCCAACTTCCCGATTTGGGAGTTTCAGGATCATCTCTTTTAAAGACTATCAGTCATCTACAAATCATTGATGCAGTTAACTCGTCTGTCGTCTCTCAAGTAAACAATATGAAATCACCTCGACTCCAAAAAGAAGTCCTCGAGTGGTAGAGTTGTCATAAGTCCGAGTCCCTACACGAGCTCCTCTCCTGCATATTGGCCCGCAGACCTCCTCAAGTGAGATTAAGTTCCTTGTTTAGAGAGTTGTCATAGTTCATCAACTTTGTACGAGTTTCACTCCTACAGACTGACTACTTACCTCCACGAGTCGACTCACACCACTCTAGTTGAGCTTGGCTCCTAAGAGTTATCGACTCCAAAAAGAAGTCCTCGAGTGGTAGAGTTGTCGTAAGTCCGAGTCCCTGTACGAGCTCCTCTCCTGCATATCGGCCCACAGACCTCCTCGAGTGAGATCAAGTTGCTTATTTAGAGCATTTTCGTAGTTCGTCAACTCTGTACGAGCTTCACTCCTACAGACCGACTACTTGCCTCCACGAGTCGACTCACACCACTCTAGTTGAGCTTGGCTCCTGAGAGCTGTCGATTCCAAAAAGAAGTCCTCGAGTGGTAGAGTTGTTATAAGTCCGAGTCCCTGCACGAGCTCCTCTCCGGCATATCGGCCCACAAACCTACTCGAGTGAGACCAAGTTCCTCGTTGGAGTGATGACGTAGTCCGTGAACTCTGTACGGGTTTCTCCCCTGCAGACCGACTATTATCCGCCCGAGTCGACTGATTACCACCCCCAGTTGAGTTTGGCTCCTGCTGGATGTCGACTGATTCCCACCCCCAGTTGAGCTTGGCTCCTGCTGGGTATCGACTGATTCCCACCCCCAATTGAGCTTGGCTCCTGCTGGGTGTCGACTGATTCCCACACCCAGTTGAGCTTGGCTCCTGCTGAGTGTCGACTGATTCCCACCCCCAGTTGAGCATGGCTCCTGCTGGGTATCAACTGATTCCCACCCCCAGTTGAGCTTGGCTCCTGCTGGGTGTTGACTACTTCCCACCACCAGTTGAGTCGGGCTCCTGATGGGTGTCGGCTTCGATCTTCGAGCCATTCAGGTTTAGCCCCGACAAGAGAAACGATTATGTCTTAGCGAGCATGCGAGTATGCCTTAGGTGCAGGCGAGTATACTATGGCGAGTATACGCGTATGCATGGATGCGAGCATCAGGACGCGAGTTGCGATCAACGCGCGAGTAAGCGTCATGAGCACTCATCCTCCCCGAGCCTATGAGTCTAGCGAGCACCATCGACCAACAAACAGGCGAGTAAAGAATGGCAGAGAAGTCGGTAACTTAAAACTTGTATAAATATATGCCAAAAATTTACAAGTTACAAAATTTGCTAAAACTGTTACGTGCGAGCATGACAAAGATCGGCGAGCAACTAAGACTCGTCGTTGCCAGTATCAGGCCGATATTCGTCGTCTCCAATGTCAGCATCCTCCTCACCGCCTTCGTCATTCCCCTCTCCATCAGTGCCTTCTCCGCTGCTACTACCGCTGCCGCTGGAGCCCGATGTCGAGGAAGAGACACGATCGGGCGAGGTGGATTCCTCGGCAAGCGGCTCGAGAATGAGCTCGTCGACGTTGAGCTACTTCTCCCCCTCGACGAGCTGGTCGTTGATCCTCAGCCGGGAGAGCATGATATTCCCCGTCGCTCGCACTATCTCGTGGCGGACTGACGACCTCTCCTCCCAAAGATGGCGAGACCGCTTGACGGCCCATTGTGGATCGTCCTCCGGCCGCGGCGTGTCTGGCAAGAGAGTAGAAGAGCTCGTGCGTACTTCGACATTGACCAGCCGAGTTTCCATCTCGGCGGCGCGGACCTGCGTCGCCTCCAGCTCCGCCTGAGAGTGGGCGAGTTTCTCCTTGCACTCAAAAAGCTTCTTCGCGGACTCGATCTCAGCAGCCTGCGATAAACAGCAGTCAGCAAAATAAACCTAAGTCCAAAATCATCAATGACGCACGCGGGAGGCGACTTACCTCATAATCCCTCCAGCGGACCGACTGCATGCCGAGATCTATGACCTTCTTGGTGACGACCTTCAAGGCCTCCGTCGTCTCCAACAACTTCCTTGTTAAGTAATGCCCTAGCTCGGCAGTCCGCGCGAGCGAGCATGCAGTTTGCTGAGAGAGTTCCGCCGGGATGAGCTCCAGCATTGACTCGGCGTCAACCCGCCCGTATAGACATGAAGGATGGCAAAGGCCTCCCCCTTGTCCTCCCAATCCGCCGACCAGGAGGGGAGGTTCGTGCTCAATGTCACCAAATGGTCGTCTGCCGACCAAGTCACCAGCGGGCGACCGTGAACATCCACCACCCCTCGCCCAAGATTGAAATTGGGGTGGAAGTGGGGGGCCCGAACACCTAGCGACGAATTTTTGTCGCCCGACTGAGGCGACGATACTTTCGCCCTCTTACTCACAGGGCCCGACGACTTGACCTTCGCTTTTCCTTTGGCGAGTTTCTTCTTCTCACCGACGTCGGGCGAGGGGTGGGATTCCGGGAATGATGTGGCAACTTCCTTCGCCGGAGGAAGCGGCTTCTATGGAAGCTCGTTAGCCACTGCAAACATCATGCGACATATTAGTACCGAGCTCCAATAGATGGGAGCGAGCATGCAAGTAGACATGATTTTTGCTCAAATCTTACCCTTATTTGGATGGATCTCTTTGAGCGTATTGACATTGAGCCGCCAGTAGATGACATCAAACCGACGACCTAGGAAAGACTCGAACAGCTGCCCGCGCGCGCCTTCCAATATCGGCGGGAGGAAGGCAACATCGGCGGGTTGGTGTGGCCTTCCCAAAATGCCTGCGAAGTCGCCGTGGATGACGACCAGCTGCTTGCTCCACCGGTGGACTTTATTCGTCGTCCCCACCAAAGTGCAGACATGGTTGCTGAAATAGACGACCCCCTTGGTAGTCGCGGCGAAGGCAAATATCTTGCGGAAAACAGACAGGTCGAAGGCAACCCTCCCTTCCCGCAGGTAGCAAAGGAACCCCATAATGATTGCCACTCCATTGGGGTTAATTTGTGCGGGGACGATCCCCAAATATCGCAGGATCTCGCAATACTCTGGCCAGAAGGGAAGCCGCAGGCCGGCGTCAAAATGGCGGAGCGACAAGACCAGTGCACCCTCGATATGGGTGTTGAGGCGCTCGCTGCGAGTAGGGAGCCTCACCGAGTAGCCATCCGGTAGAAGTTGCTCCCTGAACATCTCCAGATCTCGCTCTGTGGTTAGGGATTTTTTGAAGGCCGCGTCAGCAAAGTTGGCAGCGTGGGCCTGTCGGCGAGCACTAGCATCATCCCCAACCATTTTGCGAGCTAGCGAGACTAAGAGAGAAGAAAGATGAGAAGAAAGGGAAGACAGAAGCACACGAGCAGGAAAAGATACTCGCGAGGCAGGGTTAGGAAGATCGCAGCAACGTACTTATGTCATACCTACCCCCTCTATTTATAGGCGATGACAAAGGGGAGGGGGGATGGGGGGGTATAATTCTGCTTTGGCGAGTATCAGACTAAGTCGCGATTTAGGGACGCGTAAACGGATCCCCGACGTCCACCCCATCTCGCACATCGCATCGGAGAATGTCGCGAAGTTCGCCAGGACCTACATGATAAATTCGGCATATCGCAAAGCAACAGCGAGCGACACAACAAATAAATAGGAAGACAGAAATTAAGGGCGAGATACGAACTCGTTTATTACAAATATAATATTGTTTATTACAATAGTCACCTACGGCGAGTTCGGATAAAAAAGCGAGAAATCCTAAGTTCTAGGTGGCCGCTCTGGAGGATGTGGATGTCGCCCGGCCCAGCCCATCTCGCGCGCCCGCCGGTAATGCTCTGTTGCCACCGATATCGCATCGTCGCCAAGCCGCAGCTGCTCCTCCATCCTCATCAGTCGCCCCACGGAGCCCATACTCGCCCGAATGCCGGCCAGCTCGTCGAGAACGAGCTGCAGGCGATGGTTGTTTATCTCCAGCTGACGATCGTTCTCCTTCACCATGTGGAAGCGGGCTTTGTAGCTCTCCAGGGTGGCCCAGAGTTCTTATATCTTCTCCACCCGCACCTCCAGAGCTGAGATCCGACAATGAGGCTCGTAGAACGCGATCTGATCAAACTTGCTCTCCAACTCCATATAGGCGCGAGCAGCAGCGTGACGATACTCGCTCCCGGATAACCTGATGACATCGATGAAGGCCGCCCCAGGAGTTTCCGGGCGATCTGTCAAAACAGATAGAAAGTCGCCGGATCAGAAATGAACACCTAATTCATCAAAGCAACAACAACGAAGATTACCGCGACGAGGAGAAGGGCCGCGACCTGGGACATCTCGCCGATTAGAAGAGGGACCACCCGCATGATCGGCTGACCTACCCTGCCCGCGACCTCCATGATCGGAGTCCCCGACTCTCGGCGGGAAGTAGCTCGGTCGCAGCTTGTCCTACTTCCGGGCCAAAGTCTTTGAAGGAGGCGGCGGAGGCTGCGACGAACTCGCTGGAGGATGCGAGGTCTTCAGCGGAGGAGGCGGGGGAGGTCGCGGCATGTCAGCTTGTTGCTAAGCGGTCAGAGGCGGCGGCAGCAAAGAAGCATTCGCCGCCTAGAGAGAGATGACGTTCCGAGGAGGCGGTGGCATCAGTTGGGAACTCGCCGCTGGCAACGCAGAATATCGCACAGGAGCGGGTGGGACCTTGCTCGCTTGAAGGTCCTTACCAGCTGGAGCGGCCTCCTTTGTCGGAAGCTCCTTCACCGGCGATTCTTTTCTCGCTGGGGGATTCTCCTTCGACAGAGTCGAAGCTTCTGACGCTTTCTTGGCGCCGAGGTTAATCCGGACCGTGTGCGCGACGCGGAGTGGTTTATCGACTGCGAGGGCAAGCAATGGTGCGGAGTTCAGGGGGGAGACATCCAGTGTTGCGTCAACGACCTCCGAGGGAGAGTCTACAAGCAAAAGAAGCGAGTCAGAGGGAGATAGGCGGCAACCGACTACTTCATAAAGACAGTTCGGCAAAAGGACGACCTGGCGAGGAGATAACGTCAATCCGCTGTTATACCAACGATTTAACGACTTCTGAAGGTGGGGTTTTCAGCGGGCTGAGAAGTCTAGACTCAGGAGCGGCTATGTTGGGGATGTCATCTAACCCAAGGTCGCTGAGAAGCTTCAGGGTATTAGAGGAGCGTGCTTGATTGATGGTCGAAGCCGCGACTTGTTCAGGTGGTGGAAGCGGGTTGACCGCCTTGGAGGTGGATATCTTCTTCGATTTCTTGGTTTTCTTCTTTTTCTGGGGGGGCAAGTCGGTGGCGACATCGTCCTTCCGCAGCCTTTTAGACTTAACAATGTCGAGGAAGCCAGACAGAGCGGCAAGGCTGTCTTGAAAAAGTTTCTCAATTGCGTTCGACATAGTGCGCGAGCTCAAGAGGTCTGCCTCAAAAACCAGGCCCCCCTATTTATAGAGTTCAAACAAGCAGACGTTGAAGGCGAGCAACTCTGATACTCGACATAGCACCTTGTCGAATAAGTGTTGGATGATTCTTTCCGAGCTTCTACGTCGCTCGAAAAGAGCGGGGATTGTGTACAACCTGTATTCGTCGAGGATATGTCCCACCACAGCCAAGTCAGCAGAAGTCAAGGTCAACAAGTCAAGACAGAAGTCAAAGACAGTACGCAAGACTGTAGAAGGCCTGAGCGAGTATGACGAGCTCTCCTCGCATACTCGCCCGGTAGGCGACTAGGCGAGATACTCGCCCAGCCCATGCGAGTTTCCTTTGGAAGTCGCCTAGTCGCCAGGGGGTGGGGTATAAATATTACCCCCCCCCCCCTCTTTAGTTTTCCCTATAAATAGGACCCCAGGGGTACGAGGAGAGGCACTTGAAAATCCCTTTCAGGATCTCGCGAGTTCTCCTTAGATACTAGCCGAGTCTTTGGATTCCTTTTCCTTAGAAGATCAGGTCGTGACCTTGCGACTGGTTTGCCAGCTAGTCTCCCTCGTACCCTGCTCGGTTATTTTGGTTGTGGAGGGGTTGTTTCTTCCAAGCATCCGGGTACGTGGTGGGACCTTCCTGTCGCAACATCCGGGGTCCTGTTTGTTACTGCCGTTCTTCATTCTTGTCATCCTAGCCGTCTGGCCTTACCACTGAGTCGGTAACCTTAGACGGCCTTGATCCGAATTCTGAGGTTGGGGAATTTTCCTGGCTTCAACAATTGCGTTTTGAAATAAGCTCCCGAGTCCAGTAAGACCCAAATTTCAGGAGCATGACAAATTTGAGCGTACGATCAACTTCGCCAATGAGACCTGCAGATGAAACATGTCACCAAACATGAGTTGTCATTCAGGCACTATGACAATGAGGATGCGACGGAATATATACATGCAGGGCTTCAGCCCAAATATCAACAGGTTAGTAGAATTTCTCTTAGGCGCGACGCCATTAAAGGCTATTTAGAATCAAAACAATCGTTAATAAAATTTTTGAAACTTTCAAAGGTCATGTAAGTTTAACAACTAACGTTTGAAATAGTAGCATAAAAGCAGGATTATCATGTATATGTATCACGTGTCATTGGATCGATCCTGTTTCATGGGAGTCAAATAAGCACGTAATATTTTTTGAAGGTTTCGAATATCAGCACACAGATAAAGCTATATATAATGTAATTATTAAATGTGTGCGAGAATTTAAAATAAAAGATAAAATAATTAGTATTTCTTTTGATAACGCCTCTAACAATACCATAGCTGTTGAGTGGTTAAAGCGCGATTTAAAACCAATGTTAAGCGGTACATTTTTTTACACTCGACGTGTTTGTCACATTTTAAATTTAGTGGTACAAGATAGTTTAGGTGTCATGGAAACTTATATTGAAAAAAATTATCTAATGTTAAGAGTCATTTATAGTTCTAGACAATGATCTCAAAATTTTAAAAATTTTCTAAACGCACAGAATAAAAAATATTTGAAATCTCAATTTGATATGTCTATTAGATAAAACTCAACATATAAAATATTAAAAAGAGCGTTTCAAAAAAAAATCACTTCTTATGAAATATTATAATATGATAAATACTCATGATTTGACCAATATCGATTGAGACGTATTAGCAAACTATATAAATTTATTAAAATGTTTTTTATAGAGAGACTTTTTTTTTATCCGTCGTGTACTATCCGACTAACTTACTAATAATTGAAAATTTTGTAAATATCGCACAAAAACTTAATTATAATAAAAAACATGATGAATGACTTTCATTAAATGAAATAATGAAAGAATTTTTTTAAAAATATTATAGAGAAATGTCTGTAATATTTCATGCGCCGCCGCTTTAAATCCGTTATTAAGTGTAGACGTCGTATAAAATTTGATAGATGAAATCAATACTAATTTAAATATAAATTTAAATTTCGATGATTATGATGACATTAGTACTCCAAAATTTGCTTCTTTTTTTTACCGAGTGTTATAATTATTATGATAATTTATACGGCTCGCGAGCTCGTGAAGAAATATCGCAAAGAAAAACAAAAGATACTTTTAAAAATAAAATTTTAGAATTAGCTGTCAGAAAAAAAAAACATGCATATCTAATAGTTTAAATGAATTAGAATTGTATACTAAAACACAATTCCATGATTTTATGAGCACGGAGGAGATTGAAAACTTCAATCTCTTAAAATGGTGGAAAAGTAAAGTTAATACATATCATATTTTGGCTTATATGATCCGTGATTTACTAACAATCCTACCTAGTACGGTAGTTTTAGAGTCCACTTTTTCTCTTAGTGACAGAGTTTTAAACGAGCGGAGGAGCCGGCTCAACGAAAAATCTCTAGAAATATGCATCTGCTGTGAAGACTACTTGAATGCTATAAAGAGGAAGCAACACATTACAACATTAGAGGATAGCTCGGAGGAGATAGAAGACGAGATGAAGACAATGAATTTAAGAGATGATTAAGTGCGCCCCACATTTATCACATGACCGATAAAAATTGTATATGTGTTTTGTTAAGTTAATGTATATTATAATTTTCTTTTTTAAAAAATTAATAATGATAATAAATTTCATTTTTTTCGATTAATGTAAATTATAAATGTTATTTATTTTTGTTCAATATTAATAAAAAGTTATTTTTCTTGTCCATGTCATCATGAGGAATTTTTTTTTTGTTATCATAATAAAATAATAAGTATAAATTTTTAAAGTATTATTTTTTTTAATAATTCAATATTTATAATTTTTTAATTAATATATATTTTAAAAAAACCTGACCCGAGCCCGGCCTGGCCCGCCCTAGCCCGACCCTGAGGGCCGGATCCATCCCCTTCCCTGGGCAGCTGCCCGAGCCCGATTTAAGGAAAGCCCAAGCTCGTCCCGGTTGACTAAAGCCCGGGTCCGTTGAGCCCGGTACCGGGGTGGCCCGATCGGACTTTATGCCCACCACTACTTATGGGATCATTTTTTAAAAGTAAAAACCTGTTCTTGACTTCTTTCGTCTTTTAAGTTTTAATCTTACACGGATTTTTTTTTTTTTTTGACAAACAATGCCGCAAAAAGGGATCAATAATATTAATATGACAAAGATCAAATGTCGCTGTATTGATATTGAAAACCTGAAGAAGTCATTCAAGCTACTATAAAATTTTAAAAAAACTGACAATGAAATATAATAAAATGATTAAAATCTGACAATTTTGACAAAGATAATAAAATTTAAAAAATAAAATTTTAATTGCAACAACTTTTTTAACTATCAAAATTTTTAAAAATACAGATAAGTTGTACTTAAGAAAAAAAAATACTATTATATTAGTCTGGATCACTCGAAGGTATCATTGAAGCTTGATCTTCACCGGCCAAATTTAAATCGCTTAGCTCATCTTCAACATCGAACGAGCTATCTTTGATCGATACGACATGATATCTCCTCTTCATAGCATCCAGGTGATCCTTATAGCATATGTAAATTTCCAAAGACTCGTCGCACTGACGGCTCCTTCGCTCATTCAAAATCCCGTCACTCAAAGAACGCAGACTCTGAAGCTCTCATACTAGCTTGAATTGTTAGTAAGTCCTAGGCTATGTTTGGCATGACTTATCACAATTTATTTGCTCCTATAAGATTGGACAAAAATATCATTATCATATCAAAATTTGATGGCTCGAACTAGTTTCTATTTTTTGATAACGGTAGTAGCATGTCATACCAAATACACGTTCTATGACAATGATGTTTTTTGTCCAACCTCACCAGAACAAATATGCTGCGTCACACATACCCTAAATTTTTAGGCTAATGAGTTGCCGCACCAAAGACAATAAGCTGCCTCAAACTCACCCTAAAAAGAAAAAAAATATCAATGAGCTCTTGATTATCTCCTTCCAAGAAAAAAGCAGCAACAAAAGGGTAAAGAAAAGGAGAGATTAGTTTTGGAATTGCAAGTATAACCTGACACAATAAATTAAAAATTAATTTCTCAAGCAAGACTTCTGAACACCACGTGCTACTTGCTTCCATCATAATAATTTCTTCTTCAAAATTTAGTGTTCCACTATGATGCCCAAAATGTTCATAAACTAAATACAAAATCAAAACACTTCAATACTTTAATCAATAACAGGGTATTTCAAACAGCTCACGTGCTTAATAAAATCTTTGAAACAACAAATAATTTGCGCATATCACATCCAAACTTTCGCTTTAGACAAAAGATTCACACGTAACTGTCGATGCGCAACTTCCTCATCTCTCTCCCTTTCGACTAAAGATTCACACGTAACTGTCGATGCGCAACTTCCTCATCTCACCCACGATCATACTAGGTTGAGCCTTGTTGAGCTTAAACACACTCTCGATAACCGAGAGCTCGGTGTCCGTGGTGGCCGAACCACAAAAAGCGGTCCAGTCGTTCACAATCATGCCCCCGGAAATAGTTCTCCTTCCTCCATTCACCGTTCCGGTAACAAGCGGCACTTGAAGAAGCACCGAGAGCTCCTCCAGCTCCTTGAAAGATGTGTGTGGAGGAACCTTGCAGATTCATAAGGTTGAGATAGTAAGACTCCCTTTCATCATATGAGAAACCAGTGTGAGAGTGTGAATTCTTACCAGACCGCCATTGTTAGTGAACGAACAATAGTCACCGACAAAAACTTCACCGTCGACCGTTTGCTTGAAAACATCGACTCCCAGAACATCACCTATGAGCTCTTCAGCTTCCTGAAACAAGAATATAGTAAACCAAAGTGAATTGACCAAACACAATGGTCATGTTGAATTATAATGCCAAACAAATTACCCTATGAGGCAAAAATGTGCATGTGTGTAAGGTGCAATAAAATATGCATGCGGAGAGCTGATATACTTTTTAAATAAACTCCAGTTTCGGTACCCATTTGTTGTCATTTTTATAGACAATACGTGCACTCACTGCAACTTCACTATAACTTTAAGATACTTTTTATGGCCGCATGCGCAATAACAACTTGTGATATTGAATGACAAGAGGCTTACGCAATTAAGATCACGTTGCGTGAGAGCAATGTGGTCGTTGCAGGATATGTATCTGCGGAGATAAAATGGTCCCTCATCAATCCGCTGGACAACCACTTTGTCTGGTAGATTATTTCTCAAGTGCTGAAACTCTGTTTAGAACCAAGAATTGATCGCAACCATTATCCAAATATTCAAATCAAAATTACTAAAAGCAAATTAAAAAGTCAATCTGAAGAACAAAAAAACTGAATGCATTTCTTATTAATTTTTTAAAAATAAATTTTCAAAATATTTATTTCAAAAAAAAGGAACAGTGACAATGTCTCAATGATGGAGCCGTCATCCCCCGGCATGTTGATTTGGAGCGTCCCCCTCCGGACGACGATGGTTATCCGGCACATGTTGAAGACCCGTGTCACGTTGCTGAGGAAGATCCTGACGCAGGGCGAATCTATAGGCGGCGGGAAATCTGCGACCTAACCCTACATGCTATGCAAATCCGACGGATTAAATCACAAATTAGATAATAAATTAAAATATCCCACGCGGTTAATTCAAATGCAAGACAGAATAATTTATTTGGGCAAAAGCAAGCTTAGGCTTTCCTCCGCGTGGAAGGCCAAAGCTAGAGCGCGCGGCGAATAAACCCTTCCTGCAGTTAGAGATTTATCAAAGAGCAAATAACATAAAAACTATAATCCCACGCAATCACTTAATATCCAAACCATGATAATGTTTACAACCAAAAACTAATACAAAACACAATACGAATAATAGGGCTGCTGCCAATAAAAGAGATCTGAACGTTGGAGGGCTTGGAGAAGGGTTCCGGTGATGGGGGAGTGAGGGCAGCAAAAGGAAAGGGCGGGATGGTTGGATCTGGGCTGGAATGCCCAGATCTGGACTGGTTTGGGGCTGAAAACAGCCAGGCGGCTGTTGGACGGAGATAGAGAGGGCGTGGGTGGGATGGGGTTCGGCAGAGGGAGAGAGGCGTTGCACTGTTGGGCGGCTGGAGTGGTGGAGGAGGCTGGAAAGGCTGCTGGACAGGCTTCTGGAGGGTGGTCCGGCGGCTCTAGAAGGCTACAGCAGCGGAAAACAAAAGGAAATGAACAGTAAATGATATAAATGAATAGTGTCGTGAACAGTGACGTGAACAGTGACGCGCACAGTGGCTGAACTGAAAACCACGGGCTGTTTTATGGGTTGTATGGGGGCTATGGATGAGGATTTCGAAGGAGAACGGTGGCTGGACAGTAAAGGGAAAAACAGGGAGGAGGGAGGAAAATAATAAATGATACACAATTACCCAAGGAGTCGTTACCAAGGGGGCTCCACGGAGTCGGCACCGCGGAGGAGATCACCGGAATGAAGGAAGAAAACTCCCCAAACATTCAGCAATGAACCATGACGGCAGCCCTAAACCATCTATTTATAAGAAATAAAAATAGGACACTCGGAATCAACGGATATGATTGGCCGTTGGTCTCGGGGCCAAAACTACATGAAATAAAACCCGAAAAGTACATAGCTATATATGAAATTGATTCGCAACGCGAATCCGGACGCATCCACGGAGTCGGATCGTCGATCCGGGCACGCCATATATGATAAGTCTCCAAATCAGCCCCGAATGGGCCCAAAGCTCGTCCTCGTCTCTGCTCCGCATCACTCTCCCCGGCTTGAAAGAATTCATCTCCCGATGAATAAGGATCAGAATTCTCTCGCTGCATGCCAGGTAAAGCTCGAAGAGGTCCACCAGAGGTCGCCCAAGTGTCGTCGCTGGAAAAGTGTCATCGTCAATCAACTCTTCCGGACTGAAAAGCTTCCATCTCCAATGAATGGAGACGGTCGTACTGAAGTCGAAGTCCAGGGCGAGTCGATCAAGCTCCGCTGGTAGCATCCAGGTGTCGTCAATGAAGGATCGTCCGCGCCCGTAAACCAGGTAGCGACACACAAGACCGTCTGTAGAGGGGACAGACTCATGCGTAAAGATCTCAGTGATAATCTCATCTCTCAACATAGTAATAGAAGGATCCGGTGGGATCTGAGGTGCCAATGGTGGAACCGTTGGGGACAGGATCCCGGGTAAGTGGGGGTCAGAAATGGGCTGAGCATGAGGCAATGAATGTGGTGGCAAGGGCTCGGGGGTAGACTGAGTAGTGGGTGGTAAAAACGGTGGTAAAGGCTCGGGAGGGACACCGAGATGTGGGCTCGAATACTCGTGAGGTGCAAAGTTTGGCATCAGGTCCTCGACATTGAACACAGTATGGGTACCCATGCTCGCGGGGATGTCCAGCTCATAAGCATTTGTCCTGATGCGCATCAGGACTGAGTATGGACCCATTCGCCTAACGCTCAAGCTTTTAGCAAGCCTCGCACGGAGCCTCACAACGCAGATTCTTACCATCACCTGCTCGCCTTCATGAAGTACCTGCACTTGCCAATGAACATCCGCATGTGATTTACAAGATTTATTACCAGTATGGATTATTCGTCGGACTGACTCATGACACACATGCAAACGATGGACAGACAACACAACAGACTCATGCAAAAGATGACGAAACGACTCAATAGACTCATGCAAATGATGCAAATGACACATGAACGACACAACGTACCTGCTACAGAAAAGTCTAATAATGACCGAGACGTCTCTAAAATATGGTGGCCTATCAGGGGGCTCTCTCGGCGGAGTGCAGAAAAACTCATCCCATGTGTGACGAGTGCTCAGATGACCGTGAGAGACAACTATACTCAAATACGGGCTCGTAAAGAGCCAAATGTCTCTTGGGGAACGTAGCGCATCAGGGGGCTCCCCAGGAGGTGTGTAAGAAAAGTCATCGCGAAGGAGACGACCACCTGAGTGAAAATCGTGTACACCAACTAGAAGTCGTGACTCTAAAATATGGTACGCGTCCCAGACAAGAAAGAACTCATCGGGTGGTTCAGCGGGTGGCATGCCCCAAAACTCATCCAGTGTGTGAGGTGTCATAAGGTAGGTCCTCACAATATGAGTATGCTCAAGTGGACTCAAGGTAGACCCTACACATGTCATGCTCCACTCAAGGTCAATTCTCTGGGACAAGACTATAGATGATAGCGAAAGAGACGCCAATAACTCAAAGCTCATAAACGATCGTCTCACCCGATTCGTATCCTCACCTGGATGTGGTGGCTCATCAGGAGGCTTAACAGGGGGGGTCATCATAAAACTCGTCACTAGGGTCATGATCCTCCATGTGAGTACCATCGTAAGGGGTCGTGTCCCCGTGAATGGGTGACATAGTCACTGCGAGATCAACATCAAGCTCCGGGCTCTCGGTTGTGATGTGACTCAGGGTAATGACAACGAGAGAGCAACATAGACCTACACTCAAGAATGTGTCTGTGGGTGTAGTGTCAAGGATTGGGTCTGTGGGTGTAGTGTCGAGAATTGGGTCTACGGTGAGGGTGTTAACTAACCCGGTGCATGACAAAAGAAGAGGTGTGGGTGAGGGACACAATACTGCAGACTCAATAGGTCGCTCAGGTTCACTCTCAATCGGGGTCGTAGGAGATGGGTCAGAGACAAGAGATAGGTCACTCACTGGGCTAAGCACCTCACTGGGGTGAGAGCAATCCGCCTCGTGCATCACTTCTGTCGTGACTGGCAGGATAGTGGTCGGCGTCATGGTGACCTCAACATGGGAGGGACTTGTACTGCAGAGGTCAAGGTGAGAATCCCATCGACCAGCTCTTGCGGATCTCAATGACCGTTCATAACGAAGGGCTAGCTGATATGTCTGCTCGAGGGACTCCGAGCTATGGTAAACTACCTTAGTACGAATGTCAGATTGAAGCCCAGACCGAAATCTGGTAGTGGTCATGGCTGGGTTCTCTCGGATATCACTCCTCACAACTAACACATCAAAGCAATCCTTGTACTCAGCGACAGACATGGATCCTTGTTGAAAGGAAAATAATTGGTCCAGCAAGCGACTCTGATATGACGAAGGCAAATAACTCTGACATAATATACGCTTCATGTCCGCCCAATTAGTGATACGACGAAGACGGTCTCGCTCACGGGTTCTCTCAACGCAAGCCCAATAAGCCATCGCCTGATCTAAAAGTCTAAGTTTCGCAAACTTGACGCGACGCTCGCCAAATAACTCAAAATGATCTAAATAATGCTCCATATCGACGAGCCAATTAGGGCTGAGCATATTATTCGAAACTCGAAAATCGCTCGAAAATCGTTCGAAAATTGAGCCGAATCGGAATCGGTTAAAATTGATTCGACTCAATTTGAGTCGATTAAATTTGACTCGAATCTGATTTCGAGTCGATTTCGAGCCAGCCCTGAATCGCTCGAAACATGATTCGAATCAACTCGAATTAATTAAAAAAATTATATATTTATTAATATATTCTTATTTTAAGAATAAAAATAACAAAATTTAAACCTAAATAAAAAGAATGAAGGCTTTAAGTGTTTCATTTGCTAAATTTATAGGTTGCCCAATTTTATTTTCAGCAAACTAGGAATAAAACGAAAAATTGATAAATTTCGAGCCGACTTGATTCGATTTCGAGCCGACTCGATTCGATTTCGAGCCGACTCGATTCGATTTTGAGCCGATTCGATTCGATTTCGAGCCGACTCGGAATCGAGCCATTTCGAGTCGAGCCGACTCGACTCGAAATCAATTTCGATTTCGAGTCGATTTCGAGCCGAGTTCGAGTCAAAAATTTCGATTTCGAGCCGAGCCAAAATCGCTCGAACTCGACTCGATATCAGCCCTAGAGCCAATAGCTGAAAGACTCGGGACTCGATGAGCCGTCAAAGGAAGGGGAAGCAGTACGAAACTGACTCTCAAGATCTCTCTCGGAACGACTATCCTCATAATAATCATTCCTAAGGTAACCGAGTCGTGTCGAAGGATCAACATGATCTACTCGTGTTTACGGATAAGCACGATGACAATCATCATACTGATCGTCTCTAGCATAGTGGGGTCGTGTCGGTGGGTCAACACGATCTCTGAAAGTGGTGTACTGCGATCGAGAATGATCGTCGTAATAATGTGAGGATCTCTCCGAAGTGACTCTATGGGAGCGTGAGTAAGTAGGCTCAGAATAACGGTGATACATAGACATGACTAAAGAAAAAAAAAATCCTATAGACTCTACTACTGCGTATCGAAATGTGCACGCAACCTCCCTCTGATACCAATTGACGCAGGGCGAATCTATAGGCGGCGGGAAATCTGCGACCTAACCCTACATGCTATGCAAATCCGACGGATTAAATCACAAATTAGATAATAAATTAAAATATCCCACGCGGTTAATTCAAATGCAAGACAGAATAATTTATTTGGGCAAAAGCAAGCTTAGGCTTTCCTCCGCGTGGAAGGCCAAAGCTAGAGCGCGCGGCGAATAAACCCTTCCTGAAGTTAGAGATTTATCAAAGAGCAAATAACATAAAAACTATAATCCCACGCAATCACTTAATATCCAAACCATGATAATGTTTACTACCAAAAACTAATACAAAACACAATACGAATAATAGGGTTGCGGTCAATAAAAGAGATCTGAACGTTGGAGGGCTTGGAAAAGGGTTCCGGTGATGGGGGAGTGAGGGCAGCAAAAGGAAAGGGCGGGATGGTTGGATCTGGGCTGGAATGCCCAGATCTGGACTGGTTTGGGGCTGAAAACAGCCAGACGGCTGTTGGACGGAGATAGAGAGGGCGTGGGTGGGATGGGGTTCGGCAGAGGGAGAGAGGCGTTGCACTGTTGGGCGGCTGGAGGGGTGGAGGAGGCTGGAAAGGCTGCTGGACAGGCTTCTGGAGGGTGGTCCGGCGGCTCTAGAAGGCTACAGCAGCGGAAAACAAAAGGAAATGAACAGTAAATGATATAAATGAATAGTGTCGTGAACAGTGACGTGAACAGTGACGCGCACAGTGACTGAACTGCAAACCGCGGGCTATTTTGTGGGTTGTATGGGGGCTATGGATGAGGATTTCGAAGGAGAACGGTGGCTGGACAGTAAAGGGAAAAACAGGGAGGAGGGAGGAAAATAATAAATGATACACACTTACCCAAGGAGTCGTCACCAAGGGGGCTCCACGGAGTCGGCACCGTGGAGGAGATCACCGGAATGAAGGAAGAAGACTCCCCAAACATTCAGCAATGAACCATGACGGCAACCCTAAACCATCTATTTATAAGAAATAAAAATAGGGCACCCGGAATCAACGGATATGATTGGTCGTTGGTCTTGGGGCCAAAACTACATGAAATAAAACCCGAAAGTACATAGCTATATATGAAATTGATTCGCAACGCGAATCCGGACGCATCCACGGAGTCGGATCGTCGATCCGGGCACGCCATATATGGTAAGTCTCCAAATCAGCCCCGAATGGGCCCAAAGCTCTTCCTCGTCTCTGCTCCGCATCACTCTCCCCGGCTTGAAAGAATTCATCTCCCGATGAATAAGGATCAGAATTCTCTCGCTGCATGCCAGGTAAAGCTCGAAGAGGTCCACCAGAGGTCGCCCAAGTGTCGTCGCTGGAAAAGTGTCATCGCCAATCAACTCTTCCGGACTGAAAAGCTTCCATCTCCAATGAATGGAGACGGTCGTACTGAAGTCGAAGTCCAGGGCGAGTCGATCAAGCTCCGCTGGTAGCATCCAGGTGTCGTCAATGAAGGATCGTCCGCGCCCGTAAACCAGGTAGCGACACACAAGACCTTCTGTAGAGGGGACAGACTCATGCGTAAAGATCTCAGTGATAATCTCATCTCTCAACATAGTAATAGAAGGATCCGGTGGGATCTGAGGTGCCAATGGTGGAACCGTTGGGGACAGGATCCCGGGTAAGTGGGGGTCAGAAATGGGCTGAGCACGAGGCAATGAATGTGGTGGCAAGGGCTCGGGGGTAGACTGAGTGGTGGGTGGTAAAAACGGTGGTAAAGGCTCGGGAGGGACACCAAGATGTGGGCTCGAATACTCGTGAGGTGCAAAGTTTGGCATCAGGTCCTCGACATTGAACACAGTATGGGTACCCATGCTCGCGGGGATGTCCAGCTCATAAGCATTTGTCCCGATGCGCCTCAGGACTGAGTAGGGACCCATTCGCCTAACGCTAAAGCTTTTAGCAAGCCTCGCACGGAGCCTCACAAAGCAGATTCTTACCATCACCTGCTCGCCTTCATGAAGTACCTGCACTTGCCAATGAACATCCGCATGTGATTTACAAGATTTATTACCAGTATGGATTATTCGTCGGACTGACTCATGACACACATGCAAACGATGGACAGACAACACAACAGACTCATGCAAAAGATGACGAAACGACTCAATAGACTCATGCAAATGATACAAATGACACATGAACGACACAACGTACCTGCTACAGGAATGTCTAATAATGACCGGGACGTCTCTAAAATATGGTGGCCTATCAGGGGGCTCTCTCTCTCGGCGGAGTGTAGAAAAACTCATCCCATGTGTGACGAGTGCTCAGATGACCGTGAGAGACAACTATACTCAAATACGGGCTCGTAAAGAGCCAAATGTCTCTTGGGGAACGTAGCGCATCAGGGGGCTCCCCAGGAGGTGTGTAAGAAAAGTCATCACGAAGGAGACGACCACCTGAGTGAAAATCGTGTACACCGACTAGAAGTCGTGACTCTAAAATATGGTACGCGTCCCAGACAAGAAAGAACTCATCGGGTGGTTCAGCGGGTGGCATGTCCCAAAACTCATCCAATGTGTGAGGTGTCATAAGGTAGGTCCTCACAATATGAGTATGCTCAAGTGGACTCAAGGTAGACCCTACACATGTCATGCTCCACTCAAGGTCAATTCTCTGGGACAAGGCTATAGATGATAGCGAAAGAGACGCCAATAACTCAAAGCTCATAAACGATCGTCTCACCCGATTCGTATCCTCACCTGGATGTGGTGGCTCATCAGGAGGCTTAACAGGGGGGTCATCATAAAACTCGTCACTAGGGTCATGATCCTCCATGTGAGTACCATCGTAAGGGGTCGTGTCCCCGTGAATGGGTGACATAGTCACTGCGAGATCAACATCAAGCTCCGGGCTCTCGGTTGTGATGTGACTCAAGGCAATGACAACGAGAGAGCAACATAGACCTACACTCAAGAATGGGTCTGTGGGTGTAGTGTCAACGATTGGGTCTGTGGGTGTAGTGTCAAGAATTGGGTCTACGGTGAGGGTGTTAACTAACCCGGTGCATGACAAAAGAAGAGGTGTGGGTGAGGGACACAATACTGCAGACTCAATAGGTCGCTCAGGTTCACTCTCAATCGGGGTCGTAGGAGACGGGTCAGAGACAAGAGATAGGTCACTCACTGGGCTAAGCACCTCACTGGGGTGAGAGCAATCCGCCTCGTGCATCACTTCTGTCGTGGCTGGCAGGATAGTGGTCGGCGTCATGGTGACCTCAACATGGGAGGGACTTGTACTGCAGAGGTCAAGGTGAGAATCCCATCGACCAGCTCTTGCGGATCTCAATGACCGTTCATAACGAAGGGCTAGCTGATATGTCTGCTCGAGGGACTCCGAGCTATGGTAAACTACCTTAGTACGAATGTCAGATTGAAGCCCAGACCGAAATCTGGTAGTGGTCATGGCTGGGTCCTCTCGGATATCACTCCTCTCAACTAACACATCAAAGCAATCCTTGTATTCAGCGACAGACATGGATCCTTGCTGAAAGGAAAATAATTGGTCCAGCAAGCGACTCCGATATGACGAAGGCAAATATCTCTGACATAATATACGCTTCATGTCCGCCCAATTAGTGATGCGACGAAGACGGTCTCGCTCACGGGTTCTCTCAACGCAAGCCCAATAAACCCTCGCCTGATCTAAAAGTCTAAGTTTCGCAAACTTGACGCGACGCTCGCCGAATAACTCAAAATGATCTAAATAATGCTCCATATCCACGAGCCAATAGCTGAAAGACTCGGGACTCGATGAGCCGTCAAAGGAAGGGGAAGCAGTACGAAACTGACTCTCAAGATCTCTCTCGGAATGACTATCCTTATATAATCATTCCTAAGGTAACCGAGTCGTGTCGAAGGATCAACATGATCTACTCGTGTGTACGGATAAGCACGATGACAATCATCATACTGATCGTCTCTAGCATAGTGGGGTCGTGTCGGTGGGTCAACACGATCTCTGAAAGTGGTGTACTGCGATCGAGAATGATCGTCGTAATAATGTGAGGATCTCTCCGAAGTGACTCTATGGGAGCGTGAGTAAGTGGGCTCGGAATAACGGTGATACATAGACATGACTAAAGAAAAAAATCCTATAGACTCTACTACTGCGTATCGAAATGTGCACGCAACCTCCCTCTGATACCAATTGATGCAGGGCGAATCTATAGGCGGCGGGAAATCTGCGACCTAACCCTACATGCTATGCAAATCCGACGGATTAAATCACAAATTAGATAATAAATTAAAATATCCCACGCGGTTAATTCAAATGCAAGACAGAATAATTTATTTGAGCAAAAGCAAGCTTAGGCTTTACTCCGCATGGAGGGCCAAAGCTAGAGCGCGCGGCGAATAAACCCTTCCTGCAGTTAGAGATTTATCAAAGAGCAAATAACATAAAAACTATAATCCCACGCAATCACTTAATATCCAAACCATGATAATGTTTACAACCAAAAACTAATACAAAACACAATACGAATAATAGGGTTGCTGCCAATAAAAGAGATCTGAACGTTGGAGGGCTTGGAGAAGGGTTTCGGTGATGGGGGAGTGAGGGCAGCAAAAGGAAAGGGCGGGATGGTTGGATCTGGGCTGGAATGCCCAGATCTGGACTGGTTTGGGGCTGAAAACAGCCAGGCGGCTGTTGGACGGAGATAGAGAGGGCGTGGGTGGGATGGGGTTCGGCAGAGGGAGAGAGGCGTTGCACTGTTGGGCGGCTGGAGGGGTGGAGGAGGCTGGAAAGGCTGCTGGACAGGCTTCTGGAGGGTGGTCCGGCGGCTCTAGAAGACTACAGCAGCGGAAAACAAAAGGAAATGAACAGTAAATGATATAAATGAATAGTGTCGTGAACAGTGACGTGAACAGTGACGCGCACAGTGACTGAACTGCAAACCGCGGGCTGTTTTGTGGGTTGTATGGGGGCTATGGATGAGGATTTCGAAAGAGAACGGTGGCTGGACAGTAAAGGGAAAAACAGGGAGGAGGGAGGAAAATAATAAATGATACACACTTACCCAAGGAGTCGTCACCAAGGGGGCTCCACAGAGTCGGCACCGCGGAGGAGATCACCGGAATGAAGGAAGAAGACTCCCTGAACATTCAGCAATGAACCATGACGGCAGCCCTAAACCATCTATTTATAAGAAATAAAAATAGGGCACCCGGAATCAACGGATATGATTGGTCGTTGGTCTCGGGGCCAAAACTACATGAAATAAAACCCGAAAATTACATAGCTATATATGAAATTGATTCGCAACGCGAATCCGGACGCATCCATGGAGTCGGATCGTCGATCCGGGCACGCCATATATGGTAAGTCTCCAAATCAGCCCCGAATGGGCCCAAAGCTCGTCCTCGTCTCTGCTCCGCATCAGATCCCCTTCCGGATGATTATGGTGACCCGGTTATGTTTGGTGTCGTTGTTCGTCGCTATGTGGAGTTTGAAGATTATGATGACCGTTGCCGCAAACTTGAAGGTTGGGACTTGACCGCGACATCCTCTGCCAAGGCCGCGTCAACATCTCCGCCAAGGCCGCGTCAACATCTCCGCCAAGCCCGCGTCAACATCTCCGCCAAGGCTGCGTCAACGTATCCGCCGCATCTACGCATGAAATAATAATATTGTTGTTTAATTCCAATATTTAATTTCAGCATTTTAATTATTATTTAAGCACTTTCATGTTCATTTCATGTTGGCCTATGTTTAGCCATATTTTGTTTCTCTTTAGAGTGGGCTGCATATAGCCACTTGTTTGTGTTGTAGCCTATATATAGGCATTGTTTTGTCATAATCAAGAGAGAATGAAAAATTAAAACCTTAATTCAAAAATTGAATTTTCCCCCTCTTTCCCTCTTCTCCCTTAGGCAAATTTAGGCCTTCCTTCTCTTCTTCCTCCTCTCCCTCTTCAAAATTCATCCAAGGCTAGTTCCTCCTCTCCCAAAAACCGACCTCCAACAAAGCAACCATTCAACCCACCTCCTTGAAGAAATCGGCCAAGGCAAAGATCTCCTTTGTGGATTCCAACTCTGGCGTGACGCGACAAAGGCGGACAAGTTTCCTCTCCATCCGGCGTGACTCCGGCGGAGCCGTTGAAGTGTGATCCAAGTAGAGAAATCGGAATCATCTATTTCGATTGGGTAACAAAACCTTCTACCTTTGTGTGTTTTTTTCCTAGATTTATTCCTGTGGTGGTAGATTCTTAGCGTTGAATTTTGATAGCATTAATTCATCGTGGTTTTCTTCGCTCGGTTTGTGTTTTTCTTGATTGATTTAATTTTAAAAGGGTTTGGCGAACCTTCGTTTTCTTTTGTTGGGAGAGATCTACCTTTTCCGAATCATATTTTATTTGGTAGATCTCTTTTGGTACAACATCGCTCGTTCGGACCGGATAGGTCCTTTTAGCCGGAAAGAATATTGGTTTATCGCCTCTATTCGATCCTAATCGGTTTGGCTACCCGTACGCTAGCATATAATTGATAGAATTAATTAACCTTGTGCCGCGTAGAGCGATTGTGCGAATATAGGATTTGGATTGTGGAGAGGTATACGTGCTAGTCCGTAGATCTATTCGGTGTCAAACGTGTGAACCTGCATCACTCAATAAGTCTAACCCAACAAAAACAAAATAAATAAAATATGCCCGACCTCAGTTTAACCTAAGAAAACAAAAAAAATGTCAGGCCTTAGTGCAACTGTATAAAATGTCGGGCCTCAGCCGTTGGGAAAACAGAACGAGAACAACAACTCCCCAAAATGCCCGGCCTTAGCCGTTCGACGCTCTTCCCATTGCTTCTGGTTACCAGTTGGCTTCTCATCTCTCCGCCACCCCTCATCGCTGTTTACGCTAAGCGTAGCGACGCTGCTGCTGCACGATCCTTCAGCACCACAGTGATCCTGCTGGTAGCAAAGAAGGTGAGGCACGAGATGGAGATGTTTAGCGACGTCCGCGTGGATGACTATTACTGGCTCAGCGACGACTCCTGCTCGAATCCAGAGATCCTATCCTATCTCAAGGCGGATAACAGTTACACCAATCAATTCATGTCGAGTGAGCTCCCACCGCCTTTTTTTATATTCCTACTTGATGAACCAGGGATCAACAGAATTCATTTAGGTTTCTCTCCAACTTCTTTTTCAAATGGATCAAATTATTTTAAATTTTCACATGCAACTTGGAATTAAAAATTTTCTCTGGAAATGGTGAAACTACGAATAGCCATTTCTAGTCTGCTTTTAACAATACCCATTCAGAATACATGAAAAACAAAAAAAATCGAATGTGTCAAGTAATATTAGGTACTAGATACTATAAGTCAAATTCATAAACACTTTGCTTGACAGATTGATGTGTCATACTGACTCAACAAAATGACGATGTGAGTGATTGTTAATTGTCACTAATGACATTTAGAGATTTGAAATTGGATTCCTGGACAAAGACTTCATCACAGTAGAAGCAGGGCATCTTAAGCAAATAGTTATCCAAGCTCGGCATTTAATTGAAACACCATGCACTCGATTATCCATACAAAGTGGATTGATCACACGACATAAAATCCTAAAACTAAACGGAGAAATCACCACAATGTTCTAGAAAAAATTCCAGTACCACCATCATAACATGGAGCAACTATTGGATATATGAAATTTTGAACCAAGCGATACGACAATGATTAGTCTAAATTTAATTATTTGCAACCAAAATGAAAACACCTGAAGTCATAACAACCACTGTTAGAGAAATCATCCAACATGTCTACAGGGGAAGGGGATGGAGGTCAAATGCTCTTTTTTTTAGACATGTGTGTTCTATTAATTTAATTTTTTTTCTTTATTTCTTCTTACTCAATAAAGACTTGGAATGAAACTATAAGGAAAGACATGATGTACTTAGGCACTAGTGAGATTATGACAAAAGATAGGGCGCAATGGAGACAAAGGATCCATATAGCCAACCCCACTATAGTGGGATAAAGGCTTGAGTGTTGCTGTTGCATTTCTTCTTACTCAAGATTAATCTATGACCTTCACTTTTTAGGGGAAGGACCCTGTTTTGTTTTCCTCCAAATACTTCAAAAGTATATTAACAAATTAAAAGTGTTGAAGGAAAGATTAACCATCATAGTAATTAGCATTTAAATATTCTCTAGAATTACCTTAATAGAGTATATATAATCATATTTATCCTAGAATAACCCTAATATAATTACGAGAAAAAATTCTACAAGTATTAACGCCAAAACATGAAACCATCTACATGAAAAATTAGCGAGTCATTTAGAAATTAATCGTTAATTCCATATCAAGCTTATTGTAGCAAACAGATACAAATGCATGTAGGGAACAAACTTCTATGTCATACATTGCCTACTTACAATGATGCTCGATAAATAAATCTTTAAACTATATTATAACTAGCAATATACTCAATAATTAGCAACCCAAAATACGCCAAAATTTTTTAAGATAATCTAGCAACAACAATTGACTAAAAAGAAAAGTTTACCTTGATCATTGGTATCCTGAGGCACAAGAATCCCATTCTTATTTCCTAATGAAAAGAAATGGAATAAATGAACAACACATAAAGCATGTCTAGAGAATTATGGCTCTTTGGCAGGGCAGCTCGCACCAATGATGGAACAGCGAATTCCAAATGTCGTTGGAGCTCCCTGCATCAAGCTCTAAAGGGAGTACGGAATGACAAAATTAGCCCCCCCCCCCCCCCCGCATTCCGCATTGAACGACGAAGTGGCGCAATGAGCTGTCACCTTATACACATGCCCTTAATGTTAAGGTAACTTATTAAAACTTACCGGCACAATGAAGACCGATTAGTATACTATTGTTTGCAATAGAGGTTTTCACCATAGGAATATCACCGGCAAGCTCACCTTCGAACACACTAACAAGCCATTCATAAGGTCAACATTCACATTGCATGTAAAAGGAGGTTTTGGGTAAGTATAAAAATAGAAAGAAGAACCACTACTTAAGGAACAAACCTGTAGAAGTTTTCTGAGGCTTCATTAGTAACCAAGCAATACGCATTTGTAAGCATGGAAAAATAACCAATATCATAACAGCTTTCATACTGAAGACCTGGTGTTCATACGATATGCATATATTAGAAACATTATAAGTGCATAGGTGTATCCTTGATACAACCAAACAAAGTACAATTCAACAATAACAGTGAATAATATATTTTATGTATAGATAGCTTGGCAGTTTAACTTGTTTGTGAGGAAAAGGTTTGGAATATTTTAGCGTAGGCTTTGTTTGGGATGGCTGTGGTGTTTGAGGGGTGGCGGTGTGAAATTGTGATAGTAAACTCAATGTTGGCGGTTTAGCTAACGTTTGAAATAATCACAACTTTTTTCGCCCAAATTTTTATTTATGGAGTCTAGGAATTCATGGCCATTAAAGGTCGACCACAACTACATGATTGTGGTTAGTGACTTAGTGTTTCAGCATAAAACATCATTTATGAAAAATAATGTGTGACCACACCTATCCAAATGCTACCTGTATTTTTTAGAACTGCATTCACAAACACAACCTCTTTCAGACTATTCTCCTAAACAGATCCTTGATGACTAAATATTTAACTCTTATTAGATTGGGGCAAAAATTTCAACATGTAGTGTCAATGATATTACAGGATTTCAACTTTATAAGTTTACAATATTAAAGCCATTAAGGGAAAAAGTGTGAGAAAGAGCTTCAATCTTTTGACAAACTCTATATTAAAAAAGGAACTACAAGGAAAGGCATAATGTACTGTTACACCACATAATACGATAACGCGTGACGAGCCCGACCCGTGTTGGGGACGCACGTATCAGCGCCGACCTTCCACCACGACCGCATGATGGCAACCGGGCGAAAGTATGTTTTATGCGTTTATTATCGCATGTGTTTTTCGTATTGTTGACCCACGTGTTTAAGCCCAAGTGGAGAGCACATTTTGGATTTGGGTTATATGTTGCTTGGGACCAGATGAAAAGGCATGAAATGAATTTAGTATTTTCCCTTCTCTCTCTAAAAATCTCTCCCTCTCTCTCTCTGCTGAGCCGCACGCGGCTCCCTAGCCGTTCCGCCGATCCACGCATCCCGCGCCCCTCGACGACTGCCGTTCTCCTTCCCCTCTCCCCGGTATTTTCTCCTTCTCCATATCGACCTCCCTCTTATCTCCTCTTCTCCTCTCTACCCTTGTTCTCCTTCCCCAATCTTCAACCATAGCATCCACCGGATCCAAGACGGGGCAGACCCAACCGTGGAGATCTTCTTCCTTCTTAGGGCCAATCACTAGATCGAGATTGGGAGACCACAACAACTTGGTATCAGAGTCAAACGTCGGGCCTCCTCTACTCGACACCTACCGAACAGCCCTCACCGGCCTTCGCCGGCCGCCGGCTCTGCTTCCGCCGCCCGCAAATCCAGCGGGACTGCTCCCTGCGCCACCCGCCGACTTCACGCGGTCACCACCAATGGCCGACAGCAGCCCCTCCCTCACTCAAGTCATGGAAATGTTTCAAGCTATGCTAGCCACTCAAAATGAGAAGATGAAAGCACTTGACGCCAGTTTGGACTCCATCCAAGGCGCTCCGCCGCCACCACCAGCGACTTCTCCAACAACCAGCCGGGTTGCTTCGGCTCCTCGTGAGGATACCTTCTCATTCCCTCGCACCGTCCGCATGAATTTTTCCATCTTTGAGGGACGCGAAGACCCCCTTCCGTGGCTCACGCGTTGTGAGTTCTTCTTCACCAATCAACATACCCCAGATGAGGATCGTGTTGGCCTAGCCTCCTTCCACCTACTTGGGCCGGCACAATTGTGGGTGACTCAACTACTCTGTGAGCAGCCCGACGCATCTTGGAAAGATTTCCGGGCTGCGTGCACTCTCCGGTTCGGCCCGCCTATGCCGGGCAACCCTCTTGGTGACCTCATCGCCCTAAAGCAAACCGGGCCCATTGAGACTTATCTGGAGCAGTTTCAGTTGTTGTCCCGTGCCACCTCCGTATTACCGTCGCAACAAGTTTCTCTTTTCATGGCCGGACTACCGAAACGACTATGTTGGG
Organism: Platanthera zijinensis; assembly: GCA_039513925.1. Classification (NCBI taxonomy): domain Eukaryota; kingdom Viridiplantae; phylum Streptophyta; class Magnoliopsida; order Asparagales; family Orchidaceae; genus Platanthera; species Platanthera zijinensis. Next base: position 58,803,104 of record CM077078.1, read on the forward strand.
ACGTGGAGTTCCAGAGGCCACCAGACCTCCTCACGGCAATGAACCTAGCCCGTGCGTGCGAGCGCCGCATTGCATTGGACCCGCCGCCTCCGGGCCACCGCGAGTTCTTCAGCCCACGCTCACCACCTAGCTTGGCCGCACCAAAGTTGCCACCAGGCGACGAGCCTCCGCGATCGACTTATCGTCGCCGTCTGTCCCGCCCAGAGATGGCCGCACGCCGCGAGAAGGGATTGTGTTTTAATTGCGATGAGCTTTACACACCTACTCATCGGAGCAAACGTTTGTTTTGGTTGGAGGTCGACGATCGGCCGGATGAGGAGGATGATGTGTTTGAAGATTCGGGGATACCGCAACTCTTTCTACACGCCCTAGCCGGACCGCAGGAGGGGAACACTATACAACTGTACATCACGGTGGCGTACACCTCTCTCTTAGCTCTCTTGGATATGGGCAGCACCCACAGTTTCATTGGGCAGGACAAGGCCAGATGGCTTCGCCTTCCCTACGTTGCTTGTAGTAACTTCAAAGTGGCAGTCGCCAACGGTCAACAGATGACATGTCCGGGTGTCTGTCGGCGCGTCGACTTCCTGGTGGCGGTGTACCCATTTCAGACCGATTTCTTCGCGGTGGATCTTTGAGGCTTTGACATTGTGTTGGGCGTCCGCTGGCTGCGCACCTTCTCACATGGGTTTTTGACCGGTTGACTATCTCTTGGAACGAGGGCTCTCGCCGGATACAGTGGCAGGGCCACGCCCCGGGGCAATCCCACACATCCTTTCTAGTTCACACCGAGCCGCTGACCGTCTCTGCTCCCTCGCCGGGGATCACCATCTGGATGTTACCCAGCTGCTGCAGTTATTTGCCGAGCTTTTCAGCACGACCTTGCGCCTTCCCCCACGGCGAGGACATGATCACCGCATTTGCCTTTTACCGGGGGCGGCTCCGGTGGTGGTGCGGCCATACCGTTACCCCTTCTTAGAGAAGGATGAAATTGAGCGACAATATGATCTTCTACAACAGGGGCTCATTCGGCGGAGTGTATCGCCCTTTTCCTCGTTAGTTCTACTAGTGCATAAGAAGAAAAACTCTTAGGGCATGTGCGTGGACTACCGGGCGTTGAACGTCATCACCGTCAAGGACAAGTTTCCTATTCCGATTGTCGAGGAGCTTCTCGACGAATTACATGGGGCATGTTTCTTCACCAAGCTCGGTCTCTCTTCGGGCTACCATCAAGTTCGCATGGCGGAGGCCGACGTGGAGAAGACTGCCTTCCGCACCCACCACGACCACTTTAAATTCCTAGTTATGTCTTTCGGCCTAACTAACGCGCCATCCACTTTCCAAGTACTGATGAACGAGGTATTCCAACCCCTACCCCGCAAATATGTTCTTGTATTCTTTGACGATATTCTCGTGTATAGCCGTACTTGGGAGGAGCATCTACTACACCTTCAGGTCGTCATTCGCTTGTTACGAACGCACCACTTGCTTCTCAAGTCTTTCAAATGCTCTTTTGGTACGCTCCGTTGCTTACTTGGGGCATATCGTCGACGCGACGGGCGTAGCGGCCGACCCGGCCAAACTCCAAGGCGTGGCGGCATGGCCGCAACCGCAATCCCTTACTAGTTTACGGGGCTTCCTCAGTCTCACGGGATACTACCGCCGTTTCATCCGGGATTACGACACCATTGCCGCTCCTCTGATTGCGCTACTCCGGAAGAACGCCTTCTCATGGTCGGATGTCGCTACTCAGGCTTTCCACTCCCTCCAGGCTGCTTTACTATCCGCTCTGGTCCTTCGTCTACCGGATTTCACCATACCCTTTCTGGTGGAGTGAGGCGCCTCCGGCGTCGGGTATGGGGCTATTTTACAACAGGCGGGGCACCCTATAGCCTACTTCAGCCGACCAACTGCCATACATCACCGCAAGTTGTCCGCTTACGAGCAGGAGCTCATTGGCCTTGCTAAGGCCGTTCAACATTGGCGGACGTACCTTTGGGGATGACCTTTTCTCATCTGGACGGATCATTTCAGTTTAAAATACCTGTTGGAGCAAAGGCTTACGACCATCCCTCAACAACGGTGGGTGAGCAAACTGCTCGGGTTCGATTTCCAAGTAGAGCACAAAGCTGGTGTTCTCAACCGCGTTGTCGACGCCCTCTCGCGCTGCGACACACCCTACGAGGCCTCTCTCCTCGCCATCTCCTTTCCGACGGCGCACCTCATCACCACCCTTCGCCAGGAAATCCAGAGCACTCCTTTGGCCGAGCTACTCCACAGGGCGGAACACGGGCTTGCGGGACCGCACTGGACAGCCCACAACGGGCTGATTTTGTACCGCTCTCGTATGTATGTGGACGCGGCCTCGTCCCTCATTCCAACTATTATTACGGATGTCCATGTTCGCAGTCATGAGGGGGTTCACCGTACGCTACAACGCCTCCGCCTAGAGTTTTATTGGAAGGGGATGCGCAAGCACGCTCATGATTTCATCACCGCCTGCATTGTATGTCAACAAAACAAAACCGACCACCTTCTTCTAGCCGGGTTGCTCCAGCCCCTGCCGGTTCCTACTCAAATTTGGGCAGATCTCTCCATGGATTTTGTAGAAGGGTTGCCCTCCGTTCGTGGTAAATCCATCTTGATGGTGGTAGTGGATCGATTTTCAAAGGGGGCCCATTTTATTGCGATGACTACGCCGCTCGTTGCGGAGCACGTGACACGAGTTTTCTTTCAAGAGATTTTTCGGTTACATGGCATGCCGGAAACTCTTGTTTCCAATCGTGATCGGGTGTTTACCGGCTCTTTTTTGCGGGAGCTATTTACCCTCAGCGGCACCAAACTTGCGTTTTCCTCCGCATATCATCCGCAGTCTGATGGACAAACCGAGGTAGTCAACCGGACCTTGGGCATGTACTTGCGGTGTATCACCGGCGACCGGCCCCGCGAGTGGCCCCGTTGGCTCCCTTGGATCGAGTATTGTTACAACACCGCTTTACAAACCACTCCTTTTCGCCTTGCCTATGGACGTGAACCCCCTCGACTCGTGTCCTACTCGGGCGATTCTACACGTATGACAGCCGTTGACAAGGAATTGGAGGAGCGCGACACCTTCTTGGAGGCAGCCCGCAACCGCCTCCTTCAGGAACAACACCGTATGGAAATTGCATACAATCGGGGACATCGCGATCTCACTCTCGTCGTGGACGATTGGGTGTGGGTGCGACGTCGTCCCTTCCGCCAAACCTCCGTCACTCGACCGGCATCCAACAAGTTGGGACCCAAGTTTTTTGGTCCTTTCAAGATCACAGAGAGCATTGGAGATATTGCTTACCGCCTCGCCCTACCCTCGGAGGCCCGAATTCATGATGGTTTCCACATTTCACAGCTCAAGCCCTTTGTGGGGCCTCCGCCACCGACTCCTCTGGTTGACATTCCACTACAGCTTGAGGACAAGCTGTCTTCCGACGAGGGCGGTGATGTTACGCCACATAATACGATGACGCGCGACGAGCCCGACCCGCGTTGGGGACGCACGTATCAGCGTCGACCTTCGACCACGACCGCATGATGGCAACCGGGCGAATTTATGTTTTATGTTTTTATTATCGCATGTGTTTTTCGTATTGTTGACCCACGTGTTTAAGCCCAAGTGGGGGGCACGTTTTCGATTTGGGTTATATGTTGCTAGGGACCGAATGACAATGCATGAAATGAATTTAGTATTTTCCCTTCTCTCTCTCTCTAAAACTCTCTCCCACTCTCTGTCGAGCCGCACGCGGCGCCCTAGCTGTTCCGCTGATCCACGCATCCCGCGCCCCTTGCCGACCGCCGTTCTCCTTCCCCTCTCCACGGTATTTTCTCCTTCTCCATCTCTACCTCCCTCTTATCTCCTCTTCTCCTCTCTACCCTTGTTCTCCTTCCCCCATCTTCAACCATAGCATCCACCGGATCCAAGACGGGTCTGACCCAACCGTGGAGATCTTCTTCCTTCTTGGGGCCAATCACTAGATCGAGATCGGGAGACCACAACATGTACTCGGGCATTAGGAAGGTTGTGACTAATGACAGGGCACAATGGCAACAAAGGATCCATATAGCCAACTGTCTATAGTGGGATAAAGGTTTGAGTGTTGTTGTTCTAAAGGAAAATAATGAAGGTAATTTATTTCAACCACACACAATGAAGCAGTATTCCTCATAATAAGACATGATTCTAGTTTACTAATTTTCTAAAGGTCCACGTGATATATTGGTCCACCCATTAAATTTGACGAGCCAAATTTAACCTATTTATCTTGTAAGTGAAATATTTTTGCCACACATAAGACAAGATTTATATATTCCCCCCACAAACTTGTAGGGGTAATTCATTTCAAAAAACATTTGACTTTTACTTATAAATGTTTGCAACATATGCAGTATGATGTGGTTCACGAACTACACCTCTATTTAAAAAAATTGGTGGCATGCAATTCTGCATTCTTGTAGCCCCAACCCTAATTAAAATTATTAAATATGATTCAAAAATAATTAACTTTAAGTCAAAAAAAAAAGAAAGGAATTGTTAAAGGCAAATCAAATTTGGATATACGCAAACCATTGTTAATGACAAATCATATATTTAGAAAAATATTTTGTGCAAACCAAATTGTTAACCACAAACCAATATTTTTAACAATAAACCAACACTCCAAATTACATAATCTAATGTTTTAGACTAAAAAAACCAATTCATGAGAAGTCCAATTCAACCGTTCAACAAAATAACACATTTATAACATAAAAACACCAAATTTATGGCATTTAATAGTTGGTAACTGTCACATCCACTTCAATGAAAACCTGCAAAAAACGTAAAGACTTTTATTACCAAACAACACCTACAAAATTCATAAACATGATTAATTTAAATCAGAGATCAATCGTGAAACATGTCTGTATATCATGAAAATCTTTAGTAAGTTCTGAGGTTGATTCAAGTTTCAAAATCATATTCCTCAGCTGTGTTACATAAAAGAGAATAATATTAGTTACATAAAAGAGAATAGAATAGATATTTCTAAGTAAATGTTAGTTTAATACCTTCAAATGATCAAGATTTCTCCAAACCAATAATCGGTCTACCATCTAACCTTGGCCGCGGAAGTGTAATTCTTGACAAGTACAAAGATTTCCATGCGTCGGGAATAAGCTCGTGATACCTTATTCATTCGAGCTGTGAGCTTATCTGAACCTTTTACTGTTACAACGAAATCCAAACTAAGCCCAATACTTCGAACCCACTCAGCAAGTGATTCTTTTAATGAAAACAATTGTTGAGTCTCAAAACTAGATCCAACATCCACTTCAAATACTTTACCTAAATCCAACATCAATTTCCATGATTTTATTACTAACAACGAAAATAATAGCACTACAACGTTGCAAGGACAAAAATTACCTTCCTTAGAGAGGTGTTCATCTTCCTCTACAAGTTTCTCCCTCGCCAAGCTTGATCCTGAGAAAATACAAAATTTTCTGAAATTAGGAACAAAAAATGCAATTGGCAGCTTCCCATTATGAATCTACAACGTTGCAATGAAAAGGGGAAGATGAAAAACAATTCTCTACCACCTTAAAGCCAACCATCTTCATTCCATTGTCATAAGAAATGTTTTTTTTAAAAAAACAGAGTAGAAATCAGAGAAACATCGCACCTTAGGTTTGGTCCGGCTTCTGTTCGTCCAACCGCTCGGGAGAAGCATCGCAATCGGCCGGTGACGGGAGAGACGAGGTCAGAGGAGACGGGAAAAGAGGCGGCGGCAGGAGCAGCGACGAGAGAGGCGTCGGAAGGGGCGACGGGGGTAGGGGCGGGAGAGAATGTTGGGTACATTGGAAAATGTGTACCAGATTTGGAGAAGCCTCACTTAACTCAATGATATTCATCAATGTGTATTTGATGGTATTTTAAGTTACTTTGTGCAGGTTAAGAAATTGCAAAGGAAATGTTCTAAGTACAAGTGTCGACACTTGTAGAAAGCTGTGTCGACACCAGAAGACAGATAGTGTCGACACACAGAACTTGTGTCGACACACAGAAAATCTATCAACAACAATTGTGTCGACACACAGGACTAGTGTCGACACACATCTGGATTATGTCTACAGCAATTGTGTCGACACAGAGGACTTGTGTTGACACATTCCAGAACTCAATCAAGACTAGAAGCTGTGTCGACACACAGGACTTGTGTCGACACATTATACAGAAGCCATGTCAAGAAGTTGTGTCGACACTATGGGAGCTGTGTCGACTTCACCAGGGATTGTGTCGACACTTAATCTATTTGTGTCGACACATATGAAGCAATGACTCGACACTTTGCTGACTGAGACAAAGACTCATGGAATGACTGGTGACTTGACAGGTGTCATGATCAACAAGGCTGTTGCAAGTGTCAGAGTTGTTAGAAGTTTGTTATAAACCGGATAAGCCGGTAACCTTGGAGAAAGTCTATATAAAGACATATTCTATCATCTGATAGGTGAGAGAACTTTTTGGGAAACAAAAAGGACAGAGAGCTGGAAGTATCCAAGTGAAGAAAGAGACAATCATCAACAAGTCTCTAAGAGCAAATCAAGATCAAGTTTGCAAGGAGAATTCAGATTAAATTCTGAAGAGAAGAAGGAAGCTGATTGAAGATCAACTTCAAGAAAATCAACCTTACTTTGTTCAGATTCAAGAAACTTTGAAGAAAGCTAAGACAGGTTGAAACTAAAAAGTTGTCAGATCTATCAAGAACTGACCAAGAAATCTTCTACCCTTTCTCTCTCTACTTGGGTGAAGGTTTCATACATCTTATTATCATTTTACTGTATGGTCTTTTATAGATCTGAGTTGTAGGCCTGGGTAAAGGCTGAGGTAGGGCTGTGTGCCTGAGGTAGGAGAGTTATCTCTCTGAGTTGTAAGCCTAAATCTATAAAGGCTGAGGTAGGGCAAGGGCCTGAGGTAGGAGTGTGGATTCACTCTGAGTTGTAGGAACCATCTTAGGGTTCTGAGCTGTAAGATCTGAGGATCTGAGAAAGAAAAAAGGAGTTAGGCCGAATCTAGTTTACTACTAGATAGGCGAAGGGGGAAAGTGGATGTACCCATCATTTGGGGAACCACTATAAATCTGTGTGCATTCTGTGATTAGTTGCGGTAATTTAAATGCTGTGTTGTGATAGTTACTGATGATATAATCTAACTTGCATGAGTTATCTGCCTAAGTATTAAAAAAGAATTGAACCTATTCACCCCCCCCCCCTCTAGGTGTTTAGGACATCTTGAAACCAATTCTTTCGTGATATCAGAGGGAGGTTGCTCAAAAAAATTAGACTTAACAGTCTGAGCTGATCTCCAAGGCAGAAATAAGTTAGTCAAAATGGGTTCAGGAGAAAATCACAAGGAACTTGGATCCATGAAGCTACCTATTTGCAGGAAAGAAATTTTTGGTATATGGAAGGAGAGGATCAGATTGTTTATGGAAGCATCTGATCCAAGAATCTATATTACAGTTCAAGAAGGGTCATTTATTCCAATGAAAATCTCAGTTCTTGATGCAAATCTCAGGACACCAAAAGATTATTCTGAAATGTCCAAGGATGAGATCATCTTAGCTACCATGGATAAAAGAGCACAGAATATAATAGTCAGTGCTATAGATGACTCAACCTTCCAAAACTTAATTCACTGCAAAACCTCCAAAGAGATGTGGGACACCTTGATTGTCTACATGGAGGGATCAGAAGAAGTGAGACAAGACAGGAAATCTATGCTTAATCAGGAATATGAAAATTTTAGACAAGGCAAAACTGACAGCATTACTGAGTGCTACAAGAAGTTCTTCAGAATTGTCAATGAACTGATGTCATATGGAAGAGTTTTCAGCACATATGAACTAAACGATAAATTTCTTAGATTCCTAACCAAGGACTGGGACACCAAGATATGTGCAATCAGGGAGGTGGCCAGACTTGCAGAAATTTCTCCTCCTATTCTATTTGGAAAACTGCTATCATATGAAATGCAGCTTATGGTCAGAAAAGAGGAAGAGAAAAATAATAAGATTGAACACAGAGAAAAGTCTGTGGCCTTCAAGGCTGAAGCCACAAGAAAAGTCAGGAGGATGTCTCCATCTTCTCCTAAGAAAGCTGCTAAAGTTGTCTCAGAAAGTTCTGACAATCACACATCAGACAGCCATAATTCTGATGAGGACTTTGCTGCCTTCACAAGGCAATTTCAAAGATTCTTAAAGAAAAAACAGTGGAGATCCAAGCCATCCTCCTCACAGTCCAAGGATGATTATTATCAGAACAGGAAATCATCTAGAAAGGACAGGTATGACACTAAACCTAGCAAATCAACTTCAACTAAGATTGTTTGTTATTGTTGCAACAGACCTGGACATATAGTTGTTGAGTGTCCTGACAAAAGAAAGGAATCTTCTGACAAAAAGAAACCTCAATACAAGAGCAAGAAGGAGAAATCCTTTGTTGCTAAGAAACAAAAAAGCTGGACAGATTCCTCAACATCAGATTCTGATGCTGAAGTTGAAGCTGAAGCATACATTGGTCTGTTTATAACTGAAGAGGATTCAGAAGAGACTGAGTTCTTGCAGATGCTGGATTCAATAAATAAGAATGAAGATAATCATTGCAAAGGGCTGATGGTCATGACTGATGAAGATCACTGCCAGGATCAGCCTGGCCCCAGTAAGGTAAACAGCCTATCTGCAGATTCTGATTATTACACTGGATCAGAATCAGAAGCATTTGCATCAAAAGATGTGGATGGATCTGAATATGAAGGAGATGTTCATCAACTCATTGATGAATATGGTGACTTGTTGTATGCACTTAAGAGAAGCAGAAACCTTGTCAAAAGTCAGACTAAGGAAATTGTTTCTCTTAAGTTGACTGTATCTGATTCAGAAAAATTGTTGGATCAGAAGATGAATGAAATTGCCAAGCTGAAAAATATAACATTTATTCAGATGGGTACAATTACATTCAAGAATGATCAAATCAAAAGTCTGGAAGTAAGACTTCAGAAAGAGAAGGATCTGGTGGCTAGATTCTCTAAGCCAAAATCAGTGTTACCCTTGATTGATAACTTCATTCCTCAAAAGGGTAAGACAGGTTTGGGCTTTATGGGAAATGCAAGGGCTGCAAATTCCAAAAGAAAAGGCAAAGCCCCAGTTCAGTCATTGGTCTTCAAACCCCTTATTTCATTCAGGAAAGTTGTGGAGCCAACTAACAGATTTGATCATGATATCACACATGGTCATCATGAGTCATCAGTGGTTGATGCTTCAGCCCCAGCTCTCAAGAAAAGGACCACTCAACCTATAGTTTTAAAGACTGCTGACAACAATGCTGTTAAAACTGTATTGAAAAGAAGATATAATAGATATGAGTGCTGGTGTTGTGGCAAGGTGGGTCATTATGCCATAGACTGTTGGTACAACACAACTGTCAGGAAGAATGTCAGCTTACCTGTCAGTAAGACCAATGTTGTCAGGATCGCGAGCCGGATCGTAGGATCGCACGATCCTACGATCCAGAATCTATAATTCGATCCGAATCTTATTCTGGATCGCAATATGGCCTGGACTCCGCTGGATCGTGATCCGGATCGTGGAATCGTTAGGATCGCGATTCCTAAACGATTCAACGATCCTATTTGTCGTGATAAAAGGTCGCTGAAGGAAATTCCTGCTCATTTCTCCCGGCTCCCGTCTCCCGTCCCGCACATCTTCCTAAACCCTGGCCCGACGCCGCTTCTCCTCTTCCTCCCCGCACATCTTCCTAAACCCTAGCCCGACGCCGCTTCTCCTCTCCCGCCCCGCACATCTTCCTAAACCCTAGCCTGACGCCGCTTCTCCTCTCCCGCACAGCGTAACAAGGTCTTCTTCTTCTGTTATGCTCTGTTATGCTCTGTTATGCTCTGTTATGCTCTGTTATGCTCTGTTATGCTCTGTTATACTCTGTTATGGATGATAAGGATGATTTCTGCTCCAGAAATCATCCAGATTTCTGGAGACCAGAAATCATCCAGATTCTGGATGATTTCTACTTTATGAATGTAGTAGGATCTTACGATCCTCGATCCGATCCTACGATCCGATCCGATCCAACCCCTGAAACGATCCCACCTAGGATCTCGATCCTGACAACCTTGAGTAAGACTGCTGGTAAGTTTGACAGGTTTCAGTCTAACCTGAACCTAAAACCCAATAGTTATTGAGGTTCTAAGGTTAATTAATTTTATGTGATCCAGGTAAGTCCAAGTGGCCATACTCCTATATGATACTTAGACAGTGGATGTTCCAGGCACATGACTGGAACCAGGAGAATGTTGAATGACTACTCTCCTATAGAGAATGGACCCAAAGTAATCTTTGGTGGATCTGAAAAAGGAGTTATCAAAGGGTTTGGTAACACTTCTAACAGTTCTATTACTATCACCCAAGTAATTTATGTGAAGGGTCTGAAACATAACCTGATAAGCATAAGCCAATTGATTGGTCTTGGTTATGACACTTCATTTATTAAGAATGAGTGTCAGATTAAAAGGACAAGTGATCAACAGGTCATCTTGTCTGGTTATAGAAAAGGAAATGTTTATTGCCTAGACTTAGTAAGTAAGAAGAATGATTCTCCTGTTTGTCTTGTTGCTGGTGAGAAAGCCTCTCATCGTGTCAAATGGCACAAGAGTCTAGCTCATCTTAACTACAAGACTATTGGACAACTCTTTAGTAAAGAGTTAGTGAGGAATGGTCCTCAAATTAAGTGCATTAAGGGTGGCATATGCTCAGCTTGTCAAAAAGACAAGCAGATCAAATCCTCCTTTCACAGTCTTAATACCAAAGACTCAGTAAGGTGTCTGTACTTTTTGCATATGGATCTATTTGGTCCTATGTTAGTTCATAGCCTAGGTAGGAAAGTCTATACCTTTGTGGTTGTGGATGACTATTCTAGATTTACATGAGTTTTCTTCTTGAGCCAGAAATCTGAAACTCCAACCATCTTCCATAATTTTGTTAAACAAATTCAGAATGAACTTAACAATTCAGTGGTCAAAATCAGAAGTGACCATGAAACTGAATTTCAGTCTGAAAGTATGACAAACTTGTGTGAAGAATTTGGGATTCATCAAGAATTCTCCTCAGCTAAAACTCCTCAGCAAAATGGTATTGCTGAAAGAAAGAATAGGACACTCATTGAGGCTGGAAGAACACTACTAAGTGACACTTCTCTCCCAGAATATTTCTGGGCTGAGGCAGTAAATACTGCATGTCATGTTCTCAATAGAGCATCCATAACCAAAAGCCTGAAGAAGACACCCTATGAGATTATGAAAGGCAAAAAACCAAATATATCCTATTTTAGGATCTTTGGTAGCAAGTGCTATGTACTTAACAATGGCAAGACTTACCTAACTAAGTTTGCTGCCAAATCCCAAGATGAGATATTTGTTGGGTACAACAACATGAGTAAGGCATACAGGGTCTACAACTTGACTACACAAGTTGTAGAAGAGTCTGTTCATGTAGTGTTTGATGAATCTAAGCTTATTAACTGTGAGGTGTCTAGCAATTTTTGTAGTTCTACAGGTTTAAAAGAAAAGTTGGACATGCTAACTATTAGAGAAGACCAGACTGCACGGCAGAATGGAGAAAATGATGGCTGCTGTCCAGGGGGAGTACAAGACCCACTAGATGCTGATGAAGACTATGAAGTACAGCATGATGGGGAGATGGAAGAAGCTCAACCTGTAGACAGATTGCCTCCAGCAATTAGACATCTGAAGGATCATCCAGCACACCAAATTATTGGTGATCCTAGACATGGTGTTCAAACCAGAAGCAGGAACATGAACACAGTTTTATGTTCAAGCTTCCTGTCTTAGTTAGAACCCAAGAAATTTGAAAAAGCCATACAGGATTCAAACTGGATTGATGCAATGCAAGAGGAGCTGAATCAGTTCAGGAGATGTAAAGTATGGAAGCTGGTTCTAAAACCAAAGAATCACAATGTGATTGAAACTAAGTGGATCTACAGGAATAAACTAGATGAAAATGGCATCATAGTCAAGAACAAAGCTAGACTGGTTGCCAAAGGATATAGGCAGGAAAAAGGAATAGACTTTGATCAGACATTTGCTCCAGTGGCAAGATTTGAAGCAATAAGGTTATTCCTTGCATATACAGCTTATCAAGGGTTCAAGGTATTTCAAATGGATGTAAAGTCAGCATTTTTAAATGGTGACTTAAAAGAGAAAGTCTATGTTGAACAGCCCTCAGGTTTTGTAGATCCTCTTTATCCTAAGTATATTTATAGGTTGAAGAAAGCCCTATATGGGCTAAAACAAGCCCCCAGGGCTTGGTATGAAACATTGTCTACTTTCCTTATTGAGAACAAATTTTCAAGGGGGAAAATAGACAAGACTCTATTTCTTAGGGAATCTAAAGACAAGATTATCCTAGTCCAGATATATGTTGATGATATTATATTTGGATCAACAGAAAACAACCTTTGCAGGAAGTTTGCAAAACTTATGCAAGAGAAGTTTGAGATGAGCAGTATGGGTGAACTGAGATTCTTCTTGAGACTCCAAGTTAGACAGACTGGTGATGGTTTGTCCATATCTCAGTCTAAGTTCACTAAGGAGTTAATTAAGAAGTATGGAATGGAGTCATCCTCCACCATGAAAACTCCAATAGGGACAAGTATGCCTATAGGCAAAGATGATGCAGGAAAACTGTAGATGAGTCTTTGTATAGAGGAATGATTGACTCCTTTTTATACTTAACTGCTAGTAGACCAGACATCATGTATGCTACATGTGTCTGTGCTAGGTACCAAGCAAGCCCTAAAGAATCTCATTATACTGTAGTTAAAAGGATTTTGAGATATCTTAAGGGAACACCTAATCTTGGGCTTTGGTACCCTAAAAATAGAGACTTTCTACTAACAGGGTATTTAAATGCAGATTTTGCAGGTTGCAAAGAAGACAGGAAAAGCACTACTGGCACATGTCAGTTTCTAGGTGGTAGATTGGTGTCATGGAGCAATAACAAGCAGACTAGTGTGGCAATTTCAACTGCTAAGTCAGAATATGTTGCTGCAGACAGCTGCTGTGCTCAGCTATTATGAATTCAACATCAACTTGAAGACTATGGTCTCAAGATAAGTAGAACTCCATTATTTTGTGATTCTACAAGTGCTATTTCTATTGCAAAAAATCTGGTTTCACATAACAGAACTAAGCATATAGAAATTAGATTTCACTTCATTAGAAATCATGTTGAAAAAGAAGATATATGTTTAGAATTTGTCAATACTAATTATCAATATGCTGACATTTTCACCAAACCCCTAAATGAAACCAAATTCAATAATTTCAAAATTGAATTAGGAATGCTGAACATAGAATAGAATGTCAAAATTGACTAAGTAATTCTGTGTCGACACACAAAGTAATCTGTGTCGACACATAGTAGTCTGTGTCGACACATAGTAGTTTGTGTCGACACATAGTAGTTTGGTGTCGACACCATTTCAACTGTGTAAACACATTATGTTTCTTTCAGTCCGCCTTTTCACCTTCTGTGTTTTAAAAACATATAAATAGGTCGAAAACAAACCCTGTCGACACGCTCTCCATATTTTCGAGATCAAATCCCTGTGTCGACAAGTTCTTCTTCTTCCTAATCCCAACTTTCTTTCAATCCCAATGGCGCCCAAACTCACGATAACATTAATGAGGGTTATGAACTCGTTCGTACCGCCTTTGACAGCGCAGATCAAGAAATCCAAACTGTGATTACCCTAATCACCGAAAATGGATTAGAATATCTTGTGCCAGAACCAACAAAGATTTGGAAGAAGGAAGTTCTGGAGTTCTATGCTGCCGCAACACTGGATTTGACTGCACTAAAGATAAAATCCTCCGTTCAAGGAACAAAGGTCAAACTCACCTTGAAGAGTTTACGAAAGACTCTACACCTGCCGCGAGTTCAAGTAGAAGATGAAGTCCAATCTTCCAATACCAGGGAAGCTCTCCAATGGTGTGGACTGGATCCCACCACTAAGATTGGATCTTCCATAAAAAGGAAAGGGATGAATTTTCAAGGTAAATTTCTTTCAGAGATAATAGGAAAGGTAATATTATGCAAAATTAGGGGACATGATAGGATCTCTGCCTACATGTTCAGCCTTATGACCAGAGTCATCTTCAAGATCAACACCAACTGGTTTGCAGTTATCTTTAAAAAGATAAAAGAAAGCATCAAGAAACCAAACCTAGGGAGAATACTAAGTCTCTATCTCGCGGAGACCATACCTGAAGTGATGCACCAGAGTGCAGGATCTAAAATCAATCACATGAGAATGATGGATTTAAGAATTCTCTCTAGATGGGAAAGGGTGCTCAAAAAAGACATTTCTACATCTCCAAAGCAACTGCCCCAACAAAAGAAGAAACCAACACCAAGAATACCTGAATCTTCTAGTGATTCAGTAGAACAAGTGATCTTCAGCTCAGATGAAGAACATTCAGAGACTGCTCAAGATAATACAGATGGTGGTCAGGTGCAGGGGGATCAAATACCTGAAAGCACTATCCTCCTGGATCAATTTCAGGGGGAGCCTCATCCCGTGCAAGAGCCCACTCAGCTAGAGAGTGAAGTGGCTACTGCAACAATTCTTGAGGTAATGCATGATCTTAATCAAGCAGCTATACAAACTGAGTCTAATACACTATCTGTGGATTTAACTGGTGTTGAACAGACAAACCAAGACAACATCCAAGCACAGGATCTAGGAATGAAAAACACATCAGCACCTGCTGTTGTTCCATCCACTGCTCCAGAAATTGATGCTTCATCTGTCCACACTCAAATAGAATTCACTCTTGAAGTGCTGTTTCCTGAGGTTCAGGAAGTTATGACTGAGGGGGAGCTTCCTAGGACTGAGAAGGAGCTGCCCTCTAGTCCTAAAGAGACAGTTGATATAGCAAGCTCCTCGACATCTGATGATGAAGAAGCATCTAATGAAAAAAAGAGGAAATTAATGGTTGTTAAGAAAAGAAGTCTAAGCTATAAGAAGGCCTTAAAGACTGTTACTCCACCACAAGCCCCGGAAGTTGACTACAGCTCACTGCTGGTGGCTCTGCAGGTTAAATTGGATGAACAGAGTGTTGCAATGGAGAAATATATGGATGAAAGCCAAAAAGAACTTCAGTTCACCTTGGCTCAAGACATCAAATCCATCCGATTTGAAGTCAATCAGAATAAGAAGGAAATGACAGATTGCTTCCATAAAGAAGGCAATGTTGTAGTCTATCTAGCACAACAGCAACAGCAGGCCAGGACACAGATAGATGATCTCGTGTTCAAGCAAGGATATGTTCTGGAAAATCAACTAAGGATGAATGATAATCTAACTGAATCACATAATGTCATACTTACTGAATTACAGAAGACAGCCACAACATTAACTGAAGAAAGGGCTAAAGAGAAATCAGAATTTGATCAGATACTTAAGGAAGATTTAGCCTCATTCAAGACTGCTCTTCAAACATCTCAAAGTATAATCTTTGATCAGCTAACAAAGTTCAAGGCTTACTATAAAGAGGGCACTAATTACTTGGCTGATCAAGTTAGATTTCAGAAAAATGATCTTAGGGACCATATGGTGAGAGAAGTCATAAAGGGGGAGAGGTTATTAGTTACTGCAGGCTCTGATCATGCTAAATGGATTACTAATGCCATCAGAGCCACTCTTGGCTATCCTCATTTATGTGATGATAATAATACAGCTGAATCTGGCATCCAAGCTGTAGGTCATGAAGGGGGTCAACAAGAGGTGGCTCAAATCATATACCCCCCTTCTAACTTTGAGGGTATTCAACAAATGGTACAACAGATGTATAACCCTCCATCAGATGCTCAGAATGTAATAATTGAGAAAGTGGAAATGTCTGAGGCTGCTTTGAAGAAAGAATAAGAAGCTCGGCTTTCCAAGAAAAGATTTAGAGAGCAGGGCTGAGTCAAAGCCAGATTTTGAAAGATGGAGTCCTACATCAAGAAACATTATACTTACTGTCTGGCAAGCTGTCAAAGACAATATGCATGATAGAGGCAAGTGGTATTCTGAACAAGAATGGACTAAGTATCAACAGAGACAAGAGGCTATATATCAGTTCAGGAAGAATCACAAAGCTGGGAAGGTACCTGCTACTGCTATTGAGTCAAGCAAATATTTCCCTAAGCCTTATCACTATTTTGAAAGATAAAAGATTAAGGCTGAAGAGCTCAAGAAAAGAGATCTGAAAGGAAAGGAGCCAGCTGAAGACACTGAACCAAGAGTACAGGCTAAAATTCAATCTGGCAAAGGAATAGTTATCAAGGAGCCTGACCAGCCTTATAATAGTTTTACTAGATTTTAACTCTGTGTAAATCTATGTAATGTCTTGAACTAAATCTTAGTAATTCTGAACATTGATTAAAATTCATTGACTTAGTCTTAAATCTGTTTTTGTATACTTAGAATCTGTTGATGCATGTTCATTATGTTTTAATATATTATGTGAGATTAATGTTACATGCAATGTTTTTATTATTACTCTTGTATCTGAAATTATGTTGACATTATAATCTTTGTTGTTATTATAAGTGATGTATATCATTGACTAAGGGTTATGACTTCTCCAAATAGTGGGAGATTGTTGGGTACATTGGAAAATGTGTACCAGATTTGGAGAAACATCACTTAACTCAATGATATTCATCAATGTGTATTTGATGGTATTTTAAGTTACTTTGTGCAGGTTAAGAAATTGCAAAGGAAATGTTCTAAGTACAAGTGTCGACACTTGTAGAAAGTTGTGTCGACATCAGAAGACAGATAGTGTCGACACACAGGACTTGTGTCGACACACAGAAAATCTGTCAGCAACAATTGTGTCGACACACAAGACTAGTGTCGACACACATCTGGATTATGTCTACAGCAATTGTGTCGACACACAGGACTTGTGTCGACACATTCCAGAACTGAATCAAGACTAGACGCTGTGTCGACACACAGGACTTATGTCGACACATTATACAGAAGCCATGTCAAGAAGCTGTGTCGACACTATGGGAGCTGTGTCGACTTCACCAGGGATTGTGTCGACTTCACCAGGGATTGTGTCGACACTTAATCTATTTGTGTCGACACATATGAAGCAATGACTCGACACTTTGCTGACTAAGACAAAGACTCATGGAATGACTGGTGACTTGACAGGTGTCATGATCAACAAGGCTGTTGCAAGTGTCAGAGTTGTTAGAAGTTTGTTATAAACCGGATCAGCCGGTAACCTTGGAGTAAGTCTATATAAAGACATATTCTATCATCTGATGGGTGAGAGAACTTTTTGGGAAACAAAAAGGACAGAGAGCTGGAAGTATCCAAGTGAAGAAAGAGACAATCATCAGTAAGTCTCTAAGAGCAAATCAAGATCAAGTTTGCAAGGAGATTTCATATTAAATTCTGAAGAAAAGAAGGAAGCTGGTTGAAGATCAACTTCAAGAAGATCAACTTCAAGAAGATCAACTTCAAGAAGATCAACTTCAAGAAGATCAACCTCACTTTGTTCAGATTCAAGAAACTTTGAAGAAAGCTAAGACAGGTTGAAACTAAAAAGTTGTCAGATCTATCAAGAACTGATCAAGAAATCTTCTACCCTTTCTCTCTCTACTTGGGTGAAGATTTCATACATCTTATTATCATTTTACTGTAGGGTATTTTATAGATCTGTGTTGTAGGCCTGGGTAAAGGCTGAGGTAGGGCTGTGTGCCTGAGGTAGGAGAGTTGTCTCTCTGAGTTGTAAGCCTAAATCTATAAAGGCTGAGGTAGGGCAAGGGCCTGAGGAAGGAGTGTGGATTCACTCTGAGTTGTAGGAACCATCTTAGGATTCTGAGCTGTAAGATCTGAGGATCTGAGAAAGAAAAAGGGAGTTAGGCCGAATCTAGTTTACTGCTAGATAGGCGAAGGGGGAAAGTGGATGTACCCATCTTTTGGGGAACCACTATAAATCTGTGTGCATTCTGTGATTGGTTGTGGTAATTTAAATGTTGTACTCTGATAGTTACTGATGATATAATCTAACTTGTATGAGTTATCTGCCTAAGTATTAAAAAAGAATTGAACTTATTCACCCCCCACCCTCTAGGTGTTTAGGACATCTTGAAACCAATTCTTTCAGAGAAGACTGCGGCTTCTCCCTTCCGAGGGTTTGCGGTTTTTGTCTTAGGGTTTGCGTAGAAAAAACCATCGGGGAAAAGGGTCCGGTTTTAAATTTTTTGATTTGCGTATATCTAAAATGTGTTTGCCTTTAACAATTCCCAAAAAGAAACTATCGCTTGCAAAACCAGGAAGGATAGAAGTACAAAACAAATAGAAACTTACGAGTTGCCATAATAGAGTTTAGAGAAAAAAGAACACCGAGAACCTGCAAAAACAATTCAGGTGCATTCAATGTAAGTCAAGATAAAACTTAAAATTCTAGATATAATGATATAGACAACTAAGACGGAAAAACCAACATTTTATTAGTGAACTATTTTTTAACATGGTCAAAAATATTTTCCAAGAAACTAATAAATAATCCTCGTTATATTGTGAATAGTAATGATTATCAAAAATCTTATTATTTGCATTATCCATTCGAGTGACAGTGTACGATTTTCCCTGTGTGGCGAACATTCGGCGAAAGACAGCATTCGGCGGCGGCATCACTCGGAGGGAGGCATCATTTGGCGGGCGGCATCAGCCGGCAGGCAACATTAGTCGGCGGGCAGCATCAGTTAGAGGGCGACATCGGTCGGCGGGCAACATCAGTCGGCGGGCGGCATCTGTCGGCGGGCGACATCAGTTGGCGGGCGACAACATGCGGCAGACAACAACATTCGGAGGGCGACATCATTCGCCGGGCGACGCATTCATTTGGCGGCATCATTCGACGACAGAATTATGTGGTGAGGGAAGGCAATGACAGGAAGTAAGGCTTTGTTTTGGTTGCAAGGAAATTCGGTATAAACATTCGGCGTGCGACATTATTTGGTAAGATTATGTGACGAGGGCAAATGATGACGGGAAATATGGCTTTGCTTCGGTTGCAGCCTTGCAGGCAGATCGGGAGTTTCACAAGTTTCTCGAGTTTGATTTGGGCGGAGAACGAAATGGAGAGGCTTCATTCGATGCTCTCTTGCGGGGTGCTCCCGCGAGCAAGAGGGTTGCACAAATTCTCATTTGGTAGTGTAATCCATACAAACTTAAGATAAACAGTTAAAGCATTTGAATTGGAGGCACACAAATTCTCCTTTGATAAAAGATAAGCATGCACCCGGTGTGACAAGTGGAGCAGCATTGTCCCCCACTAAAATGGGAACATGCCTAAAAGTTTCAAGCCTAATCATCTCATAATATAACACCTACGATAAAGGTTCCCCATAGAGAAATAGTGGGCTGAGCGTATTTTAAAGGAAATCTTCAAAAAATCACGAACCTAAGAATATGATGCTTCCCAACTCACTGAAAAGAGAGTTGTGTTGGTTTGTAGTTCAAGCTTTATTGCATCTTTTATCTAGTGCTACTAGATGTGAAATGTCACCAAACATCTTAATCCTCCGATTTAAACCAGTATACCCAAGAACTCTACAGAAAAAATTAAGTTAGCACAACTTATGGGGAATCTTCCTGCAGGATCTCAAATGAAGACAAAGCCTGATAATAGAATTAAGGTATCGGGACGAGCTTAACACAATTACTCACATTATTATAGTAATCTTGGGCAAGCTAAAGAATCTTTGTGCTCTGTAAAGCATGGTGCATGGCACTATCAAAAGACATAAGATACACAAACTTGACATAAATAAACTTAAGAATGAGATCAAAGCGCAAATGAAATGAAAATAGGTTATGGCCAACTTGAAGCTACTGGTGTGTTAAATCAAGCAAGAGGTGTTTTGATAATATTTCCAAGAGTTTTATGGAGAAGAGGAGAATACCCAAGAGATATGTCCAGAAGCAGAGATCGGTGGCAGGAGTTGTTTGCAGGTAGCGGCAACGGCTTCGAGTGGAGGTGGCGACGACACGCGATTGATTCAGACAATGGAGGCATGCGTTGATTTCAGGAGAGGTGAAGGCTCGAGGGTTCGTGGGAGAGTCGAGAGAGGGATTCACGCCCTAAGAAGATGAAGTCGCAGTTGAAGGATGGTTGTGCGGGCGGGTCTGAAATACCGCTGAGCCCAACTGTTTGAGGAGAAGTTTTGTAAGGTTGAGATTGAACTGACAACATTAGCAAGAAATATGCATATTGTTTTATAATATAGTATAGAAACTTTCTCCCTCTTATGCGTTTGAGATGAAGTCGTGGTCGGAGGAGGGTTGGGCGGGCGGATCTAAAAATAAAATCTCGTTAGCCCAACTGTTTAAGGAGGAGAAGTTTTGTAAGGATGATAGATGTGCTATTTAAACATGTCAAATATATAAGATTACGTGTTTAATTAATTTTCTTCTGACAACTTTTGTATGTGTTCATGAAGATCTATCCAAATCATATTAAAATAAGTATTATCTGGGCACTTGTTGATATAATAAAATAGTTATAACATTTGAAGTTGATGCTTGGTTTGTTTAGATGAATTTAAACAATGTTGAAAAACAATATCACTACAGTTTGAAGTAATTGCATCTGATTTGGGATGGATAATCATAAAATATCCTGTAAATTACAGTTATTACCAAACAAAAACCGATAAAGAATCCTAGACTTCATTAAGACTTGCCAGAATAAAAATATGCTCGCAGTATAAATTAAGGCACTAGTTGAGAGAATAAAGATTGCAGATGTCGGATATCGGGGATATGCCGGTTTAGGTTTTTAATATCGGTTTTAATATGTCAGGGGATATATCGGGGATATTTCATATATTGGGTTTTAATATTTATTTATTTATATGTGTAATTCTATATAAATATATCATTTTCTAACTTACATATATGAATATATTAATATCATATCAAGAAAGTAGCTGGATTGATCAAAGATTACTTCAAAAATGAAAACTAAATCATAACAAAAGAGCACAAAAAGTGCACCAAAGAAGCATTCAATCCATCAAGAAATAAGTAACAGAAAGCAAAATACCTAAGCTATTACGCACACAAATCATTATGAATACAGATGTATACATACATTAGCAGTTTCACAGGAGTTAAACATACATTTGCAGCTATTAGATCAGGACCCTGCTGCGCAAAATGAACGGGGAGTTGAGTTCTCTAAAAAGCAAGGCTAATAAAGTTTTGTTCATCAACTCGAACTCATGAACAAACATTTAAAAAATATTAGGCAGTTAGTATAGGCAAGAGTGTGCAGATCAAGATTAATACAAGCCATGATCTCTTCATAACTAAGTATAGGCAGGAACATTGCAGCATTAGCCCTCTGTGTTGACATAGATCATGGCTTTTAGAATTAGTAATACCAGCGAAGAAATCACTAATCTCTTCAAAATAATGGGAACGACTAATGGAGATTTTAGAAATCCAAAAATCCCAAAGTAAAAAACCTAGAAGGAGGGAGATACCTAGATCGCTCCTCTGCGTCGTTGTCTGGAGCGAGGAGGAAGGAGGTCGGTGGAATAGATGAAGAAATCACTAATGTCGCTCGTCTGTGTCGCCGTCTGTAGCGAGGGCGAAGGAGGTCGGTGGAGTAGATGTAGAAATCAGTAATGTCGCTCCTCTGTATGGAGCGAGGAGGAATGAGGTCGGTGGAGTAGATGAAGGAATCAGATATGTGGGGGGAGAAGGAGAGGAATACCTGGCCGCGGGTCTGTGTGGTGGTCAGTAGAAGGCCATTGTTGAAGTGTTTGGCGGTTAGAAGGAGGCCGGTGGTGATGTCTTCGGCGGTTACAGGAATCGCGGTGCAGAGGAGAAGGCGTGGGCGGGATCGGCGGAAGCGAGTGAGCGGCAAGATACGCCTTCGTGATGAGTGTTGTGTTTTAGGGCAGAGAAATATGGGGAATGAGAGGATCTCAGCTTTCCCATTCAATTTTAATTTGAGGTTAATTGCAGGCTTCAATATTCATTTTGTGTCATTTTTAATAGGCATTTTTTAACCGCAATTCGTTATTGGCTAGTCGCACCCCAAAATCTCTTAATTTTTCAATTTTTTTTGAAATACGTCTTGTACATGCAATTTCAGGAAACGTGTTCAACACGGAAGTTGTAGATCTCGACGAGATATACAACTTTCGTGTTGAACACGTTTCCTAAAATTGCATGTACAAGGCGTATTTCTGAAAGACGCAAAATCTGAGCATATTTTCAAAGTATGCCCTGTACATGCATTTTTAGGAAAAGTGATCAACACTAAAGTTGTAGATCTCGACGAGATCTACAACTTTCGTGTTGAGCACTTTTCCTAAAATTGCATATACAATACGTATTTCGAAAAGACGTGAAAAGTTACGAGATTTTGGGGTGCGACTAGCCAATAACGGGTTGCAGTTAACAATCGCATTTTAATATAGTTAATCCCGTTTGGCGTGGTCCCGGCCTCTCCCATGAAAAAATTTTGGGTGCTCGCGCGACTCTAGGCCGTACAATTGGGGATCAGATGGTTCAAATATTTTTTTTTTAAATGTAAATATGATATTATTTGGTGTAAAAACTGAAACCATATGACATATATCGACTCCAAACCACATCAATATCAAACCACACCACGCGGTTTCTGTGCGGTTTTGTTTAGTCTAAAATCGACCCTCTTTGACGCGATTGTGGATTGGGCTCAAACAATTCAAAATCGCACAAGTTCCACCCTAATAATAAGTATAAATATTATCGATAGATTATACAAAAATAACAATATAATAATAATAATAATAATAATAATAAACTGACTGCGGTTCGGTTCTGGTTCAGTTCGGTTCTAATCGGGTCTAAAAATCATAAAATCATAGATTTGTTGTGAGACGCCCGATTTTCCTCTGATCCGGAGAATCGAACCGTCTTAACTCTGAGTTGGATCTTGCGCAAAACAGTAAATGAGAACCGAGCAGCAGTGACAAGAGGTTTTTTTACCATGGAAAACTCTGAAATGAAGAAAAACAACATGGATGGATCTATGTTGGGTTGAAATCCACTATTTAGCATTGTTTACAAGCGTTTAGTGTTCCTCGAAGGGTGACAGACCACCTTTCTATTACAAGCATTGAGTACAAAGAAAGCGAAAAAGAAGCTAAGTTCATGAAGCTTGAAGGGGAGCATCCATGGGAGAGCTCTTTCATGCCTTCTTTCAAGCTCACTGATGCGTCCTAGTGAGTGAAGAACGTTGCGCAGACCTGAGGGAGTAGAGTGAATTCCGAATAGAGGAACAATCTAAGTCTCACGTTCTCGTCGGAAAACCTTAGAGTGTTGGATTTTCTAAATCAGATTAAAACAAAACATCATATGTGCGCATCAGAATAAATAGCAAAACCCTAACTAGAGTAGGAACTTGTGATCTTCATGAATCAAGAAATAAAGAAACATCAAATATGCATAGTACCTATAAGGGGTTGATTCACAAATTGACCAAGATGCTCCAGGAAAATCTCCTTGCTTTATACTGGAATCCTATTCCAGAGATTCCTTGTCTGTCGAGTCTGAAAGCATAGAAATAGGTCTGCACCTTTACGAGATTCCACACTAATGGGAGAAATGCCCCGCCGTCGTCAAACGTGGGCAGGCTGGAAGAGAAAATCAAGGTCTTCATCTCCACGAACTACTAGGTTTGTTTCCAGGAGATGACTGTTGGTTCTAGAGCTCGAAACAAAAAAGAGAACGTTGTCGGGATCGCCGCAAGGAACACTTCCACAACTTAGGGCTCGGGGGAAAATGGGGAAAGATAACCCTAAACCAGATATTTTATCTTCATATAATACTCAGTGAACTGGATTCGGCTTTAACAGGAATTACACTTAGAAAAGCCGAACCGGGTTCAAGGATTAAAACAGGCAAAAAGCACGTCTAGCCAATATTTATCAAAGTGATACTCGTCTAGTCGACACTGAACTTAGTCTCTGATCCAGAATGATATACATTATTTCGACTGTAAGGATTATATCGATTGCATCGACTGCATGGTGTATGTCGATTGTATCGATTACATTGACTGCAAGGATGTCAACTACATCGACTTGTTGACTGCATCGGCTTGTCGACTGCATGGACGGTTTCATCAACTCTTGATTTGTCGACTGCATCGACTACATCGACTGGACCATCCAGTCGACAAGCTGTCAAACAACTTCTAGCTGATTCCTTCAAGTCGACAAACCAACAAACCTTCTAGCAGACAAACTGTCAAACAATTTCCAATCAATCGAGTTTGCATTTACACCCATAACTTTTATGAGTTCAACCATCTCGATCAATTATTTAACTTCTCGTGCGTTATTATGTTACTCTATAAGCTCATATTATGTTGCCAACGAGACTAACTCATTAACTAATTCTAGATCACAAAGACACCAACAGTCTCTCACTTGAGCTAGAACATATCCACTACAGTCTCACAAGTAATGAGCGACATCTAGCAATGCATCATTGCTATCCAAGTAATATAAGAGTTCGTAACTCATTAAACTTAATGTAACCAATGTTTCATTGATGTCATGTCCTTTTGTCCTTTACATCCGGATAGAACTAGATACATGAATCATGCCACCCTCATAATTGTTCAATCCTTGTTTTCTAATCGAAAATGAACTTCCGGAGAATGGTGAGTCCAATATCATATATGACTTAACCAAGTATGACCATGCATTTCTTAGTCTCATTCCATCAAGGGACCTATGGATATAACTCATGTCATATAAGATGACAAATTCCATTTCTGTCCGCACACAAACACTCAAATGATTCGTAACGCACTCAATGACCACCTTTATCATCAATCTTTCTCAAAGAAGACTTTAGATGACATCAAAGTACGCTCTTCCTAATTTGATGAATGTTGTGACTTTAGGTTAAAGAACCACAAATACTATTGTCACTTGAGACCTACTTGTGACATGTTCATATAACAATTCACAGATTAGTCTTAGGGTGGGTCTGTCCAGTACAACTTGTTCACTAACAAGCACCTATATGATGACTTGATATCAGAATATCATTAACTGTAAGAACTTGTCATTAGTCAACACACATACTAGTCTAAATGTATCATCATTGCCTTAATTTTTAAGATGATATGCTAACTATGGACCATTTAAGAATGATGTTTCTAACAAACATAGGCCATCACATTCAAGTCACACACTTGAATCCCAATGAAAGCAAATATTCTAAATGCATTTATTACGATAATTAATCTATCACATGTAAACAAATTGACATAATAAAAGAACTTGTCATAAACATAAATTGAAATGCATAGTATTCTATTCATTATATGAATTACAACCGATAAATATATAATCTACAACTCCCACTAGAGTTGATCATTTAGGTATCTAATACTCATTGATCTAGTATGACAATCATGTTTTCTTTGTATAAGAGGCTTTGTTAGTGGATCCACGATATTTTCCTCAGTTAGTACTCTATAGATACTCACATCTCCTCGATTTACAATCTCTTGAATAAGATGAAACAGTTAAAGTATGTGCTTGGATCATTGATGAGATTTAGGTTCCTTAGCTTGTGCAATATCACAGTCATTGTCACAGTAAAAAATTACCAAATCATCAATGATGGGAACTAAATCAAGCTCGCCGATGAATTTTCTAATCCAAAATCCTCCTTCGCCACATTTGCAGCGATAATAAACTCGGTCTCAGTTGTAGAATCAGCAATTATCTCTTACTTAGAACTCTTCTAGCTCACAACTCCTCCATTTAGGCAAAATACAAAACCTGACTGAGACTTTTAGTCATCCCTATCCGTCTGGAAGCTAGCATCTGCGTAACCCTTTATAACGAGCTATTCCTCTCCACCAAATACAAAGAACGTATCATTAGTCCTTCTCAAGTACTTTAGGATATTATTGATTGTTGTTTAGTGACCATCACCAGGATTAAACCGATATCTGACAGTCATGATTAAAGCATATGAGACATCAAGTCGAATACATAGCATTGCATACATGATCAATCTAATTATCGAAGCATATGAAATCAACTACATGCGGTCCTTATCTTCCAATGATTTAGGAAATTGGTCCTTAGAGAGACTCACACTAAGAGACATGCATAAGAATCCCTTCTTAGACTCAAGCATGTTGAACCACTTCAACACCTTCTCAATGTATGTACTTTGGGTCAAACCCAACAACTTCTCCTAGCTATCTCTATAGATCTTAATACCAAGTATATAAATCGTTTCACCCAAGTCTTTTATAGAAAAGCAGTCCCTAGCCTATTCTTGATAGCTTGGAGGGTCAGAATTTCATTCTCAATCAGTAATATGTCATCTACATACAAAATCAGGAAAACAACAATGCTCACACAATCCTCTTATAAACACAAGGCCCATATTTGTTCTTGATGAAACCAAACTCTTTGATTTTCTCATCAAAACATAGATTCCAACTTCGAGAAGCTTATTTCAATCCATAAATGGATCTTTGCAGCTTGTATACTTTAGTGGATTCATTTGGAGATACAAAATCCTTAGATTGCGTCAAGTACACTTCCTCAAGGAAGTTTTAATTATGGAAAGCCGTTTTGACATCTATTTGCCAGATCTTATAGTCATAATATGCAACAATAACAAAAAAAATCTTGATGGAATTTATCATGAAAATATGGAAAAAGGTCTCATCATAGTCAATACCTTGAATTTACTTGAAACCTTTAACCACTATTCACCCTTTGAATGACTGTACATTTCCATCCATGTCGGTCTTTCTCTTGAAGACCCATTTTCACCCTATGGGTCGTACTCATTCAGATGGTTCTACCAAGATATACACTTGGTTTGCATACATAGAGCCCATTTCTGATATCATGGCCTCAAGCCACTTCTAGAAGTTTGGTTGATTCATAGCCTCTTGGTAGGTTGCAGACTCATCATCATAATTTATAAGCAATGCATTACCTATTTAAGACATGAGAAATCCATATCTCTTAGTTTCAAATCTAGGCCTACCAGATCTACGTAGAACTTGTATTTCTTGAGCAGGCTCTCTAGCTACAACAACTTGTAATCTTTATTCAGGTTCCAATACTGGTTCATTTATCATTTGTAGTTCTTGAACTTCTTCAAGTTCTACCTTTGTAGTCTTTCTAGATAAGAACTCTTTCTCAAGAAAGATACTCATGCATGCTACAAACACTTTGCCATCATATGATAGGTAGAAGTAATTCCCTTTAGTTTCCCTAGGATAGCCTATAAGATGACACTTATCCAATTTGGGTTCCAGATTATCAGGCATTTGACGCCGCATATATGTTGCATAACCCAAAATCTTGATAAAAGACATACAAGGATGATTCTTAGTCTATATCTCATATGGTGTCTTTAGAACCATTTTTGATGAAACACGATTTAGTGTGAAAGCAACAGTCTCTAAAGCAAATCCCTAAAAGGAAACGGGCAGATCCGCATGACTCATCATCGACCGCACCATGTCTAACAAAGTATAATCCTCCTCTCAAAAACACCATTATGTTATGGTGTTCTAGGTGTTGAAGCCAAAATTGACCTCAACGGGAGTTCAAAAACCAGGGTGCAGCCAACACCTACTTCCCTCAAGTCTCGACCCTCGACTGGCTGCTAAGGTCCAAAGACTGACCCAAAGCCTTAGCTGGGAGGTCCTACCTCACACCCGGAAGATCTCTGAGAGCTTCCCCTCCAAAGCCAAAAGCTGGGCTAGGAGCTCATCAGAAAGCACTATGGATTAAGAGAAAAATGAGAGTATGCTTTCTTAGGAGCCCTTATGGATCTATTTATAACCTTTTGCTGACCTGAAGTTACTGAAATACCCCAAGCTGGTCTGCCAATAGCCAAATCCCGTTATTTGAGAAGTGCTAAGAGCAGCCCCCGAGGGTATAAGGGTAATTTTACCCGGGGGCAATTAAGACATTTTACCCTGAACCCGGGCCCCACTCGGCGAGAGCTCTGTGCCGAGAACCCTCTCGCCTTCCTTTGGCGGAAGCAGAAAAAGGAGTGTCAAGTCTTACGCTAAGCCAGCCCCCGCCTTATCACTAGCTCTGCCGAGAGCGGGTCCTGGCTGATCGAAGGTGAACGCTTCTCGCCTGCCTCCAGGCAGAAGCTGCTCCTAGACGGGAGCTCCTCTAATCTTGGTGCTGTCGCTGGATGCGACGTTGAGTGAGTGGAGCCCACTCAACGCCCTTGCTGCTGAACGCGGCGTTGAGTGAGTGGAGCTCACTCAACGCCCTTGCTACTGGACGCGGTGTTGAGTGAGTGGAGCTCACTCAACGCCCTTGCAGCTGGACGCGACGTTGAGTGAGTGGAGCTCACTCAATGCCCTTGCTGCTGGACGCGGCGTTGAGTGAGTGGAACTCACTCAACGCCCTTGCTGCTGGATGCGGCGTTGAGTGAGTGGAGCTCACTCAACGCCCTTGCTGTTAGACGCGGCGTTGAGTGAGTGGAGCTCACTCAACTCCCTTGCTGCTGGACGCGGCGTTGAGTGAGTG
Source organism: Platanthera zijinensis (assembly GCA_039513925.1). Taxonomy (NCBI): domain Eukaryota; kingdom Viridiplantae; phylum Streptophyta; class Magnoliopsida; order Asparagales; family Orchidaceae; genus Platanthera; species Platanthera zijinensis. The sequence continues at coordinate 58,831,834 of CM077078.1, forward strand.
GAGCTAACTCAACGCCCTTGTTGATGGCCATGGCGCTGAGTGAAGCTCACTCAGCGCCCTTGCTGATCATGGTGCTGAGTGAGTGGAGCTCACTCAGGGCCGCGCCTTCTCGCCCGCTTCTGGGCATGGGCGGGATCTCGCCTGCTCCTAGGCGGGAACTCCTCCGGCGCGAGAGCTCTTCTGGTCTTCAGGCCCGAGCTAACTTGGGGCTGGTCCAACCTCGACCGTTAATGCCTCTGGGTCCCACCCATCGAATTTGGTGTTGTACACAATCCCCGCTCTTTTTGAGCTAGCCCTGCGCTCGAAAAGACACGTCCAACCCAACAATATTCGCTGGGCACGTGTCACTTCAAAAGGAGAATATTTTGGTGGGTCATACCACGACTATATATACGCGATGATAGACGACCGAAAATCTGCCCCTGACCTTTGTTGCCACTCTGAGATCTCATGCGATCTTGCGATGCGCCCCAAACAAGCTGGTAAGTCACTCTCGCAGAATCTTAAGGATCGTATAAAGGCGGCGCAAGCGCATGCCCTTGCCAATAGCGCCTTAGTGGCTCCTTGGCTGGCGAGAGAAGCACCCATTGTGGAGCCTCCGCCACCGTCGAAAGAGAAGAAGAGGAAGAAGAAGACGAAGAAGGCCCCTCGGGACCCCTCACGAGAGCACCGAGCCTCTCCCACTCCATCCCCGGGTCGTGCGGCCGATCCTCTTCTGCTGCAGAGGGTACGTCTCGCTGATTAACGGACTGCTGTACTCGAAAACTGGTCACTGAACCTTTTCTGGCAGGTGGTCCCGGGTGGCGGTGCTGCGCTTCCGCCAGTGCCCCCGGACCCGTTGACATCTCGCCCGCCTGAGGATCAGCCGCAGGATCCGGAAAGAGCTCCCGCCGATGGTTCGGGACCTCCAGGTAGCCCCTCCTTTTTTGGTCCGCTTTTCTTTTGGTCGCTTCTAACCCTTGGGTGGGGCTCTCGCAGCGCCTTCTTCCGCCTGCCCGGGTCTTACCTTACAGGAGACTGTCATAGAGACTGCCCCCCACGACGATCCAGCAATCAAACCTCACCCTTCCGCAGGTAGGGCGCCTGCCGACCCATCCCTGACGCCGGAGGCGGACCATTCCGAGAGGGAGCGTGACCCTCCCCAGACTTCGGGTCCTGCGGAGATTATGGCGCACGAGATCTTCCGTCCGGGCCGTGGAAAGCCCCTCCATCTCCTGTTTGGGAGGGATGCCGAGGAAGAACCCGAGCCCTCTTGCCCTCCTCCGGCCGACGGCTCTCGCCACGGTGTTGGTATGCCACATACTGCTGCTGCCCTTCCCCTGCTCTCGTACTGACCGCCAGGTTGCCTTTTTAGGAGATCCGGGCCTGCGATCGGGAGCTGACGAGGACAAGGATGATGATGGGGATTGTGAGAAGGATGGCGACAACTCTCCCTTCCCCTTCTCTGACGAGAATGAAGAAATCCTGATTGGTACGGGAAGTGCGAGAAGGTGAGGGAAAAGGGTCGCGGCCATCCTCTCTAAACTTGCGCGGCGGGAGCGGGCCCAGGCCTACGCGGCGAGAGAGTTCCGCAGGTCGGTGGAGCAAAGGCTGGAGGCCCTGGAGCGAGATTACTTTCTAAGCGAGGCGGAGCGGCTGGGTTGCCCTACTGTAGGATCTTCTCCCGGGAGGTGCCTTGCGCGGATACGAGACCAAGCTCGCCGGATCAATCTAGGGTGCACCGTGCTCTCCTCCTACTTCAACCCGCTGGCGCCTCCGAGGACCCGACAACGAGAGCGAGGACGCTGGCGTTGGCAGCCTTATTGATTCTTGCTATCTCGCCTCTCCTTACCTCTGACCTTCCCTTCTCGCCATGTACCATGTTTTTTAATTATGTTTTTCTTTATTGTTTTGAATCGTGGATCGCTTGCGATCTTGTGAACTGCTTTCATTGGTTAATTGTCGTTATCGCTGTTATCTTAGGTCTCGCTTAGCGAGAACGTTCCTCGCTTTCGCTTCTGCCGTACCGTTCGACCCTTGCGCGAACTAGGACTGTCGATCAGTCACTGTCAATTCGGGAGGGGGACCGAGACGCCGTTGACTTAGGGCGTGACAGCTGTACCTCCGCCGCCCATTCCGGTAAAATCATCATTAATCACAGCGTTCTATAAATAGGTGGATTCATCCACCACATTTATTTCTCTGATCCAGAACCTCCCCCTCTCATCTTTTCGCTTTCGCGCTCTGCCGAGAACGTCCTGCTCTCGCCTCACTTCCCTTGCTATTTTGCCTTTGAACATTTTAGTCACGATGCCTGGCGAGAACGAGGGACATTCTCATTGCGCGGAAGCTTTCCGGAGGCACCGATTTCCGTCGTGCTGTCTGACCTTGGACGAGTACCAGTTTATCACGTCCCGATACGTTCCCGCCAACTTCACCGCGAGAAACCCAGACAACAGCAATAGGGTGAACACTGCGCGAGAGGGAGAGCTCGCGATCCCCCTCGAATACTTTGAGGTGGGCTTTCACCTCCCTCTTTGGCCAGAGATGCGCCTCGCCCTTCGCTACTACGGGGTCATTCCCGCGCAGCTGAATCCGAATTCAGTCGCCATCCTCGTAGCGTTCATCATCTATATGCGATACGAAAGGATAGAGTTCAACCTCTCGATCTTCCGAAAGCTGTTTACCTTCCGCGCAAAGGGAGGGGTCGTCTTCTTCTCCGGGCAGCTACTTAAAACAACCGATCTCGCCAACAAGCATCATCATTAGGGCGAGAAATTTGTTTTCGTCTCCGGCGACTTCGGGAATGCCCCGCTTGCGCCGGTTAAATATGAGGATGCCGCTTACAAGCCGCCCTCCCTGGGGTCCCGCGAGGGCGCGCTCCTCGAATTTTTTGGGACCAAGAAGTTTGACGTCCCTTTCTTCAGGCGGGGCGTCGACTCTCTTCCCCCCGTTCCTCCTGGCGAAGGTGAGATCTCGCCTATTTTTTATTTTGTTCGGTGTTTGCGCGTCCCTCCTCGATGCTGAGTGTTATTCGTTGCCTTTGTAGGAGAGCGGGAGATCCCCTTGCGCCAACCCTTCCCCGAGATGCCAACAGCCGAAGGCCAGACTGCGGGAGATCCGTTGGCTCTCGCGAAGTCTGCGACCCACGCTTGCCGGGACGAGCCAGCCCTACCTCCGCCGTCTGGTGCCGTGAAGCGGAAACTCGGCGGCTTCTCATCTCAACGGGTGAAGAGGCCGAAACCGTCCGCCACCGAGAAGGGGAAGTCCAAGATGCCTTCGCCCGTCCGACCCCTTCCACCGGGCAGGTCTTTCGCCGAGATTTTAGCGGCGGTCAGCGAGATGAGGGACATCCCCAGGAGCAGTGCTGGGGACCCTGCCGAGAACCCTCCGGCCGTGGTTGAGGCGGGCGGCGAGGTGGGCGCCGAGATAGTGGCTGCCGCAAGCTCTGCCCAGCCTCCGCCCAGGCCTGTACCGAAGGGGCACAAGAACTTTGGTATGGGTGTTGAAGTTGGAGACCGGGCGGTCTGTCGGTCTGGCTTGGCGGGTTATTGACCGGGCGGTCTGGCAGTTTGCCTTCAACGGTTTGGTTGCTGTGTTGAGGTCTGAGGTCCAAGCGGTCTAGCGGTCTGTTACTGGCGACTAGGAGACCGGGCGGTCTATCGGTCTCACATGGCGGCTTGTCTCTCTCTCTCTGGCAGTGGCCGAGCGGTTAGCCCTTCTGTCTAACCACGCGGCTTGTTCCGGTCTGTTGTTCTAGCCGCCCAGATTTTTTGTATAGTTTTAGTCCCACATCTCTTATTTGTATTCTCTCTTCTCTCCTCCATTCTATATAAGGGAGGCCATACCTTTGTAATAGATACCTTTTTCTGATAATAAAATTTCAGTTATACCATTCCCAGCTTGTTTTAGTTCGCTTCTCACATGGTATCAGAGGAATCGATCCTTTCCTCCTGATTCTGTGCCCTTCTCTGTCCGCGTGACTTGCTTCTCCGGCTTGCGCCCTGTCCGCGCGGTCTCCTTGTCGTTGCCCTCTGTGTGCGCGACCTGTTCCCTTGTTCGCTGCGATCTGTCGCCTAGTTCGCCGCGACCTATCACCGTGTGCCTTGCCCTCTCTTGTGCTTCTGTTCGAGCGGACTGTCTGCTTGCCGCTCGACTTCTTCCCCTCTGCTTGCTACTGCGGCTTGGTCGTGGTCTTTTTGGCCGCTGGTGTTTGACATCTTGACCGCTGCAGTTCTTCTTCTGCCTATCCGCGCGGCTTGTTTCCTAACCGCGCGGCTTCCTGTTGTTTGCTCTTATGGCTCTTTCTGATGCTTCCACTGCCACCACTCCTGTAGCCAATTCGGCTCCAACTACCCGGATTGGAGTGTCTCTTTCACCTTTCTCCTTCGCTCGCAACACAAACGCCACCATCTCGTTGATGACCCTCCTCCTACCACTTCACCTCTCTTTGATGACTGAGATGCGAGTGACGCTCTTGTGCGTACTTGGCTCGCTAACAGTCTATCTGATGAGTGCCTTCCCGTCATCCGTCATGATGAGACGGTGAAGGCCGCTTGGCTTCATCTTGCTGCTTTGTATTCCAAAGGGGCTCAGACGTCCCGCATCTATACGTTGTATGCGGACCTCTTTGCCCGACCTACCTTGTCTCCTGCTGCTGCCTACCAACAAGTTCAAGCTCTTGGGGCTGAGATTCTTCAGAATCGCCCCTTTTCTGTGGATCTGGCTCAACAACACAAGCACTTCCAAGAGCTTCTGGTTGTGTGTTATCTGCTCCGTCTTCCTGACACTTATGACATGATCCGCCAACAAATTCTGGGTGAGGCGGAATCTCCTACTTTAGATGCCACCGCTGCTCGCATCGCCGCTGTCACCTCTCTCCTTCAGCGCCCGCTTCTGCCCGCTCCTTCTCCTCCGGATAACTATGCTCATCAAACTCATCAGAGTGGCTCTGGTAGCCGCAATCATCAGTCTGGCGGACGTCCTTCTTCCCGCTACCTCTGCTCTCACTGCGGCCGCACCGGACACACTCTTGACCGCTACTGGACAAAGCATCCTCATCTTCGCCCTTCGCCTCCTCTTCCAAGCCGTCTGCTTCCGTGGTCACATCATCAGGTAGTGCCCATGTGGTCACTCAAGGTAAATGGCTTATCGACTCCGGTGCAACTAATCATATGACGGGCAATCCTCAGTGCTTCTCTCTCCTCGAACAGCATGATCGGTTGCCCCCGGTCCTCATTGCAGACGGTTCTCCCTCCCCGGTTCATGGGTCGGGAGTGGTTCATGTTACTCCGTCCCTTCGGCTAGAGGACACTCTCTATGTGCCCAAGTTTCCGTACAATCTGTTGTCGGTTACTTCTTTGTGCAAGCAGCTTCAATGTTCTGTAACGTTTACTCCATCTTCTTGTTCGTTTCAGGATCCGAGCTCCCAGCGGACGATTGCTACTGGGACTGAGAGCGGCGACCTCTACTTCCTCGACAACGTTTCCGCTTTGTCCGCCTTCTCTTCTTCTTGTACGGATCTTCTCTAGTGGCATCTCCGTCTCGGTCATCCTCCACCACGGCTTCTACATCAGCTTCTGCCCCACCTCCCTCCCTCCAATACTCCTCTCAACTGCGAAGCATGTCAACTTGGCAAGCATCATCGTTCCTCCTTCCCGCCGAAGCAGGGTCGGGGCTCTACCCGTCCGTTTGATCTAGTCCACTCCGATATCTGGGGACCTGCTCCTACCCTTACTATTGGTCGGGGTAGTTCTTATTTTGTAACCTTTATTGATGATTTTTCTAGATGTACTTGGGTGTATCTCTTATGAGATCGCTCTGAACTTTTTAATGTATGGACCTCCTATTATCATTTAATCAAAAATCAGTTTGGTATTACTATTAAAACTCTTCGCTCTGATAATGCAAAAGAGTACTTAAGTCATGATTTACCTCTTTCTGTGTGCAACATGGCGTTATTCATCAGACAAGTTGTGTCTATACATCCCAACAAAATGGGGTGGCGAAACGCAAAAACCGTCACCTCCTCGATGTTGCTCGCACATTGATGACTCAAATGCATGTCCCTCGCTCATATTGGGGCTATGCTGTTCTTCTTGCCTGCTATCTCATCAATCGCATTCCCTCCTCCGTTCTCAAGGGAAAACCCCCTTTTCCATCCTTTATCCAGGCAAGGACCCTTTTCCTCTCCCTCTCCGAATCTTTGGGTGCACTGCCTTTGTGCATGCCCCCTCTGCCACCCGTGATAAGCTCTCCCCTCGCTCCACCAAATGTGTCTTTCTGGGGTACTCGGCCACTCAGAAAGGCTACTGCTGCTTTGATCCTGTTCTTTGTAAGCAGTTCGTCTCCGCTGACGTTACCTTCTTCGAGAATGCCTCCTACTTCTCGGATGACTCCTCTTCTCTTCCCCCACCTCTGATTCTCCTGTTATTCCGTTCGTTCCCTCGTCTCCTACTGCGATATCCGCCCCTCCTCCGTCTCCGCCCACTCCTCTCCCTCCGCCTCTCTCTCCGCCTCCATCTCCCTCATCTCCGCTGCCGTCGCTCTCTCCTCCCGGGCCAGCTCTCTCTACCACGGATGCTCTGGATGCCGAGGAGCCCGCCGACCTGGATCTTCCTGTAGCTCTTCGCAAAGGGGTGCGGACGTGTACCCTACACCCCCTTGCTGCTGTTGTTTCATATGATCGTCTTACCCCTTCTCGCAGGGCCTTTGCACTGGCTATCTCTGCTACTACCACACCTCGTTCCTATCAGGAGGCCCTTGCCATTCCTCACTAGAAGATGGCCATGGATGAGGAAATGACGACCCTCACAGAGCGGGGTACCTGGACTCTTGTCCCTCCTCCCTTTGATACAGATGTTGTTGGTTGTCGCTGGGTCTTTGTGGTCAAATTTGGCCCAGATGGCACTGTGAACCGTTACAAAGCTCGCCTGGTGGCTAAGGGCTTTACTCAAACCTATGGGGTTGATTACTTTGACACCTTCTCTCCCGTGGCTCGTCTCAGCACTATACGGGTCCTTCTCTCTGTGGCGGTCAACAAAGACTGGCCACTTTCCCAGCTGGATATCAAGAATGCCTTCCTTTATGGTGATTTTCAGGAGGCCGTCTACATGGAGCAACCTCCAGGGTATGTTGCTCAGGGGGAGACACGAGTATACCGGCTATAGAAGGCAATCTATGGCCTCAAGCAGAGCCCTCGAGCTTGGTTTGACAAGTTCAGCGGCATCGTGGCGGCCGTTGGTTTTGCTCGCAGCGCTGCTGATCACTCTCTATTTATTCGCAAAACCTCTTCGGGACTGGTGGTTCTTGCAGTATATGTTGATGATATTCTTCTCACTGGTGATGACCAGGAAGGGGTAGCCTTGAAAAAGCAGCATCTTCGCCAACATCTAGTCACGAAAGATATGGGTTCTCCGAAGTACTTTTTGGGGATCGAAATCTCTCGGAAGCCCAACTCTTTAGTCCTCTCTCAGCGTAAGTATGCTCTTGATATTTTAAAAGAAGCAGGATTGACTGGGGCCAAACCTGCCCGGTGTCCCATGGCTGTTGGAGAAGACAAAACCTGGACAGATGATTCGCCTCTTCTTTCAGATGCTTCGCGGTATAGGCGTCTTGTTGGTAAGCTCATATACCTCACCGTGACTAGGCCCGACATTTCCTATGCTGTGGGCAAGGTGAGTCAATTCATGCAAGATCCCAGAGAGTGCCATCTACAGTCCGCCTTGCGGATCTTGGAGTATGTCAAAGCAGCCCCTGGGAAAGGATTGCTCTTTCAGAAGAATGATCATCTGAGGGTTGAAGCTTACTCAGATGCGAGTTACGCTGATGACAAAGGGGACCGCAAGTCTACCTCCGGTTTCTGTACCTTTGTTGGGGGTAATCTGGTAAGCTGGAAGAGCAAGAAGCAATCTGTTGTCTCCAGGTCCAGTGCTGAAGCAGAGTATCAGAGTATGGCATCGACCACTTGTGAGCTAAAATGGCTACGGGCTCTCATGTTGGATTTAGGAGAGGTCTACAACCATCCTCTACCTATGTTCTGTGACAACAAGGCTGCTATATACATCTCCAAAAATCCAGTCTTCCATGAGAGAACCAAGCACATTGAGGTCGACTGTCATTTCATTCGTGAAGAGATTCTAAAGGAACAAATTTGCACCCCCTTCGTCACGTCTGAAAAAGAGCTGGCTGACATCTTCACCAAGCCAGTATCCGCCTCGTTTCTTCATATATGTGACAAGCTGGGCATGATCGACATATATGCTCCAGCTTGAGGGGGAGTGTTGAAGTTGGAGACCGGGCGGTCTGTCGGTCTGGCTTGGCGGGTTATTGACCGGGCGGTCTGGCGGTTTGCCTTCAGCGGTTTGGTTGCTGTGTTGAGGTCTGAGGTCCAAGCGGTCTAGCGGTCTGTTACTGGCGACTAGGAGATCGGGCGGTCTATCAGTCTCACATGGCGGCTTGTCTCTCTCTTTGGCAGTGGCCGAGCGGTTAGCCCTTCTGTCTAACCGCGCGGCTTGTTCCGGTCTGTTGTTCTAGCCGCCCAGATTTTTTGTATAGTTTTAGTCCCACATCTCTTATTTGTATTCTCTCTTCTCTCCTCCATTCTATATAAGGGAGGCCATACCTTTGTAATAGATACCTTTTTCTGATAATAAAATTTTAGTTATACCATTCCCGGCTTGTTTTAGTTCGCTTCTCACAATGGGCATGAAGAGCCTAGATGCCGAAGGGAAGCCCTTACTGCAATGGGACCCGGAGGCCAACCGAGTTTCCCTCTCGACGCTGCTCCCGAGCTAGACAGAGGGCGACGAGGTCACCGGCGAGGCCTTCGCGCTGGGCTACGACCTCTACAGCCGAGAGTTTGTGGGCCTGTACGACCAAATGTCCACTCGCCTCCTGGCTTTCGATTCCATCCAGGCCTTGATGCGTTGGTTCGAGCTTGCGCACATGTGTGCTCGCCGAAGCATCGCCATCGACCAGAACTTCCTTGACATGTACAAGGAGAGAGAGGAAGCGGTGGCTCAGGTGGCGGCCCTGAAGATCGAGCTGGAGGATGCCCAACGCCTGCTGTCCATGCGCCCGGCGGAGGAGGTAAGCGAGACCCTTTCCAACCTTAGTTCTCGCCTATGAGATCCATACCTCCATTCTCGCCGCTGATAAAACTCTCTTACGCAGGACTATCCGCAAGTCATGGTGCTTCGCGCGCGACTGGCCGGGGTGGAGTGTGAGAATGCCATGTTGAAGGGCCAAGTCAAGCGCCTGGAGACGGCGGCTGCTGCGGTCCCGCCCCCGCCCACGCTCGATGATAGGCTGAAGAGCCGAAATTATTCCAAGTACGACATCGACAAGCTCTTGCAGGTCAACGCCCAGGCGACGGCCAAGTTGATGATCGATACGTTGCGGGTTGTGGGATGCTTGGACAAGGGTGGCGAGACCCTGACCGCTCCCCAGCTCGTCCCCTGGCTCTTCGAGCCTATCCCGAAACCCCCAGGCGCGCCCGACTCTTCGCCCTCGGATATCCCGAAAGTTCCCGCAGCTGCTGGCGTGACCTCAGGGGAGAGCTCGGGCGAGAGCTCCCGCGGAAGTCCAAGTGGGGACCCCAGTGGGAGCTCGAGCGGATACAACGCTTCCTCTTGAGGGGTTTCTTTTTCTTCTCTGTAATGAGCGAGACGCTCCGATTTTTGTAAGACTATTCCGTTTATAATATAAATGTAACTTTGCTCCCCTCTCCCCCTCTTTTTTTTTTCTTTACTATTAAAAAATGAATGCTGTTCAAGATTGTTACCGCCCGGGGCCCCCGGCCCCCCTCTAGGATAGTCTCTCTTAGCGGCCGATAGGTGAGAATCTGCCGAGAGCCCTAAGCTCCGACACATCGCTCCCACCTTCTGCCGAGAACCCTTTACGATAAGTATCATTCATAGGCTGAGGGAAGACCGCCCCTCATTACCTTGCGCGAACGATCGGCTTACTCGCTTAGGCCTACCGGGAACTTCGCTTGGCAAGATCCCTCAACAAGGATCTACTGGCCGAGACCTCCCCTGGCCAAAACCTCTCCTGGTCGAGACCTCCCCTGACTGAAACTGCTCCTGGCTAAGAGCTCTCCTGGCCGAGACCCTTTTTGGGTCTATCCTTAGAATGCTTTTTGCCTAGCCTAGAACATCCGTGTCGAGATATTTCTAAACACTAAACCTGTCCCCCATAGGCGGGCCTTCGGTCCTGCCGGCTAGATGAGAGCCTGCGCAGCAGGTCTTCCTGGGGCCGAGCCGAGCTCGGGGTGTTGATGAAGATTTCTCAAACAAAACCTCTCCCCCACAGGCGAGCCTTCGGACCTGCGAGCTAGATGAGATCCTGCGCAGCGGGTCTACCTGGGGCCGAGCCGAGCTCGGGGTGTTGATGAAGATTTCTCAAACCAAACCTCTCCCACATAGGTGAGCCTTCGGACCTGCCAGCTAGATGAGAGCCTGCGCAACGGGTCTACCTGGGGCCGAGCCGAGCTCGGGGTGTTGATGAAGATTTCTCAAACCAAACCTCTTCCCCACAGGCGAGCCTTCGGACCTGCAATCTAGATGAGAGCCTGGACAGCGGGTTTACCAGGGGCCGAGCCGAGCTCGGGGTGTTGATGAAGATTTCTCAAACCAAACCTCTCCCCCACAGGCGAGCCTTCAGACCTGCTAGCTAGATGAGAGACTGCACAACGGGTCTACCTGGGGCCGAGCCGAGCTCGGGGTGTTGATGAAGATTTCTCAAACCAAACCTCTCCCCCACAGGCGAGCCTTCAGACCTGCCAGCTAGATGAGAGCCTTCGCAACGGGTCTACCTGGGGCCGAGCCGGGCTCGGGGTGTTGATGAAGATTTCTCAAACCAAACCTCTCCCCCACAGGTGAGCCTTCGGACCTGCCAGCTAGATGAGAGCCTGCGCAGCGGGTCTACCTGGGGCCGAGCTGAGCTAGGGGTGTTGATGAAGATTTCTCAAACAAAACCTCTCCCCCACAGGCGAGCCTTCGGACCTGCCAGCTAGATGAGAGCCTGCGCAGCGGGTCTACCTGGGGCCGAGCCGAGCTTGGGGTGTTTATGAAGATTTCTCAAACCAAACCTCTCCCCCACAGACGAGCCTTCAGACCTGCCAGCTAGATGATAGCCTGCACAGCGGGTCTACCTGGGGCCGAGCCGAGCTCGGGGTGTTGATGAAGATTTCTCAAACCAAACCTCTCCCCCACAGGCGAGCCTTCGGACCTGCCATCTAGATGAGAGCCTGCGCAGCGGGTCTACTTGGGACCGAGCCGAGCTCGGGGTGTTGATGAAGATTTCTCAAACCAAACCTCTCCCCCACAGGCGAGCCTTCGGACCTGCCAGCTAGATGAGAGCCTGCGCAGCGGGTCTACCTGGGGCCGAGCCGAGCTCGGGGTGTTGATGAAGATTTCTCAAACCAAACCTCTCCCCCACAGGCGAGCCTTCAGACCTGCCAGCTAGATGAGAGCCTGCGCAGCGGGTCTACCTTGGCCCGAGCCGAGCTCGGGGTGTTGATGAAGATTTATCAAACCAAACCTCTCCCCCATAGGCGAGCCTTCGGACTTGCCAGCTAGATGAGAGCCTGCGCAACGGGTCTACCTGGGGCCGAGCCGAGCTCGGGGTGTTGATGAAGATTTCTCAAACCAAACCTCTCCCCCACAGGCGAGCCTTCAGACCTGCCATCTAGATGAGAGCCTGCGGAACGTGTCTACCTGGGGCCGAGCTGAGCTCGGGGTGTTGATGAAGATTTCTCAAACCAAACCTCTCCCCCACAGGCGAGCCCTCGGACCTGCCAGCTAGATGAGAGCCTGCGCAGCGGGTCTACCTGGGGCCGAGCTGAGCTCGGGGTGTTGATGAAGATTTCTCAAACCAAACCTCTCCCCCACAAGCGAGCCTTCGGACCTGCCAGCTAGATGAGAGCCTGCGCAGCGGGTCTACCTGGGGCCGAGCCGAGCTCGGGGTGTTGATAAAGATTTCTCAAACCAAACCTCTCCCCTACAGGCGAGCCTTCGGACCTGCCAGCTAGATGAGAGCCTGCGCAGCGGGTCTACCTAGGGCCGAGCCGAGCTCGGGGTGTTGATGAAGATTTCTCAAACTAAACCTCTCCCCCACAGGCGAGCCTTCGAACCTGCCAGGTAGATGAGAGCCTGCACAGCGAGTCTACCTGGGGCCGAGCCGAGTTCGGGGTATTGATGAAGATTTCTCAAAACAAACCTCTCCCCCACGGGCGAGCCTTCAGACCTGCCATCTAAATGAGAACCTGCGCAGCGGGTCTACTTGGGGCCGAGCCGAGCTCGGGGTGTTGATGAAGATTTCTCAAACCAAACCTCTCCCCCACAGGTGATCCTTCGGACCTACCAGCTAGATGAGAGTTTGCGCAGCGGGTCTACCTGGGGCCAAGCCGAGCTCGGGGTGTTGATGAAGATATCTCAAACCAAACCTCTCCACCACAGGAGAGCCTTCGGACCTGCCAGCTAGATGAGAGCCTGCGCAGCGGGTCTACTTGGGGCCGAGCCGAGCTCGGGGTGCTGATGAAGATTTCTCAAACCAAACCTCCCCCCACAGGCGAGCCTTTGGACCTGCCAGCTAGATGAGAGCCTGCGCAGTGGGTCTACCTGGGGCTGAGCCAAGCTCGGGGTGTTTATGAAGATTTCTCAAACCAAACCTCTCCCCCACAGGCGAGCCTTTGGACTTGCCAGCTAGATGAGAGCCTGCGCAGCGGGTCTACCTGGGGCCGAGCCGAGCTCGGGGTGTTGATGAAGATCTCAAAACATCAGACCTATTCTATTATTAAAAGCAGAAAGCAGGTGTCAGATCAAAGCAAGAAGAAGACCTTGATAGCATTTTGGTATTACAATGTTTCGAAATGATAATATTTGACTACAACCGTACAATCCCCTTTTCCCCTACGCGTAAAAGCGCTTTAGATCATCACCGCTCCATGTGTGGCTCAAGGTCCTTCCCTCTACATCCTGGAGGTAGTAACCTCCATTTGCCAAAACCTCCTTTACTATGTAAGGTCCTTCCCAGCTGGGGTTGAGCTTGCCCATTGGGGCCGACCTCCCTGCCGCGTCGACCTTTTTAACAACTAGGTCCCCCTTGGAGAATTGTTTGATTCTAACATGTTTATCGAAGTACTTGGCCATTTGCCGCTTGGTCTTATCCTGCCTGATGGCTGCAACATCCTGCAGCTCCTCTACCATGTCTAGCAAGTGGCGTAACTCTTCTTCGTTTCCCAATCTACAGGCCTCATCTCCCTCTCCTGCGATCGTGACCCTCGAGGACCGAACCTCGAACTGGACCGGGAGGACAGCCTCGCACCCATGGGAGAGCTTGAAGGGGGTCTCACCGGTGGCTGTGTTCGGGGTCGTCCGCAAGGCCCATAGGATGGAGGGGAGCTGCTCTACCCAGTTCCCCCTCAGGATCTCCACCTTCTTCTTGAGCAAGTTCACGATAATCTTATTTGCCGCTTCCACCTGGCCATTGCTCTGGGGGTGATGGACAGAGGCAAACCTGAGGTCTATCCCCTGCTGAGTGCAGAAGCTGATGAACTCCTCACTAGCAAACTGAGGACCATTTTCTGTCACTATCGCTCGGGGTAGCCCGTGCCTGCATATGATTTCTCCCCAAACAAAGTTCCTGATGACCTGAGAAGTGACCTTGGCTAGAGCCTTGATCTCCAGCCACTTGGAGTAGTAATCGATCATGACCAAGAGGAACCTCCTCTGCCCACTGGCCGGAGGGAAAGGCCGGACCAAGTCCATTCCCCAAATGGCGAAAGGCCATGGTAACGTTATGCTCCTTAGTCTTTGAGCGGGAAAGAGCTGGAGGGGGGCATTCAGCTGGCACTTTTTACATCTCCTTATGAACTCTGTCGCATCCTTCCTCAGGGTCTGCCAGAAGTACCCTTGCCTGACCACCCTTGCCTCTAGAGTCCTTCCCCCTGAGTGACTGCCGCACTCGCCTGAATGTATCTCCCCAAGTATCTTCAGGACTTCTTCCTCGGTCGCACACCGGGCCAGGAGTCCCGATGACATCTTACGATGTAACCCCCCTTCCAACATCAGGTAGTGAGCTGCCTTATGCTTGAAACTCCTTGCATCTCTTACTTCTTCCGTCAGTTCACCGGTTGATAGGAAGGTCACCAGTGGGTCCACCCACGAGGGTCGCCGGCCTACCTCCATCAGCTCCCCTTCTTCGATCGCTGGTCGGAACAGTTCGATTAAGGTCCCTCCACCCCGAGGCCCGAACTTTGCCAATCGGTCGGCATCCACGCTCTCCTCCCGAGGAACGTGCTGGATTGAGAATGATCGGAAGCCTCCGATGTTTGTCCTTACCTTGGATAGATACTTTATGAGGGTAGGTTCCCGAGCTTCAAACTCTCCTCGAATCTGCGATGCCACCACCATCGAGTCCGTGAAGACCTCCACATCATGGATCCCAAGCTCCTTCGCCAAATGAAGACCAGCTATCACGACTTCGTACTCTGCCTGATTGTTGGTCATCGGAAAGTGATAGGCCACCGCCTGTTCTATAGCTACCCCCTGGGGGCTTACCAACACCACTCCTCCTCCCATAGAATGCTTTCCGGAGGCCCCATCAACCATCATCTTCCACGCCCCCTGCTGCTGCGGCTCCTCTTCCCCGACTTCAACAACATAGTCCGCAAGAAAGTCCGCCACTGCTTGCGCCTTAATCGATAGCCTTGGGACAAAAGAGATATTGAACTCGCTCAGCTCAATGGACCACTTGGCCAGCCTCCTCGAGTGCTCCACCCCTTCAAAGATCTTACGGAGAGGATGGTCGGTTACCACCCTGATTGTGTGCGCTTGGAAGTATGACCAAAGTTTTCTTGCCGAAATGATCAGAGCAAACGCTAACTTTTCGAGGATGGGGTAACGGAGCTCCGCCTTCCTCAAGATCCGGCTTACGTAGTAGATGGGTAGCTGCTTCTTCCCCTCTTCCCTGACTAGAACAGAGCTCACGGCTTCCGCTCCCACCCCGAGATATAGGGCTAAGTCCTCCCCTTCTTTTGGGCTTTGAAGTAGGTGAGCCTGGGAGAGCTGTCTCTTCAGTCCTTGGAAGGCTTCCTCACACTCGACCGTCCACTCGAACCTATGGTTACACCTCAACACTTTGAAGAACGATGAACATTTGTCACCAGCCCGAGACAGGAACCTGCTTAGTCCCGCCAGCTTGCCTGCCAAGCGCTGGACCTCCTTAGCATTGCGAGGTGATTCCAGGTCTAGGATGACCTTTACCTTATCCGGGTTAGGTTCCACCCCCGCCGGAGTCAAGAGATGTCCGAGGAACTTCCCGCGGCTGGCCCCGAAGACACACTTCAAGGGATTCAGCCTCATCTTGAACCTTCAGAGGGTGGCGAAGGTTTCTTCGAGGTCCTACAGGTGTGAGTTCACACACTTGCTTTTCACCATCAAGTAATCGACATAGACTTCCAAGTTTCTCCCTCTCTGCCCCTGGAAGACTCGATCCATCATGCACTGGTATGTGGCTCCTGTGTTTCTCAGCCCAAAGGGCATCATCTTATAGCTGAAGCACCCTTCCCTAGTGATGAAGGAGACGTCTTTGATGTCGGGGGGGGGGGTGCATGCGAATCTGGTGATAACCTGAAAAAGCATCAAGAAAACTCATAATAGAAAAACCGACGGCTGAGTCAACCAGTGCGTCGATTCGAGGCAGAGGGTAGCAATCCTTGGGGCACGATTTATTTAATAAAGAGAAGTCAATACACATGGGCCACTTCCCTCCCCCTTTCTTAACCATTACCACGTTGGAGATCCAGCCTGGGTACTTGACCTCCGAGATGAAGCCTGCCTCCAAGAGCTTTCTGACCTCCTCGCGGATGGGCTCCTCCAACTTGGTGGCGATGACCCTCATCTTTTGGCGTATGGGGCGAGTCCGGGGGTCCAGGTTCAGGCGATGACAGGCCACATCCGCGTCAATGCCCGACATGTCCGCCACGCTCTAAGCGAAGATGTTGACGTTGTTCTGGATGCAAGCTCTCATCCGCTCCTGGTCCTCGAGGCTCAGGCCCCCACTGGTCCGCACCCTCAACACCTGCCCTGCCTTGGTGGAGACCTCCATTTCCACCACTTCTTCGGCCGGCTCCAACCGTGATTGCTCCCAACTGTCCCTTGTTTCTTCCTCAAACTCCAACTCCTCTCCTCCTTCAGGCTCCATCGCCTCCTCCGACTTCTCCTCCTGGAGCTGGTGAATCTCTACACTCCTCGGGGCCCCCTGCCCAACTCTCGCAACTTGGCCCTCCTCTTCTTCATCCATCCCTTCCTCCAGACCCTCTTGCTCAACTCCAACGGCTAGCTCCTCTATCTCCATTGCCTCCTCTAGGCTCTCTTCCTGTTGTGGCTCAACTTCCTCCCCCTCCGGGCCTCCTTCTCAGCTTCTCCTACCACTTTCTCCTCCACCTTCGGGCTCACCTCCTCCAGCTCTGCTAGCTACCTCTCCAGCTCTTTTGCCTCCGCCATCAAAGACACAGTGTTAACCGCCGTCACATAGCATTGTCTTGCCACCTTTGGACCCCCCTGATCCTGACCTGCACCTCTCCGTTGTTGAACTTGAGACATTAGTGAAACGAGGAGGGGACGCAGCGAAAGGAGCTGATAAGGGGACATCCAAAGATGGCATTGTAACTACTTGGGGCATCCACTATCACGAACCTACAGTTCCGTGACACACCCCCCAACTTTACATGGAGTCCTACTCCCCCTTCTACTTCTTTCCTCTCTCCGGAGAATCCGAACAACGGTCCATCCGAGGCCAGGACCCTCTTTCCCTCAACCTTCATCTCATCGAAGTCTCTCTTGAAGATGACGTTCACCGAGCTCCCATTGTCTACCAGTATTCGGGAAACCGTAAAGTTCTCCACCGCCGCCTGAATCACCAGAGCATCGCAGAAAGGGTCCTCGTAATCCGGCATATCCGTTGATGAAAAGATGATTTTTTCTTCTGAAGGGAGAGCTAGGGAGGTCGAGGCGACCCCCCTGCGGAACATGGTCCGCAAGCTTCCCTTATGGGTTGCCTCAATCCCTACTCCTCCGTGGATCACTCCGATCCCCCCTCGGGTCCCCACATCTACCCGGTCCTTGCATCTATCTTCCTCTCCTCCCTGCTGCACCTCCACGATCCTTACCGGCGGATCCTGTCTCCCAAATCCTCTAGCTTCCCTCACCTCCAAAAAATCAGGGCAGGTGGCCGACACATGACCCTCCTCCTGATGGAAGTCACAAAAGGGTAACGCCACCCTGCCTCATCTTCATTCTCCTCCCCCTCTTCTCCCAGCTCCCCGGACTCTTCTTCCTCCTCCTCTTCCTCTACCGACCTCCATCGCTTCTTGCGGTGGTGGGAAGTGACCTCTCGGCCCCTGCCTCCAAGCCTGCTGGTCAAACCTTCTCGGTTCCCGAAGATTATCTCTTCCCTGAACACCTCCTCCTTGGCCCTGGGGGCAACCCTCTTGAGGCCTCCAACCCAGTTGATTGTTTGGCTCCCGGGCTCCCCATCCATACTGCTGCCCCTGCCCTCGGGGCTCTTCTCTCCTTCTTTCTTCCCTTTGCTCCCTCTGCTCTCTTGGCTCACTCTGCTTTCCTGCGGCTGGTTCCTTATCATGTTCTGCCAACCGGGCCAGCTTCCTGACAAACGCCGGGTTCGCCCTCTCGAAGTCTATCTCTTTCGCCGCCCTCTCCATGAGCTCCTCAAAAGAGAGGGGGGCACTCTCTTCAACTCCATGCTAAAAAACCCCGGCCTCAGCCCCAGGGTAAAGGCAAGCATCAATGCGTACCCCGGGACCTCTTGGACCAGGAGAATCTCCTCTTGGAACCGGTCAACATAGTGACCCAACGTATCGTCTTGCCTCTGCCTCATTGCGAACAGGCACTCCGCTTCCTTCTTCCGCTTCTTCGAAGTCGAGAACCTCAATAAGAAACCCCGACGCAGATCCTCGAAGTTGTAGATTGAGCTTGCCGGCAACTGGTGGAACCAGTCCCTGGCCTTCTCCTTCAATGTGATGACAAACAGCCGACACTTGAAGGAATCGGACATCTGCCTAATTGACACCACATCCTCGAACCATTGTACATGCTGTACTTTGTCATCCTTCCCCGAGTAGTATGACATGTCTGGCTCCCGGAACCCCTCTGGCACCGGGGCTGAGACGATGACCTCGCTAAAGGGGGTCTCGCCTCCTGCCTGGCGAGAAGGCACGCCTTGCGACCTCGATTGTCTTGAGCGATCCGCGAGACCGGGCCTAGGGAATAGCTCCCGCACCGCTGCTTCCCTCTCGCCCACTTCTACCGGAACCTCCTTTACGAGGCGCTGCCCTAGGAAGAGTTCCCGCGCTGCCACGTCTCTCTCACCACCTTCCATCGGGACCTCCTTCTCGGGGCGCTGTCCAGGGGCGTTCTCGCCCAGAAGCTGGACCACCTCCACCGGAACCTGAGGCATCTCCCACTCACTCCTTGCCGAGAAGGCTAGGCTGATGGTTTGTAGGACTTCTCGCCTAAAGTCTTCCAATATCTTCCTCGTCGCTTCCTCCCCCGGGGTGGGGATACCCCCCGAGCAAGATCCTTCACCTTCACCTCCAGTCATGGGACAAAACTCAAGGCTTTCTTGCACCGACTGCCTTCCACGCTCACCGCACCAGAACTGTTGAAGCCAAAATTGACCTCAACGGGAGTTCAAAAACCAGGGTGCAGCCAATACCTACTTCCCTCAAGTCTCGACCCTTGACTGGCTTCTAAGGTCCAAAGACTGACCCAAAGCCTCAGCTGGGAGTTCCCACCTCACACCCGGAAGATCTCTGAGAGCTTCCCCTCCAAGGCCAAAAGCTGGGCTAGGAGCTCCTCAGAAAGCACTATGGATTCATAGAAAAATGAGAGTCTGCTTTCTTAGGAGCCCTTATGAATCTATTTATAACCTTTTTCTTACCTGAAGTTACTGAAATACCCATGGCTGGTCTGCCAATAGCCAAATCCCGCTGTTTGAGAAGTGCTAAGAGCAACCCCCGAGGGTATAAGGGTAATTTTACCCGGGGGCAATTAAGACATTTTACCCTGAACCCGGGCCCCACTCGGCGAGAGCTCTGTGCCGAGAACCCTCTCGCCTTCCTTTGGCGGAAGCCAAAAAAGAAGTGTCAAGTCTTACGCTGAGCCAGCCCCCGCCTTCTCGCCGGCTCTATAGAGAGCGGGTCCCGGCTGATCGAAGGTGAACGCTTCTCGCCTTACTCTAGGCGGGAGCTGCTCCTAGACGGGAGCTGCTCCTAGACGGGAGCTCCTCTAATCTTGGCGCTGTCGCTGGATGCGACGTTGAGTGAGTGGAGCCCACTCAACGCCCTTGCTGCTGGACGCGGCGTTGAGTGAGTGGAGCCCACTCAACGCCCTTGCTGCTGGACGCGGCGTTGAGTGAGTGGAGCTCACTCAACGCCCTTGCTGCTGGACACGGCGTTGAGTGAGTGGAGCTCACTCAACCCCCCTTCTGCTGGACGCAGCGTTGAGTGAGTGGAGCTCACTCAATGCCCTTGCTGCTGGACGCGGCGTTGAGTGAGTGGAGCTCACTCAACGCCCTTGCTGCTGGACGCGGCGTTGATTGAGTGGAGCTCACTCAACGCCCTTGCTGCTGGACGCGGCGTTGAGTGAGTGGAGCTCACTCAATGCCCTTATTGATGGCCATGGCGCTGAGTGAGTGAAGCTCACTCAACGCCCTTGCTGATCACGGTGCTGAGGGAGTGGAGCTCACTCAGCGCCGCGCCTTCTCGCCCGCATCTGGGCATGGGCGGGATCTCCCCTGCTCCTAGGCGGGAACTCCTCCGGCACGAGAGCTCTTCTGGTCTTCAGGCCTGGGCTAACTTGGGGCTGGTCCAACCCCGACCGTTAATGCCTCTGGGTCCCACCCAACGAATTTGGGGTTGTACACTAGGTATAGTGAGCTGTGATATAATGCCATACTCTTTTAGATGATCATAAAACTCATGACTCAAATATTTCCCACCTCGATCAGATCAAAGTGCTTTAATTCTCTTTCTCAATTAATTCTCTACTTTATTCTTAAACTCCTTTAACTTTTCAAAGGTTTCAGATTTGTTCTTCATAAGATACACATATCCATATCTGCTGAAATCATCAATAAACGTAATAAAGTAGTGGAACGCACCTCTAGTCATAGAACTCATGAGTCCGCATACATTACTGTGTATTATACCCAAGAGATAAGCATCCCTCTCAGTATGACTAGTGAAAATGGGCTTTAGTCATCGTGCCTAATAGACAAGACTTGCATCGCTCAAACGATTCATAATCAAATGAGTCCAATAGTCCATCCTTATGGAACTTGGATATGCGTCTATCATTTATATGGCCCAAATGATAATGTCAAAGGTATGTGGGATTTGAGTCATTTGTTTTTAGGCTTTTGGTATTCTCTACATTATAGATTAAATAAGTTCAAAATATATAAACCATTAAATAACTGGTCTATTTCATAACAAACATCATTCTTAAATATATGACAACAATTGTTCTTAATTATAAAAAAACCATTCATGTACAAACATGATATAGAAATAATGTTTCTAGTTATATCAAAAATATAATAATTATTATATAATTCTATTACAAACCTAGTGGGCAAAGAAATACAGTAAACTCCTATGAAAACAACAACTCTTAATCTATTTCTAATGTGTAGGTCCACCTCTTCTTTACCCAGCAGTCTTCTCCTTCCCAGTTCCTACACATTTGTACAAATGTGAGAAACACATATGATATCTAATTTCCAAGATGACAGAGCAGAAAGATTTATTTCTATAACAAATATAGCTGAAACAGAAGTTATACTTCCCTTCTTCTATGACAGATCGTCCAGATATTAAGGACAATTCCTCCTCCAGTGCCCTGCCTTACCATAATGGTGACATTTCACTTCCTTAGCCAAGCCTTTGCTTTTCAGTGCTGAAGATTTGTGATCAAAATATGACTTAGGTCATACCTTAGTCTTCTTTGATTCCTTGCCCTTGCCCTTGCCATTATGCATCATTAGTATGGGGCAAGCAGACTTGACCTTCTTCATGTTATTTTTAGTAATTTTCAACATGCCTACGAGCTCGGGCAGTGTCTTATCAATTTCCTTCATATTGTAGTTCAAGACAAACTGCTCAAAACTGTCCGGCAATAATTGCAGGATTCGATCAATGTCCAACTCTTGGCTCATAGGAAAACCCAGTATCTCAAGGTTCTCGATATACCCAATCATCTTGAGTATGTGAGTCCCTATTGGATCTTGAGCTCCCATTTTGCACTGAAACAACACCTTAGATATATAAAACCTCTCTTGTCGAGCTTGCCCTTGAAACATTTTCTTCATGTGCTCGATTATCTCATAACTACTTATAGTCACTTATTACTTTTGAAGCTCAGAGGTCATGGTAGTAAGCATGAGACATTCGAAATGTAAGGAATTATCTTCATACTTCATATAAGCATCTTTATCTAAACGAGAGGCAGATGCGACTAGCTCCTTAGAAGGATCTTCCAAGGCATGGAGCTTACGCTCTTGCCTGAGAACAATTCTCAGGTTCCTATACTAGTGTAGGAAATTTGTCCCGTTCAGCTTGTCCTTCTCAAGGATAGCTCTTTGGGACAATGTGGAATATGAACAAATTGCCATGGATGTTCTACAAGTAATTTTGCAAAATATTTAGTACTATTTTTCAAAATATGTTTTTATTTTAATATAGACTTTAATTAAAGACACCCACTATTTTATTCAAATTAATAACCCTTAATATCAATTCAGAGAGTTTATGCGAGCTACTCTCTAGTGGGTAAGATTTGTATTTCACTGCCATCATAAGTCAGCTTTGACTGATCACCTATAATGTGGCTATTTAAGTAGACAATATTTGCCAATTGCATCATCATGTAATTATTATATGGTTGGTGAATAACATTTATTCGCATCTATCTTGTGATGCATGCTAACCCTATGCCTCTAGGTGCTCAACCTTTGAGATCACCTAGCTAAGTTGGACCCGATGTTGATAATGGGATATCACAATTATCCGCTCACACCTTTACCAAGATAGATTAATGTACCTTGTTTTGGCAAACCCACAATTCATCGATCGAGGCGGGAAGAATGATATCCATCGGAAGGCATTTGTGTTTTTTAATATTGTGTTAAGGGATTTTTCATGATATACGATTAATAATTAATCACTTGCACATATTAACAAAACTCATGAAATAGATGACAAATTCTCAATCCAGATACATCTCAAATGTGCATAAAAATCATCAATACTCGATGCTTTGGGCTAAATCAGAACATTAAGAATATTTCTAAATCTTCGGATTTATATGCATTGGACACATACATGCAGATAGGCTTGTATTTATATGTCAAATTAAAAATATAAGACATTTGGTTTCGCAAACCATTCAGAGGGATCGTTACCGCTAAGGATAAAAGTATTTCTAAAACATGGAAGCGAAATCATAGGCGTTCCTGGAGGGGTTCCAAGGGGTTGTTCCCCTTATAGGGTCATAGGTGTAGAGCCCCTAACGAGGTCTAAGGGGAAGTGCCCCTAGTTGTGGTCTAGCGAGCGGGGTCAAGGGACAACACCCTTGCACAGTGCAGGGCAGAGTTCCGACCTTTTTTTTGCAAAAACACCGCCATATTTCTTTCAAAAATACATAAACACTATATGTTCTAGGAATAAATCTAAATATTTAGAACAATTCTAAATCTCCTGATTTACACACATTGGATCGCAAACCTCGCTCTGATACCATTGTTGGATTTTCTAAATCAAAGTAAAATACCACATCACATGTGCATAGCGGAATAAAATCTTGCAAAACCATAACTAGAGTAGGAACTTGCGATCTCCATGAATCAAGAAATAAAGAAGAAACAAATATGCATAGTACCTGTAGGGGTTCGATTCACAAATCAACCAAGATTGTAACATCCCCCACACTTTTAGGCCCCCCTAAAGTTAGGGTTATGTCTTGAGTGGTGCATGGAGGCCCTAGTGTGACCATGACTCAGCTTGAACTTAGAAAAACTGCTATGTGCACCCCAATATGCATAAGTCAACCCCAAGGTCAACCATAGTCAAATTAATCCTAAAGACTAAATGAGAGCCCAAGCCAATTCAAGTGGGCTAAGCCTTGCCCAAGGCCTATCCTAAGGTCCACTAAATTTTCATATTTATTTAATCTAATTTATTATTTTAATTAGGGGATTTAATGGGGGTAATTAGGAGGGAAGTTTCATTTGGAGGGAAAATAATGGAAGGAGGCCAAGTGACACTCCCTTCTTCTTCCCCAATCCCTCCTTTCATCTTCCCTAATGAAGAGGAGGAGGTTTTTAATAGTTATAGGTTGGCCACCATCAAGGAGGGCCTTTAATGACCATGAACATAACACCCAAAACTTGGATCTCCTATATAGAGGCATTCAAAGCTCAATTTGATCCTTTAATCACCTTCAGAAGGCCTCAAATAGTTGAAATCGACTCTTGGATCGCTGCAAATGGTGGAGAATCGAGATCGGGAGAAGTTTGCCAGAAAACACCAAAATCCATGGCCACCCGCCAGAGTAGTCGCATTCAAGCCCGAAATCAGGAATGTTTCACCTCCTATCCCCATATGCTAGTATACTAGATCCAATAGGAGAGAAATCGGGCTCAACATAGCCCGATCCAATGTGAGAAAAATGGAGATTTTTGGAAAATTCCATGGTGGAGGGTTCGCCGGAAACCACCACCTCCGAAGGTCAAACCATCGTCGGGCGATAGCCACCACCTCAACGGAGGTGGCAGTGGCGGTGGCCGACCGGGGAAGTGGCCGGTTGGTAGGCAAATGGTTGTAGAAAAGCTACAAGTCGGGCTAATCTCGGCCTTAGCCTAGAGGAGGAAGACGAAATCACCACCGTTGATTTGAATTAATATTAGTTATTATATATTATATTTCCACTTTACTGTGCACCTTTTTAAATCAGAAAAAGGCAACCCTTAGGGGATGAACCATGAAAAGTGCCCAATATGAAAAAGGCAGCCTGTGAGTATACTTTAATTAGAAATTGAAATCAGGTCATTTGGAGCATTGTAGCTCCCTGTAGAGCAATTCTTGTAGGACTGGTCCTTAGGGTAGGACAACCACTATTTCCTTAATAAATTTTATTTGGTTAAGGGGATTGATTTGATTTTGAAGCATGTAAGAATATATCATAGATAAACCTACAGTCCAAAAATGGGAATTTTTGGACAACATTTTTCTATGGTTTTAAGAAAAATGTGATGTTTCATAAATCTAAAATAGTTTAATGTAAAATAATTATTTTAACTCCAAATTTTTGTGAGAGGTTCATTAGGGTGTTATATGGTCCTAGTAAAATTTTTAGGTTCTTTGGACCCATGTAGGTTGGTGAATCCCAATTGCAAGTTGTGATGTTGTATGTGATGTGGTGTGCATTTAGCCAAAAAGGTGTATTTGTGAATTTTGCAAGATTGGCTGGGTCAAATCCAGTGAAATTTTGTACATGCAATTATTTAGTGAATGTACACCACCTCATGAAGTTTTAGAATATTTGGAGTTGATTTGCTTAGCAAATGAATTAATTAGTATTTTTGTTACACAAGTGTATTAGTAAAATTAGGGTGATTAAAATAGTTGTAAAAATTATGAAACTTTGCCAATAGTAACTATTTAGTATGATAAACACTAGATAAATTAATTGGAATTTTTGAAAGTCAGAATCTTAGGGTTGCAGTTATAATTACCATTTGCCCCTTCTATATTTTTGAGATAATTATGCACAATTTGAGTTATAAAATTATAAATTATTGTAATAAATAATTATTTACCATTTGTAACCTCAAGTAATTGTTCTGGAATTATTTGATGAATATTTATAGTACTTCATGTGTAATATGACCTAGTGAATCAGATTTTTGTAATTAGAAATTAAATATCAAATATTATTGGAATGATGTGAAATTTGGTCCAAAGCCATTATTACTCAAGATGATGTTAGAATAATTTTATCTTGCAGGTTTGATAACGGAAAGTGATACTTCATGTTCAAAATCACATGTATCAATAAATTGGGAAAATTATAATAATTGCTGATTATTTTGGGAAAATTATAAATCTCTGGAATTAGGTCTAAGATATCATGATAGGTCTCAGGAAATAATCTTAGATCCTTAGGTCAAGTGTTTGGTGGATTTCTATTCATACACACATACAAGATCATATGGTCTGTATTTAACAATTTTGGAAAATTAGTGTTTTCAACAGTTGATATTTTGGAGAGGTCACACACTTAGTAAACCTGGGAGTGGATTTGGTTAAGGATAGTATAACTCTACTAAGTGCCTTGAGAAAGGGATATGTGGTTCAACCCATCATAATTCATAGTATTGTTACGAGCCCTTCATAGGGTAGATCTAGGGAAGTCCAAGGTTAACCATAAATCGCTAAGTAATCAAGAAGTTAGACAGGAGTAGTTTGATAGGATTAATGAATGTTATAGCGATCTCACCCATGTATGGGTTGGAGTGATATAGGGCTTGTTGTTCCTACGAGCTGGTAGCTCGGGTTGTTGGTCGATATCAAGACGGGTTGGTCCTGCGAGCTGGAGGCTCGGGAGGGTATTGTTATACCTGGTTTGTGTTTATGTGGTGGGTCACTCAGTACTGGTCCTGTCAGCACACCGATGGAAATACGATGACTCTGGTGCAGAGTGTAGACCTTTGGGGAGACCGGTAGGATGTTTATACCGAGGTTTAGAGGACTATGTCCCCTAAGAGCACACATAACCATAGAAGACTGGTAGTTGCCCGCAAGAGTACGTAGGGGCTCCGCTGTTGTGTTCTTAGCGTTGATGCGTACGAGAGGTTTAGGCCTGGTAGTGTGCCTGCCCACCTAGGAGTGGAGACACCCAATCCACTACCACTGTGATCCATGACGGTTAGTACCTGAGAGGTTGTCCACCTACAAAAAGTGGGAATGCATTAAAGGTCTATGCGCAGAGTCATGTGTGTTAGTTACATACTAAACATTGCATTGCATATCATAACATAACATACGTACTTGTAGATCCTCATCATATAAAGTCATATTAGCTCTTTTATATGATGAGTTACTTTTCAGAACCCTTAACTTATATGTTTGTATGGGCATTAATACAAGTTAGGGTACGCTTCTGTGATGGTAGTGCAGCTACTTTACTTTACTGGTTTTACTTAGCTCATCTTACTATACTTTTATACTATATTGGTTGTTGCTCTTCTTTAGTGCTTATACTGTCATAGAACTGCTAGAAAATTACTTATATATATACCACTGTCACCTGCTTGTACATTCTGTTATTATTGGTTCTCCACTTTCTTTCTCCCGTGCGGTGCCTAGGAGTCGTGGGGGTGAGGCGGGGACGAAGCAGCTGAGTCTAGTTTGACTGACGGTCGTTTGACCACATCATTTTAGGGACACGTGGAGACACCGCCGCAGTTCGACCAGGAGGAGCCAAAGATTGAGACACCAGGATCTGAGGAGCCATAGCCGCGCACTACCACCACTACTACCCGACGTCAGGTTGATGATCATATGGTTTAGTTTCCACGTTATTAGTCGAGAGAGAGTGATATTTTATGATGTTTATGTACTGGGCATAAGCCCTATTACTCTTTCATTTATATCATGTGGACATTTTGATTAGATGTTTTTATATTTATGTTGTGATGTGTGGACCTACTTCTTCTTTTGTTGGCTGTGTGAATGATCGTGTTTGCCGGCAGAGTCGTTGTCTTGCGGTGACAATGAACTCGTAGTTGGTGTCATTATAAGGCGACGGTCCTAGGCATAAAATTTCTCCTCGACCGTGCTCAATTCCCAGAAGGAGGGATTTTACAAAGATGCTCCAGGAAAATCTCCTTGCTTTGTACTAGAATCCTATTCAAAAGATTCCTTGTTCGTCGAGTCCAAAATCATGGAAATAGGTCTACACCTTTATAGGATTCCACACTAATGAGAGAAACACCTCTTCATCGTCGAACGAGGGCTGAATTGAAGAGAGGATCGAGATGTTCGTCTCCACAAACTACTAGGTTCGTTTTTAGGAGAGGACCTCCAGTGCTTGAGCTCGATTCACAATAAAGGCCGTTGTTGGGATCATCGCACGAAACCCTTCCACAATATAGGGCTCGTGAAAAATGGGGAAATATAACCCTAAACTTGATATTATATATTTATATAATACTCAGCTAATCGGGTAAGATTTTAACATGAATTACCCTTAGAAAAGCCGGACTGGGTTTAGGGATTATAACAAGAAAAAAGTGCATCTAGCCAATATTTATCAAGTGACACTCGTATAGTCGATACTGGTCTTAGTCTCTTATCCATACTAATATACATTATATCGACTGTAAGGACTATATCGATTGCATCAACTGTAAGGTGAATGCCGACTATATTGACTACATCGACTACAAGGATGCCGATTGTATTGACTTGTCAACTGCATCGACTTGTCGATTACATCGGCTTATCGACTGCATTGGCTTGTCGACTGTATCAACTTCATCAACTCTTGATTTGTTGACTGCATCGACTACATCGACTGCACCATCCAAATGGCAAGCTGTCAAATAATTTCTAGCTGATTCCTTCAAGTCGACAAACAGATAAACCTTCTAGCCGACAAACTGTCAAATAATTTCCAATCAGCTGAGTTTGCCTTTACACCCATAACCTTTATTAGTTAAGCCACCTCGATCAATTTTCTAATTTCTCGTTTGTTATTATGTGCGACCCCATAAATTCATATTACATTGGCTGCGTGACTATCTCGTTGACTACTTCTAGATCACAAAGACACCAACACAGAGCTCTCTAGTCTCTGGAGTTGCTTGTCTTCAAAGGAAGGTCTGAGGGCTTTTTTATAGCTCTTTATAGAGGGCCGTACAGGTAATTGCGTCAGGCTGAGTCTTGAGTTGGTGAATAGCGTCGCTCTGTTGCGCATGACCACTGGTCATTCATAGATTAATGGAAACAATGACCTGTGAAACGCACGAATGCACACATGAGTAATAATGCACGACCACTGGTCGTGTAAGGAAAAATTATTCCCCCCCAAACCTCAATTTTTCCTGCCAGCCCAGGTTGCTTCTCACACAAGTACATGTTTTTTCTTCTCATACGACCATTGGTCATGTGCCTACTTGTGCGGCCAGTTAAAATCTTATGTGCCTATAAATAGCCTGTTTCGTCTTCTTCCCAAAGAAGATCACGTTTTTCTCATTATACTCCGCCATTTTCACCATTTTTTGGTTTTTAAGGGCTAGGGTTCATCCCCTAGGCTCTACCCACCATCCAAAAGATCAAGGAAGAAGAGGAAGAGGTCCTCCACTCACCGGAAGCTAGGGATTCAAAGAAAAAGAGGTGGATGGTGCAATCCCCTTAAGAAGATGAGTCCATTGGGGTCTTGTGACTGAGGTTTCTCTACCACAGATTGTAGCCGATGAACGAGGCATTCACAGAGACACTATCTAGAATCAACCTCTCCTCTACGAAAGAGTCTCAAGCATTGTTTGTATCTCTTTTCTTTTCTCCCGCATATTAGATTGAGTTTGTAGTTACTTCTCTTTTATGATGTTGATGGTAGTGGAATAAACCCGTGTAGACTCTCATTTTTTGTGTATGAAAGCATATGTCACATTATTCTTTCCTTTAGAGTAGCCTAGGAGGCCTAGTTCCTTGTTTGTTGTGATTTCATGGTTCTTTGGATTGATGTGTTGTGAATGAGTTGTGTGGCTCCGTTGTCTTGATTAACACGAGCATTGTGTGAGGTGGAGGTCGGCGACCCACAAAAAAGTGAAGCGGAGGTCGACGACCAGTGGTGGTGCAAAGCGGTGTTAGCTACTTATATTGTTAATTAGTTTTTCATTTCTACAAGTAGTTAACTAAAATCAAACCCCCCAAAAACATCGATTTTAGAGACTTTAATTTCAAGTTTCTCCTAAAATTGAAATCCACCTAACCGTACTCTGTGTGAGATCGATACTCGGGGATCACTCATCGTTTTATTATTACTTGACGACAATAGCGGGTTCCCTTTCCTCTCCGTATATCGAACCCATCAAGTTTTTGGCATCATTGCCGGAGAGCACAAAATGTGTGATTTTTCTTCCAATAGAGTCGAGAGAAAGAAAATCTCTCCTTTGTAAATTGCATCTTTTATTTTCGGTATTTCTCTAATTTGATTTCTTGTTATTTTCTTTCTTGATTTTTGTTTGTTGCTCTGGAACGGAGAAAGGGTGCATTAGTCCCGCTTGACCCTGAGATTGAGCGAACAATACAAACTCAAAGACGAGAGCAGGCTCGGGTTATGGACAACCCCAACCGCAACCCCAACCAACAAGCCCTTGGGAATGTGAACCCAGACCCTAATATTAAAGTAGAAGAGGAAGTGTGTTAGTCCCTTGCCGAAGCTTGGGAAAGATTCAACAAGCTTCTAAGGCGATGTCATTAGCATGAGGTCACCCTCTAGGCTCTTGTTGATATTTTATGGGGCTCTTGATTCCAGTATTCGTTCGAATGTTGATTTTGCTGCGGGAGGTTCTATGATGGGAAAAACTTCGAATGAGATGGTTTCTACTATGAAGAATCTAGCCCAACCGAATGCCCAGTGGGGTGATGGAAGAGGAACCACCAGGAAGGTGGTGATAGAATTACACAAGGTATACCTGTACACCACCATAACCACCCAATTTGGGGCAATGTCTAAAAAAATGAAGAATTAAGATTGATGGGGAAGGGCACAACTGTTGCCACCCTCATGTTTGTCATGAATTTCCAACGCTACGGTACCAATGTGCATCACTCATTTGAGTGCCAAATGGGGAGCTCCATGGATGATTCATCCACTACCAACACCTTTGAGGGGGTGAATTATTTTGGCAATCAACAGGGAAGTTCCCCTTTCTCCAATTTATACAATTCCTGGTGGAGAAAACACCTGAACTTTAGCTGAAGAAATGGCCCACAACAAACACATGGAGGGCAAGCTAGTGGAAGCCGTCTGCCACAGTCATTTACACAACCCTCATATAATCAGAGCAAGTATGAGGAGAGGGCACCGTGGGAGGACAAGTTGGATCAACACATTGATTATAATATATCCTTTATCACAAATCAAAATGCCTCGGTAAAGAGCCTTGAGACCCAGATCTCCCAGCTTGCCAAGCTTATAATTGAGAGAATGCTCGGTACTCTCCCAAGCCAATCAGAAAATAACCCAAGTGAACAAGGACGAGGTTCCTCAGATCTTGCTCCGAATTTTGGTGGAGGTGTCATTGTCGAGTGTGTAAGTTGAATAGTATCCCAACTCAGGTGCTAGTCGACATGGGCTCCTCCTTAAATATTATTGCATTAAGGGATGTTGACAAGTTCAACATCCATACTGATGAAGAAGAGGTCATGCCACTATTGTTGGTGAATGGTGAGTGTTGTTACTGTTGGGGCTGATCGAGATGTTGAGTTGTGGTAGATAGAAATACTATAACTGCTGAGTTCCAAGTAATGGGGCTGCCTAAAAACAATTCGCCACCTGTTTTCAGCCTCCCATTACTCACGACTCTTGGCACAACTCTACATTTTGCAGAAGGACACCTATTCTTTCCATCTAATGTAACAGCTCGTACACCGTCCAATTTCCTAATTTTCTTTTAAGGGAAATAAGAATATTAAAATTACATTTATTCCACCATGTCACAATGAGTATATCCATATACTATTTTCCACAAACTACTACATGTCCACAACTCAGTTTATTTTGCACCAACATGCCATATTACAAGAAGACCATGTAAACATCACTGAATATAACATCTAGCGCTATATACCCATCTAGAAGTCTATCCATATACATGTACAACAAAACATAAGACATAAAAGTCCCTGGGGTGGTGGCCTTCACAGTAAAAAGAAGATTCAGCGCTGTTTATTTTGAGAGTTGCTTTTCCCTAAAAAATTTTAGAAATAACAACCGTTAGCCTTTAAGAAAGACTAAGTGAGAAACCATCTTTTTAACCTGCTATACATACAAGTCAAGAGGAATATATGCCAAGATGCATATTCACTTAAGCAGTGTATATTGCAACAATAAGACCAAGGCCAAATTCTCACATGAAAGCCACCACAACCCTGCCGATACCAAACGAAAAATAGGAACCCTAGCTGGAAAATTTCTAAATTCACCACACACCACACATCCTTAACCACTTTCTGTGAAAACAACCCGGCACAAAAGCAACTAAATGAAGAAGAAAGAAGAATAGCTCACAGTGAGGCGGCAGAAAAATAACAAGAAGTCAAGCACTGATGCAAGTACCACGAGCCCACAATCAACTTCCAGCGCCATCAACTAAACACCGAACGGTGAAACCAGCAGTAGGAGAAGAAATCCTGATCGATTTCTGCTCAAAATCGGAGGAGATTAGAGGTAGAGAAGAGGAGAAGAAAGAGGATTCACAAACCGTATCTGCGATGGCACCGAGAAACAAAAAAATAAAGTGATGGGTCGAGCGGCAGAATGTCAAGGAACCAATACGTATTCAGCTCCCCACCGCCTACAAGCCATAATAAGATTTACAATTTTGCCACAAGTGTTTATTAACACTTAAATAAATCAAGTAAAAGCCAACTTCTTTACAAAGCCATATATCATATCATATTCCGTAGTCAGCCCATAACCAATTTCATATCATATACCAAAATCCATACATTGCCCAAAGAATACAACTCCATATTTATATAGAAATATCGAGTATATCAACCTCTTTGCGCGACCTTGTTTTACGCACACGTTATTTAGACCGACGTATATCACTATAATAAACCATATTGGATCTCATTTTTATATTTTCATCATCGGGGAAATTAATTGTCACGTATTCTTTGGTTACTTGAATAATAAAAATTGTGCTGCCAAAAACAAATTAAATATAAAAGATGTACCTGACAAACGCGAAACGTCACATCTAACACCACTTACCCTGGCGATATTACTGGTTTAATGAGTGACACTACACTTCGGTGTAGTGATGTTTTTGATGAGTTTTCTTGTCTTGGTACGGGTAAGGTTGAGGATGAAAAGAGAATTGAAGAGGTGATAGTATCGAATGTTGAGGAAGTTTAGATTGAGAATGATGATATAGGAATGTTGATCATGGGGACCAAATAGATAGCTACCATGGACGATGACGAGAGTGAAGAGAAGATAGTATTCGTTGGTGAGGCGGCCATAACATGTCGTAGCACCAAACCAAAAGCTATAAAGAAAGTGTGTTGGGCAGACCTTGCCTCTACTAATTTGGTGGAGCAAGGTGCGGCCCCAACTATTACAAGTATTAGTACTTTAGGTACGAAGGAAGTCCCCTAGTGGAGGTCACCGCGGGTTGAATTAAGAAAGAAAATCCGTTACAAGCATGCAGCTTGTATGGATGCAATGCAATTTGCTTCCAGTGCAAGGCCGGGGCCGGGTGAGAAATTTTATCATTCGCTCCAACGCATCGGCTCCATGCGGTCCCTTTCCCTCTAAGCCGAGATGATCACAAATCAGCTTTTAGTTGATCGCTTCCAAGTCCGGACACCTTCCAATGCCACAACCTTCCAATGTCGCAACGACGTTCTTCCTTAATTACCTGACACCAGGCCAGCCAATCTTCTTTCTTTCTCTGAGATAGTGATTCCAATTTATTCTTTTTTCACATGGGTTGGCTATTGCTTAGCAAACGAAATAGGAATTACCACAAACACAAGCCTATCAACTCATAAGCACCAATACACTAGGTTAAAGGCATAGATGGCTCGACTAAAAGGAGAGCAATCCATTCACTGCACTCCTAACGTTGCACTCCTAACATGCAGGCTAACTGCTAAACAAAAACTTGCAATAGCAAGAGAAAGTCTTCGTTCACTCTTCGGCTCACTTCACCCACACCCTCGTCCCTACCCAAGCAAGAGCTACAGAGCAACTCTTCATGGTTCTTTAAAATGATGTGTTATGAATGAGTTGTGTGGCTCCGTTGTCTTGATTGACACGATCATTGTGTGAGGAGGAGGTTGGCAACTCGCGGCGGTGCGGAGCAGTGGCGATGACCCGCATAGTTAATTAGTTTTTCATTTCTGCAAGTAGTTATTAACTGGAATCAACCCCCCTGAAAACACTGATTTTAGAGACTTCAATCTCAAGTCTCTCCTAAAATTGAAATCCACCTAACTGTGCTCCATGTGAAATCGATAATTAGGGATCACTCCTCATTTTATTATTATTTGATGATAATAGTGGTTGCACTTGCCCCTCCGTTGATCAAACCCATTATGTACCCACACCACAGAAGGGCTTGTTTAGTATCAGTGGTGTTAACTTCATCTTCTCCTTCTCCTTCTAGTATTTCAACGAGCTTAAGAACCTTCGTTAGGGCACGATCAAAAATATTTACCTAATGTCTAGTAACCTTGGATCAAATAACCATTATTGTTGTAGACATCTCAGCATTTTGGAAGAACTCAACGGATTCCTGTTCGAATATCCGAGTTGGTTTAGATAGAACGAATCCATCCTGGCATATATGCATAAAGCGATCACCTCTTTCAGACTTGCTTCTCTCCTTTCAAATCTTCAACGAACAAGTTCACAACCGACGCTGAATAATTCATTTGATTTCTTTGGCGCCACTGACCACTGATCTCTTGAGAGCGAAGAGGGATGTGTAGTTATAGTCGAAGGGATTAAGGTTGATGAAAACATAACCTAATCTAACATCCAGTTCTATTTATATAGCTATTTTTAGAATATCAAAAGGCATGTACCTGTTTGCCCAAATCCGGGAAATCCAATTCTATTAAAATAAGTTGACCGTCTAGGATTAGCCCTTTAAGTTGGACAACACTTGCATCAGATCAACATTGATTCGCCAGTACTACTCCATGTTCGACTAGATTTCTGCCTGAATCTTGTCAGCGTGAAGAAAGGCGTGTCTTACAGAATCAACCTTGATTCGACTACACTTCTACATGTTCAGCCATACTTCAACCAGAATCCTATCAATACTTAGTAAATTTTCTTGATTTGTCCAAATGAGCATTACTGACCGACTTAAGGAATTAAAGTTTTAATTCCTCCTTCCAGTCAATGTAGTGCTTCACAGAGAAGATAAAGTACTTCTAACTTTATCTACCAAGACCACTTACAAAAAAATGTGACTCCATTCAATATTGAGTGTACCAAGCTCAATTTTGAATGAATCGATTTTACCTTCATCTCGGAGCATATTAAGCATATAAAATACTTTTTGTAAGATATAATTAATTTAAGGTCATCTTACATGCTTTAAAGAGCTATCATCTTAAAGTACCTGATGTTCTAATCAATTCTCTTGACCCATCTTCTAATGTCCTTAGTCCAGATAACTCTTTGGACCATACAGTTGGATCTCGTGCCAACCTTAGGGGGGGGGGGTGAATAAGGTTTGATGCGTTAAATGAAATTTAAAATACTTCGAACCAAAAAATTGAGTTCTGGAAGCTACCACGGGGCATAGGTAGATAACGCGCGGCGGTAAGTCTATGAACTCGTTTCCTGTGCGAATTTGCTGGTACACCACACATACAAAATGAGACTTACATTCAAAGCAGATGTAACATCCCATTTCCAACTAGACCCCTGGAAGTGGTTTTGTCATAACAGAACCCTAGGAAACCTAGGAATTGAAGTTTATTGACCAAGATTTCGAGTCAAGGGGTGGTCACGCCCGTGACCTAGGGCGTGACCCCTTCAACGATCATCGACCTCAACAAGACGATCGACGAGCTCAGAAATTTCAACATGGGCCTGACACGCCCGTGACCGATCCGTCACGCCCGTGACCTTGGAATGGCATTGAGTGAGCTAAGCTCACTCAATATCGTAGTCTGGATGGCGTTGAGTGAGCTTAGCTCACTCAACGCCATAAGCTAGATGGCGTTGAGTGCACAGACTGCACTCAACGCCATCTTGTGTCATCTAGTTGGCGTTGAGTGAGCTGAGCTCACTCAATGCCATAGACTGGATGGTGTTGAGTGAGCTTAGCTCACTCAATGCCGTAATCTGTCAGGCGGGATGGCATTGAGTGCGTTGAGTGCACTCAACGCCATAAGTTGAATGGTGTTGAGTACACTGACCGCACTCAACGCCATTTGGTGTTGTCTGGATGGCGTTGAGTGAGCAGAGCTCACTCAACGCCATTATCTGGATGGCGTTGAGTGAGCTAAGCTCACTCAACGCCATCGTTTAAAAAAGGTAAATTCTGGATGGCATTGAGTGAGCAGAGCTCACTCAACGCCATAATCTGGATGGCGTTGAGTGAGTTGAGCTCACTCAACGCCATAATCTGGATGGCGTTGAGTGAGTTGAGCTCACTCAACGCCATAGTCTGGGAGGCCACTCTGGATGGCGTTAAGTGAGCAGAGCTCACTCAAAGCCGTATCTGGGATGGCGTTGAGTGAGCAGAGCTCACTCAACGCCATAGAAAGGATGGCGTTTAGTAAGCATAGCTCACTCAACGCCATTTTACTTAGTCTTTTCTGGCAGATTTGTTTTGGCTGGGTGCTGGTTTAGCTGAACCGGGCCGGTCTAGGGAGTGGACCGTTTTCTCCTAATAAGACCTAATAAGTCTTATTTAAATTAAGTTGACCGGTCAATTGTGACACGTGGACCGACGGTTTTGCAAAGAGGCGGTTATGGCCATGGCCGAGAGCTTCCCTTCATGGCCATCAATGGCATTTGATGCTGTGGCTTTTCCCTCTCCCCCGTTTACGGCTGGATCCAACTCCTCTAGGGAAGAGGAGGAGTTTCCAGCCATTAGCTTGATTGGATTGAGCCATTTCAGCCCCCACCACCATGGCCGAGCCAAGCTATAATGGGCCATTAATGGCCACCAGCGTTAGACCTTTCCCCTCCCTCCTTTTACTGGTTTAAAAAGGCTCCCTAGACTCAGAGATGAAGTTTTCACCCTTACCCGACAGTTTTGGAGCTTGTACTGTGCTGTAGGAGAATTCCGGCGACGCCACCACCGCGCCAATGGCATCCCGTCGATCAGCACGCCTCCAGCCCGCGAACAAGGTCCTCCCCTCCCTCTTCTTCTGCGGATAGATCTTAGGATACAATAGGATTGAGAATCGGGCTCA
Source organism: Platanthera zijinensis (assembly GCA_039513925.1). Lineage (NCBI taxonomy): Eukaryota > Viridiplantae > Streptophyta > Magnoliopsida > Asparagales > Orchidaceae > Platanthera > Platanthera zijinensis. The sequence continues at coordinate 58,868,084 of CM077078.1, forward strand.
ATTGAGCCCGATTGGAGTTTTGATTTTCATGGATTTTTCATGAAATCCGCATTCTCGGGCTTGCCGGAAAAATCCTCTCCGGCGGCTGCGCCGCCGCCCGGCGATGGCTGCCACCTCAATGGAGGTGGTGGTGGCGGTGGCCGGCCAGGGAGGAGGCTGGACGGCCGGCGGCTGTGCTTGGAAGTGGATCCAGGTCGGACAAATCGTGGCCTTTGGCTGGAGGAGGAAGACGATGCCAGGGCCCTTAGATCCTGCTTTAAGATCTGTGCATTTAATTAAGCTTTTATTTTATATGCATTTTTCTATATTCAAATAAAAGCCACCTTAGATAAATTAGGAAAAATACTTAGGGGCTTTTTATGAAGAAATGACTAACATGAAATTTGTAGACCTATGGGTCTACTATATTTAAAAATTAATTTGGGTCAATTTGGTCAACTGGTTTGACCAGGGCACCTCTTTTGGTGGGATCTAGACCTAGAGCTATGCAAAGACCAAAAGGTGTGCCCACCCTTCATACTTTCACCAAATGATCTGAAATTTTGGCAGGGAGCCTATCCTAGCTATACCTAAGGCTTGTACAAAAATGGGAATTTTTGGAGAATGTTTTTCTATAGTTTTTATAAAAATTTAATAATCTTAGGAAAAATTAATTTGTTGGCTTAATGACCTCCAACCCTCCCAAATTTTGGTGAGTGGTCCCTGGGTTCATCATGAGGCTTTGTATAATTTTTCATCTCATTTAAAGATGTTTTAGATAGGAAATGGACAAACCTAAGCTATGCCCTATTAAGGAGTTTTTAGGTCAAAAGTGCACTTTGAGATTTGAGTGGTCAAATCACCTCAATAGAGTCTGAGATTTTTACCACTAACTAGGAATGCTCTTTGGCACCCTCTCATGGATTTTGAGGTGGATTGGGGTAAATTTTCCCTAGGACCCAAGACCAAACCCTAAGGATGGCTCTTTGTGGGTTGTGAAGGGCAAGTGGTCAAATGACCTGGTTATGATTTGAAACTTAGTAGATAGAATTCTAGGGTATCTAGAATCCTCTGGTAGAAATCTAAATGGATTTTATGGTAGATAAGTTCCTCAAAACCCTAACCCTAGTTTAGGGCACAAAACTTGTAGAGATAAAAAATGTCATGAAAACTCACTGAACAGTGATGAGATTTGGGTAGAGTTGTTTTTAGGGTTAGTACAAGCTCTGGAAATTTTATCATGAATTTAGGATCATTATTTTGGATGCTTCATTAACAATGTAGTAGTTTGTATTATTTTCTTATAAATTTATTATGGAGGAAATACTTTCCAGAAATTGATGAACTTTAGGCAGAGAACTTGAATTATGATGTTAAAGCTCTGTGAATTTTTATGGAATTTTTAAGAAGTTTAATTCTAAGGCTTGCTTCATTAAGTGTTGTTTCCCATAAAAACTTAATTAAATCTATTTTGATGTCTAAAAAGCCTATAAAATTATGATATTTGCACAATGACCTTTTTTGTATCAAATTAATATTTAGTAATTTTTCTATAATTTTATGATGAGTAATTTCAGTACTTCCTTCTTTACATAGGATTAATGGGATTATAATGGATAAATTAATTAGAGACTAAATACTTTTTATAAAATCCTGAAAATAAGTATTTGATGATACCTTGCTGTTATTTAGTGAACATAATTTTTGGGTGGCCATTACTTAAGAATATCATGTAGTTATTGTTTAAAATTACCCATAACCAATCTTTTGGGAAATTAAATAAATATCAGATTAATTATGAAAATTATTATTTTCTGGATTTAGACTAATTAGGTCATGATAGACCTCCAGTAAATATTATAGAAGATTCGGAAGACAATTTGGAGTACCACCCCTTGCATACCTCATATAGCTTAGGATGGTCTGCGTTTAGTAAAACTGCAGAAGCTGAACTAGAGTGGGTGATGAACTTAGGGAGATGAAATTTCGGTAGTTTGCTGGTTTGGATGGGGTAAGATAAATTAAGTTAATTACTGGAAGTCAGGATGGGTAGAGTATGAGATTGGCTAGTGTTAAGTGGTGTTCGGGAACGACGAAAGATCGTCCACCCCGGTTGGAGAGGAAGAGTCTTAATACACTAGGTTAGATCCAAGGTAATTTGAATGGGATCGGGTATTGGGTAATCAACCAATAATAATAAGTGCCTTGCGAAAGGGAACGGTGGCTTCAGCTACCAACATAGTTCCTAGTGCCCTTTGAGAGCCCTATACAGGGAATACCGGGGGCAGTCCTGGGCTAACGTAAACCGTAGGAATAATTAACCAAAAGAGCAACTAGAATGTCTAGGGTTGCACATTCACACACCCCGGTAGCTAGGGAGGTAGAATAAGTTGGTTTGGTTGCCATTCAGACGGTAGCTCTGAAGGTAGATGCACGGACGGGACACTACTAGAAAACAGACTTTTGGCCGGGCAAATTGCCCTGGCAAAAAGCCAAACCGTGGCTAAAAAGTTTTAGCCACGGTCTAGCCACGAAAATCCGGGTAAATTAAAAATGTTACTATTCCAAATTAGAATGCATGCAAATTTGAAAGATAAGACCATAAATTTCAACATAGAACATATTTATCATTATAAAAATAAAAGGACCAACCTGTAGGTCTGAGAACAATAAGAATAACAAATGGTATTCAAAGGATGATTCTCAAAACACACTAATTGTAGGACGTTTAATAGTTATTGGCACTTTTTTACAAATGTAATAAGATCATCCAAAAAAGAAGACATGAAGTCAATAGTTTTTCATAGACATAATGATAGAGGGTGCGTTGACTCGTTAAAAAAAATTGCTTAAATGGTGTTTGGTTGTTGATTCTACTTTTTATTTTATTCACTTTTAAACATTGGACAAAAGAAACTAAACACAAATAGCCAAAACTAAAATCTAAACTAAAGAAAGCCTTATTTCACAATTCAGTTTTATAAACATTCTTAATGATATAGCAAGATGAAGAAAGTGAATTAAACAGAGATAGGCATTTGAGATACAAATCTCTTTTATCAGTTTGACGCGGATACTCTAGTACTTCCAATGTTGTGTTCCCAGGCAATTCTAGGGGGATTATGAAATCTCTTTTAACATTTTCTAACTTTTTTAACAACCTGTAAAGAAGAAGTATTTACGGAAGGGAATGCTAGATTAACAACCAAAAAAATTCAAAGCTTTAAGATTTCCCCTAAAAATGGTAGTACCTCTTGTGACAACTTCTGATACCCTCTTTCTTCTCGCCTAGGAGTGGGACAACCTGCATAACATTTAAAAAGGCCTGATAGATGATATTTAGATATTACCACTTTCAAAATCAGTTAATACTCTAATTTCTATTGTTTATACTAATAAGCCACTACCTAAAATTCCCTACTTATATCTCAAACATAAAATCATTCCAGATATCTATGAGGTTTTTGCCTCTTCAATAAATATTAGTAATTATGAACCAATCTCTTCATTTATAGTGAAGAAATCTAGCCAGAAACTAACTCAATTTCCTAACTCAACTATTCAATTTTTTATGCAAGCCGCTTTCAATAGACCCTAACAACCACACATTATTCGGTTTCACTATTTATCTTCTTCCCCTAAACTAAACTCCTACAGGAACTAAAGGGAAACATCTGTTACTATTCATTAATTAAACCTTACACATAAGCGTATTCTTCTTCTCTAGCTCTCTTAGTATTTCATTCAATAATTCCTACCACTACAGTGGGCTCCTCAAACAGTTACAACAATCAAACATTCACCTAACTCCTACAGTGAACATCACTTCTCCTCATTCTCAAATTTTTATCAATCATTCTTCAATCACCAAAACAAATACAGACACTTCTCCCCTTTATAGTACAGAACAAAAAAATGGAAAAGGAAACCTACACACGCATGGCGGAATCATGGCATATGCTCTGCGGTTGTACCGTTGTGGTCGTTGATGGCGTCAAGGAGCGACATCACTACCTGCTTGTTTTCACTCATATTGCGTGGTGGACTGTGCTGGATAGATGAACAGTTCCACCGGCTTCTTCTTTCACTCCTTCTGCTGGACCCCCGTTGTCGTTGGCCAAAATAAAGGCGTATAAAGAAAGGAGAGGGGAAGCAACAGCCATCGCGTCGCCCTCTCCCTGCGTAGAAGAAGAAGACGGTATGGGACTTCGGGCACCGCCGTTTAAGACTAGGAAGAGTGGAAGACGCCGGTATTATCTCCGGGAGCCTGCAGTGCAGAAGACCCAGTTATCGCGAAACCTTTGCGGGAACTAGCCGTATAAGTTTGTATGAGCATTCATATAATTTAAGGTTACTTATTTACTTACTTACTTACTTACTAGCTTACTTACTTACCTGTTCTACTTGTCTTATTTTGTTATACTACTTACCACATGTCTACCTTACTGCTCACTACCATAGAATTGCTAGATGTACTTTATTCTAGATAGTTGTTTATACACCATGATAGTTGTTACTTATTTACTTACTTACTTACTTACTAGACTAGCTCCGTTGTCATCTGCTTGATTATTCTTCACCTTTGTAGCTTCCCTTTCCTCCTCTCCGCTCGGTGCTTAGGAGCCGTGGGGGGAGAGGTAGGGGATGATAGGGCTTAGTCTTTATGACTAATGGTTTTCGAACCACAACTTTACAGGAGCTCCGGATGGGTGACAGGGACCAGTAGTCCAGGGACCAGCACCAGCGGAGTACGGTGCGCATGGAGGTGGGTCAGTCTAGCACCGGTGCACCTGCGACCAGCTCCATGAGTGATTAGTATTTTTATAGCTTCCACGGTGAGTGATTTTTAGTGAGGACTCTGATGTACCGGGCTCGAGCCCGTTTCTTTATATTTCTTCTGAACTGATCTTTGTAGTACTTCTATTTGATATTACTGATGGACTGGATGTGATTTCATTTTTATATGTGTGTTTCTGTGGACCTATTTACATTTTATGTATACTTACTTCTCTCTCCTTGTGATCGAAAAGGGCCGGCAGAATTGGCGTTTTGTAGTGGCGGCATTCCCGTGAGTCGGAGCCACCGCAAAGCGGCAATTCTGGGCTAAGACCCCGGTGTTCGAGAAAAAAAAGGGGGTCTTACAAGTGGTATTAGAGGAGACCTCGATTGAAAGAGAAGTAGTCCACAAACCTTGGGCCACCCCCGTGCGAGCTTAGTTTGCAGACAAACTAGCAGCGGAAGCAGTGGTGTGCCCATATGGGAAATCATATGTGAAGGTCCATCCTAACCCTTTCCTATATTCCCTCCATACGTTCTATAACAAATGGAATCTTTTTCCTTGTAGCCTGCGACGAACCCTACATCACAGCAGGGAACACCTCAGGCTCTGAATGTGGTCCCACCCCCGCCGGCTCCAGCTCCGTTCCAGGAGACGGAGATGGGGCAAACACTGACGGCCATTCTGGAGGCCTTCAGAGCTCAGCAAGCCCCGGCTCCACAGCCAAACCCCGGGGCCAACTGGATGAGCGTCTTCTGGGGACTTTCCCCTCCATCCTACCCGGGGACGGAATCGGCAGTACGCACTGAGGAGTGGTTAGATACCATTTATGAGATGCTTGCGGGGATCCGATGCCCCACTGAGGAGGCAGTTGCTTTGGCGGTCTCCTGCCTGGAGTCACATAGAAAGAGGTGGTGGAAGTCACAGCTGGACACCACCTTTGCGGGTATGGATTGCGCATAAATTACTTGGTAGGAGTTCAGAACAGCGCTCTTGGGACATTTCGTACCTCAGTCGGCGAGGGACGAGCTGGAGGATAGGTTCCTGCGATTGAGGCAGGGGAACAGGACTGTGGTGGAATATTATCAGGAGTTTACTCACCTGGCCCGCTATGCGGACGCTTATCAGTTGGACGACGCGGGCAATGCCCGGAGGTTTTACAAGGGGCTGCAAGACGACATGAGACAGGCCCTCCTCTTTGTCTCAGAGGGGAGTTTGGCCAGAATTCTGGAGATGGCTAAGAAGAGAGAAGCGGATCAGCTTATAGTGAAGAGCCGAAAGAGACCGGCTGATGATACAGTGATTGGAGGTCGTAGAGACCGTCCTCGGGGCCAGGTTATTGGGGAGAGAAGGAACGGGGAGCAGCCTCGTCAGGAGATTGGGCAGGAGCAGAAGAGTCAGGGGGTATTGGCTCCCCAGCATTTACAGATGCTGGAGATTCCAAGGACAGCAGAGCATGCACCGGTATGCTTTCAGTGCAATCAGCCGGGGAATTTCAAGAGGAACTTTCCTATGAGGCGAGCACCCCCACCAGTATATCAGGGCACTCCACCTCCCCGACAGTTTGGCGGACAAGGACATGATCAAGGACGAGGATTTCAGGATCGAGGCCACAGGCCAGAGAGGGAGCAAGTGTATGCTCTAGACCTGACACAACCCCGGAACCCGGAGCAAGTTATCACAGGTATGACAGTACTTTTAAGTTTCTTCCTATGAACTAGTTTTTTCTAGACATAACCTAGTTAGAAATTAAGAGAAGACAACGATAACAAGAATACTAATTCACTTAATTATCCCAGGCATAGTCTTCGTTAGCGGCAAGCCCGCTCATACTCTCTTCGACACTGGTGCTTCGCACTCGTTCGTGTCGGAGGATTTCGTGAAAGGACTGGCAGGTGTGGAGCCATTCACCGGGAAGATGATGAGGGTGCGCCTACCCGATGGATCAGAGATAATGACCTCTGCTCATTGCAATATGGAAGCGGAGATCGGCGGGAAGGCGTTCGAGGCACCATCGATGATTCTGAAGATGCCAGATTACGATCTGATCCTGGGCATGACTTGGCTGTGCTGGAACCATGCCCAGATTGACTGCGTGGCGAAGAGGATCACCGTGAGGCACGAGGACTCCTTCATTGTCATCGAAGGTATTATGACAGCACCCCGCACCTTATTATCGTCTGTGCAGGCCGTTAAGGCCCACCTGCCGGGGGAAGAAGTTTATCAGGTCCTTTTTGAGGCGGTCGTGGCCAAGGACTCCATTTCAGATATTCCAGTAGTGCGGGACTTCACCGACGTGTTTCCAGAGAAGCTACCAGGGCTACCCCCGCACCGAGGGAAGGAATTTCAGATTCAGCTCGTACCGGGGGCTAATCCGGTATCCAGAGGTCCCTATCGAATGGCCCCGAAGGAGTTGGTTGAATTTCGAAGCCAGCTTCAGGAGTTAGTGGAGGCCGGGTTCGTTCGGCCTAGCTCTTCACCATGGGGAGCTCCGGTGTTATTCATCAAGAAGAAGGACGGAACCCTTCGGCTGTGTATAGATTACCGGGCCCTGAACAGGTTGACGGTCCGGAATACTTATCCCTTGCCAAGGATAGACGAGTTATTTTACCAGCTGGAGGGAGCCCATTGGTTTCAAAGCTGGATCTGAGGTCGAGGTACTACTAGCTTCGCATTCGGGAGGAGGACATCCCGAAGACGGCCTTCAGCAGCAGATATGGTTTGTACGAGTTCACCGTGATGCCTTTTGGGCTCACGAATGCACCCTCCGCATTCATGATCTTGATGAACCGGGTGTTCAAAGAGTATCTGGATGTCTTCGTTATCGTATTCATCGACGACATCCTTATCTATTCAAGGACGGAGGAGGAGCACGCGAGACATCTGGCCTTGACCTTGGAGAACCTGCGGGAGCATAAGATGTATGCCAAATACAGCAAGTGCCAGTTCTGGCTAAAGGAGGTGACCTTTTTGGGCCATGTCATCAGTGGAGCAGGTCTGGCAGTGGATCCGGCGAAGGTCCAGGCAGTACGAGATTGGCCACCACTAAAGTCGGCCTCGGATGTGCGAAGTTTCTTAGGACTTTCCGGTTATTACCGGAAGTTCGTGAAGGGGTTCTCTCAGATTGCCCTCCCTCTTACGTCTCTAACAAAGAAGGAGTCCCCTTTTATTTAGACACCACGATGCAAATCTGCTTTTTCAGGAGCTGAAGGATCGTCTTACCTCGGCTCCCATCCTTGCCCTTCCGTCAGGGAAGGAAGGATTCAGGGTGTACACAGATGCTTCCTATCAAGGGATGGGTGCCGTTCTGATGCAGAACGGGCACTTAATAGCCTATGCCTCCCGTTAGTTGAAGTAGCATGAGCAAAACTACCCCGTGCACGATTTGGAGATGGGGGCAGTTGTTTTTGCTCTTAAGATCTGGCGACACTATCTCTACAGAGTACATTGCGATATCTTCTCTGACCACAAGAATCTGAAGTACGTCGATACACAGAAGGAGTTAAACATCAGGCAGAGATGCTGGGTGGAGTTTCTATCGGACTACCAGTATACCATGCACTACCATCAAGGGAAGGCAAACGTGGTCGTAAACGCTTTAAGTCAGAGAGCGAGTACGTCAGGAGTAGGCCTGCAGCTGATGGCCTTGGAGTTGGTTAAAGTATTTGAGGAGATGCATATATCACTAGTGTCTGAGGATGACCAGGAGTTATACATGGAGTACCTGGGGTCGATGGTTACTACTGATGATTTTCGGGACCACATCAGAGATGGGCAGATGTTAGATGAGAGAGCTGAGCCGATATTCCGAGCCTTGGAGGAAGGCACGACAGGAGATTACTCTTTGAGGGATGGTCTCCTGTGTTTCCGAGGCAGAGTCTACATACCGGCAGGAGGCCAGATCCGAGAGGACATTATGACGGAAGCTCACTGCAGCCGATACTCGGTACACCTGGGGATCACTAAGATGGTAAAAGATTTGAAGAGGACGATGTACTGGCCGGGTATGAAGAAGGACATTACGTACTTTTTGACGCATTGAGAGGCCTGCCAACTCGTAAAGGTAGAGTGTAGGAACCCGACAGGCTTGCTACAGCCACTTCCGGTGCCGGAGTGTAAATTTGAGGATATAGCCATGGGCTTCATACATGGGCTACCTCGATCCCGTGCGGGGAATGACTCGATCTGGGTGATAGTGTACATGCTAACAAAGGTGGCCAGATTCATTCTAGTGGCGAAGGATGCTCCGGTTAGTGTATTAGTACGGAGGTTCATTGACCAATTTGTGCGTTATCATGGGGTGCCCAAGACTATCGTTTCGGATCGGGATGGGCGGTTTACATCCAGGGAATGGAGGTCGGTCCAGGCCCACCTGGGTTCTCGGTTGACATTCAGCACAGCTTTTCACCCTCAGACCGATGGGTAGACAGAGCGCACCAACCATACACTGGAAGATCTTTTGCGCCTGTGTATTTTTGACCACGGCGAGCCTTGGGAGAGATTGCTGCCACTGGTCAAGTTTTCGTACAACAACGCCCATCAGTCCAGCATAGGCATGGCTCCATACGAGGCCTTGTATGGAAGGAGGTGCAGGACCCCACTATCATGGGTTCAGGATGAGGATCCGCAGGCACTGGGATCAGAGTTTGTGGGGGATACAGATGTCCAGATTAGATTATCCGGGATAGGATGTTGGAAGCCCAGAGCAGGCAGGCCAAATACTACGATGCGAGGCATCGTCGGGTGGAGTTCCAGGTGGGAGACCGAGTTTTCTTGAAGATACGGCCGATGTACGGAGTATTGCGGGTTTGAGGGCGGAAGAAGCTCAGTCCGAGATATATGGAGCCTTACAGGATCTTGGAGCGGATCGGCCCCTTAGCCTATAGACTGGAGCTACTGCCGGAGTTAGCGGGATTGCATGACGTCTTCCACATCTCCTCACTACGGAGGGCTCTGCTACGGCCTGAGCAGCTGATTTCCACAGCAGACGGCCCGGTGGCCTCAGATCGGTCAGTCAACATGGAGCCTATCAGGATCGATGACACGGCAGTGCGGGTCTTGCGACGGAAGAAGGTTCCGTTAGTCAAGGTTCTGTGGAACAATCATGGGCAGGAGGAGCATACATGGGAGCCACAGGATTTGATGTGACAGAAGTATCCGCAACTTTTTCAGTCAGGTATACCTCACAACCCCTCTGGACAATCAATTTGCTTTCCTGTTTTAAACCAATAGGACTGAAATTTCAATAATAGGGGCTAATCTTTTGTTTATTGGGGTATATACCTTGTCAATTGGATGAATTAGTCTTAGATTTGACTATCACCTTCAGACCTCACATAGCAACGTGACGTAGAGATGAAAATCTTTCGACTTTCATGGGATGTTACAAGCCTTTTTCTCCCGATAGGAGCCCCCGTAGGCTTAACCTTGATTTCGGGGACGAAATCTTTGTTTTTGTTTATTGGGATTTGTAACATCCCATTTCCAACTAGACCCCTGGAAGTGGTTTTGTCATAATAGAACCCTAGGAAACCCAAGAATTGAAGTTTATCGACCAAGATTTCGAGTCAAGGGGTGGTCACGCCCGTGACCAACCCGTCACGCCCGTGACATAGGGCGTGACCCCTTCGACGATCGTTGACCTCAGAAAGACGATCGGCGAGCTCAGAAATTTCAACATGGGCCTACCACGCCCGTGACCGATCCGTCACGCCCGTGACCATGGAATGATGTTGAGTGAGCTAAGCTCACTCAATGCTGTAGTCTGGATGGCGTTGAGTGAGCTTAGATCACTCAACGCCATAAGCTAGACGGCGTTGAGTGCATAGACTGCACTCAACGCCATCTGGTGTCATCTGGTTGGCGTGCTCACTCAACGCCGTAGAATGGATGGCGTTGAGTGAGCTTAGCTCACTCAACGCCGTAATCTGTCAGGCGGGATGGCGTTGAGTGCGTTGAGTGCACTCAACGCCATAAGTTGAACGGCGTTGAGTGCACTGACCGCACTCAACGCCATTTGGTGTTGTCTGGATGGCGTTGAGTGAGCAGAGCTCACTCAACGCCATTATCTGGATGGCGGTTAGTGAGCTAAGCTCACTCAACGCCATCGTTTAATAAGGGTTAATTCTGGATGGCGTTGAGTGAGCAGAGCTCACTCAACGCCATAATCCGGATGGCGTTAAGTGAGCTGAGCTCACTCAATGCCATAGTCTGGGAGGCCACTCTAGATGGCGTTGAGTGAGTAGAGCTCACTCAATGCCATATCTGGGATGGCGTTGAGTGAGCAGAGCTCACTCAACGCCGTAGCAAGGATGGCGTGTAGTAAGCAGAGCTCACTCAACGCCATTTTACTTAGTCTTTTCCGGCAGATTTGTTTTGGCTGGGTGCTGGTTCAGCTGAACCGGGTAGGTCTAGGGAGTGGGCCGTTTTCTCCTAATAAGACGTAATAAGTCTTATTTAAATTAAGTTGACCGGTCAACTGTGACACGTGGACCGACGGTTTTGCCAAGAGGCGGTTACGGCCATGGCCGAGAGCTTGCCTTCATGGCCATCAATGGCATTTGATGCCGTGGCTTTTCCCTCTCCCTCTTTTATGGCTGGATCCAACTCCTCTAGGGAAGAGGAGTTTCCAGCCATTAGCTTGGTTGGATTGAGCCGTTTCAGCCCCCACCACCATGGCCGAGCCAAGCTATAATGGGCCATTAATGGCCACCAGCATTAAACCTTTCCCCTCCCTCCTTTTTCTGGTTTAAAAAGGCTACCTAGACTCAAAGATGAAGTTTCCACCCTTACCAGATGGTTTTGGAGCTTGTACTGTGCTGTAGGAGAATTCCGGCGACGCCACCATCACGCCAATGGCATCCCGTCGATCAGCACGCCTCCATCCCGCGAACAAGGTCCTCCCCTCCCTCTTCTTCTGCGGATAAATCTTAGGATTAAATAGGATTGAGAATCAGGCTTAATTGAGCCTGATTGGAGTTTTGATTTTCATGGATTTTCCATGAAATCCGCATTCTCGGGCTCGCCGGAAAAAGCCTCTCCGGCGGCTACGCCGCCGCCCGGCGATGGCCGCCACCTCAACAGAGGTGGTGGTGGCGGTGGCTGGCCAGGGAGGAGGCTGGACGACCGGCGGCTGCGCTTGGAAGTGGCTCCAGGTCGGGCAAATCGTGGCCTTTGGCTGGAGGAGGAAGACGATGTCAGGGCCCTTAGATCCTTCTTTAAGATCTGTGCATTTAATTAAGCTTTTATTTTATATGCATTTTTCTATATTAAAATAACAGCCACATTAGATAAATTAGGAAAAATACTTAGAGGCTTTTTATAAAGAAATGACCAACATAAAATTTGTAGCCCTATGGGTCTACTATATTTTAAAATTAATTTGGGTCAATTTGGTCAACTGGTTTGACCAGGGCACCTCTTTTTGTGGGATCTAGACCTAGAGCTAGGCAGAGACCAAAAGGTGTGCCCACACTTCATCCTTTTACCAAATGATCTGAAATTTTGGAAGGGAGCGTATCCTAGCTATACCTAGGGCTTGTCCAAAAATGGGAATTTTTGGAGAATTTGTTTCTATAGTTTTTAAAAAAACTTAATAATCTTAGTAAAAATTAATTAGTTGGCTTAATGACTTCCAAACCCTCCCAAGTTTTGGTGAGTGGTCCCTGGGTTCATCATGAGGCTCTTTATAATTTTTTATCTCATTTAGAGATGTTTTAGATAGGAAATGGACAAACCTAAGCTATGCCCTATTAAGGAGTTTTTAGGTCAAAAGTTCACTTTGAGATTTGAGTGGTCAAATCACCTCAAAAGAGGCTTAGATACCACTGACTAGAAATGCTCTCTGGCACCCTCTCATGGATTTTGAGGTGGATTGGGGTAAATTTGCCCTAGGACCCAAGGCCAAACCCTAAGGATGGCTCTTGGTGGGTTGTGAAGGGCAAGTGGTCAAATGACCTAGTTATGATTTGAAACTTAGTAGATAGAATTCTAGGGTATCTAGAATCCTCTGGTAGAAATCTAAATGGATTTTAAGGTAAATAAGTCCCTCAAAACCCTAACCCTAGTTTAGGGCACAAAACTTATAGAGATAGAAAATGTCACTAAAACTTACTGAACACTGATGAGATTTGGGTAGAGTTGTTTTTAGGGTTAGTAAAAGCTCTAAAAATTTTATCATGAATTTAGTATCATTATTTTGGATGCTTCATTAACAATGTAGTAGTTTATATTATTTGCTTAGGATTTTTTTATGGAGGAAATACTTTCTAGAAATTGATGAACTTTAGGCAGAGAATTTGAATTATGATGTTAAAGCTCTGTGAATTTTTATGGAAATTTTAAAAGTTTAATTCTAAGGCTTGCTTCATTAAGTGTTGTTTCACATGAAAACATAATTAAATCTATTTTGATGTCTAGCAAGCCTGTAAAATTATGATCTTTGCACAATGACTTTTTCTGTACTATATTAATATACAGTAAATTTTCTATAATTTTATGATGAGTAATTTCAGTACTTCCTTCTTTACATAGGATTAATGGGATTATAATGGATAAATTAATTAGAGACTAAATACTTTTTATAAAATCTTGAAAATAAGTATTTGATGATACCTTGCTGTTATTTAGTGATCATAATTTTTGGGTGTCCATTACTTAATAATATCAAGTAGTTCATGTTTAAAATTACCCATGACCAATCTTTTGGGAAATTAAATAAATATCAGATTAATTATGAAAATTATTATTTTCTGGATTTAGACTAATTAGGTCATTATAGACCTCCAGTAAATATTATAGGAGATTCGAAAGACAATTTGGAGTACCACCCCTTGCATACCTCATATAGCTTAGGATGGTCTGCGTTTAGTAAAACTGCAGAAGCTGAACTAGAGTGGTTGATGAACTCGGGGAGATGGAATTTTGGTAGTTTGCTGGTTTGGATGGGGTAAGATAAATTAAGTTCATTACTGGAAGTTAGGATGGGTAGAGTGTGAGATTGGCTAGTGTTAAGTGGTGTTCGGGAACGACGAAAGATTGTCCACCCCGGTTGGAGAGGAAGAGTCTCAGTATACTAGGTTAGATCCAAAGTAATTTGAATGGGATCATGTAATGGGTAATCAACCAATAACAATAAGTGCCTTGCGAAAAGGAACAGTGAGCTTCAGCTACCATCATAGTTCCTAGTGCCCTTTGAGAGCCCTACACAGGGAATACCGGGGGCAGTCCTAGGCTAACGTAAACCGTAGGAATAATTAACCAAAAGAGCAACTAGAATATCTAGGGTTGCACATTCACACACCCCGGTAGCTAGGGAGGTAGAATAAGTTGGTTTGGTTGCCATTCAGACGGTAGCTCTGAAGGTAGATGCACGGACGAGACAGTCCGGGGAGCCGAGGGCTCGAGGGTTTGAATACAGAATAAAGGTGGTGGGTCTTCAGTATTTGATTCTCATTCACACCAACATCGGTACGTTGACTCGGCGGTGTGGGACACTTAGCCAAAGAAAGCCTGGTTGATATATATAGCCAGCACAAGTATGCAGATTCTCTAGGTTGTGTTCTTCTAGGGGCGTACGGAAGGGCTAGGCCCGGTAGTGTGGATACCCACCTAGGAGTGGGGGGCCTGACCCACTGTCTCCGTTTGCCACTACGGAGGTTCCTGGGAGTGAAGCTAGCTGCCCGAATAGGGGGAACTAAAGGTCTGTACGCATAGAGTCGTGTGTGTGAGTTGCACTTGCATGAATCATGGCATAGCATATCACTACACTCATATTTGCATACAACCGACACCCCAAAGTATAAATCGGTATGAGACTTTTTATACGATGGGAGCATTGTAGAAGACCCCTTAACTTATAAGTTTGTATGGGCATTCATATAAGTCAAGGTTACTTATTTACTTACTTACTTACTTACTTACTAGCTTACTTACTTACTTGTTCTACTTGTCTTCTTTTGTTATACTACTTACCACATGTCTACCTTACTGCTCACCACCATAGAATTGCTAGATGTACTTTATTCTAGATAGTTGTTTATACACCATGATAGTTATTAGACTAGCTCCGTTGTCATCTGCTTGATTATTCTCCACCTTTGTAGCTTCCCTTTCCTCCTCTCCGCTCGGTGCTTAGGAGCCGTGGGGGTAGGGGTAGGGGATGATAGGGCTTAGTCTTTATGACTAATGGTTTTCGAACCACAACATTACAGGAGCTCCGGATGGGAGACAGGGACCAGCAGTCCAGGGACCAGCACTAGCAGAGTACGATGCGCATGGAGGTGGGTCAGTCTAGCACCGGTGCACCTGCGACCAGCTCCGTGAGTGATTAGTATTTTTATAGCTTCCACGATGAGTGATTTATAGTGAGGACTCTGATGTACCGGGCTCGAGCCCGTTTCTTTATATTTCTTCTGAACTGATCTTTGCAGTACTTCTATTTGATATTACTGATGGACTGGATGTGATTTCATTTTTATATGTGTATTTCTGTGGACCTGTTTACATTTTATGTATACTTACTTCTCTCTCCTTGTGATCGAAAAGGGCCGGCAGAATTGGCATTTTGTAATTGCGGCCTTCCCGTGAGTCGGAGCCACCGCAAAGCGGCAATTCTGGGCTAAGACCCCAGGTGTTCGAAAAAAAGGGGTATTACAGCAGACACCCATAAGTAATCAACACAGAAATAGCAAATTTCATGGCATGAATTCAAAAACAACAATAGTTCTAGATGAGTAGAAAAAGATGATCTCCGTGACGTCGGAGTTCTAAGGCGGTGAGTAGAAATGATCTTTTGGTTTCTATACCGATCCGCTCCACAGACCGGTTGGCTCTCTCCTTTTCCCTCCAAGAAAAGTCTTCGAGCCGGCTCTTCACCTCCTCACAAGGAAGGGTCTTAAAGCCCCGCTAGATCCTGTGATCTAGATGTACCTATCCCCAGGACGATTTATCGTGGAATCCTACCCAGATTTCGACAACCCATACCGATCAATTTTCCTCACCACAAGATTTAAGAAAAAAGATTACTAGAATAGAAGATGAAAATAATTCAAAATTGAAGTTCTCCCTCTTGATGAATTCTCCATTGAGCGATCCACTACCGGTGCTTGAGATCTTCGTTTGCTAGCGATCGGTCGGCTCTTCGTAGTCGATGTAGATCTTGGATCGCCGAAGTATTTCAAACAAGAGCGGGAGGGAGACGACTTTCTTCCTTTTAGACGAAAACGATCGAAACAGATGCAAAGAGGTGGCCGAACCCTAGAGTGCAGGAACTTTCGTCTAGATTCTCTTGTTCTATCTAAGGCACAAAAAACAAGGCGGCCTTTTATATGCCTTCATGAAAATAGGCTCCCGCCGGCGGTAGGTTCACGTGCTTGTTGTGCTAGCTGTCGTCCAAATCTGGAATACTATTCAAAACGAATATTTTCCATTTTATCATTGCTAGTGCCGCGCGGTTACAGCTACCACCGCGTGGTAATATAGGACTTGATGATTCTAAATAGGCGTGTCGATACTCATCGAGAGGCTAGCGCGGCGCGGTAACAGCTACCGCCTGCGGTAGGTTGATTTCTCGATAAATACTTCCCAGCATTCGTCGAGAGGCTAGCGCGGCGCGGTAACTGCTATCGCATGCGGAAGTTTTATTTCTCGAGAATTCCTTCTCAGCATTCGTCGAGAGGCTAGCGCGGGCGGTAGGACTAGCGCGAAGCGATAGGTTTCCCGAGAGATTGGTCAAATTAATTCACGGCTACCGCTTGGCGGTAACTTCTACCGCTCGACGGTAGTGTATATATGAGTCTTATTCTTCGCTTGCACCTGTCAACCTGCACACTCTATCAACACAAGATGTGATCAAATACAACTAGGGAGTTGATATTCTAAAACACAAGGAATGTGAAACATCGGTTCCAACAAACTCCTCCTTTTGATAATATCAAATCCCGTTCATGAAAAAATAATAATGAGATAGAGTGCATATAAAGAATGAGAGTTATAAGCTAACATCAGGTTGCAGGTTCACTATATAGCTCCCCTACACGCACACTCCCCCTATCTACCTGTTCGACTTGCTCCCCCTATCTATGTGCACACATTGTGAACATGCTCCCCCTACATGTGACTTCTCCTAACCCGTGACTCATACTCATGAATAAATACTCATGAATAGGCAATTCTCCCCCTTTGATAATATCAAAAGGGGCGGGCAATGCCAATCATACATGCAGGATGAAAAATAGTAGATGTGATGAGCGTTAGACGAACGTCAGATAGTGCACACAGAAGGTAAAGATAAACATGACAAGCATAGAGGTGACTCAAAAAAAAGTACAGATCAGAGAATTGTACGCACATGTGTCACACAATGGAGCAAAGTACACAATCAGATAAGATCAAGTTTCAGAGTGAGTATGAATTGGACAACACAGAATAAACTAAGCACACATCGAGTATGTCCAATGCTATAAGATTAGGGAAGTAATCAAGTGAAACAAACATTGAGAACATCATGAGTGTAAATCGTGTGCTAGTACGTACGTATTGTGCTAAAAAGAGATAGTGTAGTTATAGTCCAATTCTTATGTGCGGAAGTCTTAGACAAGGCAATGACATGTGTTCGTGTAGCATCGAAAGCGAGATAACACCAAGAAAAATACTAGCATTGTGTACATGGTTATCGTGATCGTTTATGATCCTAACGCAAGAGAAATAGGGCGAATAATCACCCCACATGTCAATCGATGTCATACATAGACGAAAAACTAGGGGCACTAAACTAAAGATAGAGTTGATGCGCAAGATCAAAAGGACTCTTTTAACCTAGGTGCTCATCCTCACAATGCTCATGAAGACTTATCAGGAGGAATGAGTAGTGCTTGGGGGGAACCGTGACAAGAGATGTGATAGCGTGCATGATTTTTTTGTTAGCGTAGAGCCATCACTTTTGTTATCATTTTTTTATTCATGGTGCCCGGAGTCAATCGAAATCTATCCACCAAGATAGATATACTTTAACTTGTATACATACGGCTTTTATACTAGAGATTTGGCCCAAAGTTTCACGCCTAATGTAATCACAAGTGTATCGTGACATTGATTATTCAACATATTTCTAGCGTGTTAGAGTATAGTGTCACGATATATAACATGTAAGCTTAGCAAATTTTGTCTTTTTCTTGAGTGCACCAGCTAGGGATGTGTGTTTCATGTGAAGTCATTCCCCTATCTAAATCCTCACACATACCCAGAGGCATAGTCAAAAGACACGAACTCGTCTTGTTGCACTCAATAGCTAAGCACTTATAGATTCAACCCACTATGACCGGAGGACAATGTTTATATAGATTACGAGTCTAAACTCAAACATTGTACGTACGCATTATGGTCTAAGTCACAGTCATGTGAGCCCAATAGAATATAAATCAACAACAAATTTTTTTAAAATTTTTATAGAAAAAAACTATTACATTAAAACTATTACAGAAATATAAAAACATTACAACGAAAGCAAATGCATGTTTTTTTCATATATATAATTTTTTTGTTAAAGACAAATGACAAGGAAACTCATGTAAAATAACTAATAAGCAAATACTCGAAGGAAATGAAACAAAAAATGACCCGAAAACTCAAGTAATAACAGCTCATAAGCAAATAAACGAAGAAAGGTAAACATGGACGAAGAAAAATAACCACAAATAAAACAGGCAAACACAAACCTTGATGTTAGAATATTGTGCATGAATATACCGAACATGATAAGTGGAGTATGGTTCATGCAGTGAATATGTGAATCCTCAGTATGCCCAATAATCCAGTACCTAAGCTATGTGTCTACACCCTAACCCCGTACTAAGTGACAGATGGGCATGAGGAGTTGCATAAATGCCATAGGGTGGGGTGTTAATCCCATGTGCACACAGAAGAACTCGCTCGACCTAACACTCTTCCCCCCAATGCCATACAAGGACCTACTAGAACCCTCCCCGGTTAAGGACAAGGCATGGTTTACAGGTTAGCATTTCTAAAGGACACACACCTATGCCCCCGCTATTGTGAGACACATCACAGTGAAACCGTGTGTTTTTGATGGTTTTACCAGAGGAGCGACAACACTATGGCTAAGAATCTACCGCCAGCATTACGATTATCGTGCCGCGGTAACATCGGGATATATAAGTTACAAGTTAGATCTAATCCCGCACGCCTGGACATTTTTCCTTGCTTTCTAATTTCTGCCAACATCTCCCCCTTTACCGTTCCTGTAGCTCGTCCTCTTCACCGTAAGGTACTCTCCTCCACTCTCTCTTTCTCGTTTTTCATTTCATAGTGTTAGTAGAGTGGAGATTGATGATGCCACAATTTTTGGGCGCGATCTAGGACGATTTTGAGATGTTTTTCGGTTGATTTTTCAGTGTTTGCTATGGATCATTTCCGTTTCTCATAGATCCATCTTGTGTAAGCTCGGATCATGTGTTTTTTTGTTCATGGATATAGTATACAAAAATCATATTTTTCTAAGATACGGTGTCAGAATTTCTACCGTGTAGATATCCCCGAGAAATCCATGTTTGCTTTGTTTCTTTTACATGGATCTTTGTTCTTTTCTTAGATCTACTAGTTATAAGCATGAATCTTCATTTTCTACCAATTTTGATAAGAAGTTTCGTCCAAAAAGAAATTTTTGAGACATTTCGGCAGAAGGAGACGATGCAGTCCGTCATGCTACCGCCAGGCGGTAACAAATTACCGCCCAACGCTAGGAACTAGAGGTTGGTTTTCAATTCTATTTTTATATTATTATTTTTGGTTAACCCCCTTCTCATAGATTTTTCTAAACAATTTCACGGTTTATTTTTCAGGATATGGCTTCGTCAAGTTCCTAGTCTGCACGCCACAGCTTTTCTAAGAGATCCCGGGGGCCGGTCTCCACCTACCCTGCCATAGATGATGCAACTGTGAGCATTCTGATGATCGTAGATTTTGATGATAGATATGCTCATATCTATGAGTACTTGGAGGGATATAGTGTGCTTGCAGTGATCTCATCCGGTTCCCCATTCTCCTCTGCCCTCACCCGAGAGTTTTATAATAACGTCTAGGATCCTGCTCTGATGCGCCTAGGTGGGGGTGTCCAATCCTGCATTGGTACAGAGATAGTGATAATAACCCATGTAGATCTCGACACTAAATATGTCTGGACCCCCAACTATCCAGTCCTCGACATCATGGAGTCCTTTAGAACTATTAGGGACTGGAGTGAGATGAACGAGGTTCTTCACGGTGTGGAGGGTCTTTCAGATCTCTTCACCTCGATAGATACTCTCACTCCTGACGCCAGCATTATCCAGGATATCCTGCGTCACTCCCTCATGTTCAAGGATGGGGACACAAGGAAGGTCATGGCCTAGCTGTCGATGGTGACATACTATATCCTGGTCGAAAAGTCCTTCAGTGTCTCGAATCTCATTCTATCCATGATGCGCTACACTTTTCGCCTGAAATCTCCTGACCGCCAGCGAATGAACACACTGCCTCTGGGTGGTGTGATCCAGAGCGTCCTGATAGAGAAGTACTCGGCCATTGACTGGTCAGCCTACCCCATAGACAGCTTCCCGCATGTCTATAGGGTGGGTGAGATTCCTTCTTCCTCACGGGCATGGGCACCTCCACCGCAGCCACCAATACACCGTACCGGGTCCCTCAGGGAAACCAGCCGAGACATCTATGGCCTGGTGGAGGAGCAAGGTCGGGAGATCAAACATACAACGAAGGAGGTGAAGGGGATGAGAAAGATGCTCAAAAAGATCACGGGCAAGCTCAATATTTCTCCCACCTATTCAGAGGAGTAGCGACTTATATGTATTATTCATGTTTTTTTTCCAGTTGTAGTTTGTTATGTAATAAACATGTGAGCTCCAGACACAGTTAATCGTTGTTTATCATGTAATGTATTCTGTGCTACCTCTATACTCATTGTGATTTTCTAATACCATGTTTTAATCAGTTTGATATTATCGTCTCCTCGTGCTAACTCACAACAAACACCCACAGAATGAAAATACACTGCGTGCTAAACTAAAGCGTATTTACATAAAGAAAATTTAATGAGCATATCGTGAAGTACAAACTCTGAAAAATAATAATAAGAATAGACAGAACATTGAGCATATCGTGATGTAGGTTATCGAGTAATTTTGGTTTGATTAGTTTCTACACCACGCAATTGATGGATACTAATGGATAAGAGTTTAGGTATCCAAAATGAGCCAAGTGTTGCGGTTCCTTTGGGTACCCAAACATAGCATGATACACCTTGGGGAGATGACGGCGAGTGACCCCCTTTGAGCGAAATAGGTGTGCTCTTCTGAATGATAGGCCTCCATTCATACTTTGGTTTAATATTATTTGTATGTTATAAGTTTCCATTTAACTGTCTAGGAGCCCATACATGATCTCTAGTTGAGCACAATTGTGCTTTTTGTTTAACAATGTTGAGATTGCTCTTGGAGTTGTGATTACTGTGCAGTGTGTAATGACTCATAACATAACAATTATTTGAAGGAAACTTGCGTTCATTTGATTTTATGAATGGATTAGTTTGTTTGCGCAAGTGAACATGATTTTTCTGTTTTGGAGTCTCGTGTATATCTGCTTGACATTTCCCATTCCCTTTGATTTATTCGGCCTTTGGATGGTGGTTCATATTCATGCTTTTGGGTTTCATGTGCAGCTTATGAGTTTGGTTCTGTGAGTTTTTGAGCATTATTTCCTTAAACATGTTGATTTTTATAGATAGCTCTTTGTTTTCAGTTTGAGGTTATGTTTAGCTTTATTGTATGCGATTATGCTATTTTTTGGGAGTGGAGACTATAGATTCGATATGAGCTTTATACTCATTTCTAAATTCATTGAATGTCTCGTCCATCTCTTCAATTTCAACTTTATAATTTTTGCATTTAGCACAGTCACTCTTCAATGATGAGTTTTCTAGACATAATTTATCGTTTTTCTCTTTTGTAGAGAGGAGCTCTTTTCAAGAAACTTATATTTTTCTTCTAATCCATTATGATTTATACATGGTGTAGGAGGGTTATCTAAAGAGCACACAGGATACCTAGGCACGGCGACAGTAGATCCTGCATTAACATTTGCTTTTAACCAGTGATTTTCTAAACGCAGTTTTGAGTTAATACTGTTTAGTTTCTTAATTCTTTGTTTAGAATTTTCTAGCATACGTAATGTAGAGATAGATTTACACGCAGTAGAAGAGTTTTACTTCCTTACAACGCTTTTGGACACATCATGATTTGAACACACGGTTCCTTTGTCATCTTCCTATCGGCTTGATGTGTTCGAGATGCCCTTCTACAATAGTACATCTTCATTTGATTCTCCACTTGGATCCATAAGGAATTGATCTGTTTCATCATCTATAGAAGGAGAACTATATGTTAGCTCAAGAAATTTCCAGTTATCATATGCAGTAGGTAGCGTATAGATAAGTTTGAAAATGTCTTGGCCAAGCCCACAGAATAGACTATTCATGGATTTTGCATTCAAATAGCATTCGTGCTTATTTAAGTTGTTCGGGGGCTTGACACACGTCATGTTCCAAAATTCTACATCTAGCAATATAAGAAATTTTCTCATAAGTATTCCCCATTCGTTATAGTTTGATCATGTGAATAAAGGTGGTGCAAACGAATTTTCAGTGTACAATTTTTCATACCTACTGGTCGATTCAAGATCAGGGTTGGCCATTATTCCTGGTGATAAAACCGATTTGGAATAACCTACCTCTGATACCACTTGTTGGATCTCGTAGCCAACCTTAGAGGAGGGACGGGTGAATAAGGTTTGATGAGTTAAATGAAATTTAAAATACTTCGAACCAGAAAATCGAGTTTTGGAAGCTACCGCGGGGCGTTAGGTAGCTAACGCACGACGGTAAGTCTATGAACTCGTTTCTTATGCGAATTTGCTGGTACACCACAAATACGAAATGAGACTTACATTCACAGTAGACACCCAGAAGTAATCAACACAAAAATAGCTGATTTCATTGCATGAATTCAAAAACAACAATAGTTCTAGATGAGTACAAAAAGATGATCTCCGTGATACCGGAGATCTAAAGCGGTGAGTAGAAATGATCTTTTGGTTTCTATACCGATCCGCTCCACAGACTGGTTGGCTCTCTCCTTTTCCATCCAGGAAAAGTCTTCGAGCCGGCTCTTCACCTCCTCACAAGGAAGGGTCTTAGAGCCCCACTAGATCCTCCGATCTAGATGTCCCCATCCCCAGGACGATTTACCGTGGAATCCTACCCGGATTCTGACGACCCTTACCAGTCAATTTTCCTCACCACAAGATTTAAGAGAAAAGATTACAAGAATAGAAGATGTAAATAATTCAAAAATGAAGTTCTCCCTCTTGATGAATTCTTCATTGAGCGATCCGCGACAGTGTTTGAGATCTTCATTTGCTAGCGATCGGTCGACTCTTCATAGTCGATGTAGATCTTGGATCGCCGGAGTCTTTCAAACACGAGTGGGAGGGAGAAGAATTTATTCCTTTTAGACAAAGGCGATCGAAATAGATGCAAAGAGGAAGCCGAACCCTAGAGTGCAGGAACTTTCGTCTGGATTCTCTTGGTCTATCTAAGGCACAGAAAACAAGATAGCCTTTTATATATCTTCATGAAAATAGGCTACCGCCAGCGGTAAGGCTAGCACCCGGCGGTAGGTTCGCGTGCTTGTTGTGCCAGCTGTCGTCCAAATCTGGAATAATATTCAAAACGAATATTTTCCATTTTATAATTGCTAGCGCCGCATGGTTACAGCTACCGCCACGCTGCAATATAGGACACGACGATTCTTAATAGGCATGTCGATACTCATTGAGAGGCTAGCGCGGTACAATAACAGCTACCGCCTGCGGTAGGTTGATTTCTCGAGAAATACTTCCCAGCATTCGTCGAGAGGCTAGCGTGGCGTGGTAACTGCTATCGCCTGCGGTAGTTTGATTTCTCGAGATGTCCTTCTCAGCATTCATCGAGAGGCTAGCGCGGGTAGTAGGACTAGCACGGAGTGGTAGGTTTCCCGAGAGCTTGGTTAAATTAATTCACGGCTACCGCTAGATGGTAACTTCTACCACTCGACGGTAACTTCTACCACTTGGCGGTAGTGTATGTAGGAGTCTTCTTCGCTTGCACCTGTCAACCTGCACACTCTATCAACACAAGACATGATCAAATACAACCAGGGAGTTGATATTCTCAAACACAAGGAATGTAAAACATCAGTTCCAACACACACAATGTCCAAATACCAGATTTGCTTTCAGATGGTATTTGGACATACATGTAAAACAAAATTATTTTACCTTAGGAACCAAGATGCCTTTGGGTTTTAGGTTCTTGTTAGTCCTATCCATTGAATGCCTCATTAAAAAATTATTGACAAGATTCATATTACTTACTCAAGGAACTGTTGGGTTGAACCAACAATCTATGGTAAAGTGGTCATTTTTCCCATGACATCAACAATCAAATTTGTTATATCTTCTCCTATAAGTCACCTTGTGAGTGAAATGAGTATGCTGGTGCCTGTGAGAGAAGACTGTAGAATTTTGAACATTTCTTTTCTAGGAATTGTCTGTGTGTAGGATAAGAAGAGGGCAACATAGTCATAACCTTCTTCTTAGGAATAGACTTTTGAGACACAACATTTTCCTGGTCTTTAATTGTTGAGGCTGAGAGATCAAATACAAATGGTCCATGAATTCTTAGTTGGATCTCTTCATGTGATGCTTTAAGAGCACTTAATCCAATGCCTACTCCATTTCAAAAATTTTATGGCTTTCTTGTTCCACTTAAGAGATATCCAGATCATATGTATTGCTTGACACCAAGACCTTTTGAAATATGGTCTTACACATTAGGGATTTCCCTTTATCAATTTCTTTAGTTATTCCTCAGTATGTACTACACCTCTATAAGGTACAGAAAAACTGTCAATAATGTGGACAATATACGGCTTAGAGAATTTGACCACAAGCTTCCTCTCAATGATGAGTGATGAACGAATATCATATAGTATTTTAGGCTCTGTTATAACATAGTTTTCTTATCTTATCACTCATCATTATTGTAACGCCCCAAAACTCGGAAATGATCTGGTAGCATTTTAAGGCCAAGTTGAAGCCTGATTAAATTCACACGGCCTGTGACACGGGCGTGTTCAGGGTCGTGTCGTGCTCGGGTTTGTTGATTTTCTGCATGGTCGACGATCCTTGGAGGTCGGGTATACAGCCTGAGACACGGGTGTGTCCAGGGCTGTGTCCTGCTCGGGCAGTTAGCCGGGATGTGTCGAGTAAGTTATATGACCTGGGACACGGGCGTGTCCGAAGGCCTGTCTGGCACACGACCTGTGACACAGGCGTATTACATGGCCGTGTCCTGTTCAGGATGCGACGGTTTCAATGTCGATTGGGGCACACGTCCTATGACACGGGCGTGTCCATGGTTGACTCGGGCGTGTCCCAAGCCGTGTCAGAGGCCGTGTCCTGTTCTATGTTTACTGGATTACGACGAGTGTGGAACACGGCCTATGACACAGGCGTATCACAAGTCGTGTTTGGCCCAGGAAAGTTATTTTCAGGGCGAATCGTGGTCGTTCGTTTCCTTCAAAAGGGATCCAAGGGTCTTGATGTTATAAGGCCGGGAATAGGGGGTGAAACCCTCATTTCTCATAAGGCATTCTATTTCTAAAAGAGATAGAGAGAAGGGAGAGCAAGGTTGAAGGTGAAGGAGGAATCCGGCCGCCGGTGGAGCTTTAGAGTTCCAAATCGCGAGTCGAGTTCAGATCTGTGGAGGCGAGGCCGTTGCGTTGCTTTTCATCCGTCTAGTTCTTCATGGCGCCAAAGCGAATGTCTAGGGTAACGATTCTCTTCTTGAACATGTAAAGACCTCTTTCCTTTTTGCATAGGAAGCCCGCTCTCGCGAGTATGCGGTGAGTGTGAGGTATTCCTTCAGGTGGACATGAATAGTCCCCGTATTTTGCATGTAGAGTCCACAATCGAAGTACGAACATAGGCATGGTGTGTAAAGACTACCCGAACAAGTTGGTCTGGATCGGTGATGTTTCATTATGCATGAATAGCCGTAGAAGACTCGGTGCCGATGGTTTTTTTCGGGTGTTCTACGCGGTAGATTGCAACAAGGAGTCTTGGGGATTAACCCCAAGGTGCACCCAAAAATCTTGGCAGAAGCGAATTTCTGCCATTTTGGTGGCCTTGGAGCCAGCCTGGTACATAGCCGGGCTATGTACTGTTGTATGATCGATACTTTGGGACTGGGGGAAACTTGGCCCGCGCCGATGGCTAAATTGCTGTGGCGAAGTGAGCAACAGGCGGGTGTAACCCTACCCACTCCATTTGCTTCGGTTAAAGAGACCTAAAGTACATGGGACTTACCGATAATTTGGAGATCGAGTCTAGGCTTCGGCTGAAAGGACTAAATGCTCATAAGGTTTGCCGCCCTGGGGGCGGTGGTAGAGTCACTGAACGGACTGAGTTCGGATCGAGTTCACCGAGTTAGTGCCCTGAGAGCACGAGGTGTGTCGCTGCGCGGGCCTGCACCTATGGTGTATTGTGCTAATGTTGTACTTTCACTATAATGGTTGGATTATACTAATGCATTGAAGGGAAGGAGCACCGCCACCCCAAGTAAGGGGTGGGGTCATTATAATTTAGTCAGCTTTAGCTAACCATTGCTTTTGTTTGCCACTGCTGCGGTAGAATGTTGATTGCAGGTGATGCGGATCCTTGTGGTAAGTAGCGGGGTGAAGCCCTTGTTGTTGAGCCAGCCCTTGAAGGCCATTGAGAATGTTTACTTGTTATACTCATGTGTGACCAGCCTGCGTGCCGATGTCTGGAAGACACTATTTGTTTAAGTAAACTCCTGTAAGGCCATAAGGCCAAGTACTTTGTGTATTTGTACGCTCATTCCTACTTTGGTTTCTTAGTGGACATTCATGTTGTGGCTTGGGTTCTTTTATTTGCAACATTTAAAATGCTTCCGCTAGAATGTGCTCTGTGTAGGACATGTGTTATTGGAAGGATGGTTTCATTTAGTAACCCTTCGATCTGTCTGTGGTATATGGCATCGGGCCTCGGCCGGACCTACTGCTATATACAATGTGACGGATAGGGGTATTACAATTTGGTATCAGACTACAGGTTTCGTTCATGCTTATTGAATTCGTGGGCGAATTCTTTTAAGGGGTGGTGAGCACATGTATGTGCGTCATCGTTATAACATAAATAGAACCCATGAATGTCCACTTAAGAATGAAAATACACTTGTTTGAGAAACCCGAGTGTTCCAATAATTGCTTTTAGCAATCTGTTTGTTGCCTAATTGAGGGTTTTTGCTACTATAGGTGACTAGGAGCGGTGCTGGACAGTCGGAACGTCCGCAATCAGCGGAGAGCAGTGCACCTAATGATGTGCCTGAAACCCCTCCTTTAGCAGAAACTATAAGGCTTGTAGCAGAAGCGAAGTTTGCAATGATAAATGCCAAGACAGCAGGGCAGGCGCAGCACCCAGCCCCTGCGATGGAGCAAGAACTGCTTCGAGTGGCAAAGCCTAGTGTTGTGGAACGCGTGGCGGTAGAACCTTTGCCGCCAAGAAGAGCGACAGAAAGACAACTTAAATATGTGATGGGTTTCAGTCCTCCAGTATTTGTAGGGGCTGGAACCCTAACTCAAGCCGAGGATTGGCTCTCTAGAGTTAAGAGATCTTGTCAACAATGGAAACGGAGGAATGTTAGAAGACAGCCATATCCACTTTCCTGCTTGATGGCGTGGCAAGGTTATGGTGGGAAGATCTGGAGCAGCATCACTTAGTTGGGAGACAACTTGCCGACGTTTCGATCGAGGAATTCTCAAGGCTATTCTTGGCTAGATACCTACCCTCCGCTGAGAGAATAAAGATGGGGAATCAGTTTCTGAGGTTGAAGCAAGGAGTCAATAGCGTGGATGAGTACCTCCACGAATTCACACAGTTGGGTCGTTATGCTGCCTCTATGTTTGGCGATGAGGAGCGTAAGACCAACCGGTTCTTTGAGGGTCTGCGTGATGATCTGAGGGTACTACTTGCTGGGCCTGCGAAGCAAGGTTTCCTAACCTTGGTCAGTTTGGCCCGATCAATGGATAGAGATCTGAAGAGGATCCAAGGGAGAAAAGACTTGGGTGTGCAGAAGATGGAGTTCAAGGTGCCGAACTCCTCAAGGTCTAAGTTCCGTAAGTGGAACAAGAAGGCTAGGACTTCGAGTCCATCCCCTTCTTCTGGTGGGTCTAGGGAAACCATAGGCCGAGCCCCAGGTGCTTGATACAACTGTGGAAAGCCGGGGCATTTTGCCCGAGAGTGTTGGAGCGGACGTCCATAGTCCGAGAGGAAGCCTGGAGAAACATATGAGGAAAAGGGGAAGACGGTGGAGTCAACCGCATCTCACCATGCTCCAGCCCAGCCTAGGGTGTACAATCTTGGCCTTCAGGAGGCCATAAAACAGACTGACGTGGTGACAGGTTTGAGTTAATTAAAAGCAGATTAGCTTTATATATTCGTTACCTTTTGCACGTTAGCTTATGACTGCTTGTACTAGGCTTTGTTTTGATTTTCGATAATCCAGCGAGGTCACTGTTCGATACGGGAGCTTCACACTCCTTTTTGTCCGAAGGATTTGTATCGCGCATCGGAGTACCTTCTTCGATGGCAAAGGACAAATTGGATGTGTTGTTGCCTAATGGGTGTTTAATGCGCGCGGATAGAGTTTGTTGCGTAAAGATACGGATTGGGAGTCAAGAGTTCGACTTGCAAGCATCGCTACTGCCGTTAGTGGAGTTCGACGTGATTTTTGGTATGGACTGGCTCTCGGAGCAGCAGGCATACATAGATTGCAACCGTAAGGAGGTCAAATTGGGAACTGATCGTGAGACGATATTTGCGGGCTTGAAAGGGTCGAGCAAGACTTTGATGTCTGCTCTTCAGGTGGTTAAGGCAGTTTGTGCTGGTGCAGAGTTGTTCTTCACACTAGTGGAGGCTTTGAAGCCTAAGCCTAGTTTGGATAGTATCCCAGTGGTATCCGAGTACCCTGACGTGTTCCCTGACAATCTCCCTAGAGCCCTACCTTAGCGAGAGATCGACTTCACTATTGAGCTAGTGTCAGGTGCCAAACCCGTGTCATACTCTCTGTATCGATTAGCGCCTAAGGAGATGGCGGAACTGAAAGTTTAACTTCAGGAGCTGTTGGAACAGGGTT
Organism: Platanthera zijinensis; assembly: GCA_039513925.1. NCBI lineage: Eukaryota > Viridiplantae > Streptophyta > Magnoliopsida > Asparagales > Orchidaceae > Platanthera > Platanthera zijinensis. Next base: position 58,897,162 of record CM077078.1, read on the forward strand.
ATGTGCGTCCAAGTTCGTCCCCTTGGAGCGCACCAGTCCTCTTTGTTAAGAAGAAGGACGAAATCTTACGACTCTGTATTGACTATCGAGAGCTGAAGAAGATAACAGAAAAGAATAAGTATCTGATCCCGAGGATTGATGATCTGTTCGATCAGTTAGTTGGGTCAATAGTGTACTCGAAATTGGATCTTAAGTCTGGATATTATCAGTTAAGGATAAGAGAAAGTGACATCCCCAAGACAGCTTTCAGCACGCGGTATGGGCATTATGAGTTCACCGTCATGTCGTTTGGGCTGACTAATGTGCCATCCGTGTTTATGGATCTGATTAACAGAACGTTCAGAGAGTACCTGGACCACTTCGTGATAGTCTTTATCGACGATATATTGGTGTACTCGCAATGTGAGGAGGATCACTTTAAGCATCTGCATTTGGTGTTGGAGACGCTGAGGAGGAATCAACTATATGCCAAATTCTCCAAATGCGAATTCTGGTTATCCTCGGTAGTATTCCTTGGTCATATAGTCAGTGGAGAAGGGACTGCGTTAGATCCAGCAAAGATAGTTGCGATACGGGAGTGGCCTGTGTTATTTACAGTGGCAGAAGTCCGGAGCTTTCTAGAACTTGCCGGCTACTACAGGCGCTTCGTAGAGAACTTCTCGCGGATAGCGTTACCCCTCACGACTTTGACGAGGAAAGATGAAAAGTTTGTGTGGTCGTCGGAGTGCGCGCAAGCTTTCGAAGAACTGAAAAGTCGGTTGACCACGACGCCAATTCTATGTTCACCGGTTGGGACTGAAGGATTTGAGATTTACAATGATGCTTCGAGCAGTGGTTTGGGTTGTGGTCTACTGCAACATGGGTGAGTGATAGTTTATGGCTAGCGTCAGCTGAAGGTACACGCGAGGAATTATCCGGTCCATGACTTGGAGTTAGCGGCCATGATATTTGCCCTTAAGCTGTGGAGGCATTACCTGTACGGTGTGAAGGTCGATATCTATACCGACCACAAGAGCCTGAAGTACTTGTTGGATCAAAAGGACCTAAACATGCTACAACAGAGGTGGATGGAGTTCCTGGGTGACTACACATTCAAGATACACTATGTGCCTGGGAAAGGCAATGCGGTTGCTGATGCGTTGAGTCGCAGGGCTCCCGCGTAGGCCAACTGGTTGACGGTTCATGACGAGCGTTTTAATCAGGATTTGGAGGCATTAGATATCTCTTGTTTTGACAAGTAGACGAGTGCCGAAGCACAATTGAACTGGACAGAGGTGCAGTATGACCTTGCTGATAGGATTCAGCAGGCTCTGGTTTTGGATAGCAACATGAAGCAGATTATGGATGAGGCTTTGGATGGGTCAAATTCCCAATTTGGTGTTGTTGATGGACTGTAATGGAAGGACAATCGTCTGTGCGTCCCAAATGTGGGTAAACTGCGGGAGGAATTGATGTGCGAGGCTCATCATACCAAGTACTCAATTCACCCAGGGAGCACAAAGATGTATTGTGATATGAAAAAGTTGTTCTGGTGGCCAGGACTTAATAAAGACGTGACACTTTATGTGGCGAAGTGTCAAACATGCGCCTTGGTGAAGGCAGAGTGCCAGAAGACCGGAGGTTTCTTGAAGTCCTTACCTATCCCGGAGTGGAAGTTCGACGATATTTCAATGGATTTTGTGCATGGTTTGCCAAGGTCGCAGAAGTGAAACGACGCCATCTAGGTGATCGTAGATCGATTGACGAAAGTGTCACACTTCATTCCGAATAGGAAGGATGATTCAGTGGATAAGCTAGCAAAACTCTATGTAGATAATATTGTTCGACTACACGGTATGCCCCGTAGCATTGTGAGCGACCGAGATGGGCGGTTCACATCCAATGACTAGACGTTGGTGCAATAAATGTTGGGAACCAATCTGAGTTTCAGCACGGCCTTTCATCCACAGACGGATGGTCAGACCGAGAGGGTCGATAGGACGATGGAGGACATGCTTCGCATGCGCGTCTTGGATTTCGGGAAGCGGTGGGAAGATCACCTGTACATGATGGAGTTTTCTTATAACAATAGCTACCAAGAGAGTATTCAAATGGTGCCCTTCGAGGCCCTTTATGGTAGAAAATGTCGCACGCCATTGTCTTGGTTGGAGATGGGTGAGTCGAAGCTGTACAAACAACAAGAAGTGGAAGGCACCACTTCGTTGGTACAGACAATTCGAGAATGATTGCTGATCGCTTAGGACAGGCAGGCTAAATACTATAATGCCAAGCATCAGAACGTCGAGTTCGCTATTGGAGACTGGGTATATTTTAAGATTAAGCCGTTCAAGGGTGTCTCACGGGTATGACGCTTGAAGAAGCTGAGCCTGAGGTACTAGGGACCGTTTGAGATTCTGGAGCGAATTAGTGAAACAGCTTATCGACTGAAGCTATCGGTGGAACTGAGTGGTCTACACGGCGTATTCCACATATCGGTGTTGCGAAAGGCGGTGCAAGAGCCTTCGCAAGTGATTGCGGTCGATCAGGTACCAGTTGATAATGGGTTGACGATGAAGGTCAAGCCCGTTCGCATTGAGGACTCTGAAGTCAAGCGACTTCATAACAAGGACATCAGGATGGTTAAAGTCCGTTGGGACAACTGCGGTCATGAGGAGTTTTCGTGGGAGCGAGAGCAGACAAGGCTTAAGGAGTATCCCGAGCTCTTCTTCTCAGGCACCATTTAAGTTTGAGTACTTTCTATTCTATAATTTCAGGACGAAATTCATTTGGGGGGGGGGAGATTTGTAACGCCCCAAAACTCGGAAATGATCTGGTAGCGTTTTAAGGCCAAGTTGGAGCCTGATTAAATTCACACGGCATGTGACACGGGCGTGCCCTGGGCCGTGTCGTGCTCGGGTTTGACGATTTTCTGCATGGCCGACGAAATGCAGTCGACGATCCTTGGAGGTTGGGTACACGGCCGGAGACACGGGCGTGTCCAAGGATGTGTCCTGCTCGGGCTGTTAGTCGAGATGTGTCAAGTAAGTTACACGACCTGGGACACGGGCGTGTCTGGCATACGGCCTGTGACACGGGCGTATTACATGGACGTGTCCTGTTCGGGATGCGACGGTTTCAATGTCCATTGGGGCACACGTCCTATGACACGGGCGTGTCCATAGTTAACATGGGTGTGTCCCAAGCTGTGTCAGAGGCCATGTCCTGTTCTGATTTTACTGAATTACGGCGAGTGTAGAACACGACCTATGACACGGGCGTGTCACAAGTCATGTTCGGCCCAGGAAAGTTATTTTCAGGGCAATTCATGGCCGTTCGTTTCCTTCAAATGGGATCAAAGGGTCCAGTTTAGTCCTTGCTGTTATAAGGCAGAGAATAGGGGGTGAAACCCTCATTTCTCATAAGGCATTCTCTTTCTAAAAGAGATAGAGAGAAGGGAGAGCAAGGTTGAAGGTGAAGGAGGAATCCGGCTGCCGGTGGAGCTTCGGAGTCCCAAATTACGAGCCGAGTCTAGATCTGTGGAGGCAAGGCCGTTGTGGTGCTTTTCATCCACCTAGTTCTTCATGGCGCCAAAGCGAACGTCTAGGGTAATGATTCTCTTCTTAGACATGTGAAGTCCTTTTTCCATTTTACATAGGAAGCCCACTCTCGCGAGTATGTAGTGGTTGTGAGGTATTCTTTCAGGTGTACATGAATAGTCCCCGTATTTTGCATGTAGAGTCTGGAATCGAAGTACAGACATAGGAATGGTGTGTGAAGCCTACCCGAATAAGTTGGTCTGGATCAGTGATGTTTCATTATGCATGAATAGCAGGAGAAGACTCCGTGCCGATGGTTGTTTTCGGTTGTTCTACGTGGTAGATTGCAACATGGAGTCTTGGGGATTAACCCTAAGGTGCACCCGGAAATCTGTGCAGAAGCGAAGTCCTGCCGTTTTGGTGGCCTGGGAGCCAGCCTGGTACATAGCCGGGCTATGTACCGTTGTATGATCGATACTTTGGGACTTGGGGAAACTTGGCCTGAACCGATGGCTAAATTGCCGTGATGAAGTGAGCAACGGGCGGGTGGAACCCTACCCACTCCATTTGCTTCGGTTAAAGCGACCTAAAGTACATGGGACTTACCGATAATTTGGAGAGAGAGTATAGGCTTTGGCTGAAAGGACTAAATGCTCATGAGGTTTGCCGCCCTGGGGGTGGTGGTGGAGTCGCAGAACGGATTGAGTTCGGACCGGGTTCACCGAGTTAGTGCCCTGAGAGCATGGGGTGTGTCGCCACGCGGGCTTGCACCTGTGGTGTATTGTGCTAATGTTGTACTTTCACTATAATGGTTGGATTATACTAATGCATTGCAGGGAAGGAGCACCGCCACGCCAAGTAAGGGGTGGGGTTGTTATAATTTGGTCAGCTTTAGCTGACTGTTGCTTTTGTTTGCCACCGATGCGGTGGAATGTTTATTGCAGGTGCTACGGAGCCTAGTGGCAAGTAGCGGGGTGAAGCCCTTGTTGCTTAGCCGGCCCTTGAAGGCCATTGCAAATGTTTACTTGTTATACTCATGTGTGACCGGCCTGCGTGCCGATGTTTGGAAGACACTATTTGGTTAAGTAAACTCCTGTAAGGCCATAAGGCCAAGTACTTTGTGTATTTGTACGCTCATTCCAACTTTGGTTTCTTAATGGACATTCATGCTGTGGCTTGAGTTCTTTTCTTTGCAATATTTAAAATGCTTTCGCTAGAATGTGCTCTGTGTAGGACGTGTGTTATTGGAAGGATGATTTCATTTAGTAACCCTTCAGTCCGTCTGTGGTATATGGCGTCTGGCCCCGGCCAGACCTACTGCTATATGCCATGTGACGGATAGGGGTGTTACAATTATGTTATTTTTATATTGAAATCTTTTAAGAAATGAATTGTGTGACCAGGGAGCATATTTGGGCTAATTAGAGCATTTATTTGCATTTCATACAATTGGAGGTCTTCCTCCATTCTTTTTCATGTTTATGATATGATGTTAGGATTGCGCGAATATATTTCCTGGGTGTTGGGTATTTTTCTAGCTGGTACTAAAGTGCATAATATTTTCCCGAGCATCTCGACTTTGTTTAATGGAGGAGGCCAGTCCTTGTGCATTTTTCTTCTCGAACAATCACTGGCCCCCTCTATGCATGACCACTGGTCATGCATGGTCATTTGCACATCACGTCGAGTGTCGAGAGAGTCCACTCATGAAAATTTCTTCACACATGATTACTGGTCCCCCTCTCCACGTACAACCATTTGTCATGCAAGTTTTATTGCAATAAATGACCAGTGAAAAGCACGAGTGCATGTACGAGTATTAATAGCACGAGTGCTTAATAGAAAATTAGGGTTGAATATGAAGAGGAAGAAAATGAGGCATTGATATTCTCTAAGAGGGTAATAAATGTCAAATACACTTCAAAGGGAAAGCACATGCAGTCATCCAAGAAAAGGAAGCTGCCAGTTGTAGGCATTACTCACCCAACTGAAGAGGTTTTTCAAACATGTACAGGAAGCGGCAATGCCACATTACTCTTTCTGCCATATATAATTCCTACACTTTTAGAGGACCTAGATGTGGTGCATATGGATAAGGGAACCTACAGTATTCCCCCAATACCACAACCAAAATATCCAGCTAACAGAAGAACAAAGAAGCAAAGACTTCATGCTACAATAAAACTCATCAAAGGCAAAGGTGTGGTGAAATTTGTCAATGAAATAAAAGAAATCAGGAAGAATATTGGGGAACTGAAAAGAAGAAAAATAAACCTAGATGAAATATATCATAATGCTCAGAGGGATTGAAAGAGGCTATTTTTTGTGATAGAATTTTTTAAAGACAAACTAGACTATTGGAGATACAAGAGCCTACTTTAGTACTCAGAAATAATCAAAGACAATTTGCTAAAGAAACTATATAGTTATCTTTATGAGCTATTCACTTCTGAACTCCTTGACAAAATAAGTTGATATGCAAGAATATATGTCTACTAAAAGTTGTATATACAATTCATTCTGAAGATATATACAGTTGTCACTCATGCTTGTGTCCTTTCCATATGTTTATTGAAAATTATTCTTTATATTTTATGTTTTTTTGAAAAATCACTAGTGAAACTTTGTAAAATTTGTTAAGCTAAATATGAGGAGATTGTTGAGAAAACCCTTATGATTTAACTTAACAAATTATATTTAAAGTGATTTTACATCTTAGGTCTATTATCCATGTTGTATAGAGAGGGTAATATGGTCACAGAAGTCCTAGGAAGTGAGTAGAGTCAAGGGCATGAGCTAAGCACTCTAAATTGTATAAGAAAATCCAGAAAAGCCAACTTGTGTCCACTAGAAGTCAACACAACATTGACTTGATATTAACGTTACTGTAATTGGAACTCAGAGCAACTACATATGCCAAGTCGACGCTACTTTAAGACAAAAGTTGGTGCTTGTGTCAATAAGATATCGACGCACCTTCGATAACATACTTATTTTTATACAGAAGCAAGAACTCGACGTAGCATCAAATACAGTCCAGAATGGAAAATTCAGAGAATTGTTTCAGGCTAAATCCAAGGGACTTTCATGAAACTAATTCAAATAATTCTAAACGTTAGAAGATGGTCTAAATGAAATATTTCTCTATTAAATTCAGATATGATATTATAAAAAGTTTTTTGAAGAGGATGTCGATATTGATTGAAGTATTTTTGGAAGAATATATCATCGTTCCTTCTGAAGATATTATGCCATGAAAGGGACAATTCAAAAATATACAGAGATGATATAATCACAAAAGAAAATGAAAATCATAGACCAATACACAGAGAACAAGCATAGACCATACTGATAGACAATCGTTCTTAATATTCATCTTCTTCATACATGCAATCTTCTCTGCTTGTGCTTCAACAAATAATTAGCTAGAATATTTAGAGAAGATTACTAGATTCAAAGCTTACAACCCCTGCAAATTCTCTTCAATCAAGGGGTTCACCATATCAAAGTTTTAGATATACTTAGTGCCTAATAGTCATCAAATTCTTGTTGATAGGACTCATCCTGAAGATTCTTCTTCACTTCTTTTTCCCTCAATCTCCTTCGACTTATATTGTATTGATTGAGTAAAGAGTTTTTAGAATCTCTCTTCAAAGGATTCAAGTTGTGGTTCTAAGAGTATCCTTTCCAAAATACTCAGTTAATAGTGGTTCAAGATCTTCTTACCAAAATATCTAGTTGGTAGTTTTAAGAGTCTCTTTATAAAAAGACTCAGACTCTAGAAAAATGTATTCCTACCAAAGTTGAAGAAGAGTGAATGTACCCAGATTTTTGGAAACCAATATTGCTTTGATGTCTGAAAGTATCTAGTTGTCGACCTAAATCACCTGGAGGGGGGGGGGGGGTGAATAGATGAATCTTACAGCTTTTAGCGAAATTAAATTTTTTTAAAAATAAAGCATACAAAACAAAAGATCATAGCACAACACAGACACAAGGATTTATAGTGGTTCCCCGAAGATGGGTACGTCTACTTTCCCGCATCGCCTATCTAGCACTTCGGGCTAGACTCGACCACTTCACTAAAACAAAGATTATAAAATCTTACACTATGAGTATCCAACTCCTATAATCTCAGAGAATAACTTCCCCTACACTCGATCCTTCAACTAGAATCTACAAAAAACTCGAAAGAAACAACTTCCTACAAAGTAATAAGAAATGAAATGGATTGAAAACAATCTTCTCTCTTAGATCTGAAAACAGCCCTTTTTCAAATCAGGGTTATTGTGGATACAATACCTAACAATCTTTTCATATTTGAAGAAGTCAGAACCCTATATACTAAGATGAATTGCATAGAAAATAAAGTATACAAGAAACACTGAAATGACAATGAAATGAAGTCAAAAAGAGATCAACAAAGCATTAATATTTATATAAGTGTTTCTAATGCCATTTCAAGACATTCTCATCATAACAAATCATGAAGACATAAAAGTCTTATGATTGTCCCTTTTGTTGGGTATCGTTTTCAGAATAACCTTGATTTTAAGAAGTCCCCCTTGAACTAAGATGAATTGAGTTGTATTTTATGATGCTTTCAAGTTATGTGCTTGCAGGACTTAATTGCCAAGTACACACCAATATCAGATTACAATGAGTCATGTAACATAGGACTATGCAATATAATCCCTTATTGTGCAGGACATGGTGTTGACTCATGTGTAATCTCTCTATTGGGGTGCACTTTATTTTCAAGTGCTTAGGAACCAGGGAATAGAAGTTTGCTGAGTTCAAGAAGAATCAAAAAATTTCCTAAGTAAAATTTATCGAATATACACGTAAAGTCTCATGTCATTCGTTAAGACATCACATGAATACTCGTGGAATTCGTCGAGTTTACTCGGGAAATTTCTGATGGTTTCTTAAATCTTCTTCAGAAATGGATAAGTTAAATTCATCAAGTATACACGTGAAGTCTCTTGTCATTCGTCGAGATATCACGTGAATACTCGTGGAATTCGTCGAATGTTCTCGAGTGGTCCAGTGACTGTTAAAAAAAATTTCTTCTTGTCCCATTTTTGACTAAGTAAAATTCGTTGAATGATCTCGTGAAATTTGTCGAATGATCTTTGTAATTCGTCGAATGCTCTCATCAAATTCATCGAGTGGTTAACCAATTCGTCGAGTGTTCTAAGTATGTCACGATTCATTTTGATGAATGGACTTAACACTTTTCTGGTTCGATTTTTTCGACGGGTTCTATTTCAAATGATGGCCATGTACAGTACACGTGAAGCTTGTTTTTGAAAGGATATTTCTAGCCATTGCAGATGGAATCCTGTATAAATACCAAGGATTACATTTCAGATTCACGGATTGCTAATTATTACAAGAATCGCAAATTTTCTTGACTTATTTTTCAAGATCGTGAATGACCAAACTTCTCTTTCGATCTACTGTTCTCGGAAATGCTCTTCCCGACAACCTAGAGTTCACGATCGGCGATTCTTCTCAGAAAGATAAATTTGACAAGATTACTGCTTTCCTATTCTTCAAAGGTGTTCTTGATCTAGTCAGATTCAAAAGCTTCAGATCAAGGTTTTCAAGTCTTCTCCTTCAACCTTCATTTCAAGATCTACTCTCCAAGAAGGAAAAAGGTTGAATCCATTCAGATTTGAAGAAGAAGATTGTTTTCAATCTAGAAACATGTAAAAATTACTTTCATTTTTGTAGGAAGTTTCTACTTCCGAGTTTGTAAATCCGTGTTTATTGGATCGAGTTATAGGAGAGGTTGTTCTCCGAGTTGTAGGGAGCTTTGTTTCCGAGTTGTAAGAGTTGAGGCTCCGAGGTGTAATATAGTGAAAACTAAGTTTTGGTGGAGTAGTCGAGTCTAGCCCGTAGTGCTAGATAGGCGAGGCGGGACAGTGGACGTACCCATTCTGGGGAACCACTATAAATCCTTGTGTCTGTTCTATGTTTCTGTGTGTTTGTTTGTTACTAATTTTTATTCTACTAAAAGATGCAGAGCTTACATATTCACCTCCCTCTAGGTTATTTAGGTAGATAACTAGATACTTTCACCTTTCACATCTCCTTCTGTCTGTCAAAATAAGCACTGGGCTTGGGATAGTATTTTGGTGGAGGAGGAGCATAATGATTGGACCTTCCATGCTTTCTGAAGTGAATCCTCCTCTTCAAATTTGAAACTTCATGCTTATCCCATTATTCTCTGCAGTAATACTGTCTTGGATCCTCATTCAATAGATCAATTAAATTGAAAGTGTTCAGAATTATCCCCTTGGAGATTCGACTCTAGAATTCAACAAATTCAGTGTTTTGAACATGTTTTGATCTGCTAGCTGATGGGCCTTCCATATATCCTCTTCTCTTTGGAGGAGGTCTGTAAGATTCTTCAATGATCTCTACCTCAGCAGAATCAGACCGAACTTGAGTATATTGCATAGGAGGTTCATACGACCTTGATCCTTCAAAAGGTTTCTCTTCATGCTCTGAACCTGTAAATGGGTGCTCTGAAGGAGAAAATTGAGCTGGAGCACTCCCTTTTAGCTCATCATGCATCCACTTTATATTCTGATAATAATGTATATTTACACCGTGCATTTGGTGTCACACATCTCTATTCAACAAATCCCTTTTGCTCCGTAACTTTTCTCCCCTTTCTGACTTCTTCAGTAAGAGTTAGGATAATTTTAGTCCTAAATTTTCCCATTTGCTCATCTATATAGTGCATACTCGAATCAAGAGAATGCATCATGTCATCATTCTCAGTAGATACGTGAACTACCTTCTTATGAACATGACCAATGCCCTTGATGGCATGGTCTATAGCTTTACCACCTTGAGATATCAAGCTAGTCAAAAAGGTCTTCAACTTTTCCATGTTGTGGTTCACCTGAGCTAATCCATCATTCAGATTCTTTTCTACCCAACCCACTTTGTGAAAAACTTGTTTCAAGGGAAAATCAAAGTGGTCCTTCTTCTTGGCTAGCGAGGCTTCTACAAAAATTAACAAAGAATTTTCTGATGGAGGGACACTCTCACCCTGAGATCCGTGGACTTCAAAACTGTTAAAATTAGTCTTATAATTGCTAGATGCAGCTCCCCTAGAGATGGATGGTTCTTGAGCTGAAGGCAGGGAACCAATGGTTCTTGGGCATATGTCTCTACCATAGTCCCCCCTCACCAGAAGCTCTTACAACACCGGGGTCCTCTTGGGGAAAGCATTCTTCTAATGGCTCCCCCTCAACTCACTAGATTCCTTGCAGTGCCACTAGAAGGTTCTGCTTCTTCTAGTGCACGTTCTTCATCTTGATGCTCTTCTTCTTCAATCAAGTTCGAAGTATTAACTTTGATGGAACTTGAGAGATCTTCTTTGACTACTTCTTCTAAGCTTAGCTCTCTTAACTTTGAACCTGCATCTTTAATAAAAATAATAGAAGAGCTGCTATAAAGCATACTTATCTCATCAAATACCACATTAATAGACTCTTCTATAACCCGGGTTTTCTTATTAAAAAGCCTATATGCCTTATTATGGCTACTATACCCTACAAAAGTATCTTCAAAATATTTTTCACTAAACTTAGTTTTGTGATACTTCCCGTTATTAAGTACAAAACATTTGCTTCCAAAAATTCTAAAGTAGGACACAATCAGTTTTCTGTCTTTCAGAAGTTCATAAGGTGTCTTACGACGATTCTTGTTGATTAATGCTCTATTTTGTACGTGACAAGATGTATTGACTGTTTTAGTCCTGAAGTACTTTGGTAATGAAGAGTCATTCAATATTTTGTATTTTCCTCAATGAGTGTTCTATTCTTTCTCTCGACAACTCCATTTTGTTGTGGAGTATGAGGAGAGAAAAACTCATGAAAGATGCCTAAGCTTGCACAAAACTCTGTCATGACACCAGAATCAAATTCTATTCCACGGTCACTTCTGATTTTGACCACAGAGCAGTTCATATCATTTTGTATATGTCTGATAAAGCTAGTAAAAGATTCAAAGGTATCTGACTTGTGTTTTAGAAAAGATACTCATGCAAAAGATGAGTAGTCATTCACAATAACCAATGTGTAAGCTTTACCTCCTAAACTACAAACAGACATATAACAAAATAAGTTCATATGAAGCAGATATAAGCATCTGAAAGAATCTTTGGCAATAATGCTTTTAGAAGTATACATTGCATGCTTACCCATCTAGCATGCGTGACACAGTCTCTCTTTTACACACTTAATATCGGGTGCATCACACACTAAGTTGTCAGAGAATAATATACTTATACTTTTGAAATTAATATGTCTTAGTCTCTTATGTCATTGATCACAAAGAGATGCACTATCTTTTACCAAAAAGCACACTGGTGTAGAAGACTCTAAGCAAAAAAAATTTAGGCAAAAAATATTTCTACTCAGAGTACCTGATAAAATAGTTTCTAAATTAGTAGACGACTTTATCAAACACTTATCCTTAATGAACTCAAACATATACCCTTTATCACATAATTGACTTATGTTTATGAGATTATGTTGTAATCCCTCAACATAATCCACATATGTGAAAAAGGCTATACCATGAGAATTATACCGTAACCTTTTGTAATTCCTCTATCAGATCTGCCAAAATAACTTTTGGGTTGTCTTTGACTGATATAAAATTTTGTAAAAGGCTTCTTGTTCTGGTCATATAAATGGAACATCCACTGTCCAAATACCAGATAGGATTTTTATTGGCCTTTGGACATACCTGCATTCACAGATTTAATAACCTCAGGAACCCAAACAGATTTGGCTCATTGGTTCCTTCTTAAATAAACACCACTGGGAATGTTAACATTGTGAGGGATCATTCTTGTATTGTTAACTCGGGGTGTATTATAATTTATAGAATTAAATCAATAATCTATGACAAAATGACTAATTTTGCCACAATTGAAAAGTGTTTAAGTTGTCTACCTAAATCACCTAGAGGGGGGTGAATAGGTGAGTTGTGCGTCTATTTGCGGAATAAAAAATTTAGCGCTCTATGCACAGAGAAATAACCAAGCAATCACAGACGACACCAGGAATTATAGTGGTTCCCAAACCTTAGGTAAGTCCACTTTCCACTCACCGATCTAGCAATACACTAGACTCAGCGACTCCACTATTCTCATATTTAAAACAATCCTACCACTCAGAACAAAGTTCCTACAACTCGATCCACAAAAATGGATCTACACTCGGAAGATAAAAACTTCCTACAACAACTCGGAGAACAAAGCTCCTACACTCGGAGAATAATCTCCTACAAGAATAAAATGAATTCAGAAATACAAACAGAATAATTTCTCAGATCTGGAAAATTTCTGCCTAGGTCTTCCTTCTTGAACTTGTGGCTTTATCAAAAATTGTTGAAGAAGACACGACAGGATCCTAGATATGAAATTCTTGGACTCACATGATCAAAGAGAAGATATAGAGATTGAAAATGGTCTTGATCTGCAAGTCGACTGGTATGAATCTTCTTGAATGAAAGCCCTTGGTGAATTGCACGATGAGCGGCGGCGGCTTCCGATTAGGAAAGAGAATTGCGATTCAGAATTCTTAGAATATTTCTTTTACACGCTTGTTAGGGTTAGTCATAATGACAAGACCTATTATAAGATCTCCCTAACGGTCATAATTATCATTAATGACAGCCACGTAGACCAATCACGTCAAGTCATTTTAAAATCACGTCTATTTGGGACATAGAAAATTTTCTGAAAAGATGACTGGATTACTCGAGTGAATGAAGAACTACTAGAGTACTCAATCAGGTTCTCGAGAAGACAATATCAGACTACTCGAGAAGAAGCACTTTAGGAATTTTCAGGACAGAATTCATTATCACTCGAGTGGAATAAGGATTACTCGAGTGCTAAAAATGTTACTCGAGAAGTGGAAGTGAACTTCTCGAGAAAAAGACTTAGAGTAAATTCTAGAGAGAAATATGGTTACTTGAGTACTGGAATAGGCTACTCGATAAGTAGTTGGACTTCTCGAGTTCAAGGACTTCACTACTCGAGAACTAGAAATATAACTCGAGTGCTTGACTTCTATTACTCGAGACAATCTTGTACTACTCGAGTAATCAGTATAACTACTTGAGTACTTGAACTTCACTACTCGAGAATAATACTTAGAAAATTTCTGAGAAGGAAAATCTGTCAACTCGAGAAAGAGAAGGAGTCTAATCGAATAATGGACTTGGCCTCTCGAGAACTAGATTCAAACTTCTCGAGAAACATTTCCTTTACTCGAAACACAGACTAGACTTACTCGAGTATAACTAGATGATCTACTCGAGTACTAGAATTCTACTCGAGTGAAAAACTTAGAAAATTTTGGTTTATGAACATTTTCCTTTCTTCAATGGAATCAGCAACATGTCTTTCTCCAACAAACCTAGTGCTTGAAAATGAAGTGTATCCCAATAGAGAGGCTATACATGAGTCAACACTATGGATCACACAATGAGAGATTATATTGTATGGTCCTGTGTTTAGTGACCCACTGTAGACTGACATTTGTCTACACTTGGCAATAAGTCCTGCAAACACATAACTCAAACAACACATCAAATACAACTTAATTCATCTTAGTTTAAGGGTGACTTCATATAAATCTAGGTTATTGTGGATACAATACCAATAATAACAACAATCGAATCTGTTATAACTTCTTTTCTTCTCCTGCCTCACCTTTTGAATGAGAGGTCTGGTAGAAGCTACTAATCTAGAAGTAGAAGCCTCATGAGAACAACATACACTTGACTTCTTTGTCTCATATATCTTTTTAGCAACATGTTTAACTTTTGGTGATTTCTTAGCATTTGATCCATGAACGAATGCACCATGATCCTTAAGGATGAATTATTCATGAGATGTCTTGAGTGCACTCATTCCAATATTTCTGGGACGGATCCATCCTTGGTTTTTATTGTTAGAGTCAATGTGTGTTGGTCTAGCAAAATGACCGTATGATGTTTCTAAGTCATACTGATTTGTCAGAAAAACTAGCTTCTTGAAAGAAGGTTGACTTTGAGGAGCTTTCCCTTTATCCTTAACATCATAACCAATACCACTCTTCTTTGAGGCTTAAAATCCATCAATGTGAAGAAGGACTGTCTTTGGCTTCGAGAATCTTTCTCTAAGCTTCCTTTCAGGCAATAACTTTTCTTTTAATTCATTTATGGTCTTTTCTTTCAGACTTACTAACCCAGTAGAGCATTCCAGTTCCTCTTTCAAGAATTGAATTTCATCTCTAAGTAGAGTCAATCTCTCAATTTCCTCCCTTAGTTCAGAATCCAATGCCTTGAGAGAGACGATCTCTTTGGCTTGAGATTTAAACACCTTACAACATTTGTCAAATCCTTTCAGTAATGCTCGATATTGCACCATTAAGTCTGAATCCTCCTCAAATGAGTAGTCTTCATGACCATTGGAGGTTGTATCAGATTCAGATAGAGGAGTATGTTAATTTACCTTCACACTATATTGGGAGTCGCGGTTATCCTCTTCAAAATGTGGCATAAGCCCAAAATAGGCTTCTTCATTCGAGCTTGAATCACTTGAGTCTCTATCGCTTAAAGTCTTTGACTTCTTAGCGATAAAGCTCTTTTCTTCTTTCTTTTTACCTTCGAAGTATCTCTTTTATTCTTTCTTGGATTCTTCTATCTTTTTTATATGGGCAGCCGGTGATCACGTGTCCTAGCTTATTATAGTAATATCAAAGTATGTCAGAAGAAATGTGTTAGTTCTGTTTCGATTTGTACCTGTCACTGTTATTACAACTCTTCTTATGATGATCATCATCACAAAGTGATCTTCTGTAATAAGAAGAGGATGACTAATTTTTCATTTGCCTTCTTTTGTAGAGCATCCTCTTAAACTGTCTAGATAGTAAAGAAAACTCTAAATCTGACATTTCAGAACTAAAGGTGCTTGGAAGCCTTTGTCCATACTGGTGACACAACTCTGCCTTTCCTTGACCCTTCGACCTTCAATGCTACAAACTTCTCTCTGACTGAAGTCCTGCTTCCCACTTCTTCTGCCTTTTTGGTGTTAAGTTGCAGCTCGTGGGAAATTAGCTTCACAAACAAGTTATGTGGCTCCATGCTAGCCATTTTATCAAAATCCCTTATTGCACAAACCTTATTAACCGTTATTTAGTCAGGAATCTCAAGAATTTGTCATTAAGTTCACCGTTGGAAACACACAACAACAATTTCTTAGGCCATTGACGATCTTAAAGAATTTTTCGTAGCAGTTAGAATAGTGTCCCTCTTATCTTGCTTGAAAGCCTCATATTCCTAATTGAGGAGTAATTTCCTATCATTCCTAACTTCCTCTGTTCCTTCCATAAGTACAATTAAAGATAACCATATCTCATTAGAATACTTTCTGTGGATTAAATTTTACAGCATCGAATCGTCCACTGCACTAGCAATGATGTTCTTCTCCTTCTTATCCAGAGCAACAAGAACGATCTCATCTTTGTTCAAGTCCATCATCTTTTTGGGAACCATCAGATTATGATCAATTGTTGACAGAGTCATAGGAACTTGTGGACCTTCTTCAACAATTGTGAAGATTTTGGGATCAGAAGCTTCCTTGAAATTTTTTACTTTTTCCTTCCACATAGGGAAATTTTCCATTGAGCACATCAACAACTTCATCAAGGATAAATCCATACTCCTGTCCATTCCAGACATGCATGTCTCTTTTGACAACTAGATCGGGATTTGTTCAAGGTGTTAACCATTTAACGAACAACCTAGCTCTGATACCAATTAAAAGTATCTAGTTGTCGACCAAAATCACCTAGAGGGAGGTGAATAGGTGAATCTTGCGGCTTTTAGAGGAATAAAAATTTTAACAAAATAAAGCACACAAAACAAGAGATCACATCATAGAAACAAGGATTTATAGTGGTTCCCCAAAATATGGGTATGTCCACTTTCCTACCTTGCCTATCTAACACTTCGAGCTAGACTCGGCTACTTCACCAAAACTCAAATTATAAAATCTTACACTCAGATTATCCAACTCCTATAATCTCAGAGAACAACTTCCCCTACACTCGATCCTTCAACAAGGATCTACAAAACTCGGAAGAAACAACTTCCTACAAAGCAATAAGAAAAGAAATTGATTGAAAACAATCTTCTCTCTCGAATCTTAAAACAACCCTTCTTCTTTACGTGAAAGATTTGTTTGAAATCTTGAAGAAGAAGAAGAATCTAAAACTTGTGAAGACAAATCTGATCTTGAGAATCGACGGATCTTTGTAAGTATTCTGAATGAACCTGAAAGCAGGAGATCGTTCGAATCTTTCTAACAGGAGGAATCGCAAATTAGAAGTTCTGTCGATGATGATGTTCTTTATAAAATTGAATTTGAATTCCCGAATGTTTATGGCAATTAGCGAATTGATTTACGATCAATGATTAGGACTTCTAGAAAATACCCTTGACTATTTATAGGTGATTCCTCACTATCAGCAAAATTTCAAACTCAGTGTTGGGTCCATTGCCCACAATGTCCCAGATTTGAAAAAGTCAAACATGTCAATAATATACACATTATTGTATTTAATGTATGTTCAAGTTCATGCATGCAGGTTAGTCCTTTTAACTTTGATAGGATAAGTATTCCAAGTGGTGTGACAGGTGGTAACAAAGTAATGATGTGGAGAGATAGAAATATGTCTATGTACACAGGCGTTGAGTGAAGCCAGTTCACTCAATGCCAGATGCAAGGGAGGATGTTGGATAGGCTGAAAATATCCTAAGTCCACAGGTATTGAGTGAAGCCAATTCACTCAACGCCAGATGCCAAACAACGCTGAGTTAGTTGTGGACAGTCAAAGCCATGAAGTCTGTAAAGCAATTCTGTGGCTAAGTCCACAAGCGTTAAGTGATGGCAGTTCACTCAATGACATATATCAAGAATCTTCGAGTATAGCTAAATCTGTCAAAGCCTCAGTATTGGCGTGCTGAATATTAGACTAAGTCCACAGGCATCGTGTGAGTACAACTATCAATGCCATACACCAAGGAGCATTGAGACAAGCTCAAGATGTTTAAGATTCTATCAAGAGATATCTGGCTAAGTCCAGAAGCGTCGAGTGAACACAGATCACTCGACGCCAAAGCAGAAGGCGTCGTGTTATGATAAAACCTAAGATGACTGAAAGCGGTTAAGTATAAAAGCGTTGAGTGATGAAGTTTCACTCAATGCTCTCAACGCCTCAGCAAGATGACAGACATCAGAGTAGTAGCTAAGTATAAAAGCGTAGAGTGATGAAGCTTCACTCAACACACTCAACACCTAGCAGATAAAAAGTTGCAGCTAAGTCCAGGGGTGTTGAGTGATGCCAATTTTCTCAATGCACTCAATGCTTGGCAGTGCAGAAAAGATTGGCTAAGTCTAGAGGCGTTCAGTGAAGCCAGTTCACTCAACACACTCAACGCCTGATGATACAGAAAAGATTGACCAAGTTTAGAGGCATTGAGTGAAGCCAGTCCACTCAACGCCTGGTGGTGAATCTGAAGATTTGGCTAAGTCCACACTTGCTGATGTCAGCCAAAGTCAACAAAGTAA
Source organism: Platanthera zijinensis (assembly GCA_039513925.1). Taxonomy (NCBI): domain Eukaryota; kingdom Viridiplantae; phylum Streptophyta; class Magnoliopsida; order Asparagales; family Orchidaceae; genus Platanthera; species Platanthera zijinensis. The sequence continues at coordinate 58,915,333 of CM077078.1, forward strand.
ACCAAATTCAAATAAGTTGCGAGAAAGCTACATAACATGAAAAATAACTCTAGCGCTCTATGTCTTCTTCAGTTAAAGCAAGTTGCAGCTATCAACTACAGGTGGTCCCCAATACTTCTTGGAGCTGTTCATCGGCGAAAGATAAAAAGGACAGCTTCAGAAGGAAGAACTTAACTTTTAGGGTTTTATTCTTTTCACAAAGTTACGGCTGAACTTCATCTTCCTCGCCATTGTTGCCAAGCTTGAAGTCGATCCAGCTAATTTAAAAGTTCATTCCAGATAGCTGTAACAATCTCTTCTGCTACAGCAAGGTCAGATAAGCTTTTGATAAAGAAGAAGAAGCAGAGCTTTCAATTTTTTGTAGGTTCGGGTTAGCTATTTGAAGAACTCAAGATCTGTCAAGTCTTCAGTTTTTCAGCAAGTTTAGAAACAAATTTCTGAGATACTTCTAGCACTAGCAACAGCTTATTGAAGATCAGGTTCTAGGTGCTGAGAAGAAAGTTAGGGCTGATATAACTCAACTCAAGAAGCAGACACAGAGAAATATCTCGGTGTCAAATCAACACAATCAAAACCCCTTTCATTTCTGTAGAATCCTTTTGGATCTGAGTTGTATGGCCTTTGTGCCTGAGGTAGGGAAGATTTGTCCGAGTATAGGATCCAGTTTTGGATCTGAGTTGTAGGACCTTTGGGTCTAAGGTAGGATCCTTTTGGATTTGAGATGTAGGTCCTTTGTGCTTGAGATAGGGCAGTTTGCCTGAGCTGTAGGAGAGTCATACTCTCTAAGTGTAATACCTTTGGGTCTGAGTGTAGGATCCAGATTTGGATCTGAGGTAGGGCCTTGTGCTTAAGTTGTAGGAGAGTCATTCTCTCTAAGGTAGGTCTATCCTCCATAGCCTGAGCTGTAGGACTTGACTTCAAGTCTGAGGTAGGTGATCATTTGATCACTGAGTTGTAGGAGAATATTTTCTTTGAGGTAGGGCTTTGTGCCTGAGTTGTAAGTCTTGGAGGAGACTGAGAGATCCTGAGGGATCTGTATTGTGAGCTCTAAGAAGCTGAGTTTTTGGAGAAGTGCCTTGTCTAACAAGAAGTTAGAAAGGTGGGAGGAGAGTGGATGTACCCATAATATAGGGAACCATTATAAATTCTGTGTGTTCTTTGTGTTTTGTCTTGAAAGCATCTAACTACTAACTAACTACACACTAAGTTAAAAGATAATAATAAAAGACTAGAAAACCTATTCACCCCCTCTAGGTATTTAGCTACCTTGAAACAAAATACTTTCAAGTGGTATCAGAGCGAGGTTGCTCAAGAAGGACCTAACAGTCAGAGTAGATCCCAAAGGGTAGCTGAGACAAGTTCTATACTTATGGGTTTTAGAGAGAACCATAAGGAGCTAGGTTCCATGAAACTCCCCATCTATAGAAATAAGAGTTTTGGAATCTGAAAAGAGAGGGTCAGGCTATTTATGGAAGCCTATGACCCAAGGATCTTTATGACAGTCAGAGAGGGACCTTACATCCCTTTGAAGGTCTCAATTCTGGATGCCAATGTCAAGACACCTAAGATACATTTAGAGATGACAAAGGATGAAGTCATCGTGGCTATATTGAACATGGGGGCACAAAACATTATTGTTAGTGTCATAGATAATTCAACCTTTTAGAATCTGGTCCAGTGCCAGACCTCCAAAGAGATGTGGGACACCCTTGTGGTCTACATGGAGGGTACTGAATATGTGAGAGATGACAGGAAGTCCATGCTCAACCAGGAGTATGATGCTTTCAGGCAGTCATTGAAAGAGAACATAATTGCATGCTATGAAAGATTTATCAGGATAATAAATGAACTGAGGACCTATGGGAGGGTCTTCTGTCATTATAAGATTAATGACAAGTTCCTAAGATCTCTCACTAGAGACTGGTATACTAAGATATATGCCATAAGAGATGTGGAAGCTAGCTGATACTCCTCCCCATATATTATTTGGAAAGTTGCTCTCTTATGAGATGCAGTTAGCTGTCAGGAAAGAGGAGGAGGCCACCAGCAAATCCCTGGCCAAGGAAAAGACCTTGGCCTTCAAAGCAGACTATACCAGGAAGAGTAAGGAAAGGATTCTTGTCTCCTCTAAGTAGGCCAACTGATTCAGATAGCTCAGAATCAAATACATCAGATTGTAGCATGTCTTATGAGGACTTTACTGCCTTCTCCAAGCATTTTCAGAAGCTGATGAATAAGAAATAGTGGAAGAGCGGACCTTCCACCTCTTCTCATCACAGGAAGAATCGCTCCAAGACTAACAGGTATGATTCAAAACCTAGTAAACATATTTCATCTAAAGTTGTCTGCTACTGTTCCAGCAAACCTGGGCATGTTATAGCTAACTGTCTAGTCAAGAGAAAGGAGGATGGTGAGAAGAAACAACACCAGCACAAGGGGAAGAAGGAGAAGTCCTTTATTGCAAAGAAGGAGAAGAGCTGGACAGACACATCTTCATTAGAGTTTGAAGAAGAAGTCTATAGTGGGCTGGCTGCTGCTGCTGCTAAAGAAGGAGCTAAAGTAGCAGATGAAGTCTATCCTGCTGCCAGGATAGACATCAGAGCCCCTCTATCACATTCAAATAGTGACTCAGAGGAGGATGAGGATGAAGAAGATGCATACAACTGCTATGGGCTGATAACAATGACTGATGAGGAATCCAGCCAGGATCAACCGGTCAAAGCAAGGTAAATTCTCTATCTAGCTCTTCTTCTGAGTTTGGGTATAAGACTAGTCCCTGTATAGAAGCTTCTTCATTCAGTGATGAAAATGATTCTTAATCAGAAGGAGATGTCAATCAATTGATTTATAGGAATGGAGAACTTATGGATGCCTTTAAGAAGTGCAAGAAGTTGTCTAAAAAGCAAGCTGTGGAGATTGCCTCTCTACAGCTAGCTACTTCCCAATAGTCTGAGAAAGCATCTTTGCTTGATCAGAAGGATAGATAAATTATCCAACTTAAGGTCATGAATCTCCTCCAGATAGGCTCCATCAAGTACAAGAATAGTCTCATTAGGGACCTTGAAGAGAAGCTCTAGAGGAAGAAGAGAATTACGGCTAGTTTCTCTAAGCCCAATACTGTGTTGCCCTTGATTTACTCCTCCTCTCAGAAGGGTACGAAGGGGTTGGGATTTAAGGGAAATACTAGAGTTTCCCCTTCCAAAGAGAAGGGCAAAGCTCCTATTCAACCTCTGGCTTCCAAGCCTCCTATTCCTCTTAGAAAAGTTCAGTGCCTTCAAACAGGTATGACCAAGAGAGCATCTATGGTCACTGGATGAATGGTAGATCCACTAGTGTGAACACAGAGGTTCACAGCTATGGTGGAAGGTATAACAGGGGAGTGAGTGCCTTTAAGGCTGCCCATGAAGAAATTCAAATGGCCCATCATAGACCATTTGTCTTTGGTGCTCCAGCCCCCACTCTCAAGAATATGACATGGCCAAGTTTCAGAACCATCCAGCTAAGACTCAGACCAAGGGTCAGTCTATCAGCAAGCCTGATTTGGGAATTTCTAATGATATAAAGAGTATGTATTTTGCAAAGAAGAATGCTGCTGATGGCACTCAGAGAAGGACAAATAAGCCAACTAGAAGACTTGCCTTCGATCAGATCTTTGTTGAAAGGAATCTGAAGAAGGCTGCTGCTCCTCTTCCTTCTATTTAGTCAGTAGTTAACCAAACTGCAAGGCCTACACAGAAAATAAGATATAACATTCATGAATGTTAGTGCTGTGGCAAAGTGGGCTACTTTACTATAGACAGCTAGCACAATCCAAGTGTGCCAAGAGCAGCTATTAGTCCACCAGTCAGAAAAGCTGTTGGTAGATAAGTCCATTTTCAAACTAACATGCACCTAGGACCCAATAGATATTATGGTACTAAGGTAAAATAAATTATGTGATGCAGGTTAGTCCAAGTGCACATACCCTTATATGGAACTTGGACATTGGTTTTTCCAGGCACATGACTGGGATAAGGACCAACTTAAAGGAGTACACTCCAGTGAAAGATGAACCCAATGTTATCTTTGGTGGTTCAGATACAGGGGTGACAAGAGGTTAGATGGACCAAATGTTATCTTTGGTGGTTCAGATATAAGGGTGACAAGAGGCTATGGTAAGATTACCAATAGCATAGTCACCATCACAAAAGTGGCTTATGTTGAAGGGTTGCAACACAACCTCATAAGCATAAGCAACTCTCTGATCTTGGCTATGTCATTGTTTTCCACAAGGATGAGTGCAAGATTAAGAGGTCAAGTGACCAATAGGTCATCTTGAAAGGCACTAGGAGTGGAAATGTTTATTATTTAAACTTTCTGTGTCTAGATACAGACTCTCCTATTTGTTTAGTGACAAATGAGAAAGTCTCATATTGTGTGCAATGACACAAGAGACTAGCTAATTTAAGTTACAAGACTATTGACAAGCTCTTGAGTGGAGAGCTAGTTAGGAACAGTCCTAATGTGAAATGCACCAAGGAAAGCATTTGCTCTGCATGCCAAAAGGGCAAGCAGACCAAAACCTCTTTCAAGGGCATTGGGACCAAAGAATCTGTGAGGTGCTTATACCTCTTGCATATGGACTTATTGGTCCTATGCCAATTCATAGTCTAGGTATGAAATTCTATACTCTTGTGGTGGTTGATGACTATTCTATGTTTACTTGGGTGTTCTTTCTTAAGAAAAAGAATGAAACCCTTGATGTCTTCATGAAGTTTGTCAAGCAAATTTAGAATGAGTTTGACAGTACTGTGGTCAAAATCAGAAGTGACCATGGGACTGAATTCCAGTCTAATAGAATGAAAAAGTTCTATGAAGAGCTAGGGATTCATCAAGAATTTTCTTCTCCTAGAACACCCCAACAAAATGGGATTGTTGAGAGGAAAAAAATAGAACTCTCATAGTGGATGGAAAGAACTTATTGAGTGACACATCTCTCCCAGAATATTTCAGAGCTGAGGCAGTCAATACTGCATGTCATGTCCTTAACAGAGCCTCCATCACCAAGAGCCACAAGAAGACTCCCTATCAGATCTTGAAGGGCAGAAAACCAAACCTGGGCTATCTCAGAATCTTTGGTAGTAAGTGCTATGTGCTTCACAATGGTAAGTCCTATGTGTAACATCCCATTTTCAAATTAGACCCCCTTAAGAGTGACTTGAACATGCCTAGGTCATAACAAGTCCTAGGTTGAACCTAGGAGGTCAAGTGACCCAACTAGCTAGTTGAGACTCACTTGGGCTGCAAATAGTAAAATCTTAAAACCCTGATTTTTGGTGGCCTAGTGGGTTCAATCTGACTCCAAGGCATTCCTAGACCTAATATGAGATCAATGGATCACCAAGAACCATTGGGTGTAAACCTAGTGGCTAAGTTGACCCAAGTCAACTTAAGCCCTAGTTAGGCTAAATTAACCCTGCCTTGGGTCAACTCACCCTCTTTATGCCAAGTCTACCCTACCTAACCATACCTAGGCCTTAGGGGAGGTCAATGGGTCCCTAGGGGTCCATTGATGTTGACTCCGAAGGTCAAATTGACCAAGTCAACCCTAAACCCTAGGCTAGCCAACATGTAAATATAGGAGAGAGAAAAAAATGAGTATTTGGTTATATAAAGGAGAGAGAAAAGGTGGTGGAGAGGTGAAGGAGTGTTTTGAAGAGGGAGGAGGCATGAGTTCGGCCAAGGAGGGGCCCACAACCACCTAATGGCTGGCACCTCTTCCCCCCAACCCTTTCCAGGCCACCAAGAGGTGGCTCCACCCCTCCTCACCTCTAACTGACCCCCCACCATGAAGGGGTGTTTTGCCTCTTGGATGAAACCGCCCCCTCTTCCCCTCTCCCCCTTATATACTCACTTAGGAGAGAGGGGAGACCATTTTCAAAACCAGAGAAGGAGGAGAGAGGCTTGCCAGAGCCACCAAGGAGAGAAACTCCGCCACCGCCGCCACCATGGCATCCCACCGTTCAACCCGCATTCGTGCCCGAACTCAGGTCCTCCCCCTCTCTTTCTCTTATGTTTAGATCCTAGAATCGTTAGGGTAGAGGTCGGGCTCGAATAGCCGGTCGGAGGGAACCAAAACCCAGGAATTTTTGCCATTTTCATGGCTTTTTGGTGGTCTCGGGTAGGGCGGCGCCGCCACCTCCGGCCGCCCTAGCCGCCGGCAAGGCTAGCCCCCACCACCGGGAACATGTAGGAGTTGTTTCCCGGTGGTGGCGCCGCCCCTAGTGGCCGGAAAAAGGCCCGTGATAACCACTTCTCACGGTTCTGGTTCAGGCCTTTTGGAGAAGATGAAGTACAGCTGCCCTCGGATTGCTTTAAGATGCGTGCGAGACTTAAATACACGAATTACAGTTTTTATTAATTCTTTTTCTGTTTTTGTTTTAACAGTTCACTTCATGTTGATTTTTAGGCCCCTTCTGGGCATCTCATGAAAAAGTTTATAATATAAAAATTGTAGGCCTTTGAAATACCTACAATTTGATTTGCTGTGGTGAAAATTTGGTAGAGAACCTAGACCTGTAGGGTCATTTTAATATGGGTATGTCCTAAAACTAGGGCAGATTCATTCTAAAAATTATTTAGGCCCTTTAGGGGCATGTTCATCAAAAATGATTAATATAAAAATAGTAGGCCTCTAGAATACCTACAGTTTGATATGTTGTGGTGAAATATTGGTTGAGAACCTAGACCTGTAGGGTCATTTTACTAGGGTAGGTCCTATATGTAGGACATATTTTCAAATAATTCCCCACACCTAACCCTTATTCCAAATTCTTTAAATTTTGGATAGGAGCTTAATGTAATCTAAGACTAGCTCCTGTAAAATTTGGAGACCATTTGGGATAGTGTAGCTTAGGGTTTTGCCCTAAACCTAGAAAAGCTAGGGCAAGATAATTAAAAGGTCAAATGACCTCCATACCCTCCCAAATTTTGGTGAGGTGTCCCTGGTATAGGTATCTAGGTCTGGTTCAAATTTCAACTCATTTGGTTGAGGTTTGAATAGGAGTTCACTAAACCCTAGTTTGGACCTAGGGAAGGGTAATTTGGGAAAAAGGAACTTTTGGCAATTGAGTGGTCACTCACCTCAATAGAGGTTGAGATTTTTACCACTGGTTTAAAATGATCCTAAGAACCCCCTTTGGGAAAAATGAGATGTATTAGGGTGAGTTTACCCTAGGGCCCAGGTTCAAACCCTAAATGAGGACTTTGGGGGCTTGTGAAAGACATAGGAGCAAATGCCCTTGTATGGCCTTGAGATTTGGTGGAGTGGTTGTTCATGGGTATTTAACCCTCTGGTTGAAATATTAGAGAATTTATAGGTAGGTACCTCAAAACCTAAACCCTAGTTTTAGGGTAGAAGGGCTTTTAGGTTAAAATAGTAACTTAAATTCACTTAAAAGCTATGAAACTTGGGTAGAGTGTTTATAGGGTAGTTAAGACCCTTGGATGAGTTTACTAGAATTTTTGGATAATTATTTCTAGTACTTCACTTATGAATGTGGGTATAGCCCTATTTGATATTTTATTTATTAAAGATTTTTAAGTCAAATAAGACCTCATGAAACTCTGGAATTAGATGTTGTTGTCCAGAATGAATTCTCCTGAATTTTTAGTTTAATTTTATGTTGAAGAAATTTAGTAGTTCTTTCACAAGTGTTATAAAAGGGCCTTATGGTTTTAAAATATATTATGGCTTAAATATTTTCTGAAAAATTATGAAATTTGGTAAATAGGGTTCTTAATCCAATATGTACCAGTGGGAATTTATTCCGGATTTTTGGAGTTATGAATATAGTACTTGATTCACAAGCATGCTAGATTAAGAATTTAATAAATGATTTATTGTAAAATAATTTCCAATAGGAAAATTATGAAACTTGTCTAGTGCTGTTTTCATGGTGTTATTAGTATCCTGTAATTAATTCAAATAATTTGAATGAAGATTTGATGTAGTTTATTCATTAGTCATGAAAGAAATGAATTATTGATAAAACATGATTAGGCCCCTTAGACCTTAGAGAAAAATGTCAAACCTTGGATATATCGTTTTTAGATATAACAAAATTTATTATGATTTTTACATAGCAAAAAAGTCTACTTCATGTTCAAATTGGTAGACCTTGGATTTGTGGGAAAATTAATTAATTATTAGATTAATTGAGAAAATAGTTATAATGTGGAATTGATTCATTTATGACATGATAGGACCCCAGTAAATAACTTAGGTCATTCAGATGAAGACACAAAGGACATCCTATCAAGGTCATCATATAGTGTAGGCTGGTCTGCATGTAGCATTTTCGTAAAAGATCGTATTTAGAGATGACTTAGAGCAATGTTGGAGTTTCTCAATGTGCTGATTGGGATGGATTTAGATAGGTTGTCATGGAAGGTTCTAAGGAGTGAAGAGAAGTGAGTGGTTATGGTAGAAGGAGCTCGGATTCGAGGAAAGATCGTCGTTCCTGAGAGAGTGAAATGTCAAGCTACCCTAGTTTTAGTTTAATGTAATATGAGAAGGGAGCGGATAAGAGAAAATTAACCAATATTATGAAGTGCCTTGCGAAAGGGAACTTTGGTCTGTCATACCATCGTAGTTCCTAGTGCCTTTTGAAAGCCCCTCACAGGGTATAATCCGGAGGTAGTCCTAGGCTAACGAACATCTTAAATAAATCGAAAGAATAATTAGTTGTAATAGGTTTACACTTCACACACTAGTTGGAAAGACATTTGGAAAAGGTTAAGTCGTCCCGAGGTGTTCAAAGGGGCGCCATCTCGCGGTGCTCAAAGGGATGGGGTTTGGAATTGAGCCGGACGGTTTAGTCCGGGGAGCTTAGTCTCGGTTTGTGGTTGAGACGGACGGTTTGGTCCGGGAGCTTTACTCTTGACTTCTTATATTAAAGGTTGCATGTGCATAAATAGGAAACTTTAAGGTGGTGGGTCTTCGATATTGGGGAGTTCGTTGCACCGAAACCAATAGCGTTGACTCGGCAAGGTGGCTAGCACCTCGCCAAACTTAAGTCCGGAGGTCCAGTCGGCAAGAGTACGCAGGAGTCCGCCTTGTGCACCAAGCATTGAGGGCGTACGATAGGTCAGACCGGTAGTGCAAATACTGGTTTTGAGGTGGGCGAGGCCCAACCCACCGCTTCCGTCTGCCACTACGGAGGTATCCTGGGAGGTAACGGCTCTGAAAGGGGGAACTAAAGGTTTGTGTACACAAAGTTGGGTGTGTGAGTTGCAATGCATGAACATCATTAACCCACCATATAGTTGCATACATAATCATTCATAAGAACCTTGACACCTAATGTATAAGTGGTATGGGACGCTTATACATTAGGACCTGCAAAACGACCCCTTGGTCTATAAGCTTGTGTGGGCAAGTTTTATAGATTAAGATCATTTTAAATATTTAAATAATGCTTGTGATAACCGACACCCCAACGTATAAGTGGAATGAGACATTTATACGATGGGAGCCTTGTAAAAGATCCCTTGGCTTATGTGTACTCACATAAATAAAGGTTTATTTTCTTACTTACTTACCTTCCTGTTTTACCTATTACAACACTTATATTGTTCGCTTGTCATAACTTGCTAGTTAGGTCCATCGTCATCTGCTTTTGACTACTCTCCACCTTCATGTCCTTCCCTTTCTTCCTCTCCGCTCGGTGCCTTAGGGCATGGGGGAAGGGGTGGGGGATGATAGGGCTTAGTCTTATAGACTAACGGTTTTCGAACCACATCATTTTAGGGAATCGTTGAGCCCAGCCCGGAGGAGCAGCCCAGGAGGCCGGTGCGCTTGGAGATAGGGCAGTCTAGCTCAGGAGTTCAGACAGCCAGGACCGTGAGTTCCGTTCCTTAGTAGCAGTTTGTTTTTCAGCTTCCGTTTGAGTGACCATGTAGTGAGGTGTTGTTGTACCGGGCTTAAGCCCTCTTCCTTTCAGTACTCTGTTTTTACTCTGATGTTATACTGTGGACACTCCCTTCGTGGAGTTTACATATATGTGATTTATTATTATGGATTGCATTTCTCTTTCTTTACTACTTGCTACTTGATTGTGATCGAAAAGGCCGACAGAATCGGAGCATTGTAGTGACGACCTTCCCGGGTGCGAAGGTGTCACCGCAAAGCGGCGGTTCTGGGTATAAGACCCCGAGTTTTCAAAAAGGGGGGGGGGGGTCTTACACTATGTGACTAAGTTTGCTGACCAGTTCTTTGATGGGATTTTTGTTGGGTACAATAATCATAGTAAAGCCTATAGGGTCACAACTTGAAAAGCTAAGTTATAAAAGAGTCTGTACATGTAGTCTTTGATGAGTCTACTATGATTAACAGTGAGCTGTCAAGCTCCTCTTCTAGTATTGCAGGTATAGAGTATATGATGGACAAGCTGACTATCAAGGAAGCTGCTCAAAAAGTCCAAGATAAAGCTGAGGGAATGGACATTCCAAAAGATGTACCAGGCTCACTTGAAGTGGATGAAGATCAGCAAGAAGCTGCTACTGAAGTAGATGCTAAAATAAGATTGCCTCCTCTAGTCAGGAATCTAAGAGATCATCCAAGATACCAGATCATTGGTGATGCAAACCAAGGAGTGGTGACAAGAAGCAAGAGCCTTAATACAGCAATGTATGCAAGTTTCTTGTCACAGGTTGAGCCCAAGAAATTAGAAGAGGCCAATATAGATCAGTTCTGGATTGTAGCAATGCAAGAGGAACTGAACCAGTTTAAGAGATGTAAGGTCTGGAAGCTGGTTTCAAGACTATAAGGACATAATGTCATTGGATTCAAGTGGATTTACAAGAATAAACTTGATGAAAATGACATTATAATCAAGAACAAAGCAAAGCTAGTAGATAAGGGGTACAAACAAGAAGAAGGTATTGACTTTGATCAAACCTTTTCCCCTGTAGCAAGATTGGAACCCATCAGACTATTCCTTGCATATGCTGCACACAAGGGATTCAAGGTCTACCAGATGGATGTGAAGTCAACCTTCCTGAATGGTGACTTAAAGGAAGAAGTTTATGTTGAACAGCCTCCAGGTTTTGTTGTTCCTAACTCACCTGATTCTATTTATAGACTTAAGAAAGCTCTATATGGGATGAAGCAAGCCACTAGAGCATGGTATGAGACATTATCTAACTTCTTCATTGAGAACAAATTTATAAGAGGGAAGATAGACAAGAACCTATTCCCAAGGGAATCTAAGGGTAAGATTATCTTAGTCCAGATATATATAGATATCATTATCTTTGGATCTACTGATGACAATCTTTGTAGGAAGTTTGCCGAACTTATGCAAGTGAAGTTTGAGATGAGAAGTATGGGTGAACTTAAGTTCTCCTTAGGACTCCAAGTAAGACAGACTGATGATGGCTTATACATATCCTAATCTAAGTTTACTAGGGAGTTAATCAACAAGTTTGGTATGGAGAATGCCTCCATTATGAAAACTCCCATGGGGCCAAGTATGCCTATAAACAAAGATGAGGCAGAGAAACCTGTTGATGGAACTTTGTATAGAGATATAATTGTCTCCCTTCTATATCTTACTACAAGTAGGCCAGACATCATGTATGTTGCATGTGTTTATGCTAGGTATCAGGCTATCCCAAAAGAATCTCACTACTCTACTATAAAGAGGATTTTGAGGAATCTTAAGGGAACACCAGATCTTGGCATATGATACCCTAAAAATGGGGAGTTTGAACTAACAGGCTATTCAGATGCAGATTTTGCAGGCTACAAAGAGGATAGGATGAGCACTTCTGACACTTGTCAGTTCTTGGGAGGAAGACTAGTGTCTTGGAGCAGCAAGAAACAAACAAGTGTTGCAATCTCAATTACAGAGTCAGAGTACATCTCAGCAGGTAGCTGTTGTACTCAATTGCTGTGGATCCAGCATCAGCTCCAGGATTATAACCTCTAGATAAGTAGAAGTCCCTTATATTGTGATTCTACTAGTGCCATCTCAATTGCTAGGAATCATGTCTCACACAGTAGGACTAAGCATATTGAGATAAGATATCATTTTATTAGGGAGCATGTGGAATGTGAAGATATCAACCTTGAGTTTGTCCCTATAGACAAGCAAGTGGCTGACATCTTCACTAAGCCAATAGATGAAGCAAAGTTCAACATCTTCAAGTTTGATTTGGGTATATTGAACCTGGTATAGCTTCATTTGCTCCTCATGTTGTTTCTTTATTGTAGGTTGTACTATTTCTTGCAAGTGGAAAAGTCCTTCAGTGGGATGAAGATTTTTCAAGTGGTATACCTTGAGTAGTGTCATGTTTTTCAAATGGTTCAAGTGTTATCCAGACTGGTATAGATTAGAATGTCTATTAGGAAGTATGATAGAGGATGCTTCAATTGAGGGGGAGCAAGTACAGCACTTGCATAGATAGATTCAATTTCCAATAGAGAAGGAGCATCACACCTCCCTGACTATTTACAGAAGTCAAAAAGGGGGAGGAAAAGGAAATGGAAAGGAAATGATCAAGGAAAGTTAGCAACAATTTAAGGGGAGCAGGGAGTAATGATGATCAACCTGCAAGCAAGGAAAGGATGGTAACCTATAACTTGTTATCTTGTTATAAGTCTTCCTATTTAATGTTTTATTGTTGCATATGCTAGTGTATGTCATTGACTTAGGATTTTGATTGAGGGTTTTGACTTCTTCAAATAAAGGGAGATTGTTGAGTCCATTGCCCACAATGTCCCAAATTTGAAGAAGTCAAACATGTCAATAATGTACACATTGTTGTATTTAATGTATATTCAAGTTCATGCATGCAGGTTAGTCCATGTAACATTGATAGGACAGGTGTTCCAAGTGGTGTGACAGGTGGTCACAAAGTAATGATGTGGAGACACAAAAATCTATCTATGTCCATAGTCATTAAGTGAAGCCAGTTCACTCAACGCCAGATGCAAGGGAGGATGCTGGATAGGCTGAAAATTGCCTAAGTCCACAAGCGTTGAGTGAAGCCAGTTCACTCAACGCCATATGCCAAACTACGTCGAGTTAATTATGGATAGTCAAAGCCATGCAGTCTGCAAAGCAATTCTGCGGCTAAGTCCACAGACATTGAGTGATGGCAGTTCACTCAACGTCATATATCAAGAATCATCGAATATAGCTGAATCTGTCAACACATCAGTATTATCATGTTGAATATTCGACTAAGTCCATATGCGTCATGTGATTACAACTCTCAACGCCATACACCAAGCATCATTGAGACAAGCTCAAGCTATTGAAGATTCTGTCAAGAGATATCAGGCTAAGTCTAGAAGCGTTGAGTGAACACAGCTCACTCGACGCTAAAGCAGAATGCGTCGTGTTATGATAAAGCCTAAGATGACTAAAAGCGGCTAAGTACAAAAGCGTTGAGTGATGAAGCTTCACTCAATGCTCTCAATGACTCAGCAAGCTGGCAGACTTCAGAGTAACAGCTAAGTATAAAAGCATTGAGTGATGAAGCTTCACTCAACGCTCTCAATGCCTAATAGATAAAAAGTTACAGCTAAATCTAGGGTCGTTGAGTGATGCTAATTCACTCAATGCACTCAATGCCTGGCAGTGCAGAAAAGATTGACTAAGTCCAGAGGCATTGAGTGAAACCAGTTCACTCAACGCACTCAACACCTGATGATACAAAAAATATTAACCAAGTCCAAAGGCGTTGAGTGAAGCCAGTCCACTCAACGCACTCAACGCCTGTTGGTGAATCTGAAGAATTGACTAAGTCCATACTTACTGACGTCAGCCAAAGTCAACAAAGTCAACCAAGTTCAAATAAGTTGCAGGAAAGCTATAGAACACGATAAATAGTGCCAGTGCTCTACTCTACGTCTTCTTCCGTTAAAACAAGTTCCAGTTGTCAACTACATGTGGTCCCCACAGCTTCTTGGAGCCATTAATCGGCAGAAGATAAAAGGGATAGCTTCAGAAGGAAGAACTTAACTTTTAGGGTTTTATTCTTTTCACAAAGTTTCGGCTGAACTTCATCTTCCTCGCCATTACTGCCGAGCTTGAATCTTGAAGTCGATCCAGCTGATCTAAAATTTCATTCTAGATAGCTGTAGCAATCTCTTCTACTACAAAAAGGTCAAATAAGCTTTTAATAAAGAAGAAGAAGCAGAGCTTTCAGTTTTCTGCAGGTTCAGGTTAGCTGTTTGAAGAACTCAAGATCTGTCAAGTCTTCAGTCTTCTTCAGCAAGTTCAGAAACAAATTTCTGAGATACTTCTAACACTAGCAGCAGCTTATTGAAGATCAGGTTCTAGGTGCTGAGAAGAAAGTTAGGGCTGAGATAACTCAACTCAGGAAGTAGACATATATAAATATCTCTGTGTCAAATCAACATAATCAAAACCCCTTTCATTTTTGTAGGATTCTTTTTGATTTGAGCTGTAGGGCCTTTGTGCCTGAGGTAGGGCAGATTTGCCTGAGTGTAGGTTCCAGTTTTGGATCTGAGTTGTAGGACCTTTGGGTCTAAGGTAGGATCCTTTTGGATCTGAGCTGAAGGGCCTTTGTGCCTGAGGTAGGGCAGTTTACCTTAGTTGTAGGAGAGTCATACTCTCTGAGTGTCGGACCTTTGGGTCTGAGTGTAGGATCTAGATTTAGATCTAAGGTAGGGCCTTGTTCCTGAGCTGTAGGAGAGTCATTCTCTCTGAGGTAGGGCTATCCTCCATAGCCTGAGCTGTAGGACTTGAGTTCAAGTCTGAGGTAGGTGATCATTTGATTACTAAGTTGTAGGAGCATATTTGCTCTGTGGTAGGGCTTTGTGCCTTAATTGTAAGTCTTAGATGAGATTGAGAGATCCTGAGGGATCTGTGGTGTAAGCTCTAAGGAGCTGAGTGTTTGGAGATGTGCCTTGTCTAACAAGAAGTTAGTGTTGGATCTAGTGGCCAACCTTAGAGGGGGGGGGGTGAATAAAGTTTGTGAACGTTTATTGAATTTAAAAATTTCACACACCAAAACAATCACAGAGAAAAGAATTTCATTGCATTAAATCAATAATGAAAAACAGTACAAGATGAGTATACTTCAAAACTTGATTTTTATGACGTCAAAGATCAGATACAAAGAAAATAATGATTCTTTTGGTTTATATATCGACCAAACTATGACCGGCTGGCTCTCACCCTTTCCCTCTAGGAAAGACATTCAAGCCCACTCTTCACCTCCACACAAGGAAGGGTCTTAGAGCCCACTCTTCACCTCCACACAACGGAGGGTCTTAGAGCCCACTCTTCACCTCCACACAATGGATGGTATTAGAGCCCACTCTTCACATCCACACAAGGGAGGGTCTTAGAGCCCCGCTAGATCCTCCGATCTAGACATCCCAAATCCCGGGATGATTTACAGCGGAATCCTTCCCAATTTTCGGCGACCCTCTCCGATCGATTTTACTCACCGACAACTAAACAGAAAATATAAAAGGAGTACATAGATTAAAAGTAAAGACGATAAGAAAATGAAGTTCTCCCTCTTGACGACTTCTCCGGTGTGCGATCTACGGCCGGTGCTTGAGATCTTCATTGGCTAGCAACCGGTCGGTTCTCAGTGGTCGATGAAGATTCTGGATCGCTGGAGTTCTTCGGTCACAAATGGGAGGGAGAAGGCTTCCTTCAACTTTGACGAAGACTAGTGGAGACGGGCGCAAGGAGGCGGCCGAAATCTAGAGTTAAAAACACTTCGTCAAAATTCGTTTGGGAGCCGTAATGACAACAGGAAACACAGCGGCTCTTATACGTCTTCAAGAAAACAGGCAACTACCGGCGATAATACTAGAACCTGCGGCAGTTTCACGCGCTTGTTGTGCTAGTTGTCCTCCAAAACCACAAAGTAATCTTCTAAACAATCTTTTGCCTTTCAATTTGAGCTAGCGCCGCGCGGTAACATAGGATGCGACGTTCCTGAAAAGGCAACATCCATTTGACAAGGCTAGTGCTGCGCTGTAGGTGCTACCGCCAAAATATTCCATAGCGCTAGGACCGAATAAATCGTTAAGTTACCGCCTGCGGAAATCCAGTCGCCTGACGGTAGGGTTGAGCTCGACGTTCTGCCTTCGAAACTCGTCGAGAGCTAGCGAGGCGCGGTAGAGCTAGCGCCGAAACCATCTAGAGCACTAGGTCTAAATAAATCGTCGCATTAGCGCCCGTGGTAGTACTAACGCCTGGCGGTAGCCTAGAGTCTCGACACTTCTTTTCTCGACGTTTGTCGACTGGCTAGCACAGCGGGTTAGTGCTAGCGCCTGGCGGTAGCCCAGAGTCTCGACACTTCTTCTCTCGATGTTTTTCAACTGGCTAGAGCGGCGCATTAGTGCTAGCGCCTGACAGTAGCCCAGAGTCTCGACACTTCTTCTCTAGATGTTCGTCGAGGGCTAGCGCGACACGTTAGTGCTAGCGCCTGGCGGTAGCATCCATATGAGCCTTCTCTGTTGCTTGCACCTGACAACCTGCACACTCTATCAACATATAACATGATCAAATATAACTGGGGATTTGATATTCTTAAACACAGGGAATGTGAAATATCGATTCCAATAGTTAAAAATGTGGGAGGAGAGTGGATGTACCCATAATCTGGGGAACCACTATAAATTCTGTGTGTGTTCTTTGTGTTTTGTCTTGAAAGCATCTAACTACTAAATAACTACACACTAAGTTAAAAGATAATAATAAAAGATTAGAAAACCTATTCATCCCCTCTAGGTGTTTAGCTACCTTGAAACAAAAGACTTTCACTCAGTCTTACCATCCACGTGTACTGTACATGGTGGAAGCCCTCTGGAAAGCTGTCAAAAATGAAAACGAAAACTGTTTAAGTCCAAACTGAAATAATTCGTCAAAACCTTACGTGAACTCTTGAGACCACTTGACAAACCCGACGAAACTACTTTAGAAAGAGCTTGCGTGAGGTATTTAGACTTCATGTTACCTTTCAATGAATTACATGAGAGCTCTCAAGAGTACTCGACGAATTCTTTGATTATACGACAAATTGACTTAAACTGGCAAAGTCTTCAAACTATCAATGGAATCTTAAAGCAGTTTACATGAACTCTCAAGAGTAATTGATGAATTTCACGAGTAATCACATAAGTACTCGACGAATTCGTCGAGTATATACGAGATGACTAAGTTGCTTTAACTTAACCATTATGGACAATAGTTCACAGTGATCTCTAAAGTACTCCCGAGATCACTCGACGAATTTTGTGAGTGCTTACGTGAGTTCTTGACGAATTTCACGAGTCCTCACGAGACTACTTGACAAAATTACTTAGCAAATTTTGAAACTCTGAACAATAATTGTTTTTGGGATTCTTGAGATGAATTATATCCCATTATAGAGATTACACATGGGTCAACACGATATTCTATAAGATGAGGAATTATATTGCGTAAAACTGTGTTTGGAGATCCATTGTAACATGATAATGATTTGTACTTCGCAATTAAGACCTGCACCACACTTAACTAAAAAAGAACATCAAATACATACTTAATTTAACTTAGTTCACGGGACACTTCTTCAAATCAGGGCTATTGTGGATACAATACCAAACAATGTCTTCTGTGTTTTTTATTTTTCTATGCTTACTTTCTTAATGTGATGTGTTGTGTTTACTAATGATGTGAATAATTTTTGGTGTGCAATAAGTGCGTGTGTGCATATTCTAAGTCAATTGAAATTATTCAAGAAGAATTTGTAAATCTCTATTCACCCCCACTAGATAATTCTCAGAGGATTTCTACTTCTGTTCACACTTTCACATGTCATGGGACCACACATGAACCGTGTAGTCGTAGGAACACAGTACAACTGTTGGAGCATTGCACACCCACGTGGCCCGCCCTATGGAACCCCCATGCACACCCACGCAGGCACGCCCTCACACACAACTTCCACCGCACACACCCGTGTAGACCCCGCCACATGCGCCCGCTCGAACTACGCCACGCACTCTCACACGGATTCCCCCATGCACAAGCTCCGCTATGTGCATTCACACGGACACCACCACGCACAGTCTCCGTCACACATACCCATGTGGTAGCCTCTACACACACCCGTGCAGATTTCACAATGTTTGTCCGTTCAGGCCCACCGTGTGCTGCTACGCCGGATGGCGCGTTAGCATCCCTTACACACCCGTTTTCCTTGTTCACTTGGAAAAACACAAACCTTCCTAGAGGGATACATGAAGACGAAGGTATTCTGCAAACTCCGGACAAAAACTCTAAAATTTCTACAACAACGTAAATAGAAAGCAGGGGATCTCTAATTTATAAGACCTACAGAAGGGCTCATAATGGAAGGCTCCAATAAGGTTGGAAAATATCCTGCTGGATTTTGTCCTCCCAAAAGAGGAAACAGAGACAATCATAATCCAATCAAATATCTCGCAAAAAGGGTAGGAAATATCCCCCAATCATGTTGAATATTCGATCAAATCAAAAAAAACTCTCTGTAATTCAAAACACATGCGGATAATGATTCATGAACTACGCTTATAAGTATTCTCGGAGACACAAATGCAAGGAAAAATTTCCGCACTCGTGACTTCACCGATTACGGTATGCGAAAATATGAGTCATTTGATAGAGTTCCCTCTCAATTTTCCCGAGCCGAACCGATGGATCTAAATGCTTGCTCACAGAAAATCATACGCATGTGCCACCAGCGTGCATGGAGACCACGCAAGGTCTGCACGCACGAGTGCCTGCAAGTGCACACACGTGGCCAATGCACATGTGTGGCCAGCGCACTGCATGCGCAACGCGCATTAGTTAGTGCCCGCCTCGCGCACGCGCGCTATCATGCACAATGTGCATGCTAGTATGCTTCCCTTGCTAGCTTGCTCACCGTGGCCGCCTCCAGCCACTACTGCTACTGTGAAACTTGCATGGGTCGCCCAGACTGCTCGAGGGGCATGTCCGTCATTTCATGAAAAATTTATTATCCAGATGATCGAAATGAAGCAATGTCGTTTACCAGCTCAAGACTCCAATACATACAATTACCATCAAGTTTCTCCAGAAAACTATAAAAAGTCCCTCAGGTCTTCATTTGAAGGAAAATAACTCCAGAGACTAGAGAGAGCTCAGAGGTTTTACGACATGAATGTAGGACCTAGATCATTACTTCACTCGAGATTCTCTCTACTCCCTCTCTAGCCCACTCAATGCTCAATGCTCACATGGACGCTTCAATAAGCCTCAGATAAGGCACAAGGGAGCGCTCTCATGGACGCTCTCAAGGATGTTTCGTAGAAGATCTTTGGACTTAGCATTTTTCTCTTCCCTTTATACTCAAAGCTAGTAATAAAGAGGTGACCTGTCACCCTCAGAGAAGCCCCAAACACTTGTAAATAAAGCTAAATAGTGTATTTTGGCCTAACACAGATCCGACCACATTGTATTCACCCTTTCCGGGCTTTCTACGGTAAAAAAGCCTTTTGTCATTGCTGCTTGGTTTTCACTTGACTATTTGCTCGCCCGGTCTGATTTAGAGCTAAAGCGGTTCGATTCTTCAAACCGGAGGAAAACCCGATGACCCACAACAACATTTCTGTCATTACATTCTACACCTCCAAAAAATGCAAGATTATTTATATTGGATTTGTTGGATCCAAAAAATGTCTCCAACTCTTTGCTCGATATCCCCGAGTAGGGTGATCGACATAGGTAAATGTGTTTCATACTCGATTGGTTACTAGACCCCGTGGATGGTAGAACAATAAAAAGAAAGTGTCACTGACAGTGGCGAACACAGATTGGCCCTGCCGTGGCGAACACCTCTCTTGCGTTGGACCTCTCTTTATTATCTTAAGAAAGATTACAAGGTACGGTGCGGCCACCCAGGGGGTATGCGCACGTACAATAACTGAAAGAAGAAAAGAATGGAGCTTTGTTTCCGCACCTACAACGTGGTTGGTTCTAGGCAATGTCCGCGTGTCCCTTCCAAGCACCCCTGGTCCTCTTTTTATACTAGAGGTCAGGCTGCGTGGATGATTCATGAACTGACTAGCATTTAATGCCTTATTAACCATGACATTAAATGCACAACCGCCTGAGGTACATAGAAAGTCGGTCGGCGGAGGCTAAAAGAAGAGTTTGCACGAAACCGCACGACACTGCTTGAGTTGGGTCAAAAAGGAGGAGTCTGCACGGACTTGGCCACAGTGTCCGCGCGTACTTCAGACTGGAGCTTACATACTGTATCATGAAAATTCACCTGAAGGTCACCTGATGACTGACCACATCGGACCCTGTCACACCCCCAGTTGGTTGTCTGCCCGAGAGGTCGGCGAACATCATGAACAACTGCCCAACAAATAATCTATGCTTCTTCTCGATGCTCTCCTCCATTATTGTAGTATTTGGGTTAACATAATCCACACACATTTTTGGCAGTCCGCGCGGGCACTGAAAAATTTGACTGGTAACCGCAAAGATTGAGACCCGCACTTAATTCCTTGAGGGTTCTATAAATAGTGCAGGTCCCCTGTTAAAAAGGCCATCCCTCATAATTCGTTAGCTTCTCCTTTCATCTATCCACCATGAGCAGGAACCAAGCTTTTATTGTAGAATTAGGCTTTAATGCGGACTCCACCAATAAGTTTTATCCGAACAGACCAACAAAGCCTGCCAAGTTTCCGAGAAGTTCCTCTAAGCAAGTGCCATCAAAGAAATCTTCAGAGAAAAATCCTTGTTCAATCACCACAATTTCTGAGGTCATCAAATTTTTGGATGACCATATTGACGTGGGAGATTCTAACCGGGTGACCCTTTCGGCAGACATCCAATATTCCAAACCATCTTCTAGCACTTTATAGAGAGGGAAAGAGACCGACTCTCAGAGGCCGAAGTTTAGCAAGGCCGTCATTTCTTTAGACGCCACACTCCTCCCAAAGGGCGCATAGGTAGTGAAGAAAAAGCTACGGGACCTCCCAGAGAAGTTGACCACCTCGAAATCTCTGGATTCCTTCCACCATCAGATCCTGTTGGAAGAGGCAAGCCGATTGGAATCGACCGGAAAGCTCATGAAGCTATAGGTGTCAAGAGAGGAAATCGATAATGAGGATGACAAACTGGAGGACGTTGATGACATACTTGATGAGGAGTTGGAGAGGCTGAAAGCGGATTCTGTGTCCGCTAAGATTGTTACCACATCGCTGTCTGCTGCGCACACTTTGCTAAGGAAGAGGATGAGAGGAGAGGATGCGATGGAGGAGACGATCATCCCAGAGAGCGACCTGGTTGCGGGTATTTACTGGAGACAACTTGTTATAATACCTTGGTTAGGAACCAAAAAGAAAAAAGTCTAACCCACTTTGATTTCCAGAGAATGCCTCAACAATCACGACCCTTCAAAAAGGACCTGAGGATGCCGTCGTGAGCATAGCCCGTCTGGAGGAAGGGATTGAGGTGTTGAAGTAGAACACCGAACGCGACAACGCGCTAGGTCAACGGTCTGACTCAAGTAGTGGAGGACTGCTCAGCCCCTCTGAAGGACGCCATCCAAAAGTACACGTGGAAGGTTAAGGAGGGCATCCGCGCTAAATAGGCCATGATCGCCAAGTTGAACAAGTATCAGGTGGGCGCGTCTAGTGTGTTCGCCGAGATCACTAACAACTTGTCGTCCGTTGGCGTGGAGCGGGTGTCAGACAAGGAGGCTTCTAAGGATTGAGGGGAGAACTAAAAATAATTTTATGTTTGTAATAAACAGGGTGTAGATAGACAATGTGCATGCACGCGAACACTAGCAGGCTGACACTTTCATGTGTCTTCCATACTTTGTGTGTGGATGTTTTTATTACTCTCTATGGCGTGTTTCTTATCTGAAACTTACTTGTCAATGAGCGATCACACGATACCTTTCTTTTTTGCTAGATAGGAAATGATGATGTGTAGTGGTCACCGCGAACATCCCTTACGGTTAATATGTGTCCACTACGTTTCGTATTTCGAGAAAAAACAAGGTAATTCCTATAAATAGGTCTGCAGAGCTCCCTTTTTCGGTTGATACCTTCGAACACCATAGAGAATGTGCGAGCTCCTCAAGTTGTGTTTACCCGCACAGACTCCGTCGTGGCCTTCATGTTGTACGAGCCCCCCTACGATTAGGCTTCCCAATGAGGAGTTTGCCAACCACCTCTCTTCTATTCGCGTATCTCCCGATAAATACATCGAGGAGCTTCTTGACCCTATCGAGAACCTCCACTCGATGTTTGACGATGAATTAGTCCTCCCCTTCAATCATTACGGCCTAATCCCCGCGCAACTCACCCCAAATTCGATCATGGTGGCGACCATATTCTTCGTCTTCCCGCGACTTCAAAGAGTCCGCTTTAGCCCGGCCGTGTTCAGGCGACTATTTTATATTTGCTCGCTCTCAAAAGGGATACTGTATATCAGATCTAACAAGCTATAAGAAAATTGACCTTTAGTGATAAAACTTTTGGTCACAAAATATTGCGGCTTGGTCACTAAAGACATTTAGTGGCTAAATTTAATCCGTGACAAGATGGTTGCAAAAGGCCCGTCACAAAATGTTTTTAGTGATCAAATTAATTTTCATCACTAAATGTATATTTTTAGAGACAACTAATTTTCGTTACTAAATGTACATCTTTAGTGACCATTAATTTTCATCACTAAATATAGATTTTTAGTGACAACTTATTTTTGTCACTATATGTACATTATTAGTGACACTGCTTTTCGTCACTAAATGTATATTATTTATGATAATTTTTTCCATCACTAAATATATTTAGTGACCAAATTTATTTAGCCGCTGATTATACAATGCAATAATAACTGATGGGTTCCACCATCATTTATAGGAGAAAAGCCCCCCCATGATCTCCTCCCAAAGTGGATCATGGGTGGGCCATCCCCCCATGAACTCTCATGATGAGAGAATCATGGGGGGAGGGACCCAGTCCCTCTCCCCATGGAGGAGGGCCGCCGCCACCGGGAAGACCGCCGCCGCCGGGCGGCTTGACCACCACCGGCGGCCGGCCCCCTTTCGGGCCTCATCGCGGCCGGACCACCAGCCACGACGGCGGGGTAGCCGCGGTAGGCCACCAGCCTTACCGCGGCCGGCCAAGGCCGTCCTAGCCTCGGCCTCGGCTTAGCCGCGGCCGGGCGGATCGCCTAGCCGCGGCCCGGCCGACCACCTAGCCGGCGGCGGCCGCGGCCTCGGCTTATCCGCGACCGGGCGGACGACCTAGCCGCGGCCTGGCCGGCCACCTAGCCACCGCCATCCCGACCACGGTAGGCCGCCAGCCAAGCCACGGTAGCCGCAGACTGGCCATGGCCGGCCTTGCCGCGGCAAGCCGTGGCCGGCCTAGCCGCCGCCAGCCGCCGCCATCCCGGCCACGACAAGTCGCTGACCGAGCCGCGGCATGCCGCCGGCCTAAGCTGCGGACGGCCCCCGGAAGGTCGCCACTGCCGACCACAACGCCGGCCTCCGCCGCCGTGGCGACCCGCCACCGTAGACGATCTCCCCACCGTCCGATCAAGGGGAGGCTCTCCTCGCCGTCCGATTAGGAGGATAACCACCCACTAACCCACTACTTTAGTGGTGGGGTCCGCCATGATCCTCTCCCAGAAGCTATAAAAGGGACCCCAGAGCCTCTTCATTCTTCACTTTTTTCTCTTCTCCGGGTTGCCTTCTTATTCCTCAGGTGAGAGCTCTCCTGCCTCCTCCTCCAAGTCGGCCTCTAGTCGCCATGTACCACCGGCGGCCACCAGCGGCCACCTGCGGCTACCAGCGCTCCACCAACACATTGCTAGCAGGAAAACGCCCGAGTCCCCGAGAAAGCCAAAGGAAGAAGGCAACTGTCGCCATCAAGTGTACACGACCACAAAGTTCCAGAGCACCATGATCATGCCACACATTTCAACATCCAAGTTACTCCCGCGGGGAAGTCTGTTGCCCGTCGGGAGCCGTAGTCTCTCTCTCCCCCAAGTTGTAACGGGAGCGGCCTGTCGCCCCGATTCTCCAACACACTGTAATCACCGGAATCTAGTAGAATTTGATCGGCGCAGACCCGGTCACGTGGTTTTTAACCTATTTAAGGGATTTTTCCACGTCATCACATCTTGTGTCAACCTTCTACTCTCATTGACTGTGTGCGCGCTCGATCGCCTCGTGAGCTAAGACGGTCCAAGCAAATCCGGTCCGACCGGGGCATCGAGTTAATCCGCAACAGTTTGGCGCCGTCTATGGGAAACGATTTCCCAACATCCTTCGAAGTACAAGATCACAAGAATCGCCCTTCCCAAGTTCAGCCCTAATGACAAAGAGAAGCACCCGTACTGCTGAAGGCTCCGCCCCTGGCGGACAACTCGAGCCCACACGTTCACACTCTTTAGTGGACGTGCCACTGACTGTTGAGGCCGCGTTAGCTCCGGTTACCGCTTTGGAAGGATGCGTCCTCCAGATGGAAGACCAGCAAACTGAAATGCTTACCCTGTTGCGAAACCTTGGATTACCTCCAGCTCCCTCGTAGCAACCAGCTCGAGCAGATCCTCCGCCACCACCAAATAAGGGCAGATCCCAAGAAGTTCCTCCAAGGCAGGAGGTATCCGAAGAATATTCTGAAGCTGCAAGTTCTTCTCACCCGACCCAGAGGAGAGCGAGAGTGGACCATCGTCAAGAGCCCGCAAATGAAGTACGTCTACCTCCGCTAGAAAGGTTTACTCGGGAGGAAATTCGGGAAGTAATCACCGAAGAATATCGTCAGGCTGGCGCAAGAGATATTCGTGCCCGCCGACCACTAAGACAAGGTTCCCCTCTGACACCCCAGATTCTGGATCACCCAATCCCAAACGGATTTAAACTCCCAAATATTGAAACAATCGACGAGACCGATGACCCGCTAGAGCATGTCAATCATTTCACCACTATCATGAGGATCTACAATGCCCCAGACCAACTTCTCTGCCAGGTGTTTCCAGCCACTCTCAAGGGATAAGCCCGAACATGGTTCCACTCGCTAAGGGCCAATTCCATCACTAACTTCACAGAGCTGACAAGACAATTTGTCGACCATTTCATTGCAAACCACAGGATCGTTCGTGACCCCTCTCATTTATCAGGAATCCGTCAAAACGAAGGAGAAACTCTCAAAGATTTTTTCTGACGTTTTACTGCCGAAGCCCGTCAAATTCCAGGCGTTGAACCCGAGTTATTGCGAGGCGTGTTCCTTGGAGGCCTCCGACCTAGCAACTTCTACTCATCACTAATACGAGAAACTATTCCAAGTTATCCTGACCTCATACATTGGGTCGAAGCTTAGATCGCCATAGATGAAGCCATTGAAGCCCATCGCCAACAATTTGATGGTGCCCAGAAGCGCAAAAGAGAAAGGGAGCAACCTCCATAACATCAGGAAGGGAGGTTCCGCGATGATCGCCGTAATGGGCAGCGTCAGCGAGATCCTCAAAGATATCAGCCACCCAGAGATTTCACCCCTCTCAATACTACACGCACCAATGTGTTATATGCTATACAAAATGAGACAGCCTTACAACGATCAAAACAGCCAGCTCCTAATCCCAGGAATGACCAATCTAAATATTATGAGTTTCATCGAACCATGGGACATACGACAGAAGATTGTGCACGCCTGAAAGAAGAAATCGAACGCCTGGTCCGCCTAGGACTTCTCGACATATTTTTGCAGGGACATGTGCAAGATCAACGCGACCTACCTAGACCGCCGAGAGATCAGCAACCCCCCCCCCTGGAGGAGCAGGTGGTAGGAAGATGGACAGAAATATCGAAACCATTGCCGGATCACCCATTCTCTCTGCTCAAATCTTCTCAGTCAGTAAGCAAGGAGAGGCCCATGAAGATAAAAAATTCAAGCAAGATTCCGCCATAAATTTCAGAGATGAAGACCTGGTCGGCCTCCGAACACCTCATCAAGATCCCCTAGTAGTCAGTGCTGGAATCGGGGATCCATGTTATAATGTTAAATGAATCCTCATCGACAATGGAAGCTCCATCGATGTTCTGTTTTCTGCTACTCTACAGAGCATGAATATTTCCACCCAACGCTTAACTCAGGCAACCGGACCAGTGTACGGCTTCGATAACCATCCAGTTTAGGTGCTAGGAATGTTTACTCTCCCAATTACCATGGGGGATTTCCAAGACATGTGACGCATGAGATCCAGTTCGTAGTAGTAGATTCAAGCTCCGCATATAACGCTATCTTCGGAAGACCCGTTCAAACCATCTTCAAATCCATTCCCTCGATTCCTCACCTCGCAATGAAGTTTCCCACTCCGGGAGGAATTGGAGTCATCCGCAGTAATCAAGAGGCCGCCAAGAATTGTTACTCCAGACAAGCGCAACCTGCGAGTGCCACCACCTTGAATATCGATGACTTCGATCTCCGCGACAAAGCAGTATTATAATGAGGGATACCCATGGAAGGCTAATCGAGGTCCCTCTCTCACCAACAAACCCAGCTAGAACCATCTAGCTCGGATTGCTCCTACCACAACAAGAAAAGGAGGAATTGATAGCCTACCTCCTAAACAATAAAGATATCTTTGCCTGGGCCCCTAAAGATATGCCTGGCATAGATCCTCACGTCATCCAACACTCCCTCAACATCAACCCGGCGTGCAAGCCCGTCATCCAAAAGAAGAGAAACTTTGCTCCTGAACGTCTCCTTGCAATCCGAGAAGAAGTAGAGAAGCTCCTTAGCGCCCACTTCATCCGAGAAGTAAACTACCCTACCTGGGTAGCTAATGTTGTCATTGTAAAGAAGTCGACAGGAAAATGGAGGATGTGTGTGGACTACACCAACCTCAATCAAGCATGCCCTAAGGATAGCTTCCCGCTCCCCAGAATTGATCAGCTAGTTGACTCAACCGCCGGGCACCAACTCCTTAGCTTCATGGATGCTTACTCCGGATACAACCATATTCGAATGAATCCAACTGATGAAGAGCATACATCCTTCCTAACTGACAAAGGAATATACTGCTACAAAGTTATGCCCTTTGGGCTCAAGAATGCAGGAGCCACCTACCAACGGCTCATGAACAAATTCTTCAAAGAGCTTATCGGCAAGACAATGGAAGTATATGTGGATGACATGCTGGTAAAGAGTATTCGTCGAGAAAACCACTTAAAGGACCTCGAGAAATGTTTCAGGATACTTCGACAATATGACATGAGACTTAACCCCACCAAGTGTGCATTTGGGGTTACGTCAGGAAAATTCTTAGGATTCTTGGTAACCCAGCGAGGCATAGGGGCCAATCCTGAGAAGATTAAAGCTTTGGAGGACATGTCACCACCCTGATCTCTTAAAGAAGTACAAAGGCTGAATGGGAGAACCACAACACTTTCTAGGTTCTTGGCACGGACCGGAGATAAATATCTCCCCTTCTTCAAGATTCTCCGAGGAGCTAGAACTACCGGTTTCTAGTGGACAGACGAATGTCAGTCAGCCTTCGAATCACTCAAACAGTATCTGGCTTCCCCTCCGCTACTATCAAAGCCAGCTCCGGGAGAAGTTCTTTTTTTGTATCTCGCTACCACACCATCCGCACTAAGCTCAGTATTGGTGAAATATGAGGGAGGAGTTCAACGCCCCATCTATTACCTTAGCAAGATTCTCTCTGATACTAAAACCCGATATCCGGTTGCAGACAAGACAGCCTTTGCACTTTTATTCTCAGCAAGGAAACTTCGTCACTACTTCCAAGACCACACCATCAAAGTATTGACAGAGTTACCTCTCCGCGCTTTTCTTCAAAAGCCAGAGGCTTCCGACTGATTGGTCAAATGGGCAGTCGAGCTGGGCAAATTTGACATCCACTTTCTACCGCACCCCGTCATTAAATCGCAATTTTTGGCGGATTTTGTCGTTGAAAATACCTTACCAACAGAGCTGGAAGATGTCTCAGTAAAGCCAGGTCAAGGATGGACTATGTACATTGACGGAGCATCCAACATTGAGGGTGCGGGAGCCGGGCTACTCCTCATAAGCCTGAAACTCGTCACACTAGAGTACAGACTCTGATTGAAGTTCCCTGCCACCAACAACATAGCAGAATATGAGGCCTTAATTGCAGGACTCGGGCTCGCCATTGATTGCCATACCACCAAGTTAACAATTTACTCTGATTCTTAACTCATAGTGTCCCAGGTAGAAGGAGATTACGAAGCCAAGAGTGAACAACTTATTCAGTATCTCCAACTGGTAAAGTCACTCCTACAACAGATACCGCAAGTCCAAATTCTCCACATCCCTAGAGAGCAGAACAATCGAGCAGACACCCTATTAAATTTAGCTACGTCTCACACCCACTATCAGTCCAGGAGACACATTATAGAAGAATTTCCCTTCCTAGTATCCAAGGACCTTTGGAGATAGCGGAGATTGAAGAATCAAAAGAATCATGGATCACCCCATTAGTCAATTACTTAAAGAGCCAGCAACTTCCGGATAATCCGAAGGAAGCCTGTCAATTAAGAATGAGGGCAGCTACGTTTGCATTGATCAACGGAGAACTTCACAAGCGATCTTTTGCAGGACCCTACCTGAAATGCTTAGCCGAAACTGATGCCGAGTATACCCTCCGCGAAGTCCATGGAGGAGTCTGCGGAGAACACTTGGGCGGGAAGGCCCTGACCCACAAAATCCTACGCCAAAGCTTCTACTGGCCTACCATGAAGAGAGAAGCAACAAACTTCGTTCAAAAATGTAAAAGTTGCCAGATGCACGCCAACATCCCCAGGCAACCACCCGTTTCCCTTGCTACGCTGCAAGGAGCTTGGCCATTCACACAATGGGGAATTGACCTTCTCGGCCCTCGGCCCCAGGCTTCTGGACAAAGGAAATTCATCATCATGCCCATCGATTATTTCACCAAATGGGTAGAAGCAGATCCTCTAGCCAAAATTACTGAGGAGAACGCGAAGCAATTTGTGTGGAAGAACATTGTTTGCCGCTTTGGCATACCTCGAATTATCATCACCGACAACGACACTCAATTATCTGGAAAATCCTTCACCAAGCTGTGCGAAGACTTGAAGATCGAGCTACGACACACGACAGTGTCACATCCTCAATCTAATGGGCAGATCGAAGTAACCAATCGAACCATCCTGAAGGGGCTAAAGGCGTGGCTCCAAGACGCAGGGGGGAAATGGCCCGACGCACTCCCCAACGTACTATGGGCGTACCGAACAACAGCAAGAACCACTACAGGAGAGACACCGTACAATCAAGGCTACAGAACTGAAGCAATCATTCCAGTTGACATCGGCATTCCAAGCCCACGGGTATCCCGCTTCAACCTCCAGACAAACGACGACGCTCTCAGAGACAATCTAGATCTGATCTCCGAGATCCGCGAAGAAGCCGCTCTCTGAGCTGCAGCGTACCAACAACGTATAACCCGCTATTACAATCACAAAGTAGAGTCGCGTCCGATCAACGTAGGAGACTTGGTCCTTCGTACTCTCGAAGCAGCAGGGAAGGGAACACATGGCGACAACCTATCCCCGACCTGGGAGGGCCCCTTCATTGTCATGGCGGTGGTGAAGCCATGAACATACAAGATGCGGAACGCGAAAGAAAAGAATCTCCCTCGTACCTTGAATGCACAGAACCTGCGCCAATTTTATCAGTGATTTCCATGTTGTAACTATTTAATTGTGTATGTTTTGTTTAAAACTATATAAGCCGCTCAACCCCGCGCACGTTATCTTCATTCAAGTATTGAATCATGTTGCTACAAATCTCATATGTACAAACAGAAAAGGCAACGCACGCAGGCATCGTGAGGGCCTGCCCCCCTCAAGAAGAAGCCGCAAGCATCTATCGTGCAAAGTAAGCCGCGAGCGACCCTCGTGCAATACCGTGGGTGCCTGCCCCCCTGACGAAGAAGCCGCGAGCATCTCTCGTGCAAAGTAAGCCGCGAGCAACCCTCGTGCAACACCATGGGGCCTGCCCCCCCTCACGAAGAAGCCGCGAGCATCCCTCGTGCAAAGTAAGTCGCGAGCAACCCTCGTGCAACACCGTGGGGGCCTTCCCATCTCACAAAGAAGCCGCGAGCATCCCACGTGTAAAGTAAGCTGCGAGCAACCCTCGTGCAACACCGTGGGGGCCTTCCCCCATCACGAAGAATCCGCGAGCATCCCTCTTGCAAAGTAAGCCGCGAGCAACCCTTGTGCAGTACCGTAGGGTCCTTCCCCCCTCACGAAGAAGCCGCGAGCATCCCTCGTGCAAAGTAAGCCGCAAGCAACCCTCGTGCAGCATCGTGGGGGCCTGCCCCCCTCACGAAGAAGTCGCGAGCATCCCTCGTGCAAAGTAAGTCGCGAGCAACCCTCGTGCAACACTGTGGGGGCCTGCCCCCCCCCTCACGAAGAAGCCGCGAGCATCCCTCGTGTAGAGTAAGCATCCCTCGCGCAAGATAAACCGCGAGCAGCCCTCACGCAAACTAAGACACGAGCATCCCTCGCGCAACCTAAGCTGCGGGCATCCTCACGCAAGCCGTTCCGCGAGAATCCCTCGCGCAAGCCGAGCCGCAAGCATCCCTCGTACAAGCTAAGTCACGAGCATCCCTTGCACAAGCTAAGATGCGAGCATCCCTCACGCAAGCTAAGCCGCGAGTATCTCTCGCACAAACTAAGTTGCGAGCATTCCTCGCTCAATCTAAGTCGTAGACCCGAGCTGTGCAAATTAAGCAGCAAACCGGCACAAACAAGCAGCCAAAATTACATAAAAGACAACGATGTCGTAACAAAGCAAAGCTGAAATAATACAAGTACAATCGGCGTCTAAAAAAGATAACAACCAAGCTCAAACAAGGAGCAAAACAAAGTACAACAAAATGTAAACATACAATGACAAATATACCACTACTCATCTTCGGTGCCAGAACGCTCATCCTCAGAAACATATTCAAAACTAAAACTGGATGTGTCACATCCCAGGCTCTTGCTACCAAAGCGAAAAACCTTCGAAACACCGCGTCGGAGCACCAACTCGCGTATGTCATCCATCTGAGGCTCCACCTCCTTGGACCAGATATCGTCACGAACCTCCTCCACAATCAGTCTACGGTCTCGCATGTAGTCTAGTGACTCCAAGTACTCCGCAAGCCCTGCAACCTTCAGCTCTAGCACATGGTCATCAGAGGACAGCATCTCCACCTGCGCCTTCGCCGCTCGAAGCTGAGTATCAAGGCCTGAGACCTCCTCCCGCGCTGCCTACAACTTGGTTCCCAAGCCTAAAGTCTCCTCCTTCGAGTGCTTCAAGATCTGAGTGGTCCTCTCCACCAAAGTCTTTTCCACCTCTAAAGCCGCGCGTGCATCCCCTAGCTCGGACTTCAGCTCCGAACCAACCCGGCGGAACCGCGCGATGTCCCGGTCGTGTTCCTCCCTCAAGGAGGCAAGCGAACTCATTGTCGAACGAAGCTTCTCCTGAAGAGTAAGATACCCATCCTTCAGACTCACGTAATGATCATTCCAGGTCACTGCAATCTGCGCCTGGGTCTCTATCTGCACAACAAAGAAATCTAAGTTAGACTCT
Source organism: Platanthera zijinensis (assembly GCA_039513925.1). NCBI lineage: Eukaryota > Viridiplantae > Streptophyta > Magnoliopsida > Asparagales > Orchidaceae > Platanthera > Platanthera zijinensis. Next base: position 58,946,975 of record CM077078.1, read on the forward strand.
ATCCGAAAAGAAAAAACAAGGGAGAAAGCCTTGCGGACAAGTCAAACCCTTACCGCATTGCTCATTGCCCTCAAGGAAGAGGACATTCGCGGAGCTACTATACCAGCAGACACCTGAGGAACTGGAGAAGCAAGTATATGCACCTCAGGAGTTGAATCATGACAAATATCAGAAGTTACCGCTGCCACCACCACATCAAGGTCGCCAGAAGGGGCCGTCACCGCTTTCCTCTTACGACCCCCTCCTTGAGAAGTCTCCGCTGGTCGAACTGAATCCGCCGAGATACCACATCGCACCAACCGCTTTCCCTCCACATAAACATAAATGTTGAAAAGACGGTTGGCCAGCTTGCAAGGCTCAGAAAATCCAAGCACCGGGGAAAAGTCCCGCTCCTTCCCCCTCACACGGCGGCAGCAATCGGGAAGCGCATCCCACACATCGGGAAGACCCCATGAATTCTTGACATATCCAAACATAGTGTTTCCATGGCGACGGTCCTTGCGGGCTTCGAAATCCAACCAACTCTTGTTGCGGCATACCTCCATCCGCTCGCTACCATCAGAACATACATCGCACCAATCCCGGAACTGGTCTAAAGAAAACCGGCCCCCATGCTCGCGGAAGAAGGCAACTAAGCCCATGATTCGGGCAATTCTGGCCGGAACAAATTGGGAGATAGGCACTCCGCAAAATTTCAAGATCTCAATCACCTCCTCGTAGGGCGGAAAACGGAAGCCGGACCTCAGGGAGACTTCACAGATCGTCAACCAGCCATGAGGAGGGTTCTGAACCCGTTCCTCGGGACGCGAGATACTCACTTCCAAACAAACATGAAGACCATACTTCGCCCTCCAGATATCAACACCGTCATCAGTCAAAGAGGAGCGCAGGCGCATCGGGCCAGAAGAGCGCTTCGAAACCTGAGCACAACAAAAAGAAAAAGATCAGCCAAAAAATAAAGACTTGGAGCCGCATGTACAAGCACACACAACCCAAGTGGAACGCAAAAGAGGATGCCCCGTACGCACGCAAACAACGCGCGCACGACCTGCGCGCGCGGACTGCTCGCGCGCACAGACTGCTCGCACGCGCGGCGTGCTCGCGGGCACAGCCAACGCGCGCGAGCGGCCCGCTCGCGCGCGCGCGCGCAACTGTGCGCGCGCGGCCTAAGCATGCACGGCCTGCGCGCGCACGCGGCCTGCGCGCCCGCACAACCCGTGCGCGCACGGCCTGCGTGCGCGCCTGGCCTGCGCACGCACACGGCCTGCACACGAGCGCGGTCAGGGCTGCGCGTGGCCAGGGCCGCGCACAGCACACACGCGCGCCCGGCCTGTGCGCGCGCGGGCTGCGCACAAGCGCGGCCAGGGCACGAGGCCGGCCAGTGCGCGCACGACCGGCCTGCGCAGACGCACACCGCCGACGCGCGTAGCCTTCACGTGCGGCCTGCGCGCGCAAGCAGCATCCGCGCCCCAGCCTTCGCACATTGGGGCGTCGTCATCTATCGTCAGGCCTCCCTCTGAATACCTTAAAAGAACTGGCCGCCTCCACCGCCTCAGCCTTCTCACCGGAAACCGTCATGACATCAGAAGCAAAGGAAATCTCTCCTCTCTCGCTCACTTCGCTCTCAGATAGCAAAGATTTGGGGTGCAATTGATGGGTTCCACCAACATTTATAGGAGAAAAGCCCCCCCATGATCTCCTCCCAAAGTGGATCATGGGTGGGCCATCCCCCCATGAACTCTCATGATGAGAGAACCATGGGGGGCGGGACCCGCTGCCTGTCCCCATGGAGGAGGGCCGCCACCACAGGGAAGACCGCCGTCGTCGGGCGGCTTGACCACCAACGGCGGTCGGCCACCTTTTGTGCCTCATCGTGGCCGGACCATCGGCCACGATGGCGAGGTAGCCGCGGCAGGCCGCCGGCTGGCCGCGGGTGGCCTGGCCGCGGGCGGCCTAGCCGCGGCCTCGGCCTAGCCGCGACCAGGCGGATGGCTTTTCAACGGCCCGACCGGCCACCTAGCCGCCGGCGGCTGCGTCCTCGGCTTAGCCGCGGCCTCGGCTTAGCCGCGGCCGGGCGGACGGCCTAGCCGCAGCCCGACCAGCCACCTAGCCGCCGGCGGCCCGGCCACGGCAGGCCGCTGGCCAAGCCACGGCAGCCGCGGCCTTGCCACGACTAGGCGTGGCCGGCCTAGCCGCGGCTGGCCCCCGGAAGGCCGCCGCCGCCGGCCACCACGCCGGTCGCCCCCGCCGCCGGCCGCTCGGCCGGCCGCCTCCGCCGCTGTTGCGACCCGCCGCCGTTGACGATCTCCCCACCATCTAATCAAGGCGAGGCTCTCCTCGCCGTCCGATTAGGAGGATAACCACCCACTAACCCACTACTTTATTGGTGGGGCCCGCCATGATCCTCCCCTGGAAGCTATAAAAGGGACCCCATGGCCTCTTCATTCTTCACTTTTTTCTCTTCTTTGGGTTGCCTTATTCTTCCTCAGATGAGAGCTCTCCTGCCTCCTCCTCCGAGTCAGCCCTCAGTCGTCGTGAACCACTGGCGGCCACCTGCGGCCACCTGCGGCTACCAGCGCTCCACCAACACATTGCTAGCAGGAAAACGCCCGAGTCCCCGAGAAAGCCAAATTAAGAAGGCAACCGTCACCAACAAGTGTACGCGACCACAAAGCGCCAGAGCACCAGGATCATCCCACGCATTTAACCATCCAAGTTACTCTCGCGGGACAGTCTGTTGCCCGTCGGGAGCCGTAGTCTCTCTCTCCCCCAAGTTGTAATGGGAGCGGTATGTCGCCCCGATTCTCCAACACACTGTAATCACCGGAATCTAGTGGAATTTGATCGGCGCAGACCCGGTCACGTGCTTTTTTTACCCATTTAAGGGGTTTTTTTATGTCATCACATCTTGTGTCAACCTTCTATTCTCATTGACTGTGTGCGCGCTCGACCGCCTCGTGAACTAAGACGGTCCAAGCAAATCCGGTCCGACCGGGGCCTCGAGTTAGTCCGCAACAATAATGCCTTTTGATTACTAAAATTATTTATTTCATCATTAAATATAATTATAATTAAAATATCCATTTGCTAAAAAAATCATGAATGAAAAGAGAATATTTCTTTTAAATTTATTAATAAAAAATGTGGGAGATAGCTCAAATCCTTCAATACATACCAACAGTGACGGAGCCAGGAGATAATTTCAGGGTGGGCGGAGTTCTTCCATAATATAATAATAAAAAGTAACCTTCATAATTCAAATAATTGTATTAATATCAAAAAAGATAACACATAAATATTTAACAATATTTCAACTAAATTTAAATTAAAAACACCTAAGCAAAAAAAAAGGGATGCTGAGATTCGAATCCAGATCAAAAATATTACTAGGCTAAAACTTTTACCACTCCACCAAATTAAAACATCTAAATATTTTGTATATTTATATTTAATAAGCAAATATAACATAAAAAATGTAAAACTTCGTCGTAAACTCGTAATCTATTGATGTTTTCGCAAATTTCAGTGTGGGCAGTTGCCCACCCTGAACTCTATGTAGGTCCGCCCCTGCATACCAATTGTACAACTCCGTATTCCCAGAGTAGGGCCCTCCCGGCAGGCACAGAACCAACTATAAATTTTTAAGCTTTTGAGAGATCTTGCACTCTTGGTGGTCAATTTTGACTTAACCTTGGAAATATACTAGTAGGGGGAGGAAATATTTTTCTCCCCCTGGCCCCCTTGGGGGGTCACCCAGCTTCGAGCTCGCCCAGCTCCCCCCAGGCCGCCGAGTACCCCCCAGGCCGCCGAGTACCACCCAGGCCGCCGAGTAGCCCCCAGGCCGCCGAGTACCCCCCAGGCCGCCGAGTACCACCCAGGCCGCCGAGTACCACCCAGGCCGCCGAGTACCACCCAGGCCGCCGAGTACCACCCAGGCCGCCGAGTACCACCCAGGCCGCCGAGTACCCCCCAGGCCGCCGAGTACCATCCAGGTCGCCGAGTACCCCCCAGGCCGCCGAGTACCCCCCAGGCCGTCGAGTACCACACAGGCCGCCGAGTACCCCCCCAGGCTGTCGAGTACCCCCCAGGCCGCCGAGTACCCCCCAGCCTGGTCTCCTACTCGCCCGGCTTGAGGGTGTTCCCCTGGTAGACTACATTTAGATGTTTGGAACAGCGGGATTTGGCTGTTGACAGACCAATTTGGGGGCATTTCAGTAACTTCAGAGAAACGGAGGTTGGATATTGGCAGGCCATCCCCAAAAAACTAGAAATAGACCCTTGAGGGTGCCTTGGAGGGATCACTTCTTCATCACTTGAATCCCCTTGCTTTCTTTCTCCAAGGCACCTAGCTCAGCATTGGCTAGGGAGTGGGAGACCTCAAAGGTCTTCCGGGTGTGAGGTGGGACCTTCAGGCTAGAGCCGAGGGTCTGTTCCTAGTTTCTCAAGTCTTTGGTCCGTGACGTTCCCTCGAGTGTAGTAGGTGTGAGGTCACCCCTCTTTTCGGACCCCGAACTCCACAGAGACCAAGTTTTTGGTTTCAACATTTTTGTGCGGTGAGCGTGGAGAGTGACCAGCACAGAAGATCTCGGGAGAGTGTCATGGCTGGAGATCAGGGAGGTAGTGATGATCTCGGCGAGCTCCCCAACCCCGGACCCTTCGTAGGAAGAGAGGAGTACATGGCATCCATCTAAGGCAGGGCAGGTTGATCTCTCGTGGGGGCTAAGTTTGGCTCCTCGGGGTGGCAGCTCCAACTCCAACCCCCAAGGAGCTTGCTCCCCCTCTCAACGAGCAGCCTCCTAGGGGCACAGGCGAGATGACCCCAGCAGGGGGAGAAGGAAGTGCACCAGGTAGGCGACCTGGGAGGGAGAGGATGGGAGAGGGGTTCGAGCGAGACCTCCTCGCCCGGGAGTTGTTCCCCAGCCCGGCGAGTGCTAGCCCTCCAGGCAAGCAGGTCGCGCGAGTAGAGGTGGCGAGAGCACCCCTTAGGGGGTCACCTTTCAGCGAGCTGATCATCTCAGCTCCCGTTCCTGAGGGGTTCAGAGAGCCAGACATGGCTTACTATACTGGGAAAGATGACCCCGTCCAGCACTTGTAGTGGTTCGAGGATGTCGTCTCCATCAGGCCGATGACAGATGCATTCAAGTGTCGCCTCTTTGCGATCACGTTGAAGGAGAAGGCAAGGGACTGGTTTCATCAACTTCCCCCGAGGTCGATCTATGGGTTCGAGGACTTGAGCCGAAGCTTCCAGCTCCGCTTCTCCACCTCCAAGAAAAGGAAGAAGAGTCCTGAGTCCATCTTTCTGATAAGACAGAGGGCCGAGGAGTCGCTGGCCCACTATGTTGATAGGTTCCAAGAGGAGATCCTAGATATCCATGAGATGCTGGGGTATGCTTTCCAGATGGCCTTCACTGTTGGGCTGAAGGAGGGCTTCTTCAAGATGAGCTTGCCTCGGAAGGCCCCCCTTTACTTCGAGGAGCTGATTGAAAGGGCGACAGAGGAGATAGCCATGGAGGCGGCCAATCCGGCATTTGTCAAGAGGTTGGTAAAGTTGACAGAGGCAGAGTCAAAGGAGCAAGGTGGCTCGAGACATAAGGAAGGAAGAAGAAGAGAGGAGCAGAGAGCTCATGGGTTCCAAGGACGGGAGGGTCCGGAGCTAGGTTGGAGGCAGCAGGGAGGACCTGCCCAGGGTCCAGGAAGAGCTCTCATCCAGGGTGGGGGGGGGACTTTCAGGGAGGCCAAGGAAGATACAACTGCCAAAGGCAAGCCCCTAGGCAGCTCCTACCCCCACCGCAGCAAGCGATGGCGATCGGTCAAAGGGAGAGGAGGAACCACGCGGGAAGAGTAAGAGTAAGAGTAGAGTTACCCTACTATGAGTTCCACCAGGAGGAGGGCCATGCAACAACTACTTGCCCCGAGTTCCAGGAGTTGAGAAGGACAAGAGCTCCGACACCACAGCCTCAACAACCGCAAGATCCGCTACAGATTTAAGAAGTCCAACCCGAGACAGCAGGGGAGAGGTGTGAGGAAAGGGTTGATGTGGGCACCCGGGGAGGGATCCTTTGATACACGAGGAAAGAGGGAGGTACACGGAGTAGATCATCTCATGTAATGAACTTTGTTTGCATTGTATCACCTATGATTAATGAAAAAGACCGCCGGAAAACATTTGTGATCAAGTCCTTTTGGCCCCGAGATGATTCCGCTGACCAGGCTCTCACTAGCTGGCAGGGCAGGTTGATCTCTCGTGGAGGTTAAGTCCTTTTAGCTCAGGGATGATTCTGCTGACAAGGCTCCCACTAGCTGGCAGGGCAGGTTGATCTCTCGTGGGGGCCAAGTACTTTTAGCTCCGGGAAGATTCTGCTGACCAGGCACCCACTAGATGGCAGGGCAGGTTGATCTCTCGTGGGGGCCAAGTCCTTTTAGCTCCGGGATGATTCCGCTGACCAGGCACCCACTAGCTGGCAGGGCAGGTTGATCTCTTGTGGGGGCAAAGTCCTTTTAGCTCCGGGATGATTCCGCTGACCAAGCTCCCACTAGCTGGCAGGGCAGGTTGATCTCTCGTGGGGGCTAAGTCCTTTTAGCTCTGGGATGATTCCGCTGACCAGGCTCCCACTAGCTGGCAGGGCAGGTTGATCTCTCGTGGGGGCTAAGTCCTTTTAGCTCCGGGATGATTCCGCTGACCAGGCTCCCACTAGCTGGCAGGGCAGGTTGATCTCTCGTGGGGGCTAAGTCCTTTTAGCTCCGGGATGATTCCGCTGACCAGGCTCCCACTAGCTGGCAGGGCAGGTTGATCTCTCGTGGGGGCTAAGTCCTTTTAGCTCCGGGATGATTCTGCTGACCAGGCTCCCACTAGCTAGCAGGGCAGGTTGATCTCTCGTGGGGGCTAAGTCCTTTTAGCTCCGGGATGATTCCGCTGACCAGGCTCCCACTAGCTGGCAGGGCAGGTTGATCTCTCGTGGGGGCTAAGTCCTTTTAGCTCCGGGATGATTCCGCTGACCAGGCTCCCACTAGCTGGCAGGGTAGGTTGATCTCTCGTAGGGGCTAAGTCCTTTTAGCTCCTGGATGATTCCGCTGACCAGGCTTCCACTAGCTGGCATGGCAGATTGATCTCTCGTGGGGGCTAAGCCCTTTTAGCTCCGGGAAGATTCCGCTGACCAGGATCCCACTAGCTTGCAAGGCAGGTTGATCTCTCGTGGGGGCTAAGTCCTTTGAGCTCCGAGATGATTCCGCTGACCAGGCTCCAACTAGCTGGCAGGGCAGGTTGATCTCTCGTGGGGGCTAAGTCCTTTTAGCTCCGGGATGATTCCGTTGACTAGACTCCCACTAGCTGGCAGGGCAGGTTGATCTCTCGTGGGGGCTAATTCCTTTTAGCTCCGGGATGATTCCGCTGACCAGGCTCCCACTAGCTGGCAGGGCAGGTTGATCGCTCGTGGGGGCTAAGTCCTTTTAGCTCCGAGATGATTCCGCTAACCAGGCTCCCACTAGCTGGCAGGGCAGGTTGATCTCTCGTGGGGGCTAAGTCTTTTTAGCTCCGGGATGATTCCGCTGACCAGGCTCCCACTAGCTGGCAGGGCAGGTTGATCTCTCGTGGGGGCTAAGTCCTTTTTGCTCCGGGATGATTCCGCTGACCAGGCTCCCACTAGCTGGCAGGGCAGGTTGATCTCTCGTGGGGGCTAAGTCCTTTTAGCTCCGGGATGATTCCGCTGACCAGGCTCCCACTAGCTGGCAATGGAGGTTGATCTCTCGTGGGGGCTAAGTCCTTTTAGCTCCGGGATGATTTCGCTGACCAGGCTCCCACTAGCTGGCAGGGCAGGTTGATCTCTCGTGGGGGCTAAGTCCTTTTAGCTCCGGGATGATTCCGCTGACTAGGCTCCCACTAGCTGGCAGGGCAGGTTGATCTCTCGTGGGGCTAAGTCCTTTTAGCTCCGGGATGATTCCGCTGACCAGGCTCCCACTAGCTGGCAGGGTAGGTTGATCTCTCATGGGGGCTAAGTCCTTTTAGCTCCGGGATGATTCCGCTGACCAGGCTCCCACTAGCTGGCATGGCAGGTTGATCTCTCGTGGGGGCTAAGTCCTTTTAGCTCCGGGAAGATTTTGCTGAACAGGCTCCAACTAGCTTGCAGGGCAGGTTGATCTCTCGTGGGGGCTAAGTCCTTTTAGCTCCGGGATGATTCCGCTGATCAGGCTCCCACTAGCTGGCAGGGCAGGTTGATCTCTCGTGGAGGCTAAGTCCTTTTAGCTCCGGGATGATTCCGCTGACCAGGCTCCCACTAGTTGGCAGGGCAGGTTGACCCCTCGGGGGAAACCAAGTTTTTGGTACCAAGAGCGCTACACTCAGCGAATACGTTGGGTTGGATGTTTCTTTCTGAGCTTGTGCCAACCTCGAAAAGAGCGGGGATTGTGTACAACCCCGTATTCACAGAGTAGGACCCTCCCGGCAGGCGCAGGACCAACTATAATTTGAGAGATCTTGCACTCTTGGTGGCCAATTTTGGCTTCACCTTGGAAATATACTAGTAGGGGAGGAAATATTTTTCTCCCCCCGGCCCCTCGGGGGTCACCCAGCCTCGAGCTCGCCCAGCTCCCCCCAGGCCGCTAAGTATCACCCAAGCCGCCGAGTACCCCCCAGGCTGCCGAGTACCACCCAGGCCGCCGAGTACCCCCCGGGCCGCCGAGTACCCCCCGGGCCGCCGAGTACCCCCCGGGCCGCCGAGTACCCCCCGGGCCGCCGAGTACCCCCCGGGCCGCCGAGTACCCCCCGGGCCGCCGAGTACCCCCCGGGCCGCCGAGTACCCCCCGGGCCGCCGAGTACCCCCCGGGCCGCCGAGTACCCCCGGGCCGCCGAGTACCACCCGGGCCGCCGAGTACCCCCGGGCCGCCGAGTACCCCCCGGGCCGCCGAGTACCCCCCGGGCCGCCGAGTACCCCCCGGGCCGCCGAGTACCCCCCGGGCCGCCGAGTACCCCCCGGGCCGCCGAGTACCCCCCAGGCCGCCGAGTACCCCCCAGGCCGCCGAGTACCCCCCAGGCCACCGAGTACCCCCCCCCCCCCAGGCCGCTGAGTACTACCCAGGCTGCCGAGTATCACCCAGGCCTAGTCTCCTACTCGCCCGGCTTGAGGGTCTGCCCCTGGTGGACTGCATTTAGATGTTTGGAACAGCGGGATTTGGCTGTTGATAGACCAATTTGGGGGCATTTCAGTAACTTCAGAGCAACGGAGGCTGGATATTGGCAAGCCATCCCCAAAAAACTATAAATAAACCCTTGAGGGTGCCTTGGAGGGATCACTTCTTCATCACTTGAATCCCCTTGCTTTCTTTCTCCAAGGCACCTAGCTCAGCATTGGCTAGGGAGGGGGAGACCTCAAAGGTTTTCCGGGTGTGAGGTGAGACCTCCAGGCTAGAGCCGAGGGTCTGTTCCTAGTTTCTCAAGTCTTTGGTCCGTGACGTTCCCCCGAGTGTAGTAGGTGTGAGCTCACCCCTCTTTTGGGACCCCGAACTCCACAGAGACCAAGTTTTTGGTTTCAACACCAATAGAACTTTTAACTCTATTAAACTCAATATGTAAAAAAATCTATAATAAACAAACATCTCATTATTCATTCTTTACATAAGAAATAAAAAACACAATGTAATTAAACAGCTAACACTAATGGAATTTTGATAAATCATTCCGCATCATCTTCGTCCATATTTAGCCAGTCGTACTTGTTCTTGGAGCGGGTGGAGTTTCTGCTCTTTGCTGGACTGCCCGTGTTAGTGTTCGGCTGAACCCATGCAGCCCATCGATTCTTTCCCTTGGGTTGGAGAAGCTGAACGGCCATCGTCTTCCACCAAGTCACCGAACGACACGCTGCAACAGGTTGAAGGTTCAAACACTTTTTTGAAATAATAGGTAAACTTCCATCATAAGAAATAGTTATGTAATCACCAGTTCGTGCGTAACGGAACAATGATTTTAAACTTTTTTTGAAGTGAAAATAATATAAAATTTAGCATTGGACATTAAAGGAATCTAATATATCACCAGACATCTGAAATTTAGCTCAGTTTCGTCTTGAATTAGTTGAATTTAGAAAGAAATACAAAAGGCCAAATCATGTGATGGACACCAAAAACAGTGAAGAGATGATATTCACATATTAGACTCAAAGCATCAGAATTACGTGCAAAATTTAAACAATAAAATTCAAAATTAAAAAAAGAAATCTGAAATAACTACATATAAATCCTTTGATAAGATGAAACTCTGAAATTACACTTCTAACTCAAATAGTATAGTCAGCAACAACTTCCCAAGCATTGAATATAATTGTAGATGAGATTAAGAAAGACCATAAACATGCAAGTCTCTTCACCTTGAACTGCAACCCAACTACTTCAACTGGGATGCATTTCGTGATCTACAGTTCAACTGATGAAGCTCCAGCATTTTTACTTTGAAGCATTCATTCAAACAGCCATGGGAAAATAGTATACTTCATGGAATTGTCATGTTAAGAATACTTATTTGGAAGCATTCATATAAACTCTGTAGGAAAATTATAAAAAAGAAGAAACAATTTTAAAAAATGTCTTAATAATCTAAACAAGATGAATCTGTTAAGTTTTGAAGTGATATCGGGCGGCCTTTTCCTTGGTTTGGTGGTTGTTGGTGGGTGTTCTAGGTGGATCTGCTACGAGGCTGGTGTTTTGTGTTCTGGTTTCTTTCGTCTATAAATAAGGTGCTTCTCCTCCGTTTCAATATCAGAGCAGAAGGGGTCAAGGTGGTTTGTGTGTTCTTCGGACTGTCTTGTTTGTATCCGTCAGTGGTGTGCGGTTTGCAAGGTGGTCTCAGCGGTCTGTAGAGGGTTGCTAGAAAGCTGCTGGCGAGTTACTGGTTGCAGTTTGCAAGGTGGTCTGGGTGGTCTGTAGAGGGTTGCTAGCGAGTTGTTGGCGAGTTACTGGTTTCGATCTGCAAGGTGGTCTGGGCGATCTCAAAGCTGTAGTTGGCGAGCTGCTGTTTATACACTGCCGAGTTGAGGCAATCACTGGCGAACTGGTGTGTTGCAGTTGTTGGCGAGTTGGAGTAGGAGTGGTCGTTGTGCCTGTGCTTGTGGTCGTTGCCGACCTGACCTTTGTCGCTGCGAGCTGGAGAAGAAGTGGTCGATGTGCTTTGAGATCGCTGCCGACCTATCCTTAGTCGCTGCGAGCTGGACACAGTAGAAGCCGCTGGCGGTCTGCTTGTGATCGCTGCCGACCTGTCCTTAGTCGCTGCAAGTTGGATACTGTAGATGCCACTGGCGGTCTGGGCCTGCCTGCTGCTGTGTTGCTTGTCTTGCTGTTTTTTATTGTTGGTGTTTTTACCAGTGTGTTTGTTTTTTTAATGTCCAATACCTCGCAATGTTGTCTTGTGTTAGTGTATGCTGTTGATGCGTTGAACGACAAGTGTACCAGTCGCACAAGTAATATAAAATTGGTGAATTTCCCCAAGTATCGATCTCTCAAGGAACACAGTAAGGTGAAGTTAATTTCGAGGAGGACTTGAGATTAAAGTCCTTAGCTCGGAGTTAACGAAGGGGGGGGGGATTGATTGTTGCGAAAAAAATAAAGTAAAACACTAACAACTACTCCTATGCAATACCGCTATGCAATACTTCGCCAGGCGGGATGGAAGACTACACGAACCGCTATGCACCGAATAGCTGGGCGGATGGATGAGTAGGCTCGCAGATGAGGTGGTGAGAACGACGGAATGAGGGTCGTGAGCACCTCTTCGCTACACACGCCACTAGCAATTGCTAGTGCGGCAAGACCGGCTATGGTGGCGGATAGAAATAAAGGCGTTTCTCAAGCAACTAAAGAAGTAAAGCAATACAGAATCACATAGACATGAATCTAATAAAGCATACAATTAAAGAGCAACATCATCTACAAATGAAGTTTTAACACACATATACAAAAACAAAGCAAGAAAAAGTCAAGAGATCGACCGAATCTGAAGTCTTGTTGAGGATTCACGGAAGGAATTGCCGGGTTGTCAATCCGCGTCCTAGCTCAGTCCTCAACTGCGTCCGGGGTAGAGGAGGCTGTCACTACCTTCCAATGTACCCATCTTACTCGTGTCATGATGCGGAAGAAGGTTGCAATTTTCCTTTTGCTTGTTGGATACATCGTCAAAACCTTTCTTGAAGCTCAAGGATGAAGGAGGAGGCCGAGAGGAAGCTCTGACTTAGATTTGACGGTGAAAGCTTGCCCGGAGCACCTCCTTACAGTGGAGGATGAAGGAGAACGGCGGAATCCCTCCTCGGAGACGAAAACGGCGGAGAAATTCTGCTGGTTCTCGAATTAGGGCGGAAACTGCGATTTTATAGATAGCAGAAATAATAATGCACACGATCACTGGGGCACGACAACTGGTCATACGCACAATGTCCAGTGATCGTGCGCACTATGTCCAGTGATCGTGCATACTGGCATGGCAGAATCTAAACAAGAACTGGGATAATGCGCACGAGCAGTCGCGCACGACCAGTGGTCGTGCACACTATGTCTAATGGTAGTGCGATTACCCCAGACAGAACTCCAGGAAAAATGGAATCAATGCACACGATCAGTGGCACACGACCAGTGGTCGTGCGCACTGTGTCCAGTGGTCGTGCGTCTGCCCTGGGCCGAACTTGGAAAAATGAAGACTAGTGCGCACGATCAGTGGCGCACGACCAGTGGTCGTGCGCATTAGATCCGATGATCTTGCGCAGTATTCCTGTTTCCAAACAATCCCAGAACACGCACACGACCCCTGTACCAATAGGAAAAACAAATCACTGATATGTGCAGACATTCCAGACAATCACAATAAGGAGTACAATCTATAAAAGTAACAAAAATACACAACCACGGGCCTAAGTGTGCACTTCCTATGGAAATAAAGATAAGATGAAATATATACGACAACGAAATAAAAGTGAAGTGCATGTGAAAGAAAACTAGCACAGATGAGTCCGAAAATCACTATATAATTAGGACTCATCACACGCCAAAAACTTGATGCATTGAACGACAAGTGGACCGATCGCACAAGTAATATAAAATGAGTGAATTTCCCCAAGTATCGATCTCTCAAGGAACACAATAAGGTGGAGTTAATTTTGATGTGGACTTGAGATTGAAGTCCTTAGGTCGGAGTTAACGAGGGGGGGGGGGGGTTGATTGGTACGAGAAAAATAAAGTAAAACACTAACAACTACTCTTATGCAATGCCGCTATGCAATGCTTCGCCAGGCGGGATGGAAGACTACACGGGCCGCTATGCACAGAATCGCTGGGCGGATGGATAAGTAGGCTTGCGGATGAGGTGGTGAGAACGGCGGAATGAGGGTCGTGAGCACCTCTTCTCTACGCACGCCACTACCAATTGCTAGTGCGGCAAGACCGACTATGGTGGCGAGTGGAAATAAAGGAGCTTGTCAAGCAACTAAAGAAGTAAAATAATACAGAATCACATAGACATTAATCTAATAAAGCATACAACTAAAGTGCAAAAACATCTACAAATGAAGTTTTAACACACATATACAACAAGAAAGTAAGAACAAGTCAAGAGATTGACCAAATCCGAAGTCTTGCTGAGGATTCACGGAAGGAATCGTCGGGTTGTCAATCCGCGTCCTAGCACGGTCCTCAACTGCGTCCGGGGTAGAGGAGGCTATCACTACCTCCCAATTGACCCGTCTTCTGCGTGTCACGATACAGAAGAAGGTTGCAAGCTTCCCTTTGCTTGTTGGATACAGCGTCAAAACCTTTCTTGAAGCTCAAGAATGAAGAAGGAGGCCGAGATGATGCTCCATCTTAGATTTGGTTGTGAAAGCTTGCCCGGAGCACCTCCCTATAGTGGAGGATGAAGGAGAACGGCAAAATCCCTCCTCGGAGACGAAAACGGTGGAGAAAATGTGCGGGTTCTCGAATTAGGGCGGGACTTGCAATTTTATAGATAGCAGAAATAATAATGTGCACGATCACGGGCGCACGACCAGTGGTCGTGCGCACTATGTCCAGTGATTGTGCGTACTGGCATGGCAGTATCTAAAGATGAACTGGGATAACGCGCACAAGCAGTGGCGCACGACCGGTTGTCGTGCGCACTATGTCTAATGGTCGTGCGATTACCCCAGACAGAACTCCAGAAAAAATGGAATCAATGCACACGATCAGTGGCGCACGACCAGTGGTCGTGCACACTGTGTCCTGTGGTCGTGCGTCTTCCCCGGGCTCAACTTGGAAAAATAAAGACTAGTGCGCACGATCAGTGACGCACGACCAGTGGTCGTGCGCAATAGATCCGATGATCGTGCGCAGTATTCTTATTTCCAAATAATCCCGGAACACGCACACGACCCCTGTACCAATAGGAAAAACAAATCACTGATATGTGTAGACAGCCACGGGCCTAAGTGTGCACTTCCTATGAAAACAAAGATAAGATGAAATATATACGATAACGAACTAAAAGTGAAGTGCATGTGAAAGAAAACTAGCCCAGATGAGTCCCAAAATCACTATATAAATAAGACTCATCACACCCCCAGACTTACCTGTTTGCGCGTCCCGAGCAAACAAAATCTATGCAGATAGGGAAAATAAACTAGCTAATCATAGAAATTAAGATACGGAGTACCATGCGAAGTCGCATGCTCGCGCGCATAAAAATATAATAGAGGAAATTTCTTAGTATTCAAAATATTTTATGCTTTTCACAATGCGTATCAAAATTTTATTACTACTCAAAAATAGAATCACGGTGAATCTTCCGATCATGCACAGGGAGAAAGTAAGCAGGCCACTAAGGTGAGCTTTACCAAAGACCGGGGTTCAGGATCACCTCCAAAGGAATCCACCAATGTCGGGGACCATATGCTTGCCCGTTCATACTCTCTCCACAGTACTAGTTCGACTCAAGCGAGAATCCGTAGGACTTTTGGTAAAGAGATGGGCCTTGGGTTTCGGTGAGGTAAACAAAGATAAACAGGGAGGCTACACACCTAACCCAAATGAGCTATCATAAAAAAGAATCCATCCTCTAACCAAAATACATGCGGGTACACCACACCCCCAGACTTAACTTTTAACATATGGGTGTGTGCATCGCCTACTCCAAATACAATCACATCTCCAATCTGATTTTTAATCATGCTTTTTCTTTTTTACTTTTCATTTTCACATATATTTTTTTCAAATCATTTTCTTTTCTTTAAACAGTTTCAACAAACAGAAGCTTTGGAGCACATCCATATATTCACAAGGACTAACACCACATCAACACCCCAAAATGAAAATGTAAATACTAAAGCTCAACTTGGGTGTGCGACTATGATCGACTATGAGGCTTTGGTGAAATAGAGGTGGAGCTGAATCAAAAGAAGGGGTAGGCACAACGGGGCTTAGCGAGGATAAGAAGTTAGGAATGGTACAAAGCTCAACCGGGCCAAAATGATGGCCTACATCACACTCACGCTTGACTAACCATGCGCCAATGCTTCGAGAGTAGCTTGGGGCAAGTTCTTAGGCACTGAGAAAGATGATCCTTCCTCCCGACTCGAGTAAAATGAGTCTAGTGACGGCTACACACATCTCTACACTACCGTTCGATTCACACGGGATTCACTAATTTTTTTTGAGTAAAATAAAAAGTCTTTACACAAATAGAAAAATATAAAACTATAAGCATACAGAAAAATTAAATCTGCTCCAATTTCTACACGAGACGAGAGCACTCGACAAGGAGCACTACAGTAGTCAACATTTTACTCTATCTCACAATCCTATGCCAGCACAATAATTTTCCCAAATCATACAAAAGAAAGGAGTTTAACTCGCAACACGCTAACAGCTAAGCACACGCTCATGTGGGTGCAGTGGTGTGTGATGCACTGAACTAATCAAAATAAAACAATAAAAGCTTCTAGTATGAAAATGAAATGTGCGCGTGCAAAAGGTAACAAATACTGGCTCTCCCCCAGACTTAAACTAAGCTCCACAACATATGATATTGAAATTAAAATCAGATAGAGACGAGGGAAGAGGTTACCCAATGCCCAGCCAGTGAGCACACTAGAAGACGCGTGAAAAAAAGAAGCATGCCCGCAAAACGAAGAATCACAATCCCGCCAATACGAAGTTGCCATGAATACCTGCAGGGGTGAGCTCCGCAAAAACAAAAGAAAAATATACAAAATACAAAGTAATACTAAAACTAAGATAGACATGAAAATAAAAATACAGAAAATGTAAGATAACTACGTGGGTTATTGTCCTCCCAGCACGATTTATTAAATTCTATACATTTCTAGCTAATGAGTCTATGAAAAGAAAAATGCATAGGTGACTGTTCAATTATCCGTTGCGGTAGCAAGTACCGATACGACGAAAAAACAGCTACCCCTCTACCTAAATCATAATACCTGCCCAACACAGGTAGAGGAAATAAGAAGTAAGAATAGGAGGAGCGCTGGTCCTCACTCATCTCACCACAAAATAAATCCTTGCCCAACAAGGTATCGTCTACAGTGAGACGACAGGAGGAGAAAGCAATTAATGGAGCTTCCTCAACAGAGGAGGAATCAACCTCCTCGTGAAAGAGGATGATATCATCAATTACTCGAGCTGAAAGCTCCAATTCCTCCTGAAGCACCTGCGAAGACTCAACCCGCACGGGCTCAGATACAGAAGGGGGGGTCAAGTAATAAAGGAGATGAAGAACTAAAATAATCAAAAATAGGGGGAGTGGTCCCAGTCTCACTCCCAGCGGGATCCAAGCATAGATCATCATCAGTATCATCAACTAACTCACTACAACACGGACTAGATAATTCTTGCAAAGAAGGCGGAGGAACAACAACATCAGAGAAAATATGTGCGGGTTCCTCCGGGGGTGAATCCAAAAGAGGGGAAGAATGCATGGGGAGAGACGGCACCACAATGTCATCACACTGATCAACAGAAAGTCTGATGGGTATATCCCCAGCAGTCCTCCACAGACAAGGTAGTACTGCGAATATATCATCAGAATCAGAAGGGGCAGCCAATTGAGAGGTGGATGGAACAAATCAGATACCTGGTTCATCCTCCTCCAACTAACGCTGAAATTCTGCGCAATCTTTCAACACGTGCTCGGTGCTACGACAACACAAACAACATTTTCCATTACTCCTCAGTCCCGGTGGGACCGGAGAGGAATAAGAAAATGGTGAAGGCGTAGAAGAGAAGTGACCATAAGACTTGGGTATAGTGTATGAAGTACCATAAGAGGACAGTGCTTCATACACTAAACCACGAGAATATCTTCAGTGGGGCACTCATCACTTCCATGCCTAGAATCCCCGCATCATCTACAATGGATATTCATATAAGAAAATATGGTGCAATAAGAAAGAATTCACCACAAGAAATATTCTAAGCAAAAATTAACTACACACTAGCAGATAAAAGAAAATGAATGCCTGCAACTGAAAAATTAAAACTAGAAAAGGAACAAAAAAAATGAAATGAACAAATGAAAAAGGGCTTCTATCTCTTATCTCCCTCTCCAAAAACTCACACGACTGTGTTCCCCAGCAACTACGCTAAAAACTTGATGAGTTGAATAACAAGTGTACCGGTCACACAAGTAATATAAAATTGGCGAATTTCCCCAAGTATCGATCTCTCACAGAACACAGAAAGGTGAAGTTAATTTTGAGGATTACTTGAGATTGAAGTCCTTAGGTCAGAGTTAGTGAGGGGGGGGGGGTGTTTGATTGTTGCGAAAAAAATAAAGTAAAATACTAGCAACTACTACTACGCAATGCCGCTATGCAATGCTTCGCCAGGCGGGATGGAAGACTACACGGGCCGCTATGCACCAAATCGCTTGACGGATGGACGAGTAGGCTTGCGGATGAGGTGGTGACAACGGCAGAATGAGGGTCGTGAGCACCTCTTCGCTACGCACGCCACTAGCAAATGCTAGTGCAGCAAGATCGGCTATGGTGGCGGATGGAAATAAAGGCGCTTCTCAAGCAACTAAAGAAGTAAAGCAATACAGAATCACATAGACATGAATCTAATAAAGCATACAACTAAAGAGCAACAACATCTACAAATAAAGTTTTAACACACATATATAACAAGAAAGCAAGAACAAGTCAAGAGATCGACTGAATCCGAAGTCTTGCTGAGGATTCACGGAAGGAATTGTCGGGTTGTCAATCCGCATCCTAGCTCGGTCATCAACTGCGTTCGGGGTAGAGGAGGCTGTCACTACCTCCCAATGGACCCATCTTCTTCGTGTCACGATTCGGAAGAAGGTTGCAAGCTTCCTTTTGCTTGTTGTATATAGCATCAAAATCTTTCTTGAAGCTCAAGGATGAAGGAGGAGGCCGAGAGGAAGCTCCGACTTAGATTTGGTGGTGAAAGCTTGCCCGAAGCACCTCCCTACGGTGGAGGATGAAGGAGAACGGCGAAATCCCTCCTCGGAGATGAAAATGGCGTAGAAAATGTGCGGGTTCTCGAATTAGGGCGGAACCTGCGATTTTATAGATAACAGAAATAATAATGCGCACGACCAGTGGTTGTGCGCACTATGTCCAGTGATTGTGCGTACTGGCATGGCAGAATATAAAGAAAAATTGGGATAACGCGCACAAGCAGTGGCGCACGTCCGGTGGTCGTGCACACTATGTCTAATGGTCGTGTAATTACCCCAGACAGAACTCCAGAAAAAATAGAATCAATGCACATGATCAGTGGCGCACGACCAGTGGTCGTGCAGACTGTGTCCAGTGGTCGTGCGTCTGCCCCGAGCAGAACTTGGAAAAATGAAGACTAGTGCGCACGATCAGTGGCGCACGACCAGTGATCGTGCACAATAGATCCGATGATCGTGCACAGTATTCCTGATTCCAAACAATCCCGAAACAAGCACACGACCCCTGTACCAATAGGAAAAAAATCACTGATATGTGTAGACATTCCAGGCAATCACAATAAGGAGTACATTCTATAAAAGTAACAAAAATACACAACCACGGGCCTAAGTGTGCACTTCCTATGGAAATAAAGATAAGATGAAATATATACGATAACGAACTAAAAATGAAGTGCATGTGAAAGAAAATTAGCACAGATGAGTCTGAAAATCACTATATAAATAGGACTCATCAGCTATAACGTGTTCTTTGCAGCCTTTTGACGGTTTTATTCTTCTTTGATTGGAGTTATCTTTCAATGATATTTTCTAACATGGTATCAAAGGCAGGTTAGAGCTAGCTGCGCTCATGGTCCCTTTCTCATTGATTGATCTCTCCTCCCCTCGAGGATGGACAGAGGCCTTGGAATGGAGCTGCTCACTCGGGTTAACTACAAGAAATGGAGATCGTGCATGGAGAGCTACCTGATGGAGGAAGACTTGTGGGAGGTTGTTGGAGGTGATGAGCAGGAGCAGGTTGTCGTTGGAGGAGACAATGCTCAGCTTGTTAGAACTTGGAGGAAAACCAATGCCAAAACACAATTCATGCTTAAGCGGCCCATTTCTCCAAAGTTGTTTGATCATATTATTGGATGCAAATCTACATCAGAGATCTGGAAGTCTCTAGATGGATTGTTTAATAAGAAGAACGTGGTGCAGTTATAGTTTCTGGAGAATGAGCTAGCAAGGCCCACTCAAGAAGAGCTACCTATCTCGACATTATTTCTGAAGGTAAAGAATCTTTATGATGAGATCTCCGCTCTTGATCCTGATGAGCCGATCTCCGAGGCTAAGCTTAAAATGCACATTATTCATGGACTCCGAAAAGAATATGTGGCCTTCATCACATCTGTTCAAGGGTGGGCTGTTCAACCATCTCTGCTAGAACTGGAGAATCTTCTCTCGTCCCAAGAAAGTATGGCGAAGCAGATGGCTGGAGTTACCATCTCGGAAGGAGAAGGTGAAGCATTGTTCTCTGGGAAGAAGTCCCGGGAAAAGCAGAATAAAAATGCTGGAGATAGACCGTCATCATCTTCTCAAGGAGACAAGAGAAACTTCCTACCTCAATTTGATGAACAAAACTGGCCATTGTGTTTTGCCTGTTGCAAGTACAGACACAGAAAATTTTTTTCGATCGAATTTTAAAGCCGAACGTGTCGCTGAGAAGGAGGAACGTCCAAGATGTGAAGAACATGGAGACGGAGGATAAGAAGGGGGAAAATAGTGGGGGAATTGCTTGCTTATAGAGATGACAACATCTATTGATGCTCTTGCTTCGATCAACTTCCAAGATGATTGGTTTGTCGATTCTAGTTGTGGTCATCATCTCACTGGTGATGTGACTAAGTTCGCGGCCCTCAAAGTGTATGAAGGAAATGATGTTATCATCACAGCTGATTATACTATTCATCCTGTAGAGAAAGAAAGGGTCGTCTCGCTGTGTATCAATGAGAGACCTCTCACCTTGAAGAGCGTATATCATGTTCCTGGAATGAGGAAGAATTTGTTCTCCATAACAAATGCGGTGGATATCGGATACCATGTCTTTTTTGGGATGAAGGAGGTGAAGTTCGTGAAGAACTTATCCGGAATTGATGGAGATGTCACTCACATAAGTAGGTGAGTGAAGGACTTGTTTATTTTATCTGCTATTGCTTACATAGATTAGCTAAAAGGGAATGATGGTGTGGTGATCTGGCATGAGAGACTAGGGCATGTGGGGATGGAAGAGTTGAAGATCATGGCAACAAAGAAGATAGTAAATGGCCTGCCGAGTCTTTCGTCTTTTGAAAACGGACACGTGTGTAAAGGGTGTCAATTTGGAAAGTCGCATCGATTTTCATTTGACAGTTCAGAATCAAGGTGCAATGCTTCGTTAGAGTGTGTTCATGCTGATGTTATGGGGTCGTGCAACACTCCTTCCTACGAAGGAAATATATACATGTTGGTGATAGTAGATGATTACACCAGATACACCTAGGTGTACTTCATGAGAGAGAAGTCAGAAGCCTTTATGAAATTCCAGGAGTGGAAGTAGCTCGTTGAGGGAAAGCTTAGGTTGCAAATGAAGAAGCTAAGGACTGACAATGGTAGGGAGTTTACCTCTGACGCCTTTGTCTTTTTGCAGGAAATCTGGCATCTGGAAGGAACTTATATGTGCCTATACTCCTAACAAAATGGTGTTGCCGAGAGGAAAATTCGTCATTTGTCAGAGACTTGCAATAGCTGGATATGTGCTAAAGGAATTTATAAGGCCTTATGGGCAGAAGGAATGGCATGCGTTGCATATGTGATCAACCGGCTTCCTCTAAGTCCAAAGAAAATGATGTCTCCACATGAGCTAATGTTCAGAGAAAAACCAAGTGTTGCCCATTTAAAAGTGTTTGGTGCGACATGTTTTGTTCATATTTCGGATCAGCTGCGAACCAAGCTAGAACCCAAAGAACGCAAGCGCGTATTTGTTGGGTATGACGAACAGAAGAAGGGGTGGAAGTGCATGGATGTGCACACCCACAAGACTATCATCTCTCGTGATGTGGTGTTTGACGAACTGATTGTAACACCCTAGTTTTTAGACCTAGAGTCACTAGAATCTAGCTCCCGACAGTAGAGATACCGCTGGCTGTAGGTCGATGAGCTTGACATTGGAGCTAGCGCACGATCATTGGATCTAGTGCGCACGACCACTGGTCGTGCACCACTGATCGTGCGCATTATTCTCCATTTTTCCAAGTTCTGCCTAGGGCAATCGCACGACCATTGGGCATAGTGCGCACAACCACTAGTCGTGCGCCGCTGCTCGTGCGCATTTATCCCATTCTTTCTAGAGTTCTGCCATTGTTAATTGCACGATCATGGGATCCAGTGCGCACGACCACTGGTCGTGCGCAACTGATCGTGCGGGCGGGTGCAGTTCCGTCATTTTCTTTTATGGTCATCTGATGCTTCCTTAAACTCGATCCAAGGGCCCAGGATCTTCCTCCCAAATGACTTTATTAGGGCTGAGAGTGTCTTTCGCCTCATTTTCTCATCTTTTAGAGTGAGAGTTAGGGTGGAGAGGAAGATAAGGGAGGAGGAAGGAGAGAGCTTTCTTCCACCATTGACGCAGCTTCTGAGCTCCGATCGTCGTTCCGAGACCAGATCCATGGAGAGGGCGTGGAGGCGCTCGTATTAATCCATTCAAAGCAAGAATTCCATGGCTAGGAAGAGGGGTCGTAAGGTAATGACATTTCTCTTCTCGGTTTATAGGATGCGTGCATAAAATCTCTTTCTTTCTTGCTTTTCAAGCTTTTGGGCACCAGATCTCACAAATGAGAGGGGTTTGGGTCGCCATTGTTCAATAGGAACCACCGGGTTGATTGTGTCCGTCCCCGGCATGATATTACATTAGTGATCCGCTCTATTAGTGGATTAGGCATTGTGGTGAAGCCGTAGTTGCGACCGTTAGTTTTACTCGGTGATGTTGCATAGCGAGCCTTAAGGATTTTGTAGAAATCCGTTGCGACAAGATGTCGTTTGTGATGTATGTGCTTCCCCCTTTTCTCGAGTGAGTACGTATAGCCGGAACCAGACAAGGTTAGCTCCGCATTGGCCGTAGATGGTTTCCTTGGTGCACGAGAACATTGTCGTACAAATGATGGATTAGGGTAGGAAAGGCTATAGATTGTGATGTGCTAAGGTGCGGCTTTGTCTCCATGGTCGACTAGCTATCCTGTGACGTGCAAGTCATGTAGGGAGAGTGTCTCGGCGAGACTAGTCCCCTTCTGTGAGACTGACGAGAACGGCAAGCATCGGACAAGCCCAGACAATGAAGCCCACGAGTGGGTGGGGTCCAACAAGGGTTCTTAGAATCGGTTTGTGTGTGAGACGGAATCCTGACGTGAGAAGTCAGAGTTTGCAGGCAATCCCGGGTCTAAGACCCACGAGCGGGTGGGGCCTTGGCAAGATTTCCGTGTGGTGGCTTGTATGTCGTTAGGAGAATTGCAGTACCCTTTTTGTTTGCGGCTTGATGCCGATGGGGAAATTGGAAGTACCCAATTGTTATTTAATGATGATGTGCTAGATGCATACGCGATATGGTGTCTTGGGTGAAACCCAGGATTACATAGATGTTGCATTGTAGGCCCCCTTTTTCTTGTGTTCAACGTAGAAGCATGTTTGTTGTATGAGATATCCAAACTTGTTTTACTGCTTTACATATTTATGTATATTGCATATGAAGTGCTGACTTGCAGGGTGATGGAGTGTCCCGGGGTTCGCTAGAGACGGTCGAGAGAAGATGTGTTGGTTACACAGTTGAGGTCAGCCTTTGCTGACCCACGTTACCACCAATTTTTACAGGGCAAGGACCACAAGCAGGAGCTAGCTCGCCGTCCAAAAAGGCTTAAGCCTCATGAAGTGTTTCAAGTTGTGTAAGAGCTCTGTTTTGTGGAATTGTATGTTTGATGCACTATGTATCTGGCTTGTAGGTCGAGGTAGTCTACGAGTTCTTATCCACGTTGACGTTTGTTGTTATTATTTGAGTTTTGGACTCTCTATTATTGTAAGGCCTTAAGGCCGTGGTCATACTCTTATGCATGTGGATAAATTCTTGTCTTGTTTTCTATTTCTGTTGTTGATTTATTCTGAGTTTTGAGCTGGGTAGTAAATATCATCTTTTAACGCTAAAGTTGTGGCATCTGTATATTGTGGGGCCCCGGCCGGACCCATATTATATGATCATTACAGGGGAGGTGTTACAATTTGGTATCAGAGTGAGGTTGATGTCTAAGGAAAGGATTCGTGGTCGAATGTCATAATCGGATCGCGTAAGAGAAGTTATCCACATAGGAGTATTGTGGGACCATGAGTGTCTTTGTGTTTGAGTCGTGCGATTAGAGACTGATTTGTGTTTACCTTGCTTTTGCTAAGGGTGCAAACAGCGAGGCAGGGATGTCAAGGCCACGAGAAGAGCCTTCGGCGAGCAGTGTTATTGCTCTAGGTCCGTTGGGCATGGAGGTAACCCCGGACGATTTCTGTCGCATGCTTGCAGAAGCAATGGTAGCGGCCTAAGCTGCAGCGGCAGCGCAATTTGTGACCCCGGTTACACAGGTAGCAACTCCTGCTACCCTGGATGCGGCAACAGCCATGCTGGGTGGATGGGCCAGGCAAGCAGAGCCTTTGGATGAAAGGATGGTTGTTGGGCACGGAGACCGACAAATGAAGTATTTCTTAGGCTTCCATCCTCCAACATTTAAGGGATTCGGCACGCCGACCGATGCATAGGATTGGTGAGCAAGGATTCAAGAACTTCTAAGGGCGACAGAGACGCCAGAGGAAAAGAAATTTGAGTTTGCGGCCTTCATGTTGGAAGGAGACGCTAAGTTGTGGTGGGTGAGCCATAGCGATCGGCAGTTTCCTGGACGCACCGTGTCCATTGAAGAGTTCAGGAATGCTTTCTTGAAGAAGTACATTCCTTCGTCGACGAGGTTAGCCATTTAGAGGCAATTTCTGCACTTGGTGTAGTGGGACAAGACAGTGGACGAGTATGTTCAAGAGTTCACTCGGTTGGGTCGTTATGCTGGAACAACCATGACGGGTGATGAGGAGAGGGACAACATCTTCTACCATGGACTGAGGGAGAATCTGAGGTAACCCCTCATATCTATGAAGAGCGCTGATTTCAATGAGTTGGTTGAGGCTGCCAGAACGTTGGAGAGCGATATGGAGCGAACCCAATGTCGGAAGGATTTTGCAGCCAAGCAAGGGGAAGGGAAGCCTTCTTAAACTCAAGGGAAGTCTGAAGGGAATAGGTGGAAGAAGAAACCTTATCCTTTCAAGCCAGGTGAAAAAAGTAACATGATGTCTGGAGGGTCTCGCTTCAAGGGACCACCATCATGCTTCAAGTGTGGCAAGTCGGGCCACATAGTTCGCTTTTGCACTGAAAGTGGCACGGAGCAGGAGCCAAGGCAAGAGCAGTTAGTGCACTCTGGGCCCGGTGTGGCGGAGAAGGGAAAGATGGCGGAGTCGAGCGCTTCACGGTTTCAACGAGTGCAGTCAATGGCCTATAACCTTGGGCAGCAGGAAGCGATCCGCCAGCCTGATGTGGTGACAGATATGAGGAAATTTAAGTTGTTCTTTTACTTTAGACCTTCAGGATCGTTTATGTTTGTTGCCTATGTTTTAGGTTTGTGTTAGTTTTTGGATACCCCGCTAGGGTATTGTTTGATATGGGAACGTCGCACTCCTTTCTTGCGGAAAGCTTTATCCGGAGGATTGGAGTTGAGTCATTCTCGACAGACGTAGAGCTGAAGGTGCGCATGCCCAATGGGTCATCCATGACTACCGGGGCGAAGGGGCGCGTTTGTTGGAATCTAGATGGAGTTGACTTCATGTTGATAGCAGCGGTCCTACCGTTGGTTGAGTTTGATATGATATTGGGAATGGACTGACTAGCAGAGCAGCGTGCCAGTATTGACTGCCTATCCAAGGTGGTGACCCTGAGAAGCGAAGGGCAGATAGAAGTTAAGTTTAAGGGCCTTAATGGAGTGGCCTGTTCCCTAATTTCGGCCATGTAGTTGGTGCGAGCAGTTAACCAGGGAGGAGTTGCTCTTGTAGCGTTGTTGGAGGTTTGTCCTTCCAGGTTATCCCTTGGAAAATTACCCGTAGTGGCAGAGTTCGAGGTTGTGTTTCCTGATGAGCTTCCTAGAGAACCTCCTCGACAGAAGATTGATTTATCGATTGATTTAGTACCAGAGGCTAGGCCGGTATCACGTCCTCCCTTTTAGGAGGGCAACAAAAGAGTTGGCCGAACTCAAAGTACAGTTGTAGGAACTATTGGAGCAGGGGTATATCAGACCCAGTTCTTCACCGTGGAGCGCATCGGTGTTGTTCGTGAAGAAGAAAGACGGTAGTATGTGGTTGTGCATAGACTACCGAGAGTTGAATAAACTGACTATCAAGAATAAGTATCTGATTCCTCGGATAGATGACCTGTTCGACCAGTTGGTGGGGCCAGTGGTGTATTTACAGTTGGACTTAAAGTCAAGATACTATCAGTTACGAATTCGAGACGAGGACATACCTAAGACAGCGTTTGGTACGAGGTATGGTCACTTTGAGTTCTCGATGATGCCGTTAGGGTTAACGAACGCACCATCCGTATTCATGGATTTGATGAATCAAGTATTTCGGGAATACTTGGACTCTTTTGTAGTTGTCTTTATTGACGACATTCTGGTTTACTCCAAATCGGAGGTGGAGCATAAGACTCACTTAAGTAGTCTTGCAAGTGTTGAGAGAGAACCAGCTTTATGCAAAGTTCTTGAAGTGCGAGTTCTGGTTAGAGAAGGTGGCATTTTTGGGCCATGTGATTAGTGGGTATGGGGTGGAGGTAGATCCAAAAAAAGTAGAAGCCATCAGAGATTGGCCGATTTTGAGAACCGTGGCGGAAGTCCGGAGTTTCCTTGGACTAGTCGGGTACTATAGAAGCTTCGTAGAAAACTTTTTGCGGATAGCTCTACCCCTCACTTAACTAACTCATAAGGACCAGAAGTTTGTGTGGACTCAGGAGTGCAATCAGGCATTTGACACCCTGAAGGAAAGGCTGATGACAGCTCCAATCCTAAGTCTGCCGAAAGGGACTGAAGGATTTCAAATTTTCAGTGACGCATCAGGATGCGGTTTGGGTTACATATTGGTGTAACATGGCAGTGTGATAGCCTTTGGTTCTAGGCAGTTGAAGCCTCACGAGAGGAATTACCCCATCCATGACTTGGAATTGGCGGCGGTAATTTTTGCGTTGAAATTATGACGACACTATGCTTATGGTGCGAAGGTGGAGATCTTCACGGACCACAAAAGCCTGAAGTATCTACTAGATCAAAAGGACTTGAATATGCGGCAGTGTAGGTGGGTCGAGTACCTTGGAGACTATGAGGTGGCGATTCAGTATACGCCAGGCAAAGTCAATGTGGTGGCAGATGCCTTGAGTATAAAATACTATGGGCAAGGGAATTGGATCGAAGCTCATGATGAGCGGTTGGCGCGGGATTGGGATTCCCTTGACATCAAGTGTGTAGCGAGAGGCGAGTCTAGCATGGCTCATTTGAACTGGATTGAGTTGCAAAATGACTTAACCGATCGGGTTCGGGAAGCGACTAGTTTGGATGAAGAGTTCCAGCCATTTGTGGTGGAAGCTCAAAAGGGCGAAGGTAGTGTCTGGGAAATGATTGATGGGATACTGAGGAAGGCTGGAAAGGTATGTGTACCGCAGTTCGGCAAGCTCCATGTGGAGTTGATGTTTGAGGCTCATTTTACAAAGTACTCCATTCACCCGGGCAGTACAAAGATATACTTGGATATGAAGAAATCCTTTTGGTGGCCTAGTCTGAAGCGGGACGTAGCTTTGTACGTGAGTCGGTGCCAAACTTGTGCCTTGGTGAAGGCCGAGTGTTAGAAGCCAGGCGGGATCCTGAAGCCTCTTCCTATTCCCGAGTGAAAATTTGATGACATCTCCATGGACTTTGTGCATGGCTTACCTCGATCGCAGCAAGGTAATGATGCGATTTGGGTGATCGTGGATCGCTTGACCAAAGTGGCTCATTTCATCCCAAATCAGAGAGAGGACAGCATGGAAAAGCTGGTAGAGTTGTATGTTCGCAACATTATGTGACTACACGGGATTCCTAAGAGTATAGTTAGTGATCGCGATGGACGATTCACATCCAAAGACTGGAGGCTGGTTCAGAAGAGTCTGGGCACGAAGCTCAAGTTCAGTACAACGTTCCATCCCCAAACTGATGGACAAACTGAAAGGACGAATCGTACAATGGAGGATATGCTGAGGATGTGTACCCTCGACTTTGGGAAAAAGTAGTCAGACCACCTCTTCATGGTGGAGTTTGCTTATAACAACAGTTACCAGGAAAGTATAAAAATGGCTCTATACGAAACTTTGTATGGAAGGCGGTGTTGAATGCCAATGTCTTGGATTGAGGCGGGAGACACCAAGCTTTTGGGAAAAGAAGTGGTGGCTGATGTATGTGAGTTGGTGTGAACCATTCAAGAGCGCATGAAGGTTGCTCAGGACCGGCAAGCATAGCATTTTAATGCTCGTCATAGGAATGTGGAGTTTGCGGTTGGCGACTGAGTCTATCTAAAGATCAAGCCTTTCAAGGGCGTTTCATGGATTCGCCGACTCACGAAGTTGAGTCCGAGGTTTTTGGGACCTTTTGAGGTTATAGAACGGGTGGGGGAAGCAGTGTACCGGGTTGTGTTGTCCATAGAGCTGAGTAGATTATACGATGTTTTCCATGTCTCCGTCTTGAGGAAAGCCTTAGTAGAGGCTAGTGTGGTGATCAAATCGGCATCGGTGCCGATAGAAGAGGACTTGAGGACGTGAGTTCATCCAGTTAGTATAGAGGATACAAAAGTTTGGCAGTTGCGGAACAAAGAAGTTAAACTCGTGAAGGTGAGTTGGGATAACTGCGGGCGTGACGAGTTCTCTTGGGAGAATGAGAAAGTAATGCGCGAGGACTATCCCGAGTTACTTGTGTAATGCTGGTTTGAAACAGTAACCGATATGTAGCAACAGGGTTTTGAGATGTTGCAATATTGTTTTCGGCTGTTTGCCTGATTAGAAATTGTTTGTGTAAAGTTGTCACAATATTTCTATTTGATTGCAATAATTTTTCTTGCTGTCTTCCTTTATGAAGATTAATTTCGGGGACGAAATTCTTCTAAGGGGGGAGGAGTTGTAATACCCCAGTTTTCAGACCTGGAGTCGCTGGAAGCTAACACCCGACGGTAGAGATACTGCTGGAGGTAGGTCGATGAACTCAACATTGGAGCTAGCGCACGATCATTGGATCTAGTGTGCACGACCACTGGTTGCTCACCACTGATCGTGCACACTATTCTTCATTTTTCCAAGTTATCCCTAGGGCAATCGCACGACCATTGGGCATAGTGCGCGCGACCACTAGTTGTGCGCCGCTACTCGTGCGTGTTTATCCCATTCTTTCTAGAGTTTTGTCATTGTTAATCGCATGATCATGGGATCCAGTGCGCACGATCACTGGTCGTGTGCCACTGATCGTGCGGGCGGGTGCAGTTCCGTCATTTTCTTTTGTGGCCGACCGATGCTTCCTTAAACTCGATCCAAGGGCCCAGGATTTTCCGCCCAAAATACTTTATTAGAGCTGAGAGTGTCTTTCCCCTCATTTTCTCATCTTTTAGAGTGAGAGTTAGGGTGGAGAGGAAGATAAGGGAGGAGGAAGGAGAGAGCTTTCTTCCATCATTGACGGAGATTCAGAGCTCCAATTGTCGTTCTGAGACCAGATTTGTGTAGAGGGCGTGGAGGCGCTCGTGTCAATCTGTTCAAAGCAAGGATTCCATGGCTAGGAAGATGGGTCATAGGGTAACAACATTTCTCCTTTTGGTTTCTAGGATGCATGCATAACATCTCTTTCTTTCTTGCTTTTCAAGCTTTTGGGCACCAGATCTCTCAAATGAGAGGGGTTTGGGTTGCCATGGTTAAAGAGGAACCACCGGTTCGATTGTGTCCGTCCCCGACATGATATTGCATTAGATATCCGCTCCGTTAGTGGATTAGGCATTGTGGTGAAGCCATAGTCGCGACCGTTAGTCCGACTCGGTGATATTGCATAGCGAGCCTTAAGAATTTTGTAGAAATCCGTTGCGGCAAGATGTCATTTGTGATGTATGTGTTTCCCCCTTTTCTCGAGTGAGTACGTGTAGCCGGAATCGGACATGGTTAGCTCCGCGTTGGCGGTAGATGGTTTCCTTGGTGCACGAGAATGTTGCTGTATGAATGATGGATTAGGGTGGGAAAGGCTATAGATTGTGATGTGCTAAGGTGAGGCTTTGTCTCCGTGGTCGGCTGGCTATCTCGTGACGTGCAAGTCATGTGGGGAGAGCGTCCCGACGAGACTAGTCCCCTTCTGTGAGACTGACGAGAACGCCAAGCATCGGACAAGCCCGTGCAATGAAGCCCACGAGTGGGTGGGGTCCAACAAGGGTTCTTAGAATCATTTTGTGTGTGAGACGGAATCCTGACGTGAGAAGTCAGAGTTTGCAGGCAAGCCCGGGTCTAAGACCCACAAGCGGGTGGGGCCTTGGCAAGATTTCTGTGTGGCGGCTTGTATGCCGTTAGGGGAATTGCAGTACCCTTTTTGTTTGCGACTTGACGCTGATGGGGAAGCATTATATCAAGACGTGATGAACAAGGGACTGGAGTTGAGGAGCCTAGAGATACGGCCGAAAGTGGATAGGGTTTAAGAAGATCAAAGCAAACCATTACCCCACCTGCTCGATACAAGGAAGGAAATTTTGTGAGCCTTGTCTCTTGTTTCTTTGAAGGACCTCTCGACGAAAAGAAATCTACTCAGTTTGAGGACGCAGTAGGCGAAAAAGAGTGGGATGATGCCATGAGAGAAGAGATGACAGCTCTAGAGAAGAATGAGATGTGGGACCTGGTTCCCTTGGTTGAAGGAATGAAGCCTGTCACCTGCAAATGGGTGTATATGGTCAAGAGGAAGGCTGATGGAGAAGTGGAGTGATACAAGGCAAGGCTGGTTGCTCAAGGTTTCTCATAGAAGTACGATGAAGACTATGAAGAGACCTTTATTCCTTTTGTGAAAATGACATCTGTTAGGATGGTCATTGCCTTAGTAGCATGTCGGAAGTGGAAGTTGTGGCAGCTTGATGTGAAGAATGCCATCTTGTGTAGAGAGATTGAAAATGATATTTTCATGGAGCAGCCACAAGGATATGTGTCCAAGTCCCTACCACATCATGGGTGCAAACTAAAGAAGGCTCTGTACGGACTAAAAAAGGCACTGAGAGCCTGGTATGGGAAGATTGCTGAGTTTCTTCAGTTTTGCGGATACAACTCATCTGACTCTGACTCCAGCATGTTTGTTAAGAAGGAAGATGATCTACATGTTCTGGTTCTCTTGTATGTCGATTACATGATCATAACCGGAAACGATGATGGGGAGGTGGAAATGCTTAAAGAGGAGCTATCAATCTGCTTCGAGATGAAGGATTTAGGTGAGCTACATCATTTCCTTGGATTGGAAGTTGAGAAGAGGGAGAGAGGTATTCTTGTATCCCAGAGAGCTTATGCTGAAAGAATTGTAGAGCGCTTCAGCATGAAGGAAGGAGAGAATGTTTTTATCCGGCTTGAGGTTGTGCTTAAACTTTTGAAGGATGAGGGGAGGCTCTTCCTGACCCGAAGATTTTTTGAGCCATGATGGGGAGCCTGATTTTCTTGACTATCACTCGACCAGACATTGCCTTTGATGTTGATCGAGTTAGTAGATATATGCAGGAGCCACGAAAGCCTCATCTCGAGGCGGACAAAGAAATTCTGAAGTATGTGAAGACTACTTTAGACATGGGGTTACTGTATGGGAGGAAGTCGAGCTTCACTCTACATGGGTATACAAATGAAGACTATGCTGGAGATAATGATGACCTGAAGTCGACATCCGAGTATGTGTTCATGTGCGAAGGTACCGCCATCTCTTGGTGTAGTAAGAAACAAGACTCAATCTCTCTATCTATCACTGAGGCTGAGTTCAAGGTATCTGCTCTCGCCACACAGGAGCGCATTCGGCTACGGAGGCTGGTGGAGGATGTTGATGAAGAAGTGAAGGGACCAACCTTGATTCACAGTGATAACGAGAGTGTGCTGAAACTTGTCACCAATCTTGTTTGTCACGTGCGAACAAAACATATTGAGATTGAGCATCACTTTATTCAAGAGAAAGTGCTGGGTGGATCCCTTGCTGTGGAGCATGTGCGTAGTCAAGATAATATTGCAAACATCCTTACAAAGGCTCTGTACAAAGGGCCGTTTGAGCGACTATGATTTCTTCTTGGTGTTGTCCCTGGGGCTCACTTCAAGGGGGAGTGTTAAGTTTTGAAGTGAGATTGGGCGGCTTGTCTGTTAAGCCGGGCGGCCTTTTCCCTTGTTTGGTGGTTGCTGGTGGGTGTTCTAGGTGGATTTGCTGCGAGGCTGGTGTTTGGTGTTCTGGTTTCTTTCCTCTATAAATAAGGTGTTTCTCCTCCATTTCAGTATCAGAGCATAAGGGGTCAAGGTGGTTTGTGTGTTCTTTTGACTGTCTTGTTTGTATCTGTCAGTGGTGTGCGGTTTGCAAGGTGGTCTGGGCGGTTTGTAGAGGGTTGCTAGCGAGCTACTGGCGAGTTACTTGTTGTTGTTTGCAAGGTGGTCTGGGCGGTCTGTAGAGGGTTTCTAGCGAGATGCTGGCGAGTTACTAGTTTCGGTCTGCAAGGTGGTCTGGGCGATCTTGAAGCAGTAGTTGGCGAGCTGTTGTTTAGACACTTCTGAGTTGAGGCAGTCGTTGGCGAACTGGTGTGTTGCAGTTGTTGGAGAGTTGGAGTAGGAGTGGCCGTTGTGCCTGTGCTTGTGGTCGATGCCGACCTGACCTTTATCGTTGCGAGCTGGAGAAGAAGTGGTCGCTGTGCTTTGAGATTGCTGTCGACCTGTCCTTAGTCGCTGCGAGCTGGACGTTGTAGAAGCCGATGGCGGTCTACTTGTGATTGCTGCCGACCTGTCCTTAGTCGCTACGAGCTGGATGTTGTAGAAGCCGCTGGCGGTCTGGGCCTGGCCGCTGCTGTGCTGCTTATCTTGCTGTTTTTTGTTGTTGGTGTTTTTACTAGTGTGTTTGTTTTTTTAATGTCCAATACCTTGCAAGGTTGTCTTGTGTTTGTGTATATTGTAACGTGTTCTTTGCAGCCTTTTGGCGGTTTTATTCTTCTTGAGTTGGACTTATCTCTCAATGATATTTTCTAACAGAATCCATAAACATTTTCTATAGATTTATCATCTATGAATGACCTGGTGTCATAAGGTGACATAACGGACTTCCATTCACCATTTGAAGACTTTTTCATTCATCATTCCCCCATCGACAGGTTCCAAAAGGAGTGTTTCTATGAATTTATACAAATCAAAATACTTTAGCAATATCTGGAAAGTCCTAAAGAACATTACTAAACAATAAAACACTAACATAATTAACAAATGTGTTCATTTAGAAGAATTCAAGCAGCCTATATACTTATGAAAGCAAATCCCAATTTATATTTCTATGAAGCCTTTGCTGTATTTCTTCCAAAGCTTTAACGGTCATATACAAAGAGCTCACATAGCTTCTAAAATTAAACGTACCAAAGTAAATGAGAAGCAGACTTTCAAGCTAAGTAATCAAAAGATAAATGATCTTTAAGATGTGATTCACTCATTGGTGTCAATATCATCTGAATGCCTCGTGATCCCAATCACAAAATGCTGTAGTATTTGAGTTTAAACCCATGCATGAGGACTTATGAGTGTTTTCCCAAGTCCGACAAGCACAACTCACATCCAAAGTGGTAAACTATTGCGCATTGGGCTCAATTGCAGGAGCAGCCTTCCCCATTGATAATGCCATCTAGTTTCCTGATGCCAGGATTGTTGGAAGCTAACAAGGATTCCTATAGAAGAAAAGATAGTAAAGAATCAGATTACATCTATAACTGAATAGGGAGCACTTAGGTACTTATAGGAGTAAGGGATTTATAATGACCTCCCCTGCACACAAAAATTGATTTAATTTGGAAACAACTTTATATTCTTTTGCAGTTAAAATTTATTGTACATTATAACAATTTATCCATGGCCAATAATACAAAATGAATGAGGAAAAATTAAATAAAAACGAACACTCAATTGGTTGTTCTTCAGATTTCTGAATGGAGAAAAGAGTGCACAAAACATATATTTTTAGATAGAAGGGTTCACAATATTTATGCTTCAGACATACTGTAGAATCAAATGAAACAATGACATAAGGATGATAAAGTAAAGATGACCGCTAATTACATTAGTAATACAATAAAATTATAAATCAAGGATGGTATTCTCTTATCATTTGGAGATCATTTGAGAGCACGCATGTCTTTGGTGTTGGATAGCGTGTTTATGTATCATTGTATCACAATTACCATAACCTATCAGCGAGGATAATACGGCCCTCATGTTTTTTATGTGTACAACTAATGTAATGAGTTCTTTTTATTAACATTGTTAGCAAGATAGGTTGTTGGAAGCCGGTGAGAGGTGATATTAGAATTGAGTACTTGCTCATATCTAGGTTGTTAGTAGTTGAATTGCTCCTGAGAATTTTATGTCTGATTTCAAAATTATAGTATCAAAAGTGAATATTTCTTGGTCGTGATTTGAGGAGGTCGGGCTCCTTCAAGTTGGAATATAACCCAAGTGTTTACCCAAGATTTCTCTTTAAGAATAGCGAGGGATCTTTTACATCATTAAGCCTTAGGTGATATGAACTTTTTTATCCAAGCAACACAAGATAGCCTTCTCGAGTCCTTAGGTATTCCTTCCAATTTCATGTAGCTATTATTTTTTGATTTTATTTGTATAGAATAGGCGGGCTTGAGTAATTCCATAAAATTGATGGGTAAACCATTATATCACAATCAAAATGGTGAAGCAAATCAATTTTAAATATCAACCAATCTTCCAATTGATTACATTGAAAGCTAATATTTTTTTTTACAATGAGGAAAAAATAACTTTTTTGTTTAGATTTAAGGGTTATTCTGAATTTATATTTCTTTTCGAAGATATATTCAAGACATAAGAATTTGGGATGTAAAAGTACGTTTATCTTGAGTGTTGGATTTTGGATAGGTTTAATACTTGCAGAACTAAGCATGTGGTGTTGAACATTTGAAACAAGGTGATAAGTGAGAAGAGTGGAGTTATTGGGTTGATCCTCTCTCTATTGGTCCTCAAAACAAACTACATAGAACAATAAAGGCAAAGGAAGAGTTGAATAAAAGATTTCTTTGTTTGAAACTAGTAACGACAATCAACTTTATTCCTTAAATTGGCTTCTCGCAACGGTCATGCCCGCAATCAAAAAAGAAGACTAATTTTGAACATAAAAGTGGATGAAGTTCCTTAGATGAGGTCGGGTATTCATGAACAATGGTTCATAACCACCGCGTTCGTGACAGCCACCAATGCGCCAAACGAAGCCCTAGTTGATTGATTTCTAAACCGGATAAATTATAGCATATGGAGGTATTCACAAATTGACAATCGCCCGGTTGGCTCCAAAAATTAAGAAAGTCAAGAAATCAACCAATAATGATTACTCAAATTTACATCATCTTAAATACATTTCTTTCAAGGAAATAGTTTCCACACATACTTCCATACCATTACTATTAATCTATGAGCTTACTTAATCTATGATTATTTATTAAATAGGTTTTTAAGAAAATATAGTTTATTTATATTTAAGAACTAAAATTTATAATGATTTTAGATAACAATTTGACTCAAACAATTAAATTTATGAACAATTTGAGCCTCATAGAAAGTGATAGTTTAGGGACTTGTTTCGGAGGTTTCTAACTCAAACATTTTGGAAAATATTTCCTATAAATAAACCCAAAATGTCTAATTAAGGTGTTTGCAAAGATCATTTTTCTTAAAAACTCTATCAATCTCCATTAGCCAAGAATTGCATTATGTCTGGCTCTTTTTCCTAATATAATAAATCTCAAAACATTATCTTAAAAAAAGAAAGAAAAAATATAAGTTAATCAATTTACAATCAGAAATCTACATGAATATGATCCTAGTAATTAATCAATCTAACAACACAAGCAGAAAAGGAATCCACAACACAAGCACAAATGGGAAAATATCCAAGCAGAAATCGAAGTAGTGAAACAAGAAATCTATTACCACTTTGATCGAGCGGGGGTGGTAATCGTCGAAAGGGTCGGCGTCGTCAAATCGAACGGAGGACGTCGTCAAAAGGGAGAGGGCTCGTCTCCATTGAGAGAGCTCGTCATTGTCGTGAGGCCGGGCTCATCGTCCTTGAGAGGGCATTGGATGGAGCAGAGGTCTTCGAGGGAGATGAAGGGGGCTGTCATCGAGATCGTGAACTTAGGGCTCGAAGGGAAATACGAAGTGCGGTTAGGGTTCACGGAAGAAATCAAAGCGCGGTTTTGAAATAAAATAAGTCCGGGATTAATGTTATATCTTTAATTATAATTTGTGACCATTATACTTGGACACTAAATAGTTCTATTTAGTAACCAAACATATCTTGGTTACTAAAAAATTAGTTTTTGTGCGAGGTATTATTTTTGTCACTAAAATAATATTTTTAGTGACCATAAACTTATTTTAGTCACAAATAATTGAAAATTAATATTTAGTGGTCAGACTCTAATTTTGTCTCAAAAAGTACAATTTTAGTGACCAAATAATTTCATCAGAAATATTTCATCACTAAAAACTTATTTTCTTGTTGTGAAGCTGCAGGTTCTGAACCTAGCAAACAATGTTCACAAAAAGAAGGCGAGGTTCGTCATATTCAAAGCGGACCTCTGATAACTAATCCCCTCCCCCACTCACGGATAGAGGAGGACTTCCAGAGCCCACCAATCAAGGGAATAAAAAAGAAAATTTTGGAGTTCTTTGAGAATGCTCCTCTTGACGTCCCACACTATGTCGCCCGCCTGGGAGAGATGGTTGATATGGACACTGCAGTATGTAAGTTTTGAACTATAAAAATTAACATACCTACGGGCTCTAATTTTCTTACCTACAGTAGTTCTGCAGGTTCCTGTGGAGAAACCCCACAAGCGTAGGGTGAGGTCCTGACCGCCAAGGAGAAGAAGAAAGTGGCCGCCTTAAGGAGGTTTGCGCCTCAGCAGGAGCAGTCGGCACCCTCACACAGGGATCGCACGAGATCTCCCGGTTGGTGAAACCTGATGCTGACGCGGACTCCCCTGGACGGGGTGCAAGAACCTCCTCCATATGGTGAGATCTTGACGGACAGTCTCGGTGGCCCGCTGATGCTCCGAGACGCGGGTGCAGTTACACTGAGCACAAGCTTTCCGCTCTGGAGGGAAAAACATGAAACAACTCTGCATTCCCTGACAATCTCTTCTGTGGTTATTGGTGATGAGGAGGTCACAGAGATGAGGGGCATCCCCCAAGACCAACTAATACACATGGCAGACACGGCCTCCTTAAGGGCATTGTCATACAATACTACTTGCAAGCGGACTCTGTGGGAGATACGGCATGCCCTTCGGCTATCTAAGGATGAAGTAACCCGCCTACAAAATCAGTTGAAGGTAATCCTAGCAAATTCAAAACTGCGGTTCCTCGTACCTTAATCATGATCACTTAATCAGTCTTCTTTTCTCCATATGAGATTGTCCACGGATACCTCGACATTCGTGCGGGATAAAGTGAAGGTGGGAAAGGTTTCAAGGAAGTTCGCCCTGGAGCGCGTGCAAGATCTGGACCTCTTCAAGCCGGTGTTCGCGAACATTCAATATAAGGTGCTGTTCCCCGAGGATGTAGAGCCAGATTCTGTGAAGTCCTCCCCTCGACGATCCATTTCCCACAATACACTCTTTCAAAAAGCTCGGAGAAAAAACTCTGTTCCGCCAACACCCTCAATTATTTATAGGAAGATGTTTAGCCGGTAGATATTTTTATTTTCTTTTTGAACGCGCGCTCGTGCGTTATTTTTTATAAAGAGCACTTATAATTATTTTTGATCTGTTTTTTTTTCTGTCATAGTAGATGTATGTTTTCTTTTTGTTTATTGTTCCTTTTGTCACTCATTGCTTGTTGATAGTTCGCACAATATTAATCGGGGAATTTGCACGTCTAGGGATAACTAAGTGTTCACGCGGCCTAATTAGAGTGTCTGAAGTGCTCGTCTGAATAGACACTTAGGAAATTCAATGATGTTATTACATCAGCTGGCTCCGTTGTTCGAGGTTAAGGTCGTCGCTTCTATCACAAGGCATCCACAGGGCTCTCGTCCACACACATCGTTGAAGAACGTCGGAGGGGAATAAGCGTATGTTGCTTTGATTCTGTACTTAGAAAGGAGACCAATAACAATAACAATGCCTTAATCAATGCGCGATTGATCAACACATTCAGACCCACCACTTATGCCACTGAAGAGTATCTCCGGAGAGCAATTATCACGATCTAATGGTGGGGGGAGTAACCTATACCGGCAGAAGAGTCAGAGGATCGATGTCTGTCTCCTACTCAAAACGTCTGGATTCGTTCAATGGGGGTCCATGCAAGCTTAGGGACTCACAAAACTAGAGGCTGCATGCGCCGCGTGTGCCTACTAAGATGTTTTCTTGTGCTGTATTGCGCGAAGGGTTTCTCGCAGAAAAGGGGAGAACTTTGTTTCTATGAAACGAGTTCGACTTCGAAGGAAAAAAAACACACCTTGCTTTAAGAATAGTATCTCTTTAGGTCGTCTCCGCTCCAGGTGTTGGATAGATCATCGCCTTCATATAATTGCAACCGATGGGCCCCGTTCTTGAGCGCCTCCTTAATGACAAAAGGTCCTTTCTAGTTAGGCTTGAGTTTTACTACCGAGGCTGCCCTCCCAGCTGTATCTACCTTTTTAGCATGAGATCTCCCTTCTCGAAGTACTTTACCCGAACATTCTTATCAAAATATCTGGCCATCTTCCGCTTAGCCTCCGCCTGCCGGATCACCGACTGATCCCGGAGTTTTTTGATCAGGTTAAGACTACACCTCTGCTCTTCATCATTGACTTTCATACAAATGTTGTTGCCCTGTCTAGCCAACATCACTCGAGGGCCATCTATGTCGAACTCTACTGGAATAAAGACATCAGATCCATGCGAAAGATTGAAGGGAGTTTCACCAATTGTTAAGGAAGGAGTCGTACGGAGGGTCCATAGAACTATTAGCAACTGCTCTGCCCAATTACCATGAGCATTTTCCACCTTCTTCTTAAGTAAATTTAAGATTTGCTTGTTGGTCGTCTCTGTTGAAATTTCACAAGATGATCAGGAGATAGCTCTGATACCAAGTAAAAATTTCCAGAGTTATCAAGCTGACAACTTGATCAAGCGAAAAACGGGAACCAGGCGCAGGAACACTCCAATCATAAACTGAGCTAAGTAAATCAGAGACAACAAAAGGCAACCACAAGAGTTGTATTATCAACTATCTTCATTACAAGGCAAGACATACATGACGAGGCATGATTTCGCCAAGTACAAAGGAGAAGCAAAAAGCAAGCAAGAACTTTAAGCCAGGCGGACTGCCTCAGAGGCCGTTGAGTCCGCCGAGACCGCCAAGACGCTACTACACCATTGATTTATGGAGTTTGCGAAGTCCGCAGACAACCCATTATTCTGCTTAACGACCGCTCTGCAAGCCATCGCTGAACTTAAAGAATAGACCGCCTAGCCCGCCGAGACCGGCGGACAGGTTATTAAACTTGAAATTGCTGAAGGAGAGAAGACTGGCTGACCGTAAATGTGACCTACTATAAACTACCGATTGATAACCGCAAGCTCCACTAATCCCTGACTGTAGTCAGAACCAGACTCCTGGCTTCTCAGTGCTAGCCCCACAACCTGCAAACAGTAACCAGTTAAATCTCCTCAATCCGCGAGGACAAGAAAACCGAGGCCGCATCAATTAACCCACGCTCAACTTACTGTTTCTCTTAGTTTCTGTTGATGTGACGGGGAGGGTCCTATTTATAGGCATAATGAGGAGTGTGTTCACCGCCCTAGTGGATAAAATCACCACCCCAGCTCGTAGCTAGAACCAAGCAGTCCGCCTAGTCTGCAAGGACGGACACCAGACAATCCGCCAGACACAAGGGAAAGAAGCCAGATCGCAACCTGATGGACACCCTACCAGTCCGCACGCTATAGCGGACATAGCAACAGCCCGCACAACCCGCAAACAAAACACCAGCCTGCAATAATAAGTCCACGACCAACAGGCACAGACCGCCCGGTCAACCAATGGACATTGCGGACTCGACGATCAACATGGAATTGTCACAATTTGTGACCAAGTCCTGATACAAACATACTCAGGTGCGAGCTCGGCAGACAAGAGCTCAGTACGCCAGCTCTCTAAGACAGTCCGCTACAAGCGGACTCTGTGATTATCGCATAACCACTCCACCAGAGCAAGGGAAACAGCCGAAGCTGATCTTGCGAACTCCATACGCAGAACGCCACAAGCGGACTCCGCGACATCAAAAGGAGTCTGCCACTCCCCTGCGGATATACCACCTATCCTCTAGGTTACTTAAAGGAAAAGCCAACAACAAAACAAGCTGATCAAGCTGGTCATCATCACAAGACCACACCCTCAGACCGCCCAGGCCGCACCACCAGTCTTCCAGACAGTCCGCCCAGGAAACGACTATATTCTTGAGAATATGAGCATTAATTATCAGAGAACTGCCTTAGAATAATACCAATTGAAATCAAAATAACAGAGAAGTCGTCAAACTGATACATAAAGAAATAGTCGAACTCGGGACAGATTTCGTCGACCTGAACTCCAAGTTTGTCGAGCTTAGAAATCGTCTTCATTGAGCTGAGCTCAGAGATAATTTATCTGGAAAGAATCTAACAATACTGAGCTCCAAGTTTGTTGTCCTGTGGTAGAATTTTGTTGACCAGAGAAACTGAGTAGAGGAGGGAGTTTGTTGACCTGAGCTCGAATATCATCGAGCTCAGCTCAGAGTTGAAACTCTGAGTTCGTCGATCGGCGATCGACGATCGTCGAGCTGAGTTCGAAGAACTTCGAACTGATTTTTTTCAACTCTTGAAAACTGAATTTCTTTTAAATTTGAGTCTCTGGAGTCTTCTGAAGGCTGGAACAAGAGAATCTAACCTAGTCAGACTGACCAAACCTTAGAACCAATAAATTGAACCTAAACTATACATAATGGGTTTACAATCCTAATTAGTGAACCTAGCCCAAATCCAAACTGGGGTTCCAACAATCTCTCCCTATTTGGGTGAGGTCACTAACCAACAAAAAAGAAAAGCATAAAAACACAAAGCAATATAAATATCTGACGGAATTTAAACTATTCAATAGATATGTTATGGCTATGTTCATTACACAAAGGAATCGCAGAGAAATAAATGTTCAAGATTTGTCAGAGGGAGGATCAAATGATGATTTAGCAAACACAATTGTCCTGTGAGGATTCTCTACTTCCTTTTGAGACATTTTCATATCTTGAACTCCAAGAATTGTAACAGATGAAGCTCTGGGAACTATAGCTTCTGGATGTACCTGCATATATTCATTGGGATCAAATAGATTTCTGTCTACCTGGAATTGATCAAAATTTTTCTATCTATAGGTAGACATTGTAGTAAATTTTGATGGATCTGATCCTTCTGCTCTGGCTTTGTTCATCTGAGATAAACTATTGGGTATTGTATCCACACTCACCTAGATTTGCATGAAGTCACCCATGAACTAAGTTGAATCCAGTTGTATTTGATATTTCTCTTTAGCCATATGCTTGCAGGTGTACACTTTAAGTATAGACCAATGTCAGTCTGCAATGGGTCATCAAACACAGGACTTCACAGTGTAATCCCTCACTGTGTAATCCAAGGTGTTGACTCATGTGTAGCCTCTCTATTGGAATATACTTAACCTCAAATCACTTGGAGAAAAGGACAAAAGCTGAAGCTGAAGAAGTTTTATTTGAAAATATTTTTCTGTAACTTAGAATTTTTGCCAAGTCATTTTTGCTCGAGAAGTACAATAGTGCTCGAGTAAATTACAACTCTAGGTCTCGAGAAGTTTTTAAAGTGCTCGAGAAAAAGCTCAGCTTGCTCGTGAACTTTTTCTTTCAAATCTGGCTAAGTCATTAATGCTCGAGAGAAAGTTTTCCTTTCTCGAGAAAATGACTTTGCTGCTCGAGAACTAGAATGCTGTGCAAAAATATTTCTAAGTACTCGAGAAATATAACTCTTCTTCTCGAGAAAAAGTCTACCTTTCTCGAGAACTATTTCTGTTATTATTTTTATAAGTTCCTGTGCTCGAGAACAGCTTTAGCTTCTCGAGTACTTTCCTCCAGACTTTCCTCTATGTTCAAGTGCTCGAGAAATAATCCAGATATACTTTTTCTTCTAAGTATAAGTGCTCGAGTAGTACAATTAGTGCTCGAGAAAGTCATTTTTGACAGTATATTTTTCTAAGTCTCAGATCTCGAGACAATCATTTCTATTCTCGAGATCTCCTTGATTCAGTGCTCGAGAACAACCTTCAGTTCTCGAGTACTTCTGACTTAATCTTTTTCTAATTCTGAAATTGTCAAAATCGTTGACCCTCTATTCGTTCTATTTTTCCAATCCTTAATCTGTCATCATCTAATTGGCCCACGTGGCATTACTTTAAATACGATTTGATTTCTGACCGATTAGGCTCCCTATAAAAGGTCTAATCAGTCCCTCTTTTCATTAAGATTTTTTTTTATCATCGTTTATCTTTTCTCTCTCTTCAAGAACGTGAAACGAAAAAGGGCCGAAAAA
Organism: Platanthera zijinensis; assembly: GCA_039513925.1. Taxonomy (NCBI): domain Eukaryota; kingdom Viridiplantae; phylum Streptophyta; class Magnoliopsida; order Asparagales; family Orchidaceae; genus Platanthera; species Platanthera zijinensis. Next base: position 58,989,399 of record CM077078.1, read on the forward strand.
CCCTAAGTTCTCGATTCGTCTTCCCGGTCGCCGCCGCTCACTGTTTCCATCTGGAAGGCCGCCGACGAAGAAAGATCGACGAAGTGACACATAGAATCGAGATCGACCTCGACTTCTTTCGAATCTCTTGATTCCGTGTGTTCCGAAGAACCAGATCTCAAGATCGACGACAGTATCTTCTCCGACTGATTCCTGACAGAGCCGCCATTGTTGAAGGAAGAAGAGACGTCAAGATTTTCTAGATCTGTCACAGTTTTATCATTTTCTGTAAATCTTTATTCTGTAGGAGATTCTTCTCCGAGTTGTAGGAGTTTTCACTCCGAGTATTTGTTGTAGGAAGATTGTGCTTCCGAGTGTAGATCCGGGTTGGATCGAGTTGTAAGATTTCTTTAATCTGAGATAAGTGGAGTAGCCGAGTCTAGTGCGTTACTAGATCGGTGAGAGGGAAAGTGGAGTACCCAAGATCGGGGAACCACTATAAATCTTGTGTCGTCTGTGCTTGTGTTTTTTTTGTGTGTGTTGCGATTAGTTTTATTTTATTCCGCAAAAGACGTCGCAATCACCTATTCACCCCCCTCTAGGTGATAATTTAGACAACTAGTCAACTTTCAATTGGTATCAGAGGGTGGTTGATCATATAAAGGTTAACACCTTGATCAGATCTGCCCTAAGTTGTCTAAGAAGTTAGCCAAGCATGGATAAGGCAAAAGATTTTGCAAAGCTTCCACTGTGCACCAAGACAAACTTTCCCATGTGGAAAGAAAGAATTAAATTCTTTATGGAAGCTGTGGATCCAAGGATCTTTATGATAGTTGAAGAAGGTCCCTATGTTCCCATGACAACCTCCACAATAGATCCTACTCTAAAGGTACCAAAGAAACTGATGGATCTTGACAAAGATGAGATTGCACTTGTCTCGTTGGACAAGAAAGCTAAAAACATCATAGCAAGTGCAGTTGATGACTCTATGCTACTGAATCTGATACATTGCCAAAGTGCTAAGGAAATGTGGCAGTGTCTGTTAGTCCTGATGGAAGGCACTGAAGAAGTAAGGGATGACAGAAGATCCCTTCTGAATCAAAAATATGAAGCCTTCAGACAAGGACCAAAGGATTCAATCACAGATACTTTTGAGAACTTCAGCAAAATTGTTAATGGTCTGAAGGGGTATGGCAGGAAGTTCACTAATGGTGACCTGAATGACAAATTCCTCAGATCCCTGACGAAAGAGTGGGATACCAAAGTATGTGCCATTCGGGAGTTTGGCAGACTAGCAGAGACTGACCCACAGAATCTCTTCGGAAAGCTGATGTCTTATGAGATGCAAATAAATACAAGAAAAGCCGAAGAAGAGAAGAGCAGATCCTCTTCAAAGGATAAGACTGTTGCCTTGAAGGCAGAAAGCACAAAAAAGGTCAAAGCTCAATCATCCACTCCTGCTCAGGAAACAATTGAGAGTGAAGAAAGTTCAGAGCCCAGTTCATCAGGCTCAGAGTTGTCTGAAGGAGAGTTCTCTCTCTTATCAAGACAGTTCAAGAAGTTTCTGAACAAAAAGAAGAATTGGAGAGGCAAGGATGCCTCACATAGACGATCACATTATGAAAGTGATCGAAGAAAGAAAGGCTCAAGCAGCCATGACAGGTATGTTCCTAAACAGAACAAACATGTTTCATCTGACATAGTTTGCTATTGTTGCAACAAGCCAGGTCATATGATTGCTGAATGCCCTCATAAGAAAAGAGAAGGAGGAAAGAAGGAAAGCAAGAAACCTTTTCACCAAAAGAAGAATGAAAGGAGCTTCGTGGCTAAGAAAACAAAGACCCTCAGCGACTCAGACTCCTCGGAGTCAAGTGAGGAAGAAGAAGCATATTTTGGGCTGATGGCTCAAACTGATGAGGAGACAGAACCCCAGTACACTGGGAAGGTAAACTCTCACACACCTCTTTCTGAATCTGAGAGTTCTGAACATGAGAATGAGGACAGCTTTTCTGACGATGAGTCTGAACTCATGGTTCAGTACAGAGAGCTGATCAAGGCCTACGACAAATGTCGAAAGGTCGTGAAAGCTCAAGCCAAAGAGATTAAGTCTCTTAAGGCAAGTGAAAGCTCTTTGAGAGAAGAAGTTCTTGAGATGGAATCACTCAAAGGTAAGCTTAACTCTGCCATAAAAGAATTGAATGAGACACTTAGTCTCGTCAGTCTGAAAGAAAAAGTCATTGAGAAACTGGAAGAGCAGTTTGAGGCTGAGAAGAAGCTTGTTGAGAGCTTCTCCAAGCCTAAGACAGTTCTTCCACTGATTGCTGAATTTTCAGCACAGACTGATGGTGCTGGACTAGGCCATGTAGCCTCTTCTAGTAAGACTTCTAGAAGGAATAAGACTCAACGAAAGAATAAGGCAGCCAAGAAAGCCTTAGCCAAAGAAAAAGGGAAAGCCCCTCAAGAACCGACTACCTTTAATAAGGTAATCTACCCGACAAACAAGTTTGATCTTGAGTCCTCCTATGGACACTGGTCTAGGCCTACTTATGTAGAGCCAAAGTCTAGATACCAAGGATGGGCACGTCCTAGAAACTTTGGCGAAAGTGTTTTTAAAGCACCTTATGAAGAAATCAGTCTTCAGAGCTATGGTCCATATAATCATGGTCATAACTTTAAGAGAGCACCGAAAGTGAAAGAAGTTGAAGTCTTGTCCACCAAAGAGAGGAAAGCATGTTCATGTCATCAACATGAAGCATCCACCTCCAGGGTAGCTCCTCCTGCTAGACCTCATGTCAAGATGGTCAAGCAAGAGAAGAATGGACAAAGATACAATATATTTCATTGTTGGTGTTGTGGCAAGATTGGTCACTTCGCCATCGATTGTTGGTTCAACAAAAGTGTTTATGCTGCCCCAAGAGTTATCAATGTGAGAAAGACCGCTCAAGATGCTAACATCGGTAGGGGGAGCAATCTAACAAGAGACCAAGGACCCAAACAAATTTGGGTTCCTAAGGAAAAATGATTTTGTGTTTGCAGGTATGTCCAAAGGCCAATAGAACGCCAATATGGTACTTGGACAGTGGATGTTCTCGGCACATGACCGGAACAAAAAGTTTACTTCAAAATTACTCTCCAATCGAGAACGGACCAAAGGTCATCTTTGGAGGCTCCGACCGGGGAGTTACAAAAGGATATGGTACAATTTCTAACGGTAGCGTATCCTTCTCGGATGTTGCTTATGTTGAGGGATTAGAACATAATCTCATAAGCATAAGTCAATTATGCGACAAAGGATACGTTGTTGAGTTTCATGCCAACAAGTGTTTGATAAAAGCGGTTGATAAACAAGAAACCATTTTATCCGGCACTCGTAGCAGAAACATATTTTGTCTTAATTTTATTTGCTTGGATTCCTCTACCCCAGTATGTCTTCTTGCTAAAGATAGTGCATCTCTTAGTGACCAATGGCACAAGAGATTAGCACATATTAATTTCAAAACCATTCATAAATTGTTTTCGAAGAATTTGGTGCGTGATGCTCCAAATGTTAAGTGCGAAAAGGAAAGACCTTGTCACGCATGCATTAAAGGCAAGCAAACAAGGGCTACTTTTAAAAGCATTATTGGCAAAGATTCGGACAGGTGTTTACACCTTCTTCATATGGACTTGTTTGGTCCACTGCAAGTTAGAAGTTTAGGAGGTAAGGATTATACGTTGGTTATTGTTGATGATTACTCGCGCTTTGCGTGGGTGTTCTTTTTGAAACACAAGTCGGATACCTTTGATATTTTCACTAATTTTGTCAGGCAAATACAGAATGAGTACAACTGCTCCATTGTCAAAATCAGAAGTGACAACGGAACGGAATTCAAATCTGGGGCCATGACGGAATTTTGTGAAAGCCTTGGTATCCTTCATGAGTTTTCCTCTCCTCGGACTCCACAACAAAATGGAGTAGCTGAGAGAAGAAACAGAACACTCATAGAGGCTTGCAGGACTATGTTGAGTGATGCTTCACTACCGGAATATTTCTGGGCTGAAGCCGTCAACACTGCATGTCACGTGCAAAATCGAGCACTCATAAACAAGAACCATGATAAGACTCCTTATGAACTTTTAAAAGGCAGGAAGCCAACAATATCTTACTTTAGAATCTTTGGTTGTAAGTGCTTTGTACTTAACAACGGCAAGTATCATACCACTAAGTTTAGCGAAAAGAGTTTTGAAGGCATTTTCGTAGGCTATAGTAGCCAAAGTAAAGCATATAGGATCTTTAACAAGAAATCCTTGGTGGTAGAAGAATCAATTCATGTTATTTTTGATGAGACGAGTTTGTTGCAAAGCAACTCGTCTAGTGTGTTACTTGAAGCTGCAGGTTCCAAGATAAATGAAATAAAGTTGGAGGAACCAAGTGAAGAGAAGGGTGATACCTTCATCGAGATCACTTCTCCAACTACAATTGAGAATGAAGATCAGGATATTGAAGCAGTTCAAAGAAATGAAGTCACTCCAGATGCTGAAGATGTTCCAGATGCTAGGACATTAGAGCTCAGACACTTGAAGGATCATCCAATAGAACAGATCATTGGAAATCCTCGAGACGGTGTCAGAACTCGTAGAGGTACCTCTAATGAAAATTTATATTTAAGTTTTCTATCTCAGGTGGAACCAAAGAAGTTTGAGGAAGCAAACTGCGACGCATCATGGATACTAGCCATGGAAGAGGAGCTGAACCAATTCAAACGGTGTGAAGTTTGGAAGCTTGTACCAAGACCCAAAGATAAGAACGTTATAGGAACCAAGTGGGTGTATCGGAACAAGCTAGATGAAGATGGTACAATAATAAAGAACAAGGCGCGTCTCGTCGCCAAAGGATACCGACAAGAAGAAGGAATAGACTTCGATCAAACATATGCTCCAGTGGCAAGATTGGAGGCAATAAGGTTATTTCTAGCATATGCTGCATTAAAAGGTTTCACCGTCTATCAAATGGACGTGAAGTCTGCCTTCCTTAATGGAAACATAAAGGAAGAAGTATATGTAGAACAACCTCCAGGTTTTGTTGATCCAAACTCTCCTAACCATGTCCACTTTCTATTTAAAGCACTGTATGGTCTCAAGCAAGCTCCCCGAGCTTGGTATGAGACATTGTCTACTTTTCTTCTTGAGAACAAGTTCACAAGAGGAAAGATAGACAAGACATTATTTCTTAGGGAAATAAAAGGCAAGATTTTGCTAGTGCAAATCTATGTCGATGACATTATTTTTGGCTCAACTGACGACAACCTTTGCAAAAAGTTTTCTAAACTAATGCAAGGGAAGTTTGAAATGAGCAGTATGGGTGAGTTGAAGTATTTCTTGGGACTCCAAGTGAAACAATCTGAGGATGGAATTTTCATATCTCAGACGAAGTTCACAAAGGAGTTGATTAAGAAATTTGGATTGGAGAACGCATCTACAATGAAAACTCCAATGGCCTCAGCTATGTCTCTGGATAAGGATGAGAAAGGGAAACCTTTTGATGAAACCAAATACAGAAGCATAATTGGGTCACTACTCTACCTTACTGCTAGTAGGCCAGACATAATGTTCTCAACATGTGTATGTGCTAGATTTCAGGTGAACAGTAAGGAATCTCATTACGCTGCTGCAAAGCGAATTTTGAGATACCTTAAAGGTACACCAAATCTTGGCTTATGGTACCCAAGAAGTAATGACAATGAACTGATTGGCTATTCAGATGCAGATTTTGCAGGTAGCAAGGATGATAGGAAGAGCACCTCAGGAACATGTCAATTCCTAGGAAGAAGGCTTATTTCCTGGAGTAGTAAGAAGCAGAATTGTGTCGCAATCTCAACAGCCGAGTCAGAGTACATCTCTGCAGGCAGTTGTTGTGCACAACTGCTTTGGATCAAAAATCAGCTTGAAGATTACAACCTGAAGTTTGAAGACATTCCTCTGATGTGTGATTCATCAAGTGCAATTGCCATTGCCAACAATCCAGTGTCACACAGCAGAACAAAACATATAGAGTTGAGATATCATTTTATACGGGAGCATGTGGAGCGAGGAGATATCAACCTTCAATATGTTCCAACAGATAGACAAGTTGCAGACATTTTCACAAAGCCACTGGATGAGGCCAAGTTCTCTTTCTTCAAGACAGAACTTGGGATGCTCAACAAAGAGGACTAAGGAAAAAGTCAACTTTCAACTTTTCAGAATTTCAGAAAAAAATAAAGCCAAGTAATTCTTTCTCGGGAACTTTACTTTTGCTCGAGAACGATGCTCGAGAACTGTCTACTTCTCGAGCAAGCTTCTCGAGAACTCTTTATTCTGCGTGAGAAAACTTCTCGAGAACTTTCGGTTACGAAAATTTCCTAAGTTTTTTTGTCTCGAGAACTTCACTCGGGGTACTCGAGAACTTAATAAAGTACTCGAGCCTACTTCTCGAGCACTTGATACTTACGAAAATTCTTAACCCTAATTTCCCGAGTACAGTTTTTGTTAGCTTTTATTATTTTTCGAAATGCCTAGTAGCAGTCCAGATCATTTCTGCCACTCTTTTACAATATGTATATAAATAGTCAGATTAAAATCGTTAAATTCACTAATCCCAAAATCCCCAAATTTCTTGAGACCCTTCGCCTCCCGCCGGTGCCGTGAAAACCAGGAAAACCCCACAGTTTTTCTCCGTTTTTCTTCAATGGCTTCATCTTCTTCCATCGCCAAGCTCGGAATCGGCAGTGAACTCCTTCGAGATGGCATTGCAGACATATCCCCAGACTTTCAGAACCTCTTGAACCTCCTGGATATAGCCGGACTCACTTTTGTCCTAGAACAGAAGTGTCGTCTCCTTCTTCCTCAGGTTCATGAATTCTACCAGAATTTGACAGTCAGCACCAGTGGTCATGTTCTCCGATCTACCGTTTCTGGCATCAAGGTCAAACTCACCGCCTCCATCATCAATCAGTTGCTTTATCTACCTCCAGTCACAGAACCAGAAGACCTAACCCATGCAGACTATGACCGTTCCTATTCCTTCTGTAGAATCGCCGGCATACCCTTTGGTATTCGACGCCCCCAGCTGAACCCAGAGAGCAAATTCCTTCTGGACATCGTCGGCAAATGCCTTCTCTGTGCTACTGGATCAATCAAACATGCTACAGGAGAGATGTTTGATGTGATGACCTCCATAATCTGTAGGAAGCAATATCCTTTTGGCAGACTGATTCTTGATCACATCAGGTCCAGTCTCAAGAAGCCTGGATTTGCCAGAATTATAACCCTTCTACTCAGTGAACTTGACCCAGCAGTGTTCTCAATGTCCAAAGGCAGTGTTCTGCACTACATGAAGAGGCTCACAGTGGACTCCATTAACAGATGGGAGTTGAAATTGCAGAATACCACCCAGGCCACCAGGGCTCAAGAACAAGTTCAGGAAGAGGTTGTCAGGACTCCACCTCCCTCTCCTCATCCAGCAATTGAGGGGGAGCCTGCACAACCTTCCCCAGCTCCAAAAATTCCCCCAGTTCCTGCTACAACAGTTGTGGTAAAGGATGTTCCAGAGTACAGGATTCCATCCCCCCCTCCAAACCCAGAGATTGTCATCCAGGATGCTTCTCTTGAGGGGGAGACTGCCTTCATGGATATAGATCTGACTGCCACTTCAGAACAAATTGATGCAATGATCACTGAACTCACTTCTGAGCACCCCAGTTTAGCATCAACAGCTCCAGACTCAGTTCCAGATTCTGCTCCAGCCACTGCTCAGGACCCAGCTCCACTTGAACCTATTCCAGAACTGCCTCAGAAACATGCTTCTCCAGAACCAGATCAGCCCTCCAGTTCACTTCCCCCATCACCTTCTCACCCAGCTAATACCCAAGGACAGCAAGCTGCTGCTTCCTCCACAACCACTCCCTCTTCTTTTGAGCCAATGACTGACATCCCAGAAACTGATGAGGATGTTCAGGAGGCAGAGTCCAGGATTCCTCCAAGGCCACACTACTCCATCCCAACTTTCCTTCCTTCAGGAAATGAAGAAGATGACAACATCCCTCTGAGAAGACAGCCATCCACTTCTACTATTGTAATTGAAGAGATCACCCCCAGCCCCTCCAATGCACCTTCTCCACCTGCTGCTGCTCAACCACCTCCATCCAGTCTTCCTCCTGCAAGTGCTCCTGCTGCTACTGATTCCATCATAACACTGTTAACACAGTTGTTTGCTGAACAGAAAACCTACATAGACACTGCTGTCAAGAAGGTTCAAGACCAGGTGACTGCACTTGAGAAGGCCATGCACAAAGGCTTTGCTGAAATCCAGGTGAACACAGATACCCTGAAAGAAGCATTTCACAAAGGAGGATTGGCCTTGGATCATACTATAACAAGTATTGGCCACCTCATGGATCAATCAGTTGTGTTGGCTAATAATCAGATTCAGTTGGATAAAAGGACAGATGCCAAGTTCTTTGAGCTGACAGGTGAGGTTGGCACCTTTAAGGAAGATGCTATTGAAACCCTTACTACAGAAGTCAGAAAGGGGGAGGAGATTTTCAAGTCTATCTCAGCTAAACATTCTGAATCCATCTTGACCAGAATTACCATTGCCAGCCTTGAAACCCAAGCTGACATAGAAGCCAAAGTCATCAAGGCTCAGGATGCATTCCACACCTCCCTGAAAGAAAATGTGCTGAAACATATTGACTCTGTCAAGTTTCATGCCTTTGATACCTCTGTCTGGATGCACAACAATATATTCCCTGACCATCAGATTGACCCCAACTCAATTCCCTATCATCTGAACCCAGTTGCAGTCAGAGCAGCCCTTGCTGAAAGCACTCAAGCCTCTGCTGCCCAAGCTGCTGCTGATGCACTGGCTGCTGTCCAAGCTGAAGAAGCTGCTGCTGCTGCTGCCCTTGCTCAGAAGGCCTTCTCTCCATACATTGAACTTCAAGAAACTTTCATGCCAACTGGAGAGGTGTGGGAAGATCTACCTAACCAGCCACCTAATATCCAAACAAAGAAAAGGAAATATGGGGAAGGGCCCTCTGCAAGGAGATCTGCACCTGAACATGATCAAGGCTACAGAAGACATCAGGATGAACCAAGGCAGTATCCAGTACACTCTGAAGTCTGGAGCCCCACCTCCAGGACTTTAATCCTTGAAACTCTGAAGCTGGTAACTCAATTCAGTGAGAGACAACAAGAATTCTACAGCCATGAGGAATGGAGAAAGTATGACAAGAACTGCATTCAGAGGAGGCTGCATGAGTCTAAGTATGGATTTAACAATGTTGCAGCTCCTCCTAAACCTGAAAAGTACTTTCCCAAGCCCTACAGCTACTTTGAGAGACAAGAGCAGAAGAAATGGCAAGAGGGTGAAAGACAAAAGAGACAGGCTGATGGCAAGAAGAAGTAACCTGCACTCTATTTCATAACAGCCTTTGTAACTTTGGGAATAGTGGGATTTAAAAACATTAATCTGAAAAATCTGATTACTTATATACCTATATGTTTCTGATTGTGCTGTGATTCATTTCTGTTATTCCTGCTCTAGGTTATTTTGATTATGTCACATATGTCTTGCTTACTTATTGTTATGTATTATTTGTTAAGGGATTCAGCTTAGTGTATAGGGTTCTGACTTCTGCAAATAGGGGGAGATTGTTGGGTATTGTATCCACACTCACCTAGATTTGCATGAAGTCACCCATGAACTAAGTTGAATCCAGTTGTATTTGATATTTCTCTTTAGCCATATGCTTGCAGGTGTACACTTTAAGTATAGACCAATGTCAGTCTGCAATGGGTCATCAAACACAGGACTTCACAGTGTAATCCCTCACTGTGTAATCCAAGGTGTTGACTCATGTGTAGCCTCTCTATTGGAATATACTTAACCTCAAATCACTTGGAGAAAAGGACAAAAGCTGAAGCTGAAGAAGTTTTATTTGAAAATATTTTTCTGTAACTTAGAATTTTTGCCAAGTCATTTTTGCTCGAGAAGTACAATAGTGCTCGAGTAAATTACAACTCTAGGTCTCGAGAAGTTTTTAAAGTGCTCGAGAAAAAGCTCAGCTTGCTCGTGAACTTTTTCTTTCAAATCTGGCTAAGTCATTAATGCTCGAGAGAAAGTTTTCCTTTCTCGAGAAAATGACTTTGCTGCTCGAGAACTAGAATGCTGTGCAAAAATATTTCTAAGTACTCGAGAAATATAACTCTTCTTCTCGAGAAAAAGTCTACCTTTCTCGAGAACTATTTCTGTTATTATTTTTATAAGTTCCTGTGCTCGAGAACAGCTTTAGCTTCTCGAGTACTTTCCTCCAGACTTTCCTCTATGTTCAAGTGCTCGAGAAATAATCCAGATATACTTTTTCTTCTAAGTATAAGTGCTCGAGTAGTACAATTAGTGCTCGAGAAAGTCATTTTTGACAGTATATTTTTCTAAGTCTCAGATCTCGAGACAATCATTTCTATTCTCGAGATCTCCTTGATTCAGTGCTCGAGAACAACCTTCAGTTCTCGAGTACTTCTGACTTAATCTTTTTCTAATTCTGAAATTGTCAAAATCGTTGACCCTCTATTCGTTCTATTTTTCCAATCCTTAATCTGTCATCATCTAATTGGCCCACGTGGCATTACTTTAAATACGATTTGATTTCTGACCGATTAGGCTCCCTATAAAAGGTCTAATCAGTCCCTCTTTTCATTAAGAATTTTTTTTTTATCATCGTTTATCTTTTCTCTCTCTTCAAGAACGTGAAACGAAAAAGGGCCGAAAAACCCTAAGTTCTCGATTCGTCTTCCCGGTCGCCGCCGCTCACTGTTTCCATCTGGAAGGCCGCCGACGAAGAAAGATCGACGAAGTGACACATAGAATCGAGATCGACCTCGACTTCTTTCGAATCTCTTGATTCCGTGTGTTCCGAAGAACCAGATCTCAAGATCGACGACAGTATCTTCTCCGACTGATTCCTGACAGAGCCGCCATTGTTGAAGGAAGAAGAGACGTCAAGATTTTCTAGATCTGTCACAGTTTTATCATTTTCTGTAAATCTTTATTCTGTAGGAGATTCTTCTCCGAGTTGTAGGAGTTTTCACTCCGAGTATTTGTTGTAGGAAGATTGTGCTTCCGAGTGTAGATCCGGGTTGGATCGAGTTGTAAGATTTCTTTAATCTGAGATAAGTGGAGTAGCCGAGTCTAGTGCGTTACTAGATCGGTGAGAGGGAAAGTGGAGTACCCAAGATCGGGGAACCACTATAAATCTTGTGTCGTCTGTGCTTGTGTTCTTTTTGTGTGTGCTGCGATTAGTTTTATTTTATTCCGCAAAAGACGTCGCAATCACCTATTCACCCCCCTCTAGGTGATAATTTAGACAACTAGTCAACTTTCATAAACCAATCAACTCTTGAAATCTGGCCATTCTTAAATTTGGATCTAAATCTGGTTCATAAGCTGAAGAGAGAGGTCTCTCTAGATAAGTTTTTGGAGCATCCTGAGAAGACTTTTGAGATTTTCTGCATAGAATAGATTGTTGTTGGTAGTTAGTTTGAGGAAGAGATTATTGAGATTGGCCTGAGTAATAGGACCTTGGTGGTCTGTATTGATTGTACTTCCTAGCAAATCTAGAAGACTGATGGGAGGCTGGCCTTGGAGTCTAAGAGCTGCTAGAGGCTGGCTTCTGAGTCTTAACAACACTTCCTGATGCACCTGCAGGAGGAGGTCCTCTCGTAAACTACCTTGGTGGGGAGCTATACCTTTTCCTCTCCTTTCTTTCCTTCAGCTCATTCTTAGAGTATCTCATCCATTGTGGCATATTTGGAGTGAGAGGAACATTATGCAGAATGTAATAAGGTGTCTCAGCTGTAGGATTATGCTTAAGATCAACCTTAGGAGGAGCCTTTCTCTTCTTAGATATCCTTTTCTTAGAACTTGGGTCATCTGAGTCATCATCCTCATCATCCTCATCATCATCAAATGATTCAGGAGGATTATCATACAAATCATCAATTTCTTTTAGAGCTTCTTTAGAAATTTGCTTCTCAATCTGAGGCTGTTCTTGAATGACTGGCTCTGTAGAACTTTCAGTAACAATCTGATTACCTTCTTTTTCTTCCATGTCTGCAAACATGATATCATCAAGATCTGGCATGGAGGATTCAACCCACATACGAGGTTGAGGGGAGATATCAGGAACTGGCTCATAAAAATATTCAGCAACTAATATATCTGTAATCACAGGAACTACAAAGCTTGCCCTTAGTTGATCCATAACTGCAGGACTTATTGGAGCAGTATAACATACAATAGCCTTAGAGTACTGAGCATCAAAACTTGGTAAAGCATTTCTGTAAACTGAATTAAAAGAATCAAGTAAAGAGTCCAAGTCAATTGAGGGATTTATAATGAGATCACCAACAGTGCTTATTTCTTCATCTACATAATAAGCCATTTCAGTATCTGAATCATCAATAATATCTGTTATTTCAGTTGGAATGTCTGCCTCTCGGGATGCTGCTGCTGCTGGAGGAACTAGAACTTCTTTACAGAACATCTTCCCCTACCTGGTTTCAGAAGGTCCTGAAGCCAGGCCCCCAGAAGAAGGGACAGAGGTGAGAGTAGCAACTCTAGTAGAGAGAGACGTGATGGAGGCAGAAAGAGGAACAATAACATTTGTTATTAATTGCTCTAGAGTTGGAGAGATGAAGTTAAGAAGATCTTTTACAATATCAGAGAAATTTAAATATAAAGGTTCTGGAGTAGAGGGAGTGTAAGAGGTGTGATGGCCACAATTGAAACATACAGAAAAAGCATGGGGGAAGTCTGTATGAGAATATTCAGGGAATGTGGATGTAGGGTTAGAAGGAATGGTAGTAGAGGTGGTTGGAATTGTGGTAGTAGGAATTATTGTGGTGGTTTCCTGAATGGGTGATTGAACTGGGGTTTGATGTGGAGATGGTGGAGGTGGAGACAGCATATTGAAGTTGGGCTGAGAGGAAGTAGATGGAATATCAGTTAGATGAGTTGGAAATTGAGATTGAGGTGGTGATATAATATCCTCATGGAGGTGATTGGTGATTGTGGAGGTGATGGTGATGGAAGAGGTGAAGTGGAAGGGATAATTAATGATGGTTGTGGTTGTTGAGGAGGTGAAGGAATTCTGAAGGAAGGGATAACATCTTCTGGTGGTGGGGGAGTGGCTATAACTGCCCATGTGTCCTCAGAAGTCCTTAAAGAGGAGGAAGCCTTGGATGGCTTAGGGATGGTCCTCTCCCATCTCCCAAACAAGGCAGATGTAAGCCTCTTGGAGGCATTTATGAATATGGTCTGGGAGACCAAAAATTCAGGTGCCTTGGTTTGGAGGAAAATTCCTAATATCCTCTCAAAAAAACCTCTTTCTTAGAATTCTTCTTCTTGATTAACTCAAACAATAACTTGCCCCAATTTATTGCTTTCTTATTTATCAGTGCACACATCACCAAGAATTGGTGCCTGGTTATGTAGTTATGGGTTGTGTGTTTTCCCAACAACACCTTCCCAATAACATCAGCAAGAAATTTATACTCAGCAAATAAATTCTTTTTCAACCATTTATTAGGGTTTCCCTTGGAGTGACCCATCTTAATCAGCATAGACTCATACTCTGAACTGTCTATTTCTATGTCCTCTTCTCCATTAGCCAAACCAAAATTTCAGTTAAAACAGCAGGGGTTAGGATAACCTGATTGCCTGCGATTGTACCAGTCATAATATCTATGTTTGGAGAAGTTGAAGTATAAACTCATTCCCTTATTTCAGTTGCTAGCAACTTAATCCTGGTGGTCATGATTTTCTTCAGTTGCTGTTCTTCAAACAACTGCAAAATATCTATGAAAATCTGATCGGAATGACAGAAAGAATCAAAGTCTATATCGAATCCAGTGTCGTACTTCATGTTGGAGAGGAAAATCGCCAGAATCGCCATTGTTTTCCTACAAAACAAGAGAGAGATCAAGTGCAAGAGAAAAAGAAAGCGCGAGATGGAGCTCGAAGAAAACCTAGTTATAAAGGTTTTCAGAATATGAAGCGTCAAACTCCGTCATGCAAAAAAAAATCTTTGTTCTAAGGTCGACGAAAAATTTCAAGAAGAGATAATATCGTCGATCTCAGTTTGAAGAGGGGAAAAAATTTCGTAGTTCTCAGGTCGACGAAACTTTTCTGAAGCAAGATTGTCGATCTCCGCTCGACAAAAATAACTTCACACAGAGAGTTCGTCGATCTCAAGTCGACGAATTTCTCAAGAACAGTTCTCAGATCGTTGATCTCCGTTTGACGAACTGTGACCAATTCTTCGACCTCAGACAGAAATTAAATTAACTTTCTCCATTGATCATACCTAGCTGATTCAGAAAGAACAGATGATTCTTCTCATCTAAAAGTTTAGTGAAGATGTCTACTCTTTGGAAATCAGTAGAGATAAAGACAATGTTAGTTTTCTTTTTGTCTACACAATATCTAATGAAATGATGTCTTACTTCTATATGCTTTGTCCTACTATGATGTACTGGATTTTATGCAATGGAAATTGCACTAGTACTATCAAAAAATATAGTTGAATTATTTAGATTGTAACCATAATCCAGAAGTTGGTTTTGAATCCACAATATTTGTGAACAACTTTGATTAGATCTGTATACCAATTGAAAGTGAGGGGATAGATCTGACTAACTCTAAAGGGGGGAGAGGGGTGAATAGAGTATTTCAATAACTTTGATTAGTTTTATAGCGGAATTAAAATAAGTGATATCAGTATATGTATAAAGAGAAGTAAGAAAAAGAGAACTATCACAGCATAGCAGAAATAAAGAAAGGAACAACCAGACGACAAAAGAAAATTATAGTGGTTTCCCAAAACTAGGTACATCCACTTTTCTACCACCCTGGTAGGAATCCACTAACAGGTTTTTGATCAGGTTCCCTGCCACCACAGGTTTTTGCTAAGGTGTCCTGTCACCATAAGATCTATTTCAAGGGAGATCTCACAACCCTTTAGGCTTTTGATCAGGTGCCCAAAAACCAATCCAAGTCTTTTGATAAGGAGACTTATCAACCAGGTGATAACTTTTGAAGGGAGTTAAAAACCCTTTTTATAGTAGAAAATGAAAAGTGATGTTGTCTTCTCTTTCTCAAACAATTGAGAAGACTTTAGTCGATGCTGTTGTCAAAGCTCCCCCTGAGGTGAAGAAAGGTTCAAGAAGATGAGAGCTTTGTACAGAGTATAGGCCTTGATGAAGATCTTCAGAAACTTCTTGGACTGGTGTTGATGAGGTGTCCCTTTGAAGCCTGAAGAAGGAACTGAAGAAGACTAAAGATCTGTGTGTGATATTCTTCTTCAATTTCCTATAAGAATGATAGCAGTGCTTTTCTCTGAAAAACTTTGTATCAGTTGTTGTGAAAAGATCACTTGTTTTTCTTCTTTTGAAAAAGATCTTTTATATTCTAAGAGGATTTTTCAGCCTTTGGATTTTGAATAATATCCTTGATTTGCTGCTCAGAATCTGGGGGTTGAAATGGCTGGAAATTGTTTTTAATGTGTTTCCTCAACTGTCCTAGTAAATAAGTCAAGTAATTAACTTTGTGAAATCCATAATTAATGTTGTCAAGCAATAGCTATATTCTTGAGAATATGAGCATTAATTATCAGAGAATTATTGCCTTAGAATAATACCAATTGAAATCAAAATAACAGAGAAGTCGTCAAACTGATACAGAAAGAAATCGTCGAACTCAGGACAGATTTCGTCGACCTGAACTCCAAGTTCGTCGAGCTGAGCTCAGAGATAATTGATCTGGAAAGAATTTGACAATACTGAGCTCCAAGTTCGTCGACCTGGGGTAGTATTTTGTCGACCAGAGAAACTGAGTAGAGGAGGGAGTTCGTCGACTCGAGCTCGAATATCGTCGAGCTCATCTCAGAGTTAAAACTATGAGTTCGTCGACCAGCGATCCATGATCATCGAGCTGAATTCAAAGAACTTCGAACTGATTTTTCTGAACTCTTGAAAACTGAATTTCTTCTAAATCTGAGTCTCTGGAGTCTTCTAAGGGCTGGAACAAGAGAGTCTAACCTAATCAGACTGACCTAACCTTAGAACCAATAAATTGACGCTAAACTATACATAATGGGTCAACAATCCTAATTAGTGAATCTAGACCAAATCCAAACTGGGGTTCCAACAGATACCATGTTGAAATTTCATAAGATGATCAGGTGATAACTCTGATATAAAGTAAAAACTTCTAGAGCCATCAAGTTGACAACTTGATCAAGCAGAAAACGGGGACCAGGCGCAGGAATACTCCAATCATACACTGAGTTAAGTAAATTAGAGACAACAGAAGGCAACCACAAGACTTGTATTATCAACTATCTTCATTACAAGACAAGACATACATGGTGAGACATGATTTTGCCAAGTACAAAGGAGAAACAAAGAGCAAACAAGAATTTTAAGTCGGGCGGACTGCCTTAGAGACTGTCGAGTCCGCCGAGACTGCCAAGCCGCTACTGAACCACTGATCTACAGAGTCCGCGAAGTCCGCGGACAACCCATTATTCTTCTGAACGACCGCTCTACAAGCCGACGTCAAACTGAAAGAATAGACCGTCTAGCCCGCCGAGACCGACGGACAGGTTATTGAATTAGAAATTGCTGAAGGAGAGAAGACTGGCTGGCCGCAAATGCGACTTGCTGCAAAACACCGATTGATAACTGCAAGCTCCACTGGTCCCTGACCGCAGTCAGAACCCGAATTCTGGCTTTTCAGTGCTAGCCTCACAACCTGCAACCAGCAACCAGTTAAACCTTCTCAATCCGCGCGGACAAGAAAATGAGGCTGCAGCAATTAACCCATGCTCAACTTACTGTTCCTCTCAGTTACTGTTGATGTGATGGGGGGGGGTCCTATTTATAGACATGATGAGGAGTGTGTTCACCGCCCTAATGGATGGAATCACCACCCCAGCTCACAGCTAGCACCAAGTAGTCCGCCCACTCCACAAGGATAAGGCCGGACACCAGGCAATCCGCCAGGCACCAAGGCAAGAAGCCAGTCACAACCCGGCGAACACCGCATGTAACATCCCATGTTACTTCTAGACCCCTTAACTTAGATTGGGTTGGGCATGGGGTGGGTGTTAGGGAAATTAGCTAGGTTTGACCCTAGGTAATGGGTTGTAGCCATATGGGGCCACTATAGGGCCCAAGTCAAACTAGGTCAAACTAACCTAAATAAGAACCCTAACCACACCATGACCCCCACCACCTTGACCTAACCCTAAAAAATAATCTAAGTGGACCCTAGGGCATGTCACTAGGTCAACCCTTTGACCCTAGTTGACCAAAGTCAACCTTAGCCCTAAGTTGGTCAAACCTATACCTATAAGCCCAATTAGCCCAAGTAGGGCACCACATTGACCCAACCCAAGTTGGGTGGTGCCTTTAGACTCATGACCATCAAGTGAGGTCAGCCCACTCACCATGTTGACTTAGTCAACTCTCAAAGTCAACAAGTCAACTATTTGACCTAAAAGAGGAAAAATGAAGACTAAGCCATTTCCCTTGGGTTAGGCTCACCCAACCTGACCCAAGACCAGCCCAAGTAGTCAATGACCACCCATACCCCTCTGGTTTTAGAGAGAGGGAACATGCAAAGTGGCATTTTGGGGAGTTCACCCAAAAAGAGGTGAGAGAAAAGGAAAAAAATGGAGTGATGGCCACTTGGCCATGGATCCTTCTGCCTAAAAGCTTGCTGGCCGGCCACATGACTCATTGAAATGAGTTTGGTGGGTTGGGATGGCCACTTGGCAGCCTAGGTGAAGCATCCAAGGTGAGCTTGAGCTCACCTTGATTGTTTCTCCCCTTATAGCCCACCCCAGTCCAAACCAGCATCACCATCAGCTTCAGAAGGTGAAATCGAGTGGAGAACGTATGCTGGAACAGATAAAACGGTGGAGAAATGAGATTTTGGGCAGGAGATTGCCGACGTAGCTCATCCATGGCAAACTGCTGCCACACTCGCCGCCAAGGCATGGAACAGGTCTGTTTCACCTCACCTCTACTCGCACTAGCTTTCTAGATCGACTAGGGGAGATATCGGGCTCAATTGAGCCCGATGCCATGTGAGGAAATGCGAAAATTACTGAGATTTTCTTCTTGCTCGGGATCGCTGGAGGGGCCAATTCCGGCGGCCTTACCGCCGGGAAACGCTAGCCCCCACCTCAGTGAAGGTGGTGGCGACATCCGCCGGTGGTGGTGGTGGCTCAGCTGGCCGGAAACAGCCAGCAAAGGTGGCCCAGGATGGCTCAATCTCAGCCATTGGTGATTTGGGGACGATGATGGGATGCCGTCGATTTGGCTTTAAGATTCGTGCTCCTCATTTTTCTTTATATATAATTTGAATTGTATATATATATATATATGAATAGTGTTATTTTGTCACACTTTCATATAGAGTTTTGTATGTTAAAATTAGGCCTCTTAAAGGAATTTCCAGAACATGAACCCTAAATGAAAATTGTAGGCCATGCTCTTAAATTTCATTTTCCACCCTAAACTTAAGATTTGGAGATGTAGGGCTCCCTGTAGGGCTGTTCTACTAGGACTGGTCCTAGGCAAGGGCAGAAATGCAAATGCATGCTCAGGCCAAACCATATATCCACATGACCTAAAATTTTGGTAAGGTGCTTGTTAGGGTCATACTTAGACCCTGTAAAAATATGAAAAGTTTTGGAAGAAATTTTCCTATAGTTTTTGTCATAATACACCAATTTAAATTAATGAAATATTTGGAGTAATATGACTCTAAATGGCCCCAAATTTCGGTGGCAGGTCCTTGGGTACATAATATATGCATGGTAAAATTTTCAGAACATTTGGACCACTGCATGTTGGGTTAACCCACTTGCATGTGTTGGCTATATATAGCTTTGGGGTGCAAATAGAAATTTTTGAAATATTGCATATTCAGCCTATTTGATACATTAAAAAATCATGGAATTTATTCCAGAGGCTCATTAGAATAAAGTTTATCTCTCATAGAGATTTTGGGATTTTTGGAAGCAAGAATCCTATTATTTGGAATTTTTGAAAGATAGGCCATTTAAGGATAAAAATTTGAAAATAGGGTTATTCATGAGTTAAAATTCTCAAATCTTGCCTAGAAATTAAGGGAGTCATATGTAATCCCTGGAAAAATTTATGGTCTTGATTAGCTGATTTTATAATGATAGTATGTACTTTTGACCATTTTTCCCTTTTGGGAAATCATTTAGTTATGATAAAAATATACATCAGAAAATGTTGGAAAAACTTCTACTACTGTATAAATGAATTCTTAGCCTTGTATAATTATCTCAAAATTTTTGGATGCCATAATAATTTTTAAACTAGCATAATGGCATTTTGGTAATTTAGTAAGAATTGAATTTGGTTGGTCACTACATTATAGAAGTTGATGAAACTCTGCCATTAGCCTTCAATTAATGATATTTATGCTCTGTAATATTCCTAGAATTTTGGGTAATGTATTCCTTATACTTCATTTGGAAAATGGCAATGATGTGAGTTTTGTATTAATCAAGAAATAAATAGAAATATTCAAAGGAAAATTATGAATTTTGATAGACAGAAATATTTTACCATGATACAACTCAGGAGAAATTTCTTAGGTCTGTGGATTATAATTTGTATTACTTCATTTATTAAATGACCTAGGGAATTAGTTAAATGATTTAAGTAGGGGCTTTAATGACTTAAGAAAATTATGTAAATCAATATGCTCACTTCATTAGTCCATACCATCTTAGTATAAATCATTTGGGGCAGGTGGCCCAAGGAGTTGGAGGTTCTATTTCGGGTTGGTATTAGGTCATGGGCTGCGCATAATGAAAGTAGGTTATATTATAAGGACCACCGGGGAATTGATCGACGATTGAGCTAGAGATCACAAGTGGAGTATAACCCTGGTTGGTAGTGTTGTCTTAGTGACGAGAGCAAAAGTGCAAGCCCTTGGATAGCAACCAGGTGGAGGCCGGCGGAAGACCGTCGCCGTTTCAATAACATCTTAAATCATTAGGATCGCCCAAGAGTAATAATGAGAGCAAAAAGGGAATCATGGGTAGGCATCCACTAAAGTAAATATCCTTGAGAAAGGGAGCTTTTGGCTTCAGCCCATCGTAGTTCCTAGTGCCCCCGAGAGCCCTTCACCGGGTATACCAGGGCAGTTCTGGGATTAATCTTAAGTCACTGAGTATAATAACCCGTAGACAAGAGTAGCTTAATAGGTTAGGCATCGTATCACCATCCTCACCCGTACTAGGTTGGAGGGATTCATGGTAATATTCTCGCCCGTGTAGGGTTTGAGGGATTTGTGTTATATGCTCACCCGTATGGGGTTGGAGAGATTTAGGACAGGTTGGTCCAGCGAGCTGAAGGCTCGAGTTGTAATACTTGCATGTGCATAAACATACTAGTGGTGGGTCATGCGGTACTGGGCCAATCGTCACACCGATGACAGTACGGTGACTCAGGCGGGTGTGTGGGTTTGAGGGGCCAGTAGGTTGTTTATACTGCAGTCTGGTGGACAATCCCCGGAAACGCACACCCGACCCAACAAGACTGACGGGTAGTCAGCAATTAGTACGCAAGACTCTAGAGTGCACCTAGGACGTATACAGAGGCGTATGGGAGGTCTAGGTTTGGTAGTGTGCATACCTGCCTAGGAGTGGATACGCCCGCTCCACTGCTACCGTAGCCACAATGGTGGTACCAGAGAGTGATGCTAGCTCCAAAAAGCGGGAACTAAAGGTCTGTGATCACAGAGTTGTTGTGTGTTAGTTGCACTTGCATGATTCATAATAACCCGCATGCATTCATTCTTATTAGGTCATACCTTTCATGGATCCTTATCATATAAATTAGTATGGGCTCTTTTATATGATAAGTTAAAATTTGAAACTCTAACTTATATGTTATATGGGCACTCATATAAGTTAGGGTACTTCTGTGATGGTAGTGTAGTGGTAGTATAGCTTTACGTACTGTCCTTTACTT
Organism: Platanthera zijinensis; assembly: GCA_039513925.1. NCBI lineage: Eukaryota > Viridiplantae > Streptophyta > Magnoliopsida > Asparagales > Orchidaceae > Platanthera > Platanthera zijinensis. The sequence continues at coordinate 59,010,480 of CM077078.1, forward strand.
CAATATTTACTTACTTCAGTTTCCTACTTGAGTACTGCCTTCTATTCTTCTTTTACTGTACTTATATCTCTTACATAGAATTGCTAAAGTAGTGTTACTTGTACTCCTCATATACTTATTAGTATAGGGTCACTGTCATCTGATTATACTTGCCACCCCTTGTTGCCTTCCGCTTCGTCTTCCCGCACGGTGCCTAGGAGTTGCAGGGCAAGGTGCGGAAGAAACGACTTAGTCTTTTGACTAACGGTCGGTGACCAACTATTTTTAGGGGCTCGAGGAGATGGAGTACCAGCACGACCAACAAGATGAGGTGACAAGACCTTAGGAGCCCGTTCGACTACCACCTTCTCCTACTACTACAGAGCTACCGTAGGTGGGATGAGTTAGAGATGATAGTGTCTTCCGCTGTTAGATGAGAGAGAGAGATATTTTTATATATAATGTACAGGGCATAATCCCTTTTTAATTTTCATTGATGTACTCTATCTGGACTGATGCATTTTACATTTCTATATATATATATGTTGTGACTGTGGACTATGTACTTGCTTCTGTTACTCATACTTGCTCTGGGGTATGATCGTGTTAGCCGACAGAATTGGCATCTTGCGGTGTCAACCCACCCGTGTGGTAGTATCACCGTAAGGCGGCGGTTCTGGGCATAAGATTCGGGTGTGCTTCCAAATTGGGAAGTCGGATCTTACACCGCACTAGTCCGCACACTGTAGCGGACACAACAATAGCCCGCACATCCCGTGAAAAAAGCACCAGCCCGCAACAACAAGTCCACGACCAACTTGCATAGACCACCCAGTCAACCAGTGGACATTACGGACTCTGCGATCAACCTGGACTTGACATAAATTGTGACCAAGTCCAGCAACCAACCAAACTCAGGAGCGAGCTCGGCGGACAAGAGCTCAGTCCGCCAGCTCTCCAAGACAGTCCTCCAGAAGCAGACTCTGTGATTATCGTCTTACCACTCCACCAGAGCAAGGGAAACAACCGAAGCTGATCTTGCGAACTCCATACATAGTCCTCCATAAGCGGATTCCGCGACCTCAAAAGGAGTCCTCCACTCCCCCGCAGATATACCATCTATCTGCCTGGTTACTTCAAGGAACAACCAACAACAGAACAAGCTGATCAAGCTGGCCGTCATCACCAGACCGTACCCTCAGACCGCCCAGGCCGCACCACCAGTCCGCCAGACAGTCCGCCCAGGCCGCGCGGTCTTCCTGATCAACCCCTACTTTCACTTTACAATTTTCAACAGTCTTTACCTGACTATTGCTTCGTGGGTGATGAACGGATGAGAATCAGAGCTTAGTTCCTAGCTGGTCTAAGAAGACAGCCAGTTCTTCACTTGCAAATTGAGGGTCATTGCCATTCACATTGATAGTTGGAACTCTGTACCGGCAGACAATCTCCACCCAAAAGAATTTCTTCATTACTTGAGTGGTAGTTCGGGCGAGCGCCTTGACCTCTATCCACTTGCTGAAGTAGTCGATCATTATTAGGATAAAGTGATACTGCCCACTTTCCATGGGGAATGGACCAATCAGGTATGTTCCCTAGACGACAAAAGGTCAAGGATCTGAAATAGTCTTTAGTTGCTGCACTGGCTGGACCTAAAGGGGGGAAAACTTTTGACACTTGACATACTTCTTGGCAAAATCCGCATAATCCTTCATGATTATTGGCCAAAAGTATCCTTGACAAAAAATCCTCTTCTCAAGGGTCCTGTCCCCTGAGTGGCTATCACACACTCCTAAATATATCTCTTGCAGGATTCGAGGGACCTCTTCTTTTGTCACAAATCTTGCTAGGGGCGAGAGAAGAGTCTTCTGATAGAGGATACCTGACATTAAAGCATAGTGTGTTGCCTTCAGCTTGAATCTCCTCTTATCACATAACGATGGGTGAACCTTCCTCGACACGAAGTAATGAACGAAAGGATCTATCCATGAAGAACGCTGGTCTATCTCCATGACATCCACATCTTCTATTGTAGGACGAAACAACTCTATAAGAGTCCTTCTGACTGGAATCCCATACTTAGCCAGTTCATCAGCCTTTGCATTTTCCTCCCTTGGAATATGACATATACTAAATGTGCATAAGAGCCCTACACACTATTTCATAAGGGCCAGATTGCATGAGCAGTTCCCTTGCCTCAAAAACTCCATTGATCTGTGACTCCTTGACCAAGGAGTCAGTCCTCGCTTCTACTAGATCTTCGAAACCTAACTCCCGGGCCAAGTTCAATCCCGTTATCAGAGCTTCATACCCAACCTGGTTTGTATTCACTGGAAAATGGAACTTTAGAGCATGCTCAATCCTGATTCCCTATGGACTAACTAGGACGAGTCTTGCTTCTATAAATTTCAATCTAGAGGCGTCATCCACAAATATCTTTCAACTAAATGGTCATGTAGCTTCTTTTCTTGCGTCGCTAACGACTGCGAAGTCAATAAGGAAGTCGGCCAAGACTTATACCTTAATGGCGGCCCTTGGGATTTATGTGATGTCAAACTTGCTGAGTTTGATGGCCCACTTGGCCAACCACCCCAATTAATCTGACTTTTTTAAGACTGATCTTAGGGGATGTTTGGTCACAACTCGAATGGAATGAGCCTGGAAGTACGGTCAAAGTCTTCATGCTGTAACAATCAGGGCTTGTACCAACTTATCCACTTTCTTTTGGGCTTTCGCACCATTACTACATTTAAAATCCAGTCCGGATATTGAACTTCCTGAACAAACCATGCCTTCAACAACTTAGCCACTTCTTCGCGAATAGGACTAGCAAGGGTAGAAGCTACTGTTTGCTTCTTTTGCTTAACCAGCCTGATGTTTGAGTCGATGTTGAGACGATGAATTACGAGCTATAGACTAATATTAAGCATGTTAGAGGCCAACCATGCAAAGACATTGAGGTTGTCAAGCAAGCACTGAACGAGAAGTGCTTTATTTTTCCCTTCTAGCTCAACATTGACAGAGACGATCCTATTTCCATCTCCCCTTTGGATGAGTACCTCCTGAACCTCCTGTGCGGGCTCGAGATGCACCTTGCCCTCACGAGCTACAAACCAAAGCTGAGCGTAAGCGCCAATCTCTTGATCTTCTGCGAGTGTCTACTCGCCTGGTGGAGAGGTCGACAACATTCCTCTTCTAGGTCCCCGTGGTCTCTACTAGGCCCACACAAGCACTGGGCGACTTCAACAACTGGCTGGATCTGAAGGTCGCGAGGTGAGGACTACTCCTATTGACCGCAATGGTGATTTCTCCAATCACTTGATTCCACGCTTACCACAACAAATTCTGTTGGATCCAAAAAATGTCTCCAACTCTTCGCGCGCTATCCCTGAGTAGTGAGTAGGGTGATCAGCATAGGTAAATGTGGTTCGCAAGTGATTGGTTACTAGCCCCTGCGGATGGTAGGACAGTGAAAAGGAAGTGTCGCCGGCAGCAGCGAACACCAGATTGGACCCGCCGCATCGAATGCCTCTTTTGCGACGGGCCTCTCTTTATTATCGTGAGAAAGATTACAAGGTGTGGTGCGGCCTCCCGGGGGGGGGGGGGGTATGTGCGCATACAATGACTGAAAGAAGAAAAGGATAGAGCTTAGTGTCTGCACCTTCAACGTGCCAGGTTCTGGGCTAAGTCCGCGCGTCCCTTCCAAGCACCCCTAGTCCCCTTTTATACTCGAGAATATGTTGCGTTGACGGTTCATGAATCGACATGCATTTAATGCCTTATTAACCAAGCCATTAAATGCGCAGCTGCTCGAGATATATGAAGAGTCAGACGACGGAGACTAAAAAAAGAGTCCGCACAGAACTGCATGGCGCTGCTTGAGCTGGATAAAAAAAGGAGTCCATGCGCACTTGGTCGCATTGTCCGCGCATACTTCAGACTGGAGCTTCCAGACTGTATCTTGAAAAGCCACTTGAAGGTCGCCAACTGGCTGCTCGCACCAGACTCTGTCGCACCCCCAGGAGGGTGTCCGCGATTACTCTGGAATGTCCGTCCAAGAGGTCTGCAGACATCGTGAACAACTGCCCGACAAATAATTTATGCTTCCTCTGGATGCTCTCCTTCGTCGTCGTAGGATTTTGATTAACAGGATTTGTTCAAAACAATAATTTCATTCCGTTGTTTATTAAAGAAGAATGTCCATTGTCTCTTATATTCTCTCCGTGATTACGATATCATGAAAATATTGCAGGAGACTAAAATGTACAAAAATAATTAGATGATGATTGTCAATTTTGTCGATACTTTAAAATGGAGCGTAAAATTTTATTACTTTTCGTCAATATTATCGTGATTGTTAAATTTACTTACAAAGATGGACTTCGGTGTAGCGGGTTGTCATTAGGGTTAAGTTTTGTTTTTTTGTTGGTTTATGTTTTTTTGGATTTATGATTAGTTTTTCATTTTGTTGGGTTAATGCTTTGCATCAAGTGTCTATTGTATTTGGAACTTATTTTCAAACTCAAATGAATGAGAACACACATTTCAAAAAAAAAAATCAAATTGGTGTGCACTTAAAACAAGGGGTTGCGAATAAAATTTTCTGATGTGACAATATCTAATATGTGCACATAGCCAAATTTGATGTGCCCGTAACAATGAGTATATTATATTGCAACGGTTCAGTATTAGAGATGCAATCAGTCTACTCCTTACTTCTTGGCCAAGAGAGAGGGCATTGAATGCTTCAATAGTAATTACTATTGAGCGAGAGAGAGAGAGAGAGAGAGAGAGAGAGTAGGTCAATATATATAATGATTGGAAAGTCAGGCTGAAGATTGAGGGGTTTCGACTGAAATTTATATTTAAAAAAATGATGCCTGCATATGATAATGTGAAGGTCAGCTTAGTTAAAAAATGTATGGAAATGAGGTGGGGTTGATGTATGCATCAATTATTATTGTATTCCTCTGTAGTGGCAAGGACTAGATGCATTGCATTTTATTTAGAGCGTTGTTAAACACAGGCCTCTTTGGGCTATTCGCAGGCCATGTTTTCAAAATAATACTTTCTTATTTTTATTTCTTCCTGTAGGCCAGCCCATTCCCAACACCACAACTCGCAATCCTGAAACCCTAGCTATCTCGTGCTGCTCTGATACCGCACTCGCCCCCTGCCGCTCGTCCTCGGCTCCTCCGCCCGCCGTCATCTCCTCCGCCCGCCGTCATCTCCTCCGCCCGCCTTCATCTCCTCCGCCCGCCGTCATCTCTGTTGCAGAAGACTCCCCTGGTGCGACTTAGGGTTTAGCCGCTTCTCCCCTCCCGTGACAGCCATCCCCCTCCTTTCTTCTTCCCCGCTCAGCCCACCGTATCAAACACCTTCGCCGCTACAGTCCACAGTGTCACCCCCATCCCCGCCTTCCTCTGGTGCTCCTAAACTTCCCGCCGACCTCCTCTATCAAAGTCATCGGCGATTCCAAGCTGGCCATCAGTCAAGTGTTGGGTGAGGACCAAGACTCATGCTCTGATACCGCACTCGCCCTGGATACAGTACTCTGAGATTTATACATTGATGTCCTGTTGCAATTGTAGTTATGGTGTTTGGGTAGATCTAAGTGATGTGTTGCTTCAAACAGACTAGATGATTCCGAAAAAGTAATTAAGAATCCAAATGAATAATCTAAGTGATGTGATTACTTAGTGCGTGATGATCATCAAGTAATAAAGAATCTAAATGAATCTTTAGTAACAATGGAGCTGTCATTAATACAGAAAGAACGGATGTCTGGGATAGAAATTTTGCCTTTAGAGTACTATTAGCATCCATATTTTTTGCAGCAAGACTTTTTTAAGCTATTACTTTTTATGTGATGACACTGCACACAAATTTCATTGAAATGCTTTAGGATACTGTGGTTGATATGCTAACATTAACTTTTCTTGTATCAGCAATTCAACATCTGTTCCAGTAGGACCAAATGAAGAGACTTCTTCTGAAATCGTATATGCTGATTATCAAGCAGGGACTTCAAGGTCTGTCTCCCCTGCATCAGCTGAAGATTCGGAACGACCTTCTTCCCAAAACAATGAGTCTTTGAACCCTCAAAATATTGAGAGCTATGCAATATGGAAGTAATATTGTTAGTTTGGCTGATCCTTGAACTGCAGCTTATCGTCGGTCTGCTTGATGACGATTATCAATTTACAATTCATGCATCATGTTATTTTAATTGAGACTATAAGTATTTAACTTTTGATAAACAGGATAAATGCCAAGTTTTGATTTGAGTTGTTATATGTGATTTGATATGCTTAGTTGTACGATAAAATTATTCTATTTGACTTAATAAATTATAAAACAAATGAGATTGATTTTTGAATTTGGCATACATATGTGAAATTTGGCCTGCATGAATAAATCTTTGGCCTGCATATATTCGTGGCCAGCATACAGCCAAAAGCGGCATGCATATAACATTGCTCTTTATTTATTTATCTATACATGTTAATTTTTGGAATTTCAGTCACATTATCAAAATTTTGTGTTGTTGTTTTTTCTTAGAAAATGTCTTGGAACCTATGCTCGATTTGGCGTGACATTTTTGCTCCGGTGAGTTTGAAAAAAAGCCATCATCAAAGAATATATGTTTGGCATACGATGGTTACGACCACCACCAAGAAAAGAAAATTAGTTTTGTGCATAGACGTGGATGAAATTCCTTAGGTGAGGTCGAACGTTCACGAACGACGATTTATGACCACTGCGCTCATGACCGCCACCGCTATGCCAACTGAAGCCTTAGGCTTCGTTTGACGCGGCGGTGGCGATCGTGAATGTGGTGGTCATGAACCGTCATTCATGAACGCTTGACCCCACCTGCAAAAATTCATGCAAGACTGGGCGCTTCCCTCACCTTCCGCCGCCACACTCGCCTTCTGCATCCGCTTTCTCTTTCCACCGCCATGCTCACCTTTGCCTGTCGCAGTCTCACAGACAAAGTCTACCGGGCCCTCATTTGAAGACATTGTATTCAACACCAGAGAGAGCTCTCAAGTCTTCCCTCGAAGATTGCTCGGATCGAGGCCTCCATCGGTATTCGAAGATTCCCTCAAGAAACTTCGAAGATCTACTTTTGTATTCATGTTCTCCTTTGAAGATGACTTGAAGATCTCTTTCGGTGTTCGTGCTTCGAGGGTAAATCCTCTATTGTTGCACTCACTCGTCCAAACTGCTCCCGAGCGTGTTGTGCTTGAAGCAACTCCAGTGATCCCCAAGACACATTGTAATGAGTGGAGACCAATCACCCTCAAGAAGCAACTGTTTGTAACACCCTAAAAACTAGTGTATTTGTTCATAGCTAGGCATCCCGCCCCGTCGTTTTTTCCCTTTTCGGGGTTTCCAAATAAAATGTTCCATTTTCATCCGTTGGTTCATTCTGGGAGTTCTACGAAAGGCGGAGATGTGCTACCCCATTTTGGAGAAGCTGAAATTCGATCGAATCGTCCTAGCTTGGAAGCACCGATCTTTCTTACAGGCTCAAATAATTAAGGTGGTGATTGATCATTCTATTCACCGCATCATTTGCGAAGTGGAGCATTTTGGGAGGTTGGCCAAGTGGTCCGTGGAGATTTGCAAAGTTGACATATCATTTGTCCCTCGATTGGCAATGAAGGCTCAAGCGGTGGCCGAATATACATTTGAAGCGAGTAATTCAAAGGAGCCAGAGTAGGTAGCATGGGAGATGTTTTTGGATGGGGCATCTAAGGATACTTTGTAGGGGGCAGATTTGTCCCGGTGAGCCTTGAGGGAACAAAGATTGAGCAGGCAATCGACATCCACTTCCCCATTACCAACAATCAGGCTGTGTATGAAGTTGCGATCATCAGACTTTGCCTCGCACATGAGTTGAGGATCTAGGACATTCGAGCTCACACAGACTCCATGGTGGTCGCATCCCAGATTAGGGGAGAGTTTGAGGCAAGTGAGCCTGTGCTACAACGATGCTTGGTAAAGGTGAAGGGACTGGTTAATGAATTCTGTTCATTCTCGATTTAGCATGTACTGAGAAACGATAACTCACAAATAGGTTGATTGGTCAAGTACGGCGCCCAGGAAGGAGGTACGGTCACAAAGTTGTTCTGACCATTCATCGAAGAATTGATGGAAAACGATCACCAATCATCTTGAATGGAGCTATTTATCAATTTTTTTACCACAGGCGAGCTCCCTTCGGGTGTCCAGGATAGGAGGTGGTTTAGACGCAAGTTGGCCTACTAGCTAGTTCATAACATGAACCTGTACCGAAAGACCTTATCTGGCCCTTTGGAGAGATGCATCTCGGAGGAGGAGGTGCCTCGGGTCTTGGATGAAATCCATTCCGGGGAGTGCGGAAGCCACTCAAGGAGCTGAACCTTAGAAAAGAGAGTATTGAGTAGGGCTGTTAACAAATACTATAGTTCGTGAATAATTCGGGATTCAATTCGTGAAAATTCAATAAATATTCGTAATTTTCGAATTCGAATCCAGATTCGAATAATTTTTGAACCCAGATCCGAATAAGATTATCCCTATTCGAAGTATTCGCGAATATTTCGCGAACAGTAAAATTAATTAAATAAAATTATATATATTTAATAAAATAATATATTTAATTATTCCTATTAGAAAAATTCGAATTCGAATCCGAATCCGAATCTTAATTCGAACCCGAATTCGAATCCAACATTTCATGTCGAATTTAAATCCAAATCCAAATCCGAATATTCGAACGAATCCGAATCCTAATCTCTACATTCTATGTGAAATTTGGATTTGATTAAAGAGGTATTCGGTTCGATTTGGTTCATGAACAGCCCTAGTGTTGAGGCAAGATTACTTCTGGCCTACCATAGAGAAGGATGTAGACAATTAAATTCATCAAAATATGTCAGAAATTCAAACTCTCCGCCCCTATTCAGTTATGGTCGGCTTAACGGCTCAGGTCAATCACAACCTCGTATCCATTTGCAATTTATGGAATGGACCTCGTGGGGTCGTTTCCTCAGGCAAGTAGACAAGGGAAATTCATCATATTGGTGATCAACTACATTTTTAAGTGGGTGGAAATAAAGGCGTTCACCATTCTAAAAGCAATGGACATGTAGAAGCGGCCAACAAAGTCATCATCAACTTATTAAAAAAGAAGGTAGAGGACTTGAAAGGAAGTGGGCTTGAGAAACTTCCCTCAGTCCTCTAGGACCTGAGGACGAGTTCTAGTACGATCACAAAAGAAACTCCATTTAAGCAGTCTCATAGATTAGATGCAATGATTATGGTGGAATTTGAAGTCAGGAGACCGAGCGTGGTGGCAGCAGATGATGATTATGAAGAGCGAAGCTTAGAGAATAAAGAGGTATATCAGCTCTCACTAGATTTTATAGAAGAACTCCATGACCTGGCCAAAATCTGTCAGGAAGAGATTAAGGAGCGAATTCAAAAACAAGAAGGCATATATAAATGATGATAATAGACAAGAATAGAAGAGCTTATAGTAGAAAACACATAACATGAAGATCAACCTTCCTCAAGGGTGCAATACATAGAAGGAATATTCTTCTCGTAAACTCCAACATATTGCAAAAATATGAATCTTCCCTCATCTGAATATTCAAATGAAGAAGCCCTCATCTTAAGGGTTATTACTGAAGATCACAACTCAACCTTCCCCTTTAAAGTTCACGATTAATAAAAAGAAGCTATTGCTACCCCCATCTGAATTCACACAGTGATATCAAAATCACATCTCCAGATCTCTATTGAAAGGAGATACATTGTATAAAAAATCATTTCAACTCAACCAATTACAAGGAGTCCCAAGAATCCCTCCTCAAAGGATTAAATATTGGTTCTAAGAGTCTCCAGTCAAAATACTTAGTGGTTGAGCTTCCTTATCAGTAACTCACTTGGCTTTAAAGAGAGTCTATCAACAACTCTCAGTTCTGAGAGTCTCCTTACCAAAAGACTCAGTGATCCTAAAATTCTCCTTACCACAACACTCAACGATTCTTGTACACCTTATAAACAGTTTTGGTTCTAAATACATCCTTATAAAAAGACTCATTACTGGTAATGATGAATTCCTACAACGGTATAAGAATGGATGCACCCGTGTTTGGAAAACCACTATATTTCATATGTCATTCGTGTTGTTTTCATTTTCTCTATGTTTCTCTTTTATGTATCTTTATTTACTCTTATTTTCCATGGCTGTGATATAACAGGGAAAGTCAGTGAAACGGTTTATCATAGTAATAATAAACAAACCTACGAAAAGTTTTAATTACTCTATTCATGACCCTCACCCTCGAGAGTACATCTCAAGTGATTAACGTCTATCTTTCAACTGGTATCAGAGGAAGGTTGAACAAAAAAAGGTCAACACCTTGATCAATAAGATCCTTTGAGAACTTAATCAAATAATAAACATCTATATCACAAACATGAGAACATCACAAAACATAGATTATGCATCCAGTAGTTCTCCAGTCTATAACTTGGACAATTTCTCTCTATAGAAATCCAGGATTAAAATATGTAGATATGAATTCTGATTATGAAGATATTTTTTGAATCTATTTTGACAGGTCGTGTAACTTCTATAAAGATAAATGATAATGGGGAAAATGTGCTCATCTTCTAAAATGAATGGTCATAAAGAAATAGAAAGGCCAAAGCATATGACATAGAAGCCATGGACATTCTTATGCTTTAATGTCTGATGATTTTTTTTGAAAGTAGCTGACTGCACTTCAGCAAAAGAAATCTAGAATTCCCTAACTATATTAGCAGAAGGATATACTAATGAATGAAGAAATGAATGATCCTCTCTAATTTCTCCTAAGTGCATTATGGAGACAGAAGACCGATATCTCCTTACTGAAATCAGAAGCCAAAATAAAGAAAGCTTCTCAAGCTCAGATAACGAAGAAAAGGTTGAGGATACTGAAGTCAGCTGTATGACTTTCAATAAATCAGACCTTAAAGAAGTCACTCAGGTAAATAAGGTACAATCCTTTAACTCTACTGACTACAATACATCTAAACCTAGAAAAGACTTTGAAGTCCTTCACCATGCTTATCTGAAGACAGTGAAGGAAATCAAAGATCTCAAAGAAGAGCTGACATCACTAAAACAAACAATGAAGAGTAATGCCACTAAAATTAAAATTGGGATGTAAAAATACAAAACACAAACTTGAAAGGGAAATCATCTCCCTAAAATATGAAATTGCTGAGTTGAATAATCAACTTGCCAAAGCAAAGGAATTTTAAAAATCATTAAATGGTAGAATTAACAGGCTAAATAACATCTAATGTTTAAGAATCTAGAGCTAGAAGTTGATCCTACCGCGTCAAATGGCCCTTTGAACATTCCTCCTTGGAAGAGCCAAGTGTCATTTGTAAAAAGCAACGCCTCAATATCTTCTGAAGATGTTTTTTTCCAACATCAAAGTGTAGAAGTAAAATATCATAATAAGGAAAGCCTTCCGAAATCATTCTCCCGGGAAGCATCTCTTGGAAAAGATCCAAGAGAATTGATTCAAGGAAAATGAAGCTTAACAAAAAGGTAAAAAAAACCAAGCATTCAAAGAATGTGTCGAATACAAATTAATGTTAGTCTCACCACAAACTAATTGTGGTTCCCAAACCTATTTAAGAATATTTAATTATTGTAATAAGTGAATTTAATTCACATTAAGGAATAAGAAATCAAAATTATCTACACAAGTTGACGTTCTTTCTAACTAGGATAAGTCTAGTGCCTAACATCTAAAAGTCAGACACTGTATTGGGAATGCAAGTTATAGAAGACAAGAAAAGCTTAACATCTGCTCAATACCAAGTGATTGTAACGTCTCTTGTTAACTCAAAAGGTTAACAGTTGCACCTTTATTCCACCTAACCATTTTGTTCAAAATAAATGAATGGTCATATAATCTTAGTATGGTGTTTAGGTTTTCATGCATATTTAAAGGACTGCTCTATATGAGCATTTCATTCTCATCCAAGTCTCCAGCAAATTGAAAGTCTTTGAATTCAAGGGTAGCTAATCACCTAGAGGGGAGGTGAATAAGTTATTAAGATCTTTATGATTCTCTTCTGAGTTCTTTAAGCCTTTAACTGAGTTAGGCTTTGTTGTGAGTGATTAATTTAGATTTCAAGAAATTCACACACAGCACACCAGATTTTTATAGTGGTTCTCCAGTGTATAGGTCCATCCACTGTCCCTCCCACCTTTCTAACAGAATTTTAGACAAGGCACTTATCCAATAACTTGGCTCCTTAGAGATTACAAATTGATCCCACCGACTCACTCAGTCTCCACTGAGACTTACTTCACATGCACACAGCACAACCACTCAGTAATCACCTGATTACCTACCACAAGCACAAATGCCCTACAATACAGGCTAAGAAAGCAGCCCTATCACACAAATCCAAGACTGGATCCTACCACTCAGCCTTTATAATTTAGGCATATAACACAGATCTTAAACAGATCCTACAGAAATTGAATAATAATGTTTATTTGACTCAAGAGAAATTAATCTCTGAGTTAATTGCTTCCTGAGCTAAGAGAATCTCAGTCCTATCTTCTTCACAGTAATAAGAATAACAATCTTCAAGAATCTGCTGCTTGTGTTGGAAGTAACTCAAAACCTTGATTCTGATTCTGCTAATAAAGGAGAGAGAAGAATGATCTTCAATCAGCTAACCTATTTTGCAGAACATAGACTGCTCTACCTCTTCTTTATAGATCCAGAGATTGATCTTCAAATTCAGCCCAACTTGGATCTTGAAGCAATTTCAGCTAGGGCTAACCTAAACTGATTCTTCTTCCTCAGAGAAATCAACTGATCTTATTATAGCAGATGTTGATCACCGTAGCTAACTCATAAACCCTTCAGAATCATCGATACGATCTTATTGTTTCTGCAATAATGGCAGGAGAAGAAGATGAAGTCCCGCCCCTCCTTTTTCATAATGAATTGATCCCTCAGAAACTTGTCTCGATCCAGATCTCATCTTTGATTTATAATCCTGTCATTTAGCGAGTTGATTAACACGTGTCACTGTATTAACTGCAGATTATAACCTTCATTTCATAGATTAAGACTGCCGGTGATGTTAGTAATGAATTACAGCTCTTCCTGAATCATTTTGAATTTTGTTGACATTACTGACATCAGACATTCTGGACTTAGAAAATTCCAGACAACTACCCAAGCGTTGAGTGCATTGAGTGAACAAGCTTTACTCAATGAATCTAGACTTAGGAAATTTCCTGCTCTACTATGCATTGAGTGAGTAAGCTCCACTCAATGCTTTTTAACTTAGTCAACATTCTGCATCCTTTTGCAACTCTAGGCATTGAGAGCGTTGAGTGTATAAGGTTTACTCAATGCTTTTTACCTTAGCTTGATCTTCAGCCCTTTCTGTAACTATGGCATTGAGAGCGTTGAGTGAACTCGCTTCACTCAACGATTCTAGACTTAGAATAATTCTTCTCTATATGAAGGCGTTGAATATGTTGACTATACTCAATGCTTTCTCCTTCAGCCTCAACATTTGATTAGGCGTTGAGTGAACTAGTTTTACTCAATGCTTTTTGCCTTAGCCAAATTCCATTTCCTTCTTTGCCATTAACAACAGCAACATGACTCAACGCTTTCTTCCTTTGGCATTGAGTGAGCTAACTTTACTCAATGCTATTTGTACTTTGACAGAATTTTTTGTCTTTCTTCCATGGCTTTGATTGAATCAACACGGCGTTGAGTGAACTGGCTTCACTACATGCTTTTGAACTTAGTCGAATTTCTATGACAGATTTTCTTTGGCTTTGACAGACTCTGCATGGCGTTGAGTGACAAAGATTCACTCAATGCTTTTGGACTTAGTATATTTTTCTTTTCTAGAAACTCTGAAGCTTTGACTGTGGCAGCTTTACTCGATGAATTATGTTGCATGGCATTGAGTGAGTTTACATCACTCAATGCTTTTTGCCTTAGGTCGATTTTCCTGCTTGCTGAAACTTTGCCTTTGACTGTCCACACCTGTCTCAGTGCTTTTTAGCTGTATGGTGTTGAGGGAACTGGCTTCACTCAATGCCTGTGGACTTAGTGAAATTTCTCTATCCATCTTCCTTTCTTAAGCCATCTGACATTAGGTGAGCTTGCTTCACTCAACGCTTGTGAACTTAGACAGAATTTCAGTCTCTCCACATACCTATCTTGTGACCACTTGTCCAATCAGTGTAATAAGGACTAACCTGCATGCATGAACTTAAACATACATCAAATACAACTATATGTATATCATTTACTTGTTTGACTTCTTATAAATCTGGGACATTGGGATCAATGGATCCAACAATCTCCCCCTATTTGAAGAAGTCAAAACACCACTTAAAAAACCTTTGTCAATGATATACACTAACATATACAGCAACAAAATACAACAATATATTAACCCTAAGAGAGTTAAGGGTTACCACATTTCCCATTTTTCTGCTAGTATAGTGAGCATCACTTACTCCCCCTACTTTGCTACATGGTTCACCTTTTCCCTTTGTATGGAAACACTACCTACATACCATTTGGAAGTTTCCCCTACTGCTCCCCCTGCTTTGCTACTTCATTCTTTTCCCCCTTTTGACTTCTGTAGAATAGTTAGGGAGAAGCTTGCCATCTCACCAACAGTAACTGAAGCAACTTCTATCAACCTTGAAACAACTGAAGCTGACCATCTCACTAATGCCGGACTTGCTCCTCACCAAGAGCAACTTCTATCAACCTTTTTGATATTCATTCTACTCCATCCTGCAGGAGGAAGTATTTCCTATAGCAAAATAATATGAAGAGCAACTGAAGCTATACCAAGTTTAACATTCCCTACTCAAACTTAAAGGTGTTGAACTTTGCTTCATCTGGTGGTTTTGTGAAAAAGTCAGCGACTTGCTTGTCTATTGGAACAAATTGAAGACTAATATCCTCACATTCCACATGCTCTCTTATAAAGTGATATTTAATCTCTATGTGCTTAGTCCTGCTATATGAGACAGGATTCCTAGCTATAGAGATTGCACTAGTAGAATCAAAAAATAAAGAGCTTTTACTTAGCTGAATGTCATAATCCTGAAGTTGATGTTGGATCCACAGAAACTGTGCACAGCAGCTCCCTATATCTATGTATTCTTACTCGACAGTAGAAATAGAAACACTTTTTGCTTCTTGCTGCTCCATGACACTAGCCTTTTTCCCAGAAACTGATAGGAGCCTGATGTGCTTTTCCTCTCTTCTCTATAGCCTGCAAAGTCTGCATCTGAAAAGCCTATTAGTTCAAATCCCTATTCTTAGGGTATCAAAGACCAAGATCTGGTGTGCCCTTTAGATATCTCAAAATTCTCTTAATAGAAGAGTAATGAGATTCTTTAGGGCATGTCTGATATCTAGCACAGACACATATAACATACATAATATCTGGCCTACTAGTAGTTAGGTATAGAAGGGAGCAAATTATCCCTCTATACAAAGTTTGATCAACAAGTTTCCCTGTCTCATCCTTGTTTAAAGACATGTTTGACCCCATGGGAGTTTTCATAGTGGAGGCATTCTCCATCCCAAATTTCTTAATTAATTCTCTGGTAAACTTATACTGAGATATGGATAATCCATTGTCAGTCTGTCTTACTTATAAATCTAAGAAGAACTTAAGTTCACCCATACTGCTCATCTCAAACTTCCCTTGCATAAGTTTGACAAACTTTCTACAAAGGTTGTCATCAGTAGATTCAAACATAATGTCATCAATATATTTGTGGACTAGAATTATATTGCCTTTGGATTCCCTTAGAAATAGGGCCTTGTCTATCTTTCCCCTTGAGAATTTGTTCTCAATGAAGAAGCTAGACAGGGTTTCATACCATGCTATAGGAGCTTGTTTCAACCCATATAAAGCTTTCTTAAGTCTATAAACAAAATTTGATTGGTTAGGAACCACAAAACCTAGAGGTTGTTCAACATAGACTTCTTCCTTCAAGTCTCCATTCAGGAAGGTTGACTTCACATCCATCTGGTAGACTCCAAAACCTTGGTATGCATCATATATAAGGAACTGTCTGATGGATTCTAGTTTTGCTATAGGGGGAAAGATTTGATCAAATTAAATACCTTCTTCCTGTCTGTATCCTTGAGCTATCAGTCTAGCTTTATTCTTGGTTATATTATTATTTTCATCAAGTTTATTCCTATAGATCCACTTAATTTCAATGACATTATGTCCTTGTGGTATGGGAACCAGCTTCCAGATCTTACACCTCTTAAACTAGTTCAATTCTTCTTACATAGCCACAATCCAAAACTGATCCATGTTTGCCTCTTCAAACTTTTAGGCTCTACTTGTGATAAGAAACTAGAGTACATTATTGTGTTGAGACATCTTCTCCTTGTCACTAAATCTTGACTTGCATCACCAATGATCTGGTGGCCTGGATGATCCTTCAAATGCCTGATTGTTGGAGGCAGTCTTCCTTCAGCATTTTGTGCTCCAAAGTCTCCATCATGTTGAACATCATCCACTTCCTGTGTGCCTTATGCTTCCTCTAGAATCCACACACTTTCATCTTTGTCTTGGACTATAGATTCATCTTCCTTAATAGTCAGCTTGTCCATGATCACTTTTGTGCCCGTAGGAATAGAAAAGGAGCTTGATAGCTCATTGTTAATCATGTTCGATTCATCAAACACTACATTTACTGACTCCTCTATAACTTGACTTGTCAAGTTATAGATCCTATAGACTTTACTATGATTGTTGTACCCAACAAAGATCCCTTTATAGGACTTGGTAACAAACTTAGTTATATAGGATTTCCCATTGTTAAGCACATAGCATTTGCTCCCAAAAATTCTGAGATATGCAAGGTTTGATTTTCTTCCCTTTAATATCTCATCAGGAGTCTTTTTATGGCTCTTGGTGATAGAAGCCCTATTGAAGATATGACAAGAAGTGTTTACTGCCTCAGCCTAAAAATATTCCAGGAGAGTTGTGTCATTCAATAATATCCTATCAGCTTCTATGAGAGTCCTATTCTTCCTCTCAGTAATACCATTTTGCTGGGGTGTTCTAGGTGAGGAAAACTCTTGATGAATCCCAAGTTCTTCACAAAACTTTGTCATGCATTCATATTGAAACTCAGTTCCATGATCACTTCTGATTCTGACCACAGAACTGTTCAATTCATTCTGTATTTGTTTGACAAATGTCTTGAAGACATCAGGGGTTTCAGACTTTTTTCTTAAAAATAAAGCACAAGTAAATCTGGAAAAGTCATCAACAACCACAAATGTGTAGACTTTCCTACTAAGACTATAAACTGGCATATGACCAAACAAGTCCATATGCAGGAGGTATAAACACCTCAAAGAGTCTTTAGTCCCAATGCTTTTAAAAGAAGCTTTGGTCTGCTTGCCCTTTTGGCATACATAGCAAATTCCTTCCATAGTGCATACCATTTTAGGACCATTTTAATTAGCTCTTTACTGAAGAGCTTGCCTATGGTCTTATATTTCAAATGAGCTAGCCCCTTGTTCCATTTGACACAGTGTGAGGCTTTTTCATTTGCAATTAGGCACATGGGAGAGTCTGAATTTACACAAAGAAAATTTAAACAGTACACATTCCCACTCCTAGTGTCTGTCAAGATGAACTCTTAGTCACTTGACTTCTTTATGTGGCACTCATCCTTGTGGAATGAAATGTCATAGCAAAGATCACAAAATTGGCTTATGCTTATAAGGTTATGTTACAACCCTTCCACATAAGCTACTTTTGTGAAAGTGACTAAGCCATTTGAGATCTTACCATAACCTCTAGTAATCCCTTTGTTTGATCCACCAAAGATCATCTTTGGTCCATCCTTCACTGAAATAAACTCCCTCAGATTGCTCTTTGTTTCATTCATGTGCCTGGAACAACCACTGTCTAAGTACCATATAGGGGTATGGAAACTTGGACTAACCTGCAAAGCATATTTATTTTACCTTAGGACTATAATATTTATTGGGTCCTAGGTGCATGTTTGTATCAAAATGAACATGTCTACCAGCAGTTTTTCTGAATGGTAGACTTACTTTAGCTCTGGGCACACTAGAATTATACCAATAATCAATAGAAAAATGCCTTATCTTGCCACAGCACCAGCACTCATAAAGGTTATACCTTCTTTTCTGAGCTGGTCTAATGACTGTGTTAACAACAACAAACTTTTCAGAAGGAACAACAGTAGTCTTCTTAAGATTTCTTTCAACAATTATCTGACTGAAGGAGAGACTTTCAGTAGCTTTAATTAGCTTTTTCTTAGTGCTATTAGCAGCAGTTTTCTTTGCAGAAATCATTCTCTTGATAGCATCAGAAATACCCAAATCAGGCATGCTATAAGACTGACCTTTAGTCTGAGTTTTTGCTGATTGAGTATGAAGTTTGGCCACTGCCCCCTTCTTAAGAGTATGGGTTGGAACACCAAAGACAAATGGTCCAGGATGGGCTATTTGTATTTCCTCATGAGCAGTCTTGAAGGCACTCATTCCCATTCCTCTTCTCCTTACATTTGAAGAAACATTAGTATCCTTTCAGGAAGAATTCCCATTCTTCCAGTGACCATTCATGGATTCCTGATCATACCTGTTAGTAGGGAGTATTACCCTTTTAAAGGCAATAAGTGGATGAGCTAGAGCTTTTACCTTTCCTTTGAAAGGGGAAGCTCTAGTATTTCCCTTAAATCCTACTCCTTTCTTATTTCTTTGATAGGAGGAGTCAATAATAGGTAATACAGAATTGGGCTTAGAAAAACTAGCCACAATCCTCTTCTCCCTTTGGAGCTTTTCTTCTAGATCCCTTATAAGGGAATTCTTGTATTTTATGGTGCCTATCTGTATAATAGTAATATTCTTCAACTGACTGACTTTCTTAATTTTTTATTCCAACATGATTGCTGTCTCAGAGTGCTGCAATACAACAAGCTTTAGAGATGCAATCTCCAGAGTCTGCTGTTTAGTCAGTTGGTTGCTTCTTTTGAATGCTTCAAAAAGTTCACCATACTTATCAATCACTTGATTGATGTCTTCCTTAGACTTAGAATCACCTTTATTCATGGATGAATATGCTTATGAACTGGGACCAGTCTTATAACTTGACTTAGATGATGAGTTGGATGGAGAGGATACCTTAGCTAGACCAAGCTGATCCTGGAAGACTTCTTCATCAGATATTACCATCTGCCCAATGTAGGATTCCTCATCTTCATCTGACTCAGAAGAGGATGAATCAGTCCAGCTTTTCCCTTTCTTTGCAAGGAAGGTCTTCTCCTTCTTTCTCTTCTAACAATGATGTTTATTTTCACCAATCTCCTTCTTTACTGGGCAATCAGCTATAATATGCCCCGGCTTGCTGCAAAAATAACATATAACTTTATTAGAAATCTATTTATTGTGTTTTGAGTCATACCTGACTTCCTTGGAAGGTTTCTTCTTAGTTTTGTAGTAGTCCTTCTTGTGTTGAAAGGAAGAAAAGGTATGCTCCTCCACCCCTTCTTCTTCATCAGCTTCAGAAACTGCCTTGAAAAGGCAGCAAATTCCTCATCAGACATATTGCAGTCTGATGTACCTTATTCTGAACTATCTGACTCAGTTGGCCTTCTTAGGGGAGAAGGATTCTTCTCTTTTCTCCTCTTGGAGTTATCAGCCTTGAAGGCCACAGTGTTTTCTCTGGCCTAAGATTTGTTAGTCTTCTCTTCCTCCTTCCTTGCAGTCAGCTGCATTTTATATGACAATAGCTTACCAAAAAATGTGGATCGTGGAGTATCTTCCAGCTTTGCCACTTCTCTAATGACACATATCTTAGTGTCCAAGTCTCTAGTAAGAGACCTAAGGAACTTATCATTTAGCTCATAGTTACTAAAGACCTGGCCATAGGTCCTTAGCTCATTTACAGTTCTGAAAAACCTTTCATAGCAGCTAGATATGGTCTCCTCCTTGATCTGCCTGAAAGCCTCATACTCTTGATTGAACATAGACTTCCTATCATATCTAACTTCCTCAGTACCCTCTATATATATCACCAGAGTGTCCCATATTTCCTTTGAGGTTTTGTAGTGCACTAGGTTTTGAAAAGTAGAGTCATCTATGACACTAACTATAATGTTCTGTGCCCTCTTATCCATTGTAGCCAAGATGATTTCATCTTTAGTCATTTCTGCACAACTCTTAGGAGTCTTAACATTTGTAGCAAGAACAGACACCATCAATGGGATGAATGGTCCTTCTAGTACTGTAATATAAATCTTAGGGTCTGATGCTTCCGTAAACAATCTGACTCTTTCTTTCCAGATTCCAAAGTTTTATTTCCTGTATAGAGGAAGCTTCATAGAACCTAGTTCCTTATGGTTCTCTTCTGAACCCATACTTATCTTTTCTTGACTACCCTTGGAGATCTACTCAGTCTGTTAAGCCTTTCTTGAGCAACCTGGCTCTGATACCACTTGAAAATCTTTGAATTCAAGGTTAGCTATTACCTAGAGGGGGGTGAATAGGTTATTAAGATATTTATGATTCTCTTCTGAGATTTTTAAGTCTTTAACTGAGTTAGGCTTTATTGTGATTGATTAATTTAGCTTTCAAAAAATTCACGCAGCATACCAGATTTTTATAGTGGTTCCCTAGTGTATGGGTGCATCCACTGTCCCTCCCACCTTTCTAACAGAATGTTAGAAAAGGCGCTTCTCCAATAACTTGGCTCCTCAGAGATTACAACATGATCTTACTGGATCACTCAGTCTCCATTGAGACTTACAATACATACACACAGCCCAACCACTCAGTAATCACCTATTCACCTACTACAAGAACAAACACCCTACAATACAGGCTAAGGTAATAGCCCTATCACACAGATCCAAGACTGGATCCTACCACTCAGCCTTTATAATTTAGGCTTACAATATAGATCTTAAACAGATCCTATAGAAATTGAATAGTAATGTTAATTTGACTCAAGAGAAATTAATCTCTGAGTTAATTACTTCCTGAGCTGAGAGAATCTCAACCCTATCTTCTTCACAGCAACAAGAATAACAATCTTCAAGAATCTACTTCTTGTGCTGGAAGTAACTAAGAACCTTGATTCTGATTCTGCTGATAAAGGAGAGAGAAGAACGATCTTCAATCAGCTAACCTGTTTTGCAGAACACAGACTGCTCTACCTCTTCTTCACAGATCCATAGATTGATCTTCAAATTCAGCCCGACTTGGATCTTGAAGCAATTTCAGCTAGGGCTAACCTAGACTGATTCTTCTTCCTCAGAGAAATCCTCTGATCTTGCTGTAGCAGATGTTGATCGTCACAGCTAACTCAGAAACCCTTCAGAATTGTTGATATGATCTTCTTGTTTCTGCAACAATGGCGGGGGGAGTAAACGAAGTCCCGCCCCTTTTTTCATAATGAATTGATCCTTCTGAAACTTGTCTCAATCCAGATCTTATCTTCTATTTATAATCTCGTCATCTAGCGAGTTGATTGACATGTGTCACTGTATTAACGACATATTATAACCTTCATTTCATAGATTAAGACTGACGACGACATTAGTAATGAATTACAACTCTTCATTAATCATTTTGAATTTTGTTGACTTTTGTTGACTTTGCTGACGTCGGCCATTTTGGACTTAGAAAATTTCAGACAACTACCAAGGCATTGAGTGTGTTGAGTGAACAAGCTTTACTCAATGAATTTGTACTTAGAAAATTCCTACTCTGCTAGGCATTGAGTGAGTAAGCTCCACTCAACACTTTTTTAACTTAGTCAACATTCTGCATCCTTCTGTAACTCTAGGCATTGAGAGCATTGAGTGTATAAGCTTCACTCAACGCCTTTTGCCTTAGCTTGATCTTCAGCCCTTTTTATAACTATGGCGTTGAGTGAACTGGCTTCACTCAACGATTATGGACTTAGAATAATTCTGCTCTGCATGAAGGCATTGAGTGTGTTAACTACACTCAATGCTTTCTCCTTCAGCCTCAACATTTGACTAGGCGTTGAGTGAACTGGT
Source organism: Platanthera zijinensis (assembly GCA_039513925.1). NCBI lineage: Eukaryota > Viridiplantae > Streptophyta > Magnoliopsida > Asparagales > Orchidaceae > Platanthera > Platanthera zijinensis. The sequence goes on from CM077078.1 coordinate 59,032,603, forward strand.
TTTACTCAATGCTTTTGCCTTAGCCAAATTTCGTTTTCTTCTTTGGCGTTGACATCAGCAATATGACTCAATGCTCGTTGAGTGAGCTGACTTCACTCAATGCTATTTGTACTTAGACAGAATTTTCTTTCTTTCTTCTAAGACTTGAATGAATCAACATGGCGTTGAGTGAACTGGCTTCACTCAATGCTTTTGAACTTAGTCGAATTTCTTTGACAGATTTGCTTTGGCTTTGACAGACTCTATATGGTGTTGAGTGACCAAGCTTCACTCAACGCTTTTGGACTTAGTATATTTTTTTTTCCAAAAACTTTGGGGCTTTGACTGTGGCAGATTTACTCGACGAATTATGCTGTATGGTGTTGAGTGAGTTGACATCACTCAATGCTTTTTGTCATAGTCGATTTTCCTGCTTGCTGAAATTTTGCCTTTGACTGTCCAAACTTGTCTCAGAGCTTTTTAGCTCTATAGTGTTGAGTAAACTGGATTCACTCAATGCCTGTGGACCTAGTGGAATTTCTCTGTCCAGCTTCCTTTCTTAAGGCATCTGGCATTGAGTGAGCTTGCTTCAATCAATGCCTGTGGACTTAGAAAAAATTTCAATCTCTCCACATGCATATCTCGTGACCACTTGTCTAATCAGTGTAATAAGGACTAACCTGCATGCATGAACTTAAATATACATCAAATACAATTATGTGTATATTATTGACTTGTTTGACTTCTTACAAATCTGGGACATTGGGATCAATGAGCTCAACACAATTCAATCATACTCTCTGTTTCCTATACTTTTTCCCTCCTTGTCCCTTCTACCTCTAGTTTTGAAACTCTCTGTCTTCTTCAAGTAATACTTCAAACTCCTCTTAACCGTTCTCTCCTAGGATGGTCTTGATCTATATTCTCTATATAATCAAGAAAGGGGAGAATAGTGTATCCTAGAGTGAACCATGAAATATGCAATGCCATATATAATCGTTGGAGTTTAGTTCCTTGCATTAGTTCGATGCTAAACAACCTCTTGTAATAACTGACAATACAACATATGCTCACTAGACATCAAGTAAGGTATGTTGGGTTCTTGGCCAGTGGGAGGACAAATCGAGGATAGAGAGGTAGGGTCCACTCCGAAGCTGTGTGAAGAACATGATCAAAGCTCCCTTCTATCCTCATCTTCAAAGGTGGTTGCCTCAAAAACAATGGGGGGTAAAAATTTAAGGGGAGAAACGTGTGCTAGATAGAGCATATTCTATCTCTCAATTCTCCCTCTCCACCTTCCATCTAAAAGATAATTAGGATATTGTCTAAGAAGGTCTAGAGTTTAGGATTCTCTTTGTAAGTAGAACATTAAAAAACAAAATGTTCACTAATAATTATAAAGAAATGAAAATGATTGAAAATACCCAAAATAATTTGTCTGTGAAATACAATTTAATTTTATTCTGCGAGATGCATTACATTTTCTTCTTCTTGTGATATGCATTCTTTTTATTATCTGGGCAATGAATATTATCTATGCATATGAAAAAGTAAATCTGTGAGACATGTTTATATCTAAATGATTACTTCAATTCCTGCTATTTTTTCTCTTCTTCTGAAAATCACTCAAATTCTTATAAAAAGTAGTACATAAAATAGAGGGAGAATGTTTGGAAAAATCAACTTATTGATTTAAAGAGAGATTAATCAGGTCAATAACCATATTATATAGAAGGTAATTTGTATTTATCTAAGTTGCGTCGAGTTCGCCATGTAACTACAACAAATTGCAAAAAAAAAAGAATCTTTTCTTCTCTAAAGATTCAAATGAACAAACCCTTATCTTAAGGGTTATTGCTAAAGAACGTGACTCAACCTCTCCTTCAGAGTCACGATCAATAAGAAGAAGCTATTGCTACCCCACATTGGAATACATGCCATGGTATCAAAATCATATCTCCATATCTCTAATGAAAGGAGATACATTATGGGAAATTCATTTCAACTCAATCGATTACAAGGAGTCCTGAAAATTCCTCCTCAAAGGATTTAATATTGATTATAAGAGTCTCCATTCAATAGACTCAGTGGTTGAGCTTCCTTATCAATAGCTCGCTTGGCATTGGAGAGACAGTATCAACAATTTTTGGTTATAAGAGTCTCCTCACTAAAAGACTCAGTGTTTCTAAGAGTCCCCTTACCAAAAGATTTAGTGGTTCATGGACACCTTATCAACAGTCTTATTTCTAAGAGTCTCCATATCAAAAGGCTCAACACTACTAATAGTGAATTCCTATTATGGTAGAAGAGTGGGCGTACTCTGTTTGGGAAACCATTATATTTCTTGTCTTGTCTGCGTTATTTGCATTTTCACTGCACTTATCTTTTATGTATCTTTATTTACTTTCATCTGGCATGGTTGTGATATAACAGGGAAATCAGTTAAACTGTTCAACATGTTAATAATAAATGAACCTACAAAAATTTTATTTACTCTATTCACCCACCTCTCCCTCTCTAGAGTACAACTCAAGTGAATAACGTCTCTCTTTCAGGTGAGTATGTTGATTATATTAACAAAATTATATAAGAGAAAAACAAAATGCAAAAGTGAGCTATTTAGATGGATGATTACCTGCATAAAGGACAACAGTGATTGTGATAGGATGATTGGATGACAGAAAGGGGTCGCTATTGATGTCTCATGGGTGGCCGGCCATCTACACCAAGCGAGGGTGGCGGTAGTCGCCTATGGAGGTGGCGGCCGCGGCCGCCCCATGCGGGGTGGGGGGGCCCATTGGGGGGCGCCCCTTGCGGGGGAGGCGGAGGCCCTTGTTGGGGCGTCGGCGGCGGCGCCCCTTGGGGGTGGGGGTGGGGGGGCACTTATAGGGGTTGCCGCCGCCGCTTGCATGGGTGGCACCGATAACTCCCAATGAGGGAGGTGGCTGCCACATCTTGTGGGGGTGGCGTCGACCTCTCCTAATGGGGGTAGTGGAGGCCGCCCCTTACGGGGGAGGTGATGCCCCTAGCGAGGGCGGCAACCGCTCCTAGTGGGGGCAGCGGCGGTCACCCCTTACGGGGGAGGGGGAAGGGGCAGCGGTGGCCACCCCTTGCGGGGTGGCAATAACTGCTCCTACTGGGGATGACGATGGTCATCCCTTGCGGGGGAGGCGGCAGCCGCCCCTAGTGGGGAAAAGGTAGGGTCCGACTGCCCCTAACAGTGACGGCGATCGTTCAGCCACGGGCAGTTTCTCGGGCAGTGTGTGTAGTGGGATCACGTGCACGAAGCGCACAAGGATTGAGCGTGCTGATCATGTGCGTGGTGGTTATCCCCATGATCCCACCATGATTAGGGGGGATCATGGGTAATGGGCTATCGACACCCCAATTTCCTTATATATTTTATCTTGACCTCATCATATGCCCCCAAAATCCTTGTTGCTTAGAGCCAAAGCGTGAGAAGAGCGAGGAATTTTATGAGTCTTTCTTTTATGGTGATCATGATGACGATGAATGGAAAGGTGCTGGCGGAAGTGACAGGTGATGATGCACATTTCAAATTTTAGGTTCAAATTATTTTACCAACGAGAGTGTCCGAGGAGAATGCCCAAGCTCTGAGCATTCCGAGATTTTGTGGAACTACTGAGTGCCTCGTATTTATCTATTATAAAGCTCTCGAGTAACTTGGAAAAGTTTGGAAAATGAAAGTATGAGCAATCATGCTTGATGAATAATAAAGGTGTAACCCTTAAATCCTTCAGGTCTGATTAAGCCACAATAATAAAAGGTGCAACAGAACTATTATCAGACTTAAATAATGGGTGAAACCCAAACTAAACCTCTTGAGAACAAAGATGGAATTGAACTAAATCTCCCGAGAACGGAGATGGAACTGAACTAAATCTCCTGAGAATGGAGATGGAACTGAACTAAACCTCCTGAGAACGGAGATAGAATTGAATTAAACCTCCTAAGAATGGAGAAGGAACTGAAGCCTCCTAAATAGAGTGATTGTACTACTAACCATTTTCTTTATGTTTTATTCCAGTCTCATACTGGTCCAGTTCATTTATTTATTTTAGTTCAGTACTTTCTTTTCAGTACTCCAGTCTCGTACTGGTCCAGTTCATTTATTTATTTCAGTTCAGTACTTTCTTTTCAGTACTCCAGTCTCGTACTGGTCCTGTCTATTTACTTTCAGTTCAGTTCATTTCTTTTAAGTACTATTTCAGTCTCGTACTGGTCCAGTCTCTTTCAATACTTACTTTCAGTTCAATTCTTTCAGTTTAGTACTATTTCATTACAACATTTCAATTCTCCAGCTTATACTAATAACAGCTTCTATTACCACACTTTCATTTCTACAATTTACTATTTTAAGCATGGGTCCTGCCCTGATGGGCAGATATTTGAAAGGTTGAGCCTTAGTTGGGGATAACAGGAGTTGAGATGCTCCTCCTAAATTAGCCCCAAATAAAGTGCTCTCATTCTCCTTATTAAAAGACGAGTCAAGTGTCGTTTGCCCGAATTATTTAAAGCATAGTACGACAAGCCGCTATAGACCTGGTGCATGCTAGCAAAATTTATAAATTGATATGCTTGTGGTATATTATGGCGGTCCAGTCACTTCAGTAGACCAATCGTACTGGTGCGGGAAGTTTGACGACTCAAGGCGACTTGGAGATGGTACCACGGGTGATCGGCTGTTACATTTTTTCCCTTTGGATTTCCTCCGTTAGTCGGCCAAAATATTGAATCACCGGATGTCGCTCACATCCAAGAGTACACGAGGTTGTACGTTGGGGCCTGGGTTATGCGGTACGACCACCCCCAGAAGTGGCAGGACTTACCACTATCTGCGACGACCACATCGGTGAGGCCTGCAGGGCTCACTACCCTTCTTGAAAAGAAGCTGTCCATACTATGTCGACATAGGGTGTTATGCGCGGCTGTGAATTCTTGCGATGTGTACGTGGTTGTGAATGCCTGCGATGTATACGCGGCTGTGAATGCTTGTGATGTGTACGTGGCTGTGAATGCTTACAATGTTTGCACGGGTTGTGAATATTGTTGTGTTGCTGTGCTATTGGAGCCTAAATTATAATTGATGTATATTGTTGCTGCTAGTCCAGTTATACCATACTTCACCTCTTTTTCGTTGCTTCTAGCTTATTCATGAAATGTTATACTAACCCTTTCATGCCTTGGCTATCTACTTTTGTTGGGTTCGTGAGCTCATCTCCACGATATGGATCCGAGCAGGAGATTTGTTTCCACTTAGCTCTATGACTAACGGTTATTTTAATAACCATTCATAGGAGATGGAGCACTGTAGCGACCAACTATTATAAGACGACACGCTAGTTTATAGGACTACTCGAGCAAAGGCACCCCCCCATCATCTCTAGAGTTTCGAGACGTAAGTACTAGCAAGTAGAGTTGAGAGAGAGAGAGGAGTTGTTAGTTGTAGTACTATATAGCCTACGAGCTTCGTTTATAAACAATGGCTACGGCCTTTTGCATTTCTTTTTAAATATATATTTGTTATGGCTCTCTGTTAATGCTTACACTAAACTCTATGATGAGATGTGAATGCTGTGATTCAAGTCGAGCAAGGAAGCCAACTAGTGCTTAGCAGAGTGGGTCGTTGCCCCTTAAGGAGCACTGGGTGGATGTCTTGGGCAAGTAAGATCCCCTCCGGCCCGACCTGGGGCAAAGGGTTGGGGGGGTATTACAAATGGATCAAAGCGATCATGATCCATCCTTGTGGAGCAGTTTTAGGATCCCTCCGTCCCTCGCTTCATTCTTTGGTTTGGGAAGAACCATTTAACGGAAGCCTGGTAGACCCTAGTGTAGAGGCTTAGGGATTATGGACTATATGATAGCACACCCACGCACCTTCATTTTTGTTTTGTTAGTCTTTTGCAAATTTTCCCTATTTTTGCAAAATTCTAACACTTGTTTCCTGTTACTTCTCGAGACATTTCGGAGTCCAGTAATGGGAGATCCTCCTCCAAAGGATATGTCCCTGCCACCCCATCGCCAGACCCGGTTGCTCATACAACTGTACCATTCGTCGAGATAGACTTGGGGCAAACGTTGACAGATATTTTGGCGACATTCCATACGGCTTTAGCACAACCACCATAATAGTTGGTGGTACCTACTGATGACCTTTCGGGGGCTACGACCTCCCACCTTCAAAAGCACGGAGACTGCTATACAGGCAAAAGAGTGGGTTGAGCACATAGAAGAGCTATTAGTAGAAATGATGTGCCCAATAGTAGCTGTAGTGTCACTAGTGGTGACCTTATTAGATGGGTATGCTAGAGACTGGTGGAAAGCGGCCAGCCACTCGACGTTTAGAGGATGACTGTTGAGCACTATCCTGTGGAGGGAGTTCTTGGAGGCATTCTCAGAGCACTTCATCTTATACACCGATAGGAGAGAGAGTGCAGACAGAGACAGTGCAGGAAGCCTTATAGGCGCCCACCAGCACCCCCAACACTGCAGCAGGAGCCCAGGCCAGCTCCAGTACCACAACCTGCGCCAGTAGCTCGATGAGATGTTCCTTTTACATGGAAATACTTTCTATGCCAGCAATAGAGACACATGATAGCTTTCTACCCGCAGGAGGCAGGAAGACCAGGATTAGGAGCGGTTCAGTGAGGACAGACAGTGTTAGGACAGGGCCAGAGAGGCCGTAGAGGTAGAGCTGGTAGAAGTGGTTAGCAGGGCTGAGCAATGCCTATGGAGGCTTACTCCTTAGACCTTCAACATGGACTAGCCCCCGATATAGTAATAAGACTACTTTTGGTAGAAGGACACCCCGCAAAATCTCTCTTTGATACTGGAGAACCATACTCCTTTGTATCTCAGGACTTTATTGCAACTAAGGAAAATCTCATTCGCTCGTCTGGAATATCTATATGGATTTGTCTTCTAAACAAATTGGATATTACGTCTACGAATTCTAGGCCGAGTTAAATGGCATGGAATGTGAGATTTATACGACGATCCTAGCAATAACCGGATTTGACATCATACTGGGAATGGATTGGCTGGCCGAGCATAAGGCCCAAATAAACTGTTCAACCCGAGAGGTCAAGCTTCAGAACCCAGACAGACAGGTTGTTACGCTAACAGGTATACCCTTCGTCACTCGTATCATTTTGACCTCCGCTCAGACTGTAAGGTCAGTCCGGCAGAAAGACAAAGAATTTCTTATCTACTTCAAAATGGAGAATAAGGTTCAAGTACTCGCCGAGGTGCCAGTGGTACGTGATTTTCCATATGTGTTTCTGGAGTCCCTCCTAGGTTTGCCCCCACAGCGAGAAGTCGATTTCCAGATCGAGCTTGTGTTCGGAGCTCGACCAGTGTCCCGAGCAACATATCAGATGGCCCCCAAGGAATTGGCCGAGTTGAAAATTCAGTTTCAGGAATTGATAGACGCTGGATTTGTTCGCCCAAGTTCCTCGCCCCGGGGAGCCCCAATACTGTTCGCAAAGAAGTACGGGACACTACACCTATACATAGATTATAGGGAGCTAAATAAGCTTACTATACGGAATACGTATCCACTTCTAAGGATTGACGAGATGTTCGACCAATTGTAAGGAGCAACTGTGTTCTCCAATATGGACCTATGATCGGACTATTATCAGCTTCGGGTCCGGGAGGAAGATATCCCAAAACTGTCTTTAGCTCTCGCTACAGACTATATGAGTTTATGGTAATGTCATTTGGACTCACCAATGTCCCCTCCGCCTTTATGGCTCTGATGAATAGGGTATTTGAGCCCTTTCTGGATAACTTTATGGTTGTCTTTATCGATGACATTTCGATCTACTCGAAGACCAAGACAGATCATTCTAGACATCTATAGTTGGTGTTACTGAAAGATAAATCTATGGGTAGTTAATCACCTAGAGGGGGTGGGGTTGAATAGGTATCTTTTAAATTTCTTAGTCACTTAGATTAACTGTTCAGTAGAATATTAAACAAAAACATTCACAGTATACAACACAAGCAGTCCACTGAACACAGCACAAGAAATTCACAAAACACGACACAATCAATCCATAGTACACAAAAATTTTATATTGGTTCCCCTATCTAGGGTACATCCACTTCCCCCCTTCTTTCTCACTAACAATATGCTAGATAAGGTTATATCTCCTCCTCTTCAACTCAGATAAAAAGATCTTACAGTCTCAATTTCTATTAAGAAACCTACACTCATACCAACAGGTCCTACCTAAGAGATTCACCCAATTTCCTACCTCAGGTCCCTCAAGAACCTTACCTCAGCCTTTATAACACAGACTTACACCTTAATGATCCCACACAAATCACCTTCCTCAGTTCCCTCAAGAACCCTACCTCAGCCTTTATAAATTAGGCTTACAACTCAGAGAATTAATCTCCTACCAACTCAGATCTAAAATAGATCTTACAAAATAAAGGGGTAAATGAGAATGATAATAATCACAGAAATCAGCAATCCTGTAATCTGACTTATCTGAGAATTCTGATTCTTCAATTAAGCAGCAAAGAATAAATTCTTGATAAACTGGCTGGCTGAAAAGATACTTCTCTGGATCTGCAATCTTCTTGTTGATGATCGGCTTGAGTTCCTTGAAGAATTTTGTAGAACAGATCCACCTTAATCCACTGATCAATCTTGTCGAAAGGATCTGTAGATTTTCATGAAGACCTTCATCTTCCTTCTTCTTCTTAGGGTTATCGTCCTCCCCTGACTTAGAAGAAATTAGAATGAGAGAATTGATTTTTCTGATTGCTTCCTGATCTCTCAATTCTGTGTAGACAACACCTCTATTTATAGCCTTCTCAGGTTGTTGGCTTCTGATTGATGATGTCATCATTATGCCATCATACTCTAATTCTTCCTTCAAATATTTTTTGATGAGATATCACGATACTATAGTTGATGTGATATTTCTGACATGTCTTGACACTTCTGTGTTGACTCTGCACATCTTCAGAAACATAAGTGTCGAGATGTCCAAAGTGTCTCGACACTTTATTACTTAAGTGTTCTTAGAAGGTGTTGAGACATCTTAGTAGTCTCGACATAATTTTACTTAGAAAAATTTTCAGTCTGAACTTGAAGGTATCTAGACAGTTGACTTGCCTCAACACAACTATCATCTGTGTTGACATCTTTAAATCTGCACTGTGTCGAGATAGTTGAATTGTCTCGACACTACTGCATGTCGGGTGTCGACACTTGCTTTATTCTTCACTATGTCGAGACAGTTAAATTGTCTCGACACTTTAGCCTGCCCAGTGTCGATACTTATTTTAATTCTTCACTGTGTTGAGACAGTTGAATTGTCTCTACACTACTGTCTGCTGAGTGTCGACACATTAAGTCAATACTTTAGTTCTACATTGTGTTGAGAAAGTTGTATTATCTCGACACTTCTGTATTAAGGTGTCGAGATATATGACTTGTCTCGACACTGCTGACTTGATCTTCAAAGTATCGAGATAACTGACTTGTCTCACCACTGCTCTTGCAAAGGTGTCTACATAGTTGAAGTGTGTCGATACTTTTGTACTTAGCCATTTTTTTGGAATGCAATTTGCTAGGTGTTGACTGTGCTGACTTCACTCGATGCTTTTGTACTTAGGCAATTTTCTTCACTTTCTAATCAGCTTCTTTGAGTCCACCTATCAATATGACTTGAACCACCTGTCCAATCAATATGAAATAGGCAACCTGCATATATGAACTAAAACATACATCAAATACATACTTGTGTATATCTTTGAGTTGAAAGGGCTTCTTCAAATTAAGTACATTGTGTCTAATGTACTCACCAATCTCCCCTATTTGGAGAAGTCATAACCTCAATTCAATGATATACATCACAATACCAAAATAAGATAATTATGATGTACAGTAAAAGTGTTGAACAAAATATAATAGAACACAGCAATGATAACACAAATATAACAAAATGCATCCAAACTTTTCATTCAAATTTATTCAAAGATTACACCTTTCAGTTTTGTTACAATGTTCTTAAATCCAAATTAAATAGTTTTTAGAAAAGAAAAATAAACTAAGAATCCTCTAGCTCTTTGATGACAATGCCTTTTCCTGATTGTACTTTAGCTTTAACTTCAGGCACTTTGTCATCAACCACTTTCTTCTTTCCTTTGACATCTTTGGCCTTTAAGATTTTTTCTTCCTTTAGCCTTTGCCTTTCAAAATAATGATAGGGCTTGGGAAAATATTTGCTGGGCTCAATAGAATCAGCTGGGATCTTCCATGTCTTCAGATCATTTCTGAATTAGTGGATGATCTCCTACTTCTTTGTATGCTTGACCAACTCCTGTTCTGAATACCATTTTCCCATATCAGCTATGTTATTATTGACTGCTTTCTATGCAGTGAGTATAATTGATCTAGAAGTTAGACTCCACTGCTCAAAATCTGGCCTAGCTTCAGCCGGTTCCCTGAATCTTTTCATAGATAGTTGAGCTTCTTTCTCTTTTAGCAATACAGACGCAGTCATCTCTACCTCCTCACATACTATATTCTGAATTTATGGTGGAGGACTGTACATAGACTGGACAATAGTTTGAATGGCCTCAAAATGAGCTAGGTTGCAACCAGACTCAGCAGTTTTATCTTCATCATACTAAAAGGGAGGATGGCCTAGAGTTTCTCTGATGCTATTTAAGGTCCAAATAGTATGCTCAGAGCTTGCCTTTATCATTACTCTCTCCCCCTTTAAGAGTTCTCTTTCTATATGATATCTTAAGTCATTCTTTTGAAATCTGACTTGAACTTCAAGATGGGTAATCCCTGAGGACAAGTGATTCTTTGCCTTGAGCAAGTGGTCATCAAGTTCTTTGCAAGAAGCCTTGATATCTTGAATCATTGTGGTTGAGTGAGTAGATAGCTGAGTTTCAATGTCTTTGGAGGAAGAGGTTATCTTGTTCTCCAGAGCAGTAGTTTGCTTAACTATCTTTTCCGATGTAGCATCATGCATAACTATCATATTCTCATTCATTCTAGTATGATTTTCCAAGACATAGCCTTGTTTTACAGCTATTTCATCTTCAAATTTTGTTGACTCCACTTGTTGTTTAGCAATGTACACTACAACAATAGATCCTCTCTAAAAGAAATGAGTCATATATTTCTTCAACATATTAACCTCAAATCTAATTGATTTGATTTCTTAAGCCAACTGAAACTACAATTCCTTATTAATTTCATCCACATACTTTTCCAGTTGATTTCTCTATTGATCTAGCATTATCTGTAGTTGAACCAGAAGTGAGCTTGAATCCATTGTAGGAGCAGGTGTTGGTCCAGACTGAATGACCTTCTTATAGCTTTTACTCCTCTTTTTGAGTTTAGTTATTTTCCTTTTCTTTATCTGAGAGGCTTCTTCCTCCTTAGATTCTGAAGAACTGGCTACTTCAACAGATGTAGGCTCTTTAGCTTTTTTAGTTGTTGGGGCCAGATCTGCCAACTCCCCCTCAACTCTTGCATCTTCTTCACCAAGATCTATTTCATCATGAACTGAATCCTCTGGAAGTTCAATCATCTCCTCCTAAATATATGTATCTTTAGTCAGAAGGTTTTCTTCCTCTGTCTCCTTAGAGACTACCTCCTCTTTCTCTTTATCATAAATTTCCTACTCAAGAACCTCTACTTGCTCTAGAATAGTGTCCAGCTCTTGGACTACTTCCATTAAAATATTATTTACATTATCCATATTTATATCTGGCAGAACATTGAGGTTCTCCCCCTCAATTGGATCCTTATCTAGGATTGTCTCCCCCTGCATCTGATCACTAATAGCAGGAGAGGTTCTTGTATATTTTACAGGTACTGAATTATCCCGTTTCTCTGAGCCGGAACTTTCCTGAATTTTAGAATCATTGGAGGAATCTTCTTCCATAACCACAGCTTTCTTATTTTTCTCCTTCTCCTTCTCGAGCACAGGTGTTTCCTTGGATAGGACTCTATCCCACCTTGCTAATATTCTCAAATCCATTCTTCTCATATGATTGATCTTAGATCCAATCTTCAGATTGATGCTGTCAGGAATGACATGCACCAAGTAGAGGCTTCTAATTCTGCCCATATTGGGCTTCTTGATGCTCTCTGCAATCTTGTCAAAGACTATTTTACTTCAGTTAGTCTTGACTTTAAAGATTATTCTAGTCATCAGCTCAAACATAAATGTTGAGATCCTGTCATGTGCTCCTATCTTACACAGCAGCACCTTCCCTATAATTTCATACAGGAATTTTCCTTGGGTATTCATACCCTTCCTGATCAAGGTGCTTCCAATCTTTATGGTTGGAGCCAATCCACACCACTTCAAAAAATCTGCAGTCCTGGCAGAATCAAGGTCATCATCCTGATCAATTCTTGGTAATTGAAAAATCTTGGCCAATCTCCTGGTTGTGATTTTAACCTTTTCTCCATTCATTTTAGACTTAATCTTTTCTAATTTTGCATCCATATGAGCATTTGAGAAGAGTTCTGAAACTTCTCATTTCTATATATTTGACAGTTTAGAGAGCAGATATTCCAAACCTGCTTCATTGATTAGGGTTATTACATTCCTAATTTCTTCATCTGCTGAGTTGAATCCATTGTGAACAAGCTCATAACCTTCAAAGATATTATCGTCATTCTTAGAAGCCATGAGAGTGGAGAGAAAAGATGGACAAGTGTCGACTGATCAGGGTTATAGGTCTCGACACTCAGGGATCAATAATTCAAGAAAGTGTAGTCGACTTCTACTCTCATACCCTATTTATAGTCTAATCTTTCCTGAAGACGAAAGGGCGCACTGCATTTAGAATGTTCCAAATTTTTAGGTAAATACCAAGTGTCGACACAGGAAAACTTGTCTGTCGAGATGTGTCGACACAAGGATAAAGTCTCCTGACATATACCTTAGGGTCTTTACACCCTCATGTCTCGACACTTACTTTAGTGTCTCGAAACATTGCAGTTATGCAGTGTCGACACACTTTCTGGTGTCTCGACACATTACTATATATAGTGTCAGCACATTTTCTAGTGTCTCGAAACTTTCTTAGATGTCTCGACACATTCTCTAGTGTCTCGACACAACTTTTGACTTAGTAAAAAATTTTGTTTCTAAAATATAGATACTTGACATTTTTAAGGTCTATTCTTGATATTTAGGTAAGTAAACATAATTACTGACATTTATATTGTATTCTTATTTTTATCAGTTTTTCTTATATATATGCATAAATTATTCAAGATTCAATATGTCAAGTTCAAACTTAAAGAAATTAAATTTCTCTTCTTCTAGGGGCTTAGTGAAAATATCAGCAATTTGTTCATTTCTTGGAACAAATTCTTAACTAATATCTTCATTTTCTACATGCTCCTTAGTAAAGTGATATCTAAATTCAATATGTTTAGCTCTACTATGTGACACAGGATTGTTTGCAATTGAAATGACACTAGTAGAATCACAGTATAATGGAATTTTACTTAGCTGAATGTTGTAATCTTGTAATTGGTGTTGAATCCAAAGCAATTGTGCACATCAACTTCCAGCTAAAATGTACTCAGATTCATTTGTGTATATTGCCACACTTGTTTGCTTTTGGCTGCTCCATGACACCAGCCTTCTTCCAAGGAATTGACATGAGCCTGATGTGCTTTTTCTATCTTCTTTACATCCTGCATAATCTGCATCTGAAAAGCTTGTCAGTTCAAAATCACTATTCCTGGGATACCATAGCCAAGATTAGGTTTGCCCTTTAGATATCTCATTATTATTTTAACTGTTGTATAGTGAGATTCTTTAGGGAAAGCTTGATACATAGCACAGACACAAGTAGCATATATTATGTCTGGTCTACTGGCTATTAGATTAATAAGAGATACAACTATGCCCCTATACAAGGTGATATCAACTGGATTTCCAGCATTATCCTTGTCTAAAGACATACTGGACCCCATAGGAGTTCTCATGGAAGTGGCTGTTTCCATGCCATACTTCTTGATTATCTCCTTGGTGAACTTAAACTGACTAATGAAAAGTCCATCTATAGTTTGCTTAACTTGGAGATCCAATAAAAACTTGAGTTCACCCATGTTACTCATCTCAAACTTACCTTGCATAAGGAGTTTTTGACTTTTTAGTTCCATGATCACTTTTGATTCTGACCATAGAACTGTTCAATTCATTCTGTATTTGATTGATAAATGTCTTAAAGACATAAGGAGTTTCTGACTTTTTACTTATAAAGAAAACTCAAGTAAATCTGGAATAATCATCAGCAATCATAAAAGTATAGACTTTCCTTCCTAGACTATAAACTGGCATAGGACAAAACATGTCCATATGCAAGAGGTATAAACACCTCATTGAGTTTTTGGTTTCAATACTTTTGAATGAAGCTTTGCTCTGCTTGCCTTTTAGGCATGCAGAGCAAATGCTCTCCTTAGAGCATTAATATTAGGTCCATTCCTAACTAGCTCTTTACTAAAAATCTTGCTTATGGCCTTATAGTTTAAATGAGCTAGTCTCTTATGTCATTTGACATAGTGTGATGCTTTCTCATTTGCAACTAGATATATGGGTGAATTTGACTTTAGACAAAGAAAATTTAAGCAATACACATTCCCACAGCTAGTGCCTGCCAAGATGACCTCTTGGTCACTTGAATTCCTTATCAGGCACTCATCCTTGTGGAATGAAATATCATAGCCAAGACCACAAAGTTGTCTTAGGCTTATAAGGTTGTGTTGCAATCTTTCTGCATAAGCTACTTTAGTGAAAGTGACTAAGCCATTTGAGATCTTACCATAACCTATGGTAATACCTTTGTCAGCTCCACCAAAGATCACATTTGGTCCATTCTTTACTGGAATAAATTCCCTCAAGTTGCCCTTTGTTCCAGTCATGTGTCTGCAATATCCACTATCCAAGTACTAGATGGGTCTATCTCTAGTGCTTGGACATACCGACAAAATAAGAATTTATTTTTCCTTAGGAAACCAAATTGCCTTGGGTCCTAGGTGCTTGTTAGTTGTGGCTCAATTGAGACCACCTGAAAATTTCTTAGCTGGGAACATCTTCTGCCCATGAGACACAATTTGATATGAACCAACAGTCTAGGGCAAAGTGTCTAATTTTTCCACAACACCAGCACTCATATCTATTGTACCTCCTCTTTGGAGGAATGGAAGGAACTTTATGCTGACATTCCTTAAACTTGATAGTTGTATTTTGACTGGGAGCATAATAATAGTTTTGCCTCTCAGTCACAATAGTCCTCCTTGAAGAAAGCACATTAGGAATAGCTTTCCTATTCACAAATGAGTTTGGTCCAACTAGTCCAGACTTTTGGATTTCTTCTCCCTTAGTCTGGAACACATGTTGTGGAATGAATGGACCTTTTTGTCCTGTCAGCTTTTGCCTATTCTTCTCTCAGGTTTAACATAACCAAGTCCATGTCCAGGTGTTCCTGAGAAGGTATCTATAATGGGGAGCACAGTTTTAGGTTTAGAAAACTGCTAAACAATTCTTTTCTCATTTAGGAGTTTGAGTTCTAACTCTTGAATAGTTGCATCCTTTTGTTTTAGCAACATGATTTGATCATCAATGATCTTAGTTAGCTTAGCCAACTTTGAACTTTGAAGACCAATCTTCTGAGTAGCTATCTCATGATGGTACTTAAGTCCTTTTTGAGATGCAATCTCAATGGCTTGTTCTTTAATAAGCTTTTTGCTCTTTACAAGAGCCTCTAACAGTTTTCCAAATTTAACTGTAAGCTTCTGCAGTTTAGTCTCAGATTTGGATTTATGTGACTCATAATTTGAGTTACATGAGTCTGACTCATCCCCAGTCTCATAAACAGAAGTTTTAGAACAAATTGAGTTGTCATAGATTACCTGAGTATCCTAACAGTCAAGAATTTCTATTTCTGGATCATCAGATAATGTCATCAAGTTAACCTCCATATCATCTTCAGAATCACCATAGTGTGATGAATTTGTGTAGTTATTGCCCTTGTATATGGCCTCTCTGATGAATTCCTCTTCATAAGAGAACAGTCCAATGTGTGCATGTTCTTTTTCTAATTCAGTTGAATCAGTATCACAATCAGATAGAGTCTTTGGCTTGTTTGCCATCCAACCCTTTTCTTATTTCTTGTCTTTATAGTACTTCTTCTCCCTGGACTTCCTGTTCTCCTTTCTTTTTACTGGACAATCAGCTATGATATGTCCAGGCATGTTACAACAATAACAAAAAATATCAGTCTTAATTTGTTTATTCTGGTTTGTATCATACCTGACCATAAATTTGTTTTTGTGTTTGTCTTTGCTTTTGCTGGAACTTAGCTCAGAAGATTTCTTCTTGTTCCATTGCTTTCTTCTTCTCATCTTCTTCTTGAATTGCCTGGTGAACATTGCTAATTCTCCATCTAACAATTCTTTTGATAAAGAACTAGTCCTAGTGCAAACTGTATCTTCATCCCTTCTTGGTGATGATGGAATTTCTCCTTTAGTCTTATTTGATGAGTCAGCTTTGAAAGCTACAAATCTGGTCTTATTTGAACTTCTGGCAGATTCATCTTCAACTTTTCTGGAATTTAACTGAAGCTCATGTGATAACAACTTTCCATATAAGTCCTAAGGTAACATATTCCTCAGATTCCCCATCTCTCTTACTGCACAAATCTTTACATCATTCTTTATTTAGGGATCTTAAAAACTTGTCATTTAGCTCATAGTTTGAGAATTCTCTACCATAATTCTTTAAGTCATTGACAATTCTAAAAAACTTTTCATAACATAGTTTTATAGAATCAGTCATCCCTTGTCAGAATGCCTCATACTACTAGTTGTGTAGAGACTTTCTGTCATCTCTGACTTCTTTTGTGCCTTTCATACAGACTATAAGAGTGTCCCACATCTCCTTAGATGTTTTACAGTGCGCTAAGTTCTGAAAGGTTGAGTTATCTATTGCACTTACAATTATATTCTGTACTCTTTTAACCATGGTGGTAAGAACCATCTCATCCTTTGTCATTTCAGAAAATTTCTTAGGGGTTTGCATATTGGCATCTAAGACAGATACTTTCATGGGTATATATGGTCCTTCTTGTACTGTGATAAAGATTCTTGGATCTAATGCCTCCATAAACAATCTCACCCTTTGCTTCCAAATAGCAATGTTATCCTTAGTACATATTGGAAGCTTTATATAACTGAGTTCTCTGTGAGATTCAGAAGCCATTAGATCTGATATTTTTCAACCACCCTTAGGATCTTTTTCAAGCTGTTAGGTCTTTCTTTAAATAATCTCTCTCTGATACCACTTGAAAGATAATTCTATGGGTAGTTAATCACCTAGAGGGGAGTGAATAGGTATCTTTTAAATTTCTTAGTCACTTAGATTAACTGTTCAGTAGAATATTAAACAGAAACATTCTCAGTATACAACACAAGCAGTCCACTGAACACAACACAAGAAATTCACAGAACATAACACAATTAATCCACAGTACACAAAAATTTTATAGTGGTTCTACTATCTAGGGTACATCCACTTTCCCCCCTTCTTCCTCACTAGCAATGTGCTAGATAAGGTTATATCTCCTCCCCTTCAACTCAGATCAAAAGATCTTACAGTCTCAATTTCTGTTAAGAAACCTACACACAGACTAACAGGTCCTACCTTACAGATTCACCTAATCTCCTACCTCAGGTCCCTCAAGAACCCTATCACAGCCTTTATAACACGGGCTTACACCTCAGTGATCCCACACAAATAACCTATCTCAGGTCCTTCAAGAACCCTACCTCATCCATTATAAATTAGGCTTACAACTCAAAGAATTAATCTCCTACCCACTCAGATCTAAAACAGTTCTTACAAAATAAAGAGGTAAATGAGAATGATAATAATCTCAGAAATCAGCAATCCTGTAATCTGACATATCTGAGAAGTCTGATTCTTCAATTCAGTAGCAAAGAATAAATTCTTGATAAACTGACTGGCTGAAAAGATACTTCTCTGAATCTGCAATCTTCTTGTTGATGATCAGCTTGATTTCCTTGAAAAATTTTGTATAACAGATCCACCTTAATCCACTGATCAATCTTGTTGAAAGGATCTGTAGATTTTCTTGAATACCTTCATCTTCCTTCTTCTTCTTAGGGTTATCGTCCTCCCCTGACTTAGAAGAAATTAGAATGAGAGAATTGATTTTTCTGATTGCTTCCTGATCTCTCAATTCTGTGTAGACAACACCTCTATTTATAGCCTTCTCAGGTTGTTGGCTTCTGATTGATGATGTCATCATTATGCCATCATACTCTAATTCTTCCTTCAAATAGTTTTTGATGAGATATCACGATACTATAGTTGATGTGATATTTCTGACATGTCTTGACACTTCTGTGTTGACTCTGCACATCTTCAGAAACATAAGTGTCGAGATGTCCAAAGTGTCTCGACACTTTATTACTTAAGTGTTCTTAGAAGGTGTCGAGACATCTTAGCAGTCTCAACACAATTTTACTTAAAAAAAAAATTTCAATCTGAACTTGAAGGTGTCGAGAAAGTTGACTTGTCTCGACACAACTGTCGTTTGTGTCGACATCTTTAAATCTGCACTGTGTCGAGATAGTTGAATTGTCTCGACACTACTGTGTGTCGGGTGTCGACACTTGCTTTATTCTTCACTGTGTCAAGACAGTTGAATAGTCTCGACACTTCAACCTGCCCGGTGTCGATACTTATTTTAATTCTTCACTGTGTCGAGATAGTTAAATTGTCTCGACACTACTATCTGCTGAGTCTCGACACTTTAAGTCTATACTTCAGTTCTACATTGTGTCGAGACAGTTGTATTTTCTCAACACTTCTATCTTAAGGTGTCGAGATATCTGGCTTGTCTCGACACTGCTGACTTGATCTTCAAAGTGTCGAGATAACTGTCTTGTCTCGACACTGTTCTTGCAAAGGTATCGACATAGTTGAAGTGTGTCGACACTTTTGTACTTAGCCATTTTTCTGGAATGCAATTTGCTAGGTGTTGACTGTGCTGACTTCACTTGATGCTTTTGTACTTAGGCAATTTTATTCACTTTCTAGTTAGCTTCTTTGAGTCCACCTGTCAATATGAATTCAACCACCTATCCAATCAATATGAAATAGGCAACCTGCATACATGAACAAAAACATACATCAAATACATACTTGTGTATATCATTGAGTTGAAAATCCTTCTTCAAATCAAGTGCATTGTGTCCAATGTACCCAACAATTACTTAAACTTCGAGAACACTCTTTCTTCACCAAATTCAGTAAGTGTTAATTCTGGTCAGAAGAGATCAATTTTTTGGGTCATACCGTCAACAAGAATGGAGTGGAGGTGGACCAAGCCAAAATCCAAGCTGTTCGGAACTGGCCAACGCTTAAGTTGGCAGCAGATATTTGAATTTTTCTCGGTCTTTCCGTTTATTACAGGAAATTCGTGGAAATATTTTTTGAGATTGCATTACCCCTCTCACCTCTTACAAGAAAAGATGTTGTGTTAAATGGATGTCAGAATGTGTGATTGCATTCGTTGAATTAAAGAAGTAGCTAACTTCTTCCCCAATCCTTACAATCCTCTTGAGAATCGGAGGATTCCAGATCCATATTTATGCCTCCCTGAAAGGATTAGGAGCTATTCTGATTCAGCATGACAAGGTAGTAGCATGCGCGTCGCGCCAGCTAAAGCCGCACGAGTTGAATTACGTAGCCCACGATTTAGAATTAGGCACTGTCGTCTTCGCACTCAAAATTTAGAGACGTTACTTGTACGGAGTGAGATGCGATATCTTCTCCGATCACAAGAGTCTCAAATACATCTTTACTCAGAAAGAGTTGAACCTCCGGCAGTACTGATGGTTGGAATTTTTATGTGATTATAATTTCTCTCTCCAGTACTACCTGGGAAGGCTAATAAGGTTGCTGATGCATTGAGTCGCCAAGCCTCAATAGTCAGGAGCTGGATGGAGCAGATTCCAAGAGAATTGTTTCAATCTTTATTAGACTTAGAGATTACACTTATTGCCCGTAGGGACTCCAAAGAATACCAGTCCTAGTTATACTGGAAGGAAATATATTGTGACATCCGGGATCGAATACGAGAGGCCAAGAAGGTCAATCTGGAAGTGGTCCCGATCATCGAGTCCCTATAAGATGGAGCACAAGAATAGTTCAATCTATACGATAGAATCTTACAGCTTAGGCACCGCATATTTATTCCCTCTTCCAGAGGAATCCGTGACGGGATTCTTCGATAAGTGCACCAGTCGAGATATTCTATTCACCCTGGTGTGGTTAAAATGTTTGTTGATCTGCACAGGACCATTTACTGGCCCGGAATGAAAAGAGACGTCACCAATATCATGGCTCAGTGCCAGACCTGCCAAAAGGTTAAAGCTGAATACCGCAACCCAGGAGGTCTGTTGCAGTCCTTGCCGATACCAGAGTAGAAAATTGAGAATATTTCCATGGACTTTGTTTGTGGCTTACCTCGATCTAGTACTGGAAATGACTGCTAGGAATATTGTCCTTCAATGTTCCCTAGATTTGAAGAGGCATCACCATCAACACTAAAAGCATAATTGTATTTGATGTATGTTCAAGATCAATGTGTGCAGGATGTTCTTTAGAACAAGTTTAGACAGGTTGTCTAAGTAAATCTATCTAAGTCCACGGGCGTTGAGTGAAGCCAGTTCACTAAACGCCAGATGTCAAGGAAGAATGGTGGATAGACAGAAATTTGTCTAAGTCCACAGGCATTGAGTAAAGCCAGTTCACTCAATGCTAGATGTCAAAAAACGTTGAGTAAAGCATGGACAGCCAAAGACTAACAATTTGCAAAGCAAATATGCGGCTAAGTCCACAGACATTCAGTGAAGACAGTTCACTCAACGCCAGATTTCAAGAAGCATCGAGTAAAGACAAGATAAATAAAGCTTCATCATTGGCAAGGAAGAAATCTGGCTAAGTCCATAGGCGTTGAGTGAGGACAGTTCACTCAACGCCATTTAATAAGAAGCACTGGGTAAATACAAGATAGTCAAAGCTTCAGCATTGATAGGGAAGGATTCTGGTTAAGTCTAGAAGCATTGAGTGAGGACAGCTCACTCAATGCTAGAGAAAGAAGAGTCGAGTAAAGCTTGCACAGTCAAAGCCAAAGAAGATATAGACAGAAAATCTGTCTAAGTCCAGAAGCATTGAGTGAGGACAGCTCACTTAACGCCAACTCAATAGAGAAATTGACTAAGTATAGAAGTGTTGAGTGAAGGCAGTTCACTCAACACCTCTGTTGGGTCCGGCGTTCCTTCACTTGACCCGTGGCGCTCTGCTACTTATATAAAAAATTAAGTAGCACTCTCTCCAACAGTCCGGGCTTTTGGTGCAGTTGGGTATACGCTTGATCCTTCAATTGGTATCAGAGGAGGTCACGGGTTCAAGACCTGGAGGCGCTATTTAATCCTGATTTTTCCCTTCTACCTGTGTGGGTCCGGTGGGTCAGGCAACCGTGGACATGTGGTAACCCCACCTCTGAGCCGTGTGGGCCATGTGGTAACCCCACCTCTGAGCTGACGGGTTGTGCTGGACGCCGGGGGGGATTATTGGGTCCGGCGTTCCTTCACTTGACCCGTGGCGCTCTGCTACTTATATAAAAAATTAAGTAGCACTCTCTCCAACAGTCCGGGCTTTTGGTGCAGTTGGGTATGCGCTTGATCCTTCAACCTCATTGAGAAGATAGACAAAGAAAGGAAGCATTGAGTGAAGATAGCTCACTCAATGCATTCATAAAGATGAAAATCAATCAAGTATAGAAGCATTGAGTGATAAAGGCTCACTCAACGCACTGAATGTATAGCAGTGCATAAGTATTGACCAAGTCCAAATGCATTTAGTGATGAAGGTTCACTCAATGCCTAGTAGTGCAGAAGTATTGGCTAAGTCCAAATGCGTTGAGTGATGAAGGCTCACTCAACGCACTTAATGCCTGAGATGCAGATTATTTGGCTAAGTGTTTTTGTGTTGAGTGAAGGCTGTTCACTCAACGTACTCAACGCCTGGGATGAATTGTCTGAATTTTGCTAATTCCATAGATGTTGACGTTAACAAACGTCATCAAAATTCAAAAGAGTTACAGGAAGTCAACAGTACGTGACAAATGGCGTCGCATGCCTTCTGTGCTGTATTTAATGCAAAAGCAAGATTGCAGCTGCCAAATCCAAGTGGGCCCACGGGTCAAAGATCCATTGGACGGCGGATGATAAAAGTATTCTGATCAGCACGAAGAAGATAACTTTTAGGGATTTAACTTTTCATAAATAGACTGAACTTCATCTTCTTCCTCTCGCCATTGTTGCAGAGTCTGAAGCAAAAGTTCTAACCGCTGATCTAAAAGTTCAAGCAAGATAGTTGTTGTGATTTTCACCTACAACAGCAAGTTCAGAGAAATTTTCTGAGAAAGAAGAAAAAGTAGAGCAAGTCTGATATCTGTAGACAAGGTTAGCAGAATGAAGAATACAAAGAACTGATAACTCATTTGTCTTCATCAGCAAGTTCAGAAACCTGTGTTTCTGAGATTCTTCCAACACAAGCAGAAGTTTCCTAAAGATCATTTTCTTGTTTCTGTGAAGAAGTTAGGGCTGAGTTTATCTCAGCTCAAGAAGTAGAAGGCTCAAAGAACATTTCTCTGGAGTCAAATCAACACCAACCTTACTCTTTCTATAGGATCCTTTGGATCTAAGTGTAGGCCTAATTATAAAGGTTGAGTGGTAGGATTCAAGTTGTGAATCTGAGGTAGGATCCCTATGTGGATCTAAGGTAGGGCTTTTGTGCCTGAGGTAGGGAAGTTTGCCTGAGGTAGGAGAGTCATTCTCTCTGAGTTATAGGGTCTGTGTGCCTGATTTGTAGGATCTTTCTATGGATCTGAGGTAGGGCCTTTATGCTAGAGCTGTAGGAGAGTCATTCTCTCAGAGTTGTAGGGCTATCCTCCTAGCCTGAGCTGTATGACTATTAATTTAGTCTGAGGTAGGTGATCTTTGGATCACTGAGCTGTAGGAGCAAGCTTTCTCTGAGGTAGGGCCTTGTGCCTGAGGTAGGTCTTGGAAGAGACTGAGAGATCCTGAGGGATCTATGTTATAAGCTCTTTGGAGCCGAGATTTGGAGAAGTGTCTTGTCTAACAAGTTGTTAGAAAGGTGGGAGGGACCGTGGACTTAACCATAATCTGGGAAACTACTATAAAACTACTGTGTGCTTTGTATGATTGTCTTGAAAGCAACATATAACTAAATCACAACACACCAACAAAAAAAGATAGTCATAAAAGACTAAGAAACCTATTCACCCCCCCTCTAGGTGTTAGCTATCCTTGAAACTAAAGACTTTTAAGTGGTATCAGAGGGAGATTACTCGAAAAGTAATTAACAGTCTGAGTTGATCTCCAAGGGTATCTAAAAGGATTGAACTTATGGGTTCAGGAGAGAACCTTAAGGAGTTGGGTTCTATGAAGCTTCCAATCTACAGGAAGGAGAGCTTTGCGATATGGAAAGAGAGGGTCAAGCTTTTCATAGAATCATCTGACCCAAGTATCTTTATAACAGTTAAAGAGGGACCTTTCATCCCTATGAAAGTCTCAGCTCTGGATGCAATAGTCCAGACACCAAAGATGTATTCAGCGATGACTAAGGATGAGGTCATATTGGCTATAATAGACAAGAGGGCATAAAATATAATAGTGAGTGTCATAGATGATTCTACTTTCCAAAACCTTATCCACTGCAGAACATCAAAAGAGATGTGGGATACACTGGTGGTCTACATGGAAGGAACTGAAGAAGTTAGGGATGACAGGAAATCCATGTTTAATCAAGAGTATGAAGCCTTCAGGCAGTCCAAGAAAGATAACATATCTGAATGCTATGAGAAATTCTTCATAATAGTGAATGAGCTGAGGACCTATGGGAGGATCTTCATCCATTATGAGTTGAATGACAAGTTTCTCAGGTCTCTAACTAGAGACTGGTACACAAATATTTGTATTATCAGAGAGGTGGCAAAGCTAGCTGATACTACCCCTCACACACTGTTTGGGAAGTTGCTCTCCAATGAAATGCAGTTATCTGCCAGGAAGGAGGAGGAGATCATCAGAAAATCCAAGGCCAAGGAAAAGTATTTGGCCTTCAAAGTTGAGAGCACCAAGAAGAGCAAGGAGAGTATTGCCTCTCCTCCAAGGAGGCCTGCTAATTCAGATAGCATAGGGCCAAGCTTATCAGACTACATCATGTTTGATGAAGATTTTGTTGCCTTCTCTAGGTAGTTTCAGAAGTTGATGAAGAGGAAGAAGTTGAGGAGCAAACCTTCCTCCTCCTCTCATCACAGGAATGACCACTACAAAGCTGAGAAGAAACACTCCAAGGGAGACAGGTATGATTCCAAACCTGGTAAACATGTTTCCTCTAAAATTATTTGTTATTATTGCAGCAAACCTGGGAATGTAATTATTAACTGCCCAGTCAAAAGAAGGGATTATGGTGAGAAAAAGTTCAACCATCACGAGGGCAAGAAGGAAAAGACCTTCATTACAAAGAAGGAGGAGAGCCGGAGCCAGTCTGACTCGGCATCTTCTGAGTCTGAAGAAGAAGCCTATATAGGGCTATTTACTACTGAAGAAGAAGATGAAGACTATCTTGTTGCCAGGATAAGGATCAGGCCCCCTCTGTCACATTTAGACAGTGATTCAGAGGTGGATGATGAAGATGCTAATAGTTGCTATGGGCTGATGGCAATATCAGATGAAGAATCCTGCTAGGATCAGCCTGATCCAGCTAAGGTACACTCTTTATCTAGCTCATCATCTGATTCAGAATATGAGACAAGTCCAAATTCTAGTGCGTCTTCATCCAGTGGTGAAGAGTACTCAGAATCTGAGGAAGATATGAATTAACTAATTGATAAGTATGGTGCCCTTCTAGATGCTTTTAAAATAAGCAAGAAGTTTGTCAAAAAGCAAGCTGAGGAGATTATATCCCTGCAGCTTGCTACTTCCCTACAATCTGAGTTAGCATCCTTGCTGGAGAAGAAGATAAGGGAAGTTAGCCAACTGAAAAAAATCATAATCATCCAGACTGGGACCATTAGATATAAGGACAGTCTCATTATGGATCTTGAAGATAAAATCCAAAGGGAGAAAAGGATTGTGGCTAGTTACTCTAAGCCTAAGTCTGTGCTGCCCCTAATTGACTCCTTGTCCTCTCAGAAAAATAAGAGGGACTTAGGATTCAAGGGAAACACTAGAGCTACCCCTTTCAAAGGAAAGGGAAAAGCTCCAATTCAGCCTCTCATCCCTTTTAAGAAGGTGATGTTACCTTCAAATAGGTATGACCAAGAAAGCATCTATGGTCACTGGATGAATGGTAGATCCAAAAGTGTGAACAAAGATGTTCACAGCTAAGGTGGAAGATATAGCAGGCGGATGAGTGCCTTTAAGGCTCCCCATGTGGAAATTCAAATGGCCCATCATGGCATATTTGTATTTGGAGCCCCCATACTCAAGAATGTAGCAGTGGCTAGCTCTCAAGACCAACCAACAAAGAATCAGACCATGAGTAAGTCTTTTAGTAAGCCTGATCTAGCTATCTCTGATGCTATCGATAGCCTATCCTCTACAAAGAGGACTACTGATAATGACATCCAGAGCAAGCCAAAAAAGCTTACTGGAAGACTCACTTTCAATCAGATCCTTGCTGAAAAGAACTTGAAGAAAGCTGATGCTCCTCTTTCTGAACAGTTAACTGCTACCAGACTTGCTCAAAAAAGAAGGTATAATATTCTTGAGTGTTGGTGATGTGGTAAAGTGGGGCATTTTTCTTTAGATTGTTGGCACAATCCTACTATGCTTAGAGAAAAAGTTAGTCTTCCTATCAGAAAATCTACAGGAAGATGGGTTCAATTTCAGGCTAACCAGAACCTAGGAACCAATAAATGTTGGGGTCCTAAGGTAAATTATATCATGTTTTGTAGGTTAGTCCAAGTGCCCAAACCCCTATATGGTACTTGGATAGTGGATGTTCTAGGCACATGACTGGAACAAGGAGTTACCTGAAGGAGTACTTTTCAGTGAAGGATGGACCCAAAGTAATCTTTGGTGATTCAGACAGAGGAGTCACCAGAGACAATGGTAAGATTAACAATAGCATAGTCACCATCTCAAAAGTGACTTATGTTGAAGAGTTACAACACAACCTGATAAGCATAAGCCAACTCTGTGATCTTGACTATGTCGTTGCATTCCATAAGGATGAGTGTCAAATTAAGAGGTCAAGTGACCAAGAGGTCATCTTGATAGACACTAGGAGTGGAAATGTGTATTGTCTAAACTTTCTTTGTTTATGTCAATACTCCCATATATGTCTAGTTGCAAATGAGAAAGTCTCATACTGTGTCCAATGGCACAAGAGGCTAGCTCATTTGAACTATAAGACCATTGGTAAGCTCTTTTATGACGAGCTAGTTAGGAATGGTCCTAAGATGAAATGGAATAAGGAGGGTATCTGCTCTGCATGCCAAAAGTTCAAGCAGGCCAAGGCTTCCTTCAAGAGCATTAGGACCAAAGACTCCGTGAGGTGTTTATACCTCCTGCATATGGACTTGTTTGGTTTTATGCCAGTTCATAGTCTAGGTAGGAAAGTCTACACCCTTGTGGTTATTAATGAATTTTCTAAATTTGCTTGGGTTTTCTTTCTTAAGAAAAAGTCTGAAACCCTTGATGTCTTCAAGACTTTTGTCAAGTAGATTCAGAATGAGTTAGACAGTACTGTGGTCAAAATCAGAAGTGATCATGGGACTAAATTCCAGTCTGAAGACATGACAAGATTTTGTGAAGAGCAAGGGTTTTATCAAGAATTTTCTTCTCCGAAAACACCCCAACAAAATGGGATTGCTGAGAGGAAGAATAGAACTCTCATAGAAGCTGATAGGACCTTGCTAAGTGACACGTCTCTCCCAAAATATTTATGGGCTGAGGTAATCAATATTGCATGTCATGTCCTAAATAGAGCTTCTATCACCAAGAGGCACAAGAAGACTCACTATGGGATCTGAATGGTAGAAAACCAAACCTAGCCTATCTCAGGATCTTTGGTAGCAAATGCTATATGCTCCATAATGGTAAGTCCTATGTGACTAAGTTTGCTACCAAGTCCTATGTGACTAAGTTTTCTACCAAGTCCTATAATGAGATATTTGTTGGGTACATCAATCATAACAAGTCATATAGGATCTACAACTTGAAAAATCAAGTTGT
Organism: Platanthera zijinensis; assembly: GCA_039513925.1. Classification (NCBI taxonomy): domain Eukaryota; kingdom Viridiplantae; phylum Streptophyta; class Magnoliopsida; order Asparagales; family Orchidaceae; genus Platanthera; species Platanthera zijinensis. The sequence goes on from CM077078.1 coordinate 59,059,970, forward strand.
AGAAGAGTATGTACATGTAGTATTTGATGAGTCTACTATGACTAATAGTGATCTGCCAAGCTCCTCATCTAGACCTGCAGGTACAGAGCTGATGATGGACAAACTAACCATCAAGGAAGCTGCTCTAATATTACAAGATGGAGATGATGGAGTATTTATTCCAGAAGAAGTACAAGGCACACATAATATGGATAAAGATAAGCAAGATGCAGCCACTAAAGCTCAAGATGTTGAAGGAAGATTGCCTCCAGCTATCAGGCATCTAAGGGATCATCCTAGACACCAAATAATTGGTGATGCTGACTAGGGAGTTGTAACTAGGAGCAGAAGTCTCAACACAGCCCTTTACTCAAGCTTCCTGTCACAAGTTGAGCCCAAAAGATTTGAAGAGGCCAATATAGACCTATTCTGGATTGTGGCAATGCAAGAGGAACTGAACCAGTTTAAGAGGTGTAAGGTCTGGAAGCTGGTTCCCAGACCATAAGAACATAATATCATTGGAACCAAGTAGATCTATAAGAACAAGCATGATGAAAATGGCATTATAATCAAGAACAAAGCTAGGCTGGTGGCTAAGGGGTACAAACAAGAAAAAGGTATTGACTTTGATCAAACCTTTGCCCTAATAGATAGATTGGAAGCCAACAGACTATTCCTTGCATATGCTACATAAAAGGGATTTAAAATCTACTAGATGGATGTGAAGTCAGCCTTCCTGAATAGTGACTTAAGGTAAGAAGTCTATATTGAACAGCCTTAAGGTTTTGTTGATTCTAACTCTCCTGATTTTATTTATAGACTTAAGAAAGCTCTATATGGGTTGAAGCAAGCCCCTAGGGCTTGGTATGAGACCCTGTCTAGCTTCCTTATTGAGAACAAATTCTCAAGGGAGAAGATAGACAAGACCATATTCTTAAGGGAATCTAAGGGAAAGATAATTCTAGTCCAAATTTATATAGATGACATAATTTTTGGGTCTACTGATGATAACTTTTGCAGGAAGTTTGCCAAACTTATGCAAGGTAAGTTTGAAATGAGCAGTATGGGTGAGCTTAAGTTCTTCTTGGGCCTCCAAGTAAGGCAGACTGAATATGGATTGTCTATATCCCAGTCTAAGTTTGCTAGGGAGTTAATCAAAAAGTTTGGAATGGAGTGTGCCTCCATAATGAAAACTCCCATGGGGTAAAGTATGTCTATAGACAAAGATGAGGTAGGGAAACCTGTTGATGAAACTTTGTATAGAGGGATAATTTGCTCCCTTTTATATCTTATTACAAGTAGGCCAGACATCACGTATGCTACATGTATTTGTGCTAGATATCAGGCTATCCCTCAAGAGTCTCACTACTCTACTACTAAGAGGATTTTGAGATATCTTAAGGGCACACCAGATCTTGGCCTTTGGTACCCTAGGAATTGGGATTTTAAACTAACAAGCTATTCAGATGCAGACTTTGTAGGCTGCAAAGAGGACAGGAAAAGCACATCAGAAACCTATCAGTTCTTAGGAGGAAGACTTGTGTCTTGGAGCAGCAAGAAGTAGACCGGTGTTGCAATTTCAACAGCTGAGTCAGAGTATATCTCAGCAGGAAGTTGTTGTGTACAGTTATTGTGGATCCATCATCAGCTCCACTACTACAACATCAAGATAAGTAAAACTCCAATGTTCTGTGATTTAACTAGTGCAATCTCTATTACTAGGAATCCTGTCTCACACATCAGGACTAATTACATAGAGATTATATATCATTTTATTAAGGAGCATGTGGAGAAGGAAGACATAAGTCTTGAGTTTGTCCCCACAGACAACTAAGTGGCTGACATCTTTACTAAGCTACTAGATGAAGTCAAGTTCAACACCTTCAAAATTGAGTTGGGTATGTTGAACTTAGTATAACTTCAGTTGCTCTTTATTTTTATTTTTTTTGCAGGAATCACTTTTCTTGCAGGTTGGTAAGTCTTTTAAGTGGGATCAAGACTTAAATGTACTCAAGTGTCCATTAGAGAGGATGAAAGAATATGCTCCTGTTAAGGGGGAGTAAGTCAAGATACTCATGTTGAGGGGGAGCAAGTCCAGCAGCTGTAACGGTGGATCAAAGATCAACACTGCTGATCTGTATGTCATAAGGACAATGCACAAACAGAGGGGGAGATCAAATTTGAACTCCCTGCTCTAGAAATTATTTATGACATAGTCATAAACTTCTTTGAGTCTGAAATTGAATGCTACTGCTGAGAAGATAAAGCTGCTGCAGGAGAAGAAGAAAATAGAGAAGGCCAGCACCTCCCTGACTATAGTTGCTTCTGCAAAAGTCATAAAGGGGGAGGAGTGGCATTAGCTCAAGTGGATCAAGGATGGACCACTCAAGTTTCAAGTGGTTATATTGAAGTGTTGTATCAGTGGTATCAATACAAGAGGTATGATCTCTAGTTAAATAGTATGATCAATAGTGTAGTGGAATAAGACTATGATTAAGAGACATTTTCTCCCATGATCCTTTCTCCTCCCTCATTAGATCAATGCATATTGAAGAATCTAGAAAGGGGGAGGAGTGGGAGAGTAATACCTGACATGACCAAGTTATGTTGACTACATGTTCAGTGCAAATATTTAGAAGAGTGGGAGAGCAATGACTACATGTTAAGTCATTGCATATTACTTGGAATGAGTAGTATGAGGAGAGTAATGACTTGACATGTTGAGTCATTGCATTAAATTGGAGAACGTTGAACAAGATACATCTGCTAGCTTACAGCTACAATAAATTGATATGTTTTATGTGTTAATGCATCTTAGTATTGTTGTGTATTCTTCCTTCTTTAAATAGGGGGAGATTATTGGGAATATTGTCCCTCAATGTTCCCTAGATTTGAAGAGGCATCACCATCAACACTAAGAGCATAATTGTTTTGATGTATATTCAAGTTCAATGTGTGCAGGATGTTCTTTAGAGAAAGTTTAGACATGTTGTCTAAGTAAATCTGTCCAAGTCCACAAGCATTGAGTGAAGCCAGTTCACTCAACGCCAGATGTCAAGAAAGAATGGTGGAAAGACAGAAATTTGTCTAAGCCCACAGGCATTGAGTGATGCCAGTTCACTCAATGCCAGATGTCAAAAAGCGCTAAGTAAAGCATGGACAGTCAAAGCCCAATAGTATGCAAAGCAGATATGTGGCTAAGTCCACAGGCGTTGAGTGAAGCCAGTTCACTCAATTCCAGGTGTCAAGAAGCGCTGAGTAAAGACAAGACAGTCAAATCTTCAGCATTGGCAAGGAAGAAATCCGGCTAAGTCCACAGGCATTGAGTGAGGACAGTTCACTCAACACCATACAACAAAAAGCGCTGAGTAAAGACAAGATATTAAAAGCTTCAGCATTGGCAGGGAAGGATTCGGGTTAAGTCCATAAGTGTTGAGTGATGATAGCTCACTCAATGCCAGAGAAAGAAGCGTCGAGTAAAGCTCGTACAGTCAAAGCCTAAGAAGATGTAGACAGAAAATCTATCTAAGTCCAGAAGCATGGAAGCGTTGAATGAGGATAGCTCACTCAATGCCAACTCAACAGAGAAATCTACTAAGTACAGATGCGTGGAGTGAAGGCAGTTCACTCAACACCTCTTTGAGAAGATAGGCAAGGCATGAAGCGTTGAGTGAAGACAGCTCACTCAATGCATTCATAAAGATGAAAATCAACCAAGTACAGAAGCGTTGAGTGATGAAGGATCACTCAACACACTCAACGCCTAGTAGTGCAGAAGTATTGGTCAAGTCCAAATGCATTGAGTGATGAAGGTTCACTCAATGCCTAGCAGTGCAGAAGTATTGGCTAAGTCCAAATACATTAAGTGATGACGGCTCACTCAACGTCTAAGATGCAAATTATTTGGCTAAGTATTTTTGTGATGAGTGAAGGCTATTCACTCAACGCACTCAATGCATAGGATGGATTGTCTAAATTTGTCTAAGTCCACAGATGCTGACATCAGCAAATATCAGCAAAATTCAAAGGAGTTGCGAGAAGTCAACAGTACGCGACAAATGGCGTTGCATGCCTTCTGTGCTGCATTTAATGCAAATGCAAGAGTGCAGCAGCCAAATCCAAGTGGGCCCACGGGTCAAAGAGTCATTGGATGACAGAAGATAAAAGTATTCTGATCAGCACGAAGAAGATAACTTTTAGAGATTAACTTTTTGTAAACAGGCGGAACGTCATCTTCTTCCTCTCGACATTATTGCAGAGCCTGAAGCAGAAGTTCTAACTGCCGATCTTAAAGTTCAAGCAAGTTAGCTGTTGCGATTTTCACCTGCAACAACAAATTCAGAGAAATTTTTTGAGAAAGAAGAAGTAGAGCAAGTCTGATATCTGCAGACAAGGTTAGCTGAGTGAAGAATACAAAGAACTGATAACTCATTTGTCTTCATCAACATGTTAAGAAACCCGTGTTTCTGAGTTTCTTCCAGCACAAGCAGAAGTTTCTTGAAGATCAGTTTCTTGTTGTTGTGAAGAAGTTAGGGCTGAGTTTATCTCAGCTCAGGAAGCAGAAGGCTCAGAGAACATTTCTCTGGAGTCAAATCAACACCAACCTTAATCTTTTTGTAGGATCCTTTGGATCTGAGTGTAGGACTAATTATAAAGGCTGAGTGGTAGGATTCAAGTTGTGAATCTAAGGTAGGATCCATGCATAAATTTGAGGTAGGGCTTGTGTGCCTGAGGTAGGAAAGTTTGCCTGAGGTAGGAGAGTAATTCTTTCTGAGTTGTAGGGCCTGCGTACTTGAGTTATAGGATTCTTCTGTGGATCAGGGTATTTTTGCCTGAGCTGTAGGAGAGTCATTATCTCTGAGTTGTAGGGCTATCCTCCTAGCCTGAGCTGTAGGACTATTAATTTAGTCCGAGGTAGGTGATCTTTGGATCACTGAGTTGTAGGAGCAAGCTTGCTCTGAGGTAGGTCCTTGTTCTTGAGGTAGGTCTTGGAGGAGACTGAGAGATCCTGAGGGATCTGTGTTATAAGCTCTTTGGAGCCGAGATTTGGAGAAGTGCCTTGTCTAACAAGCTATTAGAAAGATGGGAGGGACAGTGGACGTACCCATAATCTGGGGAACCACTTTAAAACTACTGTGTGCTTTGTGTGATTGTCTTGAAAGCAATATATAACTAAATCACAACACACCAACAAAAAAGATAGTCATAAAAGACTAAGAAACCTATTCACCCCCTCTAGGTGTAGCTATCCTTGAAATTAAAGACTTTCAAAGACTCTATATGGGTTATTGTGGATTGACTTACCAAGGTAGCGCGGTTCATTCCAAACCGACACGGTGATGAAGTTGAAATTCTGGCCAGATTGTTCGTAGAACAAGTAGTCCGGTTCCACAGAGTGCCGAAGTCCATTGTGTCGGATCGTGATGGACGTTTCACATCCAAGGAATGGAAATGGGTGCAGGCATACTTGGGGACCAAGCTGGCCTTTAACACCTCCTTCCATCCGCAGACAGATGGACAGACAGAAAGGACGAACCGGACAATGGAGGATCTACTCTGACTTTGCATAGTAAAGCACAATGAGCCATGGGAACAGTTGTTTCCTTTAGTTGAGTTTTATTATAATAACAGTAATTAGGACAGCATCAAGATGGCCCATATGAGGCAATATATGGGCGGCGTTGCCGAGCTACGTTGACTTGGGCTCAAGATGAGGACTCGGAAGCCTTAGGAGTGGCTTGTATTTATGATACAACGACAGCGATACGGCTAATCCAGGAGCAAATACGGGAAGTACAGAGCCGACAAGTCAAATATTATGATGCACAGCATCGACCGGTGGAGTTTAGCGTGGGAGAAATGATATTTTTGAAAATCAAGCCCATGCATGGTATCTTTCTGTTGAGGAAGCAAAAGAAATTAGATCCCCTCTATTTGGGCCCCTATCAGGTGATAGAGCGTGTTGGCCCTTTTGATTAGCCCTGACCCGGAATTGGGAAATATTCATGATGTGTTTCATGTCTCATCCTTGAGACGAGTCCTCCGGCAACCAGAGCAACATCTACCTACACCACCAGTGCAACTGCAGTCCGATAGATCCGTCCATCTTGAACCGGTCATCATAGTAGATTATAAAGTAAAGAATCTGCGCAACAAGACCATTCCGATGGTCAAGATTTTGTGATCGAATTGCAGATGAGAAGAGTATACATGGGAACCTGAAGTACTCGTCCGAGAAAGCATATAGAGCTCTTTCCCCAGGTATGTTACTTCTCCCCTACTTTAAGCAAATTTTCGGGGATGAAAATCCTTTTATTTTTATTGGATTGTAACATCCCGACTTTTATTGGGCCACCACAACCCTAATGGGCCCAATAAAAGTGACCTGAACCTCTACCAATGACCCGGTAGGAGGCAACCATAGGCATGGTATAGTGCTAGAGAACCCAGTTTTGAGTTCTGTTAGTTCCTGTGATCTCATATAGTCAATACGAGTGCATCGAAACTCGTTCTGTTGAATTTCGAGGTCATATGGTGGATATGGTCGTTCCTCGTAGAACGTCGCAAAATGAGATTTTTGAATATTGAGCTAGAGAACTCCGATTTAAGTTCTGTTAGTTCTAGTAGCCTCGTATAGTCGATACGAGTGCGTCAAAACTCGTTCCATTGAATTTCGAGGTCATATGGTGGATATGGCCGTTTCTCGTAGAACGTCGCGAAAATGAGATTTTTGAATATTGAGCTAGAGAAGTCCGATTTGAGTTCTATAATTTCTAGTGGCCTCATATAGTCAATACGAGTGCGTTGGAGCTCATTCCGTTAAATTTCGAGGACATATGGTGGATATGGTCGTTCCTCGTAAAACGTCCCGAAAATGAGATTTTTGTATATAGAGCTAGAGAACTTTTATTCGAGTTCTGTCAGTTCTTATGGCCTCGTATAGTCAATACGAGTGCGTTGAAACTCGTTGCGTTACAATCCAAAGTCTAACGATGAATATAAACATTTTCACCATTTTAGCACGCTGCGACGCACAGATTTTGGATATTTAACAAATGAATTCCGATTTGGACCCGTATGGTCAATACAAAGTCAACCGAGTTCGTCCCGGTCAATTTTAGTGGTGGGTGGTCAACCCGTGGTCAAATTAAGCATAATTGTGCACTGAAAAGCATGCACACACAAATTATGACACGACACCCCAACTTGGACCCGACTCCCAATGGCATGGACCTAATTTGACTTTGACCAGCAAGGGGGATCCACCCTAGGGTTGACTTTGGTCAAACCCTCCCTAAAAACCAATTTTTGGAAATTTTCTTAAGGAGGTGCACACCTCCTCTTCATTAATGGCTAAGGCCCTACCCCCTCTCACATCTTGGGCCACCAAAATCAGCCATATGATTGGAATGATCCATGGGCCAAGCTAGGCCTAATTTTTCCTTCCCCTCCTCTTTTCTTTCCTTAGAAATTAAGGCCCAAGCCCATCCCTCTCCCCTTGGATTACTGCCACGTAGAGGCCCTAGGATGGTGCCACATGGACAAGGCAAGTGGAGGGGAGGAGAGGAGCTCCTCCCCTCATAGGATTAATCCAACATTGGTTAGGGGAGGGTTGGACACCCTCCCCAAGCCTATAAAAGGCTATGCCCCCTGCCTTCCTCCTCACCAACCCAAACAAGCCCAGGGAGCCCTCACCAGAACCCTAAGTCATCGGGAAAAGCCAACCCGAGCCAAGCTCTCTGTCGCCTCTAATGGAAATATGGACAGGGCCCTCCCAATCTCTTCTAGACCTGGTAGAACCTTCTCCCCTCTCCCTTTCAAATATTTTGGATGTCCTGCATGGGCTGCCCGGCGGCCGGAGCGCTGCCGGCACCACCCGACCCATGCTCTAGGTCGGGTGGTGGTAGCAGGAAGCTAGCTTCTCCTAGCGCTAGTGGTGGCACTGGGGAAGGTCTAGTCCACATGGGATACCCCTCCCCAGTGGTGGAAGGGCAGCGTACTGCCGGAAAACGCCGCTCCAGCAGCACCGAGAAATAGAGAATTCCTTTATTTTTACTCTGGCGGCGGCCAGGGACAAGTCGCTTGGCCACCACCGAAGAGGAACACAAACCCCAACACACCGGTCGGTGGTGGTTTCATGGTTAGTATAGCCACCGGAGTGGCAGGTTGGCGTGACGGCGCTGGAAGCAGAGCCATCGCCACCTTGCTCTTGGGTTTTAAAATTCCGACAGTGGCTGGCGTCGACAAGCCACCGCATCACTACCCAGAGGCTCGTCGGCCCACGGTGGGTCGATCTGGGGTAGTGTCGGTGCCTGGCAATGCCCGGCTGGTAGTGGCAGAGGGCCATCGCCTTCTTCTCTGATGGGGAAGATCATCCTCGTTCATCTCACATGAATGAGATGAACGGCCGTGATCTTCTCAATTCCCTCCACTTCTCCATCTTCTGTGCCCCCCACAGCGGATCCATGGCTGATCCGCAGTGGGGAAACGTTGGTTGTTTTCCCCGTCTGGCTCAATCCTAGCCGTAAGATCAAGCATGATCTGCTATATGTAGACTCGTTTTTGGTCAGAACATTGGATAATTTTTATAAAAAATATAGGTTCCTAAGGAAAAAGAGTTGAACATGAAAGTTATTTCTCTCAATAAGAGATTTCTCCACAAATATTTTGAGAATTTTTGTAATTGATTTAGTATTTTTAAAAGCCAAAATGACTTTTAATTGGCCAAATTATAGACCCAAAATTGTTCAAAAATTTAGAGAAAAATTGTGTGCTCATTTTAGGCTTCCCTAAGGGTTGTATTAAAATTTGGGAATCTTGGGAGAAAAATTAGAGTTTGTCCAATTTAATTTAAGCTTAGGGTCGCGCACGAAAATTAATGTGTCCTATTTTTCCAAAACAAAAATTTGAGCGTGCGACCAACCTTTTGTGTTTAATAGTAGTTCAAATTATTTTACCAACGAGAGTGTCCGAGGAGAATGCCCAAGCTCTGAGCATTTCGAGATTTCGTGGAACTTCTGAGCCTTATTTTTATCCGTTAGAATGCTCTCGAGTAACTTGGACAAGTTTGGAAAGTGAAAGTACGAGCAATCATGCTTGACAAATAATAAAGGTGTAACCCTTAAATCCTTCATGTTTGATTAAGCTACAATAATAAAGGGTGCAACAGAACTATTATCAGACCTAAATAATGGGTGAAACCCAAACTAAACCTCCTGAGAATGGAGATGGAACTGAACTAAACCTCCTGAGAACGAAGATGGAACTAAACTAAACCTCTTGAGAAGGGAGATGGAACGGAACTAAAGCTCCTGAGAACGGAGATGGACTGAACTAAACCTCCTAAGAACAGAGATGGAACTGAACAAAACCTCCTGATAATGGAGATAGAACTGAACTAAACCTCCTGAAAACGGAGATGGAACTGAACTAAACCTCCTAAGAACGGAGATGGAACTGAAGCTTCCTGAATGGAGTGATTGGACTACTAACCATTTTCTTTATGTTTTATTTCAGTCTCGTACTAGTCTAGTTCATTTATTTATTTCAGTTCAGTACTTTCTTTTAAGTACTCTAGTCTCTTACTGGTCCAGTTCATTTATTTATTTTAGTTCAGTACTTTCTTTTCAGTTTTCCAGTCTCATACTGGTCCTGCCTATTTACTTTCAGTTCAGTTCATTTCTTTTAAGTACTATTCTAGTCTTGTACTAGTCTAGTCTCTTTCAATAAATACTTTCAGTTCAGTTCTTTCAATTCAGTACTACTCCAATTTCATAGTGGTCCTATTTCATTACAACATTTTAATTCCGTAACTTATACTAACATCAGCTTTTATTATCGCACTTTCATTTCTGCAATTTACTATTTTAAGCACGGGTCCTACCCTGACGGGCAGATATTTGATAGGTTGAGCCTTAGTTGGGGATAACAGGAGTTGAGATGCTCCTCCTAAATTTTCCTTAAATAATATGCTCCCACACTCCTTCTCAAAAGTCAAGCCAAGTGTCGTTTGCCCGAATTATTCAAAGCATAGTAGGGTAAGCCGCTATAGACCTGGTGCATGCTAGCAAAATTGATAAATTTGATTGCTTGTAAATTGCTTGCAGTAAATTTTGGCGGGACAGTCACTTCAGCAGACTGATCGTACTAGTGCGGGAAGTTCTACGACTTAAGGCGATAGGGAGATGAGTACCACGGGTAATCGACCGTTACATTTTTCCCCGTTGGGTTTCCTCCGCTGGTCAGCCAAAATGTTGAATTGTCGGATGTCGCTCACATCCAAAAGTACACGGGGTTGTACGTTGGGTGTTGGGTTGTGCGATACGACCACCCCCAGAAGTGGAATGACTGGCCATTGTAACTGACAGCCACATCTTTGAGGCTCGTTGGGCTCGCTACCCTGCTTGAAAAGAAGTGGTCCATACTATGTCGACATAGGGTTTTATGCACGGCTGTGAATGCCTATGATGTATACGCGGCTGTGAATGCCTGCAATGTGTACGCGGATGTGAATGCCTGCGATGTATACGCGGCTGTGAATGTCTGCGATGTGTACACGGCTGTGAATGCCTGTGATGTATGCACGGGTTATGAATACTTGTTGTGTTGTTGTGCTAGTGGAGCCTAAATTATAACAGATGTATATTGTTACAACTAGTCCAGTTATACCATACTGCACATCTTTTTCGCTGCTCCTAAATTATTCATGAAATGTTGTACTAACTCTCTCATGCTTCGACTATCTACTTTTATTGGGTGCGTGAGCTCGTCCCCATGATATGGATCCGGGGAGGAGATTTGTTTTCACTTAGCTCTGTGACTAACGGTTATTTAAATAACCATTCACAGGAGATAAAGAACCGTAGCGACCAGCTGTTGCAGGACGATATACCAGTTGATAGGACTACTCGAGCAGAGGCACCCCCCCGTCGTATCTAGTGTTTCGAGAAGTGAGTACTAGCAAGCAGAGTTGAGAGAGAGGAGTTGTTAGTTACAGTACTATATATCCTACGATCTTCGTGTATAAACAATGGTTACGCCCTTTTGCATTTCCTTTTAAGTATATATTGTTATATATATTTGTTGTGGCTCCCTGTTAATGCTTCCGCTAAACTCTGTGATGAAATGTGAATGTTGTGATTCAAGTCGAGCAAGGCGGCCAACTAGAGCTTAGCAGAGTGGGTCGTTACCCCTTAAGGAGCACTAGGTGGATGTATTGGGCACGTAAGATCCCATCCGGCCCGACCCGGGGCAATGGTTGGGGGGTCTTACAGTAGCACTACCACCGGGCGATATCCGACAAAACTTCAATTCTGTCCAATATTTCAGGTATTTCCTGGATTTTGCCTCCAAGACTCCTTGCAGCACTGTATAACACTCAGAACCCAAAAATAGCATTAACTACGGAGTCTTCTCCGACATACAAAGAACATTATAACCATCACTAACCTAGGCAAACCTGTATGGATGGGTTTCATAAAGTATGCCTATGTTTGTACTTCGATTCCAAACTCTATATGCAATTTAAGTCGGGGACGGACTCAATCGACCCGTAGAAAGTTTAGTTGTACGCTAATTAGCGAAAGACGCACTTCCATATGAAAATATAGAAACAAAAGAGGACACGCACGTCCTAACAAGAGGAGTAAGATCGTTGCCCTTGAAGTTCTCTTTGGCATCGTGGATCAAAAATCCAAATGGATGGAAAAAAATGCACCAGACCGCTCTCCGTAGATCTGGACTCGGCTTGCGATTTGGAGCTCCGAAGCTCCGTCAATGGTGAAAAACTCCTTATTCCTCTTCCTTAGCTCTCCACTCTCTCTAACTCTAGAAAGATAAAGACCAAGATGTAATGAGGTTCAAACCCCCAACTCTCGGCCTTAACCCTAATGGAAACACAGCCCCACCATCGGATCATAATTAAAATCGATGAATGGCCATGATTCAAACAGATTTCCTGTACAACGTGCTACTACCCTGTGGTAACAAGCTACCGCCGTGCGGTACCTCGGACAGTGGCTTGTTCGGCAAGCCTACCGTTTAAACTCTCCACACATACGCTAATACATGGCCGTGCAGTAACTGGTATACTACTACATCGCGGTACCATACAACTATCGAGCGGTAGTCGATTCGACATGCATTACGCCTTCTACAATGAAAGGTTCACTAATGCCAGCAGTAATACTACCGCCAGGCGGTACCTCACCAAGAAATATGGCAATAAAATCAGCTACGCTACCACTGGCACTAGCACTACCGTCGGGCGGTAACATCCCAAGAGCCATTTCTGCGCAAAAATTCTGTAGCGTTACATCGTGGACTTAGGCAAATTTTTGGGTGGCTTGATGGGAGGAGGAGGCTCGTATGAGGATTTTGGTAGAACTCTGACCTAAGAAAGAGGAAATATGGAGGTGGAAAAAGTTAGAAATGAGAGGGGTCTTGGGGCAATTTTATAGGATCCAAGAGGGGTTACGACAGTTATGTGGATATCCGAACATTGTAACCACCCAAATTATTGAATGCAGAAGACATTTTATATAGTTTAAAGCATGCATTATCTTTATAATATTTGTTATGTGCAGGTCATTAATTAAATAAATAATATTCTCCACTAACCACGGTGTATTCCCCACTAACCATGGTGGTTAGTGGGTGGTTACGTTGGTGGTTACTTGTGTAACGGATGGTGGTGATCGCGACAGGATGATCGGACGACCGAAAGGGGTCGCCATAAGATTCACGGATATCAAATTTATAGTGGAATATGGGGACCCAGCAATAGTCTCAACCGTTCCCACAACTTGTCTGCCACCCTACACTTCCTTGCACGTAGGTGGTTATTCCCTTCCCTATTGGACTGGCTAGTCCCTTGTTTCATTTTAAAGAAATCTAGCAAGAATTCCCTGGAGAATAAGCCGCTCAATTTCATCTTTTAACTTGACACACTCCTCCACAGAGTAGCCCGTCCCTCTATGGAACTCATAGTATTTTTCCTAATACCCTTTCCCACAGGGATCTCTCATGAAATTCATAGCTTTAGATCATCTCAGATGGTGTATAGTATATTAGTATGCAAAGTATTAAGCGGGGTGTGCTCTTGGTGAAACTAGAGGTTGATCCATGCATCGCTCTTGCAGGAGGAGATTCACTCGACGCTCCTCCTAGTGCCTCGGTGCTGCTTCCTCTCTCTTCTTCTTTGTGGCGCCCTCGAACTGTCGATGGTGCACCTCGATCGCTTCGTCGGCTGCAATATGGGTCTCGACTCTGTTCACTAGGTCTGGGTAACTAGGGATTTTTTTCCTAATCAGGACGGAGTAGAACCTTAACGTGGCAGGGAAAACCTTAACGATCTTGCGATTGGGGATGAGTTGGTCCAAGATTTGTCGGCTCAGCTGAGTGAAGTTTTGAACCGTTCCTTCTCTAAGCGAGTAATACCACGTTCTTGCATGGCCCTTCAACGTGGCGGGGAAAACCTGGCAGAGCAGCTGGTCAAGCGCGTTGTAGATTCGAAAGATCGTGGAAAAGTGGTTCATGTTCTCAAGGGGATTTTCAGTCCCATCGTAAACTCGATACTTAGAAGCTTGAATCCTACTAGGACTGAATATGCCAAGACCTCTGGTGCCAACAGTAATCCATTTCTGACGGGATATGGATGTGTATAATGCGTCGGACAACCTGGCCGTGCTCCTCATCAAATAGTTCTCTTATCTCCTCTCTATTCATTCCTCTGTCACATTCTTGGGGGCACCCGCCCGTTGTTGCTTATGAAGTGGGCCTGTTTCGGCAGCCATGGCCTGCCAGGTAGGGTGTTTTTTACCGGCTTCTTGTGATGACTCGGAGTCCTCCTCCTGATGAACTCTTTAATTGCAAACTTGTGGTGGTGGCACGCTTACTGGAGTTACGGGTGATGTGGGGGCCTCAGGCATTCAACAGTTTCTTAGTAGGGCCTGCATCTCGGCTTGCTGTTATTTCATTTGGGCCATGCGTCGTGTCAAGAAGGTTATGGGCGCATTTTTTCTTCTTCTGCGCATGGAATGTTGATGAGAGAGTGTGACGGTCCTAGGTCAGCGTGGCCTTTATGGGCTGACCCTTACGTTTTGCCAGTGCTTTGTCTCACCATTTTCTCCTACTTTGTTGAGTCAAGAAATCTCTAGGGAACTCGCTTTCCACAGATGCTGTCAAACTATTGCGACATGCTCAAAGCTCTTGGTAGACCGGGCTTACCAAACCGTCTTGCCCTCTGAGCGGTCGAGCGTGCAAATAGTCAGAAATCCACATAATAGTGAGAGCAATTCTTTTTGTTGTGGAAAACTCATAATCAGGGTGAAAAACTATGCGACCCATTTAGTGTCACCTAACTTCTACAAGATAAAGTTTGTTGCAGAGCCTTTGGAAGAAGGAGAGGGTGACATGCCGCTACTCATTACAATTAGAGATGAGAGAAGAAGGATGCTCGGAGCACGACAAGGCTCTGCCCATTTTCTAGTAGTCTTGCTTCTTTGTGCAAAAGGAAGTGTGCGGGCTTGAGCGTGTTGGCAGGCTTGATTTGTTGATGTCGATAAGGCTGGTGGTTCACATTTACGATATGCGGATGGTTGAAGGAAGAGAGCAATCGTCAGAGTTCCTACCACCCTCCAGGTGCTTGACGGAGTTTGAGGGCGTCTTTGACGATCAAGACGGACTTGAGTGGAGATCCTGTAGAGAGAAGAAGAATAGAGTGAGAAAGTGAAAGTCTGCAGTGCAAAAAAGATCCAAATGAAGAGGAGAAGGGGGGCTATTTATAGATATTTAAAAAGGCAGCCCAATAATTTTACCTGATAACTACCAGACTGACAAATAGAAATGCCCAGATTTAAGCACGCATATTGCCAATTTTATAGAAATGACGATCCTACCCCCGGGCCAAAAAATGGCCCACCCGGTGGAGCGGGCGATCTGACATGCCCGGCGGGCATACGAGGCTGGTGGCTAGGGCCGGGACCTCCCTAACCTTCCCACCCGGGGCGACCGAAGTGGACGGCCGGCTCTTGGAGGCCGGCCAAATTCCTCGACTGTCCGCATGTGGGGCGGCGGGCCCTTGGAGGCCGTCCAAATCGCCTGGCCGCCCGCACTAGGGGCTGCCAAAGGGGGGCGGCCGACCCTTGGAAGCTGACCAAATCCCTCTGTCACTTGTTCAGGGGCATGGGGCGGCCAAAAGTGGGTGGCCAGACCTTGGAGGCCAGCCAATCCCCCGGCAGTCCATGCGTCTGGCGGCCAGTCCTTGGAGGTCGAACGAATCCCTTGACTGCTCGCATACTGGGCGGCCAAGTGACGACCAACCGTCCTTAGAAGATCGGTCAATTTTTAGCCACCCGGGCACAAGTCGGCCATGGGAGGGATGACCGGCCCTTAGAGGCTGGTCGAGCCCTCGACCGACTAGGCACCGGGCGGCCGAGGGAGCGGCCAGCCCTTAGTGGTCAGTTGTTGGCCTCCTGATCGATGGGAGGCAAAGGACGTCTGACCCTCGGTGGCCAGTAGAGCCACGGCGGTCGATCGGGGCCGTTAGGCAACCAAGCGAGGGGCCGGTGCATGGGTTCTCATGCGGTTGTTGGGATCTCATGCACCACACTGCGAAAATCGGGTGCTCGGATCAGGTATACAGCGGTTTCATCTCGTAACTCCCCATTTTGTTAGCGGGGGAGCGGAAATTCCGGCTATTTACAGCTTGTAATTCCTATAAATTGGGGCCAACCCCATAAATAGTGTTGCCTAAATTTATGAAAAACAGTGGCCTTTGACCTTTGGGAACGCGGGTGTAGGCAACACCCTATGACGACGGTTATCTAGTTTGGCAACTGTTTGCAGTTTTAGGCAATATTTTTTAAGTGTTGCTAAAGGCAAAAAATGTTGTAGTGGATCCACTTCTCTTATTTGTGTGTGTGACCACTAACTTTTAACTGCCAGAATAATTTGCATCACAATTAGGGACGGTTCGGCGCGACAGTCATTGTTGCCTCCATGCGGCATAAATCTGCAGGAAATTTACGGATTTTAGATCCGCGGAAGATCCTCACCGCTCGGCGGCAGTGACCCCGTTGAACAATGCACGTCGTGAATGGGCAGTGACGTTAACGGTGGATCCGCCAAACGAAGGATCCGGGGGGAGTAAAGTGCATCCCTGAACTTTACGGTAAAGTGCAGGCATCCAACAGCTCGCATAGATGTCTGCACACATCTCAAAGCGACTGCATCTCATTTCGCTTTGAGATGTGTGTGGGCATCCAACGCGGACCGTTGGATGCCCGCACTTCATGATAAAGTACACTTTTGCACTTTACCTCCCCCAAATCCCCAAACGAATCCTTAATGTCTTTTCAGAGGTTTATATATTGAATTTTTTTACTTCTCCATGAGATTATCTTTCATTTGAGTAATCTATTCTTTTCAGGATATTTTTTTTCTTCAATCACCTACCTTTGAGGAGAAAACCACCTTTTTGATTTTGATAAGTGCATTAACTTAGTTTTTATAAGATACATATTCCAACATGGTGGTTAGTTCGTTTTGATTTTGTTTGCGCACTCGACCGCTCAGAGGGCAAAGACGGTTCGGTAAGCCCGGTCTACCAAGAGCTTCGAGCAGGCCACAACAACTATAAAAAAATTATTGACAGCGAGGACATGGGACTTCAATCATTCCTTTGCTCTGAATTCCCTTTGTTCGCTCTCAATGCTCACATGGACACTTCAACAATCATAGGAGAAGGTATAGGAGAACGCTCTTGTGAACACTCCAGCTCCCTGGATTTTTTTTCCTCCTTTCTTTGCCTTGATGGTTTGTATACCTCAGGTGGCCTGTCACCCTCCGAGGATATCAAAGTACTCTTCTAACCTCTAGGAATCTAGAGCATTTTTTCCTGACACAGATCCAACCACGTTGTTTTCACCTTTTTCCAGTTTTCCACGCTAAAACGTCTCGTGTCATTGTTGTTTGATTTTCATTTTACTGTTTGCGCATTCAGCTCACTCTAGTTCTAAGGCGGTCATATTCTCTAGACTGTGGGAAAACTGAGTGACCCGCAACTGCAACATTTTGAAACTGTTTCCAATACTGAATAAGGAAACATTTATTGAATATTGCGTCACAAATGTTGCCTAAAACTGATACTTGATGGCAACATTTACAAACTGTTCTCTATTCTATGTTTAGATAACATTTTATCAATGTTGTCAACTAAAGTGTTACTAAAGGTCAAAAAATATTATAGTGGGAAGACATGCCTGCCCCGGCCCATTCCTAGAATTTCAATCATCCGCACCAATCCAAACCACAAACTCTAAACCACCATTTCATGTCAAAACTATGGCACATACATGTTACTGTTTCATGTATATTCAATTCATTTACTGTCAATCATGCATGCTGAATCTGCAGGTTCATTGTTCACAGCATCAAAATAAATTTCTTTTCTCAATGATTTCATCCCCTTCTGATCATATCTGCAGCCATATATATATGCATGTGATACATTGAGTGCCCAATCATTGAACGTATTTAATACTCACCTGCCACTCATAAATATTATAAATAATAATTAAAACTCTATATGAATAAATATACAATTGTATACAAGAGATATGAATGCATGGGACATGATCAGCAGGAGAAGATGCTACAATCGCAATGTGATTTTGTCTGGAAGAAGAACATCAACTTGCACACTAATACACTACAATATTTTCGGTCTTTAGCAACACCTGACTTGGCAACAGTTATGAAAATGTTGTCTAAACTTTGTTAGAGAACAATTTTTAAGTGTTGCAATAGGTTTACATATTTAGGCAACACTTTCTGTGCAACATTCTACAACTGTTCTCTAATTCCTTATACGGAACATTTTTGAAATGTTGCCCTTGAGGATTTACTTTAGGCAACAATTATGATATGTTGTCTTCTTAAAAATTAATTTGCAATATTTTAAAAGTGTTGCCTAAAGATTATTTTAAGAAAAACCAAAATTATTTTTCTCCCACGCCAATTATTACTTTAAATATTATTTTTATAAAAAACAATATTTCTAACACATACACAAACCCTCGATAATCTTTTCCCGACTCCACACTACAAATTTTAAAAGTGTGCGGATATCTGCTCGTTTTCCGTTCGAATCGATATTTAATTACCTTAATTCCCCGAAACAAAAAGAATAATGTTATAAGCACACCATCAATCTTTATTAACACACAAATTCTAACTTTAAAAAAGGGTATTGTTATAGACAAATCAAAATTCGCTATATAAAAATCAATATTTTGAACATTTTAGGCCCTTTTTATCTTTATACTATGGGGGCACTGAAAAAACGCGCAGCTCGTTTTTGTCAAAAAAACGTGCTACTCAGAAAAACAAAAAAAACACCCCCTAAAAAGCATTTTTAGAAAACGTGGTCAACATGAAAGTTGTAGATCTCATCGAGATCTACAACTTTCATGTTGACCACGTTTTCTAAAAATGCTGTTTAGGGGGTCTATTTTCAAAAGGCGCAAAGGGGGTTCCGCCCGGTAAACATAAATCGTAATATTTACCGGGCGGAACCCCCTTCGCGCCTTTTGAAAATAGACCCCCTAAACAGCATTTTTAGAAAAAGTGGTCAACATGAAAGTTGTAGATCTCGACGAGATCTATAACTTTCATGTTGACCACTTTTTCTAAAAATGCTGTTTAGGGGGTGTTTTTTTTCGTTTTTCTGAGTAGCACGTTTTTTTGACAAAAATGAGCTGCGCGTTTTTACATTTATCTGTTATACTATAAGCAAGGAGCCATGTTACACATGGTGTAACTTTTAAATCCCATACTGCTCTCATCTATATAAGTTTTGGGCTTAAATTTAGGGATTTTTGATCTTTTGAGGGCTTTAGGGATTTCTTCAAGGCTTAACATTCAATCTAAGCCGTTAAATGGATAACACGCCCGTTCGATTCACTTTCACCCGCTGTAAAAGCAGCTGCCCTAGAGAAATTTTTGCATTCTACTCCAGCCCCTTTCCTTCCTCCCGCACTTGCCTTCAGCGCCGAACCTCCTCCGGATCTCCTCCGCCCGCATCAGTGTCGGACCTCCTCCGCCCCCATCACCACCGGATCTCCTCCGCCCGCATCACCTCCGGATCTCCTCCACCCACATCAACGTCGGACCCCCGCGACCATTCCTTCCTCCCGCATTTACCTCCAGCGCTGGACTTCCTTCGGATCTCCTCCGCCTGCATCAGCGTCGGACCTCCTCCGGATCTCCTCCGCCCACATCAGCGTCGGACCTCCTTTGCACGCATCAGCGCCAGACCTGCTCCGCCCGCATCACCACCGGATCTCCTCCGCCCACATCACCTCCAGATCTCCTCCGCCCACATCAACGTCGGACCCCCACGCATAGTGATCAGGTCTCCTCTCCACTCTCGCCAAAGTATAGGTAATACACTCACAGATTTCTCCTCAACTTTGTTCTATCACAACATCCCTCCACCACTGCATAGTTTATTTCCGCATGTATCTTTTAATCCTATGCATGCATATTAATATTTGATATTTCACCTCCCTCAATAGCCTATTCTTGACTCTTTAATAGACGAATTTAACCTGTGTCAGATAATGAATATGTCAGATTGCAAATCAAAGCTTCCATGATTATAATATGAGGTGAAGTTAAAAACAGAAGCTTCTTAATTCATTGATCATGGGTCTTTACTTTTTAAGAGCTTTTAGAATGTATGCATTTAACCATAAGACCCCTAAATCATAAGAAATATGTGATGTTCAAACAGATCAAATGAAGGACAAGAGCAGCTGTAAAAAAAATTAAAAATAAAAAACACCACACAAAACAAATAAGGAACAAAGAAAATATGCATGGTACAGGCTAAAACATGGCAAAAAAGGCTGCAGGGAAATATTCATTCTGATATTTCAGATGGAGACAACTATAAAAATGCAAACTATTTGAATTAAGTCGGGCTCTAATATCAAGAACCATAGTAATGATCTTCATTATAAAAAGAGAATAATATGTATTATGAATATAATTTTCTCTATCATGGATCAAGTAGCTAAATGGCTGTCAAAAAATCTGTCATATAAAAATCTATCATAACATTTACACCGTCGGAATCTGTCATGGATCAAGTAGCTAAATGGCTGTAAAAAAATCTGTAGCAAAGCATCTAAAAAAATCGGTCAAGAAATCTGTCAAAAAATATGTACAGAGTGCCGTAAAAAATCTGTCAAAAATCCAACACCATAAAGGATTTTTTACACCAAAAATCTGTGTCTGATGTTACCAACGGATCTTAGGTACGGACGGATCTTAGAGCACACCAAGGATCTTTGTTGTAAGAAATCTGTCATATAAAAATCTGTCATAACATTTACACCTTCAGAATCTGTCATGGATCAAGTAGCTAAATGGCTATCAAAAAATCTGTAGCAAAGCATGTAAAAAAATCTGTCAAGAAATCTGTCAAAAAATTTGTAGCTGAATGTGTAAAAAATCTGTCAAAAATCTGCTCCAACATGGTCGGAATCTAATTTTACTCATGGATCAAGTAGCTAAATGTATGTGTGTTTATGTGTGTTTATGTGAGTTTATATATATGTATGTGTGTTTATATATATGTATGTGTGTTGATATATAAATGTATGCGAGTTTATATATATGTGTACTTTTGTAAGGTTATATATTTTTATATATATGTGTGTATGCGTGCCACACACAATTATATCCCTCTGATGTACAGAAGAAACCGGCCACATCCAAGGGAGTCGATTACCAAAATCTCTTTGTATTTGCATGTGTGTGTATGTGTATTTATATATGTTTGTGTGTGTGTATGTGTATTTATATATGTTTAGGGTGTGTGTATGTATGTCTATTTGGTATTGAAGTGTGTATGTAAGTGTATGTATTGAAGTGTGAATTTATGTATGCGTTATAATGTAATTTATATGTCTTTCTTTGTGTTTGTATATGTGTAGGTATTGCCATTATTCAAGGTTTGAAAGCAAAATATGATGAGAAAGGAGTGGATTAATTTGCCTCGCTTCGGTGAAGATTATATTAATGGTGTTAATTATTTCTTGGATGTTGCATTCAGTAAAGGGTTGTACGAAGGAGAAGAGATTTTATGTCCATGTCCTATCTGTTGCAATGAAGTATGGGGTAAAAGAGACACGGTGTTTGACCATTTGATAAGTAAGGGTTTTGTAAAAGGCTATAAAGATTGGATTTACCATGGGGAAGAGATTAAATGTATGGATCTTGATCAAGACACTAATGCTAATGTATCTTCTGATGATATTGATGGCTTATTGTCTGAGACATTTAAAGATGCAGTTCAAGAGGATGGAGTACATGAAGGCCTAAACGAAGATGCAAAGAAGTTTTATAAACTTGTTGAGAAAGCAAATCAGGAATTATATTCGGGTTGTCAAAAATTCTCTACATTATCTTTTACTATTCGGTTGTATTTACTAAAATGTCTTCATGCATGGAGCAATGCATCATTTACATCTCTCCTACAATTATTGAAAGAGGCTATGCCCGACTTAAACATCCCTGTCTCTTTCAATAAAACAAAATCTATGATATGTGGCCTAGGCTTAGATTATAAAAAAATTGACGCTTGTCCAAATAACTGCATGTTATTTTGGAAAGAGCATGAGAAAGATGAAACTTGTCATGTTTGTGGTGAATCTCGGTGGATTGTATACCCCGAAGTGAATTGAGAGTCTGAGGTATTTAAGAAAAGTCAGAAAATTTCTGCAAAGGTGCTAAGACATTTTCCATTAATTCCAAGACTAAAAAGACTCTATACATGTTCAAAGATTGCTGATTTAATGAGGTGGCATGCAGAAGAGCGTTCCAAGGATGGTAAGTTAAGACATCCTGCTGATGGACAAGCATGGAAAGATTTTGATGCGAATCACTGTTGGTACCCTAGTTTGATTTGAGTTCAGTCTTGTCTTTTTAGTCCCTTGACCCAAGAAATATCTATGGTCAATGGTTAGTGGTCTAGCTGTAGAGTCCCCGCTTTTCCAGATGAAGAATTTGGTTAAGTAGTTTTTCGTTCGACTATAGTCGAACGTCGCTCGACTATCGTCTATCGGCTGATTGACTATCGTCTATCAATTGGTCGACGCTCTGTCTGCGTTGATAGCTCGACTATCTGTTGATAGGTCGACTGTCTGCTTGGTTTGGTAGTTCGACTATCTGTCTTGATAGTTCAACTATCTGATAGCTCGACTATCTGTTGATAGGTCGACTATCTGTCCCGCTTTGATAGGTCGACTATCTGTTGATAGGTCGACTATCTGTCGTCTTTGATAGTTCGACTATCTGTCCTGATAGTTCAACTATCTGATAACTCGACTATCTGTTGATAGATCGACTATCTGTTTTGTTTTGATAGGTCGACTATCTGTTGATAGGTCGACTATCTGTTTTCTGTGATAGGTCGACTATCTGTTTTCTGTGATAGGTCGACTATCTGCTTGATAGGTCGACTATCTGTTTGTGTTTGATAGTTCGACTATCTGTCCGGATAGATCGACTATCTGATAGATCGACTATCTGTTCTGATAGGTCGACTATCTGCCTAGGTAGTTCGACTATCTTCTTTGATAGTTCGACTATCTGGATCGTTCGACTATCTGCCCGATAGGTCGACGATCTCCGTGCGCCAGTCGACGATCTCCGAGGGTCGTTCGACGCTTTCTGTTTGCCTTTTTATTTTGTATTTATTTATTCTATTTAATAAATTAATACATTATCTGGCATTTTATTTCAGTTGTTTTATGATAATATTTCCAGGCAATATCTGCTCCATCCCTTTTGCCTGAGTAAAATCTTTTCAGATAAAGTTGTTTGTCTTATTAGTTGTCACTGTATTTTACTTTATCTGCTGTCAGTCCTTTATAGCCGTTAGACTAAAAAGTCTTCCTTATGCTATAAAGAGTTTGTTTCTGATGTGATTTTATTTAGTACCTTTATTATCAGATTGCTTCCTGCAGCTTCTTTGAAAAAGGTTTATCCCTTTTATAGAATATTTTGCTGCAGAGTTTGTTTGTCTTTGTGATATTTGCAGCCCAGGTTTCAAGTTTCAGAAGAAGACAAACAGTTCAAATTGAAAAGAGTCGTTGCTTGTTGCTGTTATAAAAGGAATCCTTTGGAGAAGGATTTCAGCTAGCTAACCAGTTATTCAAAAGATTTATTCAATTAGCATTCAATCTTTCATCAAGTCCAAGTTTATTGCTCTCAGCAATCTTCATTCAACTGAGAAGTGTTAGCTCTTCAGCTCTTCTTCAACCTGAGTTCTCCTGCCTCCAGGAAGTTCAGACTCAGAGTTCTTTTGAAGAAGAAGAAGAAGAAGATAGCTGCTAGAAGATTTTCTTTTATTATTTTATATCTTCTTGTAGTTCTTCCTTCAGTTCTTACTGAAGAGTTTCTGCATTGAAGCAAGACTTCACCTGGACGTTCTTTGAGCCAGGGGGAGCCTTGATTCTTTTAGAGCTGTCTAGCTCAGTGCAAGTTATTGTGCTTCTCTAATCTATTATAAAATAGAGAAGACACCTTAACCCCTTTCCCCCTCCTGTACAGGGTTATTACTCCCTTCAAAAGTATCCCTTGGTGGCAGGGCACCTGATCAAAAACCTGTGTTCGGTTTTTAGACACCTGATCAAAAGTGTAAAGGGTCTCTTGATCTACCTGAAGCAGATCTTGTTGGTGGCAGGGCACCTGATCAAAAACCTGTAGTGGATTCCTACCGTGTGGGTAGAAGAGTGGATGTACCCAAGTTATTTGGGGAACCACTATAAATTCCTTGTGTCGTCTGGATTGCCTTGTTTAAATTCTTGCATTGTGGCTGTGATTAGATATAACTAGGTTTGCTAGTTGCTGATTAGGTTATCCAAGCCTTAACTGTAATTACAGTTAGCTTGAGTCTGTGCACATCACTTGTGTTAGGCTTTAGGTTTATCTCTATATCTATAATCTTTTCATTCCGCATTTCACTCCAAGGGAGTTGAGTAGAAAGTCAACTTTGCTAAGTCAAATTTTGATAACTCTATTCACCCCCCCTCTAGAGTAGTATCTATCCCTTCACTTTCAATTGGTATCAGAGGGAGGTTGACTGACTGAATAGGCTAACACCTAAGTCACAAGATCCTGATAGATACCAAAGTTTATAGATATTCACTATCACTATCATGGCCCAGTCCAAGGATTATTCTAGCTCCAGACCTCCAACATGCAACTTAGCTAAGTTTGGCATCTGGAAGGCAAGGATCAAATTATATATGAATTCTATTGATGAAAGCATCTTTGCTTCTATTTTGTCAGGACCCCCAAGAGCACCTGCTGCTGCTTCTGCCTCATCATCTGATATGAGTGCAGTGCCTCCTCCAGACTACAACGATGAGTACAAAAAGGCAAAGATAACAGATGCCAAGGCAATGAATATACTGGCTCAGACAATGTCTGATGAAGTATTCTAGAAGGTTGCTGACTGCCCTTCAACAAAAGCAATGTGGGATACACTGAACCAGATTGTAGCTGGTTCAGCTGATGAAAGGAAGGACAGAAGGTCCAACCTTATCTCACAATATGAGAACTTCAATAAAACTGATGCTGAATCAGTTGAAGCCATGTATACAAGGCTCAGCTCAATCATCAATGAGCTGAGGACCCTTGACAAGGACATTTCATTGACAGAGGTCAATGATAAGATTCTTATGTGCTTCCCTAGCACATGGGATCTGAGGATCTGGCCCATCAAGGAAGCCAGAAGTACAACAGAGATCTCAACAGAAGCCCTTCTCGGCAAGCTCAAGTCCTTTGAGCAAGTGCTGAAGCCAAGGGAAGCAGAAGCTGAAGCAAAGACCCCTACTCCAACAAGAAAAGAGCAATCTCTAGCTCTTAAGGCTGCTGATGCTTTTGAAGGAAGCCAATCCAATGAGGAACTAATGGCATTATTTGCCAAGAGGTTTCTCAAGATGGGGAGAAAGGAATTCAGAAAGAAGTCTTCACGCTATGAAGACAAACCAAGGTATGACCGTTCACCTGCTAAAGAAATTATCTGTTATGGTTGCAGGAAACCTGGACATATCTTACCAGAGTGTCCAGAGGAGAAGAACAAAGATAAGAGGAAAGAAAAGGAACAGCACAGGAAGCACTCCAAGCCATCCTCCTACAAGAACAAGAAGAAGGAGAGAGGCTTCGTCGCTGAAACCTGGAGTGATTCTGATGAGGAATCTTCCTCCTCAAGCTCCAGTGAGGATGAGGAAGAGAAGAAGGCAAAGGAAGTTTGCCTGATGGCAATAGATGCCTGCAGCAATCATTCAGCTGCAGAGAGTTCAGATTCAGAGGAAGAAATGCCAACAGAAGATGAGGTACTATCTTCTTATGACTTTACTTCTGCAGAATTCAAATTAGATTTTAAATCTTTATGCTTAGACTTAATTAGTTCTGAAAAAGAGATTAAAGAACTTAGACATAGGCTAGCTGAATCAGAAATCATATCTACTGAAAATATTAAGTTAAAGGAAGATCTCACTAATTATAGTGAAGAAACTAAGTTTCTTAAAATTGAGTTAGCTAAGTCTAAAAGGTTAGAAGAATCTCTAAATGGTAGAAGCCTTAAGCTGTTAGAGATAACCAGCATAACTAACACTAGGTCAGGTAATAACAAACTAGGCTTAGGAGCTTCTCCCAGTGAACCCCCAATTATTCTTAAAAATAATCTTTCAACTCCAGTGAACTTTATCTCAGCTGATGGGATAAAGAACACTGAGCAAGTAAATCAAGTTAATAAAACTTTAAATAAAGCTAAGAGAGAAAAGCGGAAGAAATTTTTTAAAGAAATACAAAGAGCGTCGAACGCTGCTCGACGATCGGAAGCTCAATGGTCGAACGAAGCTCGACGATCTGAACGCCCATCGTCGAACGTCGATCGACGTTTTCAATATGATTTTCAAAATCATCATCACACCCGTAGAAACCTAAATGAAAATAGAAACCCTAGGTTTATTGACCCATCATCTGCATGGAGAATCCCACCTAGGAGATCTCACCCATTAGGTTATCACCCTCAGCCTGCATTTTCATTTATTTCTAGCTTTTCCTATGTGAAAAATAAGGGACCCAAGGTTACCTGGGTCCACAATGTCTAAATGAATTTCTTGCAGGTGAAGGCCTATCCTATCACTCAAAATAAGTGGTATTTGGATAGTGGATGCTCCAAGCATATGACAGGAAATAAAAATCATCTGTCAAAGTTCAAAGCTAAGATCGGCCCAAAGGTTATCTTTGGAGATTCCAGCTGTGGTCAGACAGAAGGCAATGGCAGAATCACTATTGGAACTGTTACTTTCAAGAGAGTTGTATATGTGACAGGACTGAAGCACAATTTGATTTCAGTCAGCCAGCTATGTGATGCTGGCTACCAGGTTTCATTTTCTAACTCCCTTTGTAATATTTCTTTAAATAATAATGTTGTTTTAGTAGGCATTAGATTAGGTAATATTTATTTAGTAGATTTCAATTCAACTCATTCTGAAATCTGTTTATTTAATGAAGTAACAATTAATAATAATTCTTTGTGGCATAAGAAGCTTAGTCATGTTAACCTTAAAAATATATCTAGGTTATCTAAACACAACCTTGTTAGAGGTTTACCTTCTTGCCCCTACAAGAAGGAGAGCCTATGCAAGGCTTGTCAGCTAGGCAAGCAAACCAAAAACTCTTTTAAATCTGTAAATAAAAGTGATTCTCCTAGAATCTTGTATTTATTACATTTGGACCTTTTTGGCCCAATAAATGTACAGAGTTTAGGAGGGAAGTATTACACCTTAGTCATTGTAGATGACTTCTCTAGGTTCAGTTGGGTTTTCTTTTTGAGAACTAAGGCTGATAACTTCAAAGCCCTTACAGACTTTCCCTTATGTGTGCAGACTGAGTACTCTACTCATGTGGCCTTGATCAGAAGTGATCATGGTACTGAGTTTGACTCTCTTCTCATGCAAGAATTTTGTGAGAGAGAAGGTATCAAACATAGCTTCTTAGCTCCTAGAACTCCCCAACAAAATGGGGTAGTTGAAAGGAAGAACAGAACACTCATTGAAGCTGCTAGCACATTGTTGGCAGATGCTAATATGCCTCTTTCCTATTGGGCAGAAGCTGTTAGTACAGCCAATTATGTCTTGAATAGAAGTCTGATACACAAGCTTAAGTGTAAAACTCCTTATGAGTTACTTAAAGGAAAGAAACCTAAAATAAACTATTTTAGAGTTTTTGGCTGTGTAGTTTATATTCATAATAACAATAAAGAATACCTTAGAAAGTTTGAAGCAAAAGCTTCAATGGGAATTATGCTTGGATATTCCCAAGTAAGCAAAGCTTATAGGGTTTATAACAAATCAACCTGTAAAATTGAAGAATCTGTGCATGTATCTTTTGATGATTCTCAGATGTTTTACAAGGAGAAGGAAAATTCTCCTTCCTCCAGTTCATTGCAGGTACCTAATGCTACTCAAGAGATTCTTCAACTATCAACTCTTCAGATCACTGAATCAGACAGTGATGAAGACATTGTTGAAGCTGTTGTTGTTCCACCAATAGTAGATCAAATTCCTCCTGAGTAATTAATCCCAACTGTTGCTGAAGATCACATCCCACTTGCTGATATTGTCACACTTAGAGATCACCCCACATCTCAAGTGATAGGAGACATATCAGCTGGTGTTCAAACAAGACATCAGTTAAGACAGGATGTGATGCACGCTTGTTTCCTCTCACAGGTTGAGCCCCTCACCTTTAAAGATGCTGAGCTAGATCCCCACTGGATCATTGCTATGCAAGAGGAACTCAATCAGTTTGAGAGATGTAAAGTTTGGACTTTGGTTCCAAGACCTAAAGGCCAACTGATCATAGGCACCAAGTGGGTGTATAGAAACAAGTTGGATGCAAATGGAATTATTGTAAGGAATAAAGCTAGGCTTGTAGCTCAGGGCTACAGATAGGAGGAAGGTATAGATTATGACCAAACCTTCACTCCTGTTGCAAGGCTAGAAGCAATAAGGATCTTCTTGGCCTATGCAGCCTACATGAAGTTTAAGGTCTTTCAGATGGATGTCAAAAGTGCATTCCTGAATGGTGAGCTTAAGGAAGAGGTGTTTGTTGAACAACCACCAGGGTTTGTTTCTTCAACTCAACCCTCACATGTTTTCAAGTTGCAGAAAGCTCTATATGGACTAAAGCAAGCCCCCAGAGCCTGGTATGAGACTTTAGCTAGTTTCCTGTTAGAGCACAACTTTACTAGGGGAGTAGTTGATAGAACCCTTTTCGTCAAGCACCACAAGGACACAATCCTGTTAGTTCAGGTGTATGTAGATGACATTATTTTTGGTTCCACTGATCCCAAACTTTGCAAAAGGTTTTCTGACCTGATGCACTCTAAGTTTGAGATGAGTAGTATGGGTGTGCTATCTTACTTTCTTGGTCTCCAAGTTAAGCAAGATGCTGATGGTATCTTCATCTCCCAATCCAAATATGCCAAGGAATTGGTAAAGAAATTTGGGATGGCTGATGCTTCAGCAATGACTACACCTATGGCTACTAATGTAGTTATTGATTCTGATGATCACGGCAAGCCAGTTGATCAAAAGAATTATAGGGCCATTGTTGGTTCCCTATTATATTTAACTGCAAGTAGGCCAGATATAATGTTTGCTACATGCCTCTGTGCTAGATTCCAGGTCAACCCCAAGGAATCTCATCTGATTCTTCTCAAGAGAATCCTGAGATACCTGAAGGGATGTCCAAATCTAGGACTTTGGTACCCAGCAGAATCAGAATTTGAGTTAATTGGATACTCTGACTCTGACTATGCTGGTTGCAGAGTTGATAGGAAGAGCACCTCAGGAACTTGTTAGTTCCTGGGAGAGAGATTGGTCTCTTGGTTCTGTAAGAAGCAGGCTTCTGTCTCAACTTCAACTGCAGAAGCTGAATATATAGCAGCTGCCAGTTGTTGTTCACAGATCCTGTGGATTCAAAACCAGCTTGTGGATTATGGTTACTCACACAAGAACACCAAAATCATGTGTGATAGTACCAGTGCTATCTCAATTGCACAAAATCCAGTGCACCACTTTAGAACGAAGCACATTGAGATCAGGCACCATTTCCTGAGAGATTGTGTGGAAAAGAATAAGATTTGTCTTGAGTTCATATCCACTGAGTTTCAGAGAGGTGATATATTCACCAAGCCCTTAGATGAACAGAAACATCTGTTCTTTTTAATTCAACTAGGCATGATCAATGGAAGAGACTAAGTGTGACTTCTGCCTTGTTGAAACTTGTTTGAAGATAGTCGAACGACGTTCGAAGATAGTCGATCGGGTCAAGCCCATCGTCGACCTATGGTTGATGAAAGCTTGTCCGGTTGAAGATCGTCGACTGGCGTTCGACCATAGTCGAACAAGTCAAGCTCATTGTCGATCCCTGGATGACGATAGCTTGTTGTTTGAGAAGCCAGAAATAGTCGAACGATTGCTCGACTACTCTGCTTCTGGACCGATCGTCGAACGACCGTTCGACCATCGTCTCCAGTATCTTTTAAATAGATCGACTATCTCCGGTCTAATATAAAGCCGATAGTCAACCTAGGTTAAATGATCTTCGCTTTTATCGTCGACGGAGAGCGTCCTTTCGCATTCCGTCTTCCCACTTGCTCCTCCTCTTGCGATTTTCTGCCGATTCGTCTTCTCCGTCTCTCTCGCGCCTTCTCCAGCATTTCAATGGCGATTTCTCCAGCGCTCCTCGCAGTTGTGAAGTTTGACGCCGGATTCAGCGTGGATTTTGACGCATTCCGTTGTTGCGAACCAGATATCGTGGAAATTCTTCAGCTCTGCAAAGATCAAGGTCTAGAAAGGCTCATGTCAACAAGGATCAAGTTAAATATCCCAGAGATTAAGGAATGGGCATTTACTTCATCGTCTACTGAGGATTCAATGACAGGATCAATTGGCGGAGAAGAGGTAATCTTGACTCCCGCCGTTTTGACTGATGTTTTTGGTTTGACTAATGGCGAAGAAGAATTTGAGCAAGATGCTCCAGAATTTGGAAGGATGTTGATTGAGCTGGGACATGCAGAAGGCATTCCCTCTAAGCTCCTCAAGGTAAATTTTCCTTTTAAGATAAAATTTCTTGCTGAGTTAGTTGGAAAAGTGCTGCTAGGCAAACACTCTGCCCACGATAACATTACAAGACAACAATTTGCACTCATGTGTGCAATTGTCAACAAGAAAAGGATCAATTGGGCAGGTGTTTTGTTCGATTTGATAAGGAAGAAGAACAGTAAGAAAGAGGTTACCCTAGGCAGGGTTATTGGGATTTTTCTGAAGGAAAGATATCCTCAGCTGCTGATTTCAACTGCTACAACCATTAATGCCAGTAAGAAGATGGATCCCAACTTATTCGCAAAATGGAAGAGGACTTTCGTGAAGCCTGCTCCTGCAGGGATTGCTCCAGCTGCATCTGAGAGCACAAGGACTGACTCTATCGCTCCCCACCCTCATGAAGTTGGCTCAGCTCCTCTATCTCTTCCTTCATCTTATTCTGCTCTGCTGTCTACTTCAGTTGAAGTTCCATCAACTTCAGTTGAAGTACGACATTCTTCCTCTCCTGTTCATGTTGAAATTCCATCTTCTCCTCCAGCATCTCCTATCCCTCATCATCTTGCTAGGATATCTCATCCTAGTTTTGATTTATTAGCTTTTGTACCTTCTACCTCTATTCGTTCTCCAGTTCAATCTTCAGATCATATTGATCTTCCTGCTTCCACCCATCATTCTCCTTCTCCATCTCCCGTTCGCTTTCCAGTTCATCAGGAATACATTCCTCCTGCTGATCTTCCATCCACTGCAGTTCCCCCACCATCTTTTGAGATAACTCCAGAATTCATTTCCAGCATTGTGGAGTTAATTACCCCTTCAATCAAAATCATGATTGAAGAGGCAATTGCTCCACTTGCTATCTCCATTGCTTCTTTATCTGATGCCATCAAAATTCTTTCTAAATCTGCTGAGCCCTCTTCATCCAGGGGCCTGGTTTCAGTTCCCACTGAAATCAGACAGGGGGAGATGTTCAATGAAGATGTCTCTGAGCAGCCGTTGGCCTCCCCTCCAGCAGCTCAACTTGCAGTATCAGAAAAAGCAGCAGAAGTTTCAGCTCCTCCTCCATCTGAAAAAGAAAAAGAATTATCTGATGCAATAATGATGACTGAATTTGTTGTAAAAGTTTACCTGGAAGAATCCTCAACTCCCCTGGTTGCCCTATACCTAGAAGGAATAATCACATCCTTTCTAGATGATTTATGGGAGTTAGGTCACCCTGAAGAAAATACTGAAGGTATGTCTCTTTCCCAATTTGTAGATTACTTAATTGATATGTTAGTATGGGAATATCTGGAAGGGATGACTAGATGTCATTTAGCAAGATTTTATTCCTAATCCTTCAGATATAATGGAAGAAGTAATGGCAGTTGTCCAAGAGCCAGAACCTGAACCTGCTCCAGAAACTCTAGATGCTGTAGAGCCTGAATCTGTATCAGCTCCTGATGTCCAAGTGGTTGTAGAGCAAGTAGTGCTATCTGAGGCTGTAGAGCCTGTTCTAGTTTCTGAGGCTGCTGAACCTGCTCAGCAAGCAGTGCTATCTGAACTGGTCCCCTCGACAGTTCCTGAGTTTCAACAAAAGGATTCTGAAATTGAAACTGAAAAGTCTACTTTATGGGATGATTCCCTAGGATTGGATTTAGATACCCTTCTGGCACAGGATGCCATAGAAGAAGAGAAAGAGAAAGCTGACCTAAAAGAAAAGGAAAAGGCTGTATCTGAAGCCTATGATCCATATGATCATCCTCCCTCATCTCATTCTGAGGATGAAGATGATTCAGATCTATCTGAGAATTCTAAGAGAAAGAAAGCTGCAAAGAAGAAAAGGAAAGCTGTAGCTCCTCCTCCTCCAAATCCAGATCATGATATTCCTTATTACATTCTGAAAGGAATTGATCCAAAGTCGAAAGAGCTCCAGCACTGGATGTGGTTCTCTAAGAACCAGCAAAAGGAGAGAAAGAAATCTAAGAGATATGATAGTCCTGCTCCCAGATAGACTCCCAGAGGTCCTCCTCCTCCACCTCCCGGTGCAGGAGCCTCTGGCAATTTATCTGCTAATCCATCTGCTCCATCTGCAAAATCTGCTCCTTCTCAGTCTCATTCAAGGAAAAGTTCTCAAAGCCACCAAGGCAAATCATATACTGGTACTCAAAGGCATGATACTGAGGTTAAAGAGCAAGTAAAGGAGGTTGTATATCAAAAGCCAACATTTTCACCTTCTCCTTCTCCCAAGAAAAAGGTTTCTCCTGCTATACCAGTTCATGTTGCTAAGGATATTTCAAAAGGTAAAAAAACTGTTTTCTCTGAAAAGTCCTGTAAGAAGTTTGCTGAATTTGCTCCTCCATCATCTTTAGTTATTCAAGAAGTTAAAGATACAGCTGAAAGTTTATTAGATTTATCTGTTAAGTTTAAAGCTGTGAAGCCTATTGATACATCATCTGAAAATGTGTATGAAAGCCAAGAGTTAGATCCTGATTTCAGGATGGCTCGATTTCTAGAACTTGTTGGATCAGCCCAGATAAAGAAAGCTAAGGCTGAAGGAAAGGACTCTGCAGGTCTTTCTACAATGTCAAAGTTCAGAATGAAGGAACTCGATAAAATCCAGGTTAGCCCTGAAGTTTTTGACCCTTCTAAATATATGGAAAAGCACCCAGAAGCAGTTGTTCCAAGGGCTGCAGAACTGAAGATTATTGGCGTGCAAGATTTGAAGATGTCTAAGAAAGAAGTCATTGATCCCTTGCGGAAAGTTTCTTTTGTTCCTATCTCCTCTGATCCCAAACCTGATTCTGTAGATCCTTAATATTTTTGATTGACTGCTGGTATATATCTGACTGATTGTTAATTGCTAGTTTAGTTGCTTAACTATTTTCCTGTATTGTTTTTATTGTTCTATAGCTAGTTCTGTGTTTTAGTTTTTGATAGACTTAACTCAAATAGGGGGAGATTGTTGGTACCCTAGTTTGATTTGAGTTCAGTCTTGTCTTTTTAGTCCCTTGACCCAAGAAATATCTATGGTCAATGGTTAGTGGTCTAGTTGTAGATTCCCCGCTTTTCCAGATGAAGAATTTGGTTAAGTAGTTTTTCGTTCGACTATAGTCGAACGTCGCTCGACTATCGTCTATCGGCTGATCGATTATCGTCTATCAGTTGGTCGATGCTCTGTCTGTGTTGATAGCTCGACTATCTGTTGATAGGTCGACTATCTGCTTGGTTTGGTAGTTCGACTATCTGTCCTGATAGTTCAA
The DNA here is from genome assembly GCA_039513925.1 of Platanthera zijinensis. Taxonomy (NCBI): domain Eukaryota; kingdom Viridiplantae; phylum Streptophyta; class Magnoliopsida; order Asparagales; family Orchidaceae; genus Platanthera; species Platanthera zijinensis. The sequence goes on from CM077078.1 coordinate 59,093,385, forward strand.
CTATCTGATAGCTCGACTATCTGTCCCACTTTGATAGGTCAACTATCTGTTGATAGGTCGACTATCTGTCGTCTTTGATAGTTCGACTATCTGTCCTGATAGTTCAACTATCTGATAGCTCGACTATCTGTTGATAGATCGACTATCTGTTTTGTTTTGATAGGTCGACTATCTGTTGATAGGTCGACTATCTATTTTCTGTGATAGGTCGACTATCTGCTTGATAGGTCGACTATCTGTTTGTGTTTGATAGTTCGACTATCTATCCGGATAGATCGACTATCTGTTCTGATAGGTCGACTATCTGCCTAGGTAGTTCGACTATCTTCTTTGATTGTTCGACTATCTGGATCGTTCGACTATCTGCCCGATAGGTCGACGATCTCCGTGCGCCGGTCGACGATCTCCGAGGGTCGTTCGACGCTTTCTGTTTGCCTTTTTATTATGTATTTATTTATTCTATTTAATAAATTAATACATTATCTGGCATTTTATTTCAGTTGTTTTATGATAATATTTCCAGGCAATATCTGCTCCATCCCTTTTGCCTGAGTAAAATCTTTTCAGATAAAGTTGTTTGTCTTATTAGTTGTCATTGTATTTTACTTTATCTGCTGTCAGTCCTTTATAGCCGTTAGACTGAAAAGTCTTCCTTATGCTATAAAGAGTTTGTTTCTGATGTGATTTTATTTAGTACCTTTATTATCAGATTGCTTCCTGCAGCTTCTTTGAAAAAGGTTTATCCATTTTATAGAATATTTTGCTGCAGAGTTTGTTTGTCTTTGTGATATTTGCAGCCCGGGTTTCAAGTTTCAGAAGAAGACAAACAGTTCAAATTGAAAAGAGTCGTTGCTTGTTGCTGCTATAAAAGGAATCCTTTGGAGAAGGATTTCAGCTAGCTAACCAGTTATTCAAAAGAGTTATTCAATTAGCATTCAAGCTTTCATCAAGTCCAAGTTTATTGCTCTCGGCAATCTTCATTCAACTGAGAAGTGTTAGCTCTTCAGCTCTTCTTCAACCTGAGTTCTCCTTCCTCCAGGAAGTTCAGACTCAGAGTTCTTTTGAAGAAGAAGAAGAAGATAGCTGCTAGAAGATTTTCTTTTATTATTTTATATCTTCTTGTAGTTCTTCCTTCAGTTCTTACTGAAGAGTTTCTGCACTGAAGCAAGACTTCACCTGGGCGTTCTTTGAGCCAGGGGAGCCTTGATTCTTTTAGAGCTATCTAGCTCAGTGCAAGTTATTGTGCTTCTCTAATCTATTGTAAAATAGAGAAGACACCTTAACCCCTTTCCCCCTCCTATACAGGGTTATTACTCCCTTCAAAAGTATCCCTTGGTGGCAGGGCACCTGATCAAAAACCTGTGTTCGGTTTTTAGACACCTGATCAAAAGTCTAAAGGGTCTCTTGATCTACCTGAAGCAGATCTTGTTGGTGGCAGGGCACCTGATCAAAAACCTGTAGTGGATTCCTACCGTGTGGGTAGAAGAGTGGACGTACCCAAGTTGTTTGGGGAACCACTATAAATTCCTTGTGTCGTCTGGATTGCCTTGTTTAAATTCTTGCATTGTGGTTGTGATTAGATATAACTAGGTTTGCTAGTTGCTGATTAGGTTATCCAAGCCTTAACTGTAATTACAGTTAGCTTGAGTCTGTGCACATCACTTGTGTTAGGCTTTAGGTTTATCTCCATATCTATAATCTTTTCATTCCGCATTTCACTCCAAGGGAGTTGAGTAGAAAGTCAACTTTGCTAAGTCAAATTTTGATAACTCTATTCACCCTCCCTCTAGAGTAGTATCTATCCCTTCACTTTCAATCACCCAGATTTTGCTCTTGAAACTCGTAATGTAAGACTTGGATTGGCAAGTGATGGGTTTAATCCATTTGGTAACATGAGTCTATCACATAGCACATGGCCTGTGGTATTAACAATATATAATTATCCTCCAAATTTGTGCTTGAAGCCCGAAAATTTTATGATGTCATTGCTTATTCCTGGATCGCGTTCACCTGGAAATGCTATTGATGTGTACCTTCAACCACTAATTGAGGAGCTACAAATATTATGGGATGTTAGGGTAGAAACATACGATGTTTCCAAAAATCAAACATTTCTGACGCGTGCTACTCTTTTGTGGACAGTTAGCGACTACCCTGCATATGCTATGTTATCTGGTTGGAGCACAAAAGGAAGGTTAGCATGTCCTGCTTGTAATTATGAAACGTCTTCTACTTATTTGAAACATAGTCGAAAGATGTGTTATATGGGCCATCGGGCTTTTTTGAACTCAAATCATGCGTGGCGATCTGATAAAATTTCTTTTAATGGAAAGACAGAATATATACATGCACCTTCTTTGTTAAGTTCAAAAAGAATTTTAGAAGATTTACAAGATTTTCCTGACGTATTCACAGAGAATGATAAGAAAAAAAATCTTTGCCCATGGAAAAAAAAATCCATCTTCTGGCAATTGCCATATTGGAAAGATAATGCTTTACGTCATAATTTTGATGTTATGCACATTGAGAAAAACATATTTGATAATATAATTGGGACCCTTCTAGAGATTGAAGGGAAAAAAAAGGATCATGCAAAGGCTCGTTTGGACCTACAAGATATGGGGATAAGAAAGAAACTTCATTTGAAGGCAACAAGTGATGGAAAAAGAACTCAACTCCCGAAGGCTTGTTTCTCCCTAACAAAAAAAGAGAAATCTATTTTTGTGGTGTTTTAAAGAATGTCAAATTCCCTGATGGTATGGCCTCTAATATTTCGCGATGCGTGCATGTTGAAGAAGGAAAAATTTTTGGGTACAAGAGTCACGATGCCCATATTATACTACATTTTTTGCTACAAATAGCAATAAGAGGCGTAACACCTAATCAAGTTGCAATTCCTTTGATCAGGCTTTGTTCTTTCTTTCGTTGTTTATGTCAAAAGGTTATTGAGCTGAAAAGTTTAGATCATTTGGAAGTAGAGATTGCTGAAACGCTTTGCCAGCTTGAGAGAATCTTTCCTCCTAGTTTTTTTTGACATAATGGTCCATTTACCGATCCACCTTGCAAATGAGGTTAGATTAGGCGGACCAGTTCAGTTTCGTTGGATGTATTATATGGAAAGATATTTAGGCAAATTAAAATCTTTTGTTCGTAATAAGAGTCGCCCAGAAGGCTCAATTGCTGAAGCATATTTGGCCAAGGAGTCTTTGACATTTTGTTCAAGATATCTATCTAGTGATGTAGATACACAGATGAATAGAATGACACGAAATAATTGTGAATTTCCAAACACTGGTTATTTTATTGGGGCGAGGATTCTCTTTTCTCTTGATCAAAGGCCGCAAAATCAAGCTCATGGTTACATTTTATTTAATTCTGATGGAGTCGAAGATTACATAAGGTAATATCATTTACTTGCTATAATATTTTATATTTTCAACAAATTGAAATACATGTGTTAAAATGTTATATTTCTTTTGTAGAGAGCATGAGCTTTATCTTTAGAAATGTAAAAAAAAGAAGTACATGGAGCAAAGGTAAAAATCAAAGAGACGATTTCATTCAGTGGTTTGAAACACGTGCCATGAATGATGATGTTCATGGTTGGGTAAAGGAGTTGTCTCGGGGACCAAATAATGTTGCAAAAATGTACTCTGCGTATATTATTAATGGATATAGATTTCATACAAGAAAATGTGATGCAAGGAGGAAAACTCAAAATAGTGGTGTAACTTTGGAAGCAGTAACCCCAAGCTTTAAAAGTATTAGGGATGAAAATCCTGCAACAATATGTATGACATATTATGGCGCAATAACCAATATCATAGAGTTAGATTATTATGGACATTTGAATTACGTTTTATTCAAATGTGTGTGGTTTGAGGCTGAAGAGGACAAGTATGGAATGACATGTGTTTATTTTAATAAAGAATGTTACAAGAATGATCCATTTGTTCTAGCATCTCAAGTACAACAATGCTTTTATGTTGAAGATTCTTTTAATAAAAATAAACACTATGTTTTGAAAGTACATCCAAGGGACTCATTTGAGATGGGAGATAATTCAAGTTCCAACACCCAAGAAGTACCTGAAATTTCAATAAATATTGCTATACAAGAGGATGATTGGGAAGTTGATTTGGCTAGGGAAGATAGACCAGATGATATTATTGAATTGCCTTTATCTGAAATTCATATTCAACACACAAGAGTCGATGATGAGGCCATTTATGAAAGTGAAAATGAAATTGATGCTGCTTCTATTTTTAGTGATAATACAAATTAGGTAATATTCATTTATTTATTCATTTACAAAATCATTTTCTACTATTTATTGCAAATTTGATAATGCTGAAAATGTTTTTTATGATTTAATTTCAGCTTTCTGGAATGAAGGAAGGAACGAGTAAATTGATGTTTAAAGGGAATGACAAAAGGTTGGATAGAACAAGTGGTTTTGACTTGCCTATTCAAGCAAGATCTAGTGCTGAGTTGGCAAGAAAGTTCCGTCAAATTAAGCAAGAGAAAGCTGATGTTTTGCATAGAAGTCTTCGAAGAAATACATCAAATAAAGAACAAGAGGTTAATGACAAGTTTGATCAAAATAAAGTACAACAACCAGTTCCTATCGTTACAACTGTGTCCCAGGAATGCAATAATGTAGAGGAAAGTCTCAATGACAAGGTTAAGAGGAACAAGAGATGCCCATCAATGTTAATTGATGAGTTTGTTGAAGTTCATGGGGTTTCTCATGAAGGAGGAAATCTACATGTTTCACTAAAAGTGAATCAAATTCAGGGACAATCTAGTGGGAAAACTGAGTCACTTCAAGTTGATAAAGGTAGTCAAGAAGGGATTGTTGTACAACCAAATAAAGAAGATGGTATGTATACAATTTTATTTTTGTTTTGAGCGTTAATTCTCTTTGTATTTATTTCATATTAAATTATGTGAATGTATGTACATTGTTAATAGGACTAGCGATAAAAATAACTCGTGGAAAAACAATGTGCAAAAATATTCATGCAAGAACTTTGGAGGATCGTGAAGAAGTGACAATAAATGAAGAAGGTCAGCCTGTAGGGCCTACTGATTTTGTTGTATCTGACTTAAGTCTATTCTTAGGCACATTGGCTAGAAATTCAACTTTCTGTCCTTTGATTTACACAAGTTGGAAAGCCATGCCAAATGAGAACATAGAGCGTGTCTGGAATTATACCAAGGTATGTGTGTGTATTTATTTTCTTACTTTTACTCGTATGGAATTATATGATTTAAACACTCGTTCTTATTTTGGACTTTGTAGTCGAAGTTTATTCTGCCAGATGAAGCAAAAAATTGGGTAAAGATTACTGTTAGAGATGCTTGGAGACGATATAAACACATAATTAAGAAGAATCATTTTCTGAATTACTCCAATATGACTGATAGACTCAAAAATCATCCTGTAAAGGTGCTAGAGGCTCAATTTAAAAAGCTTTGCCATTTTTGGAGTTTGGAAAATATCAAATTAAGATTAAAAGTTATTCTTTGTTACTTTCTTGTAAATATATTTATTCTAATATTTTTAATTAAATGTATAGTCAATCAGCGAAAGGAATACTCAAAGTACAACAATACAAAAGTGGAGGCATCGAATGGGACCCAAAACATTTGCTGTAGTTCGCAAAAAAAATGGTATGCAGCTCTTTAATTGAATTTATTACTTCAAATCATATTTATTTAATTTTTTGCACTTGTAGCGTCTAAAGGAGAAGAAAGACCCCACTCAAGCTGAAATTTTTATTGAAACCCGAAAAGGCAGTAAGGGAAAGGAGCTGGACTTGGAGACTAATAATGCAATTGTAAGTTAAATATTATTATTAATAAAATTATAATTTGCATTAGTTTCCTCATTATTCAAGTTAATTATATATATTAACCTTATTTCAATTTTTTATTAGTCTCAACTTCAGGATATTATTATGAACAATGAGGAAACTAATGCAGAAGCATTTCAAGCCGTGTTTGGGAAAGAACATCCTGGATCAATGCGTTGTTTTGGGAAAGGTGTTATACAAACGTCTTTGAAGCAAAAGGAAGATATTGCTGCTCTGAGAAAAATGCACAATGAAGAAGTCCTTTTACTGAACGAAAAAATGCATAATATGGAAAATTCACTAAACAAATTAAAAGGTGTGCTCAAGACTATGTTGCAACAAAGCAACCCAGCAGGAATTGATATAGAATCATTGGAAGATATGTTGGGTTCATCTCCCGACGACGCAAATAGTGCACAAAAGGTAGTGGGTGCACCACGTGCACATTCTTCTACATCCACACATGTTCCAAATTTTGGGGAGGTATAGTGTTATAGATCTTTATATAATTTTAGTATAATCATATTATATTTATTTATTCATTTTGTGCAGAAAGTTCTTGATATTCTGGAGGCAAATGAGGAGGTCGATGATGGACTATGAAGATTTTTTGATGTTCAAGTCGATTCAAATGCATGTTTCGATGATGGACTATGAAGATTTTTGCTTCCTTAAACACACATAATGATAGTTCTGTAAATAGGAAGTTTTATGGTTGATATCTTTATTTCCTCCTATTATGTTCAAAACTAAGCTCTATTTCTTGCAGCTATGAAGCCTGAATGACATAGATCTCTCAATATGCTGATTTATATTAGAAATCCTCAAGTTCAAATCTCATTCTAGTTAACTATTTCTTTGGCTTTATCAATTTAATATTCCACCTCAGCTTGTTGTGTATTCTACCTCCTGGATCAAGTTTTTGGTTCACCTATATCTCAATCCTTGAAATGATCCACCCTTATATTCTTCTTTCTGTATATGTTTTTATATAGTGTAAAATCTTCATAACTACACATGTGATGTTGGTGCAAATCATGCAGTCACTATTTTGTATGGAGTGGACAGAGAAGAAGTAATTGGCATACCATCCAAGCTCAAATTTCTAGAAGCACGGAAAAGAGATTATATCTTTCTTGAAAATTACTCCAACGGCTAGAAAATAATCCTTCTGGAAGGGGTTGATGATATCTTGAAAAGATTTATCTTAACTCAGGAGAGAATTCTACAGAGTTTTTGAGAAGTCGATGTAGCTTTGACGTCAAAAATCAACGCAACTCTTAGAAGTAGAGAAGATCTCAGAATAACTTTAGGTAGAAGTCGACGCAGCTTTTTCAAGGTCGGCGAAACTTGAACTTATACCGAGGGCGAGCTCATGTCCTGTGTTTGATGCGCAGGGTTATGTGGGCCTTTTATTTGGTTATTTTTGTTTTCCCGGGGTTGGAGATTTGATCACCATTTTTGTGTTCGTATAGTTACCTGAAATTTACTTTTTACTCTGATGTAATGTGGTTGTGTTGTAGTGTCAATATCTTTCATTGCTTCTTGTAAGAAGATTAAGGCATTAGTGCATAACAATGTGCTGCTTTCCAATGCTCTGTGAATGTCCACAAACCTTGTAAGTCCTTTTTGCAGTTCTTTTTGTGAAATGATATGTGATACTGCACTGCTTAATCAATTTTATTTGTGCATAAATCTTTTTTATGTTTGCTCATGCAAAATTTCTTCATTTTGGAGATTTAAACTTCAGGTTCTTAGTGATGATGGGAAGAAAGTTAAGCGCCTACAACCCTTCACTGAGGCAGATGTCGATGAACTGCAGGTGGATGTTTTTACTCTTTATTAAAGGTAGTATTTTTTTTCTTTGATGCGGAATGGTTGCTTATATAAGAGTACCTATCCTGCAGTCTTGCATTGCCGTGGTCCATATGATCTTCCTTAGCAAGTTCAAGAAAATGCATAAAATATAATTCCCTGCTACTCTTGATGTGAAATCTGTCTGGTTATTTGTAGGGTATCCCTATAGAGTCACATCCATCCAAGCTGGTTGGAAGCATTGGGTCGAACAATAGATTTTTTGATTTTGAGAAGTTAGCTGAGGTTTGACTACCTTTTGTTACAGGCTTACAGCCACACTCATTTTTCATCTTTTTATCAACATTTCATTTGTTTCTCTTCTCTTCTTCTAAGGTGACTGGAGTAGTTACAGAGAACCTCAACAACATAATTGACATAAACTATTATCCCGTTGAAACTGCTAGGAGATCAAACCTACGACATAGACCAATTGGCATTGGGGTTCAAGGTTTGGCTGATACTTTCATCTTACTTGGCTTAGCATTTGATTCACTAGAGGTAATGTTTATTTTGAAAGGGTTCCCTTATTTATTTTAAATATGAATAATTCATATGATTTATTGTTTTGTTTGTTTTTTTATATTTTTTCTAAAGGCCCAAAAACTAAACAAGGACATTTTTGAGACCATTTATTACCATGCTTTGGATGCTTCTTCTGAACTTGCTTCCAGAGAAGGTCCTTATGAAACATACCAGGGAAGCCCAGTAAGTAAGGTATGTACTAACAAAGCAATACACTTACCTGAGATGATTTTAATCTCCTTATTTGATGTAAAATGTAAAATATAAGTTATAAACACCGCTCCTTTTCTAAAATAACATTAGCCACCTATTTGGTTTGGATTTTCAAATCATAATTTCATTTAATCAGATTAAAGTTTTTTCATGTTGTTCCTACGTATGAAATGATACATAATGAATGCTTTTTCTTCAGGGTATTCTTCAACCAGATATGTGGGATGTAGCTCCTTCATCTCGGTGGGATTGGCCTATTTTAAGGAAGAAAATTGCAAGGAATGGTATAAGAAATTCTCTTCTTGTTGCTCCAATGCCCACTGCCTCTACTAGTCAGATTCTTGGTAACAATGAGAGCTTTGAGCCATATACATCAAATATATATAACCGCATAGTTTTAAGGTGACCTTTTTTTTCTCTCTCGCTCTATTGAGTATTCATCATATTTAAATTTATACTAATGGTCGTATATGCTTACTTTTTTTCCAGTGGAGAATTTGTTGTTGTGAACAAGCATCTACTGAATGATTTGACTGAAATGGGTGTCTGGTGTAATACCCTTAAAAACCAAATAATTCATGATGATGGTTCCATCCTTAAGATATCACAAATACCAGAGCATTTGAAGGCCATTTACAAGTACATACCATCCATCTTTTCCACTTCTGTAATGGTTGCTTATATAAGAGTACCTATCCTGCAGTCCATTCAGATGTAGGAGATTCAAAAGAAGAATGTCATAATTTCATTAGTGCAGTTATTGATCAAGGAATTTTGACTGCAGTGCTTCTAGTGGGGTGGCTAGAAACAATGTCAGATGTTGCTCTTTGCCCAGTGGTGACATTGTGGTAAATTACAATCACTCAGATGCAACTCACTGACAGTGGTAAACTAGTGTTTTGCTTTATAGCATTGGCATAATGGTATGTTACAAACAATAACAGTTGCCACTCTTTGACATAGACATTATTTGGCGTGCCGGCTCGCACCAATGATGGACGGCGGAGGAAGGAACGCCGCAGGAGCCCCTGCTTCCAGTCGGAGGCAGATCACGGAATGCCAAAAATTCGCCTTTATCGTTCCACACTAATGATTAAAGCCGTTCCGGCTCCAACAACGATGCACCGACAAGCTGCCAGCCTGCCAAATAGTGCCATAGTTTTGAGATATTGTTCAACTGTCAGATGCTTGTGTTTGACATAGTGAACATTATGAACATTATTAGAATTGGATATATTATATTCTATACTTCTAAAGTGCTGTGTTAAATAGCATCATTAAAATTTGGAATGTCAGATGTTACTTTGTAACATAATTGTAGTAATGTTTACTTTTTTCTATAAAATGCCTTACAGATGCTGTTCATATGATAATTTAAATGATTCTTATGCATTATTGAATTTCCCTTAAGTTGAATTTGTTAAACCACATTTCATAGTTTTAGTCGACCTGCTTTGTATTTCATATATGAGCGGCAGCGCCATCATGCTTTGAATCATGATGATGGTTGTACTTATATTGGATCCATGATTTTTGAAAATTATGTTTTGAATTTTTTTAAATTATTTAAATATTAATAGAAATAAACTTAAAGACGTCTGTCATTTAAGTTTTGTTTTCCAAACATGCCATTATATGTTACGCTCAACATCCTCTGGCGGCATTGGCGTTTTTAAAAAAATCGCAATTTTTTTACAATAGTTTTAAAGTGTTGCCTTTGTAGTTTTTGGCAACGCTTTTTAATTGTAACAGTACATGTCAACAGTTCTAAAATGTTCCAATAGGTCAACCAAAAAACTGTTGTTTATTCTAAGGGTTTAGGCAACAGTTTTTGCATAGTGTTGCCTAAAGGTATGAAAACTGTTGCCTTAGATCTTTGGCAACACGCCTATTTGAGACACCCCTATGGCAACAGTTTTTGATGTTTTGACAACACTTTGCAGTTTTAGGCAGCAGTTTTCAAGTGTTGCTAAAGGCCGGAAATGGTGTAGTGAATTAAACAATGTAACGTTCGGCTCTTAATTAACTCTTAATGTTAATTACCTGAATATACGCAATTTAAAGGCTGCAGATTCATTGTCATAGAATGTATGTTTGGTATCACAAATGTTACAAAAAAGAAACTAGTTTGAGGCATAAGATTTTGGTATGACAATGACGTACATTTTTGTCCAACCTCACCGGTGCAAATAAGCTGCGATAAGCCACGCCAAACGCAGAGGCTGCGTTTGACGCGGCTTATTGCGGCTTATTTGCTCCGGTGAAGATAAAAACGTCATTGTCATAGAATGTATGGTTGGTATGACAAATGTTACAACCGTTATCAAAAAGAGAAACTAGTTTGGAGCATAAGATTTTGTTATGATAATGACATTTTTGTCCAACCTCATCGGAGCAAATAAATCACAATAAGCTACGCCAAATGCAGCCTTAATTATAAATTGAAAGATAGAGAATCGGGAAGGTTCCACACCAACCGAAAATTTCAATTATTTCTCTCTTTGCTTTAATTGCAATGGTTAAGCATTCCTCTTTTCCCCCACAATTCTTTGCGTACCGCCTCAAGAAAAGATGTAAGAGTGTTAGTTGTTCAGATGCTTCCATGAACTTCAAAGTGGATGTACAAATTTGTGAAATGCAGAAAGCAGGAAATTAGGTCGCAGGAACACTCAATTTAATCAAGTCAAATAAATCAGATGCAAATAGAATAATAAGCAAATCTTGTACTATCCAACTTCTTTACAATGCGTGGCATACATGGCGAGACATGATTCGTCAATGTACCCAATGAAAGCAAAAACATACAAGACAAAAACTGTCCGGGCGGATAGAACTAGTAACCGCCTACTCTGTCAAACTGAACTAAGTAGTCTGTTGAAGCCGTCAAGTCACCAGACCGCAACCTAATCGCACGGACACCTTGTTATTCCAAGCTGAAGACCTCTGTATGCAATTTGTAAGCCGTCTAACCGCGAGGTCGCCTAGCCGCCAGATAACAGCGATCAGCTGCTACTTAACTGAACAGACATACCGCCAGAAGCGGACAACCTTATTGAACTGGGAAAGATTACCGATGAGAAGACCGCATGATCGCAAGTCGCGACCTACTGCTAACCGCCGATTGTATTCGCAACTATCCGCACTGATCTCTGACGCAAGTCAGAACCAAGTCTCTGGCTTCTCAGCGTTAGCCGCACAATTGTTCATTCATTTGTTTCTTATGATGTGATAGAAGGTCCTATTTATAGGTGCGGAGAGCAGTGTGATCACCGCCCTAATTGATAGGATCACCACCCTTCTCGTAGCTAGCGCAAGACCTATCCGCACAGTGCGGACACAAAGTCGGTCCTCCAAGGTCGCACAAGACAAGGCCGAATAAGTCAGTCCGCCAAGGTCGGACCAATAAGGTCGGACAGAAAAGCCTATCCTCCTTGAACACCGACTAAGGCCAGAATCAGGACCAGTCCACCACACCCGCGGACACTGCGGATACCGCCGCCAGTTTGCAACACCCTGCGGACACTACTCCAGTCCGCACATCCATAGCCCGAGACTAAGGCACAATCCTGCTTAGTCGAGCTGCCGGATAGACAGCCAGTCCGCACACTTCGAGTTCGCGACGAGCACAAACCAGACTGTCAAGCTGCCGAACTCCGTGGATAGAAAAAGAAGTCCACGCTACCCATGCAAACACTCGGACTGAGCACGACAAGACTTGGTACAAATCCAGAGCAAGTCCACACCACAAGAGTCCACGACACGAACTCCATACTAGCGGACTCAAACACTAGTCCGCACTAACCGGCGAACTCCGCGGTCACCACCAAACCGCGCCACCAGAACATGACCAAGGCACAAACCATGCCGATCTCGCGAGTTCCAGAAGGGTCTGCAACAAGCCGGACTCGGCAAACTTCAGAAGAGTCTGCATCTCCCGCGGATAAAAATCCTATCCGCCCGGTTACAACTTGTGAACAAGCAGACGCAGAAACACCAGCAGACCTGGCTAGTCACCACACCAGTCCGCACAGTCCGCACGGGCAGTCCGCACAGACCGTCACTTTCAGTTCAAAAATTTAAACAGTGGAGTTGGACGGTCAGGATAATTGCAATCCTATATAAGGGGATAAAGATGATAGCTCTGCTAAAAGTATAGTGTCTACACCAATGTGTTGAAGCGAAGAAGATATTTAAGGAATTATGGCATATGCAGGTTTCAGGATCCTAAATGGAGAGGATTCATTTCACGGATAGGATGCATTTTAAGTTGATCTGATGGGTTCACTAATCCCATCCTTTTATGGTCTGTTCGTTTGCATGAAATTGAGCTCCTCGAATTGGAATTGAATGTCTAATTCCAATTCTGTCGTTCGTTTACTCGCTTGACGTTGTAATTTATTTTGAAGTAAAGACAATTCTTTCCAATCTATATAAGAATTAGACAATTCCGGCCGAGAAACATTTTTAAGCTAAACGCCCGATTTTCTCCCAAAAGCGCATGTTGTCGCACGGACGCACGTTTTTCGCTCGTGAATGCGATTTTCGCGGAAGCGCGCATTTTTCATCTGGGCGACATATTTCGCCCGAGCGGGCATTTTTTTTAAATCGGGCCAAATTTATTGCCCCGGCGCAAATTTTTTGCCTGAGCGCGAATTTTTCGCAAGGGCGCGATTTTTTCACCCGGGCCCTGTTTTTTCACAAGCGTGCGATTTTTTTCGCCTGGGCGTGATTTTTACGCCCGGGCGCAATTTTTTTCGCCCGAGCGTGATTTTTTTCGACCGTGCGTGATTTTTATCCGGGAGCGATTTTTTTGCCCAACTAGACTATTTTTCACCTGACAGCAATTTTTTCGCCTGAGCGCGAATTTTTTGCCGAAACGCGCATTTTTCGTCAGAGTGACGTATTTCGCATTGGCGCACGTTTTTTCGCCCGGACATGATTTTTTTGCTCGGGAGCAATTTTTCACTCAACCGCCTTATTTTCACTCGGGCATGATTTTTCACCCGGGCGTGATTTTTTTCGCCAGGCGCACTTTTTTAGCCCGGGCGCTCTTTTTTCGCACCGGCGCGATTTTTTCACCCTACCTCAAATATTTCGCACGACCGCACTTTTTTTCCCGAGCGTTATTTTTTCGCCCTGGTACAAATTTTTCATCCAGCCGCGCTTTTTTCTCCCGGGTGCACTTTTTTCGCCCGAGTGCAATTTTTTCGCATTGGCGCGAAATTTTCGCACGGCCGCTTTTTTTCGCCAGGGCGCGATTTTTTCGCCCGGGCGCGATTTTTTCGCCCGGGCGCGATTTTTTCATCCAGAGGCGAATTTTTCTCCCGAGCACGAAATTTTTCGCCCGAGCACAATTTTTTCGTCCGAGCGTGATTTTGCTCCCTGGCACGATTTTTTCGTCTGAGCACAATTTTTTCGTCGGACTGCGAAATTTTTTACCCCACCGCATTTGTTTTCGTCCGGGCTCGATTTTTTCCCAGTGGTGCGATTTTTTCCCCGGGGCAAAAAAATGACGTTCGAGCGACAAAATATCGCGCGGGCGAAGGAATTCAACTAGGAGAAAATGCGGCCATGTGGAAAAATCGCGTCAGTGAGAAAAAATCATGCCCATGAGAAAAAATCACGGCTGGGCGAAAAAAATCTCGTCCGGGCAAAAAAACTCGCGTCCGGGCAAAAATATCGCTCCCGTGCGAAAAAGTCACGGTTATAATTCACATTTGTTTATAATAATTTCTTCATAATATTTTTTAATTCTTATATTGAATTATATTTAACAAACGAACATTGGTGAATATTAGAATACTGTATTCAACAATATTTTTTATTTGGCAAATACTGTAATTGAAATAAGTCACCAATATTTAATACCACAATATGCACACAATATTCAAGTCCGTTCGTTTGCACGGAATTGGAATTCGATATTAGAATTGAATATTGGTGAATATTATGGAATTAAATATTGATCACAAATTCCAATTCCAGTGTTCGTCTAATAAAGAATATTATTCAATATTGTGTATTTGATTAATTTTTTTGTTCGTTTGTTAAATAAAATTCATTATAAGAATTGAAAAATATTATAAATAAATTACAATAAACAAATGAGCGTTATAGCCGCGACTTTTTCGTACAAGTACGATATTTTTGCCCGGTGGCGAGTTTTTTTCGATTGGGCGAGATTTTTTCGCCCGGCCATGACTTTTTCTCACAAGCGTGATTTTTTCACATGACCGTGATTTTTTTGCCCGGTTGCATTTTTTTTCGCCCGGACACGATTTTATCGCTCGGGCCAATTTTTGTCGCCCGAGTGTGATTTTTTCGCGCGGGAGAAAAAATCGAGTCCGGACGAAAAAATAGAGTCCGGACGAAAAAATCTCGCTCGGGTGAAAAAAATTTCGTAAGGGCAAAAAAACGAGCCCGGGCAAAAAAAACGAGGTCGGGTAAAGAGTGGTAAGGAGAAAAAAATGCGTCCGGACGAAAAAATAGTGTCTTGGAAAAATATCACGCTCGAGCGAAAAAATTACGCTGAGGTGAAAAAATCGCGCCGGGGGAAAAATCTTGCGCGAGTGAAAAAATGGGCCCGGGCCAAAAAAACGCGCCCGGCCGAAAAAAGCGTGGTCGGGTGAAAAATTCGAGCTCGTGCAAAAATATCGCGCCCAGACGAAAAAAGCACGGACGGACGAAAAATTTGCACACGGGCGAAAAAAGCGCGGCTGGGTGAAAAATTTGAGGCAGGGCGAAAAAATCGCGCCAGGCGAAAAAATCGTGCCCGGGCGAAAAAATTGTTCCTGGGCGAAAATAGCGCGGTTGGGTGAAAAAATCTGCGCTTCGACAAAAAATCTCGTCCGAGCGAAAAAACACACTTCAATGCGAAATACGCCGCCCTGACGAAAAATGAGTGCATCGGCGAAAAATTCGTGCTCAGACGAAAAAATCACGGTCGGAGGAAAATAGGTGGTCGGGCGAAAAAATCGCTCCCAGGTAAAATTCCCGGCCGAGCGAAAAAAATCACGCCCGACCGAATAATCGTGACCGGTCGAAAAAATTTGCGCCCGGGCGAAAAAACGCGGCTGGGCGAAGAAATCGCTTCTGAGCGAAGAAATCGCGCCCGGGAGAAGAAATCGCGTCGGGGCGAAGAAATCGCGCCCGGGCGAAAAATTTGCGCCCGGGCGAAGAATTCGCGCACGGGTGAACAATTCACGCCCAGACGAAAAAAATCGCATCATGGCGAAAAATTCGCGTCTGGGCGAAAAATTCGCTCCCTAACTAGAAAACCTTATATAGTGATAATCTCATCCTTTCAGAATGTCTTATTGATATTGAAGATTAGTGTGTTCTAGGCTATGTTTCTTCTATTACATCACACCCTAACTTGCATTACAACGTGTTGCAGGTCGCTCGGTCTTTCTCTGATCCGGAGAAATTGGATCGGGCATGCAAATAGTCAAAGTAAACAGCAATAAAAGCCAAGAGACTTTTTTTTACTTGAAAAATCTGAAAAAGATGAAAAACCATGTGGTTGGATCTGTGTCGAGTCAAAATCCCCTAGTTTCTTTGAGTTTTCAGGGATTGGGACTTGATCTCGAAGGGCGACAAACCGCTTCTTCGTTACAACTGCAAAGTACAAAAAAGATGAAAAAGAAGCCAAGTACTCGGAGTCTCGATAGCAGCGCTCCGACCTTGGAAATTTGGCTAAGTTCACGGAATCTCGAAGAAAGCATTCCTTCTGTGAGAATTCTCTTAGTCTTTGAAACTATGGAGGGGGTGCTCTCGTTGCAGTGGGGCCTTGATGGGAGCGCTCTCGCGAAGGCAGATGTTGAGGACTTGGCGCAAGGAGAAGAGTGGAGCAGATTCCTAAGCGGAGGATCGGCTAAACTCCACGATCTCGTCGGAAAACCTCAGAGCTCTCTCTTGCCTATGGAGTTGCTTGTCTTCAAATGAATGTCTTGGGGCTTATTTATAGTTTTTCTGGACTGTCATGGTGGTAATTGCGTCAAGGCGTGATTTGTGCTGGCGAATGACGTCGCTCCGTTTCAGTCACCTGGATCACAAAATTTAAGGAAATGACGGAAGCACCCCTGGTCAGCTCGGGTGCTACATCACATGGCACAGCCATGCGGGCTGGCCGCGCGTGGCCGCGCGGGTGCAACGCAGGGTGCGATCGCGCGGGGTGCAATGCGGGGTGCGGCCGTGCGGGGAGCTGCCTCGCGGGCTGGTCGCGAGCGGTCGCGCATGCATCTTGCGCGCATGCAAGATACGTAGGGCGTGATCACGTGCGCGTCGGCCGAGCGCGCGCTGGCCGCGCGTGCCTGTGGCAGGCCAAGCGCGCTTAAGCGGCCCAACCGTGCGCGTACACGGGTTCTACCTCCTTGGGCGCTTTCGGGACTTGCGGCTTCGTGTGCGTGCCTTGATCGGTCGGGTTCATGCAGACTCGATTCGAGTCTTGCGGGTTTGACTTACAAATTTTAGGGGGAACCACATCAAATGCCTCCAAATTTTTTCTAGTTATGACCCGTGGAGCGATGAACGTGGAAAATTTTCTGCCTATCTTGGTGTGTTCCGATCATTAGAAAATTATATGATATTCTTGCGAGATATTAGACAAAGATTGATGTTTATTCGCTGTCTTTGAAGCAAAAAATTTTGGCATGAAATATTTTGCCAACTTGTACGCCTTCCATTATGAGCCCACATTTGAGGCCTATAAATTTGATATGGTCATTCAGTTCTTCTCCTCATATTGTTGCAAAAATCTCGGAGTTCGTGGAGCTTTTTCATGGGATTCGCGTGTTCCGGCGGCCGTCATGTCTCCCTCAAAAAAGGTTAGTATTTTTCTTGGAGTTCGCGTGTTTCAGTGAAGTGGCATTGGAGCGGGGGCGCGCGGAAGGGGCGACGAGCGCGGAAGTGGTAGACGCGGAGGGGGAGCACCAGGGGCTGGCTGCGGGCGTGGGAGAGCGTGTGCGGGCGCACGAGGTCATGCGTGGAGCCTCCCGCAAGCGCACGAGGGGGGGGGGGGGGGGGGGGGGGGGGGGGGGGGGTTGGTTCGCGCATACACGAGCGATCAGGGTCGCGCGCGCTGGTTGTCACGGGGCCACTAGCGCGGGTGTACGCAGGGTTACCCGCGCTTGCTCGCGCACACGCGGGGCCACCCACGTGAGAGAGCAGCCAGGGCTTCCGCGCGCTAGCGCAGCCAGGCCGCTCGCCCGGGATCTCCCACGTGCGCGCTCATGCATGGGCTGGCTTCTTTCTTGTCAGGGGTTGCTTGTGCGGGGTGTGTTTGTCGTTGTTCGTGCGGCCTTGCGCTGGTGTATTTGTTCTTATGCGCATGGGATTCTTTCCTTTGCTTGCTTTGATGTTGAGGCTCTTCTTCTTTTCAAGTGTCGAAAGGTGGTGCTCTATAGCGATCGATGCGTCTTCCATTAACTTTGAACCTTGCCCGTGTGGGTAGTTGGAGGAAGTGTTTAGGCATTTTGACGGACGTGGAGATCGTGATCCCTTCCCCACTAGAGCACGTACAACACCCTCTTTCGGGCCATTTTGTGATTACGGAGGGGTGCCTGAAGGCGGGCTTTTGGTTTGCCCCCAAGGAAGAGGCGGTTGCATTGTTTCAGTTTTGTGGCATCCCGGTGATGTAGTGTTCCCTTGTGGGACTGACGAGGATTATGGAGCTTCTTTGCTTCTTTCCAGAGCATGGCTCTCGGATGTCAGTTCGACTCTTTCGAGAGGGGTGTGAAGTTCTCTTTGGCTCTGACTACCGGGTCGAGGTGCAGAGTAATAAGAGGTGGTTGTCGTTTGAAGATAAAACCAACAATCGTCGTAGTGGAACATTATTTGGGTTTGTTAAAAACTCGTGGAAGCTGCCCGAGACTTGGAGGGATCCTCCTGGCTGATGTTTCCGCCTTACGGGGAAGGAGAATGACTATACTCTGTTGTTGGGCTTTGAAGATCCACAAGAGTTAGACACTGCTCTCCATAAGATCAACGCATTTGTCGTTGAGAAGCGGCTAGTTCTTGCGGGCCTTTCGACGGATGTGGAGCGGAGTTGTGTCGCGCCGCTGGAACATGGAAAGAAGAGGAAGTTAGACTTTTCGCAGCGGTAGGGAGAGGGCAGGTTGTCCTCTACTTCCCCTAAGGTTGTTATCGATGTTGTCATTATCGATGACTGATCGGATGACCCGGTTGCTGATCGGCTGCCCGCAAAGACTGGGGATGTCCCAGAGCCTCCCGAAACCGTGTCGGTTTCTCGAGCGATCCCCGAGCCGCCGTTGGTGATAGGGAGTGGGAAGGTGTTGGAATCCTCTTCTTGAGAAGCGCTTATTCGAAAGGTATGCATGTTTCCCCCCGGTATTTTCCCTCTTTTGCCTTGCATGTTGGAATAATTTGCTTTCTATTTTTGTAGCTAGATGAAGTCCGCGACATTGCTCTCTCGTAGAATGGTACCTACGCTACTACAAAGGATGATTTCATCTCTTTGCGGATGAAGTCGGTGACATCCGAGGACTCGCTAGCGGAGGCCCAGAGGAAGAAGAAAGAAGTTGTTTCCTGTCTGGTTAATGCGGAGTCCCAGTTATCCTTTTCCCAGGTGGTGGTCGAGACTCTTTGGGAGAAGCTTTGTGCTACTGATTCTAAGATCGCGGCTCTGTGTGAGAGGTTGGTCTCTGTCGAGGCGACACTTGCGTAGTCGGTCCATTGTGTCGAGCTGGCCGACGCTGTGATGTACCAGCAAGAGATGGAGTTTGAGCAACTGAGGAAAGAGAATGCTCGGCTGATTTCGGAGAGGGAGGAGGTCGAGGCCGTACGGGCGGATTTTGTGTCCGAGTATAGAGCCTCTCACGCCTTTGAGGTGGAGCGGTCTCGTATCACGGAGGACACGCTCTCTGAGATTATTGCGATGGAGATCGACCCAATCGTGGAGGACGAACGCGATGTCGCATACTGCCTAGGCTTTGGCAAGGGGTCTTGATTTGCCTGTTTTTATTTTGTAGGCGTATTTCTGCATTGTTGCATATTTTTGCTTTTCATGATAATGTAGCCCGTTTGAACCCTTTTATTTGAGTGAACTCCCTTTTTGACTTTTGGATCTATGGCGTTTTGGTTGTGCTTTCGGCAAGGTAGTGCTTTGCTCGTGCGTTGATTGTTTACTCGCGCTTTTGGGGAGTCATATGTCGCTTTTTGAATTTGGAGGTGATGATCCCTGGTTTTCTTGTGCTTTGAGCGGAAATGGTGGGGAACTTTCGTTTGCTTGTACTTTAGGAGAACCGGAGTTCTTCTGGATGGAGGTGGCAAAGAACTTTCATTTATTAATTCCTTGGGAGGACCGGGTTCTGTCCAAGTTGAGGTAGCGAAGAACCTTTGTCTGTTAGCGGTTCAGGAGGACTGGGTCCGTCTAAGTGGAGGAGGAGGAGAACCTTTGTTCGTTCGTGGCTCAAAAGGACTGGAGTCCGTCCAAGTACAGGGGGTGAAGAACCTTTGTTCGTTTGTGGCTCATGAGGACTAGGGTCCGTCCAAGTGGAGGTGGCGAAGAACTTTTGTTTGTTTATGGCTCAGGATGACCGGGGTCCGTCTAGGTGGAGGGGGCGAAGAACCTTTGTTCGTTCGTGGCTCAGTCCAGGTGGAGGTGGCGAAGAACCTTTGTTAATTCGCGCCTCAGGAGAACTGGGATTCATCCAGGTGGAGGTGGTAAAGAACATTTGTTCATTCGCGCCTCAGGAGAAATGGGGTTCGTCCAGGTGGAAGTGGCGAATAATCTTTGTTCATTCGCGCCTCAGGAGAACCGAGGTCCGCCTAGGTGGAGGTGGAAAAGAACTTTTGTTTGTTCGCGCCTCAGGAGGATCGGGGGTCTGTCTAGGTGGAGGTGGCGAAGAACCTTTGTTCATTCGCAACTCAGGAGAATCGGGGTTCGTTTAGGTGGAGGTGGCAAAGAACCTTTGTTCGTTCGCACCTCAGGAGGACCGGAGTCGTCTAAGTTGAGGTGGAGAAGAACCTTTATTTTTTCGCGTCTCGGGAGAACCGGGGTTCATCCAAGTGAAGGTGCAGACAGACCTTTGTCCATCTCGCCTAGGAAGTTCAAAAGGCTTTTGTCAATCTCACCTTTGAGATGACACGTCTGCGGTGTAGAAAACAAATGACATTACTGAAAGGAAGATACATGTGCTCGCGAATTTTTTCTCGCGACTTATTCTTCGGAAAATATGAAAAGCAACAGATATTAGGTGGCGTGATGACTTATGTTGTGCCCAAACTTTCACGTCCTAGGTCCCTTAGGAGACACGTCTTGCAAGCGAATGTTCAACGTGATGTCTTGAGCTAGCTCGTTGGCACAGAGAGCCCTTAGCATTGGTCCCCTGAGAATGGCATAGTAGGTTGAGGCAGCTTGGATGATGATGAACTGATCTTCATGCGTGGCTAGCACCAGGGGGCTCCCAGAATTACCGAAAGGATGATACCTTCCACGATGGGAATCATTGGGTGTCCCATGACATGTGTATCTCATGATACAAGTTGGACGTCTCCCCCGGAGATCCCGAGCTAGAGTAATGATGATATGAATAACATGTTGGTGGATACGTCATCATCAACTAATATCTTGGCCACCTTGACTGGCGAGCTTTTGAGGGTTGCCTGGATGTGCTGAGGGGAAGATCCTAGTGTGCTGGGATCGGATGGCTGGACCAGCTCTAGTTGCTTTCTGGGCGTGGCCTCCTCATGGTATTGTCCTTCTGCGAGTTACACTAGGGCTGGTGGCGCGACTGCTTTCTTTCCATGGAGCTCTCTAAGGAACCTGCATCGTGTGAGCCGCTCGTCTTCCCCCTTCAGGCGCATGCACTCTTCTGTGTTGTGCTCGTTTCCTCTATGAAAGTGGCAATATTGGGACTGGTCGCCTCTGCCTCGCAGGAGCACCTTAGGCCTCCAAAATAAGGGGTGGTTCCTAAGGGCATACAAAACCTCTATGGGAGAGAGACTGAGCTCAGTGAAGCGATGTTGCCGCTCAGCTCGTGAGGATTCGCAGGGATTCCTGTTGTGCTTTCCGGGGGTTGGGCTTCCTCGGACAGTCCCCCCCCCCCTCGAGCTTCTGCGTTACACATGGCGCGAGCCACCCCACTAAGTGATTGGTGTCCCGAGGGAAATGAACTCTGGACGGCTTCAACGGAGCATGCCTCTGAGGTCTGGGAGGCTCCCAATTCCCTTAACAAAATAAGTGCTTGAACATGGCACTCTTCCATATGGCTCATCCGTTCTTCCACTGATGACACTAGTGCGGTGATTAACTCCTCGAGGCGTGATGTAGGGCTAGTGTGTAATAATTTGGATGCCTGGTCACTAGCCGCTTTGTAAGACGGCTGGCTGGCGGTGTGCGTGCTTCACTTTGTCATTGTTGTTATAATTGGGGTATGTTGTAACTTGTTAGATCTTTTGGGAGCACCTTCCCACATACGACTCCAAACTGTAGTGGGTCTTCCGGTATTTTCCCGGTCTGGAGAAATCAGACCGCCTTAGCTCGGAATCGGACCGGGCACGCAAACAGTCAAAGTAAACAACAACAAATGACAAGAGGCTTTTTTTGGTGTGAAAAACCCGGAAATGGTGAAAATCACATGGTTGGATCTGTGCTGAGCCAAAATCCACTAATTCCTTTGAGATTATAGGGATTGGGACTTAATCTCGGAGGGCGACATACCACTTCTCCGTTACAATTGCAAAGTACAGAAAAGATGAAAAAGAAGAGTACTCGAGCCTCAATGGAAGTGCGCCGACCTTGGAAATTTGGATAAGTCCACGAAACTTCGACGGAAACGTTTCGTCTTGGAGAATTCTCTAAGTCTTTGAAAATTTTGAGGTGCGCACTCGTTGCAGCGGAGCCTTGATGGGATCTCTCTCGCGGAGACGGATGTTGGGGCCTTGGCACAAGGACAAGAGCGGGGGATCGGCCTAAGTCCACAATATTGCCGGAAAACCTCAGAACTCTCTCTTGCATCTGGAGTTGCTTGTATTCAAATGAATGTCTGTGAGCTTATTTATAATTTTTTGGAGAGTCATGATGGTAATTAATTGTGTCATGGCGAAATTAGTGATGGCGGATGGTGTCGCTCCGTTTCAGTCACATAGATCACCAAATTTAGCGAAATGACAGAAGTGCCCCCGGGGTAGCTCGGGAGGCCTGGGCAAGGTGCCCGGTGGCGGCGGTGGCCAGAGGGGGCCGGCGGAGGTGGCCAGAAACGCGGGGGTCGCTGGCGGCGGCGGCCTCCCCAAGCGCCCGCGCACGGCAGCTGCCAACGCCCGTTTGTGGATGTAGCGCGCATGCGTGGCGCGCGCGCGGTCTCGCCGCCGAGCGTGGCCGTACGTTTGCCGTGCACGACTAGGGGCGTCGTCGCGTGCACGTCGACCGGGCGCGCCTGCGCGGCCTCGCCGTGCGCGCGTGCGCGGGTTCAACCTCCTTCTTGGGCGTTTTCAGGACTTGCGGCTTTGTGCCCGTGACTTGTCCGATCGGGTTCATGTTGACTCAATTCGAGTTTTGCGGATTTGACTTAGAAGTTTGAGAGGAACCATCACAACATATTATACGCTATCCGCAACGGATTATCCAAAGCACGTCATCATAGGTGCGTCTGCGCATTAAGCCATTTATATTCAAGTTATTCAGGTTCTAAATTTAATTTAAATTATAGTATTTACGCATGATAATATGATTAAATAGAACTTAACATTCATTAATTTTCTTATTTTATAGGAGTTCAATTTGAACCTAAGCTCCATCGGAAGCGGGTCGGCTGCGAGTGCATTCATTTCGCGCACGCATCTCGATGCAAATGTTATACTGCACCATGGGTACATCATCTCCCCCCTTTCCAAGCTTCATCACACCATGAGATCGTTCGCATTTGAGTCAACTTAAAAACGATATCCATACAAAACTTGGCAACATAATCCTTGTGGGAGTCGAAAATGATTAACCATACTAGCATAATAATATAGTTTTACCTCTCTTTATTTCAAAATTTTTATTTTGAAAAATTTATGTTTTTTCTTTAATTTTAAAACAAATCTGCTCTCTTGTAGGTAAATTAAGTATCTTACTTAAATTAAAAAAAAAATGTGCTCTCCCTATCGTTTGCAACTAAAAAAATGAGCAATGAGCAGGATATAGCGTTTGGGGGTTTGTGAGCGGCTGGAGCGTTGTCGGGGCAGGGTAATGCCGACATCGGAGAACAGTCCCACGGGGAACCTGGGCCTCCCATTCATTAATTCAGTCTGAGTACTGTCGTCGTTGGTCGTAGGAGCGGAGCTTCATGCTTGTCACTCATGTGTGTGCATTGCTACAAGAGGAAGGGTCGATTACATTTGGATTGCCGGTTTTACCCCTCAGCTCTGCCGACAATAATTTTTATAATAAAAAATTTTGATTTCAGGCCGCCGCCTGTAAGGCCCCCCCTCCCGGAACACAAAACACGGCCAAGGGGAGCCTTATATTCAGAACAACTGTCTTGCGGTATCGTGAGCACACAGACTAACCTGTACCACAAGAAGCCTATTTTGCCGGCTATTTCCAATATCATCTGTCAACCCATCAATAAATAATTACGATAGAAGTGATAACAAGTCCATAATCCATATAATGTGTAAAAGTCCACAATAAAATATAAATAACATGAAGCTATATTGGTTCCTGAAAACAACAGAGTACATCTATGCCCGTAGACTACAACAAGCGCTCAAATTCACGCCTGTCATAGAAGGTAATGACAGTAATGTATCGTCAGGCCCTGTCCCTCTGGCCTAGCTGTCCTCTTGCATGAGGTGTTGCTGCTTCTGTGAGTGCTCCTAAAAATGGTGGCGTAACAACCGTTAGTCATAAAAACTATGGGGCTTCAGATCCCTCCCCCGACGACTCTTAGGCACCGAGCAAAAGGAGGGAAAAAGAGGTACAATATAAGCAGTAGTATAACAACCAGATGATATGATGGTAATCTTAATCTAATAGTTAATGTATCAATAGTTCAACAAGAAGGCAGGTAATCAACAAGAAGTATCAACATGTATATAGCACATCTATACAAGAAGTGTAATAAGCAGCAAGGTATAACAACATGATTTGAACTTAACTTAGAAAAAAGCTCATAAAAATTTATAAGTTTGGCCCAGGTCGTTTGCACCGTTTTCACAGCCGGTTTTCATTTTCAGTTTTCGTAGTCCCAACGTAGTTGTTCGTTTGCCTCTGTTTTGGTCTGTTTTTGTTTTTATCTAAAACCACGATGTTTTCACTCCATTAAAAACTCCCAATCAAAACAGACCTAACCGGCTCCATTCTCATGCGTTTTGGAAAAGGCTCTCCTCTTACCCGACGGATCACGCAAAACGACTCACGACTTCCCTCCCGCGCTACAAATCTCTCCCGACCAGCACCGACACTGAGCTTCTACCGGCGAAGGAGCATCCCGACGGTGTTTTTGGACCCGTATCTTTGTCTTCCCTCCGGTAAGATCGCATTTCTGCCAGCTAACTAGCCTCCCATTTCTCTCGTTTTTAACTGTTCACTGTTTCTGGACCCCGAACGAGTGGCACTGTTTCTCTCTTATTACAGTCGATTTTTTTGTTTTTGTGTGGCTTCTTCAAGCTTATAATCAATCCCTTTGTACAGACCGGTGAGCCCTAGGGCAGAGGTGTGAGCAAGCCCTACTTGAACAGATCCTTGTCTGGAGCTTTTTTTGGACCATATGTATACCTAAACTTGTGTAAACTCCACTTTTTTCTTCGGCCTTATGAACATTTGTGGGTTGTTTTTCTATGATCTACATGGGAGAGTGTCTTAATTTGAATGTGTGTATTGTGTAATTTTTAAAATGTGTGTGGGTTAATTAATATTCATAGATGGCGATAATTGTGTTACATAGGGAGAGAAACAAAGTAAGAAGGAAGAGATCAATTGTGGTAGCTTTATCTACAGTATTCGTAGTCTTGATAAAACATAGTGCACTAACATGACCAAGCACTAGGGATCAACGTGATACTCTACGTCGGATGGTACTTAGTAGACTATATAATGGGTGTGATATAAACTGCTACAATCAACTTCGCATGAACAAATTTGCTTTCCAAAGCTTGTGAACCTTATTAGTGGATAAGGGCCTTGTACTTGGCATAGATAGTATAACAGTTAATGAGTCGGTAGGTTTATTCTTACATATCCTATCCCATAATCACAAATTTAGAGTTGTTGGTGGTACATATTTACGTTCCACTGATACCATAAGTAGACATTTCAATTTGGTGTTCAGGGCAGTTCTCAAGTTGAGTGCAGAGATGATCAAGCGTCTAGAAACATCACATACACATAGGTGGGGGTATTTTCAGGATTGTGTTGGTGTTATTGATGACACACATATTGAGGTAACTGTCCCAGTAAGTGAACAAGGTAAATATTGCAATAGGAAACAAGCGATTACCACAAATATCCTCGGAGTATGTGATGCAGACATGAAATTCATATATTTTTTGCCTGGATGTGAGGGTTCTTCATCCGATTCAATAGTGTTGTGTAAGGCTCTAAAGAGACAGGATCGCTTTGAAGTTCTTATAGGTAAATGAATACACTTTATTTTTGTGAAATTTCCCATAAGGGTGGTTCTCTTCAAATATCATTTATTTAACAATGTAGACAAATATTACCTTGTCGATGCGGGGTATACAAATGGTCCAGGTTATCTACCTCTGTACCGATCAACTTGTTATCAGCTTCAAGAGTGGACCACTCAAGAAAATAGGCCAACGACCTATAAAGAATTATTTAATCTCCATCACTCAAAAAAACACAATGTTATTTAAAAAAACCTTTGGGTTATTAAAAAAGGATGGAAAATTTTACGACAAGCTTCCTTCTTCGGTATTAAAGGACATGTATAAACATAGGTTGATAATTTTAATGAGGAACAATCATGTAATTTTAAACATTACTTTCTATGCAAGTGAAAATCATAATTGCATGTTGTATTCTCTATAATTTTTTGGTAGACAGGAGGTTGGCACGAGATATAAGAATGTTGGTGGAAGTTGATGTGGAACTATTAACCCAGAATAATAGTGGGGATAGTTACCAATATGAGGATGTTGTTGAAGACATTAATGCGAACAAATTAATGGACCACATTGAGATATAATGGCTATGTCTATGTTTGATGAGTACCAAGCACAAGCAGCATAGTCACTTGCTTGATATAGTTATCATTTTGGGTGCATTTTGATGAATACCTTTTTGTGTTACTAAATGAAATGCTTTTTTGTATGTAACAGTTTTATGTTTAAATGAAATATCATTTTGTGGTATATTCTTGCTTTCATACAGTGATTATTGAAAGTCCACCTAGTGCCAACTGGCTTCACCTATGGGAGGGGGGAATAGGTGTCTTGTATCGTTTTAGCGGAATTAAAAATTGTACCTGCACAAATAAATCAACCAACACAGCACAGAAAAGACTCAAGCAATTTATAGTGGTTCCCCGATTTGGGTACGTCCACTTTACCCCTTCGACCTATCTCCCAACCAGGAACGACTCGGTCACTTCACCAACAGGATTGAAATCCAATCCTTGCACTAACGGAAGGAACCCTTCCACACGTAGGAGTTACCACTCCCACACCACGGGTTGCACCCAACCCTTACAATTAGGAACCAATCGTTCCTTTACAATGAAATTGAAAATAGAATGTATTAGAAATACAAACAACTTATGGAGACTAAGGTGTCCCTCTTCGTTCGACGACGTGTTCTTGAAGTCAACGAAGAGTCCACAACCCTAGATCTCTCTTGGAGAGAATCTCCCCGAAACCGGCGGCGGCAAAGGGCGGTGGCTTGGATCTCGGGATTGGCGGCGGCAACGGATTGCTGCGGCGATGCTATGGAGATTCAACCTTCTTAGCAAAGGTAGCACGGTCTTCCAACGGTCACACTAGGATCGATCGTCTCGATCGATTAGGAAGGGGATGGTTTTCCCGATCTACGAATCAAGAGACAAAAGATCTCTGGTTAGACGTGTGAGACGCGGTGCTAGGCTAAGCTTCTATCACCGGAGATCTGGAAGAAACCGTGATCAGCAACGACGACCAACTGCACGAGCGGCGACGACGGCGGCGGAGCAAGATCGCGATTTAGGTCACGTCGGCGGCCTTTCTTCGTTTTTCTGTCCGTCTCCCTACTGTTCAAAAATACAGATGTATTTATACATTAGGTCATCAAGATGACCGTTGTGGGCCCCACCAAGAAGAAGCCCTAAGTCCGGTTCGAAATAACCCAGTTAACTTGGACCGGTCCAGAGAATAGGCGAAAATTGCCTAAGTCAAATTCGGCGAGAATCGTAGGTGATTCTCGACGAATCGGCGAGAATCACCTACGATTCTCGCCGAATTCCACTTGGCCGAATCCAAGCTACATTGATATAGCAAGCCGGAGAGAATCGGCGGGAATCACAATTGATTCTCGCCGAATCGTCGAGAATGCAAGGTCATTCTCGACGATTCGGCGAGAATCACTAAGTGATTCTCGCTGATTCTGCCTTAGCAGAATTCAGGGCAGCGTCGAAACAACCGGCAGTATTCGGCGAGAATCAGCTAGTGATTCTCGTCGAATCGGCGAGAATCACTTAGTGATTCTCGACGAATTGTACTTAGATGATTTTCGTCTTTCTTCCCGTGAGCTGGTCTTTGGCCCATCCTTGCTCCTTATCTGCTCTTGATCTTTCTTAACCCTTTGCTTGAAAGTAAATACACTCCAATAGAGAGAGTACACGTAAGACAACACACTGATCTGCCCAACGAGGGATTACGTTGCACAGACCCGTGTATATTGACCTACTGCACCCTGACATTGGTGCGTACTTAGCGAGGAATAGCTGCAAGCATAACTCGAAAGGTTTCATCAAATACACTGTGAATTCATCTTAGCTTGACCCGAGGCTTCCTCAAATCCAGGTAATTGTGGATACAATACCCAACAATCTCCCCCTATTTGAAGAAGCCAAAATCCTATTAGCTAAGATGAATTTCACCAATCCAGATAATACATGCATTATACCAAGAGAGGAATAACAAAAACAAGCAGAGCAATACAAGAGACAATCATTAAATCACATATGAGAGACACTCATCAAGTCATATATATATATATAGATATCCACAATAAGTGTTCATAAGGTTACAGGATAATAACAATGAATATATAAGGAGTGCATTAACCAAATTCTTAAAACTACTTATCCTTAGCTATTTCATCTTTGAACTGCTGCGCCAAGAACTTGCTGCTTTGACGTTCAAAGTATTCTTTGGGCTTCGGGTAGTATCTTGGAGGGGGAGCTTTATTTGCCACTGTATCGGACCTGAAGAAGATGTTTCTTTTGGCTTCAAAGGTCTTGTACTGCTCTCACTCGCACTGACTGTAGACATCGTTCCTGTTTATCTCCCCCTTTGTTGCAACTCAAATGTGTCCAAAATGATGCTTCTTGATGCTGGGCTCCACCTTTCATTTCGCACCTCTTCCTCCTTCAGTCTGATTCTCTTTTCAGTTGGCATTTCCTTTGAGGTTCCTTCTTGATTTTTCCTTTTCCCTTTAGCTTTTGCTAGGGCTTCTTGATCAAACCAGCGACAGCTTTCTGCTCTTGCAGCAGCCCTAGCAGCCTTCTTGGCTTCAGCCTCACTCAGTATAACTTCTTCAATACTTGCCTCTTCTTCAGCAGCCGCAGCAGCAGCAGTATGCTCCTCTTGCTCCGGAGGAGCAACGAGAATGTGTATGCCCGAGGCTTGTCGTACTAACCAATGGGCCGTTTCAAACACATACCTATTAGACTGATCGAAGTTTTCGATGATTATCTGTTGAAGCCCGGCCATCTTAGCTTTGTAGTCTTCCTCCCCCTTTTTGGCTTCTACAGCAATTGAGTTTGCGTAAGCGTGCCGGGACTCATCGATGTGCTTCACAGTTTTTGAAAATTCATTCAGCAGGGTCTTTTGATCCGCGTTCAGAATCACCACGTTGGCATCAAATTTTTGGATGCGGTTAGCTACAACATGTGCATTCTGATTTACGACAGCCAGATCATCTGTGTTCTTTTTAAGACCTTGCATCAGCAGAGAGACAGCTGTGCCGGCTTCAGTATACTTTTCCTAGAATTTCTTTTCCATAACGTCCAACTTGTGATTGACTTTCACAATGTTCTTTAACATTAGATCCTCAGATTCTTTTACCCTTTTTAGCACTTTTTCTCGTGCTTCCACAAACGATGTTTTCAGCTCATTCACAATTCCCTGAACAATGTTGACCGTATGATTGGCTATATTTGCTTGCAGTGGAGGACCTCCAGGCAAGCCCTGGTCTGGCTCATCAGCAGAGGCACTGGGTGAGCTGGACACTAGTACAGGTTCCACAGGGGGAATGCTGGCCGCCACAGCAGGTTGTCCAGGAATGCTTGTCAAAAGTTGCTGGAAGGGCTCCCCCTCCATTCTTGCATCAGTCGTCTCAGGAGCATGTTCCTTAGATGGAACTTCAGCAGCATCCCAAGGATTCACCACTTATATCCTCTCACTTCCAGTTTCCTCCTCCTCATCACCCATGTGCTCTTTCTCAGTTGCAGCATTGTTTAAGTTTTCCTCATCATCCTCCTAATTATCACCTCCATCTCCCAGATCACTATCGTTCAGGGCCGCCCTCATCTTCCACCACATCCTCACTATCTTCTTGCATAGTCTCAACAGCATCTCTAGCTATCTGAGAGATGTCAGATATGACATTAGCATAAGCGGGTAGAGGCTCCCCCTCAGTTCCTGCAGTCAGTGCATCAGGAACTTCACTGGGGATTGCCACGGAATCTGCTGAAGTTCTGTTGTCCTCGGCAGGAGATTCTTCTTGTTCTACTACCACGGCAGCTTGCCCTATGCGTCGCTCCCATCTGTCAAATACGCTGGAGTCTAATTTCTTCAAATAATGCAAAGGAACTCTTTTGCTCATGTCGAACCTATTTCCGTTCAACTGATTGAGATATAGGCTGATGATTCTTCCAAAACTTGGAGATCTGAGAGTGTCCTTAATCTTCTCAAAAAGCAAAGCCCCCTAGTTGAATCTCTTTCGGCAGACTATCGCCACAAGAATCTTGAACATGTCAGCTGAGATGTGGTCGTGTGAGCCAGGTTTGTATATCAGTACTTTCCCTATGATGTCGGACAAGAGTTTCCCCTCCTCATTCATTTCTTTTCTCTTTATCGATCTGGTTCCCCTAGCTAGTCCACAGAATAATAGGGTCCTGGCTTTATCATGTTCCTCCAGATAATCCACGTGCTCAGAACTGGAGAGCTGCAAGCATTGAGTCAGTTTCCTTGCAGACATCTTGATCTTTGCACCTGCAACCTTACTCTTGATGATAATGTCTTCATTCCGAAGTTTGTTGGTTGCGAAGAACTCCATCACTTCCTTATCTAGAGTTTTGCAGGGGTGCTCCAGTGCAAAAGTGAGTCCAGCCTCTTCAAGCATGATGATGATGTTTCTGAACTCATCCGAGGCATGTGAGAACCCGGTTCGAACTAACTCACATCCAGTGACCAGGCCGGCGGTGGTCCTTGGAGCCATAGCAAACCTAGGGAGGGAATCCCAAGTCTACGCCTAATCAGAAGTCAAGAAGGAAGCTACATTAACAGTAAGTCACTGTAAGGGAAGAAGTGGTTACCCAAACGCAGAGGAAGCGCGAGTCGACGGAGACGACGGAAAACCTAGAGGAGCTCACGTCTTTATTTGATCGAAACCGCGGAGAGTGAATACTTGGACGAGCACTCTGGATGCGAGAAGTGAGGTCTACAGAATCCGGAATGAGGTCGACGAGATTTGAAACCTAAGATGCGGGAAGTCGCCGGGAGGAGGGAAGGAAGGGTCGGCGGGATTCCTACGGGATATCGACGGGTTTCTCTGCAAAATGCGGAAGATGAAGGGGGAGTTTTTCTAAATAGAAATCGACGGGATTCTCAATAGAAATCGACGGGTTTAAAGGCATACCGGATTCTCGGAATCTTTTGATATCAAAGGGTTTAGAAATCTTCTAAATATATATTTCTTAATACCAATCTTCGGAATATATATATTTCTTAATACATGTATCTATTGAGGGTTTGGAAGGAGTTTTCAACACAGCGTTAGGAGTCATATCAACTTTGGTATACCCAAGACAATAACCGTGGCAAGCAACTTTAATAGGTGATTTCTCGATCGAGATATACACAATATTCTTGATGTCTGTTGTAAGTTTTAGTGACTTCCAATGACGTATCTTTTTTAATTTTCAGTGGGCTGACTTATGCCTGTTGAGGTTCATTCTCGAATCTACCAGTGTATTTACAGATAAATCTTTAACAATGTATCTAAAGGTTATTTTTACAATTTTAATCTTTTCTTAGGTGTACAAGCATATAAGTGTAAATCTACACATGACCATTTACTTTCGAGAGAGGGAATTCATGACTTAGTGTGGATATGTAGACATATATATATACATATATGTAAACATTGATGCACTATGGATCATATATTGAAGCTGATTACAATTACCTGAGATTAAAAGATGTATCATTTAGATCTTCTGCTCAAGGCACACCAGGTGGTCAACTTGAATGTGCCTATGTTGATGGCACTGCTCCTATTCCAAATACTTGTTCCACGTCATTCTTGGAACATCTCCTGTCTGGTTCCCATTAGGTTTACGGGAACCTAGACTACCCTACAAAAGAGTGTTACCTTACCTTAGGAACCCAATATGTATTGGGTCCTAGGTTCTTGTTAGCATACAAACTCGAATGCCTTCCCTCAGAAATCCTGTCAGGAAGACTACCTTTGCCCAGAGGAGGTGGATATGCCCTTGCCCTTGAAATAGAGGGGTTGTGCCAACAATCTATGGCAAAGTGACCCATCTTGCCACAGCACCAACACGTGTGAATGTTGTATCGCCGTTTCTAACCTGATCTGTTGACTGAGGTAGTCATGGTCCTAGGTCTAAATGGGATAGAGCCGGATCTGCTCACAAAATTGCCTCTTCCACCGTGACACTTGGAAGGGTGGAAGGAATGCATATAGCGAGCGTCATGAGTCCTGGGAGGTGGTGCCTTCCTTTCAGTCAGCACCCTTCCAGAGGCCCCATGAGCACTAACTGCATGACTTCTAACCCCCCTTTCCTGTGTCCTATGGCGGTGAGAAGCGCAGTGAGAGCTGATACCAGCAGATTCATGCCGAGTTGGGGCTGTGGCCGAGAATACAAAGGGTTCAGACTGAGCCTTAGGTATTCTCTCAAGGGTGGTCATGACAGCCCTTGCACTATGAGTGTCTCCACATGAGGGTTGATCACCCTTGTAGTGACCACGGTTGTTCCTGTGATCATACCTGAAGGCATGATGAGTACCCTCCCTGCCTGGGGTGGGGGGTCTGAATACCGTTTCCCCATTTCTCCATGAATTGATAATTCGGGAGATCCGCCCATTTTCTTCCTTTCTTTTGATAGCATCAATCTTGGAAAAGTTGGATACTATCCTCTTCTCATTTTCTAGACTACTCTCTAGATCTGAGATTTTAAAGTCCTTAACCCTGTTGGATGCCAATTGGAGATCCAATAAGATCTTCAGTCGAGCAATCTCCTGAGCTTGCTCATCAATAAGTAGGTTGCTTTTCTGAAGGGCTCTCTTCAGGGAATCAGGATTTTCTGAAGGGCAGCCATCCGAACTATTTCTGTCTTCAGGAACTTCAATAGAAGAGGGGCAATATGAAGAAGTTACCTGCTCTTCAGAGTTACTATTAAAATCGCCAGAGACCGTTGAGTCAGCTTCATCAGAACTGCTTTCCTCAATTTCTTCTTCAGTCTCCGACAAGGACACCGGAGCCCTGATGCTGACTGATTGGTCCTTGCCTTCATCTTCAGAGGCGAGGACCACCACATAGGCTTCATCCTCTTGCTGACAGCAGATCCCTGCTTTCTGTGACCCCTCCATGAGATCTGAGATGGTTACCCACATTGACTTGGCCGTCCTACACTTTTCCAGTCTAGATCGAGAAGGTCCAGACCAGACATCCATGATGATCTGACGAATCATCTTGTCCAGATTGAATAATGAGAGTTCAGAATCCGACATCTCAGTAATACACTTGGGGATTTGGATATCCTTTCCAGAGCCGGAGGTCTTCATGGGAATGAATGGACCCTCTTCCAAGATGAGTGATGCCCGAGGATCGATAGCCTCCAAGTGAAAAGACACTCTCATCTTCCAGATGGGATAATACTCCTTTGTGCACGTCAGAAGTTTTAACGGAGAGATATCATAATCCAGCTCCATTCTTGTTGATACTGGTGGCAGGATTCTACTCAAGGTGTGAACCTTTTTGATGAGTAACCTCCCTCTAATACCACTTGAAAGTCCACCTAGTGCCAACTGGCTTCACCTATGGGGGGGGGGGGGAATAGGTGTCTTGTAGCGTTTTTGCGGAATTAAAAACTGTACCTGCACAAATAAATCAAACAACACAGCACAGAAAAGACTCAAGCAATTTATAGTGGTTCCCCGATTTAGGTACGTCCACTTTCCCCCTTTGACCTATCTCCCAACCAGGGACGACTCGGTCACTTCACCAACAGGATTGAAATCCAATCCTTGCACTAACGGAAGGAACCCTTCCACACGTAGGAGTTACCACTCCCACACCACGGGTTGCACCCAACCCTTACAACTAGGAACCAATCATTCCTTTACAATGAAATTGAAAATAGAATGTATTAGAAATACAAACAACTTATGGAGACTAAGGTGTCCCTCTTCGTTCGACGACGTGTTCTTGAATTCAATGAATAGTCCACAACCCTAGATCTCTCTTGGAGAGAATCTCCCCGAAACCGGCGGCGGCAAAGGGCGGAGGCTTGGATCTCGGGATTGGCGGCGGCAACGGAGTGCTGCGGCGATGCTATGGAGATTCAACCTTCTTAGCAAAGGTAGCACGGTCTTCCAACGGTCACACTAGGATCGATCGTCTCGATCGATTAGGAAGGGGATGGTTTTCCCGATCTACGAATTAAGAGACAAAAGATCTCTTGTTAGATGCGTGAGACGCTGTGCTAGGCTAAGATTCTGTTGCCGGAGATCTGGAAGAAACCGTGATCAGCAACGGCGACCAGCTGCACGAGCGGCGACGATGGCGGCAGAGCAAGATCGCGATTTAGGTCACGTCGGCGGCCTTTCTTCGTTTTTCTGTCCGTCTCCCTATTGTTCAAAAATACAGATGTATTTATACATTAGGTCATCAAGATGACCGTTGTGGGCCCCACCAAGAAGAAGCCCTAAGTCCAGTTCGAAATAACCCAGTTAACTTGGACCGGTCCAGAGAATAGGCGAAAATTGCCTAAGTCAAATTCGGCGAGAATCGTAGGTGATTCTCGACGAATCGGCGAGAATCACCTACGATTCTCGCCGAATTCCACTTGGCCGAATCCAAGCTACATTGATATAGCAAGCCGGAGAGAATCGGCGGGAATCACAATTGATTCTCGCCGAATCGTCGAGAATGCAAGGTCATTCTCGCCGATTCGGCGAGAATCACTAAGTGATTCTTGCCGATTCTGCCTTAGCAGAATTCAGGGCGGCGTCGAGACAACCGGCAGTATTCGGCGAGAATCAGCTAGTGATTCTCGACGATTCGGCGAGAATCACGATTCTCGTCGAATCGGCGAGAATCACTTAGTGATTCTCGACGAATTGTACTTAGACGATTTTCATCTTTCTTCCCGTGAGCTGGTCTTTGGCCCATCCTTGCTCCTTATCTGCTCTTGATCTTTCTTAACCCTTTGCTTGAAAGTAAGTACACTCCAATAGAGAGAGTACACGTAAGCCAACACACTAATCTGCCCAACGAGGGATTACGTTGCACAGACCCGTGTATATTGACCTACTGCACCCTGACATTGGTGCGTACTTAGCGAGGAATAGCTGCAAGCATAACTTGAAAGGTTTCATCAAATACACTGTGAATTCATCTTAGCTTGACCCGAGGCTTCCTCAAATCCAGGTAATTGTGGATATAATACCCAACAATTATAAATGACAAAAAGAACAGCAAAGTCGGGAAGGAGAAAGAAAAGTCATATATTCATTGGACCGCCGAAATGTATTATGCCCTTTCGGCGGCTCTTTTAGAGCAACAAAACCTCGGTCACAAAGGTGCTAATGGGTGAAAGGGACCCACATTCACAACTGCTATCACTACTTTGTGGGATTAGTTTCAAGTCCATGTAAGCAAAGAAAATATAACAGCAAGATTGAGAACTTGGAGCAAAAACTATCGAGATATATCTGCAATGTTGGATACAAGCGATTTTGGGTGGGATTGGGAGACACATATGGTTAATGTTGATAGTGAACATGTGTGGTCTGGTTATATTAAGGTAACCAAATTATTATCCATATTAATTGCTTTTTATTCTATGTTAAATTTCCTTATACTTATATGTTAAATGTAAACTATAGGCACATCCAACTCTAAAGCACTATAAAGATAAGGTGATTGTAAATTAATGGGGGTACCTTGTAACCCTATATGGGACAGACCGGGCAACGTGGGTAATTCAACCACTGGGGTGGAAACATGTAATGAAGCTGATGTGGACGTGGAGGAGATTCCTGATGATGATGATATCATAGTGGCAAGCCAGCCAAAGAAGAAAAAGGGTAAAGAAACCATCATATATTGATATGATAGCAGCGGCCGTCACTCATATTGCAAACAACATCGATGGCCCGCCAGCAAGAGAAAAGACAATGGTTGAGAGAATGTATGCGGCATTGGAAGTTATCCCAGGCCTTTCAGAGGTTGATCTCATAAAGGCAATAGATTTGTTGTGCTCAAGCAAGCTGAAGTGTGAGATCTTTTTAGTTATGCCAGAGCTTGTTAGGAGGAGTTGGTTGTGCGCGCAAATCGATAAAGAATTATGATATTGCTTCAAATTTTTGTGTTGTCTATAAGCATGTCTTAGTTATGGCTTTTGTAATGCTTAACATGTCTTTTGTAATATGTAAATGGTAAACATTTTGTAATGCTTAGCATGTATTTTGTAATATCTAAGTTGAAAATTATTTTTGTGCTTGTTATGGACTTCATAATTGATGTGCTTCATATTTGTTTTGCTGTGAAAATTGCTTCGGATTTTTGCTTCAGAATTTAATGTCTTCTATTTCATGATTATACCCGAATTTATATTTTATGTTTGATGTGTTGATAGCCAAGACTTTTTTTGTTGCCAAGTTTAGGACCCCTGTCATTCTAATCTTTTTGAACCCTTGTAAACTGCATTTGCATTATGAAAGGATGCTAAATGATGCATTTGTGAGCTCTTTGCTACTGGTTATTTTATATCATATTTAATGACGGGTGACCACGCCGCACCCACCGCTTGATTGTTGTTTTCCTGCAAGAGAGCATCAAATGCACAATTTCAAGCTTACTATATCAAGAAATTAAGAAGTTTCAAACCTGCTTGTGATGGCTTAAAATGAAAACCATTGTGCAAAAGAACTGTCGTTTTCATTTTGCCTCAAAACATAATTGAAAACCATGTTGCAAATGAACATAACTTTTTGTTTTTCCCTAAAACTAAAACACTCGATTTTTTTGTTTTAGAGCAAAACGAAAACCGTAAATGCAAACGATGCAAACGAACGGGGCCTTAAGGATCTAAGCATTAAGTAACTCATCATATAAAATAAATCATACTAATTTTAATGATGAGTATCTTATGCAGTACGATACAATGCAATGAGACTTTGATGACTCACACATGCTTACACACGCACTCTGATTTTTTATGTCGACATAGACCTTAGTTCCCACTTTTCGAGTGTAGCTAACCACTCAGGCGCCTCCCATCGTGGCTAGACGGAGACAGTGGAATGAGCTTCTCCACTACTAAGTGGGTATGCACGCTACCATACCTAATACTTATGTATGCCTCAATGCTAATAGACAAACAGCGGAGTCCTTGCGTACTACGACACAAAATGGGTCCTTGTGAAGTATGCACCAAAGAGCCCATCCCAACCGGCCTATGACACAGAAGGGGTCTTTGGGAAGTAAGCACAAAAGAGCCCAGTCCAACTGGGCAGACTCTATCTACCAGCTTTCGATGGTGTGACGACCGGTAAGCCCGTAGACCCGCCACAAGTAACCATCTTAAAAGATTATTATTTAACCATGTATATATCATCTATACACACACACACAAGTAATTCCCATGATCAAGTCGTGCTAACAAGCACTCAAGGTCTTCAACAAAGTCATTTCCGAATTCATTATTTTATAAGTTTAACTGGTGTTATTCAGCACCCAAGGACCTACCAACCGAGTCCTTAACATACTACCACAAGATATAATCATATCCTATAATATACACCAAACTATCACTACTACCCATGGTGAGTTGTCATATCTCTAACGCGGTAGAATGTGTAAGTCACAAAATTACTCTCTATAATCCTATAGGACTACTTGTGTACCTAATCAACATGATGAGATCATTAGCATAAGATGCCCTAACATTTTGATCTGTCGTCATCAACATCAGACTAACACAATATTAATAGCATTGATCATAATAATCAAAACCCCAAGTCTTTTTTACTTCAGCATACCTCACATTCATCGTAATAATTTATGACAAAATATTTAATGCAGAAGTCAATTCAAACCAAACCTCTAAATTTTCTACTGTTTCTAATAGTTATTATTTTGAACATTCCCACTGAGTTTCAGTCTATTCTGATAATATAATAAATATTTATGACACAACAATTTATCACATAGTATCGAAAAAAATCTTAGCAAATACTTATTAAAAAAATACTGAAACTTGAAAGGGGTGATCGCAACATCATCAAACAACTAACTTCCAAATCACATAAACATTATATTAGTAAAATGAGAGAAATCAGCAAAACTTCAAAACATTGTACGTGCACGTCGTAGTTTACTAAAACTAGAATTCTGGGTGCTACAGTCCACCAAAATTGATGATTCACCACATTCAGGAAAGGTATTTTCAAGGGCTACAACTTTCGTGTTAAGCCTGAGGTCCAGATCTAAGTCAATCAAGCCTTAAATCGATTTTGAACCTGACTGTGCAAATTTAGACAAAATCTATCATGTTCTTAAACATTATTGATCTCTAGATAGAAATTTTGATTTGGGTTATATCGAGCTACATGGATCCCAAGAAAACGCAAAACCACAATACAGAAAGGATTTTTCTAGAGCTATAACTTTCATGCTGAACCCGTGACCTAAATCTAGCTGGATCATGCCTGAAAAATAGTCTAAACCCGGCTTTGCACGCAAAATAAATTCCTTCAATAAATAAATAACAGATATTGCACATATCTTGAAGCAGATCTAACAAGAATTGTTCATCTTCTTCCAACAGCCAACATACAGGATGAACCTAGCCTTCTCTCTCTCGATACTCGCTCAATAGAACGCCAATCTTCACTAGATCAAGTCCTATCTTTTCGTATTGAAGAGAGGAAATGGTTGAAGTTATTAATGCGGCGAACGACACCCTAGAACGGAAGTTCTTGTGTGGTCTCTTCCTATGAATCTCCATGAATCTTACTAATCAAGCTCTTTTGAGCTCAATATCTCTCCTATATTTAAATCTAAGATCTAGAATCAAGGAAGAGGAGAGGGAGTCACCTGATTCATGGCCATGGATCGGGTTTGTCCCCTTGGCGACATGGTGGCGGTGGACTCCGGTGATCTTGCTCCGAGCTTGCTTCTTCCAAGGACATTACTTTTCCGAGCTCTTAGGTGGTGAAAAATAAGAGTTCCCCTTTCGGATGAGGAATGAAGCTCAAAATCAAGGGCCTGAGGTGAGAGGGAAAAAAGTGGTTGACAAGATTAGAAATTAATGAGAAAATACTTCCCATACTTTAGATTGGACAACTCAAGCCATGTGTCACCCGCCTATAGGACCAAAATGTCAAGACTAGCCTTGAAATGAGGAAGTTAAGGCATGAGCACATGCATGGGCAGAAAAATGGGGCAATGATGCATCACGATCAGTTAAATGCTGAAGTTCCGGCCAAAATATCATTTTGACATTGCTTACTAAACATAGATTTTTGGGAGCTACATAACTTTTTAGAAAACTTGCAATGACTCGTTGAAAAGGTATTTCCAAGGGCTACAAATTTTATGTTGAGTCCAAAGTCTGAATTCGAATGGACGGCATCCAAAAATGGCATGGAAGACTGTTGTCAAAAATCGTTGAGATCGTTTTGATTGTTTACTAAAAATGGATTTCTGGGAGCTGCGAAGCGCCCTAGAAAATAGTCCACCACTCATTGCAAGGGTATTTTTAAGGGCTACAATTTTCATGTTGAGACCAAAATATGAGTCTTAACGGATGTCATCGAAAAATGGCATTGAAGACTGTTGTCAAAAATCGTTGAGAACATTTTGATCATTTTGACATAGTTTACTAAAAATGGATTTCTGGGAGCTACAAAGCTCCCCAGAAAACAATCCAACACTCATTGTAAAGGTATTTCCAAGGACTACAACTTTTATGTTAATCCCAAAGTCTGAGTCCGAGCGGACTTCACCCAAAAATGGCATGAAAGACTACTGTAAAAAACCATTGAGATCGTTTTGATCATTTTGACACTGTTTACTAAACATAAATTTTTGGGAGCTACACAGCTCCCCAAAAAATGGTCTACCACTTTTTGGAAAGGTATTTCTAAAGGAAATAACTTTCATGTTGAACTCAAAGACTGATTCTGAATGGACGGCACCCAAAAATGGCATGGATGACTCCTGTCAAAACTCGTTAAGATCGTTGTGATCGTTTTGATCATTTTGATGCTGTTTATTAAAAATAGATTTCTGGGAGCTATAAAGCCCCCCAGAAAATAGTACACCACTTATTGGAAAGGTATTTACAAGTAATACAACTTTCATGCTGAGATTAAAGTCTGAATCCGAACGGAGGGCACCGAAAAATGGCATGAAAAACTGCTGTCAAAGATCGTTGAGATTGTTTTGATCATTTTGATACAGTTTACTAAAAATGGATTTTTGGGAGCTATAGAAATTCCCAAAAATGGCCCACCACTCGTTTTAAAGGTATTTCTAAGGGCTACAACTTTAATGTTGAGCCCAAAGTCTAAGTTCGAACAAACACAACCCAAAAATTGTATGGAAAACTGTTGTCAATAATCGTTGAGATCGTTTTGATCATTTTGACACTATTTATTAAAAAATGGATTTCTTGGAGCTACAAAGCTCCCTAGTAAACGGTCCACCACTCGTTGGAAAGGTATTTACAATAAATACAACTTTAATGATGAGCCTAAAGTCTGAGTCTGAGCGGACGTCACCTAAAATGGCATGGAAGACTGTTGTCAAGTCAAAATATCGTTGAGATCGTTTTGACAAGTCAAAATATCGTCTAGATCGTTTTGACAAGTCAAAATATCGTTGAGATCGTTTGTACAAGTCAAAATATCATTGAGATCGTTTTGACAAGTCAAAATATCGTTGAGATCATTTTGAC
This sequence comes from Platanthera zijinensis, assembly GCA_039513925.1. NCBI lineage: Eukaryota > Viridiplantae > Streptophyta > Magnoliopsida > Asparagales > Orchidaceae > Platanthera > Platanthera zijinensis. Next base: position 59,134,432 of record CM077078.1, read on the forward strand.
AAGTCAAAATATCATTTAAACAAGTCTCAAGCCATCTTGAGAGCTAAATATCATTGTGAGAGCTATTACTGGTGATAACTATTATCATTGGGCGATATCTTTAACTATGACAACTGCATTGAACTCAATGATACTCATTCTAACATGATGGTTTTAGCCTTTACTTGATGATATCATCGTGTGATACGCCCGACCATTATCATGACAGCATTTTGATCAAGTCAGGTCGGTGACTTGGTTTTTCTTCCAATAATATTTCCTAACTTGTCTTCATGCATCATATTGATCGTGACTCAACTGTGACCTCATCAAAGTCCTAAGGCCTCTATCGAGCCCAAGTCAACTCCCGGTGTCACAAAACACTCACTAGTTCGAATTGTGATATTACAAATCCAATAAACAAAGAAACAATTTCATTCCCGAAATTTAGGTTGGATCACAAGGATGGAATGGTTAGATTACCTGTCTGAACCTCCACCAAACACTAGTAAAGATCACAACACATCCACATTGCTTCACCCTCAATTTCCCACAAGTATACTTTAATTACACCTCATGATCCTTGTAATCAGAATTAGGTTCAAGAGGGAATCTTGGTCATCTCTCATGTTGACGAAGACATATAAGGTAGTGGTGAGTCACGATCTAGATTAAAGTTACGTCATCACAAAATTAGAGTTGGGCACCAACGAACCCACATTAAATAATGTGATATCTTAAAAAAATATGTGATCCCGATCTAGTGGGTGTATCATTAAATAATTTGATATATTGTAGTTCCTAACCATAATATTCTCCAATCCATTATTTTTACGCATTGGATATAAAATCTTTTATGACCAAAACACATTAAATACGTCAGTTCACATATCCGAAAGTAATATTGTTCTCCACCTCCAAAATCATAATCGTGCTCTTTGCTGGGTCTATTGATCACAATATCCTAGATTTGAAGAAGACCCACAAGTCATTGGTATACACATGAATGTATATAATATATGTTCAAGTTCATTGTATGCAGGTTGTATACTGTTACATTGATTAGACAGGTTATTAGGGTCACAATGACAGATTGGACTCAAGATAGGTTTTTGAACAAGCGAAAAATAGGCTAAGTCTAGAAGCGTTGAGTGAACTTCATTCACTCAACGCTAGAAAATAAAAGCGTTGACAGAACACCATACTGTCAAAGCCTCGGTGTTGCTGACTAGAAATATGTCTAAGGACAAAAACGTTGAGTGAAGAAAATTCACTCAACGCCTACTAAACAAGATTTTTGATTAAGTATAGAAGCGTCGAGTGAAGATGGGCCACTCAATGCCTCATAAAGAAGTCAGGCAAATTCCAGAAGTGTTGAGTGTAGAAGCTGCACTCGACGCCTTCATGCAGAGAAATTCTACCAAGTCCAGATGCATTGAGTGATTAAAGATCACTCAACGTCTTAACAGTTAGACTGCAAATGTCAAATGCATTGAGTGTTGAAGGTTCACTCAACGCCTCAAGATGCTGATTTTTTGCTGAGTATTTCTGCGTTGAGTGACAAGGCCTCGCTTAATGCCTATGCAGATTATTTGAAAATTGCCAAGTCCACAAGTGCCGAGTCATGCTGACGTCATCCAAAATTCAAATGTCGCAAGACTTGCACGCTATATGACAAAAGACGGTGTATGCCTTTAGTACATCAATTAATGCAAAAGATATGTTGTAGTTGCCTATTCCGACTGGTCCATACTGTACATAGAGTCGTTGGACGGAGAGTAATAAAAGGTGCTTTCCGAGAAATCAAGGGAGAGCTTTTTGGTCATCTTCTTCCGCTCGACTAAGAAGAAGATTTCCTGCAACTCATTCTTACAGTAAGTCTGTGAAGTTCAGATAAAGGTTGGCTGATTGAAAAAATAAAGAATTGAAGAATCATTTTGTCTTCAACAGCAAGATCAGAAATCTCATTTTCTTTATAAGAAGAAGAAGCAGAGCAAACTTAAGTTGTTGTTTATTTTCAAGGTCACTACACTCAACACTAATACATTAAAGGCTTGGAGAAGCAGTGCTCTGTTATTATCTTCTCCGCACAAGCAGAAACTACTTGAAGATCTACTTTCTTGGTGCTGTGAAGAAGTTAGGGCTGAGTCTACTCAGTTTAGGAAGAAGACTCAGGGAATCACTTCTCTGGAGTCAATCATCAATAAACATCTACTCTTTCTATAGGATCTATATTGATCTGAGTTGAAAGCCTAACATATAAAGACTGAGTGGAAGGATTCTATTGAGAATCTGAGGTAGGGCATGTGTGACTGAGGTAGGATCTGAGTCATATCTGAGGTGGGAGAGTTATAATCTCTGAGTGTAGGGTTATCCTTCTAGCCTGAGCTGTAGGGCTTCTTGTTAGGCCTGAGGTAGGTGATCTGGTTGATCACTGAGTTATAGGAGTTTAGTTTACTCTGAGTGTGTAGGGCTTTGGCCTGAGGTAGGGCTTGGAGGAAGCCTGAGAGATCCTGAGGGATCTGATTTGTAAGCTCATTGAGCCGAGTTTGGAGAAGATTGCCTTGTCTAACACACTATTGGAAAGGTGGGAAGGAAAATACCTTGGGGAACCACTATAAATACTGGTGTGTTATTCTTATTCTTGAAAGCTAGCATAAAATCAATCACATAACTCACTAAAGTACATAGAAAGTTCAAAAATACTAAAAGACCTATTCACCCCCCCCCCCTTTAGGTGTATAGCTACTCTTGAAACAAAGACTTTCAAGTGGTATCAGAGGGAGGTTATTCAAAAAGGACTTAGCAGTATGAACAAATCTCCAAGAGTATCTAAAGATTAACTCCATGGGTTCAGGTGAGAACCACAAGGAGTTGAGCTCCATGAAGCTTCCCATTTGCAGAAAAGAGAATTTTGGAATTTGGAAAGAAAGGGTAAGGTTATTCATGGAAGCCTTAGACCCTAGGATATTCATTATAGTTAAAGAGGGACCCTTCATTCCCATAAAGATCTCTATCTTAGATGTCAATGCCCAAACTCTAAAGAAGTACACTAAAATGACTAAGGATGAAGTCATCTTGGCAACCATTGATAAAAGGGCTCGAAACATCATTGTTAGTTCCATAGATGACTCCATCTTCCAAAACCTTATCCATTACAAAATAGCTAATAAGATATGGGATTCTCTTATAGTTTATATGGAAGGGATAGAGGAAGTGATGGATGATAGGAAACCCCTCCTGAATTAGTAATATAAAGCCTTCAAACAAGGGAAGAAAGATTCCATAGCTGAATGTTATGAGAAGTTTTTTATAGTGAATAGTCTGATCACCTATGGCAGATAGTTCACAAATTATAAACTAAATGAAAACTTCTTGAGATATCTCAATAGAGAATGGGATATCAAGATCTGTGCCATAAGAGAGATTGGCAACTTGTCCAACGCATTGCCTCATAATCTATTTGGGAAGTTTCCATACCTTGAGATACAGCTGAATTCTAGGAAGGAAGAAGATGCTACCAGAATTCACAATAAAGAGAATACTGTGGCCTTCAGAGCTAAAGCCACAAGAAGGAGCAGGGAAAAGACTCCTTCTCCACCAAGGAGAGCTGCAGAGTCTGAAAGTTCAGATCCCAGTTCCTCTAAAAATGAACTGTCTTATGGAGAACAGACACTGTTCTTAAAGCAGTTCAAGAAGATTCTAAGCAGAAGGATACATTGGAATAACAAAGGATCTTAAGGCTCCACCTCAAGGAAGCCTTGTTCCAGCAAGGCCAAAGCCAGAAATGACCCCTCTAGGGAAAAGTATGACTCCAAGCAGAACAAACATGTCAAGACTAATGTTGTTTACTACTGTTGCAACAGGAGTGGCCATATTATTATTGACTGTCTAGTTAAGAGGAAGGAGCACATGAAATCTGAAGGCAAAAAGCATCATAAGGACAAGAAGGCTGAAAAGAGCTTCTTGGCCAAGAAGAAAGTTAGCCTATCAGACAGTGATTCTGAGTCTTCAGAATTAGATGAAGAGGAGGCCTATATTGGTCTCATGTCCATTGAAGAATAGGATGGTCATCAAGCTACCCCATCTAGCATGAGGGCCTCAATATCCTCCATTGGCAAAGATTTTGAAGAGGATGAGGTGCTCAGTCTCATGGCCATATCAGAAGACAATCAGGAAAATTCTATTCCTAATTAGGTACATTATATTCCTAGCTCTCCCTCTATCTATGAGTCTGGCTCATACTCTGAAGCATTGAATTCCTCCAGTAGGGATGATGGATCAGATTTTGAAGATGATGTCAATCAACTGATTGACAAGTATGGTGCAATTCTGGATGCTCTGAAGAAGAGCAGAAGATATGTCAAGAGACAAGCTGAGAAGATTGTCTCTCTCCAATAAGCTGCTTCCCTACAGCCTAAGTCAGCACCCTTGCTAGCTCAGATGAGGAGAGAAGTTAGCCAATTGAAGACAATCTCAATTATCCAAATTGGGACCATTAGCCAGAAGAACAAGATCATCATGGATCTTAAAGAGAAGCTCCTCTAGAAGAGGAAGATTGTGGCTAAATTCTCTAAGCCCAAAATTGTGTTGCCACGGATTGACTCCTTCACCTCTCAAAAGGATAGGAGAGGTTTGGGGTTCAAATGGAACTCTAGAGCTGCCCATTCTAAAGGCAAAGACAAAGCTCCTATCGTGCCTTAGACTACCTTTTACAAGGTAATACTCCCTTCCAACAGGTATGACCAGGGTAGCGTGTATGGTCACTAGAATAATGAGATCTCTTCTTGTAAAAATACAAGGGTATCTTACAATGGAAGGATAAAGAGCATGGGTTTGAGTGCACAGAAGGATGCCCATGAGGAAATCCAAATGGCCCATTATGGACCATTTGTATTTGGTGCTCCTGCCCCCACACTCAAGGGTAAGGCAGTAGCCTATTCTCAGGCTCCTTCAGCAAAAACCTTGACCAAGGATAAGTCAGCCAGTAAGCCTTACTTGGTTCTATGATGCCAGCAATAACATGTCAACTGCAAAGAATACTACTGTTGATGAAACTCAGAGTAAGACAAGTATTCTACTAGCAGACTCACCTTCAGTCAAATTCTTGCTGAAAGAAATAAGAAAAGGGCTGGTACTCTCCCCTCTAAATAGAAAACTATTGATAGCTTGCACTCTTTAAAGGCTGTTACGAAGAGGAGATACAACATTCATGAGTGTTAGTGATGTAGTAATGTGGGTCACTTTGCCATAGACTATTGGCACAACCCTAGTGTGCTAAGGGCAAGGGTAAGTCTTCCTGTCAGGGCTACTACAGGTAGACATATTCATTTTTAGGCTAACATGAACCAATGACCCAATCCATTTTAGGTTCCTAAGGTAAACTAATCTATGGTTACAGGATAGTCTAAGTACCCATACAATGTTAATATGGTACTTGGACAGTGGATGTTCCAAGCACATGATTAGAATAAGGAGCCACCTTAAGGATTATACTCTAGTGAAGATGGACCTAAGGTGATCTTTGGAGGTTCAGATAGAGGAGTTACCAAGGGATATGATATGATCATTAATGACATAGTCTCCATCACAAAGGTAGCTTATGTGGAAGGATTGCAGCACAATCTGATTAGTATAAGCCAACTATATGATATTGACTATGTCATTGTCTTCCACAAGGATGAGTGTCTGATCAAAAAAGCCAAGTGATCAAGAGGTCATTTTGACAGACACTACGAGTGGAAATATATATTGTTTAAACTTCTTATGTTTAAGTACAAACTCACCAGTATGTTTAGTAGTAAATGAGAAAGTCTCTTATTGTGTGCAATGGCACGAGAAGCTTGCTCACTTGAACTACAAGAAAATTAGCAAGCTCTTTATTGAAGGGCTAGTCAGAAATGGACCCAATATAAGATGCACTAAAGAGGGCATTTGCTCTGTATTCCAAAAGGGCAGTCAGACAAAAGCATTCTTTAAAAGCATTGGGGCTAAGGGTTTTGAGAGGTGTTTGTACCTCTTGCATATGGACTTGTTTTGTCTTATGCCAATTCATAGTCTAAGTAGGAAAGTCTATACACTTGTGATAGTTGAAGACTATTACAAATTTGCTTTAGTTTTCTTTTTAAAGAAAAAGTCTGAAACCTTTAACATCTTTGTGACATTTGTTAGGCAAATTCAGAATGAAAAGGACAGTTATGTGGTATAAATCAAAAGTGATCATGGTATTGAATTTCAGTCTGAAGGAATGACAAAGTTCTGTGAAGAACAAGAGATTCATCAGGAGTTTTCTTATCCAAGAGTACCCCAGGAAAATGGGATTGTTGAGAGGAAAAACAGAACTCTCATAGAAGCTGACAGGACACTACTCAGTGGCACTTCTCTCCCAGAGTACTTCTGGGCTGAGGTAGTGAACATTGCTTGTCATGTCCTGAATAGAGCTTTTATTAACAAGTTTCACAAGAAGACTCCCTATGAGATTATGAAAGGCAGAAAACCAAATCTAGCCTATCTTAGGATCTTTGGTAGCAAGTGTTTTATGCTCAATAATGGGAAGTCCTACTTGACTAAGTTTGCTATCAAATCCTATGAAGGAATTTTTGTTGGGTACAATAACCATAGCAAAGCCTATAGAGTTTACAACTTGAAAAATCAAGTTATAAAAGAGTCTATGAATGTAGTATTTGATTAATCATCTGTGATTAATAGTGAGCTGCCAAGCTCCTCTATCTGCGGGTATAGAGTTGAAGATGGATAATCTGACAATCAAGGAAACTCTTCCAATTGACAAAGAGGAAGTTGATGGTGTGCTCATTCCTGAAGAAGATCCAAATTTATAGGACATGGGTGAAGACTAGCAGGATCCAACCACTAAAGTTCATGATACTGAAGAAAGAATGCCACCTGCTGTCAGGCATTTGAGTGATCATCCCATAGATAAAATCATAGGTGATGCAAGGCAAGGTGTTATTATAAGGAGCAGAAGCCTCAACATTGAAATGTATTCAAGCTTTCTGTCTTAAGTTGAACCAAAGAGATTTGAAGATGCCAACATAGACCCGCTCTAGATTGTGGGTATGCAAGAAGAACTGAACTAGTTTAAGAGATGCACGGTCTGGAAACTAATTCCCCGACCACATGGACATAATATCATTGGAACCAAGTGGATCTATAGGAATAAACTTTTATGAGAATGGTGGTATAATTAAGAATAAATCTAGACGGGTTACCAAGGTATATAGACAAGAGGAAGGTATTGACTTTGATCAAACCTTTGCACCAATAGCTAGATTGGAAGCAATAAGACTATTCCTTACATATGTTGTACATAAAGGTTTTAAGATCTACCAAATGGATATAAAGTCATCTTTCCTAAATGGTAACCTAAAAGAGGAGGTCTATGTTGAGCAACCCTCAGGTTTTGTTAACTCTAACATTCTTGATTATGTATTTAAGCTTAGAAAAGCTTTGTATGGGTTGAAGTAAGCCCCTAGGGCATAGTTTGAAATCCTGTCTAGCTTTCTCGTTAAGAATAAACTCTCAAGGGAAAAGATAGACAAGACATTATTCCTTAGGGAATTCAAGGGTAAGATCATTCTAGTCCAAATTTATGTAGATGACATAATTTTTTGGTCTACTGATGATGACCTCTGCAAGAAGTTTGCTAAACTTATGCAAGGGCAATTTGAGATGAGCAGTATGAGTGAACTCACATACTTCTTGGGCCTCTAAGTTAGACAGCTAGAGGATGGACTATTCATCTCTCAATCTAAGTTCACCAAAGAGCTAATCAGGAAGTTTGGAATGGAGAGTGCCTCCATAATAAAAACTCTTATGGGGTCAAGTGTGTCAATAGACAAGGATGAGACTGGGAAACCTGTTGATGAAACTTTGTATATAGGCATAATTCGCTCCCTCCTCTATTTGACTGCAAGTAGGCTAGACATCATATATGCTACATGTGTTTATGTTAGGTACCAGACTAGCCCTAAGGAGTCTCATTATTCTGTAGCGAAAAGAATTCTGAGATATCTTAAGGGCACACCTGATCATGGCCTATGGTACCCTAGGAATAATGACTTCGAACTAATTGGGTATTCAGATATAGAATTTGCAGGTTGCAGAGAAGACAAGAAAAGAACATCAGGCTCCTGTCAATTTTTAGAAAGAAGACTTGTATATTAGAGCAGCAAGAAGCAAACAAGTGTTGCCATCTCAACAGCTAAATCAAAATATATCTTAGCTGGAAGTTGTTGTACACAACTACTTTGGATCCAGCATCATCTACAAGACTACAATCTCAAGCTAAGTAGAACTCCAATATTTTGTAATTCTTCTCGTGTAATCTCTATTACTAGGAATCCTATCTCTCATCGAAGGACTAAGCACATAGAGGTTAAATATCATTTTATTAGAGAGTATATAGAAAAGGAGGACATCAGTCTTGAGTTCATCCCCACAGACAAACAAATGGCTGATATCTTCACTGAGCCACTAGATGAAGCCAAGTTCAACACCTTAAAATTTGAATTGGGCATGTTGAACTTAGTATAGCTTCAGTATCTCTTCATGCATATATGTTGCAGGCAGTATTGATCCTTGCAGGATATTAAAGATATGAACTAAGTGTCCAAGTATTAAATGCACTGAGTCTAAGTGTTCAGGCATCGAGTGCACTGAAACAACATCAGGAATCGAGTGCGCTGAGTCCAAGTGTCCTGGCGTCGAGTGTGTCGAGTCCACTCAACGAATTCTCCTAGGGACTTCTGATTACGGCTATCTTATGGGAGTAATCTCAGACATTGATCTCCTCGTGATCATCACGATAGCTACGCACTTCTCCATATTCTCAAATAAGAGGTAAGTATAAATATAAGTGTGTGTGCTTAGAATAAAATAAACTATTCCTAGCCCTTCTCGACCTTCTGCCTCCCTGCACCGAAAGCTCGTGCAAAACTCCAGAATTTCAAAAGTTTTCATGGCGTTGAAAGGAATGGACTTCCTACTTGAAGGTTCTGAATTAGTGAGAAATGGATTTAAGGATGCTCTAGAGGAAGTTCAACTCATTCTACACTTATTTTAGGTCACTAACCTAGATTTCGTCCTGTCGTGCCAAGATCGATATGGAATAGAGAAGTGCTTGAACTATATTAAAATGCCATTGTCGACTCATCCTCCAATAAAATCAAATCATCCATAAGTGGACATAAGATCAAGATTACTCACAGAATATTGAGCAAGGCCCTGCATCTGCCTAAGTTCAGGTTGTCTGATGAAGAGGAAGAACTTTATCAGGATGATGTAAAATCTGCCATCAAGTGGCGTGGTATTTCAAAGCACACCACTGGATCTATTTTAAGAAAAGAACTAAATCTCAAAGGAAAGTTTTTGGCTGATGTCATTGGGAAATCTATGATCTGCATGACAGTTTCACATGATAAGATCTCAAGAAATATGTTTGAGTTCATGACAAGGATAATTCTATCCAAGAAAACTGATTGGGGGAAGATGTTGTTTGACAAAATTGTAGAATGTGTCCCAGAACCTAACCTGGGAAGAATCTTGTCTTCGTACTTGCATGTTACTATTCCAGGGATCCTCAATTTGAGGCTAGGAACTAAGATCCATCATATGAGGAGGATGTACTTAAAGATGTTTGACAGGTGGGTCAAAGTCTTGCTCCCACATCAGCAATCAACTGAGAAGAAGAAGAAGAAAGTTGTACTTATTATAGAGGAAAGCACAAGAAGCAGCTCTTCTGAGAGAAGTGAGGAAGAGCCACTTGATCCTCAATTGTTAGACTCTTCTGAATAAACAAGAAGGGACATGAGTGCTCAAGTTTCTATATCCTCTAAACCTGCAGAAAAGACTGTCCAAGGCAGTGGCTCACAATCTGAAGTCATCCCAGTCGAGAAAGCTGAAAGAATGACTAGAAATATAGTGAAAAGGATTTGTACAAACATTGAGGGCGAGACTTCCCAAATGGTTGCACCTGCTATGGGGTAGATTGTTCAATCAATTCATGACCAGCTTGATGCCTTCATTGAAAATCTACATAAAAGGATTTATAAAACTCTAGAAGGTCCTAAAGTGATACTCTTCTATCCTCAAGTTGAGGGGGAGCAACTTCCTGATTCTATGATTGAAGATGCTCCAACCATAGTTGATACATACCAGCCAACTCTAATAGAGAATGAAGAGGTTGAGGGGGAGATTCCAACAGAGCTTCCTGCTCAAGAAACTGATAAAGTTATTGAAATTTTTAAGGATGGTGAACCTGCAGTTGATGAGACAAAGAGTGATGTTACTGATCATTCTTCTGAATACATGAGAGTTGACTCAGAGATAAGGGAAGAGATAAGGAAAGAGGATGTGGATGTCTATGACTAAGGGACATCTCATTAGGCTGATCAGATGTCTTCAACATTCCTAACACAATTGAATGGTCTATTGGATGACCAGAGGAGGTAACTTGAACATTTTATTGATGACTCAATCAAAGAGCTTAGAAAAGATTTATCTACATAGATAAATTCCATCAGATTTGAAGTAAATATGCTGAAGGTCAACACAGTTTCTTTCTTCATGAGAGCTGCCCCAGCTGTTACCTACACTGAAAGCAAGCTTGAGGAAATCTATAAGAAGCAGCTTGACATCATGGAAAATCAAAACATCAAAACTAACATGAAAATGGTCCATGAAGTGCAGAAAATCCTCATAGAAAATAATAAGAGAACTCTGGAGAGGAGAATGGATGCATGTACTCAATATATGGACGATCACTTGCTACAAGTTAAAAATCATGTTAATAAGGAAGTCAACTTTCTAGATGAAAGACTCTCTATAGCTAAGAATTCCCTGACTGCAACTGTTAGTGAAGAAGTCATAAAGGGGGAGGAGACAATGATCAATGCCAACACTAAGAATGTTGTTTAGGTTACCAATGTAATCAGAGGTTCATTGGGGGCTTGAACAATATTCATATGATAACATTATTCCTTCTCCTATTCCAGAAAGACTGTATGATGAATAGTATGGTGATTAGTGGGCAGATCAATATGATGATCAGTGGGCTGAACCATCTACTATTGTTACTGGCATTCCTACCTTCATCCCCACTGCTGATCAGATAGCAAGAGCCAAACGAAATTCTAATGCTGAAGAAGAGGAAGAGATCAGGCTCAGCAAAAAGAGGTACAGAGAAGAGATGGAGACCAGACCAAACTTTGAAAAATGGAGTACTCAATCAAGCGCTATCATATTGTCTGCCTGGGATCAAATCAAGGACCATAAGACTGACAGAGGAAAACTATATAACTCACTAGAATGGGCTAAGTTAGAAAGGAATGAAGGGGCCAGGAGGAAGTTCAGGAAAGACAAAAAGACAAGTGCAGTGCCACCAGATGCTCTTGAGCCCAACAAATACTTCTGAAAGCCTTACAGTTATTTTGAAAGACAAAACAAGAAGAAGACTGAGGCTGAGGAAAATGCTGCAAAGAAACCCAGCAAGGGCATAGTGATCAGTAAACCTGAAACTTAAAATGTCTATGTACTCCTTGAAAGGACTTTAAGAATATGGATTTTGTCATAAGCACACTATCTATTCATAATTATCTCTTTAAATGATAATCATATTTTTGATTATGTGTCATCTACTACTCTTGTTTACTGAGAATGTTTTTCTATTTATATAACTGAGCATTTCTATGGCTGGGGTTCTGACTTCTTCAAATAGGGAGAGATTGTGGGTCCATTGATCACAATGTCCTAGATTTGAAGAAGGCCCACATGTCAATGGTAAACACATGAATGTATCTAATATATATTCAAGTTCATTATATGCAGGTTGTACACTGTTACATTGATAAGACAAGTTGTCAGAGTCACAATGACAGAGTGGACTCAAGACAGATTGCTGAACAAGCAGAAAATATGCTAAATCCAGAAGTGTTGAGTGAACTCCCTTCACTCAATGCCAGACGAATAAAAACATTGACAGAACACAATACAGTCAAAGCCTCAATGTTGATGATTAGAAATATGTCGAAGGACAAAAACGTTGAGTGAATACAGTTCACTCAATGCCCACTAAACAAGATTTCTTATTAAGTATAAATGCATTGAGTGAAGATGGGCAACTCAACGCCTCATCAAGAAGTCAGACAAAGTCTAGAAGCGTTGAGTGTAGAAGCTGCACTCGACGCTTTCATGCACTGAAATTTTACCAAGTCCAGATGCATTGAGTGATTAAGGATCACTCAACGTCTTAACAATTAGACTGCAAATGTCAAATGCGTTGAGTGTTGAAGGTTCACTCAACGCCTCAAGATGCTGATTTTTTGCTGAGTATTTCTGCGTTGAGTGACAAGGCCTCGCTTAATGCCTATGCAGATTGTCTGAAAATTGCCAAGTCCACAAGTGCCGAGTCATGCTGACGTCATCCAAAATTCAAATGTCGCAAGACTTGCACGCTATGTGACAAAAGACAGTGTATGCCTTTAGTACATCAATTAATGCAACAAATATGTTGCAGTTTCCTATTTTGGTTGGTTCATACTACACATAGAGCTGTTGGATTGAGAGTAATAAAAGGTACTTTCCAAGAAACCAAGGGAGAGATTTTTGGACATCTTCTTCCTCTCGACTAAGAAGAAGATTTCCTAGAACTCATTCTTACAGTAAGTCTATGAAGTTCAGACAAAGGTTGGCTGATTGAAGAAATAAAGAACTAAAGAATCATTTTATCTTCAACAACAAGATCTGAAATCTCATTTTCTAAGTAAGAAGAAGAAGCATAGCAAACTTAAGTTTTTGTTTATCTTCAAGGCCACTACACTCAACACTTGTAAATTTTTGCTTTAGGATTATGAATGACCTAGAGGGGGGTGAATAGGTCCAATATAAACTATGGCTACCCCCTTTAAAAATTCAGAGTTATGCTTTCTATATGTTGATTAACACAGTCAAATAAACAAGATAATCTAAACAACCCTTTGAAAATAATCACAGCACAGCAATCAAAAATCACAGTACAATGCACACAGATTTATAGTGGTTCCCAAATTTATGGGTACATCCACTTCCCCCTTCGCCTATCTAGCAATGAAATAGATTTGGCCAAACTCCTTCTCCATCATTTACTCAGATCCTCAAATCTTACAGCTCAGAGCCCAGCAGGCTCCTACAACTCAGACTATACAAGTCTTATCACTCAGATCACCAAGATCCTACACCTTAAGTTCTTCCAAAGAACTCTATCTCAGAATGAATCCACACTCCTACTCCTCAAGCAAACCCTGTCCTACACCTCAGAGAATTACCTACTTCTCCTACCTCAAGCAATCCCACCCTTACCTCAGCCTTTATAACACAGGCTTACAACATAAAGAGAGTGATTCCCCTACACTCAATTCTACAGGTAGATCTTACATAATGAATGAAGATAAAAGAAATAGATTCAGTAAATGTCACCCAGTAAGAGAGAAATGATTAATAGCTTTTTGATCTGATCTTGATGAATTTGCTTCCTTTGAATTTGTCAAGATAGATATGATCCAACCCTTCTTAGCTTTTCAAATCTTTTTGAAGTAGAAATTAGGGTAGATCTAGGCTAGAGAAATGTTGAAGGTGATTCTTGATCTGGCTTATCGACACCTTCTAAATTTATAGCTGATGATTCTAATATCCGACTTCAACAATTGTGATTGTTCTTTTTTTCTGAAGAGTTGATCCCTTTAAATAGGCTCTGATAGGAGTACCCGGCTGATTCGGTTAATAACTGACATTTATCAGTATCTCCGTCTTTATTTTTGTACTTAGAAAACAAATCTGCTTGAAGAGTTGACACTTGATAGTTGAATGTATGGACACAAGTCATATGTGTCGATACTGCTCTTGTAGTGGTGTCAATATACATCTGAATGTGTCGACACAGCTCTTCAACTTGTCTCAACATAACTTATGTAGAATATGTCGACACTAGTCCTGTGTGTTGACACAGCTTACTTCCATTCACGACACAGCTTGTGAAGTGTGTCGATACTAGTCCTGAGTGTTGTCACATTTGTCTTCAGTCTCGACACAGCTTGAATAGAGTGTGTAGACACAGTTGTCCTTAGTGTCGACACAGCTTTTCTTTGTCTCGACACAACTTGTTCAATGTGTGTTGGCACTAGTCCTGAGTGTCTCAATGCTTGTGTACTTGGCTTTATTTGCCTACACACATGAACTTAACATCCATCAAATATAACTATGTGTATATCATTGAGCTGAAAGGACTTCTTCAAATCAAGTACATTATGACCAATATACTCAACAATCTCCCCCTATTTGGAGAAGTCATAACCCCAAATCAATAATATACAACATGATACCAAAATATAATGATAAAGACATTAAGAATATAGTGTAATATTATATGTGAAATACTAATAAAAACACATATTAAAAATTATAATGTTGAATAGAAGATAAGGTAAACAATTGCAATCCTAATTAACAACACATGAAATGTTGAATAAGCCAAGATTTTCATTAATAGTTTATTATAAAGTTTACTACTACAAGCTTTGGTTACTTAAAAGTTATAGATCAAGTTTTTAATATGAAATATAAAACTAAGAATATTCTAAGACAGCTCAGGCTCCTTGATAACTATGCCTTTTCCAGATTATATCTTTTCTTTCACCTCAGGCACTTTGTCCTCAGCAACCTCCTTTCCTTTATCATTCTTAGCTTTAGCTTTTGTAATAGATTCTTCTTTCAGCCTTTGTATTTCAAAGTAATGGTATGGCTTTGGGAAATATTTGTTGAGCTCAATAGACTTAGCATAAAGCTTTCCTTTCTTCATATCATATCTGAACTTTTGGATAACTTGCTGTTGCTTAAGATGTTTGTCCCATTCTTGTTCACTGTACCATTTCCCCCTATCTGTGATATTAGCATTTACAGCCTTCCATGTAGTAAGAATTATTGATCTGGAGGTTTAACTCCATTGCTCAAAATTTGGTCTAGTTTCATCTTGTTCTCTAAATCTTTTCTTTGATAGCTGAGCCTCTAACTCTGAAGTAGTAGAAAACTTGTCCACTTTCTCACAGGTTACATTCTGATCTAAACTTTGAGGAGGAATATACATGTGTTGGACAGTTGCTTGGATGGAATCAAAAGTAGCTTGTACTACAGGATGATTATCCATGGTGTGCTCATGATCATAGATTTTAGTAGCATGAGGTGCTTCAAGTTGAGGTGGTTGACAACCAGACTCAGTAGTTTGATCTCCATCATACCATAGGGGAGGAAAGCCTAAAGTGTCTCTGATATTATTTGATATCCAGGTAGCATGTTCAAAACTGGCCCTAATCATTACCCTCTCCCCCTTTATGACTTCTCATTTAATATGATCCCTTAAATCATTTTTATGAAATCTCAGTTGACCATATAGATAATTGATACCTGAAGTCACAGTATTCTTTACTCTCAGTAAATTGTTGTCCAAGCTTTTGTCAAGAACCTTTGATGTCCTTAAGTAGATGTGTCAGTTTGGTGTCTATATCTTTGGCAGTGGAATCAAGTTTGGTTCCCTAAGCAGTGGTTTGAAGCTTTAGTTCTGCTAAGGTTGTATCATGCATAATTATCATATTTTCAGTCATTCTCTTTTGATTCTCAAGAACATAGCCTTGTTTGACTGCCATATCAGCCTCTAGTTGTTTGGCTTCCTGTTGTTGCTTGGCTAGGTAGACAATACCATTTTCTCCTTTTTCAAAGAACTTGGTCATATCTTTCTTTAATAAGTTTACTTCAAATCATATTGACTTGATGTCTTGTGCCAACTGAAATTACAACTCCTTGTTGCTTTCATCCACATACTTTTCTAAGTCTTGCCTTTATTTATCAAGCATCATCTGTAGTTGAATTAGCAAGGAGCTAGAATCCATTGCAGGAGCTGATGGTGGTCAAGATTTAAGATACTGTTTGTAGCTCTTGCTCCTCTTCTTAATTTCAGAAAACTTCCTTTTCTTCAGTTAAGAAGCTTCTACTTCCTCAGATTCAAAAGAACTAACTTCTTCAACTTGAGGTGTCTCTTTGGTTTTGCCAGTATTTAGGGCCAACTCCCCCTCAACTCTTGTACCTTACTTATTAATATTGATATTGTCCATAGTAATATATGTATGCTGAATTTTAGCATCAGGTACTTCATTTTGGGGAATTTCAGTTATCTCCCCCTAGATATTTGATACCTTGGACAAAAGAATTTCTTCTTCATTCTCTTTTGGATTTTCTTCCTCCAACACTTGTTTAGATAGTTCATGTTCAGGATCTTTTGATTTTTCTAGGTCCTGAATAACATCTAGTATAATAGAAGTAGTTGTATCCATAGGCAATTCACTGAGGTTCTCCCCCTCAATTTGTTCTCTTTCTGGAATGTTCTCCCCCTGTACCTGTACACTGGTTCCAGGTGAGTGACTTGGAGATTTGCCTTGTTCTTCTTCAGCATCCTTATCAGAACTGAAATTCACCTCTTCTTAAAAATCACTAGAGGATACAACTTCCTCTACCACAGATTTCTTGCATGTTACCTCTTTTATCCTTTTAGGTTCTGGTGTCTCTTTAGTCAAGACTCTGTCCCATCTAGACAGGATTCTCAGGTCCATTCTCCTCATATGATTTATCTTAGTTCTATTTTGCTGATTGATACTATCTAGAATGACCTTTACCATATACAAACTAATTATTTAAACCATATTGGGTTCTGAATTCCTTCTGCAATTTTATCAAAGACCAGCCTATTCCAATGAGTTGTTTTTTTGAAGATAATCCTTATCATCAGGTTAAACATAAATTTGGAAAGCCTATCTGTTAACCCCAAAATCGACAATCCTCTCTAATGTGCCTATTGTTTCTGGTTTTCTCTTACAGGTTCCCATCTGCAAGGAGCAGGCTACCCCTGATGTCCACCGTGTCCGCGCAAGACGGACTGCCGAGTCTGAAGTCGCTCAAGGTCGGATGCTCCGTTAACCGCCCGCCAGGGGCGGTCTCCGCCTGCCGGGCGGACTCCCCTAGGAGTCCTCCCGGGTCGCCCGCTAGGGGGCGACCTAGGCTGGTCGCCCGCCAGGGGCGACCCCCCGCCTGCCGGGCGGACTCCCCCAGGAGTCCGCCCGGGTCGCCCTCCAGGGGCGACCCCCCGCCTGTCGGGCAGACTCCCCCAGGAGTCCGCCTGAGTCGCCCGCTAGGGGGCGACCTCGGCTGGTCGCCCGCCAAGGGCGACCCCCCGCCTGTCGGGCGGACTCCCCCAGGAGTCCGCCCGGGTCGCCCGTTAGGGGGCGACCTCGGCTGGTCGCCCACCAGGGGCGACCCCCCGCCTGTCGGGCGGACTCCCCCAGGAGTCCGCCCGGGTCGCCCGCTAGGGGGCGACCTCGGCTGGTCGCCCGCCAGGGGCGATCCCCCGCCTGCCAGGCGGACTCCCCCAGGAGTCCGCCCGGGTCGCCCGCCAGGGGCGACCCTCCGCCTGCCGGGCGGACTCCCCCAGGAGTCCGCCCGGGTCGCCCGCTAGGGGGCGACCTCGGCTGGTCGCCCGCCAGGGGCGACCCCCCGCCTGCCGGGCGGACTCCCCCAGGAGTCCGCCCGGGTCGCCCGCTAGGGGGTGACCTCGGCTGGTCGCCCGCTAGGGGCGACCCCCCGCCCGTCGGGCGGACTCCCCCAGGAGTCCGCCCGGGTCGCCCGCTAGGGGGCGACCTCGGCTGGTCGCCCGCCAGGGGCGACCTCCCGCCTGCCGGGCGGACTCCCCCCGGAGTCCGCCCAGGCCGCCCGCTAGGGGGCGGCCTTCGCCTTCCGTGCGGACTCCCCCTGGAGTCCGCCCAGGTCGCCCGCTAGGGGGCGACCTCCGCTTCGTCTGCCTGCTCCTCAGGCCTCCCCCTCCTGCTCCTCAGGTTTCTCAGTCCGCCAAGGTCGCCGAGGTCGTCAATGGTGACGTCACTGGGTCCCGCTTCTAGAAGATTCTCCCCAGGCCTATAAATAGCCCCCAAGGCCTCTCATTCTGCACGCGCGAGAGGAGAACTGCCACCTTGATCAAAGGCTGCGGACTCAGTTCTCTCAGTCCGTCAAGGTTGATCAGGCAAGGTCTGCGGCCTCCAAATCCTCAGTCCGCCCAGGTCGTCAAAGCTGTGGACTTAGTTTTTTCTGCCCTCAGCAAGGCAGCTTGGGCAGCATCTGCAGCTTCAGTTCTCCAGTCCTCTGCAGCTTCTTTTACTTAGTTTCTGGCATCTCCTTCCTCAGCCGCCAGCTTCCCCCATTGTACCCTCTACTGCTCTTATATGTAATGGTGCAATAGCAAGTTGTAACTCTTCTTGAATAAAGGAAAAGCCCGTCACAAGAGTGGCATTCAAGCCGCGGTGGGCGAAGACTGTTGTTGCCGCTGCTGGCGGCCTCCTCTCTTTTTCTCTCTTCTCTCGGCATCAACCTGCAAAGCTAACCATTCAAGTAGCTGTCTGCTCGACAGTACTTGATCAAGCTCCCTCTCTGCTTGAGCAAGCTTCTCCTCTACTCAAGCAAGCTTCTCATCCATCCCCGCAACCCTTCTTCCTTCATCCTTAGCTTATGAGATCGAACACCCGTTAACTGGTCGTGTCGCTTTTCGCGCATCAATACTATCATGTGATCTAGTCTTGCAGAGGAGCATCTTTCCTACTATCTCAGATAAAAATTTTCCTTGGGAATTCATTCCCTTCCTGTTTAAATAATTTTCAAAACTAGTGGTTGGAGCTAGTCCACACAATTCTAAGGCTTCAGCAGTCTTGCTTGAATCCAATTCATCTTCCTGGGCAGTTTTTGGAATTTGTAAGACTTTAGCCAGTCTTTTGATTGTGACCTTGACTCTTATTCCATTAACACTGGATTTAATCTTGCCTAACTTAAGGTTTAGTGAGGCAATAGAGTAGAATTCAGATACCTCTCTCTTCTAAATTTTGGTTGGTTCTGAAAGAAGATACTCAATACCTGCCTCATTGACAAGGTCAATCACCTTCTTTATATCTTCTGGAGCAAAGACGAAGGCGTTGCGCACCCGTTCGTATCCTTCGTTGATGTTGCCATCCATCTTGGGTTCCATTCTTGTTGAAAGAGCTTGAGTTAGAGAGGAGTCGACTATGGATTTCTAGGTCTCGACACACCGCGATCAGTCTCTCAAGATTTCTGGTGAGTGAAGTCGACAAAACCTTATACCTCTTATTTATAGTATCTGTCTTTTAAAGGTGAAAAGGTGGGCTGCAATTAGTAATTTTCTAACATTTGGGAAAAATCTAGTGTCGACAAGGAAAACCTAATCAGTTGAGCTGTGTCGACTTAAGTTGACACAAAGTTCATGTCTCTCGACTCAAACCTCAAGGTCTCGACACTAAATTATAATGTCTTGACACACTATCACTAATCAGTGTCGATACACTGTCAAGTGTCTCGACACACAACTGCTTATAGTATCGACACACATTCTGGTGTCTCGAAACAATACTACCTATAGTGTCGACACACACTGTGGTGTCTCGACACAATTCTTTAACTTAGACAAACTTTGAGTTCTGAATATAATTTCTTGACATAGATCAAGTTTTCTTGGTTATTTTGATTGGTAAATTTGGTTAGTCATCCTTTTAAGAGTTATACTAACTTATGTTGCTACTAACTGTAAATTTTTATTCAATGTTCAACATGCCTAGTTCAAATTTAAAATAATTGAACTTGCTTTCATCTAGGTGTTTTGTAAAAATGTCAGCAACTTGTCTTTCTGTTGGAATATACTGTAAGCTTATATTTTCTTTTTCAACATTCTCTCTGAGAAAGTGATATCTAATTTCTATATGTTTAGTTCTACTGTGAGAAATAGGATTATTAGAAATAGAAATAGCACTTGTAGAATCATAAAACATAACAGATTTACTTAGTTGTACATTGTAGTCCAGTAGTTGATGTTGAATCTACAGCAACTGAGCATAGCAACTCCCAGCAGATATATACTCAGATTCTGCTATAGAGATTGCAACACTTGTTTGCTTCTTGCTACTCCAACTTATAAGTCTTTTCCCTAGAAACTGACAAGTTTTAGAAGTACTTTTTCTATCTTCTTTACAACCTGCAAAATCTGCATCTGTGTACCCTGTAAGTTCAAAATCACCATCCCTAGGATACCAAAGCCCAAAATTGGGTGTGCCCTTAAGATATCTCAGTATTCTCTTTACAACAGTATAATGAGACTCTTTGGGGGCATGCTTGGTACCTAGCACAGACAGATGTTGAGAATATAATATCTGGCCTACAAGTAGTCAAATACAGGAGTGATCCAATGATGCCTCTATACAAGGTTTCATCAACTGATTTCCCAGATTCATCCTTGTGTAGTGATATAGAAGAACCCATTAGAGTTCTCATGGTAGAAGAATTCTCCATACCATATCTCTTAATCAACTCCTTAGTGAACTTAGATTGAGAGATGGATATTCCATCCTCTGATTGTCTAACTTGGAATCCCAAGAAGAATTTTAGATCACTCATGCTGCTCATTTCAAACTTGTCTTGCATAAGCCTTGCAAATTTACTACACAGCATCTCATTAGTAGACCTAAAGATTATGTCATCTACATAAATCTGAACTAGGATGCTTGATCCTTTGATGTCTCTAAGGAATAGTATCTTGTCTATCTTTCCTCTAGAGAACTTGTTCTCTACAAGAAAGGTAGACAGGGTCTCAAACCAGGCTCTAGGTGCCTGTTTTAACCCATACAAAGCCTTGTGCAATTTGAAAATATAGGTGTTGTGTTTAGGGTTAACAAAACCTGGTGGATGCTCTACATAGACTTCCTCCTTCAGTGTACCATTGAGGAATGTTGATTTTAAATCCATCTGGTAGACCTTGTATCCTTTGAATGTTGCATGAGCTAAAAACAACCTTACGGCTTCTATCCTAGCTACAGGTGCAAAGGTTTGGTAAAAGTATAACCCTTCCTCTTGTCTATATCCTTTAGCCACTAATCTAGCTTTGTTCTTTACTATAACCCCATACTCATCTAATTTATTCTTGTAAATCCACTTAGTGCCTATCATATTGTAATCACTAGGTCTAGGAACTAAACTCCAGACTTTGCATCTTTCAAATTAATTTAGCTCTTTTGCATAGCCATAATCTAGTTGGGGTCTGAATTGGCTTCTTGAAACCTTTTAGGTTCTACTTGAGAGAGAAAACTAGAGTATAGAACCTCATTGTGATGTCTACTCCTAGTAGTTACTCCTAATCTTGCATCACCTATTATTTGATCAATAGTATTATCTCTAAGGTGTCTAACTGCTACTAGTAGGTGCCTACCATTACTTAGTACTGTAGGAGGATTAGGATGATTCACTTCCTCCACCTGAGAAGTTGATGTATCTTCTATAGGAATTTCTATATTATCTCTAATGTGTAACTCTAGATCAGGTGAATCACTTATTGTTAACTTTTCCATTCTAGAGTCTACAATACCTAGACAAGAGTTGTTAGAGATCTCATTAAATAAAATAGATGATTCATCAAAAACTACATTAATAGATTCTTCTACAATTTGATGTTTCAAGTTGTAGATTCTATATGTTTTGCTATGAAGACTATACCCTACAAAGATTCCTTCATAAGATTTCTCTGAGAACTTGGTTAGGTAAGTTTTCCCATGTTCCAAAATATATCACTCACTACCAAAAATTTTGAAGTAGGACATATTTGGTTTTCTACCTTTCATTAGTTCATAGGGAGTCTTGTTGTGATTCTTGTTGATCAATGCTCTATTCTGAACATAGCATGCTGTATTTACAGCCTCAGACTAAGAAATATTCTGGGAGAGATGTATCACTCAGCATTGTTCTGGCTGCCTCAATAAGAGTTCTATTTTTCCTCTCAACAACTCCATTTTGCTATGGTGTTCTTGGAGAGGAGAATTCCTGAAAGATTCCCATTTCTTTACAAAAATTTATCATCTTTTCAGATTGAAATTCTGTACCATGGTCACTTCTAAGTTTGACCACAGAATATCTCATTTCATTGTGAATTTGTTTGACAAAATCAGCAAGGATGTTTAGTGTTTCAGACTTTCTCCTTATGAAGAATACCCAAGCAAACTTGGAATGATCATCCATAATCACATAGGTATAGGACTTCCTACCCAAACTAAGAACATGCATAGGACCAAATAGATCCATATGAAGTAAGTACAGACACCTCTCAGTGTCTTTAGACTGAATGCTCTTAAAGAAAACTTTTATTTGTTTGCATTTTTGACATGCAGGACATAAGCCTTCTTTGGAGCATTTGAGTTGTGCACTATTTCTAACTAAGTCCATAGAGAATAGTTTACTCATAGCTTTGTAGTTTAAGTGACCCAACCTCTTGTGCCACTGTACACATAAAGAGTCTTTCTCACTAGCTACAAGGCATACATGTGATTTCTCATTTATACTTAAGAAGTTTAGAAAATAAATGTTCCCACTCCTAGTGCCTGACAATATGATCTCTTGATCACTTGAATTTCTTATCAAACACTTGTCATTGTGGAAAACAATTTCATACCCTATATCACAAAGCTCACTTATGCTTATCAGATTGTGGTTCAATCCTTCCACATAAGTCACTTTAGTGATGGTAGCAAGGCCATTAGAAATGTTACCATGTATCGTGGTGAGTCCTTTCTCTGACCCTCCAAAGATGACTTTTGGTCCATTCCTAACTGGAGTGTAATCTCTTAGTAAACTCCTTGATCCAGTCATGTACCTGGAACAGCCACTATCCAAGTACCATATTGGCCTACCTTTGGTACTTGGGTCTACCTGAAAACACAAATTTAGTTCACCTTAGGCACCCAAATAGTTTTGGGGCCTTAGTTCCTATTAGGCTTTGTTGTGTGAAACACAACATGCTTTCTAAATAAAGCTTGTTGAAACTTATATAAAGGAGCTATTGGATTATACCAACAATCTAGGGCAAAATGCCCAACCTTCCCACAATACACCCACTCAAATTGGTTGTATTTTATCTTTGGTTGCACATTTAAGGTTGTTCTTTTGTGCAATACAGAATTATCATCCAACTTCCAAGGTAGGTGCAAAATTCACACCCTTGCCTTTCAGATTTAGGTGAGATACACTGGAACTAGTTCCAAGAATTCCTTAGCTTCTTGGATTGATCAATTTTTGTGGTGGTTCTTGGCATATATTGCCTTTAGATGTCTGATCCTTCCATCAAGGCTCTTTATTGATCTTATTAGTAGAGCACTCAGACCTCATGTGTCCAGGAACACATGATCTCAAGCATCTGTTAGAAGACAGATACTCGGCTGGTTGCCTAACTGGACCACATGGAGCTTTACCCTTGGGTACATACTTCTTTTTAAACTTTTTGTCCTTACCATATCCTACACCACATCTAAATGGTGCAGAAAAGGTATCTATGATAGGTAGCACTGACTTAGGTTTTGAGAATTGAGTCAGGAGATGTCTTTCCTGGATAAGCTTTGGTTCCAGGTCCTTGACAGTCTTAACCTGTTCTACTATTACCTCTGTCTAGCTATCTATCTTGTTAGTTAGTTCTATAAGTTTCAGTTTTTGTAGGTCCAACTTTATGTTAGCTCTTTCCAACTGAAAAGATACTCCTTTCAAGAATTCTAATTCTTTGACCTGATCCTTAACAAGTTGTTTGCTTGTAATCAAGGCCTTTAGTAACTTCCCATATCTGTTGATAAGGGAGTTAAAATCAGCTTAAATGTCTTAATCATGTTCTTTACTATTAGAGGAGTGTGAACATGATTTATTTTCTGATGCAGAAAAAGAATCTGAGGCTAAATTATGAGAGATTGATTTTACCTTAGCAGGATCTGAACAATCCTGATCTTCTTCTCCTGGTTGGGTTTCCTCAATAGCCATCGGGCCCATGAGAGCCCCCTCCTCTTCTGATTCTGATGAATCAGACTCATTGTCAGACAGTGTCAGCTGTCTTTTTTCTAAGAGACTTTTGTCAGCCTTCTTGAGCTGTCCATATTTCAAGTTCTCTGACCTTTTCTCCTTTCTTTTTGCTGGGCAATCAGCTATGACATGCCCTTTTCTATTGCAATAATAACACATTATATTAGTCTTAATATATTTATTCTGTGAAGACCTATACCTGTCCCCAGAATTCTTCTTCCTGGGTTTCTCTGGATGATTGATCTTTTTGTGAGAAGAGTCTCCAGCTGGACCCTTCCAGCTGCCTTGCCTTCTTCTCCTCAACATCTTCTTGAGCTTTCTAGAGAAGAGAGACAATTCCTCCTCAGTCAGGTCTCCTCCTGATGAGGAAGATTCTGAACACTCAGAAGTTGTTTCCAGTCTTTCTTTGAGTGTTGAATTCTCTTTGACTTTTTTGGATGACTCAGCCTTTTGGGCCAAGGTATTTTCTCTGTTGTGTGCTCTAGCTGAATCTTCTTCAGACTTCCTGAGATTGAGCTGTAACTCATGTGACAACTGCTTGCCAAATAGGGCCTGGGGGTCTAAGTTGGCTAAGTTTCCCATTTCTCTTATGGTACAGATCTTGATGTCCCATTCCTTGTTCAGGGACCTCAATATCTTGTCATTAAGTTCATAATTTGTAAAGCTCTGCCATAAGTCCTCAGATTGTTTACAATTCTTAAGAACTTTTCAAAACATTCAGCCACAGTGTCTTTCTTATCCTGTCTGAAGGCTTCATACTGTTGGTTTAGCAGAGATTTCCTATCATTTCTGACCTCATCAGTTCCTTCCATGTAGACAATCAAAGACTGCCACATTTCTTTGGCAATGAATCAGATTTCGAAAAGTGGAATCATCTATTGCACTGACTATTATATTCTGTGCCCTTTTGTCCATAGAGGCCAGATCGATTTCATCCTTATCCATCTCCATATAAGTCTTGGGTGTCTTGATGTTTGCATCAAGAACTGATACTTTCATGGGAATAAAAGGTCCTTCAATCACTGTGATGTAAATTCTTGGATCTGCTGCCTCTATGAATAATCTTACTCTCTCCTTCCATATTCCAAAGTTTTCTTTGGAGCAGAAAGGAAGCTTAATGGAATTGTTTTCCCTCTAAGCCATGATATATCTTTCTCTACAATCCTTTGAATTCACACTAGGCTATTATGCCTTTTTCAGTGAACCTCCCCTCTGATACCAATTGTAAATGTTTGCTTTAGGATTGTGAATGACCTAGAGAGGGCCGAATAGGTCCAATATAAACTATGGCTACCCCCTTTAAAAATTCAGAGTTATGCTTTCTATATGTTGATTAATACAGTCAAATAAATAAGATAATCTAAACAGCCCTCTGAAAATTATAACAGTACAGCAATCAACAATCACAACACAATGCACACAGATTTATAGTAGTTCCCCAATTTATGGGTACATTCACTTTTCCCCTTAGCCTATCTAGCAATGAACTAGATTCAACCAAACTCCTTCTCCATCATTTACTCAGATCCTCAGATATTACAGCTTAGAGCCCATTTGGCTCCTACAACTCAAATTATACAAGTCTTACCACTATATCACCAAGATCCTACACCTCAAGTTCTTCCAAAGAACTTTACCTCAGAATGAATCCACACTCCTACTCCTCAGGCAAACCCTGCCCTACACCGCAGAGAATTACCTACTTCTCCTACCTCAGGCAATCCAGCCCTTACCTCAGCCTTTATTACACAGGCTTACAATATAAAGAGAGTGATTCCCCTACACTCAGATCTATAGGTAGATCTTACATAATGAATGAAGATAAAAGAAATAGATTCAGAAAATGTCACCCAGCAAGAAAGAAATGATTAACAGCTTTTTGATATGATCTTGATGAATTTGCTTCCTTTGAATTTGTCATGATAGATCTGATCCAACCCTTCTTAGCTTTTCAAAGATTCTTGAAGTAGAAATTAAGGTAGATCTAGGCGGGAGAAATGTTGAAGATGATTCTTGATCTGGCTTCTCTCCACCTTCTAAATTTGAAGCTGATGCTTCTAATATCTGACTTCAATAATTATGATTGTTCTTTTTTTTCTGAAGAGTTGATCCCTTAAAATAGGATCTGATAGGAGTAACCGGCTGATCCGGTTAATAACTGACATCTGATAGTTCTGACAGTTGTCAGTATCTCCGTCTTGATTTCTGTACTTAGAAAATAAATGTGCTTGAAGAGTTAACAGTTGAATGCATCGACATAAGTCCTGGGTATTGACACCGCTCTTGTAGTGGTGTCGACATACATCGGAATGTGTCTACACAGCTCTTCAACTTTTCTCGACACAACTTATGTAGAATGTTTCGACACTAGTCCTGAGTGTCGACACAGCTTGCTTCCAGTCACGACACAGCTTGTGAAGTGTGTCAACACTAGTCCTGAGTGTCGACACAGTTGTCTTTAGTCTCGACACAACTTGAATAGAGTGTGTCGACACAGTTGTCCTTAGTGTCGACACAGCTTCTCTTTGTCTCGACATCACTTGTTCAGTGTGTGTTGACACTAGTCATGAGTGTCTCAACTCTTTTATACTTAGCTTTATTTTCCTGTACACATGAACTTAACATCCATCAAATATAACTATGTGTATATCATTGAGCTGAAAGGACTTCTTCAAATCAAGTACATTGTGACCAATGTACTCAACAATGCTACTACATTAAAGGCTTGAATAAGTAGTGCTCTGCTATTGTCTTCTCAGCACAAGCAGGAACTACCTGAAGATCTACTTTCTTAGTGTTGTGAAGAAGTTAGGGCCGAGTCTACTCAGTTCTGGAAGAAGACTCTGAGAATCACTTCTCTGGAGTCAATCATCAACAAACATCTACTCTTTCTATAGGATCTATATTGATTTAAGTTGTAAGCCTAACATATAAAGGCTGAGTGGTAGGAATTTGTTGAGAATCTAAGGTAGGGCATGTGTGCCTGAGGTAGGATCTGAGTCAGATCTGAGGTAAGAGAGTTATAATCTTTGAGTGTAGGGCTATCCTTCTAGCCTGAGCTATAGGGCTTCTTGTTAGGCCTGAGGTAGGTTATCTTGTGGATCACTGAGATGTAGGAGTATATTTTACTTTGAGTGTGTAGGGCTTTGGCCTGAGGTAGGGCTTGGAGGAAGCCTAAGAGATCCTAAGAGATCTGAGTTGTAAGCTCATTGAGCCGAGTTTGGAGAAGATTGCCTTGTCTAATACACTGTTCGAAAGGTAGGAGGGAAAGTGGGTGTACCCATACCTTGGGGACCACTATAAATACTGGTGTGCTATTCTTATTCTTGAAATCTAATATTAAATCAATCACATAACTCACCAATGTACATAGAAAGTTCAAAAATACTAAAAGACATATTCACCCCCTATAGTTGTATAGCTACTCTTGAAACAAAGACTTTCACTTTTAGCTTTTGCAGTATTGGTTCTCCCAAGACCAGACATCATTAACCAAATCACATTATCATAACAACATCAACATGCCCAGATATATACGATTTTTCCTCCGCAATGAAGATCCCCTCTATGTGTGCAGACAGCGGCTTGTAAAATTTTACTAACATGATTAAGCTCTTTATTTACCTAACGATGATAATAATGTCATCGACACAAATGTTTCAATTCTTGAAATCATCAAAGCCATATCGCATTGATCGCACACATTGCATACATCTTCTAACCTTAATAATATATTTGCTTGGTTTTAAGTATTATGGGGTCATTATACTTCCAATTTCATGTCATGGAAATATAATCATACCCATTCAAATTCAGAGATTTATCTCCACTTGACTTCTAATTCACATGATAATCGGGTTCCATAATTACACCACCTAACTTGCCATGGCATTACTCCATATAGATCCACAAATTCCCAGACATTATGTCATTGTCTTAAGGATTTAAGCTAGTAAACATTCATTTCAATTTGACTCCAAAAAAATCAATATTTGTTTGACTGGTGATGTTCTAACCATTTGTCTCAATGATCTTATGAATCATCATCTCAAGGCTCAAGAAAAGGGTAAGTTTATGACTTCATACCTCACATAAGTTATAATCACAGCATACCCTTCTAAGAACACAAGAACCTGAGTCAAGCACTACTCTTTTCTAACCCCGATCCTACCGAAACTTCCACTGAATTAAGAATTCGTGCCAATCTTCACTTGTGGTCTAGATAATTTTATTTAAAGAGCTTTTTAACTGTGAACATAAACCTTGTCCAACTGTTGGGTTATGATACAGAGCCTCTATAAATCTACCTTTTTGAGGTAAAAATGTTACACGTACTCCTACTTGTTCGTACATTCTCCCAAACTTCAAGGTTGCCCTAAATTTTGATCCTCTGGAGGAAATTTACTCGATCTCTTGGAGCACTTACAACTGCACTTTAGACAAGGATGGTCATCATGCATTAAGGTATCACGACTTCTCCCTAGGTTGTGTACGTGTAAAGTAATCACCTCGTTCTTTAACTCAAACCTCAGAGACAACACCTAATGTCTCTTTGTGGATAGTGTATCTCTTATGTACACTCTCCTTCCTTGTTCTGATACTATGCTCGTCGTGAATAATAACTTATATGTATGTACACAAATCCGTTTATGATCATTAATATTCAAAATTCCAATGCAATTGAAAAGTCAACCGTGATGTAGGAGACCAAATACTTAACTTTTATGGCGACGATCGAGTTGCATCCTACTGTCACGAGTGCAAGTATAAATAACATCTCGTTAACATGTACACATTATATATATCTGATTTGAACTTTACATGAATCAAGGTAGCAAGGTTCGAGATGATTCCCCTCTAAAATGAGTCATGTAGACTACCAAAAGTAAGGGCATGATTCCCCACAGGATAAAATAAATCAAATCATCTCCAAATTCCCTACAGTCTCCGCCAGTGATCGCTCATGACATGTTTATTTCATGATATACTTTTGAGATTTTAAATCACCAAACAAGTCATACTATCATTATTATCTTCACCATGTAACAACTATTAATAAAACTCCTAAACTTAAGAAAGCCGTGTTGCTCTCGCAATTCCACCAATATGGAATTCTTCCTAAGGTGGGTATGATGATATGTATCAACTCTCAATTTTTTTCGAGTAATTATTAAAGAAGAATTCCAATATGTGGCTTTCTGCTATCTATCCACACCTCAGGCATGCGTGATTTATTTCTAGGTCATTATATTAAGGGTGAGTATTGGTCTGAATCCCTACTATCCCTTGTGAATATATAAATTATTGGGAAATGTTCACCCAAAATTTTCCTAACTGTTAGGGATGGTTAATTATCATACCCATCCTGCATGTACCAAGTTTCATCAAGTCCCCAACAATGGTGTTATAAAAATTCCATGTATATATAACCTAACAAACATGGATGCGTAACGTAAGGAGACGGTGTATTACTCTTCTCATTTACTTATCCACGTAGTCTTAGGGAAATATAAAGAGAAAATAATCATCCTTGAGGTGCACTTTTCTCTTATTCTGTTAGTGAATCTTTACTGATAAAAATTTGGCGTTAGCAGTCCACCTTGTTTAAGATAAACTATTTTTTCAAGGATCACAAACTTCTAATGTTGAAAATGGCGAAGATTTTAAATTCACAGAGAAACCCCAGTCGACATATCACTAGACCAATAAATAAAGAGATAAACCCCCCGGAACTCCCAGGCCGAGCCTCTTTGACCACTAACATTGTACATTTATCCTATCTATGCACATAATCATTAGGGCACACCATCCTCGACTCGAAGTTTTTACTCTCAACTTAATCCAATCCTTAGGCCCTCAGAGCTACCCTTTACGACACCCTTTTCAAGGTCACCATGTGATCAAATCAAAAATAGGTTTTTTCTGGATTCAAATTCTTATTCGACCTCTAATATTCTTCATGGTGATTACTTCAATATAATCAAAAATGGAAAGTATCAGGTTATCAGCAAGAAAGTTAAGTTTATGAGTTTCATACTACTTGTTGGGTCCATTGCCCACAATGTCCTAGCTGATTCAGGCATTGAGGCACCTAAGCCTAACTTATTGTTGCCTGTCCTAGTGTTTGCTGTGCTTGTGATTTCTAGCAACTTAAGGCTTCTGCCATTAAGTGAATCCTCTAACCTTTTAGCTTTAGCTAGTTCTAATTTAAGAAATTTTATTTCTTCAGATGCTCTAGTGAGTTCAGATTCTAACCTAATGTTTTCATTAGATAGAGATTCTGATCCAGCTAGTTTATCTCTAAGCAATTTAATCTCTATTTCTGAGCTAAGTAAGTCTAGACAAAGAGTTTTAAATTCATGATTAAATTCATCAGGGGTAAAATCATAAGATGCAATTACCTGATCTTCATCAGATAATTCATCCTCCTCATCTTCTGTCATCTCTGCAGCTGAGTTACTGCTGCAGGTATTGATTGCCATAAGGCAAATCTCCTTATCTTTCTTCTCTTCTTCATCATCTTCACTGGAGCTAGAAGAAGAAGAATCTTCCTCAGAATTACTCCAGGTCTTTGCAACAAGACCTTTCTCTTTCTTCTTATATTTGTGAGAAGATGCCTTGGAGTAGTGCTTCTCATGTTCCTTTTCTTTTCTCCTTTTCTTATGCTTTTTCTCTGGACACTCAGGGAGGATGTGTCCAGGCTTCCTGCATCCATAACAAATAATTTATTTAGATGGGGTTTTATCATACCTTGGCTTGTCATCATATTTTGATGACTTTCTTCTATTGTCCTTTCTTCCCATCTTGTAAAAACTCTTGGCAAAGAGTGCCAACAGTTCTTCATTTGATTGAGTCACTTTTGACTCATCATCAGCCTTAAGAGCAAGGGTTTGCTCTTTCCTTGTTAGAGTAGGTGCTTTAGTTTCAGCTTCAGCTTCCCTGATCTTCAGTACTTGCTCAAATGATTTGAGCTTGCCAAGGAGAGCTTCAGTTGAGATCTCTATTGTACTTCTAGACTCCTTGATTGGCCAGATTCTGAGATCCCATGTGCTGGGGAAGCACATCAGTATTTTGTCATTGACTTCTGTCAGTGTAATCTCCTTATCAAGTGTCCTCAGCTCATTGATAATGGAGCTGAGCCTTGTGTACATGGCTTCTACAGTCTCAGCCTTTTCTTTCTTGAAGTTCTCATATTGGAATATGAGATTTGACCTTCTGTCCTTCCTCTCATCAGTTGAACCAGCTACAATCTAATTCAGTGAGTCCCGCATGGCTTTTGCTGAGGTGCAATCAGCCACTTTCTAGAATGTCTCATCAGACATAGTCTGAGCCAGAATATTCATAGCTTTGGCATCACCTATCTTGGCCTTCTTGTAGGTTTCATTATAGTCAGGAGGTGGCACAGCATTGAGATTTGCAGATGTTGTAGCAGTAGTTGCAGCAGGTGGTGTTGGTGGCCCTGTTAAGATAGAAGAAAAATATCTTCATCAATGGAGTTCATATAAAGTCTGATTCTTGCCTTCCAGATGCCAAACTTGGCTAAGTTGTATACTGGAGGTCTGGTGCTAGAGTAATCTTTGTACTGGGCCATGAATCTAATGTGAGTTTATGGTATCAAAGTATCTTATCACAAGATCTTATGGTTCATGTGTTAGCCTATTCAACCAATCAACCTAGGAATGGTTAAGCTGTTGAATAACAAACCTCCCTCTGATACCAATTGAAAGTGAGGGGATAAGATACTTATTACTCTAGAGGGGGGTGTGAATAGAGTATTCAAAAATTAAGAAGACTCTAAACACTTCTCTTTGAGTTATTTGCGGAATAGAAATATGAAAGCTTTAAATCTAAAGCCTATCAGAGTGTAGTGAATAAAAGATCAAGCTAACTGAGTTTTCAATTGAGCTTTAAGCCTAGCACAGCACTTAGCAACCTAGTTAAATCTATCACAGCCATAGAGCAATGATTAAAGTAAACAACCAGACAACACAAGAGATTTATAGTGATTCCCTAATTGGGTACATCCACTCTTCTACCACCCTGGTAGGAATCCACTATAGGTTTTTGTCTAGGTGCCCTGCCACCACAAGATCTGCTGCAGGTAGATCTAGAGACCCTTTGAGCTTTTGATCAGGAGCCCAAAATCCAATAGGTTTTTGATCAGGTGCCCTATCACCAACAGTTCACTTTTGAAGGGAGTAATAACCCTTTTACAAAGAGGTTAAAAGAAAGATAAAAAGGTGTCTTCTCTGTGTTCAGAGAAGCTAGTGGATTTCTATGAGAAAATCAAAGCTCCCCCTGGCTTAGAGAATGTCCAGGAAGAAGCTTTGCTTCAGGGTGCAGGAACTCCAGATTGCTTTGAAACTCTTTCTGATGCAGCTTTGAAGAAGACTCAAGATGTTGATGAATGTTCTTCTTCAGCAGCTTTTTCAATCTGGAAGGAAAGTTCTTCTTGAAAGCTTGAATACTGAGTGTTGTTTTTCCTGAAGACAGGATGAACTCAGGAAGAAGCAGAAGAACAAAATCCTTTTACTTGAGAGCTCTTATTCTATCACACTTGTTGCAATCCTCTGAGTTTCTGTACGAGAGAGTCATATGATTGTCTTCAGCCGACTGCTTTAATAAAATAGAAACTTCTCTTCTATGAAAAAGCCTCGAGCCCTGCACTAGAGAAACTTTCCAAATAATAGAATAAAATAAAATAAGGAAACATGCACCTGCAATCTTTTCTGTCATTCCCAAAAAGGAATTAAGGATATTAAAAAAATATCCTTTCAATTTGACTTTCCAAATTGGCACAGGGAACCAAACCTAACGGCTATATTATAGCTATACAAAATCCACTCTTTCCTTTAATAAAACAAACGGCTTTATTCTGTCAAAATCTTTTAAATCAATACATAAGAAATATTGCAAATAAGCAACAGAGTATAAACATTGTAATAAGCAGAATATTTGAATAGAATATTTTAAATAGGAGTAAATAAAACAGAGAATCAAATGAAATGAATATTGATAATAGCAGATAGAAATCGCCGAGCAAGGATCGAAGATCGTCGATCTAACCAAGCAGATCATCGACTTGAAGGGAGAACATAATCTACACA
This sequence comes from Platanthera zijinensis, assembly GCA_039513925.1. Classification (NCBI taxonomy): domain Eukaryota; kingdom Viridiplantae; phylum Streptophyta; class Magnoliopsida; order Asparagales; family Orchidaceae; genus Platanthera; species Platanthera zijinensis. Next base: position 59,167,485 of record CM077078.1, read on the forward strand.
GAAATCGTCGACCTAGGCTAAACGATAATCGATCTGAGTAAGTAGATCATCGATCCCACTTCAGAGTACATATAACTTTGAAATCATCGATCATTAATCGAAGATCGTCGAGCGCCAATCGACTATCGTCGAGCACAAATCTACTTAAACAAAATTTCTATTTCAATCCAGTCTCAACTATCCTATCTGGGACTATTCTACCTAAACCTAGGGTAGACTAACATTTAGTCTAACCATTGACCATAGATAATTCTTTGGTCAATTAAGCCTAATTGAGATGACATGGCCCAAATCAAAACTAGGGAACCAACAATCTCCCCCTATTTGGGTGATGTCACTCAAACATATACAAATCTAATATAATCAGATAAAATAAACAACAATAGATAAATCATCAAACAGATTTAAATAAAACAGATAATCAACACAAATGTCACAATTGTTTATCAATAGAATCTGAAAGGAGGAATAGAAGCAGGAGAGAAGGTAATTTTTCTATTAGGATCATATGCATCTTTCTTTGATAACTTCAAGTCCTGCTCTCCAATGATCTTTAGTTCTCCAGCTTTTGGCAGAACAGCTTCAAAATGTTTTTCCATATACTTTGAGGCATCAAAAACTTCTGAACTAACTTGGAATCTATCAAGTTCTTTCTTTCTGTATTTTGACATGGTAGAAAATCCTGAGATATCTTTACCTTCAGCTTTAGCTTTATTGATCTGAGCAGTTCCCACCAATTCTAAAAGTCTAGCCATTTTGAAGTTTGGATCAAGCTCTTGACTTTCATAAGTGTTTTCATCATCTGGATCCAATGGATTTACAGCCTTAAACTTTACTGATTGATTTAGAAAACTCTCAGTTTGCTCTTGAGATGGCTCTTGAATCACAAGACTGGATGGAGGAGCAAACTCAGCATATTTCTTGCTTGATTTGTCAGAGTATATAACTCTTTTTCTTTTGACATCTGCTAGCTTAGCTTGAACTGGTATTTCCTTTGAAGGTGAAACTTTTCTTCTAGGAGGAGGCCTAGGGAATTGAGGAGGAGAGAAGGTTGGTTGTTGATATACAACTTCCTTAACTTGCTTTCTTGGACTATCTGAATGCCTAGTCTTCCTCTGATCATGAGACCTGATGGGAGGAGGCTGCCTGCCCTTCCTCTGATAGGTGAATGGATGATTTTTTATGGTAGAGGGAGCAGAAGATCTGGGTGCAACATTTCCTGGAGCACCAGCAGAGGGAGGAGGAGGAGGACCTCTCTGAATCCCCTTGGGAGGAGGAGAGTTCTTCCTGCTCTTCTTCCTTACTTTCTGAGCATTTTTAGAGAGCCACATCTAGGGCTCAAAGCTTTTGGACTTAGGATCAATTCCTTTCAAAATATAGTATGGAACATCATGATCTGGATTTGGAGGAGGTGGAACAGCAGTCTTCCTTTTCTTTTTAGCAATCCTTTTCCTTTTCTTATTGTCTTCTGAATCATCAGAATCTTCATCCTCATCCTCAGAGTGTGAGGACTGAGGTATTTCATACAGATCATCAATGTCTTTTAGCACAACTTCCTCTTTTTCTTTAGCTTTCAACATAGCCTTTTCTCTTTCTTCTTCTAGTATGTCTTGTGCCAAGAAAGAGTCCAAATCTGGACCTGGGGTGTCATCCCAAAGAGTAGAGGGCGCAGACTCAACTTCTGAAACAGCAACTGGCACACTTTTATCTGAAAGCTCTACTGAATTCCACTTTTCTTCTAAGAAGGAGGTGATAATCCCTTCTAGATGTCTGGCAACTATAGGAGTGGAAATCTCCTCAAGACAGAATTTGAAGGCAAAGGCTGTCTCAGCTATTGCTTCAGAAATAATAAAACTGTCCAAAAACTGAAGGCACATTGGTCTCTGATAGCACACAATGGCATGAAGAGGATCAAAAGAACAAGGGGAGGACTTATAATGGCCTCCAACAGAAGAGAGAGAGGACTCATCATCTGAATCAAGAAATGCCTCCAGTTCATCTGGAACTACTAGAGCATCTAAATCCACAAATATCCTCTGGACTTCATCTGGAACTGTATCTGAACATGTTTCTAGCTCCACTGCTGCTGGAGATTGCACAACCTGACGAGCCAAAACAGAGCTTGAATCATCATCATTGAACATCTCCCCCTGCCTGGGTTCAGTGGGAACTAAACCCAGGCCCCTAGATGAAGAAAGGGCTGAGAGGGCAGTGAAGGAAGCAGCAAGTGAGGAGATGGAGTTAGCAAGGGGGGCAATGGCTTCAGCTATCATTGATTTGATGGATGGAGTAATTAGGTCTAGGATACTGGCAATGAATTCTGGTGTAATTTGAAATGGTGGAGGAATGAGAGAAGGGGCATCATCAGAATTGATGTTCTTCTGAGCTGGAGCTTCATCAAGTGGGGAATTGTGATGAGATAGATGATCATGAGTGGGTGATTGATGATTTGAAGTAGATGGGGAGTGATGAGGAGATGGAGTTAGCAGATTGAACATGGAATCTATGTTGAAGTTGGGTATCTCAGCTAGATGAGCTGGAGTTGGAGAAGCAGATAGTGATGGATGGTTTATAGGAGAAGAATGAGTTGCAATGGAGGTGGATGGCAAGGAGGGTAAGGCAGGGATTTCTTCACTAGGGTGGGAAGTGGCTTCAGAAGCCCTTGTGCCCTCCGATGTTATAGGGGCGGACTTAGCCTTTGAAGGTTTCTGAATGACCCTTTTCCACTTAGCAAACAGGGAAGAATCAATCCTTTTGCTAGCATTGATGGTTGTAGGAACAGAGCCTAACAGCTGGGAAGCTTTCTTGGAGAGAAAGAACCCAATTAGCCGACCTTGAGTCACCTCTTTCTTGTTGTTCTTTCTCCTGATTAACTTAAACAGCAATCCAGCCCAATTGATTTCTCTCTTATTCACAATAGCTGGCATCAAGGCAAACTGTTGCATGTTGATGTTGCCGTGAGCGGAATGCTTTCCAAGAAACACTTTTCCTACTAGGTCAGCCAAGAACTTGAAACCAACAGATAGATTTACTTTTAAAAGCTTAGAGGGAATGCCTTCTGCATGTCCCATCTTTATCAGCATCCTACCATACTCAGCGGTATCTTGCTCATATTCATCAGATCCATTCTTTAACTCAAAAATTTCAGTCAGAATTTCAAGAGTAAGAGTTACCTCCATACCGTTGATGGTTCCTGTCATTACTTTGTCATCTGAAGAAGATGTATAGACCCATTCCTTTATTTCTGATAAGTGGAGTTTGATTTTTGTAGACACAAGCTTTTTGAGTCCTTGTTCATCGCATAACTGCAGAATTTCTTTGAAAACTTATTCGCTGTCACTGAAGGAATCGAAGTCAACATGGAAACCGGAATCGAACTTCATCACGGACAGGGTTGCAGAGGACATCGCCATGACGAGAAGAGTCGCAAGAGAAGAGAGAGAGAGAAAGCGCGGGACGAGAGCTCGAAACAATTTTGGAAGCAGAATATGAAATGGCGAGCTCCTTCGACGATCTTCAGACCTAAATAGACGATCGTTTAGAAATAAACTAGAGTCGTCGATCTCTGAATGAAGATTAAAGAAAATCGGTCGACGATCGTCGATCGATTTCGGAAGCAGAGTCGTCGATCGTCGATCAACGATTTCTGTCACAAAAAGCCAAGAGTTGTCGTATACCAAGGGTCGACGATATAGCTCAACCTGTTCGACGATCTTCGAACACCATTCGATGATCTCAGAACAAATTTCAACTTAGCAGATTTTTACACTTAGTCTGATCCATTCATCATGCCTAGTTGATTCAAAAAGAATAGATGTTTCTGTTCATCTAAAGGCTTTGTGAAAATATCACCTCTCTGAAGATCTGTGGGTATAAACTCGAGATTTATTTTATTCTTGTCAACACAGTCTCTAAGAAAATGGTGTCTAATGTCAATGTGCTTAGTTCTACAATGGTGCACAGGATTTTGTGCTATAGAAATAGCACTGGTACTATCACACATAATTTTGGTGTTTCTGTGTGTGTACCCATAATCCAAGAGTTGATTTTGAATCCACGGAATTTGTGAATAGCAACTAGCAGCTGCTATATATTCAGCCTCTGCAGTTGAGGTTGAAATAGAAGTTTGCTTTTTGCAAAACAATGAGACTAACCTCTCACCTAGGAACTGACAAGTCCCTGAGGTGCTCATCCTGTCAACTCTACAACCATCATAGTAAGCATCTGAGTATCCAATCAACTCAAATTCTAATTCAGCTGGGTACCAAAGTCCTAAATTTGGACATCCCTTCAAGTATCTTAAGATTCTCTTAAGAAGAGTTAAATGAGATTCCTTGGGTTTGACCTGAAATCTAGCACATAGGCATGTGGAAAACATTATATCAGGCCTACTTGCAGTTAGATATAATAGGGAACCAACAATGGCCCTATAATTTTTCTAATCAACGGGCTTTCCCTTTTCATCAGAATCAATAACTACATTAGTAGCCATAGGAGTGTGCATTGCTGAAGTATCTACCATCCCAAACTTCTTTACAAATTCCTTGGCATACTTAGATTGGGAGATGAAGATTTTATCAGCATCTTGTTTCACTTGAAGACCAAGGAAATAAGACAGCTCACTCATACTACTCATCTTAAACTTAGAATGCATTAGGTTTGAGAACCTTTTGCATAGTTTGGAATCAGTGGAACCAAATATAATTTCATCCACATAGATTTGAACTAACAAGATTTTGTCCTTGTGGTTCTTAATGAAAAGGGTTCTATCAACTATGCCTCTTACAAACTTATGTTCTAATAGGAAACTAGCTAGAGTCTTATACCATGCTCTAGGAGCCTGCTTAAGTCCATACAGAGCTTTTTACAGCTTAAAAATATGTGAGGGGTGAGTTGAAGAAATGAAACCAGGGGTTGTTCAACAAACACCTCTTCCTTTAGCTCTCCATTCAGGAATGCACTCTTTATATCCATTTGGAACACCTTAAACTTCATGTAGGCTGCATAGGCTAGAAAGATCCTTATTGCCTCTAGCCTTGCAACAGGAGCAAAAGTATGATCATAATCCATGCCATCTTCCTGTCTGTAGCCTCGTGCTACAAGCCTTGCTTTATTCCTTATGATAATTCCTTGTGCATCCAATTTATTTCTAAACACCCATTTGGTGCCTATAACCAGCTGACCTTTTGGTCTTGGGACCAAATTCCAAACTTTACACCTTTCAAACTGGTTTAGCTCTTCTTGCATAGCAATGATCCAGTGGGGATCTTGCTCAGCATCTTTTATGGTTAAGGGCTCAAACTGTGAAAGAAAACAAGCAAGCATCACATCTTGACTTAGTTGATGTCTAGTTTGCACACCAGTTGAAATGTCTCCAATCACCTGAGATGTAGGATGATCTCTAAGTGTGACATAATCAGTTGGTGGTATGTGATCTTCAACAGCAGTTGGAATCAATTCCTCAGGTGGAATTAGATTGGCTGTTGGTAAAGTTGCAATCACTTCTACCTGATCTTCATCACTGTCTGAATCAGCTATCTGAGAAGTTGATTGAGGTAGAATCTCCTGAGTGAGTTTTAGTTCATCCAAATTCTTGCACAAGTCAGGTACCTGCAAATAATTACTGGAGGAAGTTTCCTTCTCTCTATAAAACATTTTTGTTTCATCAAAAGTTACATGTACTGACTCTTAAATTTTCAAAGTGGATTTATTAAATATCTTATAAGCTTTGCTTACTTGGGAGTATCCTAGAAAGATTTCCATTGAAGCCTTTGCTTCAAACTTTCTAATGTAATCTTTGTTATTGTTGTGAATGTAAACTACACAGCCAAAAACTCTAAAATAATCTATTTTAGATTTCTTTTCTTTAAGCAATTCATAAGGAGTTTTCCCCTTTAGTTTATGTATCAGACTCCTATTCAGTACATAGTTAGCTGTGCTAACTGCTTCTGCCCAAAAGGATAGAGGCATATTAGCATATGCTAACAATGTTCCTGTAGCTTCAATCAGGGTTCTGTTTTTCCTTTCCACTACCCCATTTTGTTGAAGAGTTCTAGGAGCAGAGAAGCTATGCCTAATACCTTCTTTCTTATAGAATTCTTGCATATGAAGAGATTCAAACTTATTACCATGATCACTTCTGATCAAGGCAACTTGAGTAGAGTACTCAGTCTGTATACAAAGTAGAAAATCTGTAAGAACTTTAAAGTTATCAGATTTAGTTCTCAAGAAGAACACCCAAGTGAACCTAGAGCAATCATCTACAATAACTAGGGTATAGAATATCCCTCCTAGACTCTGTACAGCTATTGGACCAAAGAGATCCAAGTGAAATAGGTACAGGATTCTATGTGAATCACTTTTATTTACAGCTTTGAAACTATTCTTGGTTTGCTTACCTAGCTGACAAGCCTTGCATAAGCCTTCCTTCTTATAGGGACAAGATGGCAAACCTCTAACAAGGTTGTATTTAGATAACCTAGATATATTTTAAAGGTTAACATGACTTAGCCTCTTATGCCACAAAGTATTATTACTACTCACCTCATTAAATAAACAGATTTCAGAAGAGGTGGAATTAAAGTCTACAAGATATATATTTCCTTGTCTAATACCTACTAACACAATTTTATTATTTAAAGTAATATTGCACAGAGTATTAGAACCTGATATCCAGCATCACAAAGCTGACTTACAGAAATGAGATTGTGCTTCAGTCCTGTGACATAAGCTACCTTCTTGAAAGTCACTGACCCTATGGTGAATTTACTATATCCTTCAGTCTGACCACAACTGGAATCACCAAAGACTACCTTTGGTCCCAACTTGGCTTTAAAGCTTGACAGGTTCTCTTTGTTTCCAGTCATATGCTTGGAGCATCCACTATCCAAATACCACTTGTCCTGAGTGATAGGATAGGTTTTCACCTGCAATAAGATAGACTAAATATTGTGGACCCAGGTAACCTTGGATCCATTGTTCTTCACATAGGAAAAACTGGAAATAAAAGAATATGTAGGTTGAGGGTGATATCCTAAGGGATGAGATCTCCTAGGTGGGATAATCCAATTAGCAGAACTAAGGTTGCTATTAAACTTATTGTTTCTATTAGCATTGTTGTAATTCTGAAAATATAGTTCTGATCGTCGATCGATGTTCGACGATCGGTACCCAGATCGTCGATCTTGGTTTACAGAAAAAGATTCTTGAATCCACGATCATCGATCTCTGTTCGACGACTCAGGTTGAGATCGTCGATCCCTCATTGCCAAGTAGTTATACCCAGCAGGTGAGTTCAGAGATCGTTGATTGTCGTTCGATGATGGGTGCAGCGATCGTTGATGGGCGTTCGACGATTTTTGTATTTCTATGAATTTCTGTTTCTTTTTGTCTCTCTTAATCTTATTTAAGGTTTTCTTAGCCTTTTGAATAACCTCAGTGTTATGTATTCCCTTTTCAGAAACAAATTTTACTAGAGTTGATAGATTATATTCAAGGAGCAATGGGGGTTCACTAGGTGAGGCACCTAAGCCTAACTTATTGTTGCCTGTCCTAGTATTGGTTGTGCTTGTGATTTCTAGCAACTTAAGGCTTCTGTCATTAAGTGAATCCTCTAACATTTTAGCTTTAGCTAGTTCTAATTTAAGAAATTTAATTTCTTCAGATGCTCTAGTGAGTTCAGATTCTAACCTAATGTTTTCACTAGATAGAGATTCTGATCCAGCTAGTTTATCTCTAAGCAATTTAATCTCCTTTTCTGAGCTAAGTAAGTCTAGACAAAGAGTTTTAAATTCATGCTTAAATTCATCAGAGGTAAAATCATAAGATGCAATTACCTGATCTTCATCAGATAATTCATCCTCCTCATCTTCAGTCATCTCTGCAGCTGAGTTACTGCTGCAGGCATTGATTGCCATAAGACAAATCTCCTTAGCTTTCTTCTCTTCTTCACCATCTTCACTGGAGCTGGAAGAAGAAGAATCTTCCTCAGAATCACTCCAGGTCTTTGCAACAAGACCTTTCTCTTTCTTCTTATATTTGTGAGAAGATGCCTTGGAGTAGTGCTTCTCTTGTTCCTTTTCTTTTCTCCTTTCCTTATGCTTTGTCTCTGGACACTCAGGGAGGATGTGTCCAGGCTTCCTACATCCATAACAAATAATTTATTTAGATGGGGTTTTATCATACCTTGGCTTGTCATCATATTTTGATGACTTTCTTCTATTGTCCTTTCTTCCCATCTTATAAAACCTCTTGGCAAAGAGTGCCAACAGTTCTTCATTTGATTGAGTCACTTTGGACTCATCATCAGCCTTAAGAGCAAGGGTTTGCTCTTTCCTTATTGGAGTAGGTGCTTTAGTTTCAGCTTCAGCTTCTCTGGTCTTCAATACTTGCTCAAATGATTTGAGCTTGCCAAGGAGAGCTTTAGTTGAGATCTCTGTTGTACTTCTGGACTCCTTGATTGGCTAGATTCTGAGATCCCATGTGCTGGGGAAGCATATCAGTATTTTTTCATTGACTTTTGTAAGTGTAATCTCCTTATCAAGTGTCCTCAGCTCATTGATAATGGAGCTGAGCCTTGTGTACATGGCTTCTACAGTCTCAGCCTCTTATTTCTTGAAGTTCTCATATTGGGATATGAGATTAGACCTTCTGTCCTTCCTCTCATCAGTTGAACCAGCTACAATCTGATTCAGTGAGTCCCATTTGGCTTTTCCTAAGGTGCAATCATCAACTTTCTAGAATGTCTCATCAGACATAGTTTGAGCCAGAATATTCATAGCTTTGGCATCAGCTATCTTGGCCTTCTTGTAGGTTTCATTATAGTCAGGAGGTGGCACAGCACTGAGATTTGCAGATGTTGTAGAAGTAGTTGTAGCAGGTGGTGTTGGTGGCCCTGTTAAGATAGAAGAAAAAATTTCTTCATCAATGGAGTTCATATAAAGTCTGATTCTTGCCTTCCAAATGCCAAACTTGGCTAAGTTGCATACTGGAGGTCTGGTGCTAGAGTAATCTTTGTACTGAGCCATGAATCTAATGTGAGTGTATGGTATCAAAGTATCTTATCACAAGATCTTATGGTTCAGGTGTTAGCCTGTTCAACCAATCAACCTAGGAATGGTTAAGCTGTTGAATAACCAACCTCCCTCTAATACCAATTGAAAGTGAGGGGATAAGATACTTACTACTCTAGAGGTGGGTGAATAGAGTATTCAATAATTAAAAAGACTCTAAACACTTCTCTTTGAGTTATTTGCGGAATAAAAATATGAAAGCTTTAAATCTAAAGCCTATCAGAGTGTAGTGAATAAAAGATCAAGCTAACTGAGTTTTCAGTTGAGCTTTAAGCCTAGCACAGCACTTAGCAACCTAGTTAAATCTATCACAGCCACAGAGCAATGATTAAAGTAAACAACCAGACAACACAAGAGATTTATAATGGTTCCCCAATTGGGTACATCCACTCTTCTACCACCCTAGTAGGAATCCACTACAGGTTTTTGTCTAGGTGCCCTGCCACCACAAGAACTGTTGCAGGTAGATCTAGAGACCCTTTGAGCTTTTTATCAGGAGCCAAAAATCTAATAGGTTTTTGATCAGGTGCCCTATCACCAACAGTTCACTTTTGAAGGGAGTAATAACCCTTTTACAAGGAGGTTAAAAGAAAGATAAAAAGGTGTCTTCTCTGTGTTCAGAGAAGCTAGTGGATTTCTCTGAGAAAATCAAAGCTCCCCCTTACTTAGAGAATGTCCAGGAAGAAGCTTTGCTTCAGGGTGAAGGAACTCCAGATTGCTTTGAAACTCTTTCTGATACAGCTTTGAAGAAGACTCAAGATGTTGATGAATGTCCTTCTTCAGCAGCTTTTGCAATCTGGAAGGAAAGTTCTTCTTGAAAGCTTGAATACTAAGTGTTGATTTTCCTGAAGACGGGATGAACTCAGGAAAAAGCAGAAGAACAAAATAATTTTACTTGAGATCTCTTGTTCTATCACACTTGTTGCAATCCTCTGAGTTTCTGTATGAGAGAGTCATATGATTGTCTTCAGCCGACTGCCTTAATAAAATAGAAACTTCTCTTCTATGAAAAAGCCTCAAGCTCTGCACTAGAGAAACTTTGAAAATAATAGAATAAAACAAAATAAGGAAACCTGCACCTGCAATCTTTTCTGTCATTCCCAAAAAAGAATTAAGGATATTAAAAAAATATCTTTTCAATTTGACTTTCTAAATTGGCACAGGGAACCAAGCCTAACGGCTATATTACAGCTGTACAAAATCCACTCTTTCCTTTAATAAAACAAACGGCTTTATTTTGTCAAAATCTTTTAAATCAATGCATAAGAAATATTGCAAATAAGCAACAGAGTATAAGCATTGTAATAAGCAGAATATTTGAATAGAATATTTTAAATAGGAGTAAATAAAACAGGGAATCAAATGAAATGAATATTGATAATAGCAGACAGAAATCGTCGAGCAAGGATCGAAGATCATCGATCTGACCAAGCAGATCATTGACCTGAAGGGAGAACATAATCTACACAGAAATCGTCGACCTAGGATAAACGATCGTCGATCTGAGTAAGCAGATCGTCGATCCCACTTCAGAGTACATATAACTCTTAAATCGTCGATCATCAATCGAAGATCGTCGAGCGCCAATCGACTATCGTCGAGCACAAATCTACTTAAACAAAATTTCCATTTCAATCCAGTCTTAACTATACTATCTGGGACTATTCTAACTAAACCTAGGGTAGACTAACATTTAGTCTAACCATTGACCATAGATAATTCTTGGGTCAATTAAGCCTAATTGAGATGACATGGCCCAAATCAAAACTAGGGAACCAACAGATGACACTGAATCTGAAGTAGATGTTAATCAAGTGATTGAGAAGTATGATAAAATTTTGGATTCTTTGAGAAGAAGTAATAAGTTGGCCAAAATGCAAGCTGAGGAGATTATCTCTCTACAGCTAGCTGCTGGCCAGCAGTTTGAGACAACATCCCTGCTGGATCAAAAAGTGAGGGAAGTCAGCCAACTGAAGGTCATCTCAATCATCCAAATTGAGACCATAAGCTAGAAGAACAAGATCATTTTGGATCTTGAAGAGAAACTCCTAAAGGAGAGAAAACTTGGGGCTGAGTTCAATAAGCCCAAGGTTGTGTTGCCATTGATTGACTCCTTTGCCTCTCAAAAAGATGAGAGACATTTAGGGTCTAAGTGGAATTCCAGAGTTGGTCTTTCCAAAGGGAAAGGAAAAGTTCATGTTGAGCCTCAATCAACCTTTCATAAGGTAATCCTCCTTTCTAACAGGTATGACTAGGGCTGCATGCATGGTCACTAGAAGAATGGGAATTCTTCTTGTAAGAATACAAGAGTATCTTCCAATAGAAGGAGAAAGGGTAGGGGAATGAGTGCCTGTAAGGCTCCACATGAAGAATTCCAAAAGGCCCATCATGGATCTTTTGTATTTAGTGCACCAGCCCCCTCACTTATGCGTAAGACAGTGGCCTTTTCTCAAGATCTCCCTGAACAGACTCTGACCAAGGGCAAGTATGCCAGCAAGTTAGACTTGTGTATTTCTTGAGCCATCAATAGTATGTCTTCCTCAAAGAAGACCACTGTTGGTAGACTTCAAAAAAAACCAAGCTCTTCTACTACCAAACCTACCCTCAGCCAGGCTATAGCTGAGAGAAACAAGAACAAGGAAGTTGCTCTTCCTTCTGTTTAGTCTATAGTCAACCATACTGCCAGACCTGCTCATAAGAGAAGATATAATATTTATGAGTGTTGGTGTTATAGCAAAGTGGATCACTTTGCCATAGATTATTGGCACAACCCTAGTGTGCTAAGGGCAAGGGTAAGTCTTCCTGACAGGACTGTTGTAGGTATACATCTGTATGTTTTTGCTAACAAGAACCTAGGATCCAATTCATTTTGGGGTCCTAAGGTAAGGTAGACTCTGTTTTGCAGGATAGTCCAAGTGGCCATACCCATTTATGGTCCTTAGACAGAGGTTGTTCCAGACCTAGGACTGGAATAAGAAAGCCATCTTATGGATCATAATCTAGTTAGGGAAAGACCTAAGATCTACAGTTGTACAATTGGTGATGGATATTGACCATATAAGATACTCCTCCTACTGTCCAAGAGGAAAAGGATGGTGTGTGCAGTCCTAAAGAAGAATAAGTGCACAGGACATGGATGAAGACTAGCTAAATCCATCTATTAAAGGTCAAGATGCCTGAGTTATAGGACAAAGTATTGCAGCCTCCTCAGTAAACAAAGTATTGCACAAGTCTTGGGCAAAGGCCAGCTGGATCCAGCTAGCAGGACTGCCTGGTTAGACAAAGTTTTGCTGCCACACCAGCAAACTTGTGAAGAAAAAGCAGATAGTACTCATTACTGAGGAAAGAAAAGGTTGCTCTTCTGAGAGTAGTGTTGAAAAGGCAGTTGATACTCAGTGTCTAGTACTTCTATAGAATGTAAAAAAGAAGTGTGCTTAGGTTTCAACATCATCTGAACCTGTAGCAAAGGATGTTCAAGTCAGTGAGCAGTGTGGACAACATCTGTGTAATTATTAGGGGGAGACAATACTGTCTAGCTTAGTCGGGAAAGCTTAAAGTCTGGTCTAAAGAATTGGTTTCTGAGAATCTCTAGCTCCAAAAAGATCAGAAGAATACTCTCAATTGTTAGGTATCCTATCCCTCATAGCAGGACTATTCTTATTGAGATTAAGTATCAATAAATTAGGGAGCATGTGGGAAAGAAAGAACTAAGTCTTGAGTTTGTACTAACAGACAAGTAAGTGGATGACATAATTATCATGCCACTAGATGAAGTCAAGTTCAACACCCTCTAGGTTAAGTTGGGTATGTGGAATTTGGGATAACATCAATTGCTACTAATTTTATTTGTGTTGCAGGATTTATTTCGCTTAAAGGTAGATAAGTGTTTGATGGGGGATTAAGACTATAAAGATCCTAAGTAGTATCAAAACTTAAATGGACTCATGTGTCCATTAGAGATGGTGATAGAGGTGCTCCTGTTGAAGGGGAACAAGATCAGCAGCTGCTACCATGGATCAAAGATCATCACTACTGCTGTTAATAGGATAATGTTGTAGTAGTAGTAGAAGAGGTGTGGCATTAGGTCAAGGGAATGAATGATAGGAGCCAGCTCAAATGGATCATTGTATCACTCAAGTGTCAATGGGCTGCACTGATGCGGTATATCAGTGGTATCACCACAAGACTATGTTGAAGTTCACAAATTTTGTGGATATAACATCAGCAAGAGGACTACAATATCAAGGTTTAGACTAGAATGTCTTCTAGTAAGTATTTAAGAGGATGATTCAGTTGAGGGGGAGCAAGTTCAGTACTTACAAAGGCAGATTCAAGTGGTTCAACTGCTGCTAGAGTGGCTTATCTGTACTCAAAAAGGGGGAGCCGATAATATGAACCTCCCAAACTATTTACAGAAGACAAAAAGGGGGAGGAGAAAGAGAAAGATGTAAGTAGTAGCAAAAGATGTAAGTGGTAGCAGTAATTAAGAGGGAGCAGGTGCAGGTGTGCCATGCAGGCAAGAAAGTATGGTAACTATAACTTATCTTGTTATAGGTTTTCCGAGTTGAGATATTATTGTTGCATAAGTTAGTGCATGTCATTGACTCATTTCATTCAGGGTTTTGACTTCTTCAAATAGGGAGAGATTGTTGGGTCCATTGCCCATAATGTCCTAGATTTGAAGAAGTCAATCATATCAATGACATACACAAAGTTGTATTTGATGTATGCTTAAGTTCATGCATGCAGGTTGGTCCTTATAACATTGATAGGATAGGTATTCCAAGTTTGTGACAGGTGGTCATAAGGCAGAAAGGTGGACACAAAGATAGATGTTGGACAAGCAGGAATTTGCCTAAGTCCACAGGTGTTGAGTAAAGCAAGCTCACTCAATATCAGGTGCAGGAATCCGGTTAAGTCTACAGGAATTAAGTAAAGTATATTCACTCAATGCCAGGTAAGTAAAAGCGTTGAGTATATCCTGTATAGTCAAAGCCAAAGAATTGGCAAGTTGATAAAGTGGCTAAGTCCACAGGTGTTGAGTGAAGTCTACTCACTCAACGCCATACAAATAAAAGTTATGGCAAGCTGAGAAAGTGGTTTAGTCTACAGGCATTGAGTGAAGTGTAATCACTCAACATCATATAGCTAAAAGCTATAAGACAGCAAAATCCTAAGAAGAAATAGCAAGAATATGGCTAAGTCCACGGGTGTTGAGTAAAGTCCACTCACTCAATGCCATAACATCGAAATCGTTGAGTATTGCTCAGTCAGTCAAAGCCACAAAAAAGCTGTGTAAATATTTGACTAAGTCCACAGGCATTGAGTGAAGCTTACTCACTCAACGCCATGTGATAAAAATCATTGACTGAACCCTAATTAGTCAGATACTATTATTTCACAGAAATTTGGCAAAGTCCAAATGCATTGAGTATAGCTTACTCACTCAACGCCAGATAACTGAAGAATATTTGTTAAGTAGTTTGACGTTGAGTGAAGCTTACTCTATAATGCCCTGAAACTCAAAAAAGTGACGGGTGGAATTTTGAGCCAAATCTGGGATTTGGTAGAGGTGACACGGCCTGGGACACGGGCGTGTTCCAGGGCATGTCGTGCTCGGGTTCGGCATTGGTCGTGTGGTCGACGATTTTGGAGTAAATGGTCGTCGGGGGGGTGAACACGGCCTGGGACACGGGCATGTCCTAGGGCATGTCCCAGGGCGTGTCAGTCACTCAAATCCTTTCACTCAACAATCGTTGAGTGAGGATGCACGGCCTGAGCCCAGGCGTATTCTGGTCCGACACGGGCGTATGAAATTCGACACGGGCGTGTCGAATACCCGTGTCCTCCTCGGGTCGTTTAGAGGTTTGTGCTAAGACAGCTACACGTCTTGGGACACGGGCGTGTCCCAGGGCGTTTCTAGAACACGGCATGTGATACGGGAGTAAATCTCTGAGAGAGAAGGTGCAGCAAAGGATAACCTTAGTTGCAGCCACATCATAGCTCAAGCTGTACAGTTCTGAATAACATTTTCTGGAGGCTGTGAAGAAGAAGTTAGAGCTGAATCTCCTCAGCCTAGGAAAGAAAGGTTCAGAGCACCAGATCTGAAAGTTACTTCTAGCACAAGCCAAAGCAAGATATGCATCCTTGTTACTGAGAAGAGGTTAGGGCTGGGATTCTTTCAGCTCAGGTAGCAGCAAGACTAGCTGTAGTAACTTCTCAGTTCTAGTAGGAAATCTCTAGTACTAAGAAGAAGTTAGGACTAAGTATTACTCAGTTCAGGTAACAGTAGACTCTGGGATTATTTCCCTAGAGTCAAAGTTGGGCTGAGTTTATCTCAGTCCAGAAGTTTGGCACTGAGAAATATCTCTTATATCAAGACCAACTCACTAAACCACTTCTACCTATAAGATTCTTTTAGATCTGAGTGGTAGGAGCAAATTTTCTCTGAGGTAGGATCCAAGCTTGGATCTGAGTTGTATGGAAATTTTGCCTGAGGTAGGATTCTGTTGAGAATCTGAGAGTATGGCTTTGGCCTGAATAGTAGGATTCAAGTTTGAATCTAAGCTGTAGGATCTAGTTTGGATCTAAGGTAGGTGATTTGTTGATCACTGAGCTATAGGGCTTTCGATCCTGATGTAGGAGAGTCATTCTATTTGAGCGGTAGGGCACTTGTGCCTGAGTTGTAGGATCCTTTGGATCTGAGGTAGGGCCTTTATGTCTAAGGTAGGAGAGTCATTCTCTTTGAGGTAGGATCCCATGTGGATCTGAGGTAGGGATGTCCTCCCAGCCTGAGTTGTGCGCCTTTGGGCTTAAGGTTGGTGATCTTTGGATCATTGAGTTGTAGGGCCTTGTGCCTGAGCTGTAGGCCTTGGAGGAGACTGAGTGGTCTTGCGGGATCGTGTTGTAAGCTATTAGGAGCCGAGATTGGAGAAGTGTCTTGTCTAACTATAAGTTAGAAGGGTGGGAGGGAAAGTGGACGTACTCATAATCTGGGGAACCACTATATATCTTGTGTGTGCTTTTTGTGTTGTTTCTTTGATTGCAGGTTGTGTGTGTCTTGAAAGAAAATAACTACTCACTCATATAGCACTTAAAGAAAGAAATAAAATATAGTCACAAGAGACTAAGAAAACTATTCACCCCCCCCCCTTCTAGGTGATTTAGCTATCCTTGAAACTAAAGACTTTCACTACTCCAATAGTAGATTATAGGCGCAAATTCTCCTCGGAATGGTCTTATTAGTTTGGGTAAGGTGATGATATCACTTGATAAGTGATGAAGGAATATCAAAGTATAAGCCTTAAACTCCTACTCTTACATTCAACTCTTCCCTAAGTCACTTTAGGTATCCTCATACATCAACAAAGTCTATACCTAATATCAATTTTAGACAAGGATATGCCACGAAACATCTTGGAAAGTTAAAATAAAGTTGTGTGCTAGTGATGCTAGCAATAGTTTTAAGGATTAGTGGACATACTTAATGTGAATCACATATAGGCACACTACTGCTTCTGTTAATTAAGTTTGATTACAAACTGAAGAGTTGAGCGGGGTGTCACCATGGTTCAATGGACTTCTTTATCTCAGGATCGTTGCAAGTTGATACCATTTGTAAAACCCCCCTCCCAAAACACAAAACATGATCGAGGTGAGCCTTATGCCCAGAACAGCCGCATTATGGTAGCGTCAACACATAGTCTAACCTATACCACAAGATGCCTATTCTGCCGGATATTTCCAATATCATTTGGCAACCCATCAATAAATAATTATAATAGAATTGATCATTAGTCCATAATCCACATAAAGTGTAAAAGTCCACAATAAAATATAATTAACATGAAGTTATAATGGTTCTTAAAGACATCAGAGTAAATCTATGCATGTAGGCTATATCAAGCGCTCAAACTCATGTCTGTCACAAAAGGTAATGACGGTAATGTATCGCAATGCCCTGTCCCCCTGTCCTGGCTATCCTCTTGCACGAGGTACTGCTGCTCATGTGGGTGTGCTCCTAAAAATGGTGGTGTGACAACCGTTAGTCATAAAGACTAAGTGATTTCACATCCTCTCCCCCGATTACTCTTAGGCACCGGGCGTAAGAAGGGAAAAGAGGTACAATATAAGCAGTAGTATAACAAGCAGGTGATATGATGATTTTCTTAATCTAGTAGTTAATATATCAATAGTTCAATAAGAAGGCAGGTTATCAACAAGAGGTATCAACATGTATATAAGAGCACATTTATACTTGCAGTGTAATAAATAGCATTGTATAAGAACATGAATTGAACTTAACTTATAAAAATTTGCTCATACAAATTTATAAGTTAAGGATCTAAACATTAAGTAACTCATCATATAAAATAGCTCATACTAATTTATATTATGAGGATCTTATGCAGTGTGATGCAATGCAATGCAATGAGAGTATGATGACTCACCCATGTTTACACACGCACTTTGATTTTCTATGTCAACATAGACCTTAGTTCCACTTTTCGAGGGTAGCTAAGAACTCGGGCGCCTCCCATCGTGACCAGACGGAGACAATGGAATAGGCTTCTCGACTACTAGGTGGGTATGCACACTACCAAACCTAGGTCTTACGTACTCCTCGACGCTAACAACCAAACAACGGAGTCCCTGCGTACTACGACATGGAAGGGGTCTTTGGGAAGTAAGCACCAAAGAGCCCAGCTCAACCGGCCTATGAGATGGAGGGGGTCTTTGGGAAGTAAGCACCGAAGAGCCCAGCACAACCGGGCAGAGTCTATCTTCTAGCTTGCATTGATGTGATGACCGTCAAGCCTGTAGACACGCCACAAGTAACCCTCTTACAGGATTATTATGCAACCATGTATCATCCATACACACACAAGTAATTCCCATGATCAAGTCATGCTAACAAGCAATCAAGGACTTCAACTAAGTTCTTACCCAATTCATTATTTTATAAGTTTAACCAGTGTTAGTCAGCACCCAAGGACCTACCAACCAGGTCCTTAACATATTATAACAGGATATAATAATATCCTATAATCTACACAAAACTTTCACTGCTACCCATTGTGAGTTGATGTAACTCTGACACAACGGAATGTGTAAGTCATGGAATTACTCTCTATGATCCTATAGAACTACTTGTATACCTAATCAACATGATGAGATCATTAGCATAAGATGCCCCAACATTTTGATCTGTCGGCATCAACATCAAACTAACACAATATTAATAGCATTGATCATAATCGAAACCCAAGTCTATTTACTTTAACATACCTCACATTCATCGTAATAATTTATGATAAAATATTTAATCCATAAGTCAATTCAAAACCAAAACCTCTGAATTTTCTACTATTTCTAATAGTTATTATTTTGAACATTCCCACCAAGTTTCAGCACATTCAAACAACATAAAAAATATTTATGGCACAATAATTATCATATAGTATTGACAAAATCTCAGCAAATCTTATCCAAAAATATTGAAACTGAAAAGATGTGATCACAACATTATCAAATAGCTAACTTCCAAATCACATGAACATTTGATTAGTAAAATGAAAGAAATTAGTAAAACTTAAAAACATTGTGCGTGCACATCACAATTTACTAAAACTTGATTTCTGGGTGCTACAGTCCACCAAAATTGATGATTCACCTCATTCAGGAAAGGTATTTCCAAGGGCTACAACTTTTTTGTTGAACCCGAGGTACAGATCTAAGTCTATCGTGCCTAAAATCGGATTTGAACCCGGCTGTGCAAATCTGGACATAATCTATCATGTTCTTAAAACATTATTGATCTATGGACAAAAAATTGGATTTGGGTTATAGGGAGCTATCGGGCTCCCCAGAAAACGCACAACCACTCTACAGAATGGATTTTTGGAGGGATACAATTTCTATGTTGAGCCCGAGATCTAAATCTGTCTAGATCATGCCTGAAAAGTGGTCTGAACCCGGTTGCGCACACAAAACAGATTCGTTCATTAAATAAATAACAGATCTTGCACAGATCTTGAGGCAGATCTAACAGGATTTGTTCATCTTCTTCCTCAAGCCAACATACAAGATGAACCCAGCCTTCTCTCTCCCGATACTCTCTCAATAGATCACCAATTTTCATGAGATCAAGTCCTATCTCTTCGTATTGAAGAGAGAAAATGATTGAAGTTATTAACGTGACGAACGACGCTCTATAACGTAAGTTGTAATGTGGTCTACTCCTATGAATCTCCATGAATCTCACCAATCAAGCTCTCTTGAGCCCAATATCTCTCCTAAATTCAGATCTAAGATCTAGCATCAAGGGAGAGGGGAGGAAGTCACCTGATTCACGCCCATGGATCGGGTTTGTCCCCTTGGCGGCATGGTGGTGGTGGACACCGGCGATCTTGCTTCGAGCTTGCTTCTTCCAAGGACATTACTGGTATCAGCTCTTAAGTGGTGAAAAATAAGAGTTCCTCTTTCCGATGAGGAACGAAGCTCAAAGTCAAGGGCCTGAGGTGAGAGGAAAAAAGTGTTTGAGCAGACTAGAAATTAATGGGAAAATTCTTCTCATACTTTAGGTTGGACAACTCAAGGCATGTGTTACTCTCCTATAGGACCAAAATATCAACACTAGCCTTGAAATGAGGAAGATAAGGCATGGGCACAAGCATGGGCAGAAAAAGGGGGCCATGCTGCGTCACGATCAGATAAATGCTAGAGTTCGAGCCAAAATATTGTTTTTAAATTTTTTTACTAAAAATGGATTTATGGGAGCCACGAAGCTCCCCAAAAAATGTACAACCACTCGTTGCAAAGGTATTTATAAGAGATACAACATTTATGCTGAGCACAAAGTCTGAATCCAAACATACGGCACGTAAAAATGGCATGGGAGACTGTTGTCAAAAATCGTTGAGATCGTTTTGATTGTTTACTAAAAATAGGTTTCTGTGAGTTACAGAGCTCCCCAAAAATCGGTCCACCACTCGTTGGAAAGTTATTTTCAAGGGCTACAACTTTCATGTTGAGCCAAAAGTCTGAGTCCGAACGGACGGCACACAAAAATGGCATGGAAGACTGTTGTCAAAAATCGTTGAGATTGTTGAGATCGTTTTGATCATTTTACAATGTTTACTAAAAATATATTTTTGAGAGCTACATAGCTCCCTAGAAAACGGTCCACCACTCGTTGGAAAGGTATTTCCAAAGACTACAACTTTAATGTTGAGCTTAAAGTCTGAGTCCGAACGAAAGGCACCCAAACATGGCATGGAAGACTGCCGTCAAAAATAGCTGAGATCGTTTTGATCATTTTGACACTGTTTGCTAAAAATAGATTTCTGGGAGAAGAAAACTTTCCACCACTAGTTGGAAATATATTTCTAAGGGCTACAACTTTAATGTTGAGCCCAAAGTATGAATCCGAGCGGACGACGCCTAAAAATGACATGGAAGACTGTTCTCAAGTCAAAATATCATTGAGATCGTTTTGAAAAGTAAAAATATCGTTGAGATCATTTTGACAAGTCAAAATATCGTTTAGACAAGTCTTATACCGTCTTGAGAGCTAAATATTGTTGTTAGAGCTATCGTCGACGATAACTATTATCAATGGACGATAACTATAAATTTGACAACTGCATTGAACGCAATGCTACTCATCCTAACATGATGGTTTTAGTCTTTACTTGACAATATCGTCGTGTGATACGCCCGACCATCATCATGGCGGCCATTTGATCAAGTCACGTCGGTGACTTGGTTTTTCTCCCAATAATATTTCCTAACTTATCGTCATGCATCATATGGACCATGACTCAACTGTGACCTCATCAAAGTCCTAGGGCTTCTATCAGGCCCGAGTCAACTCCTGGTGTCACAAACACTCACAGGGGGCCTAGTTCTAATTAGAACGTTACATCGCCTCCGCTGGTCTGACAGGGCCCCACTGACGGCATAGACAGACGCTGGTGACCCTAGCAGGGGTAGGCCAGAAGCGGTCTAGTAGGAACATCTCCGGCGGTGTCCCTGATCGTGACCGCCTGTACATGAGGTCATGGTCAGGGCCACTACCGGCGGTGGCCCTGCCGAAACGACTCTAGTCCACCCCCCGTCAGGGTCGTCAGCATCCGGGGACCTCGTCGAAAAGGTCTGATCAGGCCGTTGCAGGCTCTTCCTACAGCGATGGCTCCACCGTCGAGGAAAATTAAAAAAAATACCGTAGAGGCCACCGGTGGCGACGACGGCCTAACCGAAACCCACCCACAAGGTCGTCGACGGGTTCCAGTCAGGCCATTGTCGGCTCCGCGATAGAAGTGGCTCTACTATCAAGAGAGCGACGAGAGCGGAACGATAATAAAAAAATTTAAATAGTATATATATATATATGAATTTTAATTAATTTTAAACATAAATTATATAATAAAAAAAATATAAGAATTTTAAATAATTAAAAAATTATATAGTAACAAAACTATATAATAAAAAAAATTATAAGAATTTTAAATAATTACAAAATAAATTACAAAATAAAAATTATATAATAGTTTAAAATAATATACGAGCATCTAGCCACGCCCGTGCAAAGAGGCTCTCGGGCAGTACTCTTCGGTCGCATCCAGGCAAACTTCGCTCGTCTCCACTTGGGCTTTGCTTGTGCTCAATGCTCCGACCGGCCCACGGCCGCAATGAAGCGGGATTCACCCGCTTCCACACAATCCACCAGCTCAATATCACACCCGCCCTGAGCGTTGCGGGACACCCACACAATCCACCAACAATATATATATATATATATATATATATATATATATATATATATATATAGAGAGAGAGAGAGAGAGAGAGAGAGAGAGAGAGTTCTGATATCTTTATCTATTATAAAGAAGTATCAGAATCAGATCACGATCGTTGAATATAAACCATACATTTCATCGTACCCGTTCGATCACAACAACGAATCATGACCGTCCATACTTTTTCTTAGGTCTCCTAAACCTATGATAGGACGTCTCAAATCTACATTTTTTTGTAGGGTACCGTACAACCCGCCAGCCCAGTACAAAATCAAGCACAAAATTCCTGCTAAGGCAACCTGCAAGCAAGACCACCAGCCCACCAAATTGAGGCCCGCCATAAAACCACTTCCTATTAAAGAAAAACAAACAATATATACCGAACTGTATTTTGAAAAAGGCGGTGTGGGACTAAATCCCACTAATCCCAGGCGGGATTTATTCCCGCCAATTAGGCGGGATTTAATCCCGCCAATAAAATTAGGCGGGATTTAATCCCGCCTAAGTACTGGGATTAAATCCCAGCGGGATTTAATTCCCCGTTGGGATTTAATCATTAATCCCAGCAGGATTAAATCCCGCACTTAGGCGGGATTATTAATCCCGCCTAAGTGCGGGATTTAATCCCACCTACTTAGGCGGTGATTAAATCTCGCCTAAGCCCAGACCTGCTAGGGGCGGGCACCCGCCTCGTGGCCGCACCGCTTGCCGGGAGGCGAGCGGTGCCCTTCTCGATGCGGTCGAACAACGTCGGGGGCGGGCGCAGCCCGCCGGGAGGCGGGCTTCCGCCGGGGGCGGGAGCATCCCGTAGTGAGGCGGGCGAAGCCCGTCCGGCAGTCACTTGCTAGGTACTATCGCGCTTGGCCGTAGGGGCAGAGCCCCGTGTCAGAAACTTGCATTAATGCGGGCGCAACCCGCAACGACCTGTCGTGGGCTGGCGAAGCCAGCCGGGTGCGAGCGAAGCCCGCCGTCGCGGACAGGGTACTGTGGCGCGTAGCCATCACTACAACAAAGCATACCTATCGCGACGTTTTTTTAAGCCTTTCACGGCGCTTTTTAAACGCCACTATTCCTATGGCGGCGTTTTGGCAAACGCCGCAAGTTCGCTAGGATAAGAGGCGCCGCTAAAACCTTTGCGGCATTTTGTACAAAGCGACGTTATTGCCTATTGCATACAACGGCGTTTTTGTAGATAAAAACGCGACTAACGAAAATATATTGATCAGATTAAATAATGATTTTTGCGGCATTTTCTGTCGTAAAGCGCCGCTACTGATACCGACATCGGCGGCGCTCTTTCATAGAAAACGCCGCCAAATTGTTTATTGTTTTTTTTAAAAAAATATAAGCAGTCGACATCCTGCTTGCTCCATCCATCAGTACATTAAACAATGTATCTCATCAATAGCCATATCCAGTCAAGAAGGAATGTCCATGAAATATAATTCTCAACCCCCATTTCAACAAACTGAGCAAATTAAAATTCATCATTATTTACTTTACAGAATTGAATCAATGCAAAAACCTGACTTCTTCCTCACATTAGCTTGATTAACATTCAACTGTGAGAGAAGTGCACTAAGCAACTCAGTATGATCCTTTGTCATCAAGTTGTCAAATCTATGCAGCACATTGCATAATATACCAAGACTTAATTTCACATTAAATTTATGTACTGTTGCCCCGATACATTTAAAAGAAAACTGAGCATAGTAGTTCATAAATACTTTAAGAGTATCCATAAGAGCAAAACAAGTGTACCTAACATACTTATTATGTTCTTTTGGTAATCCAGGCGCAAAAGATATGTATTGGTGATAAGAAATCTTAACTTCATAAGTCAATTATAGAAAAATGTTTAAATTGCTAATAAGAATGAACCAATCAATATAATGCTTAGAAACTAAGGGCAATATAGCCAAAAGAACTACATTAGAAAAGGAGAACTCAGAGGACATTGACATACAGCATACCCAAGCCAAGTGTTAGTTATTTCAAACTCTAGATGGATACACGACCGATCAGAAATTGGAGTATGAAGCTCCCTCTCTACAGCCACATTAGATCTGCAATAAAAAGAATCACCATGTCACAGAATTTTCCGCGGCAAGACAATCCTACTAAGAGATGATTTTCAGCGAATGAAATTTTTCCATTACCTGCAAGGATGCTAAATGTCATGAACTGCATGCATGGCCATTGGCAAGACTCCAACTCCTTTCACCATGTGTTTGTTCTACAGGATCAATGAATACAACACGATATTCAGGAACTGCAGCAATATAAGTAGTTCCACTTGATTTATCATCCTCATCGCGACGTAACAAATCCTCATCGCGACGTACCAAGAAATTGCAACAATTTATTACCAAAACCAATCAAGCATTTCACAAGAGAAGATACGGACAAGTAAAACCTATTTGGAAGGCTAATGCCAGCCCTTTTAAGAAGGTTCTCAGCCGACCATTGCACATTAGATTTGAGATTTTCTAATCTTTCAAGATCCACCGACCATTGCACATTACAGATTTAATATTTTCGGTTCGCATGCTGTATATAAGGCTGGAAATACTGCAATTAAGGGGCAATGGTCATAAACAAATAGTACATGAAAAAAAAATATGTCCAAGCATATATTAGAGATGTATAATTAGTGTTTTAATCACCATGTTAGCATGAAACACAGCCATAATTACAGTATATTTAATCAAACTAATCAATAATGATTGCGGGTTCTCTAGGACAAATGGATATGAACATGAGGATGCATACAAAAGTTGTGAGAATTTTTGAAAAATACACAACTATTATGCGAGTTGTACGAGACATCCTGCTCTCTCCATAACTGCTCTTTCCTAAAATAGAGATATTTGGATATCCCATGGGAATCTTAATATTCCTTTAAAAGGCCATCATTCAAATAAGGCAATCATATGCTCATACTAGTAACTGAATCTACAAGCGCCAATAGACGGTTTAAAAATATTAAACGTATTATGCACTCAACCAAGAAATCAGTAAAGCACTACATAAATTATATACAACACAAACTGAGATATGAATGAGGAAAAGATGGGCACATTGCAGGAATTTATGCTAATTTGCAATAAAAATGAACTGATTTTCTGCCAAAAATTGAATTGTACCAAGAAATTGCAACAATTTATTACCAAAACCAATCAAGCATTTCACAAGAGAAGATACAGACTAGTAAAACAAATATTTATAATCATCATCACGTAAATGAACAAGCCTGAGATAGTGGGATGTACACTTACAGTTTATTTCCTTCTAATGGCACACGCTTGTACTCTAAATCATATCAATGTGCAAGCCTATATAAACCAAAAATTAAATTCAATAGTTATATATATGTATACCTCCATTAGCTTAAATCTCATCCACCACGTTCACAACCTGCGTGTCTCAGAATGAGCATTTTGGGGTATCTCCCAGACCAACAAATTTTACTCATGACCATACTAAGAAATATTAATTCAGTATGCAAATTCCAAACAAAACAACAAATAAATCTACCCAATCAGAAAAGTGCCAGCATATTTTACTCATGACCATACTAAGAAATATTAAAATGTATCAAACATATTCCTAAGATTTAAAAATGATATAAACTTCTAGATAAACAGTTGTGTGGATAAAAAGTCTCAAGTATATTCAAGACGTGCTAGCATGAACCAATTCATGCGATACCACCATTGTTTTCTCCTTGTTCACCTGCTATCAAATACCTTCATTAAAACTCTTTCAAAGGTCAGCCATACATTAACACACAATTTAACATCATATTTAATTACCTTCTTCACAGTTAGCTCTTGTAGCATGATTTGTTTGAGGCATATCATTAGAAGTAGTCACATTGTTCGAGTTTTGTCCTCGAATAAGAGACATCATCTTCAAGAACTGCACATGTATATATTTTTAAGATAATTAAAAATATTACTTGTAGTGGAAATATAAGGGCATACACATAACTAGTCTTAATCAACTATACCTGATCTGGATATAGATGTATTCCAGGTGCTCCTGATGTTCCAGAGCGATCATTTCTAGAACCTTGGCGTGAAATAGCACCACAAGAAAATCCATTGTTGTTTGCATAGTAGCCACCTGTGATTTCAAGATAGCTATCTCTTCGGAATCATTTGATTTTTGTTGTCCCTTGCGTGTAGTTTGTGAGCGACGTGATAGTTCAGGATACACTTGAATGGCTGTGACACCCATTCCCATGCCTCGACATCGACCATAGTATTCTTCTCCAAATGTCGACCTAAACAAAGATATTGTAGTTTCCACGATATTTTAAATTTTTTTAAAAAAATATGCATGGTTTTCACCTAAAAGCGGCCTCATGAATGTCTGTCAATGGCGTGTCTGGGGGGGCATTGTGACATTTGCTCCTCTATTGCCTTACCCAAAGCAACCTACAATGAATAAAAAAGTGAAGTCATATGAATCAAGTTTATTTAAAATGTATGTCGAGGAAAAAACCTTACTTTTTTTGAAGTTGCTTCATCATCCACAAACTTTTTCCCTTTTTTTTTGAAGTACGACTATCTACATATAGTTCAAGCCGAGTTGGCTCCCTTCCCAATTCATCAGCTTATCAAACAATTAATTATATATCTTGGTATTAAAAATGTAAGAAGTATACATATGCAATTGTTTTATATTTGTACTTGTAAAGCATACCATCATTTTTTTACGATTTGCCTGGCTCATTCTTCCAAGGGCGTGTGCACCAATTTGCTTACTTCGACAAATTTTATTTTTTCACTAATATTCTGATTATACCACATTCCAATAGTCATAATAATATCAATTCAATATGCATGCAATATAAAGAAAACAAATAAAATAGAATAAAATAGTAGGATTACTTTCCCCTTTGATGAATACCAATATGTCACCATATCAGCAAATTGATTTGCAGGCATATTTTTAGGGCTACCACGAGCAATAACAGACGCAGGAGTTTCCGATGGTCGATAATAAAGGCACTTAAATTTTGCTTTGTAATCCCTGAATGTTTCTCGTAGAAGTTCCATTATATGCTTCTTGTCAGTCTCATAAACATCAAAGCGTTGCTGTACAAAATAGTAAAAATGAGTTAACATAATTAAAAAATTATGTGTTAATATAAGTGATTGAAGATATGCACCTTTATCAAATTCCATGCCGTGTCTTTGCTATAATTAGACACATGCGTCCACAATTGAGAAATCATTGGAAACAATGATAAATTTCTAATGAGTGTGCCCAAAAAAGAGGAAAGTTGAACTCTTCCATCACCTATAAATTGCCCATACACATTTCTATCCATTTTAATTACTTTATCTGCGGGCATTAGATGAATGTGTTTGCATGTCGTTTCGCCTCATCCTTTTTTAATTTTAGTTTTGTCTATAACCAGCAAAACAATTTTGTAAATATCATTAGTAATAAGAATAACATATACTGAATTAGAAGTATTTAGTACCAATTGAATTAGAAGTTTGTGCTTCATCTGTATTATGATCAACTTCCCGATCATCACTAGCTTGATTATCATCATTACTTTCATTCGGTGAATGAAATGCCATGGTTGCCGCATCAAATAATATATCCTCATGGGCCCGCGAAGCACTTGCATTTGTCTCACCACTTTGATTATTGGATATTGGTGTGGGATCTCTTGATACATATAAATTTTTTTGATAAGAGCTTCTTGTACGAGGCATTGGCTATCTGCATTATAATAATAGCATTAGTAATATCAATGATAAAGAGTAAATAACTCAGAGCATACTTGGTGATAGATAGTTAACATATGAAATGTTAAGTAAATAAGTGAGAGCATACCAAGTGAAATTTATCCTTCTCTTGGCACAATAATGGGGTCAACATCAGTTCTAACTATCTCAACATCCTCATCATCTGGGTACAAGTTCTCAACATCTTGTATTTCATTAACAACACATTGATTTAAGGTTTGATGTACATCATTATTTATAGTTGTGATGTCTCCCATTTCGTACTCGTCTCGCGGCACCATCCTCATGACCACTTCCCAACATGATAGTTTAGGATCAGAGATATAATATACCATTCTTGCTTGAGAAGGGAAAATGTAAGGGTCATGTTCTAGTACCATGCCTGTATGTATTAATTGAGTGAAATTAACGAAAGTGAACCCAAAAAAATCTTTCTTCACCCCCACATTGATTGTGGGATTCACCCAATCACATTTAAAAAGCATCACTTTTGCAGCATCAAAGTAATCTAATTCTATGATCTCAGTAAGCCTACCAAAATAATGAATATCTCCTTCTACTCCACCATGGTCAGACAATACTTCAATCCCACTATTTTGCATCCATTTACAAAATTCACTTTCTACCGTTCGAAATGAAAAACCGTTTATATTATATCCTTTGTAGCTACGAACAACAGAGTTTGGTCCAAGTGCCAACTGTCGTAACTGTGGATCATTAATGGTTACATCATTTATAATCTGAAAAATGATAAAATGTTCACAAAATAAATTATATTGGCATTTATTTGTATGTATTTATAAATATGAATGATTTTTACCCTCTGTTTAAACCATTCTGAGAATTCATTGCAAAGCATTTTTTCCAACATATCTTCTTCAATTTGTTGTGGATGGTGACGTTTCTTTAATTCTTCTCTCAATTCACTAGAAGCATAAATTATTACAAAGATCAACACTATTTCTGGAATAAAACACTTTCAAAAGAGTAATTGAAATTTAATAAAAAAAATATACCTTTGAAAAGTCTCGAGTTCAGCACAGTTGAACAGAACATATCGATGCGCTTGTTTAAGGCTAATCAGGCTTAATTTTTTCAAAACAGAACCTTTTGTAGCACTGCCCACTTGTGGAAGCATCTTAAATGCTGGCATTGAAATTGTCAAATTTATACTACTACGACTTGGGCGATTAAATCGAGTTTCAATTCCCTCTAAGAATCGAGAACAAAATGTTAAAATCTCTTCAGCTATATAACCCTCTGCTATCGAGCCTTCTGGTCTTGATTTATTTCGAACAAATTTTTTGTAGTGACCAAGTTCTCTCTCAATGGGATACATCCATCTAAATTGTACTGGACCACCCAAGATAGCCTCTTTTGCAAGATGCACCATAAGATGAATCATTATTGTAAAGAATGATGGGGGAAATATTATTTCAAGCTGACATAATGCCAATATTAAGCGATCTTCTATCTTAACCAAGTCAGAAATTAGTAATTTTTTTGAACATAACTGTCTAAAAAACATAGACACTTCCATTAATGGAATTACTATATGCCTTGGTAAAACTGATCGTAAACCGAAAGACAAGAACTGTTGCATGATGATGTGATGATCATGACTCTTCAACCCTTGCATTTTACATTGCTTGAGCTTAACACAACGTGATATGTTGGATGCGTATCCATCGGGAACTCGTATTGACTTTATCATACCTAAGAAAATTTGTCTCTCGCTCTTATTCATGGTAAAAAAAAGCTGGAGTAATGACCTCAAACTCATCATCTCTTTCTTGAATCCATAATTGTTTTAGAATCTTAAGATCCTTACAATCTCTTCTTGCACGCACATTATCATTGCTTTTGACAGGGTCGCCTAATATGGTGCTTAAGATATTATCGCAGACATTCTTCTCTATATGCATGACATCAAGACAATGGCGCAATAAATTTGTTTTCCAATAAGGCAGGTCAAAAAATATACTTCTTTTTTTCCAGTACATAGTCGGTCCTCGTAATTGATTTTCTCTACCAAAAACAACTTGAATGTCTTTGATTGCCTCAAGTACATCTCTTCCTTTAGGTGGTTTAGTATTACCAACACTTAATTCATGACGACCAAATTTTCTTGACTTTCTATACGGATGATCAACTGGTAGAAATCGACGGTGAGATTGAAATGCTAATTTTTGACTGTGCTTTAACCAACATGAGTTAGTGTTTAACCCGCATGATGGGCAACCAAGTTTAGAATGTGTATTCCATCCTGATAAATTACCAAGCCCAGGAAAATCACTAATAGTCCAGAGTAATGCCACGCGCAGTCTAAATTTTTTTCCCTCTGAAGCATCAAACACTTCTATACCTTCTTCCCATAACTCATTCAACTCTTTTATTAATGGTTGCAAATAAACATCAATATTGTTACCAGACATTTTCGGACCAGGTATCAAACCTGACATGATGATAGATCTTTTCTTCATGCACTCCCAAGGTGGCACATTATATATGGCTAACATAATTGGCCATGTACTATGTGTGCTACTAAGATCACCAAAAGGATTAAAACCATCTGTGGCAAGAGCGATGCGAATATTGCGAGATTCACTGGAGAACTCTGGATGTCTTCGATCAAAATCTTTCCATGCCAAGCCATCTCTAGGGTGGTGCATTAAATTATCATGGTTAGGCTCTTTTGCATGCCATTGCATAATTTCGGTTGTCTGTTTACACAGAAATAGTCTTTCTAGACACTCTTTCAGTGGAAAGTAACGAAAAACTTTTTTGGGGATCTTTTTTGAAATCCTCATATCTTGTTGCTTACGTTTCCTTAACTTGTGAACCGATTGACTTTTAGCTCCTTCAACCCATCGCGACTTCACGCACACATAGCAAGTACTACTACTTTTGTGTGATCCCCAAAATAATGAGCAATCATCTTCACATGCATCAATCTTAATGTAGTTGTGGCCTAATTTAGAAATAATTTTCTTGGCCTCATTATAGTTAGCAGGCAAAGTTTCATGCCCACCTGGAATTGCACCCTGTAGTGTCTTCAACAACATACTGAAGTGTACATTACTCCAATTTCCGAGTGTTTTAATATGCATAAGCTTTAACAAAAAGGATAATTTTGTGTACTCCAAACATCCTTCCCACAATGGTTTATTTTCCTCCAAGAGAGAGATATATAAACTATTGTCATTTATAATGTTGGGAGCTTGAGAACAATCAAATGTCTCATCTTCACTATAATGATCATTCCTGAATTCTTGTTCAACCAAATTCTCAGCCTGTGTCAAATTAGGGATGGCCGCATGCAACAGTTCATCAATGAGATCAGTAGAGCTATTAGAGGTGTTAAGAAGGTTTTGGGTAGAAGAAAAGATGATACTAGGCTGGATCTCAGTACAGGATAATCGACCATCATGGTATATCCAATCTGTATAGTTTTCCATAATGCCATTCCATACTAGATGACCCTCTACCTCTTCTCGATACCACGACTTCATATTTACACAATTTCTACATGGGCACGGACATTTTTCTCCAACTGGTGTATATCTGTAGAATAAATCTAACAAATAATTCATGCCTTCTACGTACTTTTTTGAGTGATGTGGCTCTTTCATCCATTTTTTATCCATTTATGATAAAAAAATTTTGTGTGTACCTATATAAATAAATGAAATGAACAAACCAATTAGATTAAAGCAAGCGTGTTGTATATAATCTTAAAAGTAACGTGAATACATCAATAAATTATTTTTTTATATTATAAACAATTTAGCTAAGATAGAACTACCAATTAGATTAAAGCAAGTGCACAAAGTTTCTTAATAAACTTCAATAAAACATAAGTAGATGAAGTATTACAATCTAGTCAAAGAAAAAGATGTTTAAGTATTAAATATATGGAAGGATACGAACACAAGACTAGGTTTTTTTCCATTCCATATGACCTATCCTTGTTTGACAATGAACTTGAAGTTGGGTGCTTGAATCATTCACAAAAGCTTACACATACTTTGGTCTTATACTGTGATGAAGTATTGTAAAAAAAACATTAAAATTTTGAAGAACGAAAAGAGAATGACATTAGTAATCCCTCCGACATATTTAGGGTCGACGACAGCGGGAGTCCGGGGGTGGCAGCCCCCGGCGGAGGTCCCGCTGACCGGACAGCGGGCAGGGGTCCAGGGGACAGCGTCCCCGGTGGGGGATCGGGGGCAACGCCCCCGAAACAAAATCAGTTTGGGGTTTCCCGGGTGTTAGGGCTGGATATCAGCCCGTTTTCGCATATCTACGCATGCGGCAAACCAATTGAAAAGTTAAATCTAAGCATTATTTAGCATATTTCTAATTGCCGAGGCAAAGTGTAACTAAGGCTGAAATCCCCCTCAAATGGAACACAGTGTATTGAAGTATTTATAATTATCAGCGTGATTTATTTGTAATCAAGAAACACAAACTGCAGGAAGATTCAATTTCCCTCTTCGGTGAAAACAAAAACAACACAGTAGAGCATCACAGTAGAGCAAAATTTTAAAAAACTGAAAAATAAATTGAAAATGAATTAGGAAAGATGAAAGAAAATCAAAAAATTTCATGCCAAGCCTCTGACATTAATGCAAACTATAGG
Source organism: Platanthera zijinensis (assembly GCA_039513925.1). NCBI lineage: Eukaryota > Viridiplantae > Streptophyta > Magnoliopsida > Asparagales > Orchidaceae > Platanthera > Platanthera zijinensis. The sequence goes on from CM077078.1 coordinate 59,199,769, forward strand.
AAAATAATCAGTTTTTCAGTAGAAAAGAGGAAGGACGTAGGTCTTTTGAGAGGGATTTAAACCCACGCATTTCCCTATCTGCCTTCCACCACTGGTGAAAACAAAGCTTATACCTATTTAGGAAGAGAACCGGTCGAAAGGAGAAGCTAATGTCGCCGCCAACCGCACTCCGCAGAAGGTGTCGCCACCAGCCGCACTTCGTAGAAGGGCTTGGAGATCAAGAAGTAGGGCTCCAACAGAGCTTGGATCGGCGATGTTAGGGCTGGATTGAGATGCAGGCCTCCAGCAGAGCTTCACCGGCTTGGAGATCGAGAAATGCAGGCCTCAAGTAGAGCTTCGCCGGCTTGGAGATGGAGAATGGGGATGCAGTGCCATGAATGGGATGCGGCGCGATGAAAGGGAAGCGGCGGTATAAATCTAGGGCATCGGCTGAATAGCGGGGGGTTAAAATAAGTGGTTAATTTTATTTTGTTTTTTAATGCATTTGGCCACGTTTTTCCTTAAAAGCGCCGCAAAAAACCAACATTAACATATAAATACAACGACGTTTTAAGAAACGCCGCAAAAAAAAACGCTGCCATAGAGCTACACTATTGTAGTGCATAGGGGCGGAGAATCGGACCGTCTTAGCTCGGATTCAGACCAGACGCGCAAACAGTCAAAGAAAAATAGTAGCAAATGACAAAAGTCTTTTTTTAACGTGAAAACCCCGGAAAGAGTGAAAAACCACGTGACAATATCTGTGTCGAGCCAAAATTTACTATTTTCTTGGAGATTACAAGTGTTTGGGATGATTACTCGGAGGGTGACAGACCAGCTGTCCATTACAAGTACAAATCATGAAAAAGTTGAAAAACAAACTAAGTCACTGGAGCACTGATGGAAAATGGCCAAGTTCATGGAACCTCGACGTAAGCGTTCCGGTTGGGATAAATTTTTAAGTCCTCGGAACCTTGATGAAAGTGTTGCGGCTGGGAGAAATTTCTAAGTCCACGGAGCCTCGATGGTAGCACTTCTGCTGGGATAAATCTCTAAGTCCACGGAGTCTCCATGATAGCGCTCTTGTTGAAGCGAAGCCTTGGTGGTAGCGCTATTGTAGAGCCAAACAGCGTGCCTTGGAAGCCTGATGAAACCTTTGCGCTAGAGGGGGAGCAGAGCGAATTTCTAAGCGGAGGATCGGTCTAAGTCCACGACATCGCTGAAATACCGCATAGCTCTTTCTAGCATCTTGAGTTGCTTATCCTCAAATGAAGTTGGTAATTGCGCCGAGACGGAATTTGTTCTGGCGAATGACGTCATTCTGTTTCGGTCACTTGGATCACCAAATTTAGCGAAATGATGGGAGTGCCCCCGGATGGTTCGGGGGTACCCGACAGCGGCTGAAGGCGGTGGGGGCGGTCGGAGGCAGTGGGGGTCGCCGCCCGCAAGCGCGGCAAGCACCGCGCGCTCGGGGGGCACGTGCGCAGGCCGCGTGTGCCCCCACGGGCTTGCCGCGCGTGCCCTCGTGGGCTAGTCGTGTGCACGCGCGGGTGTTGCAAGTGCACATACACGGGTCTTGTTTTCTGCTTGGTGCTTCCAGGCGATGGGAAAGTGTGACGCGTCGCGTACGACTTGCCCGACCAGATTGGCTCTTTCCACAAGTCCTTGGTCTAAGTTCTTCAGATTTAGCTTAGAAATTTCTGGGGTAACCCCATCAAATGCCTCCAAATTTAATGTAGTAAAATATAATATAGCATGGGTCTGACCGGGGTCCCCAGTATATAACGTCCGCAAACCTAAAATACTCTTAATTGATAATAGGAAAGCTAACCAACTCCTTCATAAATTTTTCACAAAAGGCTATAGTGGAAACTTAGAAACGTCGAAACAAACATGGGCCCGAATGTTCACAGCTAATAAGAAAGAAGTACTAAAAAGTCACAACCTTAAGGCCTTACATGACTTTCAAAATAGTACAGAAGAAAGGCTACTAGAAAACCAAAAAGGGAGACCACAATCTCCAACTCCTCGGCAACTCATGGGCTCTGGCCCACTACACACCGTTGTGAGCTGCGCCACCTGAAACCAAGAACAAACAGACATTGTAACAAAGGTCAGCATGGGGCTAACCAACACAACGTATTGACCCCTCCCCTCATCCTTTCATGCGGACTCCGGGGCGAGTACGTCGCTCTCCTACAAGTACGCACGAAAACAAAGAATGTAACAAAAGAACAAGGGACAATAAACCAAGGGATGTGCTAAGCGTCACCTTTCAAACCACCCCGCACGAGTCATGGACACACCGAAATTGCGTGATCTAAGCTTCGATGCTAAGTATAATAACACGATCGAGACTCTAGATATGAGTCGTCATTCGACGTCACTCGTAGCAACAAGATGGACAATACATACAACTACCCTACAAGGGGCAGATGACAGATTTGGAAAGAGAAACGTACAATTGCCCTTTTGAAGCGGCAGAGGATTGGTCAGGAGATATACAACCTACAACTGCCTTTTTGATGTGGCAGAGAACTGGTCAGAAGATATACGACCTACAACTGCCTTTTCGACGCGATAGAGGACTGGTCAAAAAATATACGACCTACAACTATCTTTTTGACACAGCAGAGGCCTGATCAGAAGATATATGACCTACAACAACCTTTTTGACGCGACAGAGGACTGGTCAGAAGATATACAACCTACAACTGTCTTTTTGACGCGACAGAGGACTGGTCAGAAGATATAATCAACACGATCGCGGGAAAGTCCACCCGACCACAAAAACTCGCAAGGTGGTTGTTTTATCGGGCCCAACACAGGCCCGTATAGGACGGGGCATTCACGAATAGAGCGCACGAATTCCTTCCAACACTACGACAAATAGCATAGGTCATTCCCGTTAGTGCATCTAGGGCTAATCGCAATGCATATCACATAAATATCAACGATCCGGGCGTATTGCCATGGGTAGGCTTACCAAAGCATGCATAAATCCAAACTTGCATGTTGGATCACTAAATGCGCATTTATGTCGGTGATAGACACAATCGACTCGAAGATTTGCAATGAACCGAGGGAAACACACATCACGTCCAATTGGAGGCAGGTGTCCCTCCTGAGCAAAGTAAAATAGAAAACTACACAGAGGTCACAATCCCACTCCCTGGCGTAGTCCCCGCTCTCCACCACGTAGCGGGAGAGGGGCTCTACGTGCAGCTCCTAAATAAACATACGTCGGGGTCGCAATCCCACACCCTGGCGGAGACCCCGTTCCCAAGCGAAACGGCGTGAGGGGGCTCTCATTGCACGAAAATTAACATAAACACAAACATATTGAAATAATGGTCCTAATACCGGGGAAAAAGGTCGTTACCCTTGAAGCTGCCCCTTGTATGAACTTGCACAAAAAATTAATGGTGAAAAATCGTGACGGCTGCCCCTACACGAATACAACCTCCATACGACGATTTGAGCTTCGTAAAGCTCTTTTGCAGCAAACCACAGCAAGAAGTGGCGGCAACACCCAAGCATCAACCCTAGGAATTTACTTCCTCTTGATCGGCCACAAAATGAGAGAAGAGGGTCGCATGTCAAGCTTAGCAAAAGCCCTAACCAAGGTCAGTGAGTATATAGGAGAAACAAAATGAAGGGGAAAATCGGAAAAGAGGTACCTTCGACGGTTGCCTTAGCCGAGTGACGGAGAGGGATCGAGAGAGGGATGTCAGGGAGAGGTCGGGTGAGGGATGTCGGAGAAGCTCTGCTTCTTCCTTCTAGGCGGTGTGCAAGCAGGCACTCAACAGAGGGGAGAGCGAGAGAGAAAGAGAGATTGGGAGAGGAGGGGGTTTGCGGCTGATTCCGTGAGGAGAGAAAAGGAGATCGGGTTTATTGAAACCCTAAACACCCCACCCTCAGCTATTCTCACCCCAGAAGTCAATTTTATTTAAATTAACTTTATTAAAAATTTTGGGGCATTACATCCCGCACTATCTCGCAATAACTAACTCTTAGATGGACGGCTGCTTGGTGTGAAAATGAAGGTTGGGAACTTTGATCCAAGGTTTCAGTGTCTGGGATCTTCTCTAGAGCTGAAGATGATGGGCAGTCTTAGGCTTCGTTTGGGGGTCTTATTTTCACCGGTCAAGCGGTTACGACCGCATGAATCGGACCTTACTTACGGTTCGGTTCATGCGGTCGTAACCCCTTGACCGGTGAAATTAAGTCCCCCCAAACTGAGCCTAAGAGCCGGCGAAGATGAAACCTGGCAATCCTCCAGGAAATGCACATATGAAAGAACAGCTTGCTTGTTGAGGGCAACTAAAAGGGCCCAGGGCTAGTCGATAAATTTGACGGAGGACAGCAAGGTTCCTTCTCTAGAAAGCCGAAATGGAGGAGGGGTATGTCGCTGGATCTGAAAGAGGATTGAATGATTCTTCCAAAAATTAAGAGGATCAGAAGTTATTTCCAGAAGAACGGGAAAATGGTAAAAAAAAACTCAATTTATGCTTGCACCTTTAGGAAGAAAAAAAATCGTGCCTCCGTTAGAAAATCTGATGAAAATTACTAAAACAGACTTATTTTATAAAGTAAATAATAAGTTTAGAAACCAGATTCATTCAAAAAAAAAAGTTGGAGAATCTTTCTCAAAAAAGTAAAATTTGGCGACTAATTTAATAATTTTGCCTAATTTTAGAGATGAACTAGAAACGGTTTCCAAACGGCACAAGCCGCGTATTTGACGATCAACAGAAACCACTCCTGCGTTCGCGTCAATCGCTTCCCACACTTTCCAAGCACAGTGAAGTGATAAGTCAACGACTGTAGTAGCTACGCGGGCCCGCGCGACTGGCTACGCCGGGTCATTTGGTGGTGGGCCCCACTGGAATAGAACACGAGACGGTCTCCTGCATGGGCAGCAAGGCGGGCTCCACCCGGAGAAGCGCCTTTATTTCTCCGCAAGTCGGCATCCTGCCCGTCAGTCGCTCCACGTTCCACGCAAGAGAAAATCGTCGGAAAATTGGAGATTAATAAATTGACCCAATCATTGACCCCACACGAACATGGAGCCACGTGGAATGTTACCGCCGGATTAGCACGTGGTAGGAGGGAAAAATTTTCCCTGCGACAAACGCAGGAAAAATTCCTACGTTCATAAATACCTGGCCCCACCTTTTTTAAAAAAAATTCGCTTCCTCTCTTCCGACTTCAGCAGGAACGGTTTCTTTCTACCGGAAAGCAAAACCTAAGCGTCCATCCTTCCGCCCTACCGTTGTTCTTCCTTCCTCTCCACAGGTGTTCCTAACTTCTCCGCCCTACCGTTGTTCTTCCTTCCTCTCCACAGGTGTTCCTAACTTTCCGCCCTACCGGCGTTCATCTCTTCTCCGCCCTACCGGCGTTCCTCTCTTCTCCGCCCTACCGGCGTTCCTCACTTCTCCTCCCTACCAGTACTTCTCCTTCCTCCATATCGCCGGTTCGCGCCGCATGCTTTTGTTGCCCGATGTATTTTTTATTTTCATTTCATTCTCCTTGTAGTCGGTTTTTTTCTAGATCTTCTTAGTTTTTTTCTTCTTCATGTCACCTTTTTTTTATCCCGTCATTTTTTTGTGTTGGTTTTACAGTCGGAATGATTCGAAGAAATATATTCAGTCTTTTTTTGTTATTTTTACAAGTTTCTTTTTTCTAGGCTGTAATTTTTATTCTTCCACATTTCACAGTTTTTACAGTCTGAATTAGTCACCCTTTTATCCTGTCACATTTTGTTGCTAGTTTTACAGTCGGAATGATGCGCAGTCATATTTTTCAGTCATTTTTTTGTTATTTTTACAGTCATATTTCTTCTAAGGTGCTATTTATTGTCCATTAATTGTAAAATAACACTTATATAACCGATGACTGCACACTTGTAAAAATAGCACATTTCTTCTAGGGTGATTTTTCCCGTCCTATTGTCCATTTTTTGTCATTTCTTGTAGTAACAAATATGTTTTAACAATAAATCAGTCGGAATGATGTCATACAAGTGCTCCTTTTTGTGTTATTTTTATCCAGTCACCTTTTTTTGTTATTTTTACAGTCGGAATGATTTTCTTTTTTTACAGTAGTAGTTCTTCAATGTTTGTATCCAGTTATATTTCTGTGTAGTTTTTACAGTCGGATATCTTTACTGTTTTTATCCAGTCACATTTATGTTCTATTTTACAGTCGGATTTTATCCAGTCATATTTTTTTGCTATTTTTACAGTCGGAATGATTTTCTTTTTTACAGTAATAGTTCTTCAATGTTTGTATCCAGTTATATTTTTGTGTAGTTTTTACAGTCGGATTTCTTTGCTGTTTTTATCCAGTCACATTTATGTTCAATTTTACAGTCGGTTTTTACTACATTTGTTAACCAGTTAAGTTTATCTTGTTTTTTACAGTCGGATTTCCTCGCAAGTTTCTTTATTGACATGGGGGCTTGAAGTTGTCATTTTAAAAAGTTCTCAGGTATCAGCATTTACAAAAGAAAAAAAACTAAATCAAAATGAAAAAAACCTGCATACACACATTCATGGAAATGAGGCAATGTAAAGGAAGAACACCAAGGCGCGAGGAGGAAAAACAGATACGTACCTATCTGCAGGTCGATATGGTGGTCGGGGAGGGAAGAAGGAAGATCGCTCCGCACGGATATGAAGCACAAACAAACGCAGCAACACAAGCTTCTTGTAGTTCTAAAACCCTAAACAGGGAAGGGACGATGGACGGAAGGGAGGGAAGGGGGCGACCATGGGAAAAAATTTCCTTCTGCTTGAGAAGCGGGGGAAGATGTCTGGAAAGCCATGGGAATGGAGGGAAAGAAAAAAAACAGAGGGAAAGGAAAAAAAGAGGTGGACCCGAGTATTTATGAACGCAGGAATTTTTCCTGCGTTTATCGCAGGGAAAATTTTTCCTGGTAGGAGATGACATTGTGTCTTTAATTATCTACAGCAAAGTATGATCATTTTGTTGATCTCGTGACGTCATGAATCCTTGGGGATGTTGGGGTGCAAGTGTAGAATATTTAGGGAGTTGGTATAGGCCAAAAAAAAAAGTTTCTACTTTCTAGGTTCTAGTTTGCTTCAAAGGGATTTGGTGGTGTAAAGAACTTTACGTTACAGTGCATCATCAAACAGATATGAGCACATCTCAGCACGTGCGGAGATGTGTGCACATCATATCTCGCTTTGAGATGTGTGCGCATGAGCTGAGATGTGATCGCATCTGTTGGATGCCACACTGCACTGTAAAGTGCAGCAGATGCACTTTACTCCCCCCCCCCCCCCCCCCCACCCACCCCCCCTTCGGTTCCGCTTCAAAGATGTCACACATGCGCATACACATGATGTATTTAAAAAAAGTAATTAGCAACAATACTTGGATTCCGTTTGACACGGGTTTTTTGCTCTATTGAGATTGGACAAAAATATCATCATCATAGAATACGTATTTGACCAGACAATGATTATGACCGGCCTCCACCAAAAAAAGAAAACTTGTTTTGAACATTAAAGTGGTCGAAGTAGATGAAATTCCTTAAGTGAGGTCGAGCATTTATGAACAATAGTTCATAATCACCATGCTCATGACCGTCACCATCATATCAAACTAAGCCTTGATTTATTGTTGCTCATGTAAACCTAAATATCCGATGGCTAAAAGGAGTGAGCCTTATTACTCTGCCGAGGTCAAAGAAATATTGAATATCATTTTGGTGCTGATAAAGAAATTTAAGTTATTTTAGACTGTCATTTTGAAGAGAACAAGGGAAATCCCGAGCAACATGTAGAAGTGGTTTAGAAAAAATGATTGAATTTTTTTGAAGAACGCTAAATTTAAGCTTCATATGTTTGAGCCTTTTTTCTTTCTATTTATTCAAAAAATGCTAATAGCTAGAAATTTTATTGCCCATTTCAATTGCCTTCGTTTGAATTCACCGACCGCCCAAAAATGTCATTTTATGTCTGATTTCAACCATATAGAGGAATCTCCAGTCAAAAATACTATTTTATCTTCATCTCCTGTCACTCCATCATCAACCGCGCGCAACCACTTACCCAAAGAGGCCTTTAGTAAGATATTTAGGCTCCGTTTGACACGGTAGTGACGGTCATGAACATTGGGATTAAGGCTCCATTTGGGGAAACTTATTTTCACCGGCCAAGCGGTTACGACCGCATGAATTGGACCGTAATTAAGGTCCGGTTCATGCGGTCATAACCGCTTGACTGGTGAAAATAAGTCCACCCAAACGGAGCCTAAATTGTCATTTGTTAACGCCCACCTAAGAAACTTCATCCACTTTTATGTTCAAACGGATGATGTTTGTTACATGATCCTTAACGAATGCCGGTTTAATCCATATGTTTACGACCGCCACCACTATATATACCTAACAGAGCCTAAGCCACAATTTGATGTGGATATTCAAATCACCGCAAGGCCACAAGCCGTCTCCCACAAGTAGTGATTTGTTGTTTTTCCGTGAATAATAGCATTCCTGCTGCTGCATCAACATTCTACTTGATGGGTTACATCCCCATTTATTAGTGGGATTTCCCCATGATCTCCTCCAAAAAAGGGAGATCATGGGGTTGACTAGGTCAACTCCACCCCCCATGAACTCTCCATGATGAGGAAATCATGGGGGGGGGGGGCACACTCCCTCTCTCTCCTCCAAAACCATCCCCTTTAGGGGGAAACCGCCGCCGCCGCCAGACTAGCCGCCGGCCTTGCCGTCGCAGGCCGCCGCCGGCCTTGCCATCGCAGGACGCAGCCAGGGCGTCGCAGGCCGCAGCCAGGGCGTCGCAGGCCTGGCCGCTAACCGGGCTCGTCGGCGGATCGTCGGCCTTGCCGCTGCAGGCCGCGGCCAAGCCGCCAGGCCGCCGGCGGCCTGGCCGCTAGCCGGGCTCGCGGCCAGGCCGGCCTTGCCGCCGCAGGCTGCGGCCAAGCCGCCGGGCCGGCCTCGCCACCGACCAGGCCGCCGCCGGGCCGCCGGCCTCGCCACCGACAAGGCCGCCGCCGGGCCGCCGGCCTCGCCACCGACCAGGCCGCCGCCGGGCCGCCTCCACCGCCCGGCCGCCCCATCACCATAGACGGCCTTCCCGCCGTCCGATCATGGTGGGTTTTCCTCGTCGTCCGATCTGGTGGGTAATCACCCACTAACCCACTACATTAGTGGTGGGGCCCGCCATGAACCTCTCCTGGAGGCTATAAAAGGAGTCTCAGGGCCTCCTCATTCTTCACTTTTCGGCTCTCGGTCATCTTCTTCCTCAGGTGATTGCTCTGCCGACCTCCTCCCTCAAGTCATCCTCCAGCCACCGCGGGTCACCAGCGCGCCTCCAGTAAGAAGACATCTAAGTCCCGGAGCGAGCAGAAGGAGGAAGACGACCCCTCCAAGCAAGCGCACGCCAAGGTCGCGCCCCCAGCATCAGAGCACCAGTACCATCTCTTGAATTCCAGTGTCCAAGTCGCTCCCGTGGTGCGGCCTGTCACCCATTGGGAGCAGAAGTCTCTCTCTCATCCCCCAAATTGTAACAGGGAGCGGCCTGTTGTCCCTGATTCTCCCTGCGCATTGTAATCGCCAACAGCTAGTGGACTTTGACCGGCACAGACCCGGTCACATGGTTTTTTACCCGGTTAAGGGGTTTTTCCATGTCATCACATCCATAGTCAACCTCTCTTTCTGTCTGACTGTGTGCGCGCTCGACCTCCCCGCGAGCTAAGATGATCCAATTGAATAAGGCCCGACCGGGGCATCGAGTTAGTACGCAACCGTTTGGCACCGTATGTGGGAATACGATTCCTAACATCCTTCAGAATACAAGAACCCCAGCATTGCCGCCTCCAAGTTCTGCCTTAATGGAAAATAGAAGCACCCGCACCGCTGAAGGCTTTACCCTTGGCGGACATGCCGAGCCTGCACACTCCCACTTTTTGGTGGATGTGCCACTGACTGCTGAAGCCGCATTCGCCCCCGTCGTCGCCCATGAAGGGCATGTTAGCAAGATAGAAGAACTACAGACCAAAATGCTCACCTTGCTCTGAAACCTGGGAGCACCAGCCATTCCCCCGCCCCTGCAAAATTATGGCCCGATGCAAGAATTCCCGCAAAGAAAAGGACAAACTCTCACGAGACATGAAGAATGGCGTCAAGATGTACCCCGTCGGCGTAACCCTCAAAGGACTGTGGGGGCAACATCCGCCTCAAGAATACTCCCCTCTGAATACCACCCGCACTGGCGTGATGCGGGCAATGCGGAATGATCTGACATTCCACCGGCCTAGAATTCCTCAGCCATTCAGGCAAGCTGATTTACCGCCATCAGAAGAACTCTCTGCCTCAGCCAGGCATTGCATGTACAAGGAATACGACATAGAGAAGGAATTCTCAAGCACAAGTAACTCCCTCGCGCCCGCTGCATCACTCCAAGAGATGTACGATCACCACCGTGCCTGTCCTCATTATGAAGAGAACTTCGAAAACGTGACGGGTCCTGATGCCTTTGCCATAAAGCAAAGACTAAATGAATATCTACCCTACAACAACTCACCTGACTCCTGGGCAGCCCCGGGTTCAAAAGATGGCCTTGAAATCCGTAGTTTCAGCGGAACAGGCAACCCACAAGCACACGTGGAGTATTTCGAAGCTATCATGCACTCTCGTAACGTTTCAGACAGACTCCTTGTCCAGGCATTTTTGACAACGCTAAAAGGGGAAGCTCGAGCTTTGTTTCATTCTCTACAAGAAGAAAGGACAGACATCTATATTGAACTCGAAGCTCTCTTTATCAAAAGATTCATGACAGTAAGAAAGCCCTCACCGAAAAGTCCAAATCTGAGTAGAGTCCAAAAAATGAAACTAGAGAACGGTGTGTATCCCGAGCATAAGAGAAACTATGATCAATGCGCAAGTACCTACAATGGACGAGAGTTGCGTCAGTTTGCGACGCTCAAAGCCCCTCAAAACCGGATCTTTGAAGCAATTTGTGACCATCCGGCCTTGTACAGGCCCAATCCACTCGCCCCCGGTCGAGGAGACTTGTCAAAGTACTGCGAGTATCATCGGGGTCATGACCACAGTACCAGCGAATGCAATCGGCTAAAGGAAGAAATCCAGCGACTAGCAAGTCTAGGGGCGGTTGATCAATTCATATCAAGAAAGAGACCGCCTCCCAGTCAGATCATGAGATGTACAACCGTCAGAATTTGCGAGCCATTTACCGAGTTAAACCAAGTTCTAGTGGACAGAGAGACTACTGTAAATGTGTTGTTTTTGTCAACACTACTTCAATTCAAACTAACCACCGGCCACCTCGAGCTAACGTATGCCAGCGCACGTGTTTCGGGGAATGCCCCAGTACCAGTCACTAACACCATTACTCTCCCGGTCACTCTTGAAGAAGCACCTCGGCAAGAATCCTATGACGTACAGTTCATCATCATCCAAGATGATTCTGACTACACTGCAATACTATAACAATTGCTCTTGGATGTTTTCCAGTCCCGCTCCCGCCACTTCCATCCTTGAGCATTTCCTTTTCTGCTCGTTTATTTATTTACTATTGTAAAAACCGCAAGCTCGAGCTTGCAAAGACTATCTTTTTGTCATTTACTTTAGTAATGCCTAATCAAGAAATGGTTTTGTCAGGCTAGGTCACGCAACCAGGTCGAATGCATACATTCTCCACCATTATTCCAGACCATCGCCAAGCCGTCGCAAAAACCCCGTGGGGGCCTACCCCCCTCACGAAGAAGTCGCGAGCAGCCATCGTGCAAACTAAGCCGCGAGCAGTCCTCGTGCAACCCCGTGGGGGCCTGCCCCCCTCACGAAGAAGCCGCGAGCAGCTCTCGTGCAAACTAAGCCGCGAGCAGCCCTCATGCAACCCCGTTGGTGCCTTCCCCCATCACGAAGAAGTCGCGAGCAGCCCTCGTGCAAACTAAGCCGTGAGCAGCCCTCGTGAATTCCCGTGGGGGTCTGCCCACCTCACGAAGAAGCCGCAAGCACCCCTTGTGCAAACTAAGTCGCGAGCAGCCATCGTGATATCCCGTGGGGGCCTGCCCACCTCACAAAGAAGCCGCGAGCATCCCTCGTACAAACTAAGCCGCGAGCAGCCCTCGTGCAACCCCATTGGGGCATTCCCCCCTCACGAAGAAGCTGCGGGAAACCCTCGTGCAAACTAAGCTGCGAACAGCCCTCGTGCAACCATGTGGGGGCCTGCCCGCCTCACGAAGAAGCCGCGAGCAGCCCTCATGCAAACTAAGCCACGAACAGCCCTCGTGCAACCCCGTGGGAGCCTGCCCCCCTCGCGAAGAAGTCGTGAGCAGCCCTCGTGCAAACTAAGCCGCGGGCCTGAGCCGCGCAAACAAAGCCGCAGACCTAAGCCGTGCAAACTAAGTCGCGGACCTGAGCCGTGCAAACAAAGCCGCGGACCTGAGCCATGCAAACAAAGTCGCGAACCTGAGTCGAGCAAACAAAGCCGCGGACCTGAGCTGTGCAAACAAAGTCGTTGACCTGAGCCGTGCAAACTAAGCCGCAGACTTGAGATGTGCAAACTAAGCCGCTGACCTGAGCCGTGCAAAGAAAAAAAGCAAATATGACATAAAAACAATAATGTCATAACAAAACATACCTGGAATGATACAAGAAGGACAATCAACGTCTAGAGGCAACAACTACCAATGTTAAATAAGAGGGCCAAATACAATACGCCCAACTAAGCAATATAATGTAAATACACAACGACAAAGATATGAGTACCGCTACTCGTCCTCGGCATCTGATTTAGAACACTCATCCTCAAAAATATCTGCAAAACTGAAATAGGATGTGTCACATCCCAGGCTCTTGCTAACAAAGCGAAAGGCCTTCGAAATACTGCGTCAGAGTGCTAGCTCACGAATATCATCCATCTAAGGCTCCACCTCCTTGGACCAAATAACGTCACGAACCTCCTCCGCAATCAGACAACGGTCTCACATATAATCCAATGATTCCAGGTACTCTGCAAGTCCCGTAGCCTTCAACTCTGACGCATGGCCTTCAGAGGGAAGCATCTCCACTTGCGCCTTTGCCTCCCGAAGCTGAGTCTTAAGACTGGTGGCTTCCTCCCGTGCTGCCTGTAACTGGGTCTCCAAGCCCGAAGTCTCCTCCTTCGAATGCTTCAACATCTGGGTGGTCCTCTCCACCAGGGTATTCTCTACTTCCAAGGCTGCACGTGTATCCTCTTGCTCAGATTTCAGCCCCGATCCGATCTGCCGGAACCGAGAAATATCTCGATCATGCTCCTCCTTCAGGGAGGCAAGCGAGCTCGACGACAACCGAAGCTTCTCCTTAAGAGCCAAGTACCCATCCTTCAGACTCATGTAATGGTCATTTCAGGTTACCATAATCTGTGCCTGGGTCTCTATCTGCATAAAGAAAAGGTCAAAGTTAGCACCAAATAGCAAAGAAAAAACAAGGAAAGGTGTTGGGTACATGGGAAAATATGTACCTGATTTGGAGAAGCCTTATTTAGTTCAATGATATACATCAAGGTGTATTTGATGTTATTTTGAGTTTGTATGTGCAGGTTAAGTATATGCTAATATGCAGGAAAAAGTTTCTAAGTCCATGTGTCGACACTTAAGAAAGCCTGTGTCGACACTTGGAAAAGCTGTGTCGACACCAGAAGCAACTGTGTCGACACACAGAATTTATTAGTTGACATCAACTGTGTCGACACCGGGAGGTAATGTCGACACACAGATTTATTAGTCGACATCGTCTGTGTCGATACCGGGAGGCAGTGTCGACACACAGATTTATTAGTCGACATCGTCTATGTCGATACCTGGAGGCAGTGTCGACACAAAGAATTCTTAGACTACATCAACTGTGTCGACACCTGGAGGCAGTATCGACACACAGAATTCTTAGACTATATCAACTGTGTCGACACACAGGACTTGTGTCGAAACACAGCAGAGTTTCAACAATGTTGATTGCTGTGAAGTAAAGAAGTGTCTGTGTCGACACAAAGAAGCAGTGTCGACACACTCTACAAGTGCAGTGTCAAGAAGAAGTGTCGACACCAAAGGAGTTATGTCGACATCACCAAAGCTTGTATTGACACTTAATCTACTTGTGTCGACACATAATGACAATCAGTCTCAAAGCTTTGCTGACAAAGACAAAGGTTCAAGAACTGACTAGAGACTTGATAGCTGTGTATTCCAACAAGTTTGCTGAAGCTGTCAGACTTGTCATAAGTTGGTTAGAAACCGGATCAGCCGGTTACCATGGATGAAGTCTATATATAGATGGATTCTGTCAAATCAACAAAAACGTGAACAACAATAACAACAACACAAACAACTATTGAAGTATTGATCATTGATCAAGAAAGTGCATGACACACATGAGAAGATTTTTGTGAGAAGATCTAAGAAGACAATCTGAAGTGGCAATCTACTCAGAATTTGTCTAAGGAGAATTCAAGCTAGAATTTTGAAGAAACTTCAGAAGTTCTGGAGATTGAGAGAGATCTTCAGCTGTTAAAGTAAAGGAGGAGACATCTACAAAGTCTCTTAAGAAGCAGATCTTGAACTAATCTGCTAAGAAGGATTCAGATCTATTCTGAAATCTAAGAAGGAAGCTGCCAGCCAGTCAACTTCAAAGGAGATCAACCCTAATGAGTTCAGATTCAAGAAGCTTTGAAGAAAGCTAAGAACAGGTTGATTTCAGCCATCAGTCTTATCAAGAAGCAGATCAAGAAACCTTTTATCTCTTCTCTCTCAACAAGGGTAAGAGTCCATCTAAACACTTATCAAATTTTGTAGGATCTTTTCATAGATCTGAGTTGTAAGCCTATATTATAAAGGCTGAGTGTAGGAGATATAGATCTCTGAGTGGTAGGGCTTTTGAGCCTGAGTGTATGAGAAATTATTCTCTGAGTTGTAGGCCTTGTGGCAAGGCTGAGGTAGGGCTGTTAGCCTGAGCTGTAGGAGTGTGGATACATTCTGAGTTGTAGGAATCTAGCACACTGCTAGATAGGTGAAGGGGGAAAGTGGATGTACCCAGACCTTGGGGAACCACTATAAACCTGTGTACAATCTGTGATGTGTGTGTGACTGTGATTTCTGTGTTGTGATTGCTGTAGAACAATTAGATTCTATTTAAAGAACTGAAATAATATTCTGTCTTAAGTAAAAAAGAAAAGAACCTATTCACCCCCCCCCCCTCTAGGTGTTTGGGTTATCTTGAATTCAATTCTATCAAGTTGTATCAGAGGGAGGTAACTCAAAGAAGGACTTAACAGTCTGAGTAAGATCTATAAGGCAGATTCAAGATCAAGAAAATGGGTTCAGGAGAAAATCATAAGGAATTATGTTCTATGAAATTACCCATATGCAGGAAAGAGATATTTGGTATATGGAAAGAGAGGGTCAGGCTTTTTATGGAGGCCTCTGATCCAAGGATCTACATTATAGTAAAGGAAGGTCCTTATATTCCAATGAAATTATCAATTCTAGATGCAAGTCAAAGAACTCCCAAGGATTTTTCAGAGATGACTAAGGAAGAGATCATCCTGGCAACTATGGATAAAAGAGCCCAGAATATCATAGTAAGTGCCATAGATGATTCAACCTTACAAAATTTGATTCACTACATGACCTCCAAGGAAATGTGGGACACTTAGATAGTCTATATGGAGGGTTCTGAAGAAGTCAGACAAGATAGAAAATCTATGCTGAACCAGGAATATGAGAGTTTCAGACAAGGAAAGTCAGATGGTATAACTGAGTGTTATAAGAAGTTTTATAGAATAGTAAATGAGCGGATGTCCTATAGAAGGATCTTCAGTACATATGAACTGAATGATAAATTTCTAAGATCTTTGACAAAGGATTGTGACACTAAGATCTGTGCCATTAAGGAAGTGGCCAAACTTGCAGATATCTCTCCTCTAACTTTGTTTAGAAAATTGCTGTCATATGAGATGCAGCTGATGGCTAGGAAAGAGGAAGAGAAAAGTGCAAACGGGGAGAATAAAGAAAAGTCTGTGGCACTCAAGGTGGAAGCCACTAGGAAGAATAGGAGGATGTCTCCATCACCTCCTGAGATAGTTGCTGAAATTACTTCAGATAATTCAGACAACCAAAGTTCTGACAGTAGTGACTCAGATAAAGACTTTGCTGCCTTCACAAGACAGTTTTAGAGATTCCTGAAGAAGAAGCAGTGGAAGTCTAGGCCCTCCACATCTCAGCCTGTGGATGACTATTATCAAAAGAGAAAGTCATTTAGGAAGGATAGGAGAAGGTGTAAGCCTAGCAAATCTACAACATCAAAGATAGTTTGCTACTACTGTAATAGGCCTTGACATGTTGTGGCTGAGTGTCCAGACAAAAGAAAGGAGTCTGCTGATAAAAGGAAGACTCAACAAAAGAGCAAGAAGGAGAAATCCTTTGTTGCTAATAAGGAGAAGAGCTTGACAGACCAATCATCTTCAGAGTCTGAATCTGAAGCTGAGGCATACATTGGTCTATATGCAGCAGATGAAGAAGATGAGTTTATGCAAGTGCTTAACTCTATCTATGAACAAGAAGACCATCAATGCATGGGACTGATGGCTTTGTCATAAGAAGACAAGTGCCAGGATCAGCCTGGTCCTAGTAAGGTACAATGTATTTCTAGAAATTCAGATTATAGTACTGGTACAGAGTCAACTACATCTACATCAAGTGATGTGGATGGGTCTGAGTCTGAAGGTGATATTAATCAGCTGATATATGAATATGGGGACTTGTTATAGGCACTAAAGAAAAGCAAAAACCTGGCCAAAACTCAGGCTAAGGAAATTGCAAATCTTAAGATGGCTGCATCTGATTTAGAGAAAGAGTTGGATCAAAAAATGAATGAGGTTGCCAAACTGAAAACTATAACTGTTATTCAGATGAGTACAATAACATACAAAAATGATCTAATTAAAAGTCTGGAAGCCAGACTTCAAAAGGAGAAAGATTTGGTGGTTAGTTATTCCAAGCCAAAATTAGTTTTACCCTTAATAGATGAGTTTGTGGGTCAAAAGGGTAAGGCTGGAATAAGCTTTAAAGGTGACACCAGGGCTGTCCAATTCAAAAGAAAGGTCAAAGCCTCAGTCCAGCCGCTGAATTTTAAAGTCCCTGTTGTTTTTAGAAAGGTACAAGTGCCTTCTAACAAGTATGACCTTGAGAATACTCATGATCATAGTAAGACTGAAGTTCTGAATGACAAGAGTGTTTATGTCAATAAGGCATCCCATGTCCATAAACCCCACGTTCTTAAGGAAAAAGTGGGTGTAGTTGTAGCAGTACCAGCATAAAACGAAAGATTTACTGTCAACCAGACTGCCAAGAATGTATCTAAAAATAGATATAACAAGTATGAATGCTGGTGCTTTGGCAAGACAGGTCATTATGCCATAGATTGCTGGCACAACATTAGTGTCAGGAAGAACAACAGTCTACCTTTTAGAAGAGCTGCAGGTAGATTTGTTAAGTATGAAGATAACTTGAACCAAGGACTCAAGACGTACTTGGGTTCTAAGGAGAGGTAATTTTTTATTGCAGGTGAGTCCAAGTTACCATGCCCCTATATGGTACTTGGACAGTGGATATTCCAGGCACATGACTGGAACAAAGGGGTTGCTGAAAGAGTACTTACCTATCATAAATGGGTCTAAAGTAATCTTTGGTGGTTCTAAAAAGTGAATCATCAAAGGGTTTGCTCATGCAGTTCTACAAGTATAAATGAGAAAATGGACAAGCTAACCATTAAGAAGAATCAACTGAAGAGCAGGAAGTGGAAAATGGTGGCTACTGTCCAGGGGGAGTACATGACTCTTTAGATGCAGATGAAAACCAAGAGGTGCAGCATATTGAAGAGACTGGAGGTGTTCAACCTGAAGATAGTCTACCTACAGCTATTAGACACTTAAAGGATCATCCAGCAAATCAGATAATTGGTGATCTAAGACATGGAGTGCAAACCAGGAGCAGAAACTTGAACACAGTGCTTTGCTCAAGCTTTCTATCTCAACAGGAGCCAAAGAGATTTGAAGAAGCTATTCTGGACCCATATTGGATTGAAGCCATGCAAGAGGAGCTGAATCAATTCAGAATATGCAAGGTCTGGGGGTTAGTTCCTAAATCAAAAGACCACAACATCATTGGAACAAAGTGGATCTTTAGAAATAAACTGGATGAGAATGAGATCATTGTGAAGAACAAAGCAAGAATTATTGCAAAAAGATACAGGTAGGAAGAGAGTATTGACTTTGATCAAACCTTTGCCCCAGTAGCAAGACTAGAAGCAATTAGGATGTTCCTTGCTTATGCAGCATATCAAGGCTTCAAGGTATTCCAAATAGATGTAAAATCAGCATTTCTAAATGGAAATCTAAAAGAAAAAGTCTATATAGAGCAGCCCTCAGGTTTTGTTGATTCTCTCAAACCTGATTATGTTTATAGACTTAGGAAAGCTTTATATGGGTTAAAGCAAGCCCTAAGGGCTTGGTATGAAACCCTGTCTACTTTCCTTATTGAGAACAAATTCTCAAGAGGGAAAATAGACAAAACTCTATTCCTAAGGGAATCCAAAGGAAAGATAATCTTAGTCCAGATTTATGTAGATGACATAATATTTAGGTCTACAAGAAACAACCTTTGCAAGAAGTTTGCTAAACTTATGCAAGGAAAGTTTGAGATGAGCAGCATGGGTGAACTTAAGTTTTTCTTGAGACTTCAAGTAAGATAGACTAATGATGGCTTGTCCATATCCCAGTCTAAGTTCACCAAGGAGTTAATTAAGAAGTATGATATGGAATCATCCTCCACCATGAAAACTCCTATGAGAACAAGTATGCCTATATGCAAAGATGATGCAAGTAAACTTGTAGATGAGTCTTTGTATAGAGGAATAATTGGCTCTCTTCTATACCTAACTGCTAGTAGACCAGACATTATGTATGCAATATGTGTCTGTGATAGGTACCAAGCATGCCCTAAAGAATCTCATTATACTGCAGTAAAAAGGATTTTAAGATATCTAAAGGGCACACCTAATCTAGCCTTTGATACCCTAGGAATGGAGATTTTCTACTGACAGGCTATTCAGATGCAGACTTTGCAGGTTGCAAAGAAGATAGAAAAAGCACAACAGACACCTGTTAATTTCTAGGATGAAGATTGGTGTCTTGGAGCAGTAAGAAGAAGACTAGTGTGGCAATTTCCACAGCTGAGTCTGAACATGTGGCAGCAGAAAGTTGCTGTGCACAGCTGTTGTGGATTCAGCACCAGCTAGAAGACTGTGGTATTCAGATAAGTAGAACACCTTTGTTTTGTGATTCTACTAGTGCCATTTCTATTGCTAATAATCTTGTTTCACATAGTAGGACTAAATATATAGAAATTAGATACCATTTTCTTAGAGAACATGTAGAGAAAAAAGGACATCTCACTAGAATTTGTCAAAACAGATTATCAAATTGCAGATGTGTTTACTAAGCCTCTATATGAAACTAAATTCAATAAATTTAAAATTGAATTAGGAATGTTGAACATAGATTAGTCTAACAAATTTGGCTAAGTTAATCTGTATCGACACATTCAGAGAAGTGATGTCGACACTTCAGTAAATCTGTGTCGACACATCTAGAGAAGTGGCGTCGACACTTCTGTTAGTGGTGTCGACACAACCAGAGTAGTGGTGTTGATACATCCAGAAATCGTGTCGACACTTGCGATAAGAGTCGACACAGAATTTCTGATGAACTACTAAGTATGTCTAGTGTCGACATATCATCAATTGGTGTCGACACATAGTAATCAACGTCATTGTCAAGACAATAGTAGTATGTGTCGACACATTTCAACAGTGTCAACACTTTTAGACAGTTTTGGACCTCCTTTTGACCTTCTTTGTTTAGAAAGGTATAAATAGGTCAAGAACATATTCTGTCGACACGCTCTCCAGATTTTCGAGACTAAACCCTTGTGTCGACAAACCCTCTTCTCTCAATCCAAGTTTTCTCACCATCCCAATGGCACCAAAGATTGAAGATAACATTAACGAAGGATATGAGTTGGTTCGCCATGCCTTTGATGATGCAGACTCGGAGATTAAAGGAGTAATTACCCTAATTACTGACAGTGGTTTGGAGTTTCTGATATCCGAACCAACCAAGATTTGGAAGAAGGAGGTTTCTAAGTTTTTTGCTGTAGCCACAGTTGACTCAACTGGACTTAAGATTAAATCGACAGTTCATTGAGCAAGAGTCAAACTGACCTTAAAAAGTTTGAGAAAAATTCTTCATCTTCCAAGAACTCAGGATGAAGAAGTACCAGTATCAAAAACAAGGGAGACACTATAATGGTGTGGATTGGATCCCACCATAAAGATTGAATCAGCTATAAACAGGAAATGGATGAATCAGCAAGGTAAATTTATATCTGAAGTGGCTGGAAAGGTGATTTTGTGTAAGCTAGGGGGACATGATAGGATTTCTGCCTATATGTTCAACCTCATGACAAGGATAATTTTTAAGTTCCACACAAATTGGTCTGTGGTACTGTTTGAAAAGATTATGAAGGAATAAAGAAGCCTAATTTGGCTAGACTGATGAGTCTATACTTGGCTGGAGAAATTCCAGAAGTCATGAACTAGATTCCTGGTTCAAAAATCAACCACTTGAGAAGAATGGACATCAGGATTATTTCCAGATGGGATAGGGTCCTCTCAAAGGACATACCAGATATAGAAAGACAAGAAGCTGCTGAGAAATCACCAGCACAGGACATTACAGATACTGCACAGATGCAGGGGGAGCCAGATAATACTCAGGCTCAGGACAATACTGATAATGCACAGGATGAGGGGGAGCTAAATACTGCCCAGGTACTGGAAGAAGAGCCAATCCACTTGGCAGAGGAAATAGATTCACAAACAGTTCTTGAGACATCTCATACCAATATTCCAGCTCTAGATGTTATTATGAAGGATACATCTGGAGCTGTTGATGCTCCTGAGAAAGTAATATCACCAGTTCACACTCAACAGGAGTTCACTCTGGAATAATTATTTCCTGATATTGAGGGAGCAGTAGATAAGGAGGTGCAAATAAGGAATGAGGGGGAGCAGGCTAACCTTGAGGGGGAGCAGATTGGAACTGAAAAGGAGATTCCTTTTAGTCCTCAAGAAAGAGTTAATATAGCCAGTACCTCTGCTTCAGAAGATGAGGAAATTAGAAATGCCAAGAAAAGAAAACTGATGGTGTTTAAGAGAAGGAGCCAGAGCTATAAGAAGGCATTGCAAACTACTACTCCACAACCTTCCCCAGAGGCTGATTACAGCTCATTAATGATGGCTTTGCAAGTTAAATTGGATGAGCAGAGAATGGCTCTAGAGAAGTATGTGGATGAAAGCCATAAATCACTTCAATTTGATTTGGCTCAGGATACTAAATCCATAAGGTTTGAAGTAAATCTTCATAATAAAGAGATGACAGATTGCTTCCACAAAGGGGGCAATGCTGTAGTATTTCTGGCTGAGCAGCAAGCAGTAGTAAAGGCTCAAGTGGATGACATTGCTATTAAACAAGGCTATGTCCTTGAAAATCAGATTAGGATGAATGACAATTTGACTGAATCTCACAATGAGATAGTCACTGAAATTAAGAAAACAGTCACTGCAATGACGTAAGAAAGATCTAAAGAGAAAGAAGAGTTTGATAAGAAGTTACAGGATGCCTTAGATTCATTTAAGACAGCCATTACTACTTCTTAAAAAACAATTTCTGATCAGCTTCTTAAGTTAAAATCATTTTATAAAGATAGTGTAAATTTTCTTGATGGACAAGTAAGATTTCAAAAGGATGACTTAAGGGACCACACTGAAAGAGACGTCATAAAGGGGGAGAGGGTGTTAGTCAAAGTAGGCTCAGAACATGCCAAATGGATATCCAATAGCATCAGAGCAACTCTGGGATATCCACCCCTTTGTGATGATGATAATGTTGCTGAATCTGGTGTGTAACCTGCTTATGTTGAAGGAGATCTGTTGGTACCCTAGTTTGGATTTGAGTTTAGTCTTCTCATTTAGTCTCTTGACCCAAGATTTATCTATGGTCAAAAGTTAGTTGTTTAGTTAGATTGCTCTAGTTGTAGATTTGTCACTTATCCAAATGAAAATTTGGTTAAGTTGTTTTTTGTTCGACTATGGTTGAACGCCGCTCGACTATCGTCTATCGACTGGTCGACGATCGTCTATCAGTTGGTCGACGTTTGTCTATCAGCAGATCATCTAACTCTAAGTCAGTTCAACTCTTGTTAGCTCGACGTTCTGTGGTATCTGCCTCGTCGATTGTCGAACCCCGCTCGACTTCTTTTGACCAGACAGATTTCTTGATAGTTCAACTATCTGTTTGGATAGTTCAACTATCTGATAGCTCGACTATCTGTTTGATAGGTCGACTATCTGTTCTGTTTGATAGTTCGACTATCTGCTTGGATAGTTCAACTATCTGATAGCTCGACTATCTGTTTGATAGGTCGACTATCTGTTCTGTTTGATAGTTCGACTATCTGCTTGGATAGTTCAACTATCTGATAGCTCGACTATCTGTCTTGATAGGTCGACTATCTGTTTTGCTTGATAGTTCGACTATCTATTTTGATAGGCCGACTATCTGTTTTGCTTGATAGTTCGACTATCTGTCTTGATAGGTCGACTATCTGTTTTGCTTGATAGTTCGACTATTTACCTTGATAGGTCGACTATCTGATAACTCGACTATTTTTTCTGATAGGTCGACTATCTGCTGTGGTAGTTCGACTATCTTCTTTGATAGTTCGACTATCTGTGTCGTTCGACTATCTGTTCTGATAGGTCGACGATCTCTGTGCTTCGGTCGACGATCTCCGAGGGTCGTTCGACGTTCTTTTGTCTGTCTTTAGTAATTTTGTACTCCTTATGTTCTATGATTTATTTCCTGTTTATTTAGTAGATTTTAATTCAACCCAATCTGAAATCTGTTTGTTTAATGAAGTAACAAATAATAACACCTTATGGCATAGGAGGCTTAGCCATGTTAACCTCAAGAACATATCTAGGTTATCTAAATACAACATTGTTAGAGGTTTACCTTCTTTCCCCTACAAGAAGGAGAGCCTATGCAAGGCTTGTTAATTAGGCAAGCAAACCAAAAATTCCTTTAAATCTGTAAATAAAAGTGATTCACCTAGAATCCTGTATTTATTACATTTGGACCTTTTTGGCCCAATAAATGTACAGAGTCTAGGAGGGAAGTATTACACTTTAGTGATTGTAGACGACTTCTCTAGATTCACTTGGGTGTTTTTCTTGAGAACTAAGGCTAATAACTTCAAAGTTCTTACAAAATTTCTGCTATGTGTGCAGATTGAGTATTCTACTCATGTTGCCTTGATCAGAAGTGATCATGGTACTGAGTTTGATTCTCTTCTCATGCAAGAATTCTGTGAGAAAGAAGGTATCAAACATAGCTTCTCTGCTCCTAGAACTCACAAACAAAATGGGATAGTGGAAACGAAGAATAGAACCCTGATTGAAGCTGCTGGTACATTATTGGCAGATGCTAACATGCCTTTTTCTTATTGGGCAGAAGCTGTTAGCACAGCTAATTATGTCTTGAATAGATGTCTTATACACAAGCTTAAGAGTAAAACTCCTTATGAGTTGCTTAAAGGAAAGAAACCTAAAATTAATTATTTTAGAGTCTTTGGTTGTGTAGTATAAATTCATAATAATAACAAAGAATACCTTAGAAAGTTTGAAGCAAAAGCTTCAATGAGAATTTTTCTTGGATATTCCCAAGTAAGCAAAGCTCATAAGGTATTTAATAAATCATCTTCTAAAATTGAGGAGTCTGTTCTTGTTTCTTTTGATGAATCTCAGATGTTTTATAAGGAGAAGGACATTTCTCTTTCCTCAAGTTCATTACAGGTACCAGAATCTAGTAAAGATGTCACTCAAGAGATTCTCCATCTATCAACTCTTTATATCACTGATTCAGACAGTGATGAAGACTTTATAGAAGTAGTTGTTGTACCACCAATAGTTGATCCAATTCCTCCTGAGGAATTAATCCCAACTGTTGCTGAAGATCACATCCCACCTGCTGATCTTGTCACACTTAGAGATCATCCTACATCTCAAGTGATTGGAGACATATCAGCTGGTGTACAAACAAGACATCAATTAAGACAGGATGTGACGCATGCTTGTTTCCTTTCACAAGTTGAGCCCCTCACCATAAAAGATGCTGAGCTAGATCCCCACTAGATCATTGCTATGCAAGAGGAGCTTAATCAATTTGAAAGATGTAAAGTATGGATTTTGGTTCCAAGACCAAAAGGCCAACTGATCATAGGCACCAAGTGGGTGTTTAGAAATAAGTTGGATGCAAATGGAATTATTGTAAGGAACAAAGCTAGGCTTGTAGCTCAGGGCTACAGACAGGAGGAAAGTATAGATTATGACCAAACCTTTGCCCCTATTGCAAGGCTAGAGGCAATAAGAATCTTTCTAGCCTATGCAGCCTATATGAAGTTTAAGGTCTTTCAGATGGATGTCAAGAGTGCCTTCCTAAATGGTGAGCTAAAGGAAGAGGTATTTGTTGAACAACCTCCTGGGTTTGTTTCTTCAACTAAACCCTCATGTGTTTACAAGTTACAAAAAGCTATTTATGGACTTAAACAAACACCCAGAGCCTGGCATGAGACTCTAGCTAGTTTCCTGTTAGAGCACAACTTTGTTAGGGGAGTAGTTGATAGAACCCTTTTCGTTAAGCACCACAAGGACACAATCCTGTTAGTTCAAGTGTATGTGGATGATATTATTTTTGGCTCCACTGATCCCAAACTATGCAAAAAGTTCTCTGACTTGATGCATTCTAAGTTTGTGATGAGTAGTATGGGTGAGCTGTCTTACTTTTTTGGTCTCCAAGTAAAGCAAGATGCTGATGGCATCTTCATCTCCCAATCCAAATATACCAAGGAATTGGTAAAGAAGTTTGGGATGGCTGATGCTTCAGTAATGCATATACCTATGGCTACTAATGTAGTTATAGATTCTGATGATCAGGGTAAGCCAGTTGATCAGAAAAACTATAGGGCCATTGTTGGTTCCCTATTGTATTTAACTGCAAGTAGACCAGATATAATGTTTGTCACATGCCTATGTGCTAGATTCCAGGTCAACCCTAAGGAATCTCATTTGATTCTTCTCAAGAGAATTTTGAGATACCTGAAGGGATGTCCAAATTTAGGACTATGGTACCCAGCTGAATCAGAATTTGAGTTAATTGGATACTCTGATTCTGACTATGCTGGTTGTAGAGTTGACAGGAAAAGTACCTCAGGAACTTGTCAGTTCCTGGGAGAGAGATTGGTCTCTTGGTTCTGTAAGAAACAGGCTTCTGTCTCAACTTCAACTGCAGAGGCTGAATATATAGCAACTGCTAGTTGTTGTTCACAGATCTTGTGGATTCAAAACCAGCTTTTAGATTATGGGTACACACACAAGAACACAAAAATCATGTGTGATAGTACAAGTGCTATCTCCATTACATAAAATCCTGTGCACCACTCTAGAACCAAGCACATTGAGATTAGACACCATTTCCTGAGAGATTGTGTGGAAAAGAACAAGATCAGCCTTGAGTTCATATCTACTGACCTTCAGAGAGGTGATATTTTCACCAAGCCCTTAGATGAACAGAAGCATCTGTAATTTTTGGTTCAACTAGGCATGATTAATGGAAAAGACTAAGTGTGACTTCTTCCTTTGTTGAAATCTGTTTGAAGATCGTCGAACGACGTTCGACGATAGTCGAACAGGTCGAGCCTATCGTCGACCTACAGGCGATGATAGCTTATTTGTTTGTGAAGACAGAAATAGTCGAACGATTGATCAACTACTCTGCTTCAGGAAACGATCGTCGAATGACCATTCGACCATCGTCTCCAGTATCTGTTAAAATAGATCGAAGATTGCTGTTTTAATATAAAACCGATGATCGACCTAGGTTAAGAGATCGTTCTTTTTGTAGTCGATGGAGCTCGTCTTTTCGTATTTCGTCTTTCTGCTTGAGCCCTGCCTCGCGCTCTCTGCCGTTTCGCTTTCGTCATCTCTCTCATCTTCTCCAACCCAATCAATGGTGATTGCTCCAGCCCTTCTGTCAGTGATGAAGTTCGATGCCGGCTTCAGCGTAGATTTTGACTCCTTCAGCGCCTATGATTCTGAGATAGTAGAAATCCTCCAGCTCTGCAAGGAACAAGGATTGGAATGGCTAATGTCCACAAGGATCAAGATAAACATCCCAGAGATTAAAGAGTGGGCCTTCACTTTGTCTTCTAGTGACGAATCTATGACTGGAACGATTGGCGGCGAAGAGGTAATTCTGACTCCCGCCGTTCTGACTGATATTTTCGGATTACTGAATGGTGAAGAAGAATATGAACAAGATACTCCAGAGTTTGGGAGGATGTTGATTGAATTAGGACATGCAGAAGGCATTCCTTCTAAATTGCTAAAGATTAATTTTCCGTTGAGGATAAAGTTCTTGGCTGAACTAGTTGGAAAAGTGCTTCTGGGCAAGCACTCAGCTCATGATAACATCACCAGGCAACAGTTTGCCTTGATGTGTGCAATAGTAAATAAGAAACAAATAAATTGGGCAGGAATTGTATTTGACTTGATAAGAAAGAAGAATAACAAGAAGGAAGTAACCCTGGGTAGGGTACTTGGGATATTTCTAAGAGAGAAATATCCCCAACTGTTGGTTACAGTCTCAACATCCATCAATGCCAGCAAAAAGATGGATCCAACTTTGTTTGTTAAGTGGAAAAGGAGTTTTCAGAAGCCTTCTCCAGCAGGGGTAGCTCCAGTTGTGTCTGAGAGCACAAGGATTGTTTCAGTCACTCCCCACCTACATGAAGCAGGCTCATCCATTCTCTCCATTCCATCCTCTTCTTCTGCATTACCATCTACTTCTACTGAAGTGTCATCCACATCTGCATTACCATCTACTTCAATTGAAGTTCCATCTACTTCAATTGAAGTACCATCTTCTGCCTCTCTTCTTCTTGATTCCTCCACAATTCTCCATGCATAACCACCAGCATCTCCACTCCCTTCTCATCTTACTAGGATTTCTCATCCTAGTTTTGATTTATTGGTTTCTGAGCTATCCACTCCTCCTCAGTCACCAATTCCTCATTCAGTTCATATTGATCTTCATGCATCCACCCATCAATCACCAGTTCACTCTCCATCTCATCAGGAGAACACCATCCCTGATGATCATCCATCTACTGTGATTCCCCCACCATCATTTGAAATCACACCAGCCTTCATTGCAAACATATTGGAGCTAATTTCTCCTTCAATCAAAATCATGATTGAAGAAGCAATTGCCCCTCTCGTTTCTTCCATCTCTACCTTGTCATCTTCCATCTTAGCCCTCTCAAAATCTGCTGAGCCATCTTCAGTTAGAGGCCTGACTTCAGTTTCTATTGAAATCAGGCAAGGGGAGATGTTCGAGGAAGATGCCTCAGGACTGCCCCTTATTTCTCGTCCAGCAGAGCCCCAAGCTGAGATTCAAGAAGTAACAGCAGTTCCAGTTGACATCACAATATCTTCTGCAGTTCCAGCACCAGTTCAGAAGCCTTCCGATATCATAATGGAAGCAGAATTTGCGTTCAAAGTATGCCTTGAAGAAGCTTCTACTCCCTTAGTTGCTCTGTTCCTAGAAGGAGTCATTACCTCCTTTCTAGATGACTTGTGGGAGTTAGGAAATTTTGGAGAAAATCCTGAAGGTAATTCATTTACTCATTTCCTTGACATGTTAACTGACATGCTAGTCTGTGAATACCTAGAAGGGATGTTTCAATTTCATTTAGCAAATCTGTGTTCCTGATACTACAGATCTAGTGGAAGAAGTTCAAGCTGCTCTAGAACCTGCTCAACAACCTGCTCAAGAACCAGTGCAAGAACCTGCTATTCAAGATCATGTATCTTCTCCTCCAGCTCAGGTAGCTGTGAATGATGAACTGGTCCTCATGACAGTTGTAGTTGAGATAGAAAAAGTTTCAGATATTCAAGAAGAAAAGTCTACAGTCTGGGATGACACCCCAGGACTGGATCTGGATACTCTTCTGGCACAGGATGCCTTAGAAGAAGAAAAAGAAAAAGTTGCTTTAAAAGACAAAGAAAAAGCTGTGCAAGAGGCCTTTGATCCTTATGATCAACCTCCATCATCTAATTCTGAGGATGAGGATGACTCTGATGATTCAGAAGAGTCTAAGAAAAAGAAATCTGCTAAAAGGAAAAGGAAAGCTGTTGCTCCTCCTCCTCCTAACCCTGATCATGACATTCCTTATTATATCTTGAAAGGAATAGATCCCAAGTCCAAAGAATATTAGCACTGGATGGGATTCTCCAAGAATCAGCAAAAGCAAAGAAAGAAATCCAAAAGATATGATAGTCCAGCACCAAAATGGACCCCTAGAGGTCCTCCTCCTCCACCTCCCAGTGCAGGAGCTTCTGGTATTATGTCTGCAAATCCTTCAGCCCCGTCTGCTAGATTCACTCCATCTCAATCTCATCAAAGAAAAAGCAATTCAGGATATCAAAGCAGATCCCAATCTAGATATCAAAGGCAAGATGCTGATACAAGAGAGCAAGTAAAAGAGGTAGTATATCAGAAGCTAACTTTTTCTCCTCCTCCTTCTCTCAAGAGAAGAGCATCACCTTCCAAAGAAACCAAAAGCATATCTTCCTCAAAGCCAGCTCATGCAAAGAAAACTGATTCAAAAGGTAAAAGGATTATTTTCTCTGAAAAATCAAGTAAGAAATATGCTGAGTTTTCTCCTCCTTCTTCCCTAATTATTCAAGAAAATAGAGAGCCAGCTGCAAGCATGTTAGAACTATCTACAAGATTTAAAGCTGTAAAACCTTTAGATCCAACTTGTGAAAATGAATATGAAAGTCAAGAGCTTAATCCTGATTTCAGGATGGCTAGATTTCTTGAACTAGTTGGATCAGCCCAGATCAGAAAAGCCAAAGCTGAAGGAAAAGATATTACAGGCTTAACTACTATGTCTAAATTCAGAAAGAAGGAGCTAGACAAATTCCAGATTAGACCTGAGGTCTTTGATCCTTCAAAATATATGGAAAAGCACCCTGAAGCAGTAGTACCAAGAACAGGAGAATCCAGAATTATTGGAGAATAAGATTTAAAGATATCAAAGAAGGAAGCTTTAGATCCTTTCAGAAAAATTTCTTTTCTTCCTGGTTCCTCTGTATCTAAACCAGATTCTGATGCTTCTTAAGTTTCATTGATTGACAGTTGTTTATTTGTCTGTTTGATTGATGCTATTTGCTGCTTAGATATTTCTTTTCCTGTATTATATTTATTTCCAGTAGTTTGTTTTGTTTATTTTGTTATTAAGAGACTTAACCCAAATAGGGGGAGATTGTTAGTACCCTAGTTTGGATTTGAGTTTAGTCTTCTCATTTAGTCTCTTGACCCAAGATTTATCTATGGTCAAAGGTTAGTTGTTTAGTTAGATTGCTGTAGTTGTAGAGTTCTCACTTATCCAGATGAAAATTTGGTTAAGTTGTTTTTGGTTCGACTATGGTCGAACGCCGCTCAACTATCGTCTATCGACTGGTCGACGATCGTCTATCAGTTGGTCGACGTTTGTCTGTCAGCAGATCGTCTAACTCTGAGTCAGTTCAACTCTTGTTAGCTCGACGTTCTGTGGTATCTGCCTCGTCGATCGTCGAACCCCGCTCGACTTCTTTTGACCAGACAGATTTCTTGATAGTTAAACTATCTGCTTGGATAGTTCAACTATCTGATATCTCGACTATCTGTTTGATAGGTCGACTATCTGTTCTGTTTGATAGTTCGACTATCTGCTTGGATAGTTCAACTATCTGATAGCTCGACTATCTATTTGATAGGTCGACTATCTGTTCTATTTGATAGTTCGACTATCTGCTTGGATAGTTCAACTATCTGATAGCTCGACTATCTGTCTTGATAGGTCGACTATCTATTTTGCTTGATAGTTCGACTATCTGTTTTGATAGGTCGACTATCTGTTTTGCTTGATAGTTCGACTATCTGTCTTGATAGGTCGACTATCTATTTGCTTGATAGTTCGACTATCTGCCTTGATAGGTCGACTATCTGATAGCTCGACTATCTGTTCTGATAGGTTGACTATCTGTTGTGGTAGTTCGACTATCTTCTTTGATAGTTCGACTATCTGTGTCATTCGACTATCTGTTCTGATAGGTCGACGATCTATGTGCTTCGATCGACGATCTCCGAGGGTCGTTCGACGTTCTTTTGTCTGTCTTTAGTAATTTTGTACTCCTGTTCTATGATTTATTTCCTGTTTATTTAGCACATTTTATAAAAGATTATTTCATTGATTTTGTGCATACATTTCAAGGCAATCTTTGTCCCATCCTTTGTGCATAAGTCAAGCTTTATCTGACAAAGTTTTTTGTCTTATTAGTTGAAATATCTTTTTGCTTTATTCTGCCATGCTGTCCTTTATAGCCGTTAGACACAAAAGTCTTCTTTGGTCGTAAAGAGTTTAGTCTTATGTGACTTTCTTTAGTACTCTTTTTATCATATTGGATTTGCAGCTTCTTAGAAAGCTTTATCCCTTTATAGCATGTCTGCCTGCAGGATATATTTTGTTTTGTGCTACTTGCAGCCTAGATCGAAGAACTCAGAAGAAGACAAAATTCAAACAAAGTTTAGAGCCGTTGCAAAGGCCAATATATAAAGTGCTTTCAAAAGAAAGCAGATAACAACGATATACAACAACACACAGATACAACACATAGAGAGATACACAGATTCAAAGAAGAAATATACAGCTCTCAGTCATTGATACATTCAACTGAGAAGATCATCCTTCTTCAACTCTCTCTTATTCAATCTTGAGTTCATCCTGCTGTAAGGAACATTCACTCAGTGCCTCAAGAAGAAGAAGAAGAATAAAGAAAAGCTATAGAAGAAAAATAATCATTCTACAATCAGGAGTCTTCTTCAAGCTTCTCCTTCAGAACTTCAAGACAGTTCTCTGTCTCAAGTTCAGAAGAGTTCCTGCACCCTGAAGCAAGACTTCTTCCTGGATATTCTCTAAGCCAGGGGGAGCCTTGATTCTTTAGAGCTTTCTAACTCTGTGCAATCCACTAGCTTCTCTAATCTGTTTTAACAATAGAGAAGAAACTTTAACTCTCTCAACCTCCTGTATAAAGGGTTATTACTCCCTTCAAAAGTGAACCTTGGTGGCAGGGCACCTGATCAAAAACCTGTGTTGGATTTTGAGCTCCTGATCAAAAGCTCAAAGGGTCTACTTGATCTACCTGAAGCAGATCAGTTGGTGGCAGGGCACCTGAACAAAAACTTATAGTGGATTCCTACCAGGGTGGTAGAAGAGTGGACGTACCTATTTAGAGGGAACCACTATAAATTTCTTGTGTCGTCTGTGTTGCTTCATTTAATTATTGCATTATGGCTGTGAATAGAAATAATTAGGATTGCTAGTTGCTGTGATAGGACCAAAGCTCAACTGTAATTACAGTTAGCTCTCTCTAGTGCACTTCACTTTGTGTTAGGCTCTAGGGTTTCAAATATCTATAAACTCATTCCGCAAATTAACTCTAAGGGAGTTGAGTAGGGTGTCATAATTTTTGAATACTCTATTCACCCCCCCCCTCTAGAGTTGTATCTATCCTCACTTTCAAGATCACCCTGAAGTTGCTCAGATTATCTACCCTCAAGCAGATTTTGATATGATTCAACAACAGGTTCAGTCTATGTACAGTCCTCCACATGAAGTTGATAATGTTATCATAGAAAAAGTTGAAATGCCAGAAGCTGTCTTGAAAGCTCAGTAGGAAGCTCAACTATCTAAGAAAAGGTTCAGAGAACAGGCTGAGTTAAAGCCTGATTTTGAGCAATGGAGCCCCACTTCCAGGAATATCATTCTGACTGCCTGGAAAGCTGTGAAAGATCAGGTTCATGAAAGGGGCAAATGGTATAATGAACAAGAATGGCAGAAATATGAGGCAAGGATAGAAGTCATTGTGCAATATAGAAGAAAGGCTAAAATTGGGAAGCTACCTCCTAATGCTCAGGAGCCTAGCAAATATTTCCCTAAGCCTTTTCATTATATATAAAGGAAAAGGATTAAGGCTGAAGCTCAGAAGAAGGCTGAGTTGAAAGGAAAGAAGCCCATTGATGATGCAGAACCTCCTGTGCAAGCTCAGATTAAGCTAGGAAAAGGCATAGTCATCAAGGAGCCTGATTAGCCTTAGTATAAATTTACTAGTTTTTACAAGAACAATGTAATCTTCAATGTTAAAAAAATCTATGTAATCAGTTGTTAAGAAATTTTTTGATAAGTATAAATTAAACAATGTTTCATGTTCATTGAGCTTGTATTATTATTCTGTATTGTCATATTGGTATATGTTTTGTTTATAAGTTGCTCTGTCATATAATGCTTATATATATCATAATATTTGTGTATTATAAGTGGTGTATATCATTGACTAAAGGGTTATGACTTCTCCAAATAGGGAGAGATTGTTGGGTACATGGGAAAATATGTACCTGATTTGGAGATGTCTCACTTAGTTCAATGATATACATCAAGGTGTATTTGATGTTATTTTGAGTTTGTATGTGCAGGTTAAGTATATGCTAATATGCAGGAAAAAGTTTCTAAGTCCATGTGTCGACACTTAAGAAAGCCTGTGTCGACACTTGGAAAAGCTGTGTCGACACCAGAAGCAACTGTGTCGACACACATAATTTATTAGTCGACATCAACTGTATCGACACCGGGAGGCAGTGTCGACACACAGATTTATTAGTCAACATCATTTGTGTCGACACCGGGAGGCAGTGTCGACACACAGATTTATTATTCGACATCGTCTGTGTCGACACTGGGAGGCAGTGTCGACACACAGAATTCTTAGACTACATCAACTGTGTCGACACCTGGAGGCAGTGTCGACACACAGAATTCTTAGACTATATCAACTATGTCGACACACATGACTTGTGTCGACACACAACAGAGTTTCAACAATTTTGATTGATGTGAAGTAAAGAAGTGTCTGTGTCGACACAAAGAAGCAGTGTCGACACACTCTACAGATGCAGTGTCAAGAAGAAGTGTCGACACCAAAGGAGTTATGTCGACATCACCAAAGCTTGTATCGACACTTAATCAACTTGTGTCGACACATAATGACAATCGGTCTCGACGCTTTGCTGACAAAGACAAAGGTTCAAGAACTAACTGGAGACTTGAAAGCTGTGTGTTCTAACAAGTTTGCTGAAGCTGTCAGACTTGTCAGAAGTTGGTTAGAAACCGGATCAGCCGGTTACCATGGATGAAGTCTATATATTGATGGATTCTGTCAAATCAACAAAAATGTGAACAACAACACAAACAACTATTGAAGTATTGATCATTGATCAAGAAAGTGCATGACACACATGAGAAGATTTTCGTGAGAAGATCTAAGAAGACAATCTGAAGTGGCAATCTACTCAAGATTTTTCTAAGGAGAATTCAAGCTAGAATTCTGAAGAAACTTCAGAAGTTCTGGAGATTGAGAGAGATCTTCAGCTGTTTAAGTAAAGGAGGAGACATCTACAAAGTCTCTTAAGAAGCGGATCTTGAACTAATCTATTAAGAAGGATTCAGATCTATTCTGAAATCTAAGAAGGAAGCTGTCTGCTAGTCAACTTCAAAGGAGATCAACCCTACTGAGTTCAGATTCAAGAAGCTTTGAAGAAAGCTAAGAACATGTTGATTTCAGCCATCAGTCTTATCAAGAAGAAGATCAAGAAACCTTTTATCCCTTCTCTCTCAATAAGGGTAAGAGTCCATCTAAACACTTATCAAATTTTGTAGGATCTTTTCATAGATCTGCGTTGTAAGCCTATATTATAAAGGCTAAGTGTAGGAGATATAGATCTTTGAGTGGTAGGGCTTTTGAGCCTGAGTGTAGGAGAAATTATTCTCTGAGTTGTAGGCCTTGTGGTAAGGCTGAGGTAGGGCTGTTATCCTGAGCTGTAGGAGTGTGGATACATTCTGAGTTGTAGGAACCTTTCAGGGTTCTGAGCTGTAAGATCCGTGGATCTGAGAAGAAGGAAAAAGTTAGGCCGAATCTAGCACACTGCTAGATAGGTGAAGGGGGAAAGTGGATGTACCCAGACCTTGGGGAACCACTATAAACCTGTGTGCAATCTGTGATGTGTGTGTGAATGTGATTTCTATGCTGTGATTGCTGTAGAATAATTAGATTCTATTTAAAGAACTGAAATAATATTCTGCCTTAAGTAAAAAAGAAAAGAACCTATTCACCCCCCTCTAGGTGTTTGGGTTATCTTGAATTCAATTCTATCAAACGGAATCTTTGGAACAAATAAAGTCCTTACCGCATCACTCATCGCCCTCAAGGAAGAGGACATCCGTGGAGCCACTGTATTCGAAGACACCTGAGGAACTGGGGATGCAAGTATCTGTACTTTGGGAGTCGACTCATGACAAACAACAGAAGAAACCACCGCCACCGCCGCATCAAGGTCACCAGGAGGGGCCGCCACTGCTTTCCTCTTCCGGCCCCCTCCTTGAGAAGTCCCGACAATCTGAGCTTTGTCCAAAGAGATACCACACCACAACAAGCGCTTCTCCTCCACATAAATGTAAATATTAAAAAGGCGGTTGGCTAGCTCGCGAGGCTCAGAAAATCCAAGCACCGGGGAAAATTCTCGCTCCTTCCCCCTCACGCGGCGACAACGATCAAGAAGCGGATCCCACACCTCGGGAAGGCTCCATGAATTCTTAACATACCCAAACAAAGTGTTACCATGTCTGCGGTCCTTGCGGGATTCAAAATCCAACCAACTCTGGTTGCTACGGACCTCCACCCGCTCGCCACCATCAGAACGGACGTTGCACCAATCTCGAAATTGGTCCAGAGAAAACCGGCCTCCATGCTAGCGGAAGAAGGCAACTAAGCCCATAATTCGGGCAATTCCAACCGAGATGAACTGGGAAATCGACACCCCACAGAACTTCAAGATCTCGATCACCTACTCACATGGTGGGAAGCAGAAGCCGAACCTCAGGGAAACTTAACAAACCGTCAGCAAGCTACGAGGAGGATTCTGGACTCGCTTTTCGGGACATGGTATCCTCACCTCCAAATTGGCAGGAAGCCCATATTTCTTCCTCAAAATTTACACACCGTCTTCGATTCAAGAGGAGCGCAGGCGCATCAGACCGGAAGAATACTTCGAGAAAGGCACATCACAAAAATAAAAAGGTCAGGTTTGCCAAAGAGTGAAGACTTGGGGTCGCGTATCCGATCACATGCAGCCCGAACGACGGGCAGAGCAAGGAAGACGCGCAAAACTGGACCCATGCGCACGCAGCCAAGTGTGCGCCCGACCGGGGCGCGCGCAGCATGGGAGCGTGCAACCTGCCATGCGCATGCCGCCTGGGCACGCACGGACTGGGCGCGGGCGGCCTTCCTCACGCGTGGCATGGGGGAGCGCGGCCTGCCGCGCGTGCGACCTAAACACGCGACCAGCCGCGCGCGCGCGCTTCCTGCTCCATGCGCGCACGACCTAGGCGTGCCCCGTGCGCGCGGCCTGGTCGCGCGCGGTCTGGTCGCGCGCGGTCTGGTCGCACGCGTGGCATGCCAGTACGCGCGCGACCTGGTCGCGGGCAGCCCAGCCGCGCACAGCTTGGGAACATGCGCGCGGCCTGCGGCCGCGCAACAAGTACGCGCGCGACCGCGCTCGGCGACTTCGTAGGCCGATACTTTTTCGGCAAGTTTGCTCCGGATACCTTGGAAGCACCGCCCTTCGCCGCCTCCATCTTCTCGCCGGAGGTGGTCATGACAGCAGGATGGGAAGGATAGCGAGAAAATCCTTCTTCTCTCGCTCGCTTTGCTCTCAAATAATAAGGATTTGGGGGGCAAAATGATGGGTTACACCCCTATTTATAAGTGGGATTCCCTCATGATCTCCTCCAAAAAAGGGAGATCATGGGGTTGACTAGGTCAACTCCACACCCCATGAACTCTCCATGATGAGCAAATCATGGGGGGCAGGGCCCACTCCCTCCCTCCTCCAAAACCACCCCCTTTAGGGGGAAGCCGCCGCCGCCGCCGGACTAGCCGCCGGCCGCCGCAGGCTGAAGCTAGGCCGCAGCTAGCCGGGCTCGTCGACAGGTCGCCGGCCTTGCTGCTATAGGCCGCGACCAAGCCGCTATAGGCCGCGACCAAGCCGCTAGGCCGCTGGCGGCCTGGCCGCGGCCAGTCCGCCGTCCAGGCCGCGACCAGTCCGCCGGCCGGCCGCCTCCACCGCTCGGCCGCCTCCATCGCCCGACCGCCTCCACCGCCCGGCCGCCCCATCACCAAGGACGGCATGCCCGCTGTCCGATCATGATGGGTTTTCCTCGCCGTCCGATCTGGTGGGTAACCACTCACTGACCCACTACATTAGTTGTGGGACCCGCCATGAACCTCTCCTGGAGGCTATAAAAGGAGCCCCAGGGTCTCCTCATTCTTTACTTTTCGGCTCCCGGTCATCTTCTTCCTCAGGTGATAGCTCTGCTGACCTCCTCCCTCAAGTCATCCTTCAGCCACCGCGGGCCACCAGCACGCCTCCAGCACGAAGACATCTAAGTCTCGGAGCGAGCAGAAGGAGGAAGATGACCCCTCCAAGCAAGCGCACGCCAAGGTCGCGCCCCAAGCATCAGAGCACCAGTGCCATCTCTCGAATTCCAGTGTCCAAGTCGCTCCCGTGGTGCGGCCTGTCGCCCATTGGGAGCAGAAGTCTCTCTCTCATTCTCCAAATTGTAACGGGGAGCGGCCTGTCACCCCCGATTCTCCCTACGCATTGTAATCACCAACAGCTAGTGGAATTTGACTGGCACAGACCCGGTCACGCGGTTTTTACCCGGTTGAGGGGTTTTTCCACATCATGACATGCTGAGTCAACCTCTCTTTCTCTCTGACTGTGTGCGCGCTCGACCGCCCCGCGAGCTAAGACGGTCCAATTGAATCTGGTGCGACCGGGACATCGAGTTAGTCCGCAACACTACTAGAGCTGCACATCAATGAATCGTGTGTATCGGACCAAGCTTCACAATTGCTTATTTAACAGATCAAATTGTGATCTTAATGCAGGATAATTTGCAAACCTCGATCTATGCATATATACATAGTTTTCTGTTTTCATACATTATGCCTCTAGTATATATATGTCTGTATTCATCGTCACCATCCTATACATTTCATGCATTTTTGTAATTACCTTATCTTTAAATTTCGTAATGAACAACAATAAATTAATATAACTTAATAAAAAAACATAAGAGAGAAAAATAAATACAATAGAAAAGTAAAATAAAACAATGAAATAAATTAAAATAGAATTAAAGAGAGAAAATGTAGTAATTGTCATCTTGTACTGCATGCGAAAAACACATGAGAACATTAACATGGTCAGTTAGATATTATATACGGGACTCACGTCCTTTAAGCTAGTTTAATATAATTGCCGCCGGATTAGCTGATAATTGTACATGTGGCTGCAATTAAGAGGTAGCTGCTTCTCGATCTAGGCATCGTGCATCTTAAATAGCTATTGTAAGTTAGGTTTGTCGGCAAATTACGCTAATACAGCTCCATTTGCCAGAGCTATGTGGTAATTAATATGATATACACACGTATTAATTAAGGTAATGTTTGGGAGAGCTAATGGTCTCCGGCGCGGAAGCTCCAAAAGGTAGTTTCCAGCAAACGTGCCATTTGGTTACGCGCAATAGTACCGTTGTTTTATAAGTAAAGCATATTTGGGTATTCTCCGGCCGCACGCGCACACGCTAGTGATCTACCTTGCCGATCTATTTCTAGAAATCCTTCTCTTTGATCGAACTCTCGCCGATATGATCTTCGGTTCTCAACATGTATTTTGCAGAATCGTTCTCTTCTTCAGTCGTCAATCAACCACACAACAATTTTATTCTTGCTATGCTTGAACTGTTGGGATATAATGTGGAAACAATCCTCTGGACCCACCAAATAAGAACCAGGCATACAAGAACACATAAACTGAAATCTCAACAAGAAACTCTACATATATAAATAATATAACTGCAATAATAAAACATGAAGAAATATACCGACATCTATTACAAAATACACCGCGAAGGAGAAGAACTCGGTCCGCGAGAAAGAGTAATCTGGACTGCAATTCGCTAGCACAGTGGACGTACAAAGTTCACCGAGAATCTTCGTTGTCGGATGACGACCAAACCACCTACCACTACCGGAGAATTATTTTTGATGCCGAATGCACTCACGCACGCCTTCGACACCAAGTCGTACCACCAGAGAGTAATACTGTCAAGGTCACTGCACTCTCGCATGCCTTCGCCGTCACGCCCGCACCGCATCAACTTCAACGCCGACTACACCAAACAAAATCAAGACCGGATTCGACTCTCTAAACTCCGCAATCGGAGGTAGCAATCATAAATTTGACGTAAACTCCACCACATCATCTCCTTCAAGACCGGTATAAATCCTCTCCTCTAAGACCGGCGACTATATTCTCCCAAGGCCATTGGATAAGTTGAGAGTTTCACACGAGAGAAGAGAGAGGGAAACGACACCAACGACGTTGGCTCCGCTGCACGGTGTTGCACCACTAATGACCACTGACGGAACCTCTGCAGGGGTCTACCACCCCTTGCGGCACCCGGAGCGAGACGACGACGGCGGCGGTGGCTCCCCCTTCAATGCGAGCAAGGGCGACAACTCTCTCACATGGTGGCTATCCTTGTTCAATGTTACGATGACTTACACTTTTTCTTCTTAGGCGAATCCTATTTATGGAGGTTCCTAAAACCTAAAAAATAAAAAATCCTCAAAATAGGAAATCCTCAAAATAGGAAATCCACAAAATAGGAAATCCACAAAATAGTAAATTCATTTACGAATCCCGAACCAAATATAACAATTACCACCTTGATTTGGTATCCAGAGTCATTACCTACACGAAGCACCATCTGCACAAGGCAACACTGCACATAGCACGATCTTCTCGAAAGCACCACTTTGCACAAAGCACCACCTCCAAACTGAGGTATCAGCCTACATGCTCTAGTCGACTCATCTCTGCTAGGGCTCAACCCGTGAATGTCGTCGCAACTTGATTGTAGAAAGTGACTCGCATAACATCAGTCCTAGAAGGACGATCCTCTGCACCACCATGATAATCTACCATGTCGGCCTCAGAAATCATAGGTACACCACCACACACTACTGTCTTCATCAACCAGTACAAACAACCGCGTTGCATAACTCTTCTGAGCATAGTATACTCTTCTCACTCCACCATCAAGACTTCACCTCATGCTACCTAACTATAGCCACCTGAATCCAATCCGCTCACTGATGTCAAACATCTAGCTGTCAGAGTCGCATATACTCACAATGATGGTAATGACCTCATCACTCTACACCCTGACCCAGCTATCACCATGTTCACACTCTGGTCTCAAGACCCTTTTGCACGTTGTGAACTCGCTCTCTTGTGTGACTATACTATCTACAATGGTAAAATACCATACCCTTCTTCGATCTTGATTGAGATCTTGCTCCACTCAATCCCTTGTCAAACTGCCCCACCTAATCCATCCGCTGCTGCCAAGATATGACTGGCCTCAGGAATAGGTCGTACTGACATATGTTTGGGTAGCACTGCGATCGTGAACTCATCTAGCTCCACCATATCCATCTCTTACAAGAGCATCACCGCTAAGAACGGGTAAAAAAAATTTAGCGAGGTAAGAAGTAAAAACATCTTCACGTCTTCCTCCGTCTCTACATCAGCTGCTTCTAACTAATCGATACAAAAAAACCATTTAAACACACCTTGTGTTCCCATAGATAATCACCTCCCTGTAACATATCAACGACTACCATGACCATCTCATACAGTACCATCTGTCATAGGTCAAACCCTCCACTGTCGCACTGCTTCAAAAATACCGTCCAGATTCATAATCTTCCCTATCATAGTTATCCTACGGCATGACCAAGAGATCTGATTAATTCAAAGGTCAGATTTAAAAAGATGGGGAGCCGACCTAGTCGTCACCCACCACAGTAAAACCATTCCTCGAATGTCCAATCAGTCACCTGTAGAACCTCACTTTGATATCGCTTGTTGGGAAAAACCCTTATGATTTATCTTAACCAATTACTTTAAGTGATTTTACATCCTAGGTTTATTACTCATTATGAATAGAGAGGGTAATATGATATTAGAAGTCTTAGGGTGTAATTTCTATAAAGGATATGAGAAAGAAATAGTGAATTTAAGAGAAAAGTCATAAAATGCCTGCATGTGTTGACTACAAGCCGACGCAACTTCGACTAGAAGTCGACACTGCTTAGAGTGCAAGTCAAAGTAATTGAACATGATAAGTCAACATTAATTAAAAGATTAAATCGACACATACTCTGATATGATATCGACGCAACGTCGATTACATAACTTAATTGACAGATTATCGCCACAACTCGATGATACGTCTATATGAACTCGATGCTAGGTCAAATATATTTCTGAATGAGAACTATTTTGAAGATGTTAGAGTATCTGTCTATATATATATATATATATATAGAGAGAGAGAGAGAGAGAGAGAGAGAGAGAGAGAGAGAGAGAGAGAGAGAGAGAGAGAGAGAGAGAGAGAATACAAAGATTGAAAGAGATGAACAACAATAATAATTCCAACGATCATTACACTTACATAAAATCATAGTTTGGAAGATTGATTTTGACAGAGAAGCATAAGAAGATTATTATCTGTAATTGTAGTTCTTCTTTGAATTAGTCAATAATCATCTTTGTTCCTGAATATGAAAAGAGAATCAGTTCTTCTTATTCTCAAGGGCTTATCAATTTTTGCATCAGATTCTGAGAAGTTTAAAGGATAATCTGGATTAAGGGCTTATAATTTTTAAGATTTTCTTATTCAAGGATTCATTTGAGTACCAGATATTAATTCACAAAGTGTCATATAGTCCTCAAGATTCTGCTGAGAGGACTCAACTAGAAGATCACTAAATTCTATGATCTTTTTCTATTTTCTATTTTATTAACTTTTCATTTTGTGAAAAGAGTTTTGAGAATCTCTCTTCAAAGGATTCAGTTAAAGATTCTGAGTGTCTCATTGGGAAAAGACTCAGATTGTATTAGTTTAAAATCTTCTTATCAAAAGATCTAGTGATTGGTTCTAAGAGTCTCTTTATCAAAATACTCGGACAACTGTGATAGGGAATTCCTATCAGGGGGGGGGGGGTAGAAGAGTGAATGTACCCAGATTTTGAGGAACCACTATATTTCTTATTTCTTCTGTGATTTAATTTTTTTATGATGTGATTATAATTATCTATTTTAATTTTGGTTAACAGCCCGTGTAAATACAAATTCTGTGAATTATATAATTAGTTTAAAATAAATTTTAATCTCTATTCACCACCGCCCCTCCCCCTCTAGTGAAATCTCTGAGTAATTAGTCAATTGTTCTCCCATTTTAAGTATAATTCGAAAACTATCCCCTAGGCCAACCCAATAAGTACAGGGTAAACAAGAACACATACACTAAAATCTGAACAAGAAACTATGCATATATAAATAATATATCTGCAATAATAAAACATGAAGAAATGTACCGTCGTTTTTACAAAATACACCGCGAAGAAGTTGGACTCACTTGATATGCAAAAGAGAATAATCTGAACTACATTCCGCTAGCATAGTGGATACATAAGGTTCACCAAGAAGTACTTTTGTCGTCGGATGAAGACCAAACCACCTGCCACCATCGGAGAAGCACTATCGAGGCCAACTACACTCACACACACCTTCGACACCATGCCGCACCACCAGAGAGAAATACTGCCTACTGCACTCTTGCA
This sequence comes from Platanthera zijinensis, assembly GCA_039513925.1. Classification (NCBI taxonomy): domain Eukaryota; kingdom Viridiplantae; phylum Streptophyta; class Magnoliopsida; order Asparagales; family Orchidaceae; genus Platanthera; species Platanthera zijinensis. The sequence continues at coordinate 59,241,890 of CM077078.1, forward strand.
AGTCTTCACCGCCACTTTATCACCTGCATCAGCACCAGTACTTACAAATATTTAGTAGATTGATAAACACTTTTGCTTGTTCACTCTTGAAAGAATGACATAATATTTGTGTATATATGCAATGCACAATATTCAAATAGGAAGTAATAAAAATATAAACATCAACATGTATTTCCTTTTATTTATTTTTCAAATCTATTGTTTTTTTAATATTCATTTATTAATTATTATTTAAAGTATGCTTGTTTGTCTAATCGATGGATTTCTATCTTCTCAGCTGAGATTATAATCAAAACGGCTAGCGAAGAGCAAGTCCGCCAAACAGGAGTACAACTCACACAATAAACGTATAGGTACTTGACCACAAAACAATCTCTATGGAGCACTACTCTCTCCTCTTTATATGTAAGGACAAGATGACATAATATTCTTTAGAGATTATCACTCCCGCAATTAGGGGTGTGCATGAAAAACCGAAAATCGACCAAATCGCCCCGAACCGAACCGATTTTACACTGAATCTAACGACTGAGTTCGGTTTTGGTTTTCCTCTCTGAAAAACCGAACCGCACCGACTAATAATACATGTAAAAATAATACCAATAATGATCTTTTAACTATTTTCATTAACTAAATAATGTACACAAATTTTATCAACTTAATACTTTTTATATTATTTGAGCAAAAATAAATTTTTGTAATGCATATTTTATGCATCAAGAAAAATTAAACATTTTGTTTAACTGATTTTATTTATATCTTTTTACATTTATTACTCGATTTCGCAATAAAAATATTCAATCATAATTTTTTTTATGTAATATGAGCTATTAGTCGTAATATATCATATGTAAATAAAGCTTGATGATATTTATTTTTAATTATCATATCTTTTTTTAAATTTTCTTGAAATATTTAAGTACACAATTATTTTAAATTGTATAACTGAAAAACCGAAAACCGAATCGAGTAAACCGACTAAAAAACCGAACCGAACCGAACCGATAAACATCGGTTCGGTTACGGTTTGGGTCCAAACCGACCCAAACTGAACCGTTTGCACCCCTACCCGCCGCAATGTCCTTCAAGCCAAATAATAGGTAAAATTACTAGTGCACATTATCACACAACATTATAGCAATTTTCATAATATTATTTTGTGAATAATTCATTAATGCGTCTTAAATTATCTGTATTGGTCTTACACAACTGATCCACAATTCACAGATCAGTCTAGTTGTAAAACTCCGACTAATTTATAATATCAGTTAGACCAAGATAAAACCACATGCATCGCTATCCCAAACTATTCATATTTTAGCATGATAATTAGCAAAATAAGTTTATGATATCAATATGTAAGTAATCTAAAACTTAGGGCCTCATTATTGCTTGAGCACAAGCTACTCAACCCTTAATAATCCTTAACGCCTTATTACACTTATTCTGGCAGAATTTAGACTTAACAATTACCAGTTCAAACTTTGAAATATAAATACAAGCATAAGATATAAATATTACATTATTTTAAATCTATCTTGATATCCGCATTCCCAATTTTAAGCTCTCAACCTCCTATTCGCAAAACCGTCACCTCACCGAAAGTGCACTTTTGCTTACGAGCTCGGTTCTAGGCAAATAATATATTGATTCTTAGGTAGTTCGATAATTTGTGCCTAATCGTGTACTATGTTTTATGAAATGTTGCTCCTTTGAGTATTTTCATGCCCAAGGGAAGATTTAGGTTTTTCCAGACTTTTAGAATTGAAGCCGCCATTGAACATTATGTTTTGTTGATCATAGTGTAAATACTTAGGATATTACAGGTTTGTTGGGTATTTATTTTTGTTCTTCATTCTCTTCCCCTTCCTCTGAAATTTCCTCTGTTGAGATGATTCCATTACATCTTTTCCATTATTTATATCTTTTTGTAAGGCCAATCTTCTCTAAATCCTTTGATTATTCAATGTCTATAACAACTAGTATTTGATGGGTATTAATCCATTTTTTAAGCATTAGGGGTGCGCATAGCCGTTCCAAATGAGGGGATCATGGGGTTGACTGGTCAACCCACTCCCCATGATCCCCATCATGGTAGGAAGAGAGTGGGAGGGCCCACTTCCCCTTTTATCTCTCCACTAATCCCTCTCCCATCACAAAAGGAAGGAACAACCGCCGGTCGCCCGCCGACCACTGCCGCCCGCCGCCGCCGACCGCCCGGCCGCCGCCCGTCTCCCGTCGTCGATGGCTAGCCGGCCGGCCGCCGCCGCCCGCCTCTCGCCCGCCGCCGCCCGCCCGCCGCCTCCCGCCATCGTTCGCCGCCTGCCGCCTCCCGCCGACTACCACCGGCCGGTGGCACGCCGCTCGTGCCTCCACCGTCCGATTGTGATGAGGCCTCCGTAGCCATCCGATCCGTGGGTAACCACCCACTAACCCACCACTTTAGTCGTGGGGCCCGCCATGATCCTCCCCTGGAGGCTATAAAAGGACCCCCAGGGGTTCCTCATTTCTCACTTTTTCTCTCCTCGGGCTCTTCTTCTTCTTCCTCAGGGGAGAGCTCTCCCGCCTCCTCCACCAAGTCGGCCTCCGCTCGCCGTGAACCACCATCAGCCACCAACAGCCACCGGCGGCCACCAGTAGCTACCAAGCGGCTATAAGCACTCCACTAGCGCGTTGTCAGCAAAGGGACGCACAAGATCTCGAGGAAGCCGGAGGAAGAAGTCATCCGGAGCCAGCAAGCGCGCGTCGCCCCGAGTGCGCGCACCAGAAAGCATCCCGCACGTTCCCTCGTCTAAGTCACTCTCGCGGCGCAGCCTGTTGCCAGCAGGAAACAACAGTCTCTCTCTCCTCTCAAATTGTAACGGGAGCGTCCTGTCGCCTCGATTCACCAAAGCATACTGTAATCACCAAAAGCTAGTGGAATTTGACCGGCACAGACCCGGTCACGTAATTTTTTACCCATTTAAGGGGTTTTTCCACGTCATCAAGACTTGTGTCTACTATTCATCTTCATTGACTGTGTGCGCGCTCGACCGCTCCGTGAGCTAAGACGGTTCAAGTTAATCCGGTCTGACCGGGGCATCGAGTTAGTCCGCAACAATTTGACGTCGTCTGTGGGAAACATTCCCAACATCCTTCAGAAGATAAGTCCCTCATCTTTACCGCTTCCAAAGCTCAGATTCAATGGCGAAGAGAAGTACCCGCACCACTGAAGGATCCACACTTGGCGGACACATCGAACCAACACGATCCCACTCACTAATGGACGTGCCACTGACTGCCGAAGTAGCTTTCGCCCCCGTCACCGCCCTGGAGGGGCGCCCCCGCCAAATGGAAGAACAACAAACGGAAATGCTTGCATTGCTCCGAAACATGGGAGCACCTCCTGCTCCCCCGATGCCGCCGGGCTCAGCAAATCCTCCACTGCAACCAAACCCGGAAAGGATTCAAGAAGAGCCCGAGGATTATTCTGACGCCGCCAGCTCCACTCACCCAGCTCAAAGAGGAGTAAGAGCAGATCATACTCGTCATCATCCCGCCAACGACGTTCACCCCCCTCCTCTCGAAGGGTTTACTCGAGAGGAAATTCAGGAAGTTATAGCCGAAGAATACCGCCAGGATGGAAGAAGAGACTTTCATGCTCACCGACCGCTCTGCCAAGGCTCCCCCTTGACGCCACAAATCCTCGATCATCCCATACCATATAGATTCAAGCTTCCAAACATCGAGACGTTTGACGGGACTGATGATCCACTGGAACACATCAACCACTTCACCATCATCATGAGGATTTACAACGCTCAAGACCAGTTGCTCTGCCAAGTGTTCCTAGCAATATTCAAAGGACAGACCCGTACATGGTTCCATTCCCTAAGAACTGGCACCTTTACCAACTTCGCAGAGCTGACAAGGCAATTTACTGACCAATTTATCGTAAATCGGAGAATTGTTCGCGATCCCTCACACCTTTCTGGTATTCGACAAAATGAAGGAGAATCCCTCAAGGACTTCTTTCGCCGCTTCACCTCTGAGGCACGTCAAATTCCGGGCGTCGACCCCGAACTTCTCAGAGGCATCTTCCTTGGTGGACTCCGCCCCAGTGGCTTTTATTCAGCACTCATGAGGGAGACCGTGCCCAGCTATCCAGATCTCGTTCATCGGGTCGAGGCCCAGATAGCAGCCGACGAAGCTATTGAAGCGCACCGACAGTAGTTTGGAGGAGGAAAAAAAGGAAGAAAGAAGAGGACCAACTCTCACAAGACAAGAAGAATGACACCAGAGTGAGCGTCGCCGCAATAGCCGTCAACGAGACCTTCCAAGGAATGGGGGGCAACATCCATTTCAGGAATACACCCTTCTGAATACCACCTGCACAAATGTGATGTACGCCATTCAGAATGATCCGGCCTTCCAACGACCAAGAGCACCGCGGCCAAACCCTAAGGCAGACCAGACAAGATACTGCGAGTTCCACCGCGCAACGGGTCACAACACTGAAGAGTGCGCCGGTCTCAAAGATGAAATTGAACGTCTTGTTCGTCAGGGGATCCTCGGGAGATTTTTGCAAAGACAGACACAAATCCCAGCACAAGGAAACGGTAGAGGAAGGCAGATGGTGGGCAACATAGAGACCATCGCCGGATCCCCAGCAATGAATACCTAGGATGGACGCTCTTCCCAACGCAGGACGACCCTCTACAACACACATGCAACCCGGAATTTGCGTTGCATCCATCCCTCCACATTTTTATCTTTTATTAATGGTGTTAATCGTCTGCTTTTTTCATCATCTTGTTTTTGTCACTTTAGAACAGTAAAAGTCATAAGCTCAGGCTCGCGCAAACCAAGTTTATTTCCAAGTACAATATCATATTTGTTTTAAGGTAAAACTGTGCTTACAAACCGAACAAGCGGGTTCTTCAGCAACTTTGCACCTCAAACGTCATGTCATCGCAAGGGCCTGCCACCCTCGCGATCGTACCCGGATTGAGCACATACGTTCTCCGGTGCCCGGATTGAACACCTACATTCTCCGATGGTCGGATGGAGTACTTACACTCTCCGACTCCATCGCCAGGGCCTGCCCTCTCGCGATTGCATCCGGATTGAGCACATACGTTCTCCGGCACCCGGATTTAGCACCTACGTTCTCCGACGGTCGGATTGAGTACTTACACTCTCCGACGCCATCGTCAGGGCCTGCCCCCCTCGCGATTGCACCCGAATTGAGCACCTGCGTTCTCCGGCACCCGGATTGAGCTCCTACGTTCTCTGATGGTCGGATTGAGTGCTTACACTCTCCGACGCCATCGTCAGGGCCTGCCCCCCTCGCGATCACACCCTGATGGAGCACATACGTTCTCCGGTGCCCGGATTGAGCACCTACGTTCTCCGATGGTCTAATGGAGTACTTACACTCTCTGACACCATCGTCAAGGCCTGCCCCCCTCGCGATCCCACCCGAATTGAGCACATACGTTCTCTGGTGCCCGGATTGAGCACCTACGTTCTCCGACAGTCGGATTGAGTACTTACACTCTCCGACGACACTGTGGGGGTCTGCCCCCTCACGAAGAAGCCGCGAGCATCCCTCGCGCAAACTAAGCCGCGAGCATCCCTCGCGCAACCTAAACCGCGAGCAACCCTCGCGCAATCTAAGTCGCGAGCAACCCTTGCGCAATCGAAGCCGCGAGCAACTCTCGCGCAGTTTAAGTCGCGTGCAACCCCTGCGCAACCTTAGCTGCGAGCAACCCTCGCGCAAGCAAAGTCGCGAGCAACCCTCGCGCAGCCTAAGCCGCGAGCAGCTGCCCGTGCAACCTAATTTGCACACAACCCTCGCGTAACCTAAGCCGCGAGCAACCCTCGCACAAGCAAAGCCACGAGCACCCCCGCTCAATCTAAATCGCGAGCAACTCTCGCGCAATCTAAACTGTGAGCAACCCTCGCACAATCTAAGCTACGAGAAATCCTCGTGCATTCTAAGTCGAAGGCAACCCTCGCGCAATCTAAACCGCAAGCAGCCCTCGCGCAATCTAAGCCGCGAGCACCCCTCACACAGTCTAAGTCGCGCTCAACCCTCGCGCAACCTAAGCCGCGAGCAACCCTCGCGCAAGCTAAGCCACGAGCAACCCTCGCACAACCTAAGCCGCGAGCAACCCTCGCGCAAGCCAAGCCGCAATCACAAAACCGCGGCAAACAAAGTCATGAGTCAATCTCGTACAAGCAAGAGTCGCGAGCAATTCTCGTATAGAATGACGCTGCATGTCAAACTCACATAAAATAACATGAACCTCACCAACTGAGGTATCATTCGGCCCCAATAAGAATGGAGGCGCTGTGTACGCGTCCCTATATATCGCCACAACAAGTTTCCTCTTCCGACCTTATACAAGAAGTACTCTGTGATACACTTGGGGGGCAACAGAAGCTCCACATCTCAGCAATCTCTTCTCTTGGGCGCTTAGTGCGTCATGCAGGTTACACCTTGTGCATATCGCGTACGCAGCACGCATCGCGCACGCGACACCCGTTATGCATCGTGCACATCACATCTCGTGTGCATGACGCATGCCACGCACTTTGCGCGCGCACAAAGGGTGACTGGGCATATCGCGCCATGCGCGCGCAAAGTCCAAATGTATAGCTCACGCACGACGCGCCCACCCGCGTACAAGGTCAGAGTCGCGCACACGCACCCGCGCGTCGGGTCCCGCGCAGGGTCGCACACAAGCACACGTAGAAGCAGGGTCACGCGCGCGCGCACCCGCGCTCAGGGTCGCGCGCGCGCGCCCGCGCGCAGAGTCGCGCGCCCGCACCCTCGAGCGCACCCGCGCGCAAGGTCGCGCGCGCGCGCCTGCGCCCTCGCGCGCAGGGTCTCGCGCGTGCACCCTCTTTGGGTCGCGCACGCGGGCACCCACTTGCGGGGTCGCGCGCGCGCGCACACTGCGCGCCTGGTCGCGCGTGCGCGCACCCACGCATGGTCGCGCACCCGCGCATGGTCGCGCGCGCGCGCACCCGCGCATGGTCGCGCGCGCGCACACCTGCGCATGGTTGTGTGCGCACCCGCGCGCCCTCGTGCGCGGGCAGTCATGCGTCGGCCACCGCGCGGCCAGGCGCGCCCGCACCTGCACCCGTGGCCGGCCATGCATGTAACGCCCCCGGTTTTTCTGCGTTTTGTTTGATCATTGTTTGGCGTTACGATGACGCGTTGTCGGCTTTTGCCATTATTAGAGCGTGGTCTTAGCTCTTTAGGTTCCTTTAGTGGTTCATTAGTAACCAGTTTGCAAGATTCCCCAACTAGCTGGAGTCTGTTTTGGTGACTCGACTGGGCCTCTTAGGGAATGCTTGTATTTTGGCTTCGGGTAGTTTTAGCCCGAGTTTTGATCGTCGGATGTTGTTTTTGACTTCTTCGTTGTGTTTGTAGCTGGGGTGTTTAGCTACGGTGCGAGTTTTGTCGAAATCCGAGACCCTTTGTTTTTTTTTCACGTCATTTCGACGTTCGTTTTGTTGGCCGGTAGTGGCTACCTGTTTGTTGTGCGTGACCTTGTGTGATCGAGCTCGGTAAGGCCGGTGCTTGTTTTAGGATAAGTATGTTTAGCCATTTATGCTGTAAATGTATATGTATGTATATATATATATAAGTTATATGTGTGCTGTACATACACATATATATATATATATATATATATAAATAAATAAATATATATATGTTAGATGATGTTGTGGCTGTTATATATATATATATATATATATATATATATATATATATATATATATATATATATATATATATATATATATATATATATATATGTTAGCTAGCTAGGGCTCAGGATAGCTGCACAGCTTAGCATCTTTTTTAGCTATAGTGGCGGCTATATATGTATATATATTATATAAATATAAATATATATGGTTGCTGGATGGGTGAAGGGGGGCTCGGGATAGCTGTTAGGATAAGCATAAGACTTGGTTAGTGGCTGAATATATTCTTATAGTTTAAGCTTTGGTGGCTAAGTAATATTATTTTAATAGCTTAGTGGGGGCTAGTTAATAGTATTATATTAGTTAGTGGGTTGTATATCCAAGCTTTTTCTTATCTCCTTCCCCATTCCCGAGCAAAAGCTTCCAGCGGAAGGAAGAGGCGGACGGAGAAGCTGCTGCTTGGTCCGGTGGATTCCAGCCGCTCTAGAGCTCGGTTTGCTGGGGATTTCCAGTTTTGAGCTGCTCTCGCCGAGATCTTGCTTCCTAGGTATGTTATTTAGCTTTTAGGGCTGTCTTTAGAGAGCTGAGATTTTCGGGTTTCTCCTTCTTCTTCCCTAATGCTCCAGCTTAGCTTCCTAGGTGGCCGATCTTGCCACCGGAGCTGAAGATTGGAGGTTTCCGGCTGTTTCCGAGAAGTAGAGGCAAGTGGCTCCCTTGCCCTTGCATGCTCTGTTGTTTTAAAGCCTGCTTAATTTTTTTTATTTTATTCCTGTTCATTAGCTAAATCAGTCATCTTGAGCTGCTTTGATTTTTTCCTCTGTCTTTCTTTTTAATTATCTCGGCAAGTGTCAAGTTTAGCAGCTGGTGTTGGAGTTTTGGCCTAGGTTTAATGGTGTCTTAAGGCTAGGTTTGCTTCTAGGTCGGTTAAGGAGAGCAGCATGAGCCTTGGAATTAATTTTCCAAGGCTCTGCATTTCTGGCGTTGAGAAGAGCTGGGACGGGTTTAGAAAATTTCTAAGTACCCAGGCGTTGAGTGAAGGCCATTCACTCAACACCAAGTGTTTTTTTTTTGCGGCTAAGGGCCCAGGCGTTGAATGAGGTCCACTCACTCAACGTCGTAGTTCTTTTTAGGCTAATATTATAGCCTTGGGATGTGAGCTTCTTTAGTGCTGTTAGAAAAGTTTTACCTTCCTAAGGGGGATGTTGGGGGTGTTCGGCTAGTTTTTGCATGCCGACTTGTGAGCTATGACCAGAGGGGGTGTTGTTGTTTGGACTCTGAGGGGTGAATTGTGTGTGCTAAGCTGTGGCCACCACTAAGTTTGGACACTGTGGCCAACTTGTTGGGTGTGTGGACCCTGAAGCTGCCATCGGTTGTGTTTTCACCCTTGAGTATTTTTGGGGTCTGGTTGTTGGTGTTGGACACTGTGGCCACCCACTCCAGCCCCTTATTTTTACACCCCATGAATTTGCCCACAAACCTAGGACTGTTAGTTTCCTATTGTCTACTTTATGTTTCTCCTTGCTTTTATTCTGATGCTTTACTACTGCAGGTTGATTTCTTTTCAGAGCAGGTAGTTTTTGTGCTCACACTTGGTGTGATTTGCCTTTATTGCCCTTTAAGAAATAATTCTTTCTTTTTCCTGCTTTCTGTTGTTTAGTACTTTGTTGCCGGGTTGGAAAACCCTTCTTTATTTAAGTAATCTGACACTCCTTTCTTTTGTTTATTTCCTTGCTGAGGCATTTCTTTTCTTGAATGTCTCAGGTCAAGGTTGTAGCCGATTGAGCGGCTGATTTTCCATTTGCTGGGTCTTGCTGGTAGCCTCCAGGGTAGCAGAGTTGCAGATCACTCCCTTGTGAGGTAGTCATTTTTATTTTCTGTATGGACATGCACACTCACTGTTGGGTTCGTGTCGGGTTGTCGACGCCCACTGGTGGCTTTCTTGTTTTGCTAAGTATGAATTTAGACTGCTGTTTTTGCCCTCTTGGGCTTGTTTACTTGCTTCTGGGAAGGTTTTATGCTAGGTTGTATGTTAGGTATTTTAAAACCCTAAACTATTATGTGTACCTCATTCATAACATATTTGCTGACTAAAGTACTATTTTATTAAAGCGTAAAACCTCTTATAATATATATATACTATACTCACCTTAGGCGTCGTGCATACTATAAGTGGCCTCTTGAGGGCCCTTATACTCATTTAGGGTGTCAAACTAACTGAATCAAAGTATTTTTCCGCTGTAAGCATATATATTTTCTTAGCGTGGACTAGCTGATCCACTGTGCCGAGGGATACAGCCTTCAAACAAACTGGTTTTCTATTAAATTAAAACTTGTGATTTATGGTTTTGGTGTGTCGCCTGAGCGTCGGCAGTTATCCCCTGCTCGACGTGGCATCACAACGCGTGTTTTTCCCTTACTCTGATACTTCTTAACCTCGGGGAAAATGCGGGTCGTGACAGTTGGTATCAGAGGGAGGTTGTCTTGACAACTAGTCGGGCAACCTGTCCTTTTGATTGCATTAGATGTTTAGCTTCATAAGAATACACTCACCGATATGTCATCAATAAGTCTTGGCCAAAGCACGAACACTACACTCATAAGCATAAAGAAGTATACGTGGCATATTATGTAGTATGGGATGCATAATATGTGTTCGTATATGGATCCACCATAGGAGGCAACATGTGAGGGTTATGTAGTAGGGGATGCATAACCTCACCACATGAATGCGGCTAGCACATTTTTCTTTTTCGTTGCATGGGAATGTTATGTAGTATGGGATGCATAATATTTTCATGTGTACGCCGCCCATGACATGCATTAAGGCCTTTTTAGAATGCATAGCACGACATGCATATCATAACATTTCATGAGCACAATGTGCCAGGCTAAAGATTTGCATGATGACATATGTACACACATGGTTTTGAGTCAAAACGAATATAAAAGCATGCATTCATGCTTTAGGCACATGAGTTAGTATGATGGTAGTGAGCCATCTTAGGATAAGCATGACATCATCATTATAAAACAAATCACAGAGCAAGATTTGCAGTTACAATTCATATTTAAGTATGCTTGTCTGTACCGGGTAGGCTTGTTTTAGTAGTCGGGATGAGTTTTAATTAGGGTTGGTGCGATTATAGGATGGCAAAGCGTCCTGCGACGTGATCGACTCCCCAATCTGCGGGTGAGTCTTCAGGATCCCAAAGCGAGGCCCTGATTGAGAGCTTCTGGCTAAGTAATGAAGCCTTGACAAGATAGATGGTGGACATGCAGAGCCAGATCCAGTCGTTGGTAGCAGTAGTGGCATGGCAGGCTCAAAGAGCTCAGGACCCCGTTGGGGGTGTGGCTGTTCCTCCTGCTCCTCTTGTGCCTCCAGTTGTAGTGCCCCCGGAGATGGCCTTCATATCTCAATTTCAGCGGCTTAGGACCCCTACTTATTACGGGCAGGCGGATTTCATGATTTTGGATGACTGGCTGATTTCTATAGAGGATATGTTCACCTATTCCGGGATTACGGATGATCAGAAAGTAATGCTCGCTGCCTACCAGCTCAAGGGATTGACAAAGAGTTGGTGGCTGAGGGAGAAGGAAAGTATGGTGGCAGGATGCACCTGGGAGTTATTTAAGGAGATGTTGTTAGGTAAATTTCTGCCCTCAGTCGAGCGGGACTGATTGATGAATGACTTCCTGCATTTGAAGCAAAGGAAACTCACGGTTAGTGAGTATGAGATTGAGTTTAGCAAACTGAGTCGGTTTGCTCCTGGACTTGTGGATGTTGAAGCAGACCGGGTTAAGCGGTTTCTGGGTGGGTTAAGAAGCGACGTTCAGCAGTTAGCAAATGCATACGGAGTAGTCAGTTATGCCAGAGTGGTGGAAGCTGCTTTGAAAGTTGAGGCCATTGAGAATGCTAAGAACAGAGGCCAGCAGGCGAGGCAAGACAAGCGGAAGTCTGTTGGGGGGGGGGGGAAGGCCCCCAGGAACCTGATGTAGTTTCAAGGAAGAAGACCAAGGGGACGTGTAGCTTCTGTGGCCGGCCAGGCCACCCCCTGGAGAAGTGATTCAAGAGATTGGCAGCGCAGAAGAAAGAACAAGTCCATGCTATTCAGGGTGCTCCCAGAGGGGATGTGGTGTGTTCCTTGTGTGGAAGGAAGGGGCATGATGTGGTCCGTTGTTGGTCGAAAGATAAGGTTTGCTCTAGTGTGGGCAGAAGGGCCATCTCAAGTCGAGGTGCCCTCAGGCGCAGCCCGTTCTTCCAGTGGTTCCTTTGCAGGCATTGCCGCCACCCCCGCGTGTGGATAAAGGCAAGGGAAAGTTGAATGTTATCTCTTCAGAGGAAGCGTTGACCTCGACCCAGGTCATTTCAGGTTAGCTTTCTTCCTAACTTGAATTTTCTTCCTCTTATGTAGTTTAGCTTTTGTTTTCCCTTAGTTGTGTGGATTGCTACATAGGGAGATTTAAGGTAAAGAACCGTTGGGCGCACGTTCTTTTCGATTCTGGAGCCACCCACTCTTTTGTTGCAAGGGCTTTCGTGGAGCGATTCCAGTTGGGCCTAGATCATGTCGGTGGAGCTTTCTGCGTCAAGTTCCCTTCGGGCGACTCTGTGATTTCAGACTTGGGTATTCAGGGCTGCCCAATCTTATTGGGAGACTTTCTAGCTAAGGCAGATCTGAAAGTGATTGATCTAGAGGACTTCGACGTTATCCTAGGCATGGATTGGTTGTCCAAATATGATGCGGTTATCAGGTGCAAGGGTAAGCTCTTGGACTTCGTGAAGGACGACGGTCAGCCCGGGAGCATTTTCGCCGACCCTCTCTAGGAGTCTCCGATTGTTTCCACTGTACGTGCTTGCAATTTGCTTATTCTGAGCTGTTTTGCCTGTTTGGTCTCTCTAGTAGGGGCAGATGTTAGTGTGCCGCGGTTGGAAGAGATTCCTGTTGTTTGTGAGTTCCCCGATGTTTTTCCTGCTGATCTTCCCGGACTTCCACCCGATAGAGATGTTTAGTTCGTTATAGATTTGGAGCCGGGTACGCGTCCTATTGCTAAGGCACCATACCGCATGACTCCACGAGAGCTGGAGGAGTTGCGGATCCAGCTAGATGAGATGTTGGCAAAGGGTTTTATCAGGCCGAGTTCGTCGCCCTGGGGTGCGCCTGTGTTGTTCGTAAAGAAGAAAGATGGGTTGATGAGGCTATCCATCGACTACAGAGAGCTGAAAAAGGTTACAATTAAGAACGGGTACCCACTGCCTCAGATCGATGATTTGTTTGACCAGCTGAGTGGTAGTGCTGTGTTTTCAAAGATAGACCTTCGTTCGGGCTATCACTAGGTTAGGATTCGGGAGTCTGATATTCCGCAAACGGCGTTCCGATCTCATTATGGGCATTTCGAGTTCTTAGTCATGTCATTTGGGTTGACTAATGCGCCTTCAGCTTTCATGGATTTGATGAACCGCGTGTTCAGGGAGTACTTAGACAAGTTCGTGATTATCTTTATTGATGATGTTTTGGTGTACTCCTGGAATGCAGAAGAGCATGATCAACATTTGCGTCTAATCTTGGCGACTCTGAGAGACCATAAGCTTTACGCCAAGTTAAGCAAATGTGAGTTTTGGCTGCCTCAAGAGTCTTTCCTCGGCCATGTGGTGAACAAGGAGGGGATCTCAGTAGACCCAGTGAAGATCGCTGCTGTTATGGAGTGGGCGAGACCTGTTACTCCTCGTGAGATCAGAAGCTTCTTGGGTTTGGCAGGTTATTATAGAAGATTTGTGAAGGGATTCTACACCTTGTCTGCGCCATTGACCCGGTTGACCCATAAGAATGTAGCCTTTGTATGAGATGACAAGTGTGAAGAGGCTTTTGAGGAGCTAAAGAGGAGGCTATGTTCAGCCCTTATTCTGTCTCTGCCTACTGAAGGTGTTGAGTATGAGGTGTATGTGGATGCTTCCCATATCGGGCTGGGGTGCGTGCTAATGCAAGGCGGGAAGGTGATTTCGTACGGGTCGAGACAGCTAAAGACTCATGAGAGGAATTACCCTACGCACGACCTGGAGTTTGATGCTGTGATCTATGCTCTGAAGTTGTGTAGGCATTTACTGTATGGTGTACAATGCAGGATTTTTACTGATCATAAGAGCTTGAAGTATGTCTTCACGCAGAAGGAGTTGAACCTGCGTCAACGGCAATGGTTAGAGTACGTAGCCGACTATGATGTTGAGATTCAGTATCATCCGGGCAAGGCCAATGTGGTGGCCGACGCCTTGAGTCGGAAATCAGGAAAGATCTTTGGTCTCGCAGCTGAGTCATTGGTAGAGGAGTTTCTGTTGATGGACATTTCTGTGGGTAGCTGTGATGGGCAGAGTAGTCTTGCAGTGGCAGAGCCTTCATGGATCGCGCTCACGAGATTACATCAGAAAGATGATCCTGACCTTCTGCGGTTGTATGTTCAAGCTGAGAAAGGCGAGCTGCCAGATTTTTCTATAGATGATTCAGGTACCTTGAAGTACCGTGGACGGTTTTGCATTCGTGCTGTTGGCGATATCAGGGTTATGGTGTGCAGGGAAGCCCATGGGTCTAGCGTTGCCTACCACCCAGGATCCACCAAGATGTACCGCGACTTGAAGCAGATTGCCTGGTGGTATGGGATGAAGGGAGACATTGCCAGATTTGTTTCTGAGTGCAACACTTGCAAGCAAGTGAAGGCTGATCATGGAATACCAGGTGGCAAGCTGACCCCCTTTGAGATTCCAACTTGGAAGTGGGAAAACATATCGATTGATTTCATTACAGGCTTACCAAGGTCTCCGAAGGGGCATGACTTAGTATGGGTGATCGTGGACAGACTGACAAAGTGTGCTCATTTCTTGCCATTCAAGATCGATTACCCGATGAGGAAGATAACTGAGCTGTATGTGGAAGAGGTTATCAGATTGCATGGCGTCCCCGTGAGCATCATATCAGATCGGGACTCCAGGTTCACGTCTCGGTTTTGGAAGAGTCTTCAGCAAGGATTTGGGACAGATTTGAGGTATTCCACTGCTTACCACCCGCAGACCAATGACCAAACAGAGCGAGTAAATAAGATTGTGGAAGACATGATTTAATGCTATATTCTGGAGCATGGTGGGGCGTGGGACGAGCGTTTGCGGCTTATGGAGTTTGCATATAACAATAACTATCAAGAAAGCTTGCAAATGGCTCCATTTGAGGCTTTGTATGGGAGGCGCTACAGGACTCCCTTATTTTGGGCTGAGGTTGGCGAGAGACCGTTGCTGGGTCCAGAAGCACTCGAGGAGATGGAAACTTCAGTAAAGCTTATTCGGGAAAAGCTTCGATTAGCCCAGGAGAGGTATGAAAAGAACGCCAACCGGCGTAGGTCAGATTTGGAATTTGCTGTGGGGGACTAGGTGTTCTTAAAGGTTTCTCCGATGACTGGGATCAAGAGATTTGGAAAGGACCGAAAGTTGGACCCGAGATATGTGGGGCCATTCAGGGTTATTGAGCGGATCGGTGTGGCAGCTTATAAGCTGGACTTGCCCGCAAATTTTCCTGGCAAAGGCATGATGTTTTTCACGTCAGTCAGTTGCGGAAGTGTGTGCATAGTGACAGGCAGGTTTTGGATTCTGTGCCTCTGTTAGAGCCGAACCTTTCTTATGTGGAAGTGCCTGTCCGCATTATTGATGCTCGGGATCGCGTGTTGCGGAAGAAAACAATTCCTATAGTGAAAATTTTGTGGATAAACCATGATGTAGAAAGCGCGACTTGGGAGCTAGAGTCGGCAATGAGGGAGGCTTACCCTCACCTTTTCCCCTGACTTGTGCCTGGTATGTTGCACTCTTTCTTTTATGGCTTTTGATTAGCTTGTTTCTTTTTCCCTTTTGTTAAAAGGGTTGTGTGTAAAGTTTCAGGGCGAAACTTTCTTTTAGGGGGAGTGACTGTACGCCCCTAGTTTTTCTGCATTTTGTTTGATCATTGTTTGGCATTACGATGACGCGTTGTCGGCTTTTGCCATTGTTAGAGCGTGGTCTTAGCTCTTTAGGTTCCTTTAGTGGTCCATTAGTAGCCTGTTTGCAAGATTCCCAAGCTAGCCAGAGTCTGTTTTGGTGACTTGGCTGGGCCTCTTAGGGAATGCTTGTATTTTGGCTTCGGGTAGTTTTAGCCCGAGTTTTGATCGTCGGATGTTATTTTCTACTTCGCCGTTGTGTTTGTAGCTGGGGTGTTTAGCTACGGTGCGAGTTTTGTCGAAATCCGAGATCATTTGTTTTTTTTCGCGTCATTTCGACGTACGTTTTGTTGGCCGGTAGTGGCTACCTGTTTGTTGTGCGTGGCCTTGTGTGATCGATCTCGGTAAGGCCGGTGCTTGTTTTATGCTAAGTATGTTTAGCCATTTATGCTGTAAATGTATATGTATGTATATATATATATATAAGTTATATGTGTGATGTATATATATATATATATATATATATATATCTATATATATATATCTATATATATATATATGTTAGATGATGTTGTGGCTGTTATATATATATATATATATATATATATATATATATATATATATATATATATGTTAGCTAGCTGGGGCTCAGGATAGCTGCACAGCTTAGCATCTTTTTTAGCTATAGTGGCGGCTATATATGTATATATATTATATAAATATAAATATATATGGTTGCTGGATGGGTGAAGGGGGGCTCGAGATAGCTGTTAGGATAAGAATAAGACTTGGTTAGTGGCTGAATATATTCTTATAGTTTAAGCTTGGGTGGCTAAGTAATATTATTTTAATAGCTTAGTGGGGGCTAGTTAATAGTATTATATTAGTTAGTGGGCTGTATATCCAAGCTTTTCCTTATCTCCTTCCCCATTCCCGAGCAAAAGCTTCTAGCGGAAGGAAGAGGCGGACGGAGAAGCTGCTGCTTAGTCCGGTGGATTCTAGCCGCTCTAGAGCTCGGTTTGCCGGGGATTTCCAGTTTTGAGCTGCTCTCGCCGAGATCTTGCTTCCTAGGTATGTTATTTAGCTTTTAGGGCTGTCTTTAGAGAGCTGAGATTTTCGGGTTTCTCTTTCTTCTTCCCTAATGATCCAGCTTAGCTTCCTAGGTTGCCGATCTTGCCGCCAGAGCTGAAGATTGGAGGTTTCCGGCTGTTTCCGAGAAGTAGAGGCAAGTGGCTCCCTTGCCCTTGCATGCTCTGTTGTTTTAAAGCTTGCTTAATTTTTATTTTATTTTATTCATGTTCATTAGCTAAATCAGCCATCTAGAGCTGCTTTGATTTTTTCCTCTGTCTTTCTTTTTAATTATCTCGGCAAGTGTCAAGTTTAGCAGCTGGTGTTGGAGTTTTGGCCTAGGTTTAATGGTGTCTTAAGGCTAGGTTTGCTGCAAGGTCCGTTAAGGAGAGCAGCATAAGCCTTGGAATTAATTTTCCAAGACTCTGCTTGGTTGGCGTTGAGAAGAGCTGGGACGGGTTTAGAAAATTTCTAAGTACCCAGGCGTTGAGTGAAGGCCATTCACTCAACGCCAGGTGTTTTTTTTGCGGCTAAGGGCCCAGGCGTTGAATGAGGTCCACTCACTCAACGCCGTAGTTCTTTTTAGGCTAATGTTATAGCCTTGGGATGTGAGCTTCTTTAGGGCTGTTAGAAAAGTTTTACCTTTCTAAGGGGGATGTTGGGGGTGTTCGGCTAGTTTTTGCATGCCGACTCGTGGGCTATGACCAGATGGGGTGTTGTTGTTTGGACTCTGAGGGGTGAATTGTGTGTGCTAAGCTGTGGCCACCACTAAGTTTTGACACTGTGGCCAACTTGTTGGGTGTGTGGACCCTGAAGCTGCCACCGGTTGTGTTTTCACCCTTGAGTATTTTTGGGGTCTGTTTGTTGGTGTTGGACACTGTGGCCACCCACTCCAGCCCCTTATTTTTACACCCCAGGCATTTGCCCACAAACCTAGGATTGTTAGTTTCCTATTGTCTACTTTTGGTTTCTCCCTGTTTTTATTCTGATGCTTTACTACTGCAGGTTGATTTCTTTCCAGAGCAGGTAGTTTTTGTGCTCACACTTTGAGTTATTTGCCTTTATTGCCCTTTAAGCAATAATTCTTTCTTTTTCCTGCTTTCTGTTGTTTAGTACTTTGTTGCCGGGTTGGAAAATCTTTCTTTATTTAAGTAATCTGACACTCCTTTCTTTTGTTTATTTCCTTGCTGAGGCATTTCTTTTCTTGAATGTCTTAGGTCCAGGTTATAGCCGATTGAGTGGCTGATTTTCCATTTGCTGGGTCTTGCTGGTAGCCTCCAGGGTAGCAGAGTTACAGATCACTCCCTTGTGAGGTAGTCATTTTTATTTTCTGTATGGACATGCACACTCACCGGTGGGTTCGTGTGGGGTTGTCGACGCCCACTGGTGGCTTTCTTGTTTTGCTAAGTATGAATTTAGACTGCTGTTTTTGCCCTCTTGGGGTTGTTTACTTGCTTCTGAGAAGGTTTTATGCTAAGTTGCATGTTAGGTATTTTAAAACCCTAAACTATTATATGTACCTCATGCATAACATATTTGCTAAATAAAGCACTATTTTCTTAAAGCGTAAAACCTCTTTTAATATATATATACTATACTCACCTTAGGCGTCGTGCATACTATAAGTGGCCTATTGAGGGCCCTTATACTCATTTAGGGTGTCAAACTAACTGAATCAAAGTATTTTTCCGCTGTAAGCATATATATTTTTTTAGCGTGGACTAGCTGATCCACTGTGCCGAGGGATACGGCCTTCAAACAAACTAGTTTTCTATTAAATTAAAACTTGTGATTTATGGTTTTGGTGTGTCGCCTGAGCGTCGGCAGTTATCCCCTGCTCGACGTGGCATCAGAACGCGTGTTTTTTCCTTACTCTGATACTTCTTAACCTCGGGGGAAATGCGGGTCGTGACAATGCATGTTGCCCGCCGCCTTCCCTTTAAGCGCATGCGTGGCCGCGGGAGGCTAGGGGTTTATCCCTGACCACGCGCCTCGATTCTGCGGAGGCGAATACCGCTCTTGACGCCGCTCGATACCGTCACCAGGCATCTCTCCCTTCATGAAACTCACGTGCATTCCTTCGAAGCGCCCCTCTCCGTCATTTCTGCCTTCTCTCCGGAAGAAGTCATGGGGGCAAGGAGGAGGGAGGTGAGTAAAAATCCTAAGTTGTTTTTTTCTTTGTTCCTCAACAACAAGGATTTGGGGGGCAATTGATGGGGATTTCCCCATTTTTAAGCATTAGGGGTGCGCATAGCCGTTCCAAATAAGGGGATCATGAGGTTGACTGGTCAACCCACTCTCCATGATCCCCATCATGGTAGGAAGAGAGTGGGAGGGCCCACTTCCCCTTTTATCTCTCCACTAATCCCTCTTGATAGATTTAACTTCAAGACAACCTAAACACCTAGAGGGGGGTGAATAGGTTCTTTTCCTTGTTTTAAACTAAGGCAGAATATAGCTTCAGTTCTTTAATATAAATCTCAAATCTCTATAGCTAACACAACATATACAATCACAGAATCTAAAATAACACAAGCATCACAGATTGCACATAGGTTTATAGTGGTTCCCCAAGGTCTGGGTACATCCACTTTCCCCCTTCACCTATCTAGCAGTGTGCTAGATTCGGCCTAACTTCTTCCTTCTTCTCAGATCCACAGATCTCACAGCTCAGAACCCTGAAAGGTTCCTACAACTCAGAACCCTATAAGGTTCCTACAACTCAGGCTAACTGCCCTACCTCAGCCTTGCCACAAGGCCTACAACTCAGAGAACAAATTCTCCTACACTCAGGCTCAATCAGCCTTACCACTCAAAGATCAAAATCTCCTACACTCAGCCTTTATAACACAGGCTTACAACTCAGATCTTTGAAAAGATCTTACAGAATTTGATTAGTAATTTGATGGACTCTTACCCTTGTTGAGAGAGAAAGGATAAGAGAATTCTTGATCAGCTTTTTAATGAGACTGATGACTGAAATCAACCTGTTCTTAGCTTTCTTCAAAGCTTCTTGAATCTGAACTTAGTAGGGTTGATCTCCTTTGAAGTTGACTGACTTACAGCTTCCTTCTTGGATTTCAGATATGGATCTGGAACTACTTAGTAGATTAGTTCAGGAACTACTTCTTAAGAGACTTGTGATTGTCTCATTCTTGACCTTAAAACAACTGGAGCTCTCTCTCCCCAAATCTTCTGAAGTTCCTTCTGAATTCTGAATGAATTCACCTTAAACAAAATCTGAGTGGATAATCACTTCAGATTGTCTTCTTAGATCTTCTTACGAAGATCTTCTTCTGTGTGACTTGCACTTTCTTGATCAAGGATCAATCTCTCAATAGTTGTGTTAGTTGTTGTTGTTCATCATCTCTGATTTGACAGAATCCATCTATATATATAGACTTCATCCATGGTAACCGGCTGATCCGGTTTCTAACCAACTTCTGACAAGTCTGACAGCTTCAGTAAACTTGTTGGAGTGCACAACTGTCAGTCAGTTCTTGAACCTTTGTCTTTGTCAGCAAAGCGTCGAGACTGATTGTCATTATGTGTCGACACAAGTAGATAAAGTGTCGACACAAGTGTTGGTGATATCGACATAACTCCTTTGGTGTCGACACAGCTTCTTGACACTGCATCTGTAGAATGTGTCGACATAAACACTTCTTCACTCCACAGTAATCAACTATGTTGAAACTCTGCTGTGTGTCGACACAAGTCCTGTGTGTCGACACAGTTAATGTAGACTAAGAATTCTGTGTGTCGACACAGCCTCCCGGTGTCGACAAAGTTGATGTCGACTAACAATTCTGGGTGTCAACACTGCCTCTCGGTGTCGATACAGTTGATGTCGACTAATATATTCTGTGTGTCGACACAGCTGCTTCAGGTGTCGACACATCTTTTCTAAGTGTCGACACAGACTTCCTTAAGTGTCGACACATGGACTTAGAAACTTTTCTCTGCATTTTAGCCAATACTTAACCTGCACATATAAACTCAAAATAACATCAAATACACCTTGATGTATATCATTGAGCTAAGTGAGGCTTCTCCAAATCAGGTACACATTTTCCAATGTACCCAACAATCTCTCCCTATTTGGAGAAGTCATAACCCTTTTGTCAATGATATACACCACTTATGATTAATAAACATGATGATGTGTATAAGTATTTTTAACAGGGTAACTTATAAACAAAACAAATAATAAACTATCATCACAGAATAATGATGCAAATTAAATGAACATTGAATATTATTTTGTTTATTATATCAAAAAGTTTCTTAACACTGTTTACATAAAATTCTTTAAAAACTAAGAATTACATAGTTCTTGAAAAAACTAGTAAAACTAAACTAAGGCTGGACAGGCTCCTTGATGACTATTCCTTTCCCTGATTTAATCTGAGCCTGCACAGTAGATTCGGTATCTTCAATGGGCTTCTTGCCTTTCAACTCAGCCTTCTTTTGAACTTCAGCCTTAATCCTTTGCCTTTCAAAATAATGAAAAGGCTTAGGGAAATACTTGCTAGGCTCCTGAGCATTAGGAGGTAGCTTCCCACTCTTAGCCTTTCTTCTGTATTGAACTATTGCTTCCTGCCTTGCCTCATACTTCTGCCACTCCTGCTCATTATACCATTTATCCCTTTCATGAACCTGGACTATTACAGCTTTTCAAGCAGTTAATATGATATTTCTAGAAGTGGGGCTCCATTGCTCAAAATCAGGTTGTAACTCTGTCTGCTCTCTGAATCTCTTCTATGATAATTGAGCATCTTGTTGAGCTTTCACACCAGCTTCTGGCATATCTATCTTTTCAATAATAACATTAGTAACTTGTTATGGAGGGATGTACATAGACTGAAATTGTTGATGTATCATTTCAAGATCTGTAGGGGGTAAATAACTTGGGCAACCTCAAGTTGATCACCTTCAAGTAGAGCTGGTTGCACACTTGATTCAGCCACATTATCATCATCACATAAGGGTGGATATCCCAGAGTGGCTCTAATACTGTTTGTTATCCATTTGGCATGATCAGAGTCTGTATATACTAACACCCTCTCCCCCTTTATGACTTCTCTGGCCACATGATCTCTCAAATCATCTTTTTGAAATCTGATTTGCCCATCCAGGTAATTGATTCCATCTTTAAAGAATGGCTTTAACTTTTGAAGCTGATCAGAAATTGTTTTCTGAGAAGTAGTAATAGCTATCTCAAAGGAATCCAAGGCTTCCTGTAGCTTCTTATCAAATTCTTCTTTCTCCTTATTTCTTGCCTCAATCATTGCAATAACTGTTTTCCTTACTTCAGTGACTATTTCATTGTGAGATTCAGTCAGATTGTCATTCATTCTTATTTGATTTTCAAGGACATAGCCTTGTTTGACAGCAATAACATCCATTTGTTTCTTTATTTATGCTTGTTGCTTTGCTAGAAATACCACAGCATTGCCCCCCTTGTGGAAGCAATCTGTCATCTCTTTCTTATTCTGATTTACCTCAAATCTGATGGATTTTATATCTTGTGCTAGATCAAATTGGAGGGCCTTATGGCTTTCATCCACATATTTTTCAAGAGCCAATCTCTGCTCATCAAATTTCACTTGTAAATCAACCAAAAATTTGCTGTAATCAGTCTCAGGAGCTGGTTGTGAAGTAGTAGCTTGCAAAGCCTTCTTATAGTTCTGGCTTCTCCTCTTAAAAACAAACAGTTTTCTTTTCTTTAAACTTGCTATCTCCTTATCCTCTGAATCAGAGGAACTGTCAATATTTACTCTTTATTTGGAACTAGGAGGCATCTCCTTTTCAGTCTTATGCTCCACCTTCTCAAGGTTAACTTTCTCCCCCTCAACTGCTCCCTCTATGTCAGGAAATAATTCTTCCAGGGTGAACTCTTGTTGAGTGTGAACTGCTTTTTCTGGAGCATTAACAACCATAGATGTATCCTCCATGATCACATCTAGTGCTGGACTGTTGACATGAGGTGTTTCAAGAATAGATTGTGAACTCATTTCACTTGCCAAGTGAATGCTTTCTTCCCCTTGTCCTTGTGCAGAATGTTGCCCCCCTGCAACTGTGCAGTAACTGTCTCCTCATGGACTTGGGTAGTTTCAGTCAGGTCCTGGACCTGTTTCCTAACTTGCTCCCCCTGCATATGATCATGATCAGTAATGTCATGGACTGGTGATTTTGCTGCAGTCTCTTGGTTATCCAAATCAGGTGTGTCCTTGGAGAGAACCCTATCCCATCTGGATATTATCCTGATGTCCATCCTTATCATATGATTTATTTTAGATCCTGGAAGCTGATGCATTACCTCTGGAATTGCTCCAGCCAGGTATAAACTCATTAATCTAGCCAAATTAGGATTTTTGATTCCTTCCTTTATCTTCTCAAACAAAAATGCATACCAATCTGTGTTAATCTTATAGATTATCCTGGTCATCAGATTGAACATAAAGGCAGAGATCCTATCATGGCCTCCTGGTTTACATAAAATCACCTTCCCTACCACTTCAGATAGAAATTTTCCTTGTTGATTCATTCCTTTTCGGTTTATGGCTGCTCTAATCTTTATGGTTGGATCCAATCCACACCACTGGAGAGCCTCCCTTGTCTTTGAGGCTAGGACCTCTTCTTCATCCTGAATTCTTGGAAGATGAAGAATCTTTCTCAAACTCTTCAGAGTAATTTTGACTCTATTACCATGAACCTTCGATTTAATCTACAGTCCAGTGGAATCCATTATTACAGCAATATAGAACTCAAATACTTCCTTCTTCCATATCTTGGTAGGTTCAGAAATAAGAAACTCCAATCAATTATCAGTAACAAGGGTGATGACCCCTTTAATCTCAGTCGCCGCATCATCAAAAGCATTGCGCACCAGCTCGTAGCCTTCGTTAATGTTGTCTTCAACCTTTGGCGCCATTGGGACGATGAGAAAGCTTGAATGGAGAGAAGAGAGTTTGTCGACACAGGATTTTAGTCTCGAAAACCTGGAGAGCGTGTCGACAGAATTTGTTCTGGACCTATTTATACCCTTTAAACAAAGAAGGTCAAAAGGGGGGCAAAACTGACTAGATGTGTCGACACAGTTGAAATGTGTCGACACATACTTCTAATGTCTCGACAACAATGTTGACCTCTATGTGTCGACACCAATTGATGATGTGTCGACACTTGACTTATGTAGATGTTGAACAGAAAGACTGTGTCGACACTTATTCGAAGTGACGACACAAATTCTGAAGGTGTAGACATCACTCCTCTGGATGTGTCAACACTACTTTCCTGGAAGTGTCGACACTTTGACCCTTAGGTGTCGACACTACGACACTGTGTCGACACAACTCCTCTGTATTGACACTTTATTACTGAATGAGTCGACACAATTTTACTTAGCCACTTTTGTTAATCTAACATATGGTCAACATTCCTAATTCAATTTTAAATCTATTGAATTTAGTTTCATCTATAGGCTTAGTAAATACATCTGCAATTTGAAAATCTGTCTTAACAAATTCTAGTGAGATGTCCTCTTTCTCTACATGGTCTCTAAGAAAATGGTATCTTATTTCTATATGCTTAGTCCTACTATGTGAAACATGATTATTAGCAATAGATATAGCACTTTTAGAATCACAAAACAAGGGTGATCTAGTTACTTGAATACCATAGTCTCTTAGCTGATGCTGAATCCATAACAGCTGTGCACAGCAACTTCCTACTGCCACATATTCAGACTCAGCTGTGGAAATTTCCACACTAGTCTGCTTCTTACTACTCCAAGATATCAATCTTCCTCCTAGAAATTGACAGGTACCTGTAGTGCTTTTCCTATCTTCTTTATAACATGCAAAGTCTGCATCTGAATAGCCTGTTAGTAGAAAATCTCCATTCCTAGGGTACCAAAGGCCTAGATTAGGTGTACCCTTTAGATATCTATAAATTTTCTTTACTGCAGTGTAATGAGATTCTTTAGGGCATGCTTGGTACCTAGCATAGACACATGTTGCATACATAATGTCTGGTCTACTAGCAGTGAGATATAGTAGTGAGCCAATTATATCTCTATACAAAGACTCATCTACAGGTTTACATACATCATCTTTGCATATAGGCATAATTGTTCCCATAGGAGTTCTCATGGTGGAGGATGATTCCATATCATACTTCTTAATTAACTCTTTGGTGAACTTAGACTGGGATATGGACAAGCCATCATCAGTCTGTCTTACTTGGAGTCCCAAGAAGAACTTAAGTTCCCCCATACTGCTCATTTCAAACTTCCCTTGCATAAGTTTAGCAAACTTTTTTCAAAGGTTGCTTTCTGTAGACCCAAATATTATGTCATCTACATAAATCTGGACTAAGATTATCTTTCCTTTGGACTCCCTTAGGAATAGAGTTTTGTCTATTTTCCCTCTTGAAAATTTGTTCTCAATAAGGAAAGTAGACAGGGTTTCATACCAAACCCTTGGGGCTTGCTTTAACCCATACAAAGCTTTCCTAAGTCTATATACATAATCATGTTTGAGAGAATCTACAAAACCTGAAGGCTGCTCTACATAGACTTCTTCTTTTAGATTTCCATTCAGGAATGCTGATTTTACATCCATTTGGAATACTTTGAATCCTTGATATACTGCATAGGCAAGGAACATTCTAATGGCTTCCAGTCTTGCTACTGGGGCAAAGGGTTGATCAAAGTCTATTCCCTCTTCCTGCATGTACCCTTTTGCAACAAGTCTTGCTTTGTTCTTTACAATAATTCCACTCTCATCCAATTTATTCCTAAAGATCCACTTTGTTCCAATAATATTGTGGTCTTTTGGTTTAAGAACTAACTCCCAGACCTTGCACCTTCTGAACTGATTTAGCTCTTCTTGCATGGCATTAATCCAGTGTGGGTCTAGGATAACTTCTTCAAATTTCTTTGGCTCTAATTGAGACAGAAAGCTTGAGTACAGGACTGTGTTCAAGTTCCTTCTTCTGGTTTGCACTCCATGTCTTGGATCACCAATTATCTGATTTACTGGATGATCTTTTAAGTGTCTAACAGCTAAAGGTAGTCTGTCTTCAGGCTGAATACCCCTAGTTTCTTCAATGTGTTGCACCTCTTGGTTTTCTTCAGCTTCTAGAGAGTCCTGTACTCCCCCTGGACAGTAGCCACCATTTTCCATTTCTTGTTCTGCAGTTGAATCTTCTGTAATGGAAAGCTTGTCCATTCTTTCATTTATACCTATTGGACTGCATGAACTACAAGGCAACTCACTGTTGATCAATCTAATTTCATCAAATACAACATGTACAGATTTTTCTTACAACCCGTGTAATCAAGTTGTAGACCCTATAAGCCTTACTATTGTTGCTGTACCCAATAAATATCCCATCTTGGGATTTGACAACAAACTTAGTTAGATAAGACTTGTCATTGTTAAGGATATAGCACTTGCAACCAAAGATCCTAAAATAGGATAAATTTGGTTTCTACCTTTCATAATCTCATAGGGAGTCTTTTTGTGGCACTTGGTGATAGAAGCCCTGTTGATCACATGACATGCAGTGTTTACTGCCTCAGCCCAGAAATATTCTGGGAGAGAAGTGTCACTCAATAGAGTTCTACCAGCCTCAATCAATGTTCTATTCTTCCTTTCAGCAATACCATTTTGCTGTGGTGTTCTAGGTGAGGAGAACTCTTGAAAAATCCCAAATTCTTCACACAGTCTTGTTATACTTTCAGATTGAAATTCAGTGCCATGGTCACTTCTGATTTTGACCACTGTATTGTCCAGTTCATTCTGAATTTGTTTGACAAAACTGTGTAAAACACTTGGGGTTTCTGATTTTTATCTCAGAAAGAACACCCAGGAATATCTAGAATAGTCATCTACCACCACAAAAGTGTAGACCTTCCTACCTAGACTATGAACTGGCATAGGACCAAAAAGATCCATATGTAAGAGGTATAGACACCTCACTGAATCCTTGTTTTCAAGGCTATGAAAGGAGGATTTTGTCTGCTTGACTTTTTGATAAGCTGAACATATCCCTTCCTTTATACACTTAACTTGAGGACCATTCCTCACTAACTCTTTGCTAAAGAGTTGACCAATTGTTTTGTAGTTAAGATGGGCCAGCCTCTTGTGCCATTTGACACAATGAGAGGATCTCTCATCAGCTACAAGACAAATAGGAGAACCTTTGTTCTCACACTCAAAATTAAGACAGTACACATTCCTTTTTCTGTATCTTATCAAAATGACCTTTTGATCATTTGACCTTTTGATATGACATCCATTCTTAACAAATGAAATGTCATATCCTAAATCACTCAGCTGACTTATGCTTATAAGGTTGTGTTTCAAACCCTTCACATAGGCTACTTGAGTGATAGTAATCTGGTTACTAGAAATGTTACCAAACCCTTTGATGATTCCTTTTTCAAAGCCACCAAAGATTACTTTAGGCCAATTTATGATAGACAAGTACTCCTTCAGCAATCCCTTTGTTCCAGTCATGTGCCTTGAACATCCACTGTCCAAGTACCATATAGGGGTATGGTGACTTGGACTCACCTTCAATACAGAATTACCTCTCCTTAGAACCCAAGTAAGTCTTGGGTCCTTGGTTTAAGTTAGTTTCATACTTACCAAATCTACCTGCAGCTCTTCTAACAGGTAGACTGTTGTTCTTCCTAACACTAGTATTGTGCCAGCAATCTATGGCATAATGACCTGTCTTGCCACAGCACCAACATTCATACTTGTTGTATCTATTTTTAGATACATTCTTGATTGTCTGATTGACAGCATATCTCTTGTATTATGTTGGTACTGCTGCAGCTACACCCATTGGTTTCTCACAAACATGAGGTTTATGAACATGGGCTGCCTTATTGACATAAGCACCCTTGCCATTCAGAACTTCAGTCTTACTATGACCATGAGTATTCTCAAGGTCATACTTGTTAGAAGGCACTTGTACCTTTCTAAAAACTATAGGGACTTTAAAATTCAGTGGCTGGACTGAGGCTTTGCCCTTTCTCTTGAATTGGACAACCCTGGTGTTACCCTTAAAGCCTATTCCAGCCTTACCCTTTTGAGCCACAAACTCATCTATTAAGGGTAAAACTGATTTTGACTTGGAATAACTAGCCACCAAATCTTTCTCCTTTTGAAGTCTGACTTCCAGACTTTTAATTAGATTATTTTTGTATGTGATTGTGCCCATCTGAATAACAGTTATAGTTTTCAGTTTGGAAATCTCATTCAGTTTTTGATCCAACTCTTTCTCTAAGTCAGATGCAGCCATCTTAAGATCTGCAATTTCCTTAGCCTGAGTTTTGGCCAGGTTCTTGCTTTTCTTTAGTGCTTGCAACAAGTCCCTATATTCATCTATCAGCTGATGAATATCACCTTCAGATTCAAACCCATCCACATCACTTGATGTAGATGTAGCTGACTCTGTACCAGTACTACAATCTGAATTTCTAGAAATACATTGTACCTTACTAGGACCAAGCTGATCCTGGCACTTGTCTTCTTCTGATATAGCCATCAGTCCCATACACTGATGGTCTTCTTATTCATTGATGGAGTTCAGCATTTGCATAAACTTATATTCTTCATCAGCTACATAAAGACCAATATATGTCTCAGCTTCGGATTCAGACTCTGAAGTTGATTGGTCTGTCAAGTTTTTCTCCTTCTTAGCAACAAAGGATTTCTCCTTCTTGCTATTTTGTTGAGTCTTCCTTTTATCAGCATACTCCTTTCTTTTGTCTGGACACTCAGCCACAATATGTCCAGGCTTATTACAGCAGTAGCAAACAATCTTTGATGTTGTAGATTTGCTAGGCTTAGACCTGTTCCTGTCCTTCCTTGATGACTTTCTCTTTTGATAATAGTCATCAACTGGCTGTGATGTTGAGGCCCTAGATTTCCACTGCTTCTTCTTCAAGAATCTCTGAAACTGTCTTGTAAAGGCAGCAAAATCTGCATCTGAATCACTACTATCTGAATTTTGGTTGTCTGAATTATCTGAGGTAATTTCAGTAACTTCCCTAGGAGGTGATGGAGACATCCTCCTATTCTTTCTAGTGGCATCAACCTTGAAGGCCACAGACTTTTCTTTATGCTCCCCTTTAGCATTTCTTTCCTCCTCTTTTTTAGTCATTAGTTGCATTTCATAAGACAGCAACTTTCCAAATAAAGTTGGAGGAGAAATATCTGCAAGTTTGACCACTTCCCTAATGACACAAATCTTTGTGTCCCAATCATTTGTCAAGGATCTTAGGAATTTATCATTCAGTTCATATGTACTGAAGACACTTCCATAAGACATCAGTTCATTTACAATTCTATAGAACTTCTTATAGCACTCAGATATGCTATCTGACTTCCCTTGTTTGAAGCTTTCATACTTCTTATTTAGCATAGACTTTCTATCTTGTCGAACTTCTTCAGAACCCTCCATGTAGACTATCAAGGTGTCCCACATTTCCTTGGAGGTCTTGCAGTGAATCAAATTCTGAAAGGTTGAATCATCTATGACACTTACTATGATATTTTGGGCTCTTTTATCCATAGTTGCCAGGACGATCTCATTCTTAGTCATCTCAGAAAAATCTTTAGGAGTTCTTTGATTTGCATCTAGAACAGACACATTCATTGGAATATAAGGACCTTCTTTTACTGTAATATAGATCCTTGGGTCAGAAGTCTCTATAAACAACCTGACTCTTTCTTTCCATATACCAAATATCTCCTTCCTGCAGATGGGTAGTTTCATAGAACCTAGTTCCTTGTGATTTTCTCCAGAACCCATTTTCTTGATTCTTGATTCTACCTTAGAGATCTAACTCAGACTGTTAAGTACTTCTTTGAGCAACCTCCTTCTGATACCACTTGATAGATTTAACTTCAAGACAACCTAAACACCTAGAGGGGGGTGAATATGTTCTTTTTCTTATTTTAAACTAAGATGGAATATAGATTCAGTTCTTTAATATAAATCTCAAATCTCTACAGCTAACACAACATATACAATCACAGAATCTAAAATAACACAAGCATCACAGATTGCACATAGGTTTATAGTGGTTCCCCAATGTCTGTGTACATCCACTTTCCCCCTTCACCTATCTAGCAGTGTGCAAGATTCGGCATAACTTCTTCCTTCTTCTCAGATCCACAGATCTTACAGCTCAGAACCCTTAAAGGTTCCTACAACTCAGAACCCTATAAGGTTCCTACAACTCAGGCTAACTGCCCTACCTCAGCCTTGCCACAAGGCCTATAACTCAGAGAACAAATTCTCCTACACTCAGGCTCAATCAGCCTTACCACTCAGAGATCAAAATCTCCTACACTCAGCCTTTATAACACAGGCTTACAATTCAGATCTTTGAAAAGATCATACAGAATTTGATAAGTAATTTGATGAACTCTTACCCTTATTGAGAGAGAAAGGATAAGAGAATTCTTGATCTGCTTCTTGATGAGACTGATGACTGAAATCAATCTGTTCTTAGCTTTCTTCAAAGCTTCTTGAATCTGAACTTAGTAGGGTTGATCTCCTTTGAAGTTGACTGACTGTCAGCTTCCTTTTTGGATTCCAAATATGGATCTGGAACTACTTAGTAGATTAGTTTAGGATCTATGTTGGTACCCTAGTTTGGATTTGAGTTTAGTCCTCTCAATTAGTTTCTTGACCCAAGATTTATCTATGGTCAAAGGTTAGTTGTTTGGTTAGATTGCTTTAGTTTTAGAGTTGCCACTTATCCAGATGAAAATTTGGTTAAGTTGTTTTTGGTTCGACTATGGTCGAACGCCGCTCGACTATCGTCTATCAATTGTTCGATGATCGTCTATCAGTAGGTCGACTATCCGTTCTGTTTGATAGTTCAACTATCTGCTTGGATAGTTCAACTATCTGATAGCTCGACTATCTGTTTGATAGTTCGACTATCTATTTTGTTTGATAGTTCGACTATCTGCTTGGATAGTTCAACTATCTGATAGCTAGACTATCTGTTTGATAGTTCGACTATCTATTTTGTTTGATAGTTCGAATATCTGCTTGGATAGTTCAACTATCTGATAGCTCGACTATCTGTTTGATAGTTCGACTATCTGTTTTGTTTGATAGTTCGACTATCTGCTTGGATAGTTCAACTACCTGATAGCTCGACTATCTATTTGATAGTTCGACTATCTGTTTTGTTTGATAGTTTGACTATCTGCCTTGATAGTTCACTATCTCATAGCTCGACTATCTGCTCTGATAGTTCGACTATCTGTTCTGTTGTTGATAGTTCGACTATCTGTTTGATAGTTCGACTATCTGCTCTATGTTGATAGTTCGACCATCTATTTGATGGATCGACTATCTTTTTGATAGCTCGACTATCTGCTTTGATAGTTCGACTATCTGTGTCGTTCGACTATCTGTTCTGATAGGTCGACGATCTCTGTGGTTCGGTCGACGATCTCCGAGGGTCGTTCGACGTTCTTCTGTCTGCCTTTAGTAATTTTGTACTCCTTCTGTTCTTTGATTTATTTCCTGTTTATTTAGCATATTTTATTAAAGATTATTTCATTGATTTTGTGCATACATCTCAAGGCAATCTTTGCCCCATCCTTTATGCATAAGTCAAGCTTTATCTGACAAAGTCTTTTGTCTTATTAATTGAAATATCCTTTTGCTTTATTCTGCCATACTGTCCTTTATAGCCGTTAGACACAAAAGTCTTCTCTGGCTGTAAAGAGTTTAGTCTGATGTGACTTTCTTTAGTACTCCTTTTATCAGATTGGATTTGCAGCTTCTTAGAAAGCGTTATCCCTTTATAGCATGTCTGTCTGCAGGATATGTTTTGTTTTGTGCTACTTGCAGCCCAGATCGAAGATCTCAGAAGAATACAAAATTCAAACAAAGATTAGAGCCGTTACAAAGGCCCATATATAAAGAGCTTCTTTTGAAAGAAGAAGAGAGACATATACACACACAGAAGAGAGATCAACACAGATATTGATATACAGATTCAAAGAGATATAGCTCTCAGATATTTGTTGCATTCAACTGAGAAGATCGACCTTCTTCATCTCTCTCTTCTTCAATCCTGAGTTCATCCTGCTGCAAGGAACATTCACTCAGAGTCTCAAGAAGAAGAAGAAGAAGGAAGAAAAGCTGTTGAAGAAGAACATCCATTACAAATCAAGAGTCTTCTTCAAGCTGCTCCTTCAAGAACTTCAAGACAGCTCTCTGTCACAAGTTCAGAAGAGTTCCTGCACCCTGAAGCAAGACTTCTTCCTGGATATCACTAAGTCAGGGGGAGCCTTGATTCTTTAGAGCTTTCTAGCTCTGTGCAATCCACTTGCTTCTCTAATATTATTCTAACAATAGAGAAGATCCTCTAACCCTCTCTCAACCTCATGTATAAAGGGTTATTACTCCCTTCAAAAGTGAACCTTGGTGGCAGGGCACCTGATCAAAAACCTTTTTTTGGATTTTGAGCTCCTGATCAAAAGCTCAAAGGGTCTACTTGATCTACCTGAAGCAGATCAGTTGGTGGCAGGGCATCTGAACAAAAACCTGTAGTGGATTCCTACCAGGGTGGTAGAAGAGTGGACGTACCTATTTAGAGGGAACCACTATAAACTTCTTGTGTCGTCTGTGTTGCTTCATTTAATTATTGCACTGTGGCTGTGAGTAGACATAACTAGGATTGCTAGTTGCTGTGATAGGACCAAAGCTCAACTGTAATTACAGTTAGCTTTCTTCTGTGCACTACACTTTGTGTTAGGCTCTAGGGTTTCAAATATCTATAAACTTATTCCGCAAATTAACTCTAAGGGAGTTGAGTAGAGTGTCATAATTTTTGAATACTCTATTCACCCCCCCTTTTGAGTTGTATCTATCCTCGCTTTCAATTGGTATCAGAGGGAGGTTGTCTGACTGTATAGGCTAACACCTGAGTCACAAGATCCTGATAGATACCAAGCTTATAGATATTCACTTCATGGCCCAGTACAAGGATTATTCTATCACCAGACCTCCAGTATGCAACTTAGCTAAGTTCAGCATCTGTAAGGCAAGAATCAAGTTATATATGAATTCTATTGATGAAGATATTTTTTCTTCTATTTTGACAGGACCTCCAACACCACCTGCTACAGCCATTGCTACAACATCTACAAATCTCAGTGCAGTGCCACCTCCAGACTACAATGATGCATACAAGAAGGCCAAAGTAGCTGATACAAAAGCCATGAATATTCTGGCTCAGACTATGTCTGATGAAAACTTTCAGAAAATGGCTGATTGCACTTCTGCAAAAGCCATGTGGGACTCACTGAACCAGATTGTAGCTGGTTCAGCTAATGAGAGGAAGGACAGAAGGTCCAACCTTATATCCCAATATGAAAACTTCAAGAAGACTGAAGCTGAATTAGTTGAAGGAATGTACACCAGACTCAGCTCAATCAACAATGAGCTGAGAACCCTTGATAAGGAGATAACATTGACAGAGGTCAATGATAAGATACTGATGTGCTTCCCCAGTACATGGGATCTTAGGATCTGGCCCATCAAGGAGGCCAGAAGTACTACTGAGATCTCAACTGAAGCCCTCCTTGGAAAGCTCAAATCTTTTGAGCAAGTTCTAAAGACCAGGGAAGCTGAGGCTGAAGCCAAGACTCTAACTCCAACAAGGAAAGAGCAAACTCTTGCTCTCAAAGCTGCTGATGCTTCTTAAGGAAGCCAATCCAATGAGGAGCTGATGGAACTCTTTGCCAAAAGGTTTCTCAAGATGGGCATAAAGGACTTCAGAAAGAAGTCTTCAAGATATGAAGATAAACCAAGGTATGACAGATCTCTTGCTAAAGAAATTATCTGTTATGGTTGCGGGAAACTTGGACATATTCTACCAGAGTGTCCAGAGGAAAAGAACAAAGAAAAGAGAAAAGAAAAAGAGCATCACAAGAAGCACTCCAAGTCCTCCTCCTACAAAAATAAGAAGAAGGAGAAAGGATTTGTTGCTGAAACCTGGAGTGATTCAGATGAAGAATCTTCCTCCTCAAGCTCCAGTGAAGATAAGGAAGAGAAGAAGGCAAAGGAAATTTGCCTTATGGCAATTGATGCCTGCAGCAATCACTCAGCTGCAGAGAGTTCTGATGATGATGAAGAAATGCCTACAGAAGATCAGGTATTATCTTCTTATGATTTTTCTTCTGCTGAATTTAAATCTGAATTTAAATCCCTTTGTTTAGATTTAATTAGTTCAAAAAAAGAAATTAAGGAGCTTAGAAATAGGATAGCAGAATCAGAAATTCTCTCCATTGAAAATGCTAGGTTAGAAGCAGAACTCACTAAGTCCAGTGAAGAAATAAAATTTCTTAAAAATCAACTAGCTAAATCAAAAAAGATTAGAAGAATCTCTAAATGGTAGAAGCCTTAAGCTGCTAGAGATCACTAGCATGACAAATACTAGGTCAGGCAATAATAAGCTAGGCTTAGGAGCCTTATCAAGTGAACCTCCATTGGTTCTTAAAAATCATATTTCAACTCCAGTAAACTTTATTTCAGCTGATGGAATAAAGAATACTGAGCCAGTAAATCTAGTTAACAAAGCCTTAAATAAAGCTAAGAGAGAAAAGAGAAAGCAAAAATTTAAGGAGCTACAAAAAGCGTCGAATGCTGCCCGACGATCGAAGGCTCAATGGTCGAACGATGCTCGACGATCTGAGCATCGATCGTCGAACGATGATCGACGATTTCAATATGATTTTCAAAATAATCACCTGAACCTTAGAAATCCTAATGTAAATAGAAACCCTAGGTTTGTTGACCCATTAACTGCATGGAGCATCCCACCTAGGAGATCCTATCCCTTAGGATATAAACCCCAACCTGCTTATTCTTTTATTTCAAGTTTTCATTATGTGAAGAATAATGGACCCAAGGTTGTCTGGGTCCACAATGTCTAACTGTTTAATTTGCAGGTGAAGACCTATCCAATTACTAAAGATAAATGGTATTTGGATAGTGGCTGTTCCAAACACATGACAGGAAACAAAGAAAATCTGTCAAGATACAAGGCCAAGCTTGGACCAAAGGTGATCTTTGGGGATTCCAGCTGTGGTCAAACAGAAGGATATGGTAGGATTACCATTGGAGAAGTAACATTCAAAAGGGTTGCATATGTAACTGGACTGAAGCACAACCTAATCTCAGTAAGCCAGTTATATGATGCAGGATATCAGGTATCTTTCACTAACACTCTCTGTAATATTACTTTAAATAGTAATGTTGTGTTAGTAAGCATTAGACAGGGTAATATTTACTTAGTAGATTTTAACTCAACTCAATCTGAAATCTGCCTGTTTAATGAAGTAACAAATAATAACACCTTATGGCATAGGAGGCTTAGCCATGTTAACCTCAAGAACATATCTAGGTTATCTAAATACAACCTTGTTAGAGGTTTACCTTCTCGCCCCTACAAGAAGGAGAGCCTATGCAAGGCTTGTCAATTAGGCAAGCAAACCAAAAACTCCCTTAAATCTGTAAATAAAAGTGATTCACCTAGAATCCTGTATTTATTACATTTGGACTTTTTTGGCCCAATAAATGTACAGAGTCTAGGAGGGAAGTATTACACTTTAGTGATTGTAGATGACTTCTCTAGGTTCACTTGAGTGTTCTTCTTGAGAACTAAGGCTGATAACTTCAAAGTTCTTACAAACTTTCTGCTATGTGTACAGACTGAGTATTCTACTCATGTTGCCTTGATCAGAAGTGATCATGGTACTGAGTTTGAGTCTCTTCTCATGCAAGAATTCTGTGAGAAAGAAGGTATCAAACATAGCTTCTCTGCTCCTAGAACTCCCCAACAAAATGGGGTAGTGGAAAGGAAGAATAGAACCCTGATTGAAGCTGCTGGAACATTATTGGCAGATGCTAACATGCCTCTCTCTTATTGGGCAGAAGCTGTTAGCACAGCTAATTATGTCTTGAACAGATGTCTTATACACAAGCTTAAGAGTAAAACTCCTTATGAGTTGCTTAAAGGAAAGAAACCTAAAATTAATTATTTTAGAGTCTTTGGTTGTGTAGTGTATATTCACAATAACAACAAAGAATACCTTAGAAAGTTTGAAGCAAAAGCTTCAGTGGAAATTTTTCTTGGATATTCCCAAGTAAGCAAAGCTTATATGGTATTTAATAAATACACATCTAAAATAGAGGAGTCTGTGCATGTTTCTTTTGATGAGTCAAAGATGTTTTACAAGGAGAAGGAAACTTCTCCTTCCTCAAGCTCATTGCAGGTACCAGAATCATGCAAAGATGTCACTCAAGAGATTCTCCATCTATCAACTCTTCATATCACTGACTCAGACAGTGATGAAGACACTGTGGAAGCAGTTGCTGTACCACCAACAGTTGATCCAATTCCTCAGGAGGAATTAATCCCAACTATTGCTAAAGATCACATCCCACCTGCTGATCTTGTCACACTTAGAGATCATCCTATATCTCAAATGATTGGTGACATATCAGCTGGTGTGCAAACAAGACATCAATTAAGACAGGATGTGATGCATTCTTGTTTCCTTTCACAGATTGAGCCCCTCACCATAAAAGATGCTGAGCTAGATCCCCACTGGATCATTTGCAAGAGGAGCTTAATCAATTTGAAAGATATAAAGTATGGACTTTAGTTCCAAGACCTAAAGGCAAACTGATCATAGGCACCAAGTGGGTGTTTAGAAACAAGTTGGATGCAAATGGAATTATTGTAAGGAACAAAGCTAGGCTTGTAGCTCAGGGCTACAGACAGGAGGAAGGTATAGATTATGACCAAACCTTTGCCCTTGTTGTAAGGCTAGAGGCAATAAGGATCTTTCTAGCCTATGCAGCCTATATGATGTTTAAGGTCTTTCAGATGGATGTCAAGAGTGCATTCCTAAATGGTGAGCTAAAGGAAGAGGTGTTTGTTGAACAACCTCCTGGGTTTGTCTCTTCAACTAAACCCTCATGTGTTTACAAGTTGCAAAAAGCTCTTTATGGACTTAAACAAGCACCCAGAGCCTGGTATGAGACTCTAGCTAGTTTCCTGTTAGAGCACAACTTTGTTAGGGGAGTAGTTGATAGAACCCTTTTCGTTAAGCATCACAAGGACACCATCCTGTTAGTTCAAGTGTATGTGGATGATATTATTTTTGGCTCCACTGATTCCAAACTGTGCAAAAAGTTCTCTGACCTGATGCATTCTAAGTTTGAGATGAGTAGTATGGGTGAGCTGTATTACTTTCTTGGTCTCCAAGTAAAGCAAGATGCTGATGACATCTTCATCTCCCAATCCAAATATACAAAGAAATTGGTAAAGAAGTTTGGGATGGCTGATGCTTCAGCAATGCATACACCTATGGCTACTAATGTAGTTATAGATTCTGATGATCAGGGTAAGCCAGTTGATCAGAAAAACTATATGGCCATTGTTGGTTCCCTATTGTATTTAACTGCAAGTAGACCAGATATAATGTTTGTCACATGCCTATGTGCTAGATTCCAGGTCAACCCCAAGGAATCTCATTTGATTCTTCTCAAGAAAATTTTGAGATACCTGAAGGGATGTCCAAATTTAGGACTATGGTACCCAGCTGAATCAGAATTTTAGTTAATTGGATACTCTGATTCTGACTATGCTGGTTGTAGAGTTGACAGGAAAAGTACCTCAGGAACATGTTAGTTCCTGGGAGAGAGATTGGTCTCTTGGTTCTGTAAGAAACAGGCTTTTGTCTCAACTTTAACTGCAGAGGCTGAATATATAGCAGCTGCTAGTTGTTGTTCACAGATCCTGTGGATTCAAAACCAGCTTTTGGATTATGGGTACACACACAAGAACACCAAAATTATGTGTGACAGTACCAGTGCTATCTCCATTGCACAAAATCCTGTGCACCACTCTAGAACCAAGCACATTGAGGTAAGACATCATTTCCTGAGAGATTGTGTGGAAAAGAACAAGATCAGCCTTGAGTTCATATCCACTGACCTTCAGAGAGGTGATATTTTCACCAATCCCTTAGATGAACAGAAGCATCTGTTCTTTTTGGTTCAACTAGGCATGATTAATGGAAAAGACTAAGTGTGACTTCTGCCTTTTTGAAATCTGTTTGAAGATCGTCGAACGACGTTCGACGATAGTCGAACAGGTCGAGCCTATCGTCGACCTATGGGTGACGACGGCTTGTTTGTTTGTGAAGACAAAAATAGTCGAACGATTGATCGACTACTCTGCTTCAGGAAACGATCGTCGGACGACTGTTCGACTATCGTCTCTAGGATCTGTTAAAATAGATCGATGATTGCTGTTTTAATATAAAACCGATGGTCTACCTAGGTTAAGAGATCGTCTTTTTAGTAGTCGACAGAGCTCGTCTTTTCGTATTCCGTCTTTCTGCTTGAGCTCTGCCCCGCGCCTTCTGATGTTTTGTCTTCGTCGTCCTCTCCAACCAAATCAATGGCGGTTGCTCCAGCTCTCCTGACTTCGATGAAGTTCGACGCCGTTTTCAGCGTGGATTTCGACTCGTTCAGTGCTTGCGATGCAGAGATTATAGAGATGCTACAGCTCTGCAAGGATCAAGGTTTGGAAAAGCTGATGTCAACAAGGATCAAGATCAACATCCCAGAGATCAAAGAGTGGGTTTACTCTTCGTCTTCTAGCGACGAATCCATGACCGGGACAATAGGCGGCGAAGAGGTAATCCTGACTCCTGCCATTCTGACTGAAATTTTTGGATTATTGAATGTACAAGATGAATATGACCAAGATGTTCAAGAGTACGAAAGAATGCTCGTAGAGCTAGGACATGCTGAGGGCATTCCTACAAAGCTGCTGAAAGTTAACTTCCCGTTGAGGATTAAGTTCTTAGCTGAACTTGTTGGAAAAGTGCTGTTATGTAAGCACTCGGCTCATGACAACATAACCAGACAGCAATTTGCCCTGATGAGTGCAATTATCAACAAGAAAGAGATAAATTGGGCAGGAATAATGTTTGATTTGATCAGAAAGAAGAACAACAAGAAGGAAGTAACCCTTAGAAGGGTGATAGGAATATTTCTGAAAGAAAAATATCCTCAACTGTTGGGTACAGTTACAACTTCCATCAATGCCAGTAAGAAAATGGATCCCACATTATTTGTTAAGTGGAAAAGGAGCATTCAGAAGCCTTCACCAGCTGGGGTAGCTCCTGTTTTATCTGAGAGCACCAGGACTGTATCAGTCACTCCCCACCTACATGAAGAAGGCTCCTCCATTCCCCCCATTACTTCTTCTTCTACATTTCCATCCACTTCTTCTGCATTGCCATCCACTTCTGCATTACCATCTACATCCAATGTCTCTCTTCTACTTGATTCCTCCTCTATTCTCCATGCATCACCACCAGCATCTCCACTCCCTTCACATCTTGCTAGGATTTCTCATCCTAGTTTTGATCTGTTGGTTTCTGAGAATCCCACTCCACCTCAGTCACCAATTCCTCATTCAGATCATATTGATCTTCCTGCATCCACCCATCAATCACCAGTTCACAACATATCTCATCAGGAGACCACCGTACCTGATGTTCTTCCATCTACTGTGATTCCCCCATCCACATCATTTGAAATAACCCCAGCTTTCATTTTAAACATCCTGGAGCTAATTACTCCTTCAATCAAAATCATGATTGAAGAAGTAATTGCACCTCTTGTTTCTACCATCTCTTCCCTAACATCCTCCATCATAGCCCTCTCTAAGTCTGCTGAGCCCTCTTCAGTTAGGGGCCTGACTTCAGTATCTACTGAAATCAGGCAGGGGGAGATGTTCGAGGAAGATGCCTCAGGACTGCCCCTTGTTACTCTTCCAGCAGATCCCCAAGTTGAAATTCAAAAAGAAACAGCAGTTCCAGTTGACATGACAACATCTTATGCAGAACCAGCACCAGTTTAGAGGCCATCTGATATCATAATGGAAGCATAATTTGCCTTCAAAGTGTGCTTTGAAGAAGCCTCCACTCCCTTAGTTGCTCTATTCCTAGAAGGAGTCATTACCTCCTATCTAGATGACTTGTGAGAGTTAGAAAATTCTGAAGAAAATCCTAAAGGTAATTCATTTACTCAATTCCTTGACATGTTAACTGACATGCTAGCCTGTGAATACCTGGAAGGGATGTTTCGATGCCATTTAGAACACCTTTGTGTCCATTTAGTTTCAGATCTAGTTCAAGAAGTTCAAGCTGCTCAACAACCAGCTCTAGAACCAGCTCCAAAACCAGCTCAAGAACCTGCTGTTCAAGAACCTGTATCTTCTCCTCCAGCTCAGATAGCTGTGCAAGATGATCAAGATAAAGTTTCAGATGTATAAGAAGAAAAATCAACAGTATGGGATGACACCCCAGGACTAGATTTGGATACTCTTCTAGCACAGGATGCCTTAGAAGAAGAGAAAGAGAAATATGCATTAAAAGCCAAAGAACAAGCTGAGCAAGAAGCTTTTGATCCCTATGATCAACCTCCATCATCTCATTCTGATGATGAGGAGGATTCTGATGAATCAGAAAATTCTAAGAAGAAGAAAGCAGCAAAAAGAAAAAGGAAAGCTGCTGCTGCTCCTCCTCCTAATCCTGATCAAGACGTTCCATATTATATACTGAAAGGGATAGATCCTAAGTCTAAAGAATATTAATATTGGATGGGATTATCCAGAAATCAACAAAAATAGAAAAAGAAAAGCAAAAGGTATGACAGTCCAGCTCCAAAATGGAATCCCAGAGGACCTCCTCCTCTACCTCAAAGTGCAGGAGCATCTGGTAATATTTCTGCCAATCCATCAGCCCCTTCTGCTAGATTCACTCCGTCTCAAACACATCAAAGAAGAAGCAATCCAGGATATCAAAGCAGATCTCAATCTGGACATCAAAGACAAGATGTTGTTACAAAAGAGCAAGTGAAGGAGATAGTATATCAGAAGCCAACCTTTTCTCCTCCTCCTTCACCCAAGAGGAAAACATCTCCTCCAAAAGAAAGCAAAAGCATACCATCCAAAAAGCCAGCTCAAACAAAGAAAACTGATTCAAAAGGAAAAAAGGATTATTCACTCTGAAAAATCAAGTAAAAAATATGCAGAGTTTGCTCCTCCACCTTCTCTAGTTATTCAAGAAAATAAAGAGCAAGCTGCAAGTATGCTAGAACTCTCTACAAAATTCAGAACTGTAAAACCTTTAGATTCAACTGGTGAAAATGAATATGAAAGTCATGAGCTAAATCCTGATTTCAGGATGGCTAGATTTCTTGAACTAGTTGGATCAGCTCAAATCAGACAGGCCAAAGCTGAAGGAAAAGATATTACAGGCTTAACTACTATGTCTAAATTCAGAAAGAAGGAGCTAGAAAAATTCCAGGTTAGACCTGAGGTTTTTGATCCTTCTAAATATATGGAAAAGAACCCAGAAACAGTAGTGCCAAGAGCTGGAGAATCTAAAATTATTGGAGAATAAGATTTAAAGTTATCAAAGAAGGAAGATCTAGATCCTTTCAGAAAAATTTCTTTTCTTCCTGGTTCTTCTGTATCTAAACCAGATTCTGATGCTGCTTAAGTTTTATTTATTGTCAGATTGTTTTGACTGTTTGTTTAAATGCAAATTTGTTGCTTAGGTGTTTCTTTTCCTGAGTTATATTTATTTCCTGTAGTTTTGTTTTGAGAGACTTAACCTATAGAGGGGGAGATTGTTGGTACCCTAGTTTGGATTTGAGTTTAGTCCTCTCAATTAGTTTCTTGACCCAAGATTTATCTATGGTCAAAGGTTAGTTGTTTGGTTAGATTGCTTTAGTTGTAGAGTTGTCACTTATCCAGATGAAAATTTGGTTAAGTTGTTTTTGGTTCGACTATGGTCGAACGTCGCTCGACTATCGTCTATCAACTGTTCGACGATCGTCTATCAGTAGGTCGACTATCTGTTCTGTTTTATAGTTCAACTATCTGCTTGGATATTTCAACTATCTGATAGCTCGACTATCTGTTTGATAGTTCGACTATCTGTTTTGTTTGATGGTTCGACTATCTGCTTGGATAGTTCAACTATCTGATAGCTCGACTATCTGTTTGATAGTTCGACTATCTGTTTTGTTTGATACTTCGACTATCTGCTTGGATAGTTCAACTATCTAATAGCTCGACTATCTGTTTGATAGTTTGACTATCTGTTTTGTTTGATACTTCGACTATCTGCTTGGATAGTTCAACTATCTGATAGCTCGACTATCTGTTTGATAGTTCGACTATCTGTTTTGTTTGATAGTTTGACTATCTGCCTTGATAGTTCAACTATCTGATAACTCGACTATCTGCTCTGATAGTTCGACTATCTGTTCTATTGTTGATAGTTCGACTATCTGTTTAATAGTTCGACTATCTGCTCTGTGTTGATAGTTCGACCATCTGTTTGATGGATCGACTATCTTTTTGATAGCTCGACTATCTGCTTTGATAGTTCGACTATCTGTGTCGTTCGACTATCTGTTCTGATAGGTCGACGATCTCTGTGGTTCGGTCGACAATCTCCGAGGATCGTTCGACGTTCTTCTGTCTGCCTTTAGTAATTTTGTACTCCTTCTGTTCTTTGATTTATTTCCTGTTTATTTAGCATATTTTATTAAAGATTATTTCATTGATTTTGTGCATACATCTCAAGGCAATCTTTGCCCCATCCTTTGTGCATAAGTCAAACTTTATCTGACAAAGTCTTTTGTCTTATTAGTTGAAATATCTTTTTGCTTTATTCTGTCATGCTGTCTTTTATAGCCGTTAGACACAAAAGTCTTCTCTGGCCGTAAAGAGTTTAGTCTGATGTGACTTCCTTTAGTACTCTTTTTATCAGATTGGATTTGCAGCTTCTTAGAAAGCGTTATCCCTTTATAGCATGTCTGTCTGCAGGATATGTTTTGTTTTGTGCTACTTGCAGCCCAGATCAAAGATCTCAGAAGGAGACAAAAATCAAACAAAGATTAGAGCCGTTACAAAGGCCCATATATAAAGAGCTTCTTTTGAAAGAAGAAGAGAGACATACACACACACAGAAGAGAGATCAACACAGATATTGATATACAGATTCAAAGAGACACAGCTCTCAGATATTTGTTGCATTCAACTGAGAAGATCGACCTTCTTCATCTCTCTCTTCTTCAATCCTGAGTTCATCCTGCTGCAAGGAACATTCACTCAGAGTCTCAAGAAGAAGAAGAAGAAGGAAGAAAAGCTGTTGAAGAAGAACATCCATTACAAATCAAGAGTCTTCTTCAAGCTACTCCTTCAAGAACTTCAAGACAGCTCTCTGTCACAAGTTCAGAAGAGTTCATGCACCCTGAAGCAAGACTTCTTCCTGGATATCACTAAGTCAGGGGGAGCCTTGATTCTTTAGAGCTTTCTAGCTCTGTGCAATCCACTTGCTTCTATAATATTGTTTTAACAATAGAGAAGATCCTCTAACCCTCTCTCAACCTCCTGTATAAAGGGTTATTACTCCCTTCAAAAGTGAACCTTGGTGGCAGGGCACCTGATCAAAAACCTGTGTTGGATTTTGAGCTCCTGATCAAAAGCTCAAAGGGTCTACTTGATCTACCTGAAGCAGATCAGTTGGTGGCAGGGCACCTGAACAAAAACCTGTAGTGGATTCCTACCAGGGTGGTAGAAGAGTGGACGTA
Organism: Platanthera zijinensis; assembly: GCA_039513925.1. Classification (NCBI taxonomy): domain Eukaryota; kingdom Viridiplantae; phylum Streptophyta; class Magnoliopsida; order Asparagales; family Orchidaceae; genus Platanthera; species Platanthera zijinensis. The sequence continues at coordinate 59,285,363 of CM077078.1, forward strand.
CCTATTTAGCGGGAACCACTATAAACTTCTTGTTTCGTCTGTGTTACTTCATTTAATTATTGCACTGTGGCTGTGAGTAGACATAACTAGGATTGCTAGTTGCTGTGATAGGACCAAAGCTCAACTCTAATTACAGTTAGCTTTCTTCTGTGCACTACACTTTGTGTTAGGCTCTAGGGTTTCAAATATCTATAAACTCATTCCGTAAATTAACTCTAAGGGAGTTGAGTAGGGTGTCATAATTTTTGAATACTCTATTCACCCCCCCCCTCTAGAGTTGTATCTATCCTCACTTTCAATCTACTTCTTAAGAGACTTGTGATTGTCTCCTTCTTGACCTCAAAACAGCTGAAGCTCTCTCTCCCAAAATCTTCTGAAGTTCCTTCTGAATTCTGAATGAATTCACCTTAGACAAAATCTGAGTGGATAATCACTTCAGATTGTCTTCTTAGATCTTCTTACGAAGATCTTCTTCTGTGTGACTTGCACTTTCTTGATCAACGATCAATCTCTCAATAGTTGTGTTAGTTGTTGTTGTTCATCATCTCTGATTTGACAGAATCCATCCATATATATAGACTTCATCCATGGTAACCGGCTGATCCGGTTTCTAACCAACTTCTGACAAGTCTGACAGCTTCAGTAAACTTGTTGGAATGCACAACTGTCAGTCAGTTCTTGAACCTTTATCTTTGTCAGCAAAGCGTCGAGACTGACTGTCATTATGTGTCGACACAAGTAGATAAAGTGTCGACACAAGCTTTGGTGATGTCGACATAACTCCTTTGGTGTCGACACAGCTTATTGACAATGCATCTGTAGAATGTGTCGACATAGAGTATTTGTGTTGACACAAACACTTCTTCACTCCACAGTAATCACAAGTCCTGTGTGTCGACACAGTTGATGTAGACTAATAATTCTGTGTGTCGACACAGCCTCCCGGTGTCGACACAGTTGATGTCGAATAACTATTCTGGGTGTCGACACTGCCTCCCGGTGTCGACACAGTTGATGTCGACTAATATATTCTGTGTGTCGACATAGCTGCTTCAGGTGTCGACACAGCTTTTCCAAGTGTCGACACAGACTTCCTTAAGTGTCGACACATGGACTTAGAAACTTTTCTCTGCATTTTAGCCAATACTTAACCTGCATATATAAACATAAAATAACATCAAATACACCTTGATGTATATCATTGAGCTAAGTGAGGCTTCTCTAAATCAGGTACACATTTTCCAATGTACCCAACACCTCTCCTATCACAAAAGGAGGGAACGACCGCCGGCCGCCCACCGCCGGCCGCCCACCGCCGCTGGCCGGCCGCCGGCCGGCCGGTCGCCGCCTCTCGCCGTCGTTCGCCGCCGGCCGCCTCCCGCCGACTACCATCGGCCGGTGGCATGCCGCTCGTGCCTCCACCATCCGATTGTGATGGGGCCTTCGTAGCCATCCGATCCGTGGGTAACCACCCACTAACCCACCACTTTAGTCGTGGGGCCCGCCATGATCCTCCCCTTGAGGCTATAAAAGGACCCCCAGGGGTTTCTCATTTCTCACCTTTTCTCTCCTCGGGCTCTTCTTCTTCTTCCTCAGGTGAGAGCTCTCCCGCCTCCTCCACCAAGTCGGCTCCGCTCGCCGTGAACCACCATCAGCCACCAACAGTCCCGCACGTTCCCTCGTCTAAGTCACTCCCGCGGCGCAGTCTGTTGCCCGCAGGAAACTACAGTCTCTCTCTCCTCTCAAGTTGTAACGGGAGCGGCCTGTCGCCCCGATTCACCAAAGCATACTGTAATCACCAAAAGCTAGTGGAATTTGACAGGCACAGACCCGGTCACGTGGTTTTTTATCCATTTAAGTAGTTTTTCCACGTCATCAAGACTTATGTCTACTATTCATCTTCATTGACTGTGTGCGCGCTCGACCGCTCCGTGAGCTAAGACGATTCAAGTTAATCCGATCCGAACGGGACATCGAGTTAGTCCGCAATAACACTTGATCCTAGTTTGCAAATAAGGAGCATAACAACACTAAGTACAACGTGTTTATCATCAATTTGATCCCCCATAGTCAAATATTATTTGCCTACATTTACACCGACATGCGAAAGAAAGGATGATATTGTTATTGAAGCCCTTCCATGTCATTAGTAAAATGATGAAGACTATTTTAAATGGTCCTTTGAATTCTATTTGTAGAATTATCCATGTGTTTTGGGATGTTTCAGCTGTCATTAATCGGGGGGAACAGAAATGACATTTCTCTACTTACTTCAAGTTGAATATAAAGCAATGTTTTTGCATCTTTTTTATCTCTATAATCTTTTAGGCTTCGTTCGTTTCGATGGAATTGGAGCTTTGAAATTGGGGCTTTGCGAAAAATTTACGCTCGGACGGAAAAATTCTAATATTGAGCGGAATAGTGAAATTAATAATTCCAATTCTCATGACAGAATTCCTGCATTTAGCCAAACGATAGAATTGGAATTGACTTCAATTCCAATTTCTGCGGGAATTGGAATTGAAGTTAATTCCAATTCCTGAATTTCAATTCCTGCGAAACGAACGGAGCCTTATAGCTAAAGCTAATTTCCCATATACTCAATGGATGTTTATTCATTGACCGTTGAAATCCTTCATTTACTTTAGTTCATAAGCATTGCAATAAAAATAATATTTTCATTTGGACATGACAATAATTATAACCTTCACCATCAAAAAAATGGAACGCTAACTTGTGAAAATTGAAAATTTGAGGGGCGAAGGCTGTGTTTCAGATAACTTATGCTCATGAATAATGTCTATTCAAAAGCATATACAGTTTTTCAGCTGTTTATTTGTGCAGTTTATAGAAAATCATTTATTTTAAAATTGATGATAAATTTATTTTTCATTACTTATTTGGGTGCAGCTTATGTCTTCTCATAAGCAATTATCCCTTAAAAGCCTCAAGTCAATTTTTTTCACTCAGGCATGATTTTTTTGTTAGGGAGGGATTTTTCGCCCAGGTGCGTATTTTTCGCACGGACGCGATTTTTCGCCCAGGCTCGAATTTTCGCCTGGGCGTTTTTTGCCCGAGCCCGAATTTTCGCTCTGGCACGATATTTCGCACGGGCGCGGATATTTCGCCGAGGCATGGATATTTCATCTCTGCGCAGTTTTTTCGCCCGAGCGCTTTTTATTCAGTCATGCGCGAATTTTCGCGCAGGCGCGAATTTTTTGCCCGATCGCGAACTTTTGCTCGGGTGCGAATTTTCTGCCCGGGCGCGAATTTTCCGCCGGGCCCGATTTCCCCCCCGGCCCGATTCCCCCCCCCCCCCCCCCGGCCCGGTTTCTCCGCCCGGGCGCGCTTTCTCCGCCCGGGCGCGCTTTCTCCGCCCGGGCGCGCTTTCTCCGCCCGGGCGCGCTTTCTCCGCCCGGGCGCGCTTTCTCCGCCCGGGCGCGCTTTCTCCGCCCGGGAGCGCTTTCTCCGCCTGGGCGCGCTTTCTCTGCTCGGGAGCGGTTTTTGGGCCCGACAATGATTTTTTTCATCTGGCCATGAATTTTTCTCTCGCGCGCGTTTTTTAGCGGCTGAACGTATTTTTTTTGGTCGGACAAAATTTTTTTTGGCAGAACGCATTTTTTTGCTTCCGTGCGAAAGTATCGTATCCGAGCGGAAAATATCGTGTCCGGACGAAAAAATCGCCCCCGGGCGAAAAAAACACTCATGGGCGAAAAATTCACGCCTGGACGAAAATGACCGCCCGGGCGAAAAATTCGTGCCCGAGCGAAAAATTTGCGCCAAGGCGACAAATTCGCTCCCGGGCGAAAGAACTGAGCCGGTGCCAAATATTCGCGTCCGGGCGAAAAAATCGTGACTAGGAGAAAAATTCGCGTCCGTGTGAAAAATTCGCGCCTAAGCGATAAAAACGTGCCCGGGTGAATAATCACGTCCGCGCCAAAAAATCGTGTCAGGGGGGAAAAACGTCCAAATGAACGGAACTTTATGAATGAATGAAAATTTAGATAAATACTTAATGGACAAACTATTCAAACAGTGTACTGTTTATTCATTATTACTTTTATAAAATCTCTATTACTTTTATAAAATCTCTATACATATATCAATTTTCAATTAACAGATTATTCATCATCATAAATTGATCCAGACAGAGCCGTAGTGCTCGAGGCCCTTGAATGCAATTGTTAAGGATTGAGAAGATCGATTATAATTCTCAATGATACGGAATTTTTGCCAAGAGCAGATAAAAGAACTTATACTACAATCATTGACAGAAAAAACAATGTTAAATACAAAACATAAGCAAAATTGCTGATGAAATAAGGCTCGGTTTGGTGCGATGGTATATGCATGAATTAAATCGTTATTTGTTGAGAATCATCTAATAAATATCATTCGTTTGAACATAAAAAAAATGGATGAAGATCCTTAGATGGGCTAATACAAATGATTGAAATGAATATTTAACCCTGTTCATGACTGCCGTCACCGTGCCCAACGGAGCCTAAGGAGAACTGCCTTTGTTTTATTTCTGCTTTATGCATTGCTTCAAACGAACGAACTATAACATTATATATAGTGTTAATTTATACATATCCAAAAGGTTGTACATAAATACACTATTTGTAGGAGCCCACGTGGTGTTCATACATACAATATTCATTACACCTTTTTGTTATTTTCTGAGATGGAGGTAGCCATTTTTGGAGGATACAACTCTAGAGATTAGGAGGAGGATATTTTATTTTTGGGCTTTGACCGTGCATATAATATATATATATATATATATATATATATATATATATATATATATATATATATATATATATATATATATATATATATATACGAGTGACAGGCACGGGCCTCCGGCCCGATGACCACGCGCCACAGTACCCGGCCGACGACGGTGGGCTTCGCCCGCTCCCCGGCGGGCTTCGCCCGCTCCCCGGCGGGCTTCGCCCGCTCCCCGGCGGGCTTCGCCCGCTCCCCGGCGGGCTTCGCCCGCTCCCCGGCGGGCTTCGCCCGCTCCCCGGCGGGCTTCGCCCGCTCCCCGGCGGGCTTCGCCCGCTCCCCGGCGGGCTTCGCCCGCTCCCCGGCGGGCTTCGCCCGCACCCGGACTGTTTTTTTATATATATTATTATATTACCTGATTTCCGTGTCTTTACTATAGCAGTCTCGCCGCCCAGATTTTTCGGGTCCCAAATCGAAGGTCAAGGAGACTCTAAATCAAAAAGTGATCAACATGAAAGTTGTTCGGATCGCCGAGATCTACAACTTTCATGTTGACCACTTTTCGTTTTGGAGTCATCTTGACCCTCATATTGGGCCCCGAAAAACCTGATTTCCATGCCTTTACTGTAGCAGTCTCGCCGCCCAGACTTTTCGGGTCCCAAATCGAAGGTCAAGGATGCTCCAAATCAAAAAGTGATCAACATGAAAATTGTTCGGATCGTCGAGATCTACAACTTTCATGTTTACCACTTTTCGTTTTGGAGCCATCTTGACCCTCATACTGGGCCCCGAAAAATCTGATTTCGTGCCTAAACAGGCGGGTGAACAGTTCACCCGCCTGTTTTAGTCCCACACCGTCCATTCTTAGGATTTTTGCGGGTATATATTCAATATTCCGCATTCAGTATTTGAAGTAATGTTTGCTGGTTGAACTGCAGGCGGACTTGCTTGCAGGTTTTTAGGGAATTGGGCTTGCGGGTTGTTTGCGGGCTCGCCGGTTGCGGGTCTGCTTGTTTTTTTGCTGTCCTATAGTAGGTTTAGGACTGTCCTAGAGTAGGTTTAAGAGACCTATAAAAAAGTCTGGATAGAGGGTTGGTTTGATCCAACGGTTCATGATCAAAAATCTGAAATCCGACGTCCACCTAATTACCCTCTAATTTCGAACTCATGTTATATGCAGGCCACCATATTTCTTTATAATATGGTATAGATATATATCTTATATATACATATACAAGTGACATGACAGGTACTGGCCTCCGGCCCTGGGGCATTCGGCGGGGGTGCGACAATCAGCGTGCTGCGACATTCGGCGGGGTGCGACATTCGACGGGATGCGACATTCGCCGGTGGTGCGACATTTGTCGTGGGGACGATATTTGTCGTGGGCGGTGACATTTGTCGTGGGCGGCGACATTTGTCATAAGCGGCGACATTTGTCGTGGGTGGCAACATTTGTCGTGGACAGTACCCGCCCCTATGGCCTCGCGCGACAGTCACAACATATACATATGAGTACTCAAAATAACCGTAAAAAATATAAATCAAGAATACAATTTTATTTTGTAAAACAAATTATATTTTAACGTTAAAACATTAATTTTTCTCTCGTCGTTCCTAGCTAGAGACAATAGGTTTAGGGTATCTAATGTTTTTATTTTTTGTATTTTAATATTGTAAAGTTGTGTAATTACCTAAAATGATATTGTCTTTATAATATACTAATATAAAGTTTGGTATAATTGTGCAATTATGAATACAACTATAAGGGCAATATAGAGACACCAGACAATGTTTCACCAAAGAGTAGTTTTCGTATATTAGTGTATATTAGTGTATATAGATGTATCATGTGCGGGCAAACGGGCGTACGGACAAGGGTCAAGGAGGCTTCAAATCAAAAAGTGATCAACATGAAAGTTGTAGATCTCGACAATCCGAACAACTTTCATGTTGATCACTTTTTGATTTGGACCCTCCGTGATCTTCGATTTGGGACCCAAAAAATCTGGGCGGCGAGACTGCTACAGTAAGCCGAAAATTTTCCACTTTTCGGAGCCCAAATCAGGGGTCAAGGAGGCTCCAGATCAAAAAGTGATCAACATTAAAGTTGTAGATTTCGGCGATCCGAACAACTTTCATGTTGATCACTTTTTGATTTGGAGCCTCCTTGACCCCCAAATCCTCAAGCCCGTACGCCCGCACCTAAGCTAGCCCGCATATGATATGTATTATATATATATATATATATATACAGATTAATGCAAAAACGCGCAGCGCGTTTTGCTCTAAAAAACGCGCTCCCCGGAAATACGGAAAAAGCACCCCCTAAATAGCATTTTTAGAAAAAGTGGTCAACATGAAAGTTGTAGATCTCGACGAGATCTACAACTTTCATGTTGACCACATTTTCTAAAAATGCTGTTTAAGGGGTCTATTTTCAAAAGGCACGAAGGGGGTTCCGCCCGGTAAATATTACGATTTTTTTTTTTGCGCGGACCTCCCTTCGCGCCTTTTGAAAATAGACCCCCTAAACAGCATTTTTAGAAAAAGTGGTCAACATGAAAGTTGTAGATCTCGACGAGATCTACAACTTTCATGTTGACCACTTTTTCTAAAAATACTGTTTAGGGGGTGTTTTTTTCATTTTTCTGAGGAGCGCGTTTTTTTGTCCAAAAAGCGCTGCGCGGAAATACAGTGCCCCCATATATATATATATATATATATATATATATATATATATATAGGGTTAATGTATATACGCGGCTTGTGCATATAGGCTATATACGCAGGGATGCGTAATACGAAAAATACACCTAGTAAAATGCATTTTTAGGAAAATTGATCAACATGAAAGTTGTAGATCTCGACGATATCTACAACTTTCATGTTGAACACTTTTCCTAAAAATGCATTTTACTGGGTGTATTTTCAAATGGCGCGGAACCGGGCGGAACTATTGCGAATCGCAATAGTTCCGCCCGGTTCCGCCCCATTTGAAAATACACCCAGTAAAATGCATTTTTAGAAAAAGTGGTCAACATGAAAGTTGTAGATATCGTCGAGATCTACAACTTTCATGTTGACCACTTTTTCTAAAAATGAAGTCTCGCACCTAAGAAATGTACACAGGCTGCGTTTTTACATTAAATCCTATATATATATATATATATATATATATATATATATATATATATATATATATATATATATATATATAGCTTCCTTGACCTTCGATAACCCGAAAATCGAAAATTCGGGTGCTTACTGTAGCAGTCTCGCCGCCACCGATTTTTGGGTCCCAAATCGAAGGTCAAGGAGGCTCCAAATCAAAAAGTGATTAACATGAAAGTTGTTCGGATCGCCGAGATCTACAACTTTTATGTTGATAACTTTTCGATTTGAAGGCTCATTGCCCCTTGCCCGCATGCCCACATATGATATCTCCTGTATATATATATATATATATATATATATATATATATATATATATATATATATATATATTCCCCGCAGGGACGCTGGTGGCTCGGTGCTCGCTGGCCACCGGTTGCCCGTTGTTCGTCGGCGGCCACGCCGATGAACCCCGGGCGGCCGGTGGCCGGCGAGCCTGCAGCCGCCGGCACCGCCGCTGCAAAACAATAATTGCAGCATCACACCGCCACCGCCGGCGGCTGCGGGCTCGCCACCACTGGCTCCTCCACCATCCAAAGCCACTACCTCCCCCTCCTTTGATCCCACAACTACTACCCATAACACCTACAACCAATACACCTTGTCGTCACCCCCTCCATCCCATGGAACCACCCTTACACTCCCTCATCAAATCCTCCCAGATCTGGACAACCCAGCCCAGATCCGCCACTTTCCCTTACCCTCCCCTCATCCAATAGCTTGGATCCGCTCCCAAATCACCGGATTCATCCTCACATGCCCGAATAAACCTCTATATAGCTGGATCTACTCATTTCCGACCTGATTCCACCTCCCACCGCCAAATTCCAACCACCTACATCGGCACCCGCATCCGGTTCCACTTTGGATCGTTGTAAAAACGCCTCCAACTCCAAAATCTCATTGTCTCGGACAACCCACTAATTGATGAGAGAGAGAGGAGAATGGGGGGTTGGATACCATCAACCGTCAAAATGCTCCCACCGTCTGCTGGTGCTTGCTCACTGGAGGTTTGGGCACTTCTTTGTCTTTGGTGACGACGTGTCGCGCCGGCTCTGAGGGCCTCAAGTGTCTTTCCCTCCACGTCCATCCTTTCCACCTTCGCCTTCTCTTTTCCGCCTTCGTCACGTCCCGTCTTGTCTTCTCGGTCTTCGTCTCGTTGTGTAGAGACGGCTTCGGGCGGAGTTCCTGCAAAGTCAAAGAGAGGAAAAAAGGGGAATAAAGTGAGTGAGTGTGGAATTTTTCGGAGAGTGGAAGTTGGTCAAAATGGAGAGTAATTTGGTCGATTTATAGACTATTGAAGGGGCAGTCCGGTAATTTTGCCCAATAACTACCGGGCTAGCAAATAGAATCGCTCAGACCAGAGCACATAGATTGCCATATTTAGGAAACTGACGATCATAGACATAAACTGGAAAAAATTCCGCTCATGGATGGCGGTGACCCCGACGCGGCCGGCGGCAACCCCTCCCGCACGGCGAGTGGTCGAGAGGGGCGACCGACTAGGGAAAGCCGCTCGGGTGCGGGCATCTTCGGCCAGCCCTAGCGGGGCTGGTTGCAGCAAGGCCGCACGGGACTAGGCAGCCTCGGTTGGCCCTCTCCGGGGTCGGTCATGACGTGGCCACCCTTGATCGGGCAGTGGACTCGGCCCTTGTCGAGGCCAGCCATGGCGTGGCCGCTCTGGATCAGGCGGCCTTGGTCAGGGCTGGCCAGGGTGCGGTCACCTGGGGTCGGGCGGCCATGGCAGACCCTTACCGAGCCCGGCCATGGATAGGACGCCCAGGATGGGGCGGCCTTGGCCGGCCTTCACCGGGGCCGGCCAGGGCGGAGGCGTCCGGGGCCGGGCGGCATTGGTCCGCCCTTACCGGGACGGCCATGGCAAGGCCGCCTGGGGTCGGGCGGCCTTGGCCGCCCCTCTCCGGGACCGGCTACGGCGAGGATGCCTGGGGACGGACGGCCTTGGCCGGCCCTTACAGGGGTCCGTTATGGCGGGGTCCCTCAGTCCTAGGCGGCCTGCGTAGGATATAGGGGGAGGCAGTCGACCAGGTCAAGGTCGGCTAGTGCCGCTGGTTAGAGTTGGGTGCACCACGTTTGGGAAGCGGTGCGTGGTTGTTATGACGCGTTCGACAGTTACAAGTGTAACTCCCCACAAACTTAGTGGGGAGAGAGGACGATTCAATTATGTGCAGCCCAGTTCTCCTATAAATTAGGGCTGACCTCATCATTTATCCCCAAAGACCTGAGTCTGGAGCCAAAGCAAATGGAGTTTGTAGGCTTTTACTCTTGTGCAGATTAATAACTTAATGGAGGGTGCAACGAAGGATGCGCGCGATAGCGCGGTCGATGGTGAAAATGTATGGCAAAGGGGTGAATCATGGCGAGAATCACGATGGGCGCAAGGCTCTTGTGCACAAAGGGGGGGATACCAGACGGAGTGGGTCGCCAACCTTTGTGTGGGGGGCATGTGGGGCTCTCCCCGCGAGAAGAGTGCGCACGCGAGTTACACCCTGCGCGCTACGCACGGGATGCCCCTTGCGCGGGTCGCGCCCCACACGGTGCATGCAGGTTTCCCCTGGCATGGTGCACGCGGGTCGTACCTTGAGCGCGGTGCGTACGAGTTAGCCCGCACACAGTGCGTGCGGGTTGACCCGCGCATGGTTCCCGCGCATGGTATGAGTGGGCTGCCCCCGGTGTGGTGCGCGCGGGATGCGACATTGTGCGATTCTTGGGGGACGCGCCCTGGTGCGATGTGTGCGGGACGCGCCCTGGTGCGATGTGTGCGGGACGCGCCCCGGTGCAGTGTGCGCGGGTCATACCTTGGTACTGTGCGCGGGGGATGTGCCCCGCGCACTATGCGCGGGTTGCGCCCTATGGTCTACTCGCGCGAGGTGTGCCCTAGACGCTAATTTCTCGGGTTGCTTTGAGATGCGTGCTTGTGCGCGGCTTCCCTCCCTACTCCCAGCGCGTGGGTCGCAACTCCTGAGGAGTTCCCTCGTTCAGTCTTTGACTTATTTTTTGTATGTTTTTCCAGGCTCCGAAGCATGTTATTCATGGTAGGCCAATGCATATGCTCTCCACTCTTACTATAAAATAGATTGCTTCTTTGAGTGGGCGCCACAACATTCTCTCTAGTCTTGAAATCAAGATTCCTTAGGGTGAACAGCGGGTGTAGAGTCCCACGGTTGGATAGATGAATTTATGTGAATCGTCTCTTAAGGCTAATCTTCGGTTACCACCTTTTAAAGAAGTCACATAGATCTCGAAACATTATGGGGTTCCGACGTCGCAGTTTACCCCCTTAACAATGTCGCGTATTATGGTCCTGATTGCCTTCTTCCACGAACATGGTTCAGGGTTCTCACTAGAGCTCTTCAAGTAATGGTGTGATGTTTATGCCGACGAAGGTAACTGTATCGAGATTCATAGCAACAAGACTTGGTTGATTTTTGAGAGTCGGACATACAAGCGCTAAAGGAACACAGTGTATGGGTACATCCCAAAACTCTGGGAGTTGCCCGAGCTTTTGAGCTCCCTTCTAGACCGATGCTGCCGAATGAAGGGCCGCGATCACAACTTTACACTAATGCTTGGGTTCGGGCCTCCTAACAAACTGGTGAACTATCTGTTTAGTATTTCTTTGTTCGTAGAATAAAAGCACTTGCTATTGTATGGACTTTCTGCTTATCTGGAGCATTCTGTCGCTGATCCATTGGGTTGTGATCGGAAGAGAAAGTTGGTGTTCTAGAATCATGGAGATTCATCCTTGGTGCATCACCCTGCTAACCTGCTGAAGGGGCATTCGGGATCGACCCCTAGCAGTTTTCGAGTGGTTGGGACTCCGCTTGTTGAGGATGGATGTCGAGGTTCTAGGCCCATCTACCTCCCAAGCCCCGGCCAGGGGGGGCGCCTTCTCCGACCCAAGCGAAATGGAAGTGTATCTCTTTACCCTTAACAATGATGAATGACGCGGTGAGCTCATATTTTTGCTTTGGTTTATGTTTGATGCTCCTAACTCACTACATTTTGCTTTCTCTTGCAGATTGGTGTGCAAGCCCAGATTGATCTTACTTGGAACGATTGTTACGTTGCATTGAAGGACACATACCTCTCCCTTCAGGAGAAGCTTTGAAGTACAGAGAGATCCCTTTTCAATTTGAGGGGGTGGCGTGAGCGTGACCTATCTAGCTTTCGTTAAGTTGAGTCGGACTTGAAGGCTGAGACGGCGCGGCTTTAGGAGGAGCTTCAGGCCAAGAAGCTTTTGGCGGAGAGTGCACTGAGGGATGTTGCCTGCTTAAAGTCTATGGTAGGATGTCTTTCTTCAGAGGAATGATTTTCTGAGCTGAAGATAGTGGGGGTGACAGAGTACAAGAACTTGATCGCCTTTAGATAGTGCCATTGTTTGTTGTTCTGAGGAGATTGGTGAAGAAGTTTAGACAAAAGAGGTGGAGCCTGATCTTTGCAATATCCTGGAGGTGGCATTCCATCGTGGGATGACAAATACCCTTCAGATGATATCTCACAAGTGTAAGTGCGACATCTCTGATCTTGTCTTTGATGACCTTTTAGAGGACGAGCACGTCGAGTTTGTTGAGGAGTAGACTCTATCTTCATTGTATTTTTCTTTGTTATACTTGCATTATGTTTGATGTGTATTTATGATTGGACTTTATGCCCATACTTTGTTATAGCAGCTTTTTGCTTTCTGCCTTCCTTTTGATGGATTGCCTTGTTGTTGTTTTGAGCTCTTTTTGTATGATTTGTTATGTTATCTCTGCCATCTCTGTGCGGGTAATTTGGTGGCAATCCTTTGAAGTTGACTGTTGAAGTTCAAGTCCCAGAAGGTTCCGCGACCTACTATTAGGGTGAAAGGAGAACGCTTCTAACCGATAGTGCGAAGTTGGGTTTACTAGTCCGGGGGATGTCGCTGAGTGGTTGATGGTGAAGGGAGACCTTTAAACCTAGGTGACCCCGAGGGGAGAAGGCCCTGACGGTGTCGTGACCCACTGCAAGAGAAGGGCAGACCTTTGATCACTAGTAGTGGGAGGCTGCAAGGACGTGGTCTCGAAGAGGCAGTGAAGAGCGGATCTTTGAACCTGTAGCGAGCGAGGGGGGCATGCCCTGGAAATGTTACAACCAAATGCATAAAGAAGGGCAGAACTTCAATCATCGATAGTGGGAGGCCGCTGGGACCTAGTCCCATGAAGGCAGTGAAGAGCGGATCTTCGAATCGGTGGAGAGCAAGGGGATATACCCTAGCAAGGCCACGACCTACTGTGGAGAGAAGGGCAGATATTTGATCGCCGACAGTGGGAGGCCGCTGGGATGTGGTACTGAGGAGGTGGTGAAGAGTGGATCTTTGAACTGGTGGTAAGCAAGGGGTAGGCCCTGACAACGTCGCGACCTACTGCGAAGAGAAGGGCAGACCTTTGATCGTCGGCAGTAGGAGGATGCTGGGATGTGGTCCCAAGGAGGCAGTGAAGAGAAGATCTTCAAATAGTTGGCGAGTGAGGGTGCAGGCCCTAGCAACGTCCTGACCTACTGCGGAAAGAAGGGCAGACCTTGATCATCGACAGTGGGAAGTTGATGATACGTAGTCCCGAGGAGGCGGCAAAGAGCGGATTTTTGAACTGGTGGCGAGCGAAGGGGGCAGACCCTGACAACACTGCGATCTACTATGGTGAGAAGGGTGGACCTTCGATCGTCGGCAGTGGGAGGCCACTGGGACATGGTCCCGAGAAGACGGTGAAGGGCGAGCCTGGGCATTTGTTTCAACCCACTGCATGGGAGAGGGACAAGCATCTAATCTGTAACAGTGGGAGGCTCGTGGGGGATCATGCCTGTTGTTACGTTGAGGGTTAGACCTTGGATGTGTCTCTATAAGAGCAATGTTGAGAGCAATCATAACACTCAATAGTTATAGAAAATAAAAGTTGTTTGCGCATGAGAATTGGCTCGCGACTTCATAGAGTTAGTTTTTGTTGCGCACGAGAACTATCTCGCGACTTTATAGAGTTAGTTGTTGTTTGCCTAAAGAAAATAGTTCAGCAATGTCAATAAAACAAAACATGAAATGATACTATTTGTCTCGAAGTTTCTCCTAGGGCCCCCTACTTCCTCATGCCTTGATGGTATATAGAGCTGCTCCTTGCCCGAGATGCATCTGTTGTAGGTAGCACGTTTGGGCTGCTTCCTAGTTTCCTCTTGTGACTCCGACTCCTACTAGTGTGGTGAACTTCATGGCCAGATGGGAAATTGACGGAATTGCTCTAAACGCTGGCTGGAGCGGGAGGACGAAGATCGTGTTGTATGGTAACTCTGTCTTTACTTCCACGAACTGAACCTGGTGAGTTTCTTGATTTAGAAACTCTCCTAAGGTAACTGGGATGGTGATTATCCCCTCGAATGGCACTAGTCCTCCATTAAAATTATAGATTGGGCCAGCCATCGCCTACCATTTCTCCTTGGGGATGCACATTCCTCAAACTGCAAATATGAACAGTACATTGACCGAGCTTCGGTCATCTAGTACTAGTATCCACTTGACACGAAACCTCGGGTCTCCGATTTTGGCTGTTATGACTAGCAGGTCATAGTTCAGTGTCAGCAGTTCCTTGAGGTCCTTGTGTTTTAAGCTGATATTTTCCTTTGCTGATGCGCTTGGACCGAGTGTACTCTGAGCGATTGAATTATCGTAGCAAACGGAGACCCAACTATGGTCTCTACTATCCCACCAATTTGCCTACCCCCCATGCGCTTCTTGAAGTGTGCGTGGATGCTCCTTCCTCTTCTTGGCTGGCTGGCCTTTTACTTGGTCCTGAAGAAACCTCCTAAGGACCCCCTGCTGGATGAGCCATTGATCTCATCCTTTAACGTGACACACTCTTCCATTGAGTTCCCTTTCCCCTTGTGAAATTCATAGTATTTTATCTTATCCCCTTTTCCCACAGGGACTTATCGGGGCATCAATAATGCTGGGTCAACTCAAATTGCTTAAAGCACATTAGCACGGGTGGTGTTAAGTGGCGTGTACTCCTGGTATCGCCTGGGGGTAGTCCTCACGCCGATCCTGCTGGAGGGGGTTTCCCCCGCGCTCCTCTTGAAAACTTGGGGGTGGTTCTTCTCTCTTCATCTTAACCGTCGTTATTGAGCCTCAATTGCCTCGTTAGCCGCAATCTAAGCTTCGACTCAATGCACTTGGTTTAGATAGATGGGGACTTTCCCCCTCATTAATGCAGAGTAGAACCCTCCAAACCGAAGCCCCCCGAGAAAGATCCCATGCAAGTATTTCGGGTTCACCTCTGGGATCCGCCTGGCTTCTGGGGTGAACCGGTTAAAGAACTCCTTAAGGGTCTCTCCCTCGTTCTGACGGATTCTAGAGAGATGGGACGGGTCTTTTACAATGCGGTGTTTGGCTATGAATTGGTCCAAGAACTGTTGGGTGAGCTGGGAAAAGTTCCAGACGGTTTCTTCTTTGAGCGAGTGGTACCACATTCTTACATGTCCTTTCAAGGTGACGAGGAAGACTTGACAAAGCAACTGGTCGGGCACATGGTAGATGTGGAGGATTGTGGTGAAGTTATTTACATGCTCCAAGGGGTCTTCAGTCCCGTCGTATGATTGGATGATCGGAAGATTGAATACTGCGGGGACTGGGAATGCCAGTACCTCTAGCGATAGCGACAATCCGTTCCTTACCTGGCGGTGGACTTGCGCCCCTCGACGGACGACTTGGATGAAATCTTCTTCAAACAATTATCTTACTTCCTCTCGGGTCATCCCCCTTGCCAAATCCTTAGGGGCTCCCATCATCCAGAGCTGATGGAAGATATCGTTCTCAGTGACCTTGGCCTGATGGGAGGGATGCTCAGTGTTAGCTTCCTGCGAGGATTTGGGATTTTCCTCTTCCAGAGCCTGTGCTATAATATCTGGGGCTGGTTCTCTTGCGCGTGCCTGGGCAACGGTCATGCCTCTGAAGAGGGAGAGCATTTCCATGAGGTGCTCCCCCAAACAATTGTCTCTCCCGGCAAAAGAAGCATCTGGGACGGCAAAGACTTCCTCTTATTGCAGTGCGTTGACAAGGGAGTGTGACTGACCAAGCTCAACGCGCTCCCGATGTGCTGACCCCCAAGTTGTTCGAGTGCTGCGCCTGACCATTCCTTCCTCTAACTAGTACGACAATGTGGGGTGTGCTATCCTGTTGGAACACCCTATTACTAATTTGGGTAAGGATCACTATGCTTGTCTTAGGAATCCCAGTTGACCTAGTTGTATAGTTGAAAAGGTCAACATTAGAATGAGTCTAGGGCTTAGAACTTTGGTTTGGAGCTGCCCCCAGGACCATTCCAAGATCAAGGTTGAAGAGCTTAGTCTAAGGCAATTTACGTCGAGCTCAGGTCGACGAATCGTCGAACTCCGTTCGACGCTCTCTAAGCTCATCTTCAATAAAACGTCGAACTCCGGTCGACGATCTTCGAGCTCAGATCGACTATCTGCTTTTGGCTAGCTTCTGCTGAGTCGTCGAACTCCCCTCGACTATCTTCTAGCTCAGTTCGACGATCCCTCCTTCAAGTTATTTCCCAAGTCGCTGAGCTCGGTTCGACGATCTTCGAGCTCAGATCGACGTTTTCTGTCTGCTTGTCTCATTTCATCTCTGAGCTCAGTTCGACGCTCGTAGAGCTCAGATCAACGTTTTCTTTAGAGAGATCGACGCTTTCAGGAATTCAATGCTGCTGTTCTTTGGAATGTTTTTGAATATTATCAGCATTTATGTCAGAAGATCTCCCAGCCGTTTGTCTTTATTCTGGAGCAAGTTTCAAGGAATTATTCAGAGAATGTTTGCTGGACTTTCCTCTAGAAGACAAGACTCTTTTTGGAAGACATTTATGACTCCCAACGGCTAATTTGGACAAGGAAACTTCAGAAAATTTCTATTCCTCTCTTCTGTGTTGTTAAGAGATACAGAATACACAAGAAAAAAAGAGAGAGAGAGAGACACAGATTGAAAAGAAAGAAGGTGAACATACAGAATAGAGAATACTGATAGCAGAAGAACAACAGAAGAACTGTGACTTCAAAAATCTTCTTGCTGACTGAAAAGTGTTCACAATCTCTTCTCAGAACTCCAGACACCTCATTTCTCAGCCTTCTTGCTGAAACCATCCTTTGCTGGAGATCAAAGTTCTGAAGACCTATCACCCTAGAGCAAAGCTCCTTTTCCTGAACCTTTCTACATCTCAGGGGAAGCTTTGACATCATCAATCCACTTGTGCTTCTCTCATTTGATTGAGAACAGAGAAGACACCCCTTCACTCTTATTTTTCTTTTCCTGCTGTAAAAGGGTTCTTGAACTCCCTTCAAAAGTTCTGTCTAGTTCTGAGAGCCTTGTCAAAACTTAGTGGTGGCAAGACACCTTATCAAAAAATCCAGTTTTGGTTTTTGAGCACCTGATCAAAAGCTCATTGGTGTCAGGACACCTGATCAACTCATCCTGAGTGGATTCCTACCAAGGGTGGTAGAAGAGTGGATGTACCCAGGTTTTTGGGGAACCACTATATTTCCTTGTGTCTTCTGGTTTGTTTGTGTAATTAGTTTGCTGTGTGCTGTGCTTTTTACTTCTTAGTTTTTAACTTCTTACTAGCACTCTACACTATATCATAAATTGAATTTTATATGTGCTGTTTATTCCAACTGTGAAAAACTATTTTAAAATATTCTATTCACCCCCCCTCTAGAGTTGAGATAGATCTTACCCTCACTTTCAATTGGTATCAGAGCCAGGTTAGTTGCTCATACAGGCTAACACCTAAACCAAAAAGATCCCTGATAAGATCAATCTCTTAAGGGGATTATTTTCTATTCATCTATCTCTTTATTTAAAGACATGGCACAGAACAAAGATTATGCAAGCACCAGACCACCAGTGTGCAACCTTTCTAAGTTTGCACTCTGGAAGGCAAAGATTAGATTATACATGAATTTTATTGATGAAGACATTTTCAATTCTGTCTTGACAGTTTGTCCAACTCCTCCAGCAAGCTCAAGTACAAGTGCTGTTCCACCTCCTTCTGGAACAGATGCAGATATAAAGAAGTGGAAGACTGCAGATGCTAAGGCTATGAACATCTTAGCCCAAACAATGTCTGATGAAATTTTTCAGAAGGTAGCTGAATGCCACTCAGCCAAAGAAATCTGGGACAAACTCTCTGAAATTGTCTCAGGATCTGTTGATGAAAGGAAAGATAGAAGATCTCATCTGATAAGCCAATATGAGAACTTTAAAAAGGGAGAAGCTGAATCAGTGGCTGACATGTATAATAGACTAAGTCTGATTGTCAATGAGCTAAAAACCCTAGACAAAGAAATCTCACTGACTGAGCTGAATGACAAAATCCTGATGTGCTTCCCCAGCACTTGGGATTCAAGAATCTGGCCAATCAAGGATGCCAGAAGTTTAAATGAGATTTCCACTGAAGCTCTCCTGGGCAAGCTCAAATCCTATGAGCTGCTCATTAAAAATAGAGAAGAAGAACAAAAGGCTATCTCTCCAGCCACAAGGAAAGAAAAGACCATAGCCTTCAAAGCTGTAGAAGAGGAGCCTGAAGATAAAGCTACAGGAAATGATGAGCTCATAAGTCTACTGGCCAAAAGATTCTACAAGATGGCCAGAAAAGACTTCAGAAAGAGACCATACAAGGGTCATGATAAACCAAGGTATGATAAATCAAACAACAATAAAGAAATTATATGCTTTGGTTGCAGGAAACCAGGCCACATTGTGCCTGACTGTCCAGAAAACAAGAATAAGGATAAGAAGGAAAGAAGAGAAAGAAGAAAAGAAAAGGATTACAAGAAGAATAGCTCAGACAAAGCCTCCTCCAGTAAGAACAAACATACAAGGAAGGGCTTTGTTGCTGAGACATGGAGTGAGACTGAAGAAGAATCTGAAGCCTCATCCAGTTCTAGTGATGATGAGGATGATGCAGATGAAAAAGAATTTTGCATGATGGCTGTCAATGCCTCACAACAAAACTCTGATGAAGAATCAGAATCAGACTCAGAAACTCAACCAGATGAAGATCAGGTAATCAACTCTTTTGACTTTAATTCTGAGGACTTCAAAAATGAATTTAAGACACTGTGCCTAGATTTATTAAATTCTGAGAAGGAGATAATCTCTCTCAGGAATCAATTATCTGAATACAGTGTCCTAAGCTCAAATAACCTCAAACTCTCTGAGGAGTTAGAATACTGTAGGGAGGAGATAGCTTCACTAAAAAGTGAACTGTCAAGAGCTAAAGAGTTTGAAGAATCCCTAAATGGGAGAAGTATAAGACTGATGGACATTACAAGCACAGTGAACTCTAGATTCAACAGTACACTGGGCTTGGGTGCCTCATCCAGCCAACCTATAATATTAACAACTCCAATCAAATTTGTCTCTGACAAAGGAAAGGGAGTAATAGAGGTAGCCAGGAAGAATGTAGATCTGTCAGAGAAAAATTTAGTTCAACAGATGGCGTCGAGCAGAGCTCGATGATCGTCGAACAAAGCTCGATGATCTAACTACAGATCGTCGACCTCAGCTCGATGATATCCAAACTCTGAACTTCAGCATAATCGATCTTCGAACAGAGATCGACGATCTGACCCAAGATTGTCGACCTCAGTTCGACGATCGTCGAACAGAGATCAGGACTGTGAACATTCCTTCAATGGCACATCTGGATTCAATCCTAGAAGTTCCACATCCCAAGGCTTTAATCCCTATACTGAATGGATAGTACCTCCTAGGAGATACCATCCTGAAGGCTATAAGGATCAACCTGGGATGTCTTTTGTTTCAGAATTTAAGGGATATCAACCTAGGCCCAAGGTTAACTGGGTCAAAAACAAATAAGCTGTTTATGTGCAGGTGAAGACCTATCCAGCATCAAACCATCAATGGTATCTGGATAGTGGGTGCGCAAAGCACATGACAGGGGACAAGGACAACTTCACTTCCTTCAAAGCCAAGCTTGGACCCAAAGTAATTTTTGGAGACTCAAGCTTTGGAACTACAAAAGGATATGGTGTAGTCCAAATTGGCTCAGTCACATTCAAGAAGGTGGCATATGTTGAAGGACTCAAGCACAACTTGATAAGTATCAGTCAACTGTGTGATGAAGGATATCAAGTGACCTTCAATAAAGCCATATGCAAAGTCAAGTCAGTGGACAACACAACTGTGTTGACAGGTAACAGAAGAGGTAACATTTACTTAGTGGATTTTCATTCACCAGTGGTAGATATTTGCCTATTTAATTCCATTTCAAAATCTAATGTTTTATGGCATAAGAGACTAGGGCATATTAACCTTAGAACCATTGCTAGGCTATCTAAAGACAACCTTGTTAGAGGACTACCTTCTGGTCCCTACAAGAAGGAAGAACTTTGCAAGGCATGTCAATTAGGCAAGCAAACTAAAAGTAGTTTTAAATCAATTAATAAAAGTGATTCACCTAGGATTTTGTACCTGTTGCATATGGATCTTTTTGGACCCATATCTGTACAAAGCCTAGGAGGGAAATCCTATACTTTAGTGATTGTAGATGACTTCTCAAGATTCACTTGGGTATTCTTTCTGAAGAAGAAGTCTGATAACTTCAAGTGTTTGACAGATTTTCTCAAATGCATTCAGATTGAGTTCAACACTCACATTACCCTGATCAGAAGTGATCATGGGACAGAGTTTGATTCTCTTCTCATGCAAGAGTTCTGTCAAAGTGAAGGGATCAGGCACACTTTCTCAGCTCCTAGAACTCCTCAACAGAATGGGGTAGCAGAAAGGAAAAATAGAACACTCATTGAATCTGCAACTACATTATTGGCAGATGCTCACCTACCTCTGTCCTTTTGGGCTGAGGCAGTGAACACCTCCAACTATGTGTTGAACAGAAGCCTGATACACAAGCTGAAGGGCAAGACTCCCTATGAATTGCTCAAAGGGAAGAAACCTAAAATAGGCTATTTTAAAGTTTTTGGCTGCACTTGTTTTATTCATAATAATGACAAGAAATATCTAGCAAAATTCCAAGCTAAAGCTGATGAAGGAGTGTTTCTGGGATACTCCATGATCAGCAAGGCCTATAGGGTTTATAATAAATCTTCCTGTAGAATTGAAGAATCTGTTCATATTATCTTTGATGAAGCTAACATGTCTTTCAAGGAGAAGAATGCTTCTACCATAGAACCCTTGCAGGTACATTCTCTAGCTGAAGACTTGAACAAATTGCAAGTTGCTGAAAAGAATGAGAGCAGTGATGATGAAGAAGAAGTTCAACATCTTGAAGAAAATCATCCTGAAGAGCCAGTTGCTGCTCCACTAGAGGAGACAACAACACAGGCTGGTGAACAATCAACACTCCCTGTTGACTTAGTAACAACAAGAGATCATCCAATCACCCAAGTAATTGGAGAAATTTCAGCTGGTGTGCAAACTAGAAATCAGGTCAACTAGAACCTGATGCACACTTGCTTCCTATCTCAAATTGAGCCTCAATCCATACAAGATGCAGAGCAAGATCCACACTGGATCATTGCAATGCAAGAGGAGTTGCATCAATTTGAAAGGAACAAGGTTTGGGAACTAGTGCCTAAGCCAAAGGATCATCCCATTGTTGGAACAAAGTGGGTATTCAGGAACAAGCTGGATGATCAAGGAGTTATAGTCAGAAACAAGGAAAGGCTAGTTGCTCAAGGGTACTCTCAACAAGAAGGAATAGACTATGATCAGACATTTGCACCAGTTGCAAGGTTGGAAGCCATCAGGATATTCCTAGCCTATGCTGCTCACAAAGGTTTCAAAGTGTATCAAATGGATGTAAAAAGTGCATTTCTCAATGGGGACATCAAAGAGGAAGTCTATGTTAGACAACCTCCAGGTTTTATCTCTCTAACTCACCCTGATTATGTTTACAAATTGCATAAAGCATTATATGGTCTCAAGCAAGCCCCTAGAGCATGGTATGAGACCCTAGCATGCTTTCTTTTGGAAAATGATTTTGTTAGGGGGAGAGTAGACCAAACTCTTTTTATTAGAACCCATAAGTCCCATACCCTACTAGTGCAAATTTATGTAGATGACATTATTTTTGGTTCTACTGATTCAAAATTATGCAAAAAGTTTTCCAAGCTTATGCACTCTAAATTTGAAATGAGTAGCATGGGTGAGCTGTCCTTCTTCTTAGGACTGCAAGTCAAGCAACATGCTGAAGGCATATTTGTTTCTCAAACCAAGTATGCAAAAGAATTGGTTAAGAAATTTGGTATGTCTGATGCATCATGTATGAAAACACCCATGCCCTCAAATGCTGTAATAGATGCTGATGAACATGGGAAATCTGTTGATCAGACAATATATAGAGCAATAATTGGCTCTTTATTGTACCTTACAGCTAGTAGGCCTGATATAATGTTTGCCACATGTATTTGTGCTAGATTCCAAGTTAGCCCTAGAGAGTCACATTTAATCTTAGTTAAGAGAATTCTTAGGTATGTTAAAAGTTGTCCAAATCTAGGTCTCTGGTATCCAAAAGATTCAGCATTTGATTTAACTGGATTTTCAGATGCTGATTATGCTGGATGCAGAATAGACAGGAAAAGCACCAGTGGAACTTGTCAGTTCCTTGGTGATAAACTTGTCTCTTGGTTTTGTAAGAAACAAACATCTGTGTCAACTTCAACTGCTGAAGCTGAGTATATGGCTGCAGGCAGTTGTTGTTCACAAATATTGTGGATACAAAATCAGCTTCTAGACTATGGCTACAACTTAGAGAAGTCAAAAATTTTCTGTGACAATACTAGTGCTATCTCTATAGCACAAAATCCAGTCCTCCATAGTAGGACAAAACACATAGAAATTAGGCATCACTTTCTAAGAGATAATGTAGAGAAAAATAAAATTGAACTTCAATATATTCCTACTGATTTGCAAAGGGGAGATATTTTCACCAAGCCTTTGGATGAAAAGAAACACACCTTCTTCCTCAATCAGTTAGGCATGTTAGATGGAGGAAGCCTAAATTAAATTACAAGATTCTGTAAAGCTAAAACAGACCAAGACTAGGCTAAATATTTCCTCTCTTTTTGTGTCTGTAGAATAAGTTCTGTCTCTGAACTGAGCTCGACGTTTTCCCAGAAAACGTCGAACGGAGATCGACGGTTCTTGAGGCGTCGATCTGAGTTCAGCGCCGCCGTTGAATCTAGGCTTTCCCTCTGTCTGATCCTTGGTCGTCGAGCGGAGCTCGACGCTCTCAATAACGTCGAACAGAGTTCGACGCTATTGGCGTCTCTTCATTTCCCTCTGTAGCCCAAATCGTCGAGCTGAGTTCGACGCTTCTTCGAACTGAGCTCCACGATTTTCCTTTTTCGCGTCGATCCCTAATATAAAATCTTTCTTTCAGCCGTCGTTCTCCCTTTGCGCTTTCATACTCTGCAACTCTCTTTCTTTTCCCTCCAAATTCCCTACGCTTGGTCGTTTTTGGTTTTCTGTTGCAGGTGAATATGGCTGAATCAAGTGCTGTTATTGCTAAGATGAAGTTCGACACAGGTTTTGACATCGACATAAACTCCTTCGATGGAAGCGACCAGCGCTTCAAGGACATCCTAAACTTATTCAGAGAACAACAGCTGACTCCAATAATGACTACAAGGATGAAGATCGCCTCAGAAGAAATTAAAGAGTGGTGTTATACCGCAACAGACGAGACTGAGAATTCTGTTGTCGGCACCATTAAGGGGACTCAGGTACTTCTATCCCCGGCCCTTTTAACAGAAGTTTTTCAACTCAGTACTGGAGAAGACTCCATTGAACTGTCTGGAGAGGAGTTTGACACCATGCTGGATAGGATGGGTCACAATGCAGTCAACCCTCATAAGCTATTGAAGAAAAATCTGGCTATAGAATTTCAATTCCTGGCTGATGTAGTTGGGAAGGTGCTGTTGGCCAAGCACTCCGCTCATGACACCATATCCAGATATCAGTTCTGCCTGATGGGATCTTTATTAGATAAGAAACACCTTGACTGGGGCTCCATCTTCTTCACTCTGATTAAGAAGAAGATCAATAAGACTGCAGTTAGTTATGGGAGAATCTTAGGGGTCTATCTGCACAACAGGTGCCCTGACCTTTTAACCTCCTCTGGCATGTTCATCAATGCATCCAAGAGGCTTTCCTGTGCCCTCTTCAGTAAATGGGACAGGCAGATCATAAACCCCTCCAGGGCTGCTGCAACACTTCATTCAGGCACAAGGACTATTTCAGTCACTCCTCCAGCAGAAGAGCTGTCTGCTTCTTCCCCTCCTCCAGCCATATCCACCCAAGTCGTCACCTCCTCACCACCAGTCTCCACCATAATCATCTCATCCCCAATTACCATTTCCTCACCTATGTCATCCCCTCCTCTATCCACCTCAGAGGAATTCCATCCTCTCTTTTCCTATTCAACCTTCACCCTACCATCCTTCTCACTTACAGATGATTCCTTCATGGATGACTCACCCTCTACTCCTCCTGAGCCACCCTCAACCTCGTCCTTTCAACAAATGCTCCATGACATTCTCTCTCAACCCTCCTTCACACCCTCTCTTACCTCCCCTATCTCCACCTCAACCTCCTCTATCTCCATTATTCCATCTTCTGAACCAACCATTCCCTCTCCACCTTCCTCCACATCTTTAGTTTCAGCCACCATCCCTCCATCCACCTTTGCTCCTACCTCTGCTCAAGCCCCACTTGAGCATGTAGATCTTCCTAGTTTGGCAGACAGGCTGTATGAGTTGCTAGCTCCCAAGCTGACATCTCTACTGGAGTCTTCCCTGGCTCCACTCCTGAAGCAAGTCCAGGAGCTATCTACCAAGCTTGCCTTCCTTTCCTCCTCCCAGGCTATCCCTACTTCTAGGTGCCTTGATTCACCTCTCTCTGAACCAAGGCAGGGGGAGATGCCTTATGAAGAAGTGGTTGTGCCAGCTGCTGATCATATGCCAGCTCCAGCTCTTGGATGTGCTTTTGCACTGAATCTGCAGAGGCTGCTATCTATATTTGATACAGTCCATTTCAGCTGTCTGCCTGCAACTCCTGCTGAAGATTTGTCTAAGGCCATTGTGCCTGTATCTATCTGTGATCCCAGCCATATTGATTCCTACATCAAGTCCTGGAAGGCTGTGGATATATCTGATGCTGCTACTAAGGCCACTGTGCCTCTTTCTGTTGAAATTGCTGCTGTTGCTACTGCTGACATAGAGATGATTCCAGCAACTGATGCTGATGAAATTGATGTTGAGACTGCTGCTCCTGCTCTAGTGTCTGTTGTTGCTCTCTCTCCTCTTGCTCCTGCTATTTCTGCAAAGCTTAAAGCTCAAGAAGAGCTTATCAGAAGAATTGATGATCTGTATGATCAACCTCAAAGCTCTGAGAGTGATCAGTACAGGACTGATTCTGATGATTCTGCTAGCACTATTGCCAAGAAGAGAAAAGCTAGAAGTAAAGCAATGATGTCAGTCCCTCCTGCCAAAGCCAAAGACTCCAATGATATTCCATACTACATCCTGCATGGCTGCCCCATCTCTGAGCCATGGATGCAATTCTCCAAGAACCAACTGAAAGCCATGAAGAAGAAAAGGAAGCTTGAAAAATATGAAAAAGGATCCTCTCAATATCAGCCTCCTCCTCCTCCTCCAGATTCTGGCTCAGGCTCAGCCCCTCAAGCTCCAGTTTCCAGACACAGTTCTTCCCAGTATTTTCAAAGATCCTATCAAAGGGGACAGCATCAAAGGGGATATCAATCCAGAAGAGATCAATTTAGAGGAAGCCAGAGAGGCCATAGACTTCATTCAAGGGAAGGGCAAGGTCACTCTGACCCTTCTTCAGGTCCTTTTCCTTACAAGCTGAAAGACACAATTGTCTCCAGGACTCCTTCTACTGATTCTGAAATCATCAACAGGTATGAACCTCCTATTCCATTTGAAGATCCTGAGAACAACCCTGTGTCCTAGACAGCCAGAATGAAAGAATTGGCTGCCCTTGATCAAATAAAAAGGGCCAGAGAACAAGGCAAGGATACTTCAAACATAACTACTTTATCAGAGCAGAGAAAGAAAGAACTAGAAAGATATGCATCAAGGAAATTCTTCAATCCAGAAGACTATATGAAGCTGCACCCTGAGGCTGTTGTTCCAAGGCCCAAATCTCAAACTTCTCTAGGTGCAGAGGATGACAGAAGGTCAAAGAAAGAAAGTCAGAATCCTAATAGAGAAATTTTATTTAAAAAGGGAACTGAAAGGAAGTGAACTGTGTAAGCTAAACATTTCATCCACCTTTGGATATCTGCTACTATTTATCTGTGATCTGCTTTGCTCTGTAATTTTGTATTAGCTTCTGTATTGTTGTATGCTTTTCATTCCCTATGATTGTCTGTAAATAGTAATCCTAACCCAAATAGGGGGAGATTGTTGGAACACCCTATTACTAATTTGGGTAAGGATCACTATGCTTGTCTTAGGAATCCCAGTTGACCTAGTTGTATAGTTGAAAAGGTCAATATTAGAATGAGTCTAGGGCTTAGAACTTTGGTTTGGAGCTGCCCCCAGGACCATTCCAAGATCAAGGTTGAAGAGCTTAGTCTAAGGCAATTTACGTCGAGCTCAGGTCGACGAATCGTCGAACTCCGTTCGACGCTCTCTGAGCTCATCTTCAATAAAACGTCGAACTCCGGTCGACGATCTTCGAGCTCAGATCGACTATCTGCTTTTGGCTAGCTTCTGCTGAGTCGTCGAACTCCCCTCGACTATCTTCTAGCTCAGTTCGACGATCCCTCCTTCAAGTTATTTCCCAAGTCGCTGAGCTCAGTTCGACGATCTTCGAGCTCAGATCGACGTTTTCTGTCTGCTTGTCTCATTTCATCTCTGAGCTCAGTTCGACGCTCGTAGAGCTCAGATCGACGTTTTCTTTAGAGAGATCGACGCTTTCAGGAATTCAATGCTGCTGTTCTTTGGAATGTTTTTGAATATTATCAGCATTTATGTCAGAAGATCTCCCAGCCGTTTGTCTTTATTCTGGAGCAAGTTTCAAGGAATTATTCAGAGAATGTTTGCTGGACTTTCCTCTAGAAGACAAGACTCTTTTTGGAAGACATTTATGACTCCCAACGGCTAATTTGGACAAGGAAACTTCAGAAAATTTCTATTCCTCTCTTCTGTGTTGTTAAGAGATACATAATACACAAGAAAAAAAGAGAGAGAGACACAGATTGAAAAGAAAGAAGGTGAACATACAGAATAGAGAATACTGATAGCAGAAGAACAACAGAAGAACTGTGACTTCAAAAATCTTCTTGCTGACTGAAAAGTGTTCACAATCTCTTCTCAGAACTCCAGACACCTCATTTCTCAGCCTTCTTGCTGAAACCATCCTTTGCTGGAGATCAAAGTTCTGAAGACCTATCACCCTAGAGCAAAGCTCCTTTTCCTGAACCTTTCTACATCTCAGGGGGAGCTTTGACATCATCAATCCACTTGTGCTTCTCTCATTTGATTGAGAACAGAGAAGACACCCCTTCACTCTTATTTTTCTTTTCCTGCTGTAAAAGGGTTCTTGAACTCCCTTCAAAAGTTCTGTCTGGTTCTGAGAGCCTTGTCAAAACTCAGTGGTGGCAAGACACCTTATTAAAAAATCCAGTTTTGGTTTTTGAGCACCTGATCAAAAGCTCATTGGTGTCAAGACACCTGATCAACTCATCCTGAGTGGATTCCTACCAAGGGTGGTAGAAGAGTGGATGTACCCAGGTTTTTGGGGAACCACTATATTTCCTTGTGTCTTCTAGTTTGTTTGTGTAATTAGTTTGCTGTGTGCTGTGCTTTTTACTTCTTAGTTTTTAACTTCTTACTAGCACTCTACACTATATCATAAATTGAATTTTATATGTGCTGTTTATTCCAACTGTGAAAAACTATTTTAAAATACTCTATTCGCCCCCCCTCTAGAGTTGAGATAGATCTTACCCTCACTTTCATATCCTTTGTACCTCCTTGAAGCTCTTGGGAATTTGCCTTCCCACAAATGACGTCAGTCTGTTGTGGAACCGCACAGTGCTGTTGGTAAATCAGACCTACTGAATCATCTTAGTCCATGAGCGGACGAGCGTGCAAACAGTCAAATATTAACTAGATGTTGGGATGAAGACTTGATGACATGGAAAACCCGCAATCGGGGTGAAAAACCACGGAGCCAGTATGGTGCCGACCTAAATTTTACTATTTGAGAGTTTGTTACAGGGCTTCGCGGAGGAGGGCGAGGGCGACAGGTCGCGCCTCATTACACTTGATGAGAGGGAGGAGAATGCGGGGGGGGGGGGGTGGTCGTTTTCCACCGACCGTAAAACTACTCCCACCGTCTTCCGGTGTTTGCTCACTGGAGGTTTGGGCGCTTCTTTGTATTTTGTGACAACTGTCACGCCAGCTCGGAGGGACACAAATGTCTTGCCCTCCACGTGCTTCCTTTCCACCCTCGCCTTCTCTTTTCAGCCTTCTCCATGTCACGTCTTGTCTTATCGGTCTACGTCTCATTGTGCGGAGACGGCTTCGGGCGAAGTTCCCGCAGAGTCAAAGAGAGTAAAGAAGGGGAATAAAGTGAGTGAGTGGGGAATTTTTTAAAGAGTAGAAGTTTGTCCAACTGGAGAGAAAACTGGTCTATTTATAGCCTTTTGATGGGACAGTTTTGTAATTTTTTGTAATAAATACTGGGCCAGCCAATAGAATCGCTCAGATAAGAACACACAGATCGCCATATTTATTAAAATGACGATCAAACCCCCGAGACAGAAAAGTGACCGCTTATGGATGGTGGCGGCCCGATGCCCCCGGCGTGTCCAATGGCCACCCCTCACTACACAATGAGCGGAGAGAGGGCCGGCCGGCCGAGGGAAGCCTCTCGGTGCATAGGCGGTTTCGACCAACCCTAGAGATACTGGCAGCAACGAGGCCACCCAGGATCAGACGGCCTCAGTCGACCCTCTCTAGGGCTGTCCATGGCGTGACTGTCCGAGATCGGGCGGCCTCGGCCCTTGTAGGGTGGTGTCCACGGCGAGGATACTCGGGATCGGGCAGCCTTGGCCGGCCCTGGCTAGGGTTGGCTGTAGTGCGGTCGCCTGTAGTCGTGCAGCCCTGGCCAGCCCTTACCTAGGCCGGTGAAAGTCTTGATTTCAAGAACAACTAAACAACTAGAGGGGGGGTGAATAGGTCCAATTTAAAAATTCTTGGCAGCTTATAAATTATCTGAATATAGCAATCACAGCACACACAGCAATCACAATAATCACAGCACACACAACATAGTACACAGTGATTTATAGTGGCTCCCCAATTGATGGATACATCCACTTTCCCCCTTCGCCTATCCAGCAATAAGCTAGATTCAGCTAAACTTCCTTCCACTTTCTCAGATCCTCAGATCTTACAGCTCAGAGCCCAACTGACTCCTACAACTCAGGCACAAGCCCTACCACTCAGATCACCAAGATCCTACAACTCAAGTTCTTCCCAAGAACTCTACCTCAGAGTGACTCCACACTCCTATAGCTCAGGCAATCCCGCCCAACCTCAGCCTTTATAACCATGCTTACAACTCAGGCAATCCCTGCCCTACCTAAGCCTTTATAACAGCAGGCTTACACCTCAGGCCTTAGCCTTACCACTCAGATTCAAAATGAATCTTACACAGAATTAATCAATAAAATTGAATTACAGACAATAGAGGGAAGTTTCTGTATCTGTCTACCTGGACTGAGAAGATTTCAGCCCTAACTTTGTCTTCCCAGCAACAGGATGATACAACGATCTTGAATTTGTAGCCCGGCTTGTTCTAGAATCGACTAGCAGATCAATCTGCTTCTCCTTCAGGAATGTCTCCCGATCTGGACTGGGCATTTATCAACCCTGCTTCCTTCTTCTTCTATGATCCAGCGAATTAATCTACAGATTCTGGATCGGCTTAGATAGAAAAGATAACTTCAGCTAGGGCACGCTTAGGCTGATTCGTCTTCCTCAGAGAATTATTCTGAACTTACTGTAGAAAATGATGATCGCTACAGCTTACTCAAAAGCCCTTCTGATTTGAACTTGAAGTTCTTGGCTTCTGCAACGATGACAGATGAAGACAACAACTCTGCTTCTCGTTTTCTCAAAAAATTAATCAGAGAACTTAATT
Organism: Platanthera zijinensis; assembly: GCA_039513925.1. Taxonomy (NCBI): domain Eukaryota; kingdom Viridiplantae; phylum Streptophyta; class Magnoliopsida; order Asparagales; family Orchidaceae; genus Platanthera; species Platanthera zijinensis. Next base: position 59,315,508 of record CM077078.1, read on the forward strand.
CAAAAAAAATTTTGTCAGATCTCGATCACTTCTTCTATTTATAATCCTGTCAAAATAACGAGATGATCGACATGTGTCCCAGTTTTTAACGGTTGTAAAAACCTCTGCTTAATTAACTTGAGATCCACTGTAGACTGATGACGACGTTAATGTCGATTTGTATCGAATCTAAACTTTGTTGACTTTGCTGAGTCAGCATCCTTCTGGACTTAGCCAAAATCAACTAACATTTCTGAAATTCTGCGTTCGACGAAATCTGAACTCAGTTCGACGAAACCTGAGCTCAACTCGACGAAATATTGAAGCTAAGATCGACGAATTCTCTTAGCTGAGTTCTTTCTTCAGGTGAAAGCTGAGTTCGACGAAATCTTAACTCCGCTCGACAAAATTCTGATAACTGATTTCTTCTTACAGGAGAAAGTTGTGCTCAACGAAATTTGAAAGCTGAGTTCGATGAAATCTTCTCCTTACAGCTAAAAAATTTGGTTCGACGATTCTGAACTCCATTCGACGAAATCTGAATTGCGTTTGACGAAAGCTAAGCTCAGCTCGACGAATGGTAGTCTTAGTGGTTCTGGACTTAGAAATTTTTCCAGCTCTTGCTAGATGGCGTTGAGAGCGTTGAGTGTGTTTACATCACTCAACGCTATTTTCCCTTTAGCCCATTCTTCAGCTATCTGTCTGATGGTGTTGAGAGCGTTGAGTGTGTTGACCTCACTCAACGCTATTTTCCGTTTAGCCCATTCTTCAGCTATCTGTCTGATGGTGTTGAGTGAGCTGACCTCACTCAACGATTCTGGACTTAGCCGATTTTCTGGATTCTTCACAGTAAGGCTAGACTCAGAGCAATTTCACTTGGCATTGAGTGAGTGAGCTTCACTCAACGCTACTTCACTTAGTTGAACTTTTTGTCTCCTTAAGATTTGGTGTTAACAGGCTTAGCATGGCGTTGAGTGATGAAGCTTCACTCAACGTTTGTGCACTTAGTCAAAATTCTGGCTTCAACTACTTATGCTTTGATAGGATAACCTTGTCTCAACGGTTCTGTCCATATGGCATTGAGTGAGTTGAGCTCACTCAACGCTTTTGGACTTAGCCAGATTTCTGCCTTCGCAATTATGTCAGCTTTGACTGTCTGTCTTCTCTCAGCGCTATTAGCTGAATGGCGTTGAGTGAGCTTGCTTCACTCAACGCTTTTGGACTTAGGCATTTTTCTGACTTTCCAGCCTATCACCTTGAGTACACTTGTCATTGTCTCTTGTACAAGTTGTCCAATCATTATGACAAAGACTAACATATATGCATGAACTTAAACATACATCAAATACAACTATGTCTATCTCATTGACATGTTTGACATCATCAAATCAGGGCCATTGGGATCAATGGACCAAACAGCCGACCATAGAGAGGCCGCCCAGGATCGGGCGGGCTTGGACGGCCTTTGCCGGGGACGGCCAAGGCTGAGCCGTCTGGGGCTGACCAGCCTTGGTAGGCCCTTGCTGGGGTCAGTCGTAGAGAGGCCGCCCAGGGTCGGGCGGCCTTGGCCGCCCCTTGCCGAGGCTGACTACGGCAAGGCCGCCCGGGGATGGATGACCTTGGCTGGCCCTTGCCAGGGACAGTTATGGCGGGGATGCCCGATCCCGGGTAGCCGACATAGGAGAGAGGGGGAGGCGATCGGCCAACTCGGGGCCAAGCAGTGCCGCTGGTTGGAATTAGATGAATCGCGGTTGGGAGGCGGTGCATGGCTGTTATGGCACGTTCGGTGGTTACAGGTGTAACTCCCCACAAACTTCGTGGGAGAGAGAGAACGGTTCAGTTAAGTGCAGTCCAATTCTCCCATAAATTGGGGCTGACCCCATCAACAATGATGAATATACTTGCTGACATATTCCACCTACCATATTTCTCATCTAAATATGAATAAATATTCTTAAATCACTTAGCCCATCTTCTCCTTCCCACACCGTGAAGTAATTATGGTATATTATTTTAGATCTTGATTAACTTGTATTAAGATTATTTTAGATCTTGCTGCCATGCGCGCTCGCGCACCTACTACCGCGCGCGCCGACGCACCCCTATCGTGCATGTACGCTGGTTTGGCCTCTCTCTTGGGTGTTTTTGGGATTTCCGACTTTGTGCGCAGCTAGCTTGGCCGGGTTTGCTTGGCCCTGTGTCCTTGCTCGAAAACAATTCCGATTTAACTTAAAAAATTCTGGGGAACTCCATCAAATGCCCCCAAATTTTCATGGGTTGTGACTCCCGAAATGCCGAGACCGAAATTTTTTAGCCTCAATCTCTTGCCTTGGGAGTCATGGATTTAGAATTGCCTCAGTATGCGCATTTCACGAGATATTTTTGTTTGCGGGGTTTCATGTCCCCTTGGTTGGGCCAAGAAATGGGCGCTGACTCATGGGAAACACTTGTGTTTGCTTCGATGGCTGATGATTTTGCAGGGATGCCTGGGCGGCGATGCCCGCGGTTGACTACTTATGCTTTGCTCTTTCTGGCTTCGCAATGCCAGTAACGTGTTGTGGAAACGTTCTCTTACTTTGCGCTTGACATGCTGCGTTGGTGTGGGAGCGTGCTGCTTTGCGTACTTCCTCCTTGAGCACGACAATGCGTGTTGGATTGTACTATTGTCGCAGAAAGTTCGTGCTGGCGATGAATTCTTGTGACGTGGGGCGATGTTCTTCCCCCTTGTTTTGGTGTTGCGAAAGGACCAACGGGCTTGCTGCCACAAGAAAACGTGGAAGGACATGGTGTCCGTTTCCATGTTGTAACTTAGAATGATTCGTCATTCGTTCCTGCCAGGAGTTAGGACGGAGCTTTTGGAGGTAGAGGCCCTCATTGACGTCTATGCCTCGAGGTGTTGCAATAATGCGATCTTTTGCCTTTGCGAAGCACATGGGGTCTTGGAACCTTGGAGTGGTGCGGTGCCAAAAAACTATACGACCCCTATGATGACAGCTACAAAGGTATGTCCGACATGGCAGGACGTGTGCGCTGTTGAACTCTGCCTGCACTTGGCGAGGGGCTTCACGTTGTACGATGGATGGGGGGCATTCTGTCCCCTGAGTAGGCGTTGTCTTGATAGATATTGCTGGAGAGGGGAGAGCTCTTAATTACATTCGTGTCCTATGCACACTTAGCATTGTTGGCCTACATATCACCTTTATCACCTCCTTTGCTCGATCACGTAAGTTTTTGCGCGACAAGTCGAGCTTGCGACTTTCCTAGGGCGTCAACATTGTGTGGCGACTTGGCATTGAAACATGTGTTACGATAGTCTGGGAGCATCTAGTGCTTTTATGTTCCTTGTTCAATGTGCGATATTGCTAGAGACTATCGCCGGGCATTGGGAGCTCGTTGCTTAGGCGCGATGAGAGTGTTAGGTTTCTTAGTAGGATGCACATCACATGTGCACAACGGAATAAGGAATCAAGAAAATCCAAAGTGAAATAGATCTTGCGATAATCATTGATCAATAAGTAAAAACAACTTTGAATAAAAGTATACCTTAGCGGGATTGAGTCACTACTCAACCAAGATGCTACAAGGAAGTCTGACGAACACTGGTGGCGGGAGTTCCGAGCGTAGAAGTATATCCATGCTTCTATGGGTATCCACACGAGCAAGAAGAATCCTTAGACTCTTGTCACACAAGATCTAAGTTGGAAGAAGGAATGCCCTCAAAGTCTCCACGGATTGCTAGATCCGTTAAAGGAGAGGCGGCGGTGATAAAGACGAAGCTTAGGAAATGCTTTCTGACGAAGGCCACTGGTCGGAATGGTCGGAGACAACAGATCAACGGTTGTGTCTTCTACGTTTCAAAATAGTTCCGTCGGGAGTAAGAAGTCGTCGCAGTCACGATCTGGATCGGTTAGGTCAAGCATCTGAGATAACATTTATCTTGTCTATTTATATATCGAAATAGTTGTTACCCACAGACCAGACTGAAATTGGACTTAAAAGAATCAAACTAGGATTTAATCGCATTCGTCGAGATGACACGTTTATATACGATAAATCAAGGATCCATTCATTGAGATATCAAGAGACCACTCGACGAATCCAAGACCATTCATCGAAATGATACATAAATATCCGACAAATTCAGACAGAACATATTTGGCAAAGCATCAAGAGATCATTCGGCGAATCCAAGTACAAATTGTCGAAATGTCAAGAGACATTTCGACAAATTCAGATTGATTTGTAAGAATAACAAGAGACAATTCGAGGAATTTACTTTGAGTCATTCGAAAAATTCTGACAGAACAGTCCACAATACGTCAAGACACTTCTCGATGATTTACTCGGTCATCTATATTCACAATTTAGGTCTCGGGCTGAAAAACTTTCAAATCCAGAATGTCACAGGCTTGGCCTTTCACTCATATCACATATGAGCAATGCCAACACAAATCTTTTCCAACTTCTCCAATACTCTTATGTGCGACCTCATAGGCTCATATTACGTTGACAGTGGACTACATGTTTGACCACTTTTAGATCACAATGGTAACACTAACAGAGAGAGTGCGCTTGCCCCCTTGCCTTGGAGGTTCTTTTGTTTCGAGAGATAGCGACAAACCATGGTTCGTGCGCGCTTTGAGAGGGAATGAGATTTGGTGAAGAGACTTTGCTCGCTTTTGCCTGAGGAGGTCCAGAGTCCGTCTGTACGGTAGTAGTGAGAACCTTTGTTTGATCACTCTTTAGGAGGACCTGTGTCAGTCCAAATATAGGTGGAGCAGTTGAAGAAAGAGAAGACTCAATTGACCATAGAGCTAAAGGATGTCGAGGATATGTGAGTGTCCACGGTGATTGAGCACAACAGACCTTACGACTTGGAGATGGAGCGATCCCATATTGCAGAGGAGGTCTGCTTTGGGATGAAAGCAATTTCGATTGACCTGCCTGAGTGCGATGTCACGTACCGCTTGGGCTTTGTCAAGGGGTTTCAGTCTGATCGAAGATTATCGAAGCATGGTCATCTGGGCGCGGAGGATGCCTCGAATGAGGATGTTAACATCGATGTTGAGGGACGATCCTATAGTGACCTTTTTGTTTGTTTGCTCTGCTTGTGCTTTATCTTATGAGTACACCTTTGTACCGTCACATGATGATATAGTTATACAACCCCGTTTTCGCCGAGTGAACCCAGATGGGTGAGCGAGCCAAGCCGATCGGCCTGCCCAATATGGCGGGTGGGCAATTCCATAGGGGAGGCTCGCTCTCCTCAAGGTCTGGGAGTTAGCCTGGGCAAGCCAGCCCCAGCTCGCGCCTGCCTGGGCGAGCCAGCCCCCGCCCACGCGTGCCTGGGTGAGCCAGCCCCTGCCCGCGCCTGCCTGGGCGAGCCATCCCCCGCCCGCACTTGCCTGGGCGAGCCAGCCCCATCCCTCACCTGCCTCGGCAAGCCAGCCTTAGCCTGCGCCTGCCTGGGTAAGCTAGCCCCAGCCTGAGTCTATGGGATGGCGAGCTGGACTACCTAGGCAATCCGGGCGCCAGCTCACTCCTACCCTGTAGGGTGGCGAGCTACCTCAGAGGCTAAGAACCCCCGTCCCTGTAGGGCCCAGAGGCTAAATTACCTGGATGACCTTGAAGGGGGTGCAAATATTCTTTTAGAGCAGCAGATTTGCGCTGTAAGAAGACCCAGTTGGGCTGCACATATCTGTTCAGAATAACAGAGGTTGGATTTTAGCAGACCACTTTCAGAAATCTATAAATAGACCCAAGGGGTACCTTAGAAGGCATGCTCACTTATCTTCGAACCTTCTGGCGATTTCTGAGGTACCTTAGCCCAACATTTGGCTAAGGAGGGGAAGCGCTCAGTGATCTTCCGGGTGTGTGGTGGGTCCTCCGCACCAAGACCTTTGGTATGTTTCCTTTTCTTTCTTTCATTTTGCTTGCAAGAGAGAAGTAGGTGCGCGATCACCCCTTCCCCAAGAGTGAACTCCGCAAAGACCGAATTTCCGGTTTCAACATTCTGGTGCGGTGAGCGTGGAGCATGGTCAACAAAAAAAATCTTCAACAGGCTTGATGACGGGAGGATCAGGACAAGGTTCAGACAGGTCCGACTCACCACCCCCTCCCCCTCTTGCCACAGTGGGGATGTTCGAAGACTTCAGGCAGGAAGTACTTGGCTCGGCAAGCGGCCCTATTCTTGCGGCTCCGTCCCTTGGCGAGGACGCTCCCAACAGGTGAGCTGGGAAGGAGGTTGCCGAGAAAAGGAGAGGAAACGAGCTCCCTGGGCAGGTGCTCTTCCCCGGCTCGGCAAGCGGCGGCATGTTCAGTGAGATGGGGGTGCGAGACCCCCCAGCTCGCCCAGTCGGGGGAGATATCCCCTTCAGCGAGCTAGTTTCTTCTTTTCTAGTTCCAGAGGGGTTCAGGGAGCCCGAGATGTCCTACTATACTGGGAAAGGAGACCCGATCCAGCACATCAAGTGGTTTGAGGGTGTGATCTCGATCCGACAGATAACAGATGGATTTATGTGCAGGCTCTTAACCATCACCCTCAAAGAGAAGGCGAGAGAGTGGTTCCACCAACTGCCGGCCAATTCCATCTACTGCTTCGAGGACCTACGTCAGGGGTTCATGCTGAGGTTCACCACCTCCAAGAGGAGGAAGAAGGAGTCGGAGTCCCTGTTCCACATCAAGCAGGGGGTGAACGAGACCCTGGGAAGCTACGTGGATCGGTTCTAGGAGGAGGTGACCCAGGTCCAGGAGATGTCAGAGCATACCCTGATGATGGCCTTCACTTTGGGGCTACAGCAGGGCTTCTTTCAAATGGAGCTAAATAGGGTGCAACCCCTCTCCTACTAGGAGTTAATGGAGAGGGCGGCAAAATAAGTCGACGGGGAGGCTTCGATCCCAGAGATTGCCCGGAAGTTAGCCAGGTGGGCTACGTAGGAGGAAAGGCCCAGAGGGGGCAGAGGTCAGGAGGACAGGAGAGCTGAAACCCGGCAGAGGGAGCAGCAGCAGCCCAGGTGGGGGCGTCAGGAGCCGAACCATCGGCTAGGGTGGAGTCCAGAGTGGCAAGATCAAGGGCTGAGGATAGGTCATCATTGGGGAGATAACTGCCAAGGAGGCCAGGGCCAGTTTTATCCCCCAGGAGGGAGGCAAGGCCAAAGGCCACCTCTCCCTGACCTGGAGCAATCTATTGTTATAGCCATGGGAGAGAAGAGGAGAGCAGCGCGGAGGAGAAGGAGGGAGGTTAGGGTGGAGCTACCCTACTGCGAATACCATTAAGAGGAGGGGCACGCCACGATCACGTGCCCGGAGTTCCTCGAGGTAAGAGGAAACAGGGAGCAACAGCAATAACAAGATTACCAGGGGTACGGATCAAAGAAGTCCTGCCTCGTATGGAGGAGGATAGGTGTGAAGACCGGGCAGATGTTGGGACCCAGGGATGGATCAGAGTGATCCACGGGGGGGGGGGGGGGGGGGGGGGGTTGGGGTGGAGGCTTCCCGTAAGGCAAGTCTCCACACCATGTACCGCAGGTGCGTTGGCTCCACATCCCAGACCCCACCCCCAGAGGATAAGATCACCTTCTCAATCAAGGATATGCCGGGTCAGGAGGACCCCTTCTACGACACGCTGGTCATTCAGACATCGATCGAGAAATTCACTGTCGCCCGGATCCTCACTGACAATGGGAGCTCAGTCAACATCATCTTCAAGAAGACGTTTGATGCGATGAAGGTGGAGGCCAAGAGGGTGTTGGCCTCGGACGGACCTCTATTTGGCTTCTCGGGGGAGAGGAAGGAAGTCGAAGGAGGAGTGGGATTCCATGTCTCTCTGGGGGGGCAGTCCTACACCTGCCGATTCATCATCGTGGACGCCCCAGCAGCTACAATGCCATCTTCGGAAGGCCCCTCATTAACGCCTTCCACTGCGTCCCTTCGTCCTTCATACCAGTGTCTAAAGTTCAATGTCAAGGGGGTCCAGATTTGGGTCCGGGAAGACCCCAAGGTAGCCAGGGAGTGCTACGTCACGGCGGTAAACTCCATCTCATGACAGGAGGGGGCCGAGGAGATGGGGCAAAGGATGGAGGTTGCAGAGTAGGAGGCTAGCAGGGAGGAGATGGAGGTGGAGGAGAGTCATGCTCGGGTGGAGGAGGCGGAGGGAGTCCAGGAGGCGGCCGAAGCAATGGTCATAGAGGAGGCTGAGGAAGAAGTCCTTGCCCCAGGAGGGGGATGTTGAAGAATTGGGGAGCAGTCCCGTCTTGAGGCAGCGGATGAGGTGGTCAAGATGGAGGTTCTTACCCTAGGAGGCAGGGTGGAGAAGGTTCGCGTCAGTGGGGGGCTGACCCCGGAGGCCCAGGGCAGGGTGCTAGAGTGCATCCAAAAGAACGTGGACATCTTCGCCGGGAGCGCCGCGGAGATGTCGGGGATCGATGCTGACGTGGCCTGCCATCGCCTCAACCTGGACCCGGAAGCCCGCCCCGTCCAATAAAAGAAGAGATCCACCACGGACAGGCTGGCCGAGCCAATCAAGGAGGAGGTAGCCAAGCTTCTTAAGGCTGGCTTTGTATCCGAAATATAATACCCCGGCTGGGTCTCCAATGTAATAATGGCTAAAAAAGAGACGGTCGGTGGCGCATATGTGTTGATTTTTTTTTGCTTAATAAATCATGTCCCAAGGATTATTACCCCTTGCCTCGGATTTACGTGCTTGTTGATTCAGCCGTCAATTTCCCTTTAATGAGTTTTCTAGATGCATTTTCAGGTTACCACTAGATCAAGATGCACCCTCCCGACGTCAAAGATGTCTCCTTCATCACAAGGGATGGGTGCTACTGCTACAAAATGATGCCCTTTGGGCTGAAGAATGCAGGGACGACCTACCAGAAGATGATGGATAAGGTATTCCGAGAGCAGAGGGGGAGGAACCTGGAGGTGTATGTAGATTGCAATGTTCGATAATAGTGCTTTAGTAGTGAGAGAAAATCTAGAGATATCGCGCAACTTGAGAGCAAGTAATAGGCTCTTTCTTTTGGAGGCGCCTACCTTGCGTTCACTCAGTGTAACGTTAGCTCGATCGACAAATCCAATAAAGGTTCCAATTCCAATAGGTGATGCCCTTGTCATACTGATCTGGAAAGGATGAGATGGTGCTGGGCCCTTTCTCCTAGGGAAGGCCACCTAGGTCTCTAAAGATTTTCTAGGCTTAAGCCAAGGGTTGGTTCTTTCGCTCGTCGACTTCTTTCTCGCTTAGGGGAGAGGTGAGCTTATGCAAAGCCAAGAGAGGCGAAGGGGACGAAGTAGCTGAGCTTATAGAAAGAGGGGCGACCTCATGATCAAGAGCCGAGACGTGGACTCACACCTCTGGGACCTAGAGGAGACCTTCGCCACCCTGTGCGAGTACAAGATGAGGCTGAACCCCCTGAAGTGTGTCTTCGGGGCGAGCAGGGGCAAGTTCCTAGGCCATCTCCTCACCCCTGTGGGTGTACATCCCAACCCTGACAAGGTGAGGTCAATCATGGAGTTGGGGTCACCTAGGAATGCTAAGGAGGTGCAACGGTTGACGGGGAAGCTGGCAGGGTTGAGCAGGTTCCTCTCCCGAGCCGGGGAGAAGTGCTCCCCCTTCTTCAAAACTTTGAGGGGGGGGGGGGGGGTTAGAAGTTCTAGTGGACTAAGGAATGCGAGGAGGTAATTCAAGCCTTGAAGAAGTAGTAGACCCATGCCCCTCTGCTCCAAGGGACGAGGGAGGGGGAGGACCTATCCTTGTATCTTGGGGTCGGAGCAGAGGCCTTGAGCTCTGTCCTGGTTCGGGAAGAGGGGAAGAGGCAACTCCCCATATACTATGTATGTCGGGTATTGAGGAAGGCCCAGCTCCGCTATCCCATCTTGGAAAAGCTGGCCTTCACTCTAGTCATCTCAGCCCGGAGGCTCCGGGCTTACTTCGAAGCACATTCGATCCGGGTGGTGATCGACCACCCCCTCCGCAACATCTTCGAGGGGGTGGAGCATTCAGGAAGATTGGATAAGTGGTTGGTGGAGCTGAGCGAGTTCGATATCTCCTTCGTCCCCCGTCTCTCGATCAAGGCCCAAGCGATGGCCTACTTCCTGACAGACTATGTGGTCGAAGTGGCAGAGGAAGAACTCACTCATCCTGCTCCCTGGAAGGTGATGGTAGATGGCAAGTCAGGGAGGAATTCCCTGGGGGTGGGGGTGATCTTGGAAAGCTCTCAGGGAACGAGGATCGAGCAAACGGTGGTGGTGCGCTTTCCCAACACCAACAACCAGGCCGAGTACGAGGCAGTGATCGCAGGGATACGCTAGCCAGGGAGCTGGGGGTGCATGATGTGGAGGTCCTCACTGAATCCATGGTGGTGGCTTCCTAGATCAACGAAGAGTTTGAGGCAAGGGAGCCTACTCTGCAGCTATACTTGGCAAAGGTGAAGGGGGTCATCGGTATATTCCAGACTTTCTCCATCCGGCACGTGCCTAGGAAGGAAAACGAGCAGGTAGATCAACTGGCAAAGCATGGTCCTCGGGTGGGGGGTACCATCACTAACATGTTCCGCCCTTGCATCGAGGAGGAAGAGCTGATGGAGGTAGATCAATACCCCTCATGGATGGACCCATTCACGACCTTCATTTCCACAGGGGAGTATCCTGAGGGGATGGACAAGATGAAATTCAAGTACAAGTCGACGTATTATCTCATGCGGGACGGGCAGCTATACTGGAAGACTCTCTTAGGGATGTTGACGTGTTGCGTGGCTGAGAGGGAGGTCCCAAGGATCTTGGAGGAAGTCTACTTTAGAGAGTATGGGAGCCACTCTGGGAGTTGGACCCTATAAGGAAGAATCATCAAACAAGGGTACTTCTAGCCGACCTTGAGCCATGACACCGCATAGTTCACAAGGAAGTGCAGCAAGTGCCAGTTGTTCGCCCCCCTCCAACTACAGCCAGCTCAGCGTCTCAGGAGCATCACAGCCCCCTGGCCCTTTGTAATCTGGGGAATGGATCTGGTAGGGCCTTTCCCCCAAGTTAGTGGGCAGAGGAGATTCCTGTTGGTCATGATTGATTATTTTTCCAAGTGGTTAGAAGTCAAGGCGTTAGCCAAGGTAACTTCCTAAGTCATCAGGAACTTTTTGTGGGGGGAAATCATCTGCCGGCACGGGTTGCCCTAGGCCATTGTTACGGACAACGGGCCTCAGTTCGCTAGTGCCGAATTCATCAGCTTTTGTGGGCAACTCAGGATAGATCTCAGATTCGCTTCGGTTCAACACCCAAGGAGCAACGAGCAGGTGGAGGAGGCGAACAAGATAATCGTCAATCTCCTCAAGAAGAAGGTGGAGAACTTAAGGGGAAGCTCAGTAGAGCAACTCCCTTCGGTCCTCTGGGCTCTTAGGACCACACCCAACACAGCCACAGGAGAGACTCCCTTCAAACTCTCCCTTGGGTGCGAGACGGTACTCCTAGTAGAGTTCGAAGTCTGGACGCCTCAGGTGATCGAGGCAGGAGAAGATAGTGAGGAATGGAGAGCCAAGAATGAGGAGGATCTACGGCTCTCCCTCGATATGGTGGAAGAGCTGCGCGACCTCTCCGCCATCCGACAAGAAGAGGTGAAAAGAAGAATGGCTAAGTACTTTGACAAGCACGTTAGGGTCAAACAGTTCGTGGAAGGGGACTTGGTCCTGGGAAAGATGGATGTTGCGGGGAGATCAACCGTTGTGGGGAAGCTCAACCCAAACTAGGAAGGTCCGTACATAATACAGGAAGCATTGAGGTCAGGGGGTATCGCCTCTGGAATGTGGAAGGCAAAACTTTAAGTCTCACCTGGAGCGGTGATAACTTGAAATGTTTTTACACTTAGAGTCCGTTTAATGTACTATTTGTTTTTTATAAAGCTTCTTGATATGCTTGTGCTCCTGAAATGATTCATGCGAAGGGAAAGTGTTAGTCTACCCAGACCCCGAGCAGATCCCGCTATCAGGCTCCCACCATGCTGGCAGGGCTAGATGTCACTCGGAGGAGTCTACCCAGACCCAGAGCAGATCCCGCTGCTAGGCTCCCACCATGTTGGGGCTGGATGTCACTCGGAGGAGTCTACCCATACTCTGAGCAGATCCTGCCGCCAGGCTCTCATCAAGCTAGTAGGGCTGGATATCACTCGGAGGATTCTACCCAGACCCCGAGCAGATCCCGCTGCCAGGCTCCCACCAAGCTGGCAGGGCTAGATGTAATTCGGAGGAGTCTGCCTAGACCCCGAGTAGATCCCGCTGCCAGGCTCCTACCAAGCTGGCAGGGCTGGATGTCACTCGGAGGAGTCTACTAGACCCTGAGCAGATCCCGTTGTCAGGCTCCCACAAAGCTGGCAGGGCTGGATGTCACTTGGAGGAGTCTACCTAGACCCCGAGCAGATCCCGCTGCCAGGCTCCCACCAAGCTGGCAGGGCTGGATGTCACTCGGAGGAGTCTACCTAGACCCTGAGTAGATCCTAATACTAGGCTCTCATCAAGCTGGCAGGGCTGGATATCACTCGGAGGAGTCTACTCAGACCTCAAGCAGATCCCGCTGCCATGCTCCCACCAAGCTGGCAGGGCTGGATGTCACTCAGAGGAGTCTACCCACACCCCAAATAGATCCAGCTGCCAGGCTCCCACCAAGCTGGAAGGGCTGGATGCCACTCCGAGGAGTCTATCCAGACCCCGAGCAGATCTTGCTGCCAGGCTCCCACCAAGCTGGCAGGCCTGGATGTCACTCGGAGGAGTCTACCCAGACCCCGAGCAGATCCCACTATCAGGCTCCCACTAAGCTGGCAGGGCTGGATGTCACTCAGAAGAGTCTACCTAGACCCCGAGCAGATACCGCAGCCAGGATCCCACCAAGCTGGCAGGGATGGATGCCACTCAGAGGAGTATACCAAGACCCCGAGAAGATCCCGCTGCTAGGCTCCCACCAAGCTGGAAGGGCTGGATGTCACTCAGAGGAGTCTACCCAGACCCCGAGCAGATCCCGCTGCCAGGATCCCACCAAGCTGGCAGGGCTGGATATCACTCGGAGGAGTCTACCCAGACCCCGAGCAGATCCCACTGCCAGGCTGCCACCAAGCTGATAGGGCTGGATGCCATTCAAAGGGGTCTACCCAGACCCAGAGCAGATCCCGCTGCCAGGCTCTCACCAAGCTGGAAGGGCTGGATATCACTCGGAGGAGTCTACCCAGACCCCGAGAAGATCCTACTGCCAGGCTCCCACCATGCTAACAGGGATGGATGTAACTCCAGGAATCCACCCGAGCTCCCAACTTTCCAACATGACGGGAGTCTAGGAGAACGCGGTGCCTAAAGTGGTGAACCAAGCACTCAGAATATGGAGGAAAAGGTCACAGGGCCGCCGGGATGGCCTTAGCAAGTTGGCAAGCCAGAAATGCCAACCCGAGCCTATGGTTTGATGAAATCTTGTAAATAAACCAAGACGGCGAGGAATTAGACCGCGTCGAGAATCCCGGGCCCCGGCTCGCGTGATGCCAGGCTGCTCGGGTGCGATCTGGGTCGGCTCTCCTGCTTGCATCGTGAATGGCGTGGTGAACCCGGTCAAAGGACGCGGGTCTCCGCTCGCGGAGCGGCTGACTATCGTGCCTACCGTTCATATGCCTGATCTAATCTGGAATGAACATGCTACCTAGCTCGCCAGCAGCAACCAACCAGAAGGATTGAAACGAACCGCGAGTGCGAAAAAGAAAAGACAGATTTCAATTAAAAAGGGGCGAATATTATAAAACAGTTTCAGTGAGTACATTCGATCGACCAACAAAAAGTTACAAGTCCGGGGCCTCGGCCCGCACTCCTGTTACAACAAAAAATATTTTTTAGGGCAAGGCACAAGCTTTAAGCGAGGCGAGCCCCTGAGCGGCGAGCCCCTAAATAGGATGGTAGGGCCCGTCGCCTGTCTTCGGTACCAGAAAGAATAATTCTGGTACTACGTCGCTCACAGAAAACTTCTCGCCCACGCTCTTGACCAGGTCGTCTCGCCACAGTGTTTGGAGAGTGTACTTCGCATCACCAGCATCGTTCTTCTGCATCATAACTTCCATCTCGTACTCGCTATAGTGCGCGAGCTGGCAACTGCTGCTAGACTGCGGTGGAGCGGCCGCTTCGGCCTCCAAACTGTGCACCTGCGCCTACAATGCTTGCTTTTCCTGCTAAAGGGTGGCGATCTCGATGCCTAGCCGGCTGGCCATTGCTGCATCCTGCGAGAAGAAGTGTGACTGGGATGAGCTTGAGGAAAAGCGATAGAAGATTAGTGTGAGTTGAGGGACGTACCACTCCCCCAAGGTACTAAGCGAGGGCAACCTCGGCTGCATCGGCTCGCTTTCTCTGGCCATCCGCCTCCTCTTGGGCAAGCTTGCGGGCTGCTTCCTTCTCATCGACCAACTTCTTAAGCAAGGGGGCGTTCTTCTCTATCCGGAGGCATTGTCGGCCGACCATGTGGGCCAGCTCAAGGTTGCGGAGCTGGGCCCGCGCGCTTTCGTGAATCAGCACCCGCGTGGCCTCCTCGTCATAGATGGCGGCATCCTCCCGTGCGTAGAGGCCGAATGAGAGATTATAGGCCTCTCTGCCGATGGTATCCTGCTCTAGCCAACTCGACATCAGTGAGGAGATGAAGACCCGGTTTGTCTCCTTGTCCCATTGGAGGAGCGGAATGCCGAGCTCATCCAAAGGCCCCTCGTCGTAGCAAAAATTACGGTGCCCTCTTGGCTCCGGCTTCGCGGCTGGATGAGCCCCTTCTTGCGGCCTCGAGGTGCCGCCCTCCCCGGTGGGAGAGCTATCGACCAGAGGGGATGCGGGGGCGAGATCCCCAGCTGGTTGGCCCACCGGGGCCTTAACTTTCTCGCGAGCTGAGGGAGGCGCACCGCTCGCTTTCTTTTGTTTCTTGGACGGTGGCGGGGGCTGAGGCTACTCGCTGCTAGATCGCTTCGGGGCAGCAGGGACTGTGATCTCGCGGTGAGCGGAGGCCGCCGCTTCAGCGCGGGCGAGATTGTTGGAAGCGAGCCGCGCGATCTTGTAAGGTGGGTGCATGGGGATGTCACGCTCGCATGTGAGAAGGATAAGACTTATAACATGGAGAGGATGAATAAAAAGGTGGAAGTGCAAACCACTTACCTTCCCCGGGCTGGATGGTGACAAGATCGTCAAGGTTCCTGTGGAGGAAAGCAACTTCGAAGTTTTTCCCAGCGAAGAACCCGCACAGCTCCGCTTCATGGCCCCCCAGGCTAGGGGGGCGGTAGCTCACAACGCTAAGCTGGATTGGCGAGAAGGGGATGTTGCCAAATTCCCCTTTGACGAAGACGAATTTTTTGAGCTAGTTGTGACTTTTGTTGACGGTCTCCCGTATCTTGACATGGTTGTTGGAGAAGAATGTGGTCCCGTCTTTGTTCTTCCGAAAGGAGAACAGCTTGCGGAATACCGAGAGTTTGAACTCAATCCTCTCCTCTCGCAGGAAGCAGGCGAACCCAACCACCACCGCGATGGAGTTGGGAGTCATCTGCCCGGGGACGACCCCAAAGTACTTGAAGATTTGTCGGACTTCCGGCCATAAGGGAAGCCAGAGGCCCGCCTCAAAGTGAGTCGTAGGGAACACGAGTTCATCTGCGGAAAGTTCGTTGATCCGCCCCCCTTCTCGGGTCGCCTCGCCACAAAACCCGACGGAACAAAGTTGCCTACGACATCCAGGAACTCACACTCGGTGATGGCGGCATGGGAAAAATTGTGCTGAGAGAAGGTCCAGGCACACTTACTCCGCCCATCCGCATCGCCACTACCACCACCCATCTCGCGGGAGTATTATCGAGCGGGACTCCAGAGTTCTCACAGAGAATGGGTGAGATGGAAATCGCAGGAAGTAAAGAAATCTTAAATGCGGTAGGTTAGAAGGAGGTCGGCTGGGCCTATTTATAGAATCGAAAATGGCAGGAAAATATTCCGCCGGCAGGAAAAGTGTGGGTAGCAAAATTAGTCCTGGCGTTTCGACTTCTGAACCCGACCTGGATCCTCATCAACCCGCCGATAGGCCGCGAGAAGTTCTCGGCCGCGAACCACTCTCATCCGCGTCTGCATGAGAGGTGGGCAGCCGTGATGCGGGCCCGCCTAGATCAGCGCACAAGTCACCCAAGCATGCGACCCGCGGGCGACCGGCTTGCTCCCGTAAGAACTATATATGTGGGCTAGGCGAGTCGGCTCGGCAATGTCGTGCCCGCTTGACGGAGAGCCGGGCGAGCCAGAGCGTCTCGTCTGCTCCCCAAAGAAAACGAAACATCAACACAGTAAAAGAAAAATGCAGCAAATACTTGCCCATTAGCGGGCGAGGGCGGTCCCGAATTATTACAAATATTCAAATGTCCCGAACAAAAAGTTGTCACCCTACTACGCTTTTCAGTTTTTGCATGCAGAGACGATCCGGGCCCAACGGCCAACAACGGGGACGAGGAAGGGGGCTCAGTACTGAATCAACTTCCACCTGCCTCGCCTCCCCATGCCAGATTGGGGCGGTACGCAAGGATAGTGATACTCGCGGACCGCCAACAGCTCCCGCTGGGTCAGATCGACCAGCTCTGAGGCATGCCTAACTGCTCCTTGGCTCGCGTGAGGTGTGCACCCAGAGAGGTCACTCAATCCCCGTCAGTTGGACGTCTCGCCCCTTCCAAGGCCGCAAACCGCTCCTCTGCCTCGACCTTGTCCTTGTCCACTATGTTGAAGACCTCCTGCAACAATAACGTGTGTTTATGAAATAGTCGCGCCACCTGCTTCTTCATCTTCTCGGCATCCAGCGGGTCCCCCAGGTACTCTGAAATGTTATCCATATCAGGGGGAGGCGAGTACCCCTCACTCATCTCGACGTCAGAAGAGGAGATCACGTTATAACCTGCAGGGATAAATCAAAGGGAGCAGGCAGTGGTAAGCGGGAAAAGGGAAAAGTTCACCTGGGGTCGGCACATCGCCCGCACCGGTATCTAGTCGCGAGGTACCCGGCCTGCCCTTGAAGGGTTCTCCTACAAGAATAACAAAATGTTTCCCCAGACCAGGGGGCATTGGCGACGGAGGCGTTGCAGGAGGGTCGTGCACCTGGGCCGATGGGCTAGCGACCCGATCAGCTTCCAGCAGGGTGGAATGCCCCAGTGCTATCCCATCCTTACGAGGCATCTCCTACAAAAAGAGAAATCAGAAAGCCAAGCGGAGAATCAGATAGAAGAATCACATAACTCAAGGGAGACCTCAGCACTGCCGGTCGAACCAGATGCAGGGTCGTCACGCGCAGGATACCGCTTGCTGATCTTTCCTTTCTTTGGCTTGAAGAGGGGGCCAGACGACCCGTGCGCCAACCATGGGGCAGAACCAGGAGCCAGCTCCTGAGTACCCTCCCTCACAGCCTCCAGGCGAGCCCGAGTCTCCTCGGATATAGGCATCGTTCAACTACAGATCGCGGAGAAGGGTAGAGAAAGGAGGAATTTTTCCAAAGGTCCGAGGTATATTTATAGCATGAGGGTGGGCCCCCACAAAAATATTCCCTCTAGCTCAGCAGGGCATTCACCGAACATGTTGGGTTGGATGTTTCTTCCGAGCTTTTGCAAAGATCACAAAAAGCGGGGATTATGTATTACCCTGTGTTCGCAAAGTGAACCCAGATGGGTGAGCGAGCCAAGACGATCGGCCTGCTCTAATATGGCGGGCGAGCGAGTCTAGAGGGGTGGCTTGCTATCCTCAAGGCATGGGAGGTCAGCTGGGAGAGCCAGCCCCAGCCCGCACCTGCCTGGGCAAGCCAGTCCAAGCCCGCACTTGCCTGGGCAAGCCAGCCCCAGCCCGCGCCTGCCTGGGCTAGCTATCCCAAGCCCGAGTCTATGGGATGGCGAGCTGGCCTGCCGAGGCGATCCGGGCACCAGCTCGCTCCCGCCCAGTAGGGTGGCGAGCTTACTCAGAGGCTAAGAACCCCCATCCCCGTGGGGCCCAGAGGCCAAATTACCTGGATGACCTTGAAGGGGGTGCAAATATCCTTCTAGAATAGCGGATTTGCGCTGTTAGCAGACCCATTTGGGCTACACATAGCTATTCAGAACAACGGAGGTTGGATTTTAGCAGACCACTTTCAGAAATCTATAAATAGACCCAAGGGGTACCTCAGAAGGCATGCTCACGTGTCTTCGAACCTTCTAGCGCTTTCTGAGGTACCTTAGCTTGGAATTTGGCTAAGGAGGGGAAGCGCTCAGTGATCTTCTGGATGTGTGGTGGGTCCTCCACGCCGAGCCCTTGGGTCTGTTTCCTTTTCTTTCTTTCATTTTGCTTGTAGGAGAGAAGTAGGTGCGCGATCACCCCTTCCCCAAGGGTGAAATCCACAGAGACCGAATTTTCAGTTTCAACAATAGCCCGTAGAGCAACTTTTGTTTTAACTGAGACTCGCATTTTGGATCTCACGTATTCTGTTTGTGCTTTGGTGTGCGTAAACTTTTGGCAGAGTAGTGATTTGCATGAATGTTGACATCTTGAATAGGTTGCTACCGAGAGATATTCGTCTGCTTGCATTTTTGGAGGACTGAAGTCCTTCCAAGTGGAAGTGGCAGAGATTCTTTGTTCGTTCACATCTCAGGAGGACCGGGGTTCATCCGAGGTGCAACTGGTCGGGCCCTTGTTTGCTCATGCCTTGAGTAGAGAAAGTGGAGAATCTTTGTTTGTGCTTTAGGAGAACCGGGGCTCGTCCGAGTGGAGGGGGTGATAAACCTTTGTTTGCTCGCGCCTTAGGAGAACCGGGGTTCGTCCGAGTGGAGGTGGCAAAGAACCTTTATTCGATCGTGATTTGGGAGAACCGGGGTTCGTCCGAGAGGAGGCGAAGAAGAACCTTTGTTCGATCACATTTTGGGAGAACTGGGTTTCATCCGAGAGGAGGTGGCGAAGAACCTTTATTCGATTGCGCTTTGGAAGAATCGGGGTTCATCCACGTGGTGGTGACAAAAACATTTGTTCGATCACGGTTTGGGAGAACCTGGGTTCATTCAAGTGGTGGCGGCCAAGAACCTTTGCTCGATCGCTCTTTGGGAGAACCGAGGTTTGTCTGATAGGAGGTGGCGAAGAACCTTTGTTCGATCATGCTTAGGAAAAATTGAGGTTCGTCCAAGTGGTGGTGACGAAGAAACTTTGTTTGATCGCGATTTGGGAGAACCGGGGCTCGTCCGAGAGGAGGTGGTGAAGAACCTTTATTCGATCGCACTTCAGGAGAACCGGGATTTGTCCAAGTGGTGATGGCGAAGAACCTTTGTTCGTTCACGCCTCGGGTGGACTTGGGTCCGTCCGGGTGGTGATGGCAAAAAACATTTGCTGGTTCGTGCTTCAGGAGGACTGGGATCCGTTCGGGTGGAGGTGGCGAAGAACCTTTGTTCGTTCGTGCCTCTAGAGAACCGGATTTCGTCCAAGTGGTGGGGGCGAAGAACCATTGTTCGTTCGCACTTCAGGAGAGCTGGGGACCATCTGGGTGGAGATGGGGAAGAACCTTTATTCATTCGCACCTCTAGAGAACCGAGGTTCGTCCAAGTGAATGTATAGATGAATCTTTGTCCATCTATCCTAGGACGTACAGACATACATTTGTTCGTCTTGCCTAAGGTGTAGAAGGATTTTCGCCGATCTCGCCTGAGGTGCAGAAAAGCTTTCGTCAATCTCTCTTAGAAGGTGTAGAAATGCTTTCACCAATCTCGCATGGTAGGTGCAGAAAGGCTTCCACCAATATCTCAAGGGAGGTGTTGAAAGGCTTTTGTCAATCTTGCCTTGCGATGATCCGACTGCACTGGAAGGGAAAACACACGCTATATTACTAAAAAGAAAGATACAGGCGCTCACGAATATATTCCTGAGCTTATTTTTCAAAAAGCAAACTAATAATGTGGGGAGCGCTTTATTGTGCCCCCCGAGACCGGTCCAAGCGTTGCATGGTCCCTTGCATTCTAGAGGAGACTAGATTAGTTGTGGTGTGGTTAAGGCTGATTGGGCTACCGTCTTTTTCCTTTGAGATTGTTCGAGTAGACAACCATGTACGATTTGTCCAATTTCCTCTTTCAAGCATACGCAATCTTTTGTGGCGTGCCCTCATCCTCGATGATAACTGCTATACTTGGATTTGTTTTCGGAGTTCGGTGCGAGTGTCCTTGGCTTCTAAAGGGTTTTATTTTCGCAGATGGAGAGCAAAACTTCCGTTTGTGATGTTTTATGGAAAGCCTGGTGCTGGCAGTGCACCCCTGCTCGACGAGGGCTAACACAGTACTTGCTGTTCCCTTTAGGATTCAGTGGTGACTTGTGATTCTTCTTCCTTTTTGAGCCTCCTTCGAGTGGTAGTCGATGTTCCTCAATTATCATCTCTATTATGATTTATGCCCTGACTTGGCAGACGAGGCTAATGTAGCTGGACTATACTTTAGTTATCATCCTAGCATGGAGCTTTTCAGCATGGAGTCCCCCCGAGGAAAAGACTGTGTAGAAGCTTAGGGTTAACTTTTGGAACCTGTTCTGCCTTTGTGGTGAAGCGGTGGAAGAAATCCTTGAGGTGTTCTCCCCGAGTCTATTGGATCCTTGCGAGGCATATGAGTCTTTGATTGGCGGCGAACCGATCTATGAAAAGCTGGGTAAACTTTGTGAAGTCCTCGATCTCCCCTTTTTTTAAGGAGTAGAACCAGGCGAGAGACTCTCCTTTCAGAGGGGCTGAGAACACTCGGCATAGGAGCAGGTCTAGGGCATTGTACATGTACATGATAGTTATAAAGTGCCTGATTTGCTCTAAAAGATCGCTCGTCCTGTCAAATGGCACGAAGTCGTGGAACTTGATCCCGGGCAGAACGGGATATGTTAAGACCGATGGAGCTAGCATGGAGATGAGGTGGAAGGGGCGTCGCACGTTTGTGTCTCGGCGCCCCCACGTCCATACTCTTTGTTGAAGTAGGAGACCAAGCGGTCTGGCGGTCTATGCTTGGCGGGTTGATGACCGCACAGTCTGGCGGTCTCTCTCCAGCGGTTTGATATCCAGACTGTTGTTATTTGCTGTCCGAGCGGTCTAGTAGTATCCTACCGCGGCTTGTTCTCTTCCTTCTGGTGTTGTCGAGCGGTTAGCCAATTTGTCTAACCGCGCGGTCTGATCGGTCTGTTTATGTCTAGCCGCTCAGCTCTGTAAATTTTTTAGTCCCACATTGTTTATTTGTACTCTCTCCACTATCCTCCATTCTATAAAAGGGAGGTCATACCTTTGTAAATCTTATCTTTTTGGATAATAAAACTTTCAATTTTTCAAGTTCTGGCTTGTTTTTAGTCGCTTGTTCGCTACTTTTACATGGTATCAGAGGAAATGCTAGATTCCTCCTTATTCCTTTGGCCCTTCTGTCTGAGCGGCTTCGTTCTCTATTTTCCCGGATACCTGTCTGTCCTTGCGGCTTCCTTGCCTTGTCACTGCCCTGTTTGTGCGACTTCCTTCCCTCTTTTCTGCGACCTGTTTTTGCGGCCTCTCTGTTTCCCTTTCGCTGACTTCTCTTCTCGTCTGCTCGCACCCTGTGTGTTTGCGCGACTTCTTCTCTGTTCGCCCGGACTCTTTTATGTTCGCGCAAACTCCCCTTTTTCTCGTGAACTTCCCAGTTCGTGTGACCTCTTTCCCTATCCTTTGGTATGCTTCCTGGTCGTGGTCCTTCTTGTCGCTGGTGTGTTGACACTGTGACTGTTACAACTTCTAATCTTTAGCCCGCTGCGGTTTCCATCTTTTCTGCTGCGGTTTCTTCTTCGTGTCACGGACTCCTTGTTCGCGCGGCTACCCTTTTTTTCTATCTGTGCGACCTCTCTTCTTCTCGCGCGACTTCTTGTGTTTCTCTATGGCCAATTTTGATATCTCCACCCTCATCATCTCTACCTACACCACTCTTGTGGCTCCTCCTCCTCCTCCTACTCCTTCCGGAAATCTTGGCACCGTTTCTAAACTAGTTGGTTCCAACTATCCGGATTGGAGCATTTCTTTCACCTTTCTTCTTCGTTCTCAGTGCAAACATCATCACCTCATCGATGACCCCCTCCTCACGGGTCTGCTCAATTTGATGACTGGGATGCGAGTGATGCGCTTGTCCGTACTTGGCTGTCCAATAGCCTCTCTGATGAATGCCTTCCCATCATCCGCCATGATGAGACGGTCAAGGCTATCTATCTTCACCTCGCTGCTCTCTACTCAAAGGGGGCCCAGACGTCCCGCATTTATAATCTTTATACGGACCTTTTCGCCCGCTCTTCCATGTCTCCTACTGCGGCTTATCAGTAGGTTCGGGCTCTTGGAGCAGAGATCCTCAAGAATCGCCCCTTCTCCGCGGACTTGGCCGAACAGCACAAGCACTTCCAGGAACTCCTGGTTGTTTATTATCTTTTGCGACTTCCCAATTCATATGATAAGATCTGCCAACAAATCTTGAGCGAGGCAGAATCTCCAACTTTGGATGCCACCGTGGCTCGCATCGCCGTTGTTACTTCGCTGCTCCAATGTCCTCTGTTGTCCTCCCCTCCTCCACAGGACTCCTATGCACACCAAGCTTAGCGGGGTGGCACTAGTAGCCGCAGCCAGTCAGGCGGGCGATGTTCGTCCAGATTCCTCTGCTCTCACTGTGGTCGTACCGGCCATTCTGTTGACCGCTCTTGGCAGAAACATCCTCATCTTCTCCCTTCTGGTGTTGCATCTTCCTCAACCTCCGCCTCCTCTTGGCCATCTGCCTCTGTGGCTACGACTTCAGGTAGTTACAACGTCGTTACCCAAGGTAAATGGCTGATTGACTCTGGTGCTACAAATCACATGATCGGCAACCCTCAATACTTCTCTCTCCTAGAAACGCATGATCGTTTGCCCCCGGTTCTTATTGCGGATGGTTCCCCTTCCCCAGTTCATGGGACGGGCATGGTTCAAGTCACCCCGTCGCTTCGCTTGGCGGACACCCTCTATGTCCCGAAGTTGCCTTGCAATTTGTTATCTATTACTACTTTATGCAAGCAACTTCAGTGCTACGTCTTATTCACTCCAACTTGTTCTTTTCAGGACCTGAGAACCCAACAGACGATTGCTACTGGGACTGAGAGTGGCAGCCTCTACTTCCTCGACAACATTTCCGCTCTATCCGCCTTCTCCTCCTCTTCTACAGATCTGCTTTAATGACATCTTTGCCTTGGACATCCCCCTCCTTGGATTCTTCGCCAGCTTCTGCCCCACTTACCTCAGACCAGTCCTCCGCTTAACTGTGATGCGTGTCAGCTTGGCAAGCATCACCGCTCCTCCTTCCTGCCAACGCAAGGCCGTAGATCTTCTCGCCCATTTGATCTCATTCATTCTGATGTCTGGGGCCCTGCTCCTACCCTCACTATTGGTCGGGGTAGTTCTTACTTTGTAACATTTATTGATGATTTTTTTAGATATACCTGGGTGTATCTATTAAAAGATCGCTCTGAACTATTTTATGTATGACAATCATTTTATTATATGATTAAAACTCAGTTTGATGTTTCTATTAAAGTCTTTCGCTCTGATAATGCTAAGGAATATCTTAGTCATGAGTTTTCCTCATTTTGTATGCAACATGGTCTTGTTCATCAGACTAGCTGTGTTTACACCTCCCAGCAAAATGGGGTGGCGGAGCGTAAAAACTGTCACCTTCTCGATGTCGCCGCACTCTTATGACGCAGATACAGGTACCTTGCTCCTATTGGGCTATGATGTTCTCCCCATCTGCTATCTCATTAATCGCATTCCCTCTACGGTTCTCCACGACAAGACCCCCTTCTCCATCCTCTACCCGGACAAGGAACCATTTCCTCTCCCTCTCCGTATCTTTGGGTGCACGGCTTTTGTGCACGCTCCTTCCGCTACCCGCGACGAGCTTTCCCCCCGTTCCACCAAGTGTGTCTTTTTGGGTTACTCTACAACTCAGAAAGGCTATTGTTGCTTTGACTCCATTCTGCGTAAGAAGTTTGTCTCCGTGGACGTGACCTTCTTCGAGAATGTGTCCTACTTCTCTCATGCATCCCCTCTTCTCCCTGATGTCTGTGATTCTCCATCATCTCCCTCCATTCCTTCCACGCCTATCGACGTCTCTCCTCCTACATCATCTCCTTCTCTGTCTCCTCCTCTCTCCATTCTCTCCCTTCCCCCTTCCCCCTTCTCCCTCTTCTCCACATCCATCTCTCTAGTCCCGGGCCAGACTTATCCATCACGGACGCTCAGGTCACTGAGGAACGCGTCGACTTGGATCTTCCCATTGCTCTCCGCAAAGGGTGTGGGCGTATACCCAACACCCGCTTGCGGCCGTTGTTTCCTATGATCACCTTACTCCTTCTCGCAGGTCTTTTGCTTTGGCTATCTCGGCTACTGCCACTCCCCGCACCTTCCAGGAGTCTCTTGCTATTCCTCACTGGAAATCTGCCATGGATGAGGAGATTGCCACTCTTACTGAAAGGGGTACCTGGACCCTTATTCCTCCACCAGTTAGTACTGATGTGGTTGGCTATCGCTGGGTGTTTGTTGTGAAGTTCCGCACAGACTCGGCACTGTGGATCGCTACAAAGCCCGGCTGGTGTCCAAAGTCTTTACTCAGACTTATGGGGTTGATTACCTCGATACCTTCTCTTCGGTTGCTCGCCTCAGCACCTTCCGGGTTCTTCTCTCTGTGGTCGTCAACAGGGATTGGGCTATTTCCCAACTTGATATTAAAAATGCTTTCCTCTATGGGGATCTTCATGAGGACGTCTACATGGAGCAATCTCCTGGGTATGTTGCTTAGGGGGAGACACGAGTATGTCGGTTGAAAAAGGCCATCTATTGCCTAAAACAGAGCCATCGGGCGTGGTTCAACAAGTTCAGTGGCATTGTGGCTTCCATCGGCTTTGCAAGAAGTTCGGCCGATCACTCCTTGTTTATTCGCAAAATCGCCTCGGGATTGGTGGTTTTGGCAGTGTATGTGGATGCTATTCTTCTTACTGTCAATGACCAGGCTGGGGTGTACTTGACAAAGAAACACCTCCGTCAATACCTGGTCACGAAGGATATGGGCTCCCTGAAATACTTTTTGTGGATAGAAATCTCTCGGAAGCCCGACTCATTGGTTCTTTCCCAATGAAAGTATGCTCTTGATCTTCTACAAGAGGCAGGATTGACTGGTGCCAAACCGGCCCGGTGTCCCAAGGCTACTAGAGAAGACAAAACATGGATAGGTGACTCACCTCTTCTGTCTGATGTCACGAGGTACAAACGTCTGGTGGGCAAACTCATTTATCTTACGGTGATCAGACCCGACATTTCCTATTCTACAGGAAAGGTTAGTCAGTTCATGGAAGCTCCTAGGGAATGCCATCTTCAGTCTGCTATGAGGATATTAGAGTATGTTAAAGCCACACCAGGAAAAGGGCTACTTTTTCAGAAGAATGGTCATCTAAAGGTTTAAGCATACTCAGATTCAAGTTATGCAGATGATAAAGGCGACCACAAATCTACATCTGGTTTTTGCACATTTGTTGGAGGAAATATTGTGAGTTGGAAGAGCAAGAAACAGTCTGTTGTCTCCAGATCCAGTGCAGAAGCCGAATATCAGAGTATGACGTCAACCACCTGTGAGTTAAAATGGTTGCGTGCTCTCTTGCTCGACTTAGGAGAGGTCTATGATTATCCTCTTCCTATTTTTTGTGACAACAAGACCGCCATATAAATATCCAGAAATCCGGTCTTCCATGAGAGAACGAAACATATAGAAATCGACTGCCATTTCATTCGGGAAGAGGCCTTGAAGAAATAGATTTGTTCTCTATTCGTCACCTCCGACAAAGAGCTGGCAGATATCTTCACCAAGCCGATTTCTACTTATTCCACATTTGTGACAAGCTGGGCATGATTGATATCTATGCTCCATCTTGAGGGGGAGTGTTAAAGTAGGAGACCGAGCGGTCTGGCGATCTCTCTCCAGCGGTTTGATATCCAAACTGTTGTTGTTTGCTATCCGAGCGGTCAAGCGGTCTCCTACCGCGGCTTGTTCTCTTCCTTCTGGTGTTGCCGAGCGGTTAGCCCCTTTGTCTAACCACGCGGTCTGATCGGTCTGTTTATGTCTAGCCGCTTAGCTCTGTAATTTTTTTAGTCCCACATTATTTATTTGTACTCTCTCCACTCTCCTCCATTCTATAAAAAGGAGGCCATACCTTTGTAAATCTTATCTATTTGGATAATAAAACTTTTGTAAATATCTAGTGTCAACCTAATCCACCTATGGGGGGGGGGGGGAATAGGTGTCGTGCAGTCTTTTGCGGAATTAAATTAACCTGCACAAGTAAGCAAACAGAACACAAAAAATACACAAAGAATTATAGTGGTTCCCCGATTTGGGTACATCCACTTTCCCCCTTTGACCTATCTCCCACCAAGGGACAACTCGGTCACTTCTAAAATGGATTGAAATCCAATCCTCACACTAGGAGAAACACTCCCCTAACTACGAAAGGAACCCTTCCAATAACGGAGTCACAACTCCACCACAATGGATTGCACCCAACCCTTACAACTAGGAATGAAAATTCCTTCACAACAAAATTGAATGTAAATAAAAAAACAAACAATGCTTTGGAGATTCCGATGTCCTTCTTCGTTCGTTGTAGCTTGCACGAAAAGGACGAAGAGTCCATAACTGTATTTCTCACTTGGAATGGATCTTGTCAAGAACGGCGGCGGCAAGTAAGTGCGGCGACGATGCTTTGTAGATTCAAACTTCTTGACGAAGCAAGCTAGGTCTTCGAACGATCTCAGTCGGATTAAATGTCTCAACCGATTCAGAAGGGAGAACAAGTCTCGTTCAACGAATCGAAAGAAAAAAGATCTCGAGAGAGATATGTGAGACTGGCGGTTTGCCTCAGTTCTGTCGTCGAACGATCAGAGATGAACTGAGATCAGCGGCGGCGACGACCTTGTGAGCGACGACGTGCGATCGGAGGTTTCAAAATACCCATGTATTTATACCAGGAGCCAACCCTAATGACCGTTGTGGGGCCCACGAGGAGAAGCCCTAGCCCTGGCCGAAACAACGCACGATGGCTTTGTTCGGTCTAGTGAACGGTGAGAATTTGCCTAAGGCAAAATCGGCGGGAGTCGTTGGTGATTCCCGTCGATGTCGGCGGGAATCACTCTCGAATCCCGTCGATTATGCCTTGGCAGAATTTCGGTTTGAAATCTGCCAGCCGGAAGAAGTCGGCGGGAGTCGTTATTGATTCCCGTCGAAGTCGGCGGGAATCACTAACGACTCCTGTCGAAGTAGGCGAGAATCACTAACGACTCCTGTCGAAGTCGGCGGGAATCACTAGTGATTCCCGTCGATTTTGACTTGGAATAATTTTCCTTCTTCCTTCTTTTGATAACTTGGTCTTTGACCCATCCTTGCTCCTTCTGCTCTTAATCTACCTTGACCCTGTACTTGAAAATAAGTACACTCAAATAGAGAGAGCACACGTAAATCAACACACTGATCTACATAATGAGGGATTACGTTGCGCAGACCCGTGTATATTGACCCACTGCACCCTGATATTGGTGTGTACTTAGCATGGAATAGCTGCAAGCACAACTTGATAGAATTATCAAATACATTGTCAATTCAACTTAGCTTGTTCAGGGGCTTCTTCAAATTAGGTCTATTGTGGATGCAATACCCAACTATCTCCACCTATTTGAAGAAGCCTAAACCCTACAAGCTAAGGTGAATAGAACAGATGGGAATGAAAATCATAAAATGAAAATTCAGTTGAGAGTGGAATTCATTACCATTTTCCTGAGAGCAACATAGCCTTTGTGGCCTACTTAGCATTGACAGCCACCGTAGTCTTGGCCGAGAGGGTAATCTCCCCCTTTTTGGCTTCTGCAAACTTGGGACTTCACTTGGAGCAAAATGCTCCCCCTCAGTTCTTGCATCTGTTCCCGATCTTGATTGCCTAGCAGATGCTTCCCCTTGATACCAGAGGCTTGAGCCTTTTCAGTCTTCAATCTTCAAAGTTCAGCATGCCGAGTTCAGTTTTGAACAAATTGAACTTGGCCTCGTTTAGTGGCTTTGTGAAGATATCTGCAATCTGCTTATTCGTGGGGACATAGCAGAGAGATATATCTTTGTTTTCCACATACTCCCGAATGATGTGGTAGCGCACTTCAATATGCTTTGTTCTACTATGCGACACTGGATTGTTCGCGATTGCAATTCTGCTCGAGGAGTCGCAATACATAGGAACTTCTTTAAACTACAAGTCATAATCTTCGATTTGATTTCTGATCAATAGAAGTTGTGCGCAATAGCTGCCTGCTGAGATGTACTCAGATTCAGCCGTAGAGGTTGCTACACAGTTCTGCTTTTTACTATTCCACGATATAAGCCTTCTTCCTAGGAATTGGCACATCCCGGAAGTGCTTTTCCTATCATCCCTGCTTCCTGCAAAGTCAGCATCTGAAAAGCCTATCAGCTCGACATCATTGTTTCTTGGGTACCACAAACCAAGATTTGGTGTACCTTTAAGGTATCTAAGAATCCGCTTTGCAACGACATAATGAGATTCCTTAGTGTTCACCTGATATCTGGCACAAACGCATATGGAAAATATAATATCCGGTCTACTAGCAGTAAGGTAGAGCAGGGATCCAATTATGCTTCTGAATTTGGTTTCACCAAAAGGTTTCCCTTTCTCATCCTTGTCCAGAGATACAGTGGATCCCATTGGAGTCCTCATAGAGGTTGCACTCTCCATTCCGAATTTCTTGAGGAGTTCATTTGTGAACTTCGTCTGAGAAATGAAAATTCCATCCTTAGACTATTTTACTTGAAGTCCCAAGAAATACTTCAGTTCTCCCTTGCTGCTCATTTCAAACTTCCCTTGCATAAGTTTAGAAAACTTCTTGCACAGGTTATTATCCGTTGAACTAAATATTATGTCATCGACATAGATTTGCAGCAGCAAAATCTTGCCTTTGACTTCCCTAAGAAACAATGTCTTATCTATTTTTCCTCTCGAGAACTTGTTCTCAAGAAGAAAACTAGACAGAGTCTCATACCAAGCTCGAGGAGCTTGTTTTAAGCCATATAATACTTTATTAAGAAAGTAAACATGATCAGGGAGTGTTGGATTAACAAAATCTGGGGGTTGCGTGACATATACTTTCTCTTTTAAATTTCCATTCAGGAAAGCAGACTTCACGTCCACATGATAGACAGTGAATCCTTTGTGAGAGGCATACGCCAGGAACAACCTGATTTCCTCTAGTATCTCAACTGGTGCAAAGGTTTGGTCGAAGTCAATCCCCTCCTCCTGTCTGTAACCTTGAGCCACCAGTCTGGCCTTGTTCTTGATGATGACACCGTGTTCATCCAGTTTGTTTCTGAAGATCCACTTAGTGCCGATCACATTCTATTTCTTTGGTCTGGGAACTAGCGTCCAGACGTTGCATCGTTTGAATTGATGCAGTTCATCTTGCATTGCAAATATCCACGACGCATCTTTGTTCGCTTCGTCGAACTTCTTTGGCTCAACCTGTGATAGAAAACTAAGGTGCAGAATCTCGTTAATTGTACCTCTGCGAGTTCTGACACTGTCCTGAGGATCTCCTATGATCTGATCTCTTGGGTGATCCCTCATGTGTCTGAGCTCTAAGAGTCTGGCATCTGGAGCTCCAATAGCTTCTCGGGCTCCTCCCTCTTCTGGGAGAATTTCTCCATCCTGACCGTCATGTTCTCCAGTCGCGTTGAGGTGGAAACCTTGACGTACTTGGGAGTTTCATCTTTAGCAGTCTCATCTAGACTTAGTTGTTCAAGCCTTGCACCTGCATCTTCAAGAATGCCCATAGAAGAGTTGCTGTGAAGCAGGTTACCTTCATCAAATAAAACATTAATGGACTCCTCTACAACTAGGGTTTTCTTATTTAAAACCTTATATGCCCGACTATTGCTACTATAGCCCATGAAGATGCCTTCGAAGCATTTTTCTCCGAATTTAGTATGTGGGTACTTCCCATTATTGAGTATATAACATCTGCAGCCAAAAATCCTTAGATAGGACATGGTCGGTTTCCTGCCTTTCAATAGCTCATAAGGTGTCTTACGATGATTCTTGTTGATCAAGGCTTGGTTTTGCACGTGACAGGATGTATTGACAGCCTCTGCCCAGAAGTACTCTGTAAGAGAAGCGTCATTCAACATTGTCGTACATGCCTCAATGAGCGTTCTATTCCTCCTCTCCACAACTCCGTTTTGCTGAGGAGTACGCGGGGAGGAAAACTCATGAAAGATACCATGTTCTTCACAGAATTCTGTCATAGCTCCAGACTCGAATTCTGTTCCATGGTCACTTCTGATTTTGACCATGGAGCAGTTAAGTTCGTTCTGAATCTGCTTGATAAAATTAGTGAAGATGTCAAACGTATCTGACTTTCGTTTCAAGAAGAACACCCACATAAACTGAGAGTGATCATCAACAATCACTAGCATTTTTTCATTTGCCTCCTAAGCTATGAACTTGCACTAGACCGAACAAGTCCATGTGCAGAAGATAAAGACATCTGGAAGAGTCTTTGTCTGCAATGCCCTTAAAGGTAGCCCGAGTCTGTTTGCCCTTCTTGCATGCAGGACAAGGGCTATCTTTGATGCACTTAATAGTAGGGGCATCCCTTACTAAATTCTTGGAAAACAACATATTAATAGTTTTGAAATTAATATGTGCTAATCTCTTGTGCCATTGTTCACAGAGAGATGCACTGTCTTTTGTTACTAGGCAAACGGGGGAGGAAAAGTCTAAGCTAAGAAAATCTAAGCAAAAAATATTTCTTCTCCTAATGCCAGTTAATACCGTCTCTGAAGAGGCACACGATATTATCAATCACTTTTCCTTGCAGAACTTAACGTCGTATACTTTATCACACAACTGGCTTACACTGATCAGGTTATGGTTTAACCCTTCAACATAGGTCATGTCGGTGATAGAGAACAGACCGTTGGATATCATACCATAACACTTGGTGACTCCTCGATTTGATCCTCCAAAGATGACTTTGGGTCTATTTTCGACTGGGGAGTAATCACACAACAGGCTTATTGTCCCGGTCATATGCCGGGAACATCCACTGTCCAAGTACCAGATTGGCGTTTTGGTGGCCTTTGGACATACCTGCAAAACAGAATTAGTTTCCCTTAGGAACCCAGTTGAACTTGGGTCCTAGATTCCTTGTTAGCACACTCCCTCTCGGATGGTTAACCCTACGAGTGGTCGGCCTCGCATTGCTAACATGAGGAGTCTCATTATTTCTTGGATTAAACCAGCAATCCACGGCAAAGTGATCAACTTTGCAACAGCACCAACAGTCAAACCTGTTGTACCGATTCTTAGGCCCCTGCTTCACCGTTGGAACGGTGGGTCCAGTCGGGGCCCTGGATCCGGAAGCAGAGGCATCATGACGACAGCATTCACATGATTCCTTCACTTCCTTTTCCTTCTGTATAACAGGCTTAGCCATTGGGGCCTGCTTCCTATTATGGCCGCTAGAGAAGTAGCCATAATTCTCTACTTGGATTTCCTCATAAGGTGCCTTGAATACACTCTCACCGTAGTTGCGGGGGAAGGTCCAACCATCATACCGGCTCTTGGGCTTTTCAACCGAGGGCCGGAAGAAGTGGCCATAGGTTGACTCAAAGTCATGCTCATTGCATGGAAAGCTAGGCTTTCTGAATGAAACAGGACCGAGTGGGGCCTTTCCCTTTTCTGCAACAGAGGCCTTCTTAGTAGCCTTATTTTTCCTCTGATTTCTGTTTCTCCTGGATGATTTACCAGGAACGGCCACATGCCCTAAGCCAGCCCCCTTAGCCTGAGCAGAGAATACATCAACCAGAGGAAAAACGGTCTTGGGCATAGAGAAGCTTTTGACAATCTTCCTCTCAGCCGCAAGCTATTCTTCCAGCTTGTTAATTTCTTTCTTCCTTTGGTCAAGGAGCCTTAGAGAACCTGAGTGCTCAGAAGTCAGGTCCAGGTGTTCCTGTCGGAGAGAAATCAAGCCAGTGATCTTTTCTCTTAGGGACACACCCTCAGCCTTAAGGAATTTGACTTCCTTTTTCTGAGCGCTAAACCTCTTTCGGCACTCTTCGAAAGTATTGAGCAGAAGCTCATACTTTTCGAGGAGTTCAGCTTCACGGGCAGATGGACTGTCCTCGTGATCATCTTCAGGAGACTCAGAGTCAGAGTCAGAGTCAGAGAGGGGGTGCGATCTTTTACCTTCCTAGTAAATGGGGGACAGTCTTCATCTGAGTCGGAGCGACCCATTAGCCCGAAGTAGGCTTCCTCATCATCACTGGAGTCTGAAGAATCAGATTCACTCAGTGTCTTTGGCTTTTTAGCAATGTAGCTCCTCTCCTTCTTATCTCTCGAGGACTTGTGCTCCTCTCCTTTCCCCTTATCTCTCTTGCTTTGGTGGCAGTCAGCAATGACGTGGCCTGGATTATTGCATCCAAAGCAGATAATGTCAGCAGAATGATGTTTGTTCTGTTTAGACTCATACCCGTCAGAAGAGTAATTCTTCTTCTGATGTCTGGAGGAGGAGCCATCCTTTTTTATCTGATTCCTCATCTTGAGGAACTTCTTGAACTCTCGAGTGATGAAGGAGAATTCTTCCTCAGATAGCTTTGAGCCGGATGAGCATGGCTCAGAGTCTTCTTCCTCAGCCTTTCTCCAAGAGCGGGATGAGGCTGCACCCTTGCCTTTTCTTGAGTGATTAGCTTTCAGGGCCACAGTCTTTTCTTTAGCTACGACCTTATCGACTTCTTCTTCAGCTTTTCTGGTGTTCAGCTGAAGCTCGTAGGACATTAGCTTCCCAAACAGAATCTGGGGATCAGTTTCTGCCAGCTTGCCAAACTCTCTGATGGCACAAATCTTGGTGTCCCATTCCTTAGTGAGGGATTTAAGGAATTTGTCATTTAGTTCACCATCGGTGAACACTCTGCCATAACCCTTCAGGGGATTGACGATCTTTAGGAAGTTCTCGAATGTCACTCCGATTTATTCCTTGGGACTTTGCCTGAAGGCCTCATACTTCTGGTTCAGAAGGGATCTTCTATCATCCCTTACTTCATCTGTGCCTTCCATCAGAATGATCAGGCAGTACCAGATGTCCTTGGCAGTCCTGCAGTTGCTGAAATTATGCATCATTGAATCATCGACGGCGCTTACTAAAATGTTTTGAGCTTTCTTGTCTAGTCCAACAAGCACCATCTCATCCTTATCTATTTCGGATAGCTTCTTGGGCACCATCTTGGTTGGATCAATGGTGGAGGCCTTAGTGGGGATATAAGGGCCCTCCTCCACTATTATGAAGAGTCGGGGATCGACTTCTTCCATATAAAACCTGATCCTTTCCTTCCAGATGGGAAAATTCAGCTTGGTGCATACTGGAATCTTTCCTGAATACTTGAGTCCGTCCATTCCTGAGATCTTCTTTCTTCTTGACACTAGGCACAGGATCTTACTCAAGGTGTTAAACTTATTTATGAGTAACCTCCCTCTGATACCACTTGTAAGTATCTAGTGTCAACCTAATCCACCTATGGGGGGGGGGGAATAGGTGTCGTGCAGTCTTTTGCGGAATTAAACTAACCTGCACAAGTAAGCAAACAGAACACAGAAAACACACAAAGAATTATAGTGGTTCCCCGATTTGGTTACGTCCACTTTCCACCTTCGACATATCTCGCACCAAGGGATGACTCGGTCACTTCTTCAAATGGATTGAAATCTAATCCTCACACTATGAGCAACGCTCCCCTAACTACGGAAGGAACCCTTCCAACAACGGAGTCACAACTCCACCACAATGGGTTGCACCCAACCCTTACATTTAGGAATGAAAATTCCTTTACAATAAAATTGAATGTAAATAAAAATACAAACAATGCTTTGGAGATTCCGATGTCCTTCTTCGTTCGTTGAAGCTTGCACGAAAAGTACGAAGAGTCCACAACTGGATTTCTCATTTGGAATGGATCTTGTCAAGAACGGCGGCGACAAGTAAGTGCGGCGGCGATACTTTGTAGATTCAAACTTCTTGATGAAGCAAGCTAGGTCTTCGAACGATCTCAGTCGGATCAAACATCTCAACCGATTCGGAAGGGAGAAGTAGTCTCGTTCAACGAATTGGAAGACAAGAGATCTCGAGAGAGATACGTGAGACTGGCTGCTTGCCTCGGTTCTGACGTCGAACGATCAGAGATGAACTGATATCAGCGGCATCGACGACCTTGTGAGCGGCGACGTGCGATCGGCGGTTTCCGCGATCGACTAGGTCACGGTGTCGGCATTATTTTGTATTTCTGTGTATATTCTTCTCTCTTGAGTTTCAAAATACCCATGTATTTATACCAGGAGCCAACTCTGATGACTGTTGTGGGGCCCACGAGGAGAAGCCCTAGCCCCGGCCGAAACAGCGCACAGCGGCCCTGTTCGGTCCAGCGAACGGTGAGAATTTGCCAAAGGAAAAATCGGTGGGAGTCGATGGTAATTCCCGTCGATGTCGGCGGGAATCACTTTCGACTCCCGTCGATTCTGCCTTGGCAGAATTTCGGTTTGAAATCTGCCAGCCAGAAGAAGTCGGCGGGAGTCGTTATTGATTCCCTTCGAAGTCAGCAAGAATCACTAACGACTCCCGTCGAAGTCGGCGGGAATCACTAGCGTTTCCCGTCGATTTTGACTTGGAAGAATTTTCCTTCTTCCATATTTTGATAACTTGGTATTTGACCCATCCTTGCTCCTTCTTCTGCTCTTAATCTACCTTGACCCTGTACTTGAAAATAAGTACACTCCAATAGAGAGAGCACACGTGAATCAACACACTGATCTACACAACGAGGGATTACGTTTCGCAGACCCGTATATATTGACCCACTGCACCCTGACATTGGTGTGTACTTAGCATGGAATAGCTGCAAGCACAACTTGATAGAATTGTCAAATACATTGTCAATTCAACTTAGCTTATTTAGGGGCTTCTTCAAATCAGGTCTATTGTGGATGCAATACCCAACAACTTTCAATTATTCAAGTTCTGGCTTGTTTTTAGTCGCCTGTTCGCTACTTTTACACTCTTCTTTGATCATGTGCCTCACTTCCTTAAGAGTGAGTTCTCTATCGGTCTGAGCGATAGACTCCTTCACTGCACTATATTTTCTCTACACCTGTCGAGGAAGCCCGTCGAGCAATACGAGGTGTCTGGAGCCATTGGTGCCGGACAACTCATTGGTGATGGCATCCTTTGTGTGGCCAATGCCTTCAGGAATCACTTGCTTGGGATCTGGAGTGATTGCCCTTCAGGAGCGATATCCGTGTTGGCACGAGTGAGCAGAGCGAAGTGTGGGTCACTGTGTTGCCTTCTAGTCCTTGGATGGATACCGAGGCATCTGCCTCCCTCTCTGGTTGTCGGGCTCAGACTCTGCTTCTTTTTTTTGGATCCCTTTGCTCTGGATAAAGGAGCGCTCCCTAGGGTGAGGTGCCACCAGCGATTTTTCCCCCGGGTCCATACGTGGAATGCGATGCAAACAACTTCACTGAGAAAGTTGCGGTCTGAAGGGGGCGATCCCTTTTTTGAGAGTGTGGGAGGTGCCCCTGGGGGCATTGGAGTCTTTGAGCTCCATAGCAGGGTGAGCATTTGAGCCAGACGCTCCTCCATCTGACACATCCGCTCCTCCATTGACGACGCCAGCGTGATAACAATCTCCTCGAGAAGTGGCGTAGGGTTAACGCGAGGGTATCATTGGATGCTTTATCGATAAACTCTTTGTAAGCTGGTTGGACGGTGGGGTGCGCGCTTCCTTTTGTCATTGCCGTGAGCTGGAGGAATGCTGAGTCTTATCAGAGCTTCTGGGTACACCTTTGCACAGACGGTGCCAAACTATTGAGGGTCACCTAGTCTTTCCCTGGACTGGGGAAATCAGACCGCCTTATCTCGGAATCGGACCGGGCGCGCAAAAAAAGTAAAAAAATGAACCGCAATAAATGACAAGAGGCATTTTTTACATGGAAAACCCAAAAAGGGTGAAAAATCACATGACTGGAACTTTGTCGAGCCAAAATCCACTAGTTTCTTGGGGTTTTACAGTGATTGATATGATCTCACAGGTCGATAGGCCGTTACTCCGTTACATGTGCAAAAAAAGGGGGAAATAGTTAAGTCCTTGGTGGCTCGATGGAAGTGCTCCGACCTTCGAATCTTGATGAGCTCGCGGAAATTGAGTGGGAGCATTCCGGCTGGAAAATTCTCTAAGTCTACGAAGCTTCTGTAGAGAGCGCTCTTGTTGATGCGGAGCCTTGTTGGAAGCGCTCTCGCGTAGGTAGTTGACGTGACATGGGGCGTGCTGGAGCTGAGTACATGGAGGAGATAAGAGAGAATTCCTGAGTGGAGAATCGACCCAAGTCCACGATCTTGCCGGGAGACCTAAGAGCTCTTTATTGTCTCTGGAGTTGTTTGTCTTCAAATGAAGGCCTGGTTCATGCGGTCGTGATTGCTTGACCGGTGAAAAATAAGTCCCCTCAAACAGAGCCTAAATTTTTGTAGTAGAAGGATTTGTGGAGTTCAGGAGTTCTCACGCATTTGATCCGTGGAGTTCCTTCTGAACTCTAGAGGATACGAATCCAGTGATAACTATAATTTTCAACTTATCTGAATATGTATATATGTATATTTTATGTTTCAAAGAATTTCAACAACACCACATAGGTAATCGAACTGCTAGATTTTATTCAGGGGCATCAGACGGTTCAGAATGATTTTTGAATAGCCTTAGTGATTACACCATGGACTGGAGTATACGCAAACTGGGAGTTGTGTTCGCAAATCAGTGCGATCTGGTGGCAATGTTCGGCAGCCCGCAAGTGTCGTGTTTGTCGTCCTTGTTGGATTGGCGTTGGTTTTTTCAGCCTGGCGGGCTGGTCCTTTTCGCCTTTGCGGATTGGTCATTCTTTCTGCCTTTACGGACAGAGAGTGGTGTTTGCACTTCTTTGCGAACATCTTTCTCCTGTGGCGGACTGATACTTGTATCCACACTTGTGAGGATACGTGATGCGAGCTGCAGGATTTACGAGCGGTTATCCTATCGCTATGGGTGGTGATGACACTCATCACGCCTATAAATAGGAGTCCTCGATTCATCATACATAACTAGAACTGTGAGAACTCAGCTTGTACTTAATTCTCATGGTTACATTTTTCTAACCGCTGCGACTAAGTGATGTTGACTATGTGCAGGCTGTGCGGCTTGCATCAGACGGCTAGGAAACTAGTGGAAGATAGTTCGAGGATAACAGTCAATGGATAACAGCAGGTCGCGGTCTCTGTGACTTAAAGTCTCTTCCTCCGTGTTGCGGTTAAGCAGAGCAGTTTGTCCGGTCTATCAATATGTTGTCTTCTAGTCCTTTAGCTTTCAATAGCAAGTAGTCTGCGTGGCTAGTTGCGATTAGGCGACTTCTGTGGTCTCGGCGGACTCTACTTGCGGGTTGGCGACTTGCGTGGTTACAGCTTTCTATCCGCGCGGTTTACTTCTTGTTTAGGTTTTCTGTTTCCTTTGGTTACATTGTGAATCATGTCTCGCAATGTATACCTCATTTTGTAAAAAAGTTATTAATTCTAATTAGAGACTCTTGTACTATTGTTGCTACTGATTTCTACTTGACTTTTGTTGTGGTTGAGTGTTCCTATGACCTCTTGTGGCTTCCTTCATAAATTTTTACATGATATTAGAGGAGTGTTGAGGAATTAGCCATCCACCATTCTTAGTAGTTTGTTATTATTTCATGAAGAACAAGTAAGTTAGTTGGGTGCAATGAAATTCAGTTATGCAAGAGGAATTGGAATTGAACTCTTAACGCAGACCAACTTCAAAAGGTGGAGGTCTTGCAAGGAGAGTTACCTTTTTGGCGAGAATCTTTGGGAAGTTGTCGGTGGTGACAACTGATAAGAAGTTGTTGGAAGCCCACCTTGTTTAGGGTTGATTTGGGCTAGGTTCACTATTAGGACTCTCAAATGACCCATATTGTATAGTCTAGGGTCATAAGTCTTTATCAGGGTCTGAGTCAAGTCAACATACCAAGAGTGATTGGTTTTCACCTTCAGAAGACTTAAGGACAGAAGACCTCTAGAGAAAGCAGTTTTCTAAGAGTCAGAAAAAGCGTTCGATGATAGATGAACTTAGCTCGACGATCGTCGATCTCAGATCGACGAACTCATAGTTTCTTCTCTGAGTTTAGCTCGACGAAAGTTCAGCTGGGATGGACGATTTGTCAGCTTATATAAGAATCTCAGCTCGACGAAGTGTTATCTCAGCTCGACGAAGTTGGAGCTCCATTTGACGATTTTTCAACTTCTTGTCTGCTATTTTCAGTTCGACAATATTGGATCTCAGGTCGACGAAATTTGTTGAGTTCGACTAAATTCTTCCAGATTCAGGTCGACTATTTTCTCTCAGTTTCAGATCGACTAAGGCAGAAGTATTTTCAAATTATATTATATTATATCTGTAATACTCTAGTAATTAATGCTTAATATTCTCTTGAAAATAGCCATTCCATAGCATAATTGATTATGGTTTTCACAGAGTTATTACTTGACTTATTTACTGAGACAGTTGGGGAAATTCTTTTAATGCAAATTCTAGTCGTTCAAACTCCCTGATATTCTGCAGTCAATCAAGGATAAAGAATTCAAATTTCAAATACCATAATCTGCAAAGATTATATAAGGTTTTTCTTTTTCAAGACAGCAGAAGTAAGATACAGAGAACAATAACACAGAGAGAAAAGTAGTCAGACATTTTCATTCTTGCTTTGGGAACTTCAAGAGACAAAATCTTTAACATCTGTCTGAAAGTTCCCTAAAGATCTTCAAGCATTCTGAAGGCCTACACCCTGAGCAAAGCTCTCTTTCTCCTGAACATTTCTACATCTCAGGGGGAGCTTTGACAACAAGACAATCCACTAGTCTTCTCTCAGATTGTTGACAGAGAAGAACATCATCTTTATTTTTTCTTTCACCACTGTAAAAGGGTTTTTAACTCCCTTCAAAATTTATCATTTGGTTGTCAAGTCTTCTGGTCAAAAGACTTGGTTTGGTTTTTGGGTACCTGGTCAAAATCTCAAAGGGTTGCTATATCTCCCTTAAAAAATAGATATTGTGGTGGCAGTGCACCTGATCAAAAATCTGTAGTGGATTCCTATCAGGATGGTAGAAGAGTGGATGTACCCAAGTTTTAGGAGAACCACTATATAATCTTTGTGTCGTTTGGATTGCTCTATTTTTTATTTCTATGTGCTGTGATTTCTTTGTTTTGCTTTCAGCCTTTATAAATATAGTTATCACTTATTTTAATCCACAATAAAAATTAATCAAAAGTTTTTAAAACTCTATTCACCCCCCCTAGAGTTAGTGTGATCTATCCCTTCTCTTTCAACTGGTATCAGAGGGAAAGGTTGTTTGGTTTCAAAGGCTAACACCTGAACTATAAGATCTTTGATAGATCTTAGTTACTCTATTGTATTTTTCTATCATGGTACAAAATAAAGAATATTCAAGCATCAGACCTCCAATGTGCAACCTTAACAAGTTTGCACTTTGGAAGGCATGGATTAGGCTGTATATGAATTCCATTAATGAAGACATCTACAATTCTATTTTGACAGGTCCCCCTACTTCTTCCGTAATAACATCTACAAGCATCAGTGTAGTTCCACCACTTGAGTGGACAGAAGCTCAAAAGAAAGCAAAGGTTGCAGATGCTAAAGCTATGAACATCTTAGCCCAAACTATGTCTGATGACATATTTCAAAAGGTAGCTGAATACACATCAGCAAAGGCCATTTGGGATTCCCTCAACCAAATGGTAGCAGGATCTGCTGATGAGAGAAAAGATAGAAGATCCCTTCTCATATCACAGTATGAAAGTTTCAAAAAGGATGAATCAGATTCAGTTACAGATATTTACAACAGACTCAACATGATTGTTAATGAGCTGAAGAACTTTGATAAGAATATCTCATTAACAGAGATCAACGATAAAATCCTTATGCGCTTCCCCAGCACATGGGACTCAAGGATCTGGAAAATCAAGGAGGCCAGAAGCATCAATGAGATTTCTACT
Organism: Platanthera zijinensis; assembly: GCA_039513925.1. Lineage (NCBI taxonomy): Eukaryota > Viridiplantae > Streptophyta > Magnoliopsida > Asparagales > Orchidaceae > Platanthera > Platanthera zijinensis. The sequence goes on from CM077078.1 coordinate 59,355,676, forward strand.
GAGTCTTTATTAGGCAAGCTCAAGTCCTATGAGCAGCTGATCAAGACCAGGGAAGCTGCTGAACAGAAGACTTCTACCTCAGGAAGGAAGGAGCCAAGTATTTCCTTTAAGGAATCTGAAGAATCAGAAACTCTACTTACAAATGAAGAGCTCATGAGTCTGCTGGCCAAGAGATTCTATAAAATGGCAAAGAAGGACTTCAGGAGAAGGTCTTCCAGAAATGAAGATAAACCAAGGTATGACAAGACTCCTACCAAGTAAATTGTTTGCTATGGATGCAGGAAGCCATGACACATTCTTCCTGAATGTCTAGAGGCTCAGAAGAAGGATAAGAGAAAAGAAAAATAATACAAGAAACACTCCAGCAAGCCCTCTTCCAACAAATACAAGAAGAAGAAGGAAAAAGTCTTTGTTCCTGAGACTTGGAGTGATGCAGAAGAAGAGACTTCATCCAGCTCCAGTGAGGATGAAGAAGAGGCTAAAGCAAGAGAAATCTGTCGGATGGCAATTGATGCTTCATACAGCCTCTCAACAGTTGAAGAATCAGCAGAAGAATCAGAAACAAAAGAGGATCAGGTAATAGCATCTTTTGATTTTACTTCTGAACATTTTAAAGCTGAATTAAAACTTTTATGTAATGATTTAATTAACTCTGAAAAAGAAATCAAACTTCTCAGAGAAAAACAAATAGAATATGATAATTTGTTTTCAGAAAACATCAAATTAAAAGATGAATTAGAACTAGCTTCAGAACAAATTATTTATTTAAAAACTAAACTAAATGAAGCAAAACAATTTGAAGAATCCCTAAATGGGAGAAGTATTAAATTAATGGATATCACCAGCAAATGCTAGGCTAAATAGTAAATTAGGCTTAGAAGCTTCATCTAGTCAGCCACCTATTCTAAAGAAAAATATTTTATCAACCCCCATTAAATTTATATTAGAAAAGGGCAAAGAAAAATTGGAAGATAAAAACCAGCAAACAAAAGTTTTTCAGAAACCCAATCAAAAGAACTCATTAAAAGAAAATTTTTAATAAAAACCATGTTCAACATTTTTCGTCGAACTCAGATCGACGAAATGTATTTGGTTTGTCGAACTCAGATCGACGAACTATGAACGCAGATATTCTTTATAATAAATCGTCTAACTGTGATCAACGAAATCTATATGGTTTATCGAACCGCGATCGACGAAATTGGGGCACAGAAAATGAATACCTTCTTTCTCTGAGCAGAGTTCGACGAACTCATCTATATTCATCGAACACAGATCGACGAACTTACTGGAATTCGTCAAACTCAGATAACTTCAACAGAAACCTAAATTCTTTCAGAAATTTTAATCAACCTAGATCATCTGTTAATCCCTTTACTAAATGGATAATTCCACTAAGAAAATTCCATCCCTTAGAATATAAGAGTCAACTAGAATTCTCTTTTTTTCTAGCTATAAATTTGAAAAGAATCAAGGACCCAAGGTTACCTGGGTCAAGAACACCTAATCTATTTTCTTGCAGGTACTGAACTATCCTACCACAGAGCAACATTAGTACTTGGATATTGGATGCTCAAAGCACATGACAGGCAGCAAGGGAAACCTAACAGATTTCAAATCAAAGCGTGGTCCAAAGGTGATCTTTGGAGACTCCAACTGTGGCCAAACAGAAGGTTATGGGAATGTTAAAGTTGGAGCTGTTACATTCAAAAAGGTTGCATATGTGAGTGGTCTCAAGCATAACCTAATATCCATAAGCTAATTATGTGATGAAGTTTATCAGGTATTATTTTTTAAATCTTGTTGTATTATTACTTCTGATAGCAATAAAATTGTTTTAACTAGACTTAGGGAAGGAAACATTTATGTAGTAAATTTTAAATCAGCTAGTTCAGAAATTTGCTTATTTAATCAGATTAGTAATACAAATGAATTATGGAATAAAAGATTAGGTCATGCAAACCTAAAAAATATGGCTAAACTATCTAGGGACAACCTTGTTAGGGGATTGCCTTCTGGCCCCTACAAGAAGGAAAGTCTCTACAGGGTTTGTCAATTAGGCAAACAAACTAAAAATAGTTTTAAATCAATTAATAAGAGTGATTCACCCAGAATCTTGTATTTGCTACACATGGATCTCTTTGGACCCATTGCTGTACAAAGTCTGAGAGGGAAATCTTATACTTTAGTTATTGTTGATGACTTCTCTAGATTCACTTGGGTGTTCTTTTTGAGAAACAAGTTATATAACTTTAAAGTTCTTACAGACTTTCTTAAGAGCATTCAGATTGAGTACTCTACTCTAGTTGCATTGATCAGAAGTGATCATGTCACTGAGTTTGATTCTCTTCTCAAGCAAGAATTCTGCGAGAAGGAAGGTATCAGACATTGCTTCTATGCTCCTAGAACTCCTCAACAAAATGGGGTAGTAGAAAGGAAAAATAGAACCCTTATTGAATCTGCAGGGACATTGCTTGCAGAGGCTTACTTGCCCCTATCTTTTTGGGCAGAGGTTGTAAGCACAACAAATTATGTTCTGAATAGAAGTTTAATACATAAACTTAAGGGCAAGACTCCCTATGAATTTCTCAAAGGGAATCAACCTAAAAAAGATTATTTTAGAATATTTGGTTGTAAATGTTACATTCACCCATGGGGAAGGGGTGATCGCGCACCTACTTCTCTCATACAAGCAAAAAGATAAGGAAAAAGAACAAAAGACTGTCCTAGGGGCCCGGCACGGAGGACCCACAACACACCCGGAAGATCACTGAACGCTTCCCCTCCTTAGCCAAATGTTGGGCTAAGGTACCTCAAAATGCGCTAGAAGACTAGGAGACAAGTAAGAATGCCTTCTAAGGTACCCCCTTGGGTCTATTTATAGTTTTCTGAAAGCGATCTGCCAAAAGCCAACCTTCGCTATTCTGAACAGCTATGTGCAGCCCGACTGAGTCTTCTAACAACGCAACTCTGCTGCTCTAGAAGGATATTTGCCCCCCTTCAAGGTCATCCTGGTAATTTGGCCTCTGGGCCCCACGGGGACAGGGTTCTTATCCTTTGGTTTAGCTCATCGCCCTATTGGGCGGGAGCGAGCTGGCGCCCGGATCGCCTGGGTAGGCCAGCTCGCCACCCTATAGACTCGAGTTGGGGCTGGCTCGCCCAAGCAGGCTCAGGCTAGGGCTGGCTCGCCCATGCAGGCACGAGCTGGGGCTGGTTTGCCCAGGTAGGCGCAGGCTGGGGCTGGCTTGCCCAACAAACCGCCCAGTCCTTGAGGAGAGCGAGCTACCCCTCTGGATTCGCCCGCCCGCTATATTTTCGCGGGCCAATCGCCTTAGCTTGCTCACCCATCTGGGTTCACTCGGCGAACACGGGGTTGTACATAATCCCCACTCTTTGTGAGCTTTGTAAAAGCTCGGAAAGAAACATCCAACCCAATGTGTTTGGTGAGTGCCCTGCTGAGCTGGAGGGAATCTTTTGGTGGGGCCCACCCTAATGCTATAAATATACCATCGAACCTTTGGAAAAATTCCTCTTTTCCCTACCCTTCTCTGCGATCTATAGCTGAACGATGTCTATAACCGAGGAGATGCGGGCTCTCATGGAGGCTATGAGGGAGGGTACTCGATAGATGGCTCACGGAGCTGCCCCGTGGTTGGCGCGCGGATCTTCTGGCCCCCTCTTCAAGCATAAGAAAGGAAAAATCATTAGACGGTCTCCGACGCATGACGACCCCGCGTCTGGTTTGGCTGGCGGTGCTGAGGTCTCACCTGTAGTATGTGATTCTTTTGTCTGAATCGCCACTTTACTTTCTGATTTATCTTTCTACAGGAGATGCCTCGTGAGGATGGAGAAGATAGGGGTGAACCGGGGCATTCTACCTTGCTGATGGCTGATCAGGTCGCTAGCCCCTCAGCCCAGGGGCACATCCCCCCAGTAACGCCTCCGTCGTCAATGCCCCCTGGTATGGGGAAACCTTTTGTTATTCTTGGAGGAGAACCCTTCCAGGGTCGGCCGGGTACCTCTCGGCTAACTGCCAGTGCGGGCGACGTGCCGACCCTAGGTTAACTTTTCACTTTTGCCCGCTTACCGTTATTTGCTCCTTCTGATTTATCCCTACAGGTTATAACGTGATCTCCTCTTCCGATGTCGAGATGAGCGAGGGATACTCGCCTCCCCCTGATATGGATCACATTTCAGAGTACCTGGGGGACCCACTGGATGCCGAGAAGATGAAGAAGTAGGTGGCGTGGCTATTTCAGAAACACACGATAGTGCTGCAGGAGGTCTTCAACAGGGTGGACAAGGACAAGGCCGAGGCAAAGGAGCGGTTCGCGACCTTGGAAGGGGTGAGGAATCCAGCTTACAGGGATGGGGTGACCTCTCTGGGTGTATACCTCACGCAAGTCGAGGAGACTCTTAGTCATGACTCAGAGCAGGTCGATCTGACCCAGTGGGAGTTGTTGGCGGTCCGCGAGTATAACTATCCTCGCGTACCGCCCCGATCTGGCACGGGGAGGCGAGGCAGGTGGAAGTGGATTCAGTACTGAGCCGTCTGCCTCCTCCTCACTATTGGACGCCAGGCCTGGATCGTCTCCGCATGCCGAAACTGAAAAGCATAGTATGGTGAACTTTTTGTTCGGGACATTTGAATATCTGTAATAATTCAGGACCACCCTCGCCCGCTAATGGGTGAGTATTTGTTGCACTTTTCTTATACTGCGTTGATGTTTTGTTTTATTTGGGGGGTGCGGGCGAGACGCTCTTGTTCGCCCGGCTCTTCTTCAAGCGGGCTCGGCATTGCCGAGCCGACACGCCCAGCCCGCATATATAGTTCTGGCGGGAGCGAGCCGGTCGTCCATGGGTCGCATATCTGGGTGACTTTGTGCGCTGAGCCAGGTGGGCCCGCATCGCGATTGCTCACCTCTCATGTGGACGCGGATGAGAGAAGTTTCCGGCTGAGAACTTCTCATGGCCTATCAGTGGGTTGATGAGGATCCGGGTCGGGTTCATAAGTCGAAGCGTCGGGGCCAATTTTGCTACCCGCACTTTTCCCGTCGGCGGAATATTTTCCCGCCTTTTTCGATTCTATAAATAGGCCCTGCCGACCACCTTTTCACCTACCGCATTTAAGGCTTCCTCTCCCTCTTAATCCCCTATGAGAATCTCTTTGTCCCGCTCGTCGAAGTCTATGCAAGCTGGGTGGCGGCAGCGGTGAGGCGGATGGGAGGAGCAAGTGTGCTTGGACCTTCTCTGAACACTATTTCTCCCATGTCGTCATCACCGAGTGCGAGTTCCTATATGCCGTAGGTAACTTCGTGTCGCCGGGTTTTGTGGCGAGGCAACCTGAGAAGGGGGAGCGGATCAACGACCTTTCCGCAGATGAACTCGTGTTCCCTACGGCTCACTTTGAGGCGGGCCTCCGGCTACCCTTATGGCCGGAAGTCCGCCAAATCTTCAAGTACTTCGGAGTCGTCCCCGGGAAAATGACTCCTAACTCCATTGTGGTGGTGGTCGGGTTCGCCTACTTCCTGCGGGAGGAGCGGATTGAGTTCAGCCTTGCAGTATTCCGCAAGCTGTTCTTCTTTCGGGCGAACAAGGACAGGACCGCCTGCTTCTCCAGCAACCATGTCAAGGTGCGGGAGACCGTCAACAACAGCCACAACTGTCTCAAAAAATTCGTCTTCATCAAAGGGGACTTCGGCAACATTCCTTTCTCGCTGGTCCAGCTCAGCGAGGCGAGCTACCGCCCACCTAGCCTGGGGGGCCATGAAGCGGAGCTGTGCGGGTTCTTCGTCGGGAAGAACTTTAAAGTTTCTTCCTCCGTAGGAACCTAGACGATCTCGTCCCTGCCCCGCCCGGGGAAGGTAAGCGGTTTACGCTTCCGCCTTTTTATTCATCCTCTCAATGTTCTAAGTCTTATCCTTCTCGCAGGCGAGCGCGACATCCCCATGCACCTTCCTGACGAGAGAGCGTGGCTCGCTTCAAGCGAGATCGCCCATGCCGAGGCGGCGGCCTCCGCTCACCGCGAGATTACAGTCCATGTTGCTCTGAAGCGATCCAATCGCAAGCAGCCTCAGCCCCCGCCACCGTCCAAGAAACCGAAGAAAGCGGGCGGTGCGCCTACCTCAGCTCGCGAGAAAGGTAAGGCCCCAGTGGGCCAACCAGCTGGGGATCTCGCCCCGGCGGCCCCTCCGGCCGATAGCTCTCCCGTCGGCGAGGCTGGCACCTCCAAGCTGCAAGAAGGGGCTCAGCCCGCCGCAAAGCCGGTGCCAAGAGGGCACCGCAATTTCGGCTACGACGAGGGGCCTTCGGATGAGCTCGACGTCCCACTCCTCCAATGGGACAAGGAGACGAACCAAGTATTCATCTCCTCAGTGCTGCCGAGTTTACTGGAGATGGATACCATCGGCGGAGAAGCCTATAATCTCTCATTCGGCCTCTACGCACAGGAGGATGTCGTCGTCTATGACGAGGAGGCCACGCGGGTGCTGATTCACGAAAGTGCGTGGGCCCAACTCCACATCCTTGAGCTGGCCCACATGGTTGGCCAGCGATGCCTCCGTATAGAGAAGAATGCCCCCTCGCTCAAGAAGTTGGTCGATGAGAAGGAAGCAGCCCGCAAGCTTGCCCAATAGGAGGCGGATGGCAGAGAAAGCGAGTTGACGCAGCCGAGGCTACCCTCGCTCAGTTCCTGTGGGGGGTGGTACATTTCTCAACTCGCACTAATCTTCTATTGCTTTTCCTCAAGCTCATCTCAGTCACCCCTCTTCTCGTAGGATGCGGTGACGGCTAGCCGACTGGGCATCGAGATCGCCACCCTTGAGTAGGAAAAGCAAGCACTGCAGGCACGGGTGGGTGAGTTGGAGGCCGTAGCGGCCGCTCTGCCACCGTCTAGCAGCAGTTGCCAGCTCGTGCACTACAACGAGTACGAGATGGAAGTTATGATGCAGGAGAATGTTGCTGGTGCCGTGAAGTACACTCTCCAAACACTACAACGAGCCAACCTGATCAACAACGAGGGAGAGAAGCTTTTTGCGAGCGACGTGGTACCAGAATTATTCCTTCAGGTACCGAAGCCTGGCGACGGGCCCTACCATCCCATTTAGGGGGACTCGTCGCTCGGGGGCTTACCTCGCTGAAAGTCGGCGCCTTGCCCAACATTGTTTTTTTTGTAGTAGGGGTGCGGGCCGAGGCCGAGGACTTATAAATAACAGTAATCATACTTTTTTGTGTTGATCAAACTAATGTATTCATGAAAGCTACTTTTCAGTATTCGCCCCCATTTTAATTGAAATCTTCCTTTTTCTTTTCGCACTCGCGGTTCGTTTCGATCCTTCTTGTTGGTTGATGCTTGCGAGCTAGGTAGTCACTTCATTCCGAATTAGATTAGGCTTAGGACCGATAGGCAAAATAGTCAACCACACTGCGAGCGGCGGCCCACGTCCTTCGACCGAGTTCGCCATATCGTTCACGGTGTTGAGCGTGCGAGCCTACCCAGATCGCACCCGAGCCATCTGGCTTCAGGCGAGCTGGGCCCCGGGATTCTTAATGCGGTCTGAGTCATCGCCGTCTTGGTTTCTTTCCGAGAGTTCGCCGAAACATAGACCCAGGTTGGCATTCCTGGCTTGCCGACCCATTAAAGCCATCCTGGCGGACCTACTACCTTTGCCTCCGTACTCTAAGTTCTCAGGTCACCACTTTAGGCACCGCGTTCTCCCATACTTCTGTCTTGTTGGACGGTCGAGAGCTCGGGTGGATTCCAGGAGTGACATCCAGCCCTACCAGCTTGGTGGGAGCCTGACAGCGGGATCTGCTCAGGATCTGGGTAGACTCCTCTGAGTGACATCCAACCCTGCCAGTTTGGTGAGAGCCTGACAACGGGATCTGCTCGGGGTATGGGTAGACTCCATCGAGTGACATCCAGCCCTGCCACCTTGCTGGGAGCCTGGCAGCAAGATCTGCTCGGGGTCTGGATAGACTCCGCCGAGTGACATCCAGGCCTGCCAGCTTGGTGGGAGCCTGACAGCGGGATATTCTTGGGGTATGGATAGACTACGCCAAGTGAAATCCAGCCCTGCCAGCTTGGTGGGAGCCTGGCAGCAGGATCTGCTCGGGGTCTAGGTAGACTCCACCGAGTGACATCCAGCCCTGCCAGCTTGATGGGAGCCTGACAGCGGCATCTGCTCAGGGTTTGGGTAGACTCCTCTGAGTGACATCTAGCCTTGCCAGCTTGGTGAGAGCCTGGCAGAGGGATGTTCTCGGGGTCTGGGTATACTCCGCAGAGTGACATCCAGCCATGCCAGCTTGGTGGGAGCCTGACAGCAGGATCTACTCGGGGTCTGAGTAGACTCCACCGAGTGACATCTAGACCTGCCAGCTTGGTGGGAGCCTGGCAGCGGTATTTGCTCGGAGTCTGGGTAGACTCCACCGAGTGACATCCAGCCCTGCCAGCTTGGTGGGAGCCTGGCAGCGGGATCTGCTCGGGGTCTGGGTAGACTCGGTTGAGTGACATCCAGCCCTGCTAGCTTGTTGGGAGCTTGGCAGCAGGATCTGCTCGGGGTATTGGTAGACTCCGCTGAGTGACATCCTGCCCTGCCAGCTTGGTGGGAGCCTAGTAGTGGGATCTGCTAAGGGTCTAGGTAGACTACGTCGAGTGACATCCAGCCCTGCTAGCTTGGTGGGAGCTTGGCAGTGGGATCTGCTCGAGGTCTGGGTAGACTCCGCTGAGTGACATCCAGCCCTGCCAGCTTGGTGGGAGCATGACAGCAGGATCTGCTTGAGGTCAGGGTAGACTCCATCGAGTGACATCAAGCCCTGCCAGCTTGGTGGGAGCTTGACAGCGGGATCTGCTCAGGGTCTGGGTAGACTTCGTTGAGTGACATCCAGCCCTGCCAGCATGATGGGAGCCTAGCAGTAGGATCTGCTTGGGATCTGAGTAGACTAACACTTGCACGATTCATGGCGGGAGCGAGCTGGCGCTTGGATCGCTTGGACAGGCCAGCTCGCCACCCTATAGAGTCGAGGTTGGGCTGGCTCGCCCAGGCAGGCACGAGCTGGGGCTGGCTCACCCATGCAGGCGCGAGCTGGGGTTGGCATGCCTAAGCAAGCGCGGGCTGGGGGTGGCTTGCCCAGCTAACCTCCCAGGCCTTGAGGAGAGCAAGCCACCCCTCTGGATTCGCTCGCCCGTTATATTAGAGCGGGCCGATTGCCTTGGCTCGCTCTCCCATCTAGGTTCACTCGGCGAACACGAGGTTGTACATCTATGGTTTAAAGCAAGCTCCAAAATCTTGGTATGAGACCCTAACTAGCTTTTTTTAGAGCATAAGTTAACTAGGGGCATTGTAGATAGGACTTTGTTTATTAGGCATCATAAAGATAAAATTTTGTTAGTACAAATATATGTAGATGACATCATTTTTGGCTCTACTGATTCCAAACTATGCAAAAGGTTTTCTGACCTAATGCATTCCAAGTTTGAAATGAGTAGCATGAGTGAGCTTTCATACTTCCTTGGTCTTCAAGTGAAGCAATCCCCTGATGGCATTTTTATCTCCCAATCTAAATATGCTAAGGAGCTATTTAAGGGATTTGGGATGTCTAATGCCTCAGTCATGAAAACACCTATGGCTTCCAATGTTGTGATTGATTCTGATGAACATGGCAAGCCAGTTGATCAGAAAACATATAGGGTTATTGTTGGATCCTTATTATATCTCACAGCTAATTAGCCAGATATAATGTTTAATACATGTCTTTGTGCTAGGTTCCAGGTGAACCCTAAAGAATCTCACCTTATTTTCCTAAAAAGAATTTTGAGATATATAAAGGGTTGCCCAAATCTAGGACTCTGGTATCCAACTGAGTCAGAATTTGAATTAACTGGATTCTCAAATGCTGACTTTACTGAATGTAGAGTTGACAGGAAAAGCACATCAAGAACATGCTAGTTCCTTGGTGATAGGCTTGTGTCTTGGTTTTGTAAGAAGCAGACATCTGTGTCAACTTCAACTACTGAAGCTAAATATATAGTAACTGTGTCAGTTATTGTTCACAAATTTTGTGGATCCAAAATTAACTCCTGGATTATGGTTACAATCTAAATAATTCAACTATATTTTGTGATAGTACCAGTGCAATTTCCATTGTACAAAATCCAGTGCATCATAGTAGGACCAAGCATATAGAAATTAAACATCATTTCATTAGAGATTGTGTAGACAAAAAGAAAATTAACCTTGTCTTTATCTCTACTGACTTACAAAGAGCAGACATTTTCACCAAACCTTTGGATGAAAATAAACATCTGTTCTTCTTAAATCGGCTAGGTATGATTAATGAAGAAGGTTTAATTTGATTTCTGTCTAAGGTCTTAAGCATTGATCACTTTTCGTCGAACAAAGATCGACGATCTGTGAAATCTGCTTGAGTTTTTCGTCGAACGGAGATCGACGATATCTCTTTGTGAAATATTTTTGTCGAACGGAGATCGGAGAATTTATTTCTGAAAATATTTCATCGAACGAAGATCGACGATCTGTTTTCCCGCTCTTCTAACTTAGGTCGACGACTTTTATCTCTTTATGAGAATTTTCGTCGAATTGAGCTCGAAGTTTTTTGTTTTCATCGGACGGAGTTTGTCTTTTCATCTTCTAAAACCTATAATTAGGTTTTTACTGAACTCCATCCCGCGCTTTCCAATTCCCCTCTGCACTTGATCTTTTGTTTTTTTTTTTTGCAGAGCAATGGCGATTTCTCCAGCACTTCTCGCAAGCATGAAGTTCGATGCAGGATTTGATATCGACTTGGAATCATTTTCTCATTCAGATCAGATATTCCAAGACATTTTGAAACTATTTGAAAGTTCAAATCTGCAATTTCTCATGACCACCAGGATCAAATTACCAGTAACAGAAATTAAAGAATGGGTTTTCACTACACAGATTCGAGAGACTATAGTTCTTATCTGTTCAAATTCTAGTAACCCGATTCCTCTTTCTCCAGAAATTTTGACAGAAGTGTTTGGTTTTGTTAATGGAGAAGATGAAATAGAGTTATCTACCAGTGAGTTTGATGAAATGCTAGATAGGTTAGGTCATTCTACAGGAAACCCTAACCACCTCCTCAAGAAAAATATATCTATCGAATATAGATTTTTGGCTGATGTTGCAGGCAAAGTACTGTTAGGAAAGCACTCAACACATGATCATATTACTAAGCACCAGTTCCATTTGATGTGTGCCTTAGTCAATCAGAAGTCAATAAACTGGGAAGGTATTTTGTTTGATTTGATAAAAAGGAAAATTAATAAGAAGAATGTATGTTTTGAAAGGATTCTAGGAATCTTTTTGCAGGCAAAGGTTCCAGAACTATTGGTCTCCCAGACCACATTTATTAATGCCTCAAAAAGGCTTACTTCTGCCCTCTTTGACAGATGGGAGAGGAATATCCCCAAGCACTCCAGGTCCTCCTCTTCCAGGGTAGCTTCTGAGAACACCAGGGCTGTTACAGCCACTCCCCCAACTCATGAATAAGCCCCTTCTCCTTCTCTCTCTCCTGTTAATCCTCCATCTCCAGCTCATTCAATATTTCCTTCATCAACTCCCCTTCAACAACCTTCTACTTCTATTCATCCAGTATCTCCATCTCAACCAACATCACCAATTCATATCCATGTAGATTTACCACTATCTCCACCTCCTCAATCTCCAATTCCATCTCACCTTGATGACATTCCATCATCCTCTTCTCAACCAAATTTCAATCTACTATCATCTCCATCTCCTCAAGCATCTCCTCAACATTCACCCCTTCAGGATCAACTTTCAGATGCCATCCCTCAAACCAATCTTCCATCTAACTTTCCATCCACATTTCCAGAATTCCTACAATCAGACTTCCCTCAAGCTATCTCTGTCTGTTCAAACTGTGGTCACCAATCAACATATACCCCTTTTTCTCCTGAACCTCTTTATCTCAACTTCTCTTACATTGCTAAAGATCTCCTCCAATTCATCTCTCCAACTCTTAAGAAGCTGATAGATGAGGATGTTGCCCCTTTAGCTGCTTCTATCTCCACTCTTTCTGCTCAACTTGCTGCTTCCTCCTATGTCCCTTCTTCTAGGGGCATGGGTTCAGGTCCTTCTGAATCCAGGCAGGGGGAGATATTCTAGGAAGAAGTTCCAGCAGCAGCAGCTTCAGTTCCTCTAGCAGCAGCAACTTCAGCTCATCCAGTAGCATCAACTCCAACAGCAGAAATTCTAGTAGAAATCATTGAGATTATGGATGAAGATACAGAGATTCTTGATTATTCAAAAGATGCATAAATAACTACTGTTGGTGATTTCATCATAAATCCCACAGTTGATTTAAGTTCTTTATTACATTCTTTTGATTCATTATATAACAACAATCTTCCAATTGTTGTTGATTCAGTTCCATATTTGTCTAAAGCTATAGTATGTTACTCATCTCCAATAAGTCCTGAAGTTTTGGATCAACTTAGGACAAGCATTTCAGTTTTTGATATTGTCATAGAGCCAATAATTGTTTCAGAGCAAAAGGTCTTCTCTCCTCCCACTTTTGGTTGGGCTGAGTCTCCCATGCTAGATCTTGATGAGATCTTATTTCAATATATGGAAGAAGAGAGTGACCAAGCTGTTACAGAAGTTATTATAGAGCTAGAAATTTAAGAACAGCCTCAAGTTGAAGCTATACAGCCTCAGGCTCATCCCTTTCTCACTAATGACATGTTGAAACAAATTCATGCTCTTTATGATAATCTAGCAAATGACTCTTCTGATAATGATGATGATGATGAAGAATCTGATGACTCTGAGGATTCTAGTTCCAAGAAGAGAAAGGCTAAGAAAAAGGCTCCTTCAAAGGCTGCTCCAAAGCCCAATCAAACTATTGATACTCCTTATTACATTTTGCATAATATAACTCTCACTCCAAAAACCCCCAACTGGATGAGATACTTTAAAAATGAAATGAAGGCAAGAAAGAAGAGTAGGAGGTACTCTCCTCCACCTCCATTCAGGAGAGGTCCTCCTCCTCCAACAGCTGGATCCTCTGGAAATATTTCTCAAGGTCAAAGATCCATATCTCACTCCTATTAATCCAGATCTTCTTACAGCAGCAGAGATAGGTCATCTAGATCAGAATCTCAGTCTCAGTCTAGCAAGAAAAAATGGTAGCAAAAATTTCAAAATATTCAGAAATCTAGTCCTGAAAGGCCTTTATTCCCAGTGTGTGATCCAGAGATGGAATCTAATTCTAGGATGGCCAGGTTCAAAGAACTTATAGGAATTTCTTAAATCAGGAAAGCTAAAGAAGAAGGACAAGATATTTTTTAATATACAATATTGTCTTCTTACAGGAAGAAAGAGCTTGAAAAATATCAGGTACAAAATCTCTTTAATGGTGATACATATATGTCTTTGCATCCTGAAGTAGTTGTACCTAGAGCTGCTTCAGTGACAATTCTTGGAGCAGAAGATATGAAGATGACAAAGCAGCAAGCTATTGATCCAAACCGAGAAATCATTTTCACCAAATCTTCAATTGGGACTCCTCGAGATAAATCCAAAAGAGTTTGACAGTTTTTCATTTATGTTTTTGGACTTTAACTTTTACTTGTTGTATTTATGTCACAAGGCAAACTTGTTTATATCTGCTGAAACTTTATAATTCTGTCAGATATTATTTTCCTGCTTTGTGATTTTTCTTTTATTGTTGTTCATAGTGACCTCACCCATATAGGGAGAGATTATTGGAAACCCACCTTATGTAGGGTTGATTTGGGCTAAGTTCACTATTATGACTCTCAGATGACCCACATTGTATAGTCTAGGGTCATAAGTCTTTATCAGGGTCTAGGTCAAGTCAACATACCTAGAGTGATTGGATTTCACCTTCAGAAGGCTTAGAGACAGAAGACCTCCAGAGAAAGCAGTTTTCTAAGAGTAAGAAAAAGCTTTTGACAATAGCTGAACTCAGCTCGACGATCATCGATCTCAGATCGACGAACTCAGAGTTTCTTCTCTGAGTTGAGCTCGACGAAAGTTCAGCTGAGATAGATGATTTGTCAGCTTATGCCAGAATCTCAGCTCGACGAAGTGTTATCTCAGCTCGACGAAGTTGGAGCTCCGTTTGACGATTTTTCAACTTCTTGTCTGCTATTTTCAGTTCGACGATATTGGATCTCAGGTCGACGAAATTTGTTGAGTTCGACTAAATTCTTCCAGATTCAGGTCGACTATTTTCTCTCAGTTTCAGATCGACTAAGGCAGAAGTATTTTCAAATTATATTATATTATATCTGTAATACTCTGGTAATTAATACTCAATATTCTCTTGAAAATAGCCATTCCATAGCATAATTGATTATGGTTTTCACATAGTTATTACTTGACTTATTTACTGAGACAGTTGGGGAAATTCTTTTAATGCAAATTCTAGTCGTTCAAACTCCCTGATATTCTGCAGTCAATCAAGGATAAAGAATTCAAATTTCAAATGCCATAATCTGCAAAGATTATATAAGGTTTTTCTTTTTCAAGACAGTAGAAGTAAGATACAGAGAACAATAACACAGAGAGAAAAGCAGTCAGACATTTTCATTCTTGCTTCGGGAACTTCAAGAGACAAAATCTTCAATATCTATCTGAAAGTTCCCTGAAGATCTTCAAGCATTCTGAAGGCCTGCACCCTTAGCAAAGCTCTCTTTCTCTTGAATATTTCTACATCTAAGGGGGAGCTTTGACAATAGCACAATCCACTAGTCTTCTCTCAGATTGTTGACAGAGAAGAATATCATCTTTATTTTTTCTTTCACCGCTGTAAAAGGGTTTTTAACTCCCTTTAAAAGTGATCATTTGGTTGTCAAGTCTCCTGGTCAAAAGACTTGGTTTGGTTTTTGGGTACCTGGTCAAAAGCTCAAAGGGTTGTTATATCTCCCGTAGAAAATAAATATTGTGGTGGTAAGGCACCTGATCAAAAACCTGTAGAGGATTTCTACCAGGGTGGTAGAAGAGTGGATGTACCCAAGTTTTAGGGGAACCACTATAAAATCTTTGTGTCGTCTGGATTGCTCTATTTTTTATTTCTTTGTGCTGTGATTTCTTTGTTTTGCTTTCAGCCTTTATAAATATAGTTATCAATTATTTTAATCCGCAATAAAAATTAATCAAAAGTTTTTAAAACTCTATTCACCCCCCCCCCCTTCTAGAGTTAGTGTGATCTATCCCTTCTCTTTCAGAAGTAGTCGCAGCTGGTGGAAATGTTGAAGCGGTGAAAGCTTGGGAGCGAACAAATGTGAAGGCAGCATTCGCTTTGAAGCGTGCGATTTCACCAGAGCTGTTTGACCATATCATCGAATGTCGATCAGCAGCAAAAATCTGGATAGACTTGGATGGCCTTTTAAATAAGAAGAACGTAGGTCAGCTACAGTTCTTGGAAACTGAGTTGGCGAAGGCCACTCAAGGTGATTATTTCATTTCTTCTTGAAGATAAAGAACATCTGCTTCTGAGATAACTACATTGCACCAAAAAGAGTTGATCTCAAAGTCGAAGCTTAAGAGGTACATAATTTACGGTTTGCAAAAAGTGTATGTTGCCTTTGTGATTCTGTGCAAGGCTGGGCCAACCAGTCATCACTGTTTGATCTTGAAAATATGTTGGCTTCGCAGGAAAGCTTGGCGAAGTAGATGGCTAGAGTTTCGATCTCAGGAGAGATGACGAGGCTCTCTTCTCTGGCAAGAAGAAGAAATGAGACAGAAAGAAGAAGACACATGATAGTGATGGTCCGTCTTATTCATCACAGCAGGAAAGGAGAAAGGCTCTTAAGCATGATGACGGGAAGAAGCGGGAAGGACCTCAATGCTATATGAACAACAAACTTGGTCACATCCGCAGGGACTGCAGGGAGAATCTTAAGCCAGGGCATGCTATAGGGAAGGATGAGGCAGAGTCCAAAGCTGAGGAAGGAGGATGGGGGAGTGCCTTCATGATGGGCACTTATGTCTCTGCACTTTACTCCATCAACTATCAGGAGGACTGGATCGTTGACTCGAGGTGTGTTCATCACCTCACTGGGGATGAGTCCAAATTCTCTTCTCTATAGGATTACAAAGACAACGATGTAGTTATTACTGTTGATGATACTGTACATGTAGTAGAGAAGGAGGGAATGGTTTCTTTAGGAAATGATTAAGGGTCACTCACTTTGAGAAGTGTGTATCGCATGCCTGGAATTAAAAAAACCCTCTTCTCGCCGACCAACATTATTGACACTGGGTATCACGTTCAATTTTTCCCAACAGAAGTGAAGTGTCTTGGGAATATGTCAGCTATGAAAACTGATGTCACTCATGTCGGAAGAAGAGTGAAAGACTTGTTCGTGTTAGCAACAAGCTCCTATGTTGATAAGATGAGGGCAAACGACAATGCTGTTATTTGGCATGAGAGACTTGGTCATGTTGGGATGGATAAGCTGAAGGCTATTGTGGTTAAAGACATGGTTAATAGTTTACTTGGCATTTCATCTTTTGGAGATGGTAACATATGTGTGGGATATAAGTATGGTAAGGCTCATCATTTTCCATTTGAGATATCACAGACTAGGTGTAGAGCAACATTGGAATACATCTACGGTGATCTAATGTGACCTACCATCACTACCAGTTTTGGTAGTAGTAGGTACATGCTGCTTCTTGTTGATCGCTTTTTCAGCTATACTTGGGTATACTTCTTGAAAGAGAAATTAGAGGCTTTTGGGATGTTCATGGAGTTCAAGGAGCTCGTGAAGGGCCGGCTCGATCTGCGGATAAAGAAGTTAAGAATTGATAATGGCAGAAAATTCACTTCACATGAGTTCTCTAACTTCTGAAGAAAGTTTGGCATCTAGAGGGAGCTTACTTGTGCACAAAATCAACAATAGAATGGAGTTGCAGTGCAAAAGATCTATTATCTGATGGAAACTTGCAAGTATTGGCTTCACGCCAAAGGCATTTCTAGGGCCTTCTTGGCAGAGGGAATGGCATGTGCGACATATGTCATCAACATGATGCCCCTCAATACGAACGACATGAAATCTCCTCATGAGTTGATGTTTAAGGAGAAAACCAGTGTTGAGCATCTTTGGGTGTTAGAATATACCTACTATGTGCATGTTCCAGATGCTCCCAGGACTAAGCTGGGAGCGAAGACAAGGAAGCTTGTCTTCGTGGGCTATGATGTAAGGAAGAAGGGCTGGAAGTGCATGAATCCTTCAACAAAGAAGTTCATCGTCTCAAGAGACGTTGTCTTCGACGAACTTACATCGTACCTGGGTAGCTCATCTGTGAAGCTACAGTAGAGCAGGTAAGACGGAGGCCAAGGAGAAGTTGCTTGGAAAAATTGAAAATTTAAGGGGCTTGCTAGACAAAAAGCTCGAGGCCCTTGGATGCAACTATTAAAGAGATATACATATGTCTTTGGGCCAGCCACGACTTAACTATTTAAATATACACTATTTATATGAACCCGTGTGGAGTTAGGACTGATATCGAGTCGAGTTGAGCGACTTTGGCTCGGCTCGAAATCAAAAATTTTGACTTGAACTCGGCTCAAAATCGACACAAAATCGAAATCGATTTCGAACCGAGGCGGCTCGACTCGAAATGGCTCGATTCCAAGTCGGCTCGAAATCGAATCGAATCGTCTCAAAATCGAATCGAGCCGGCTCAAAATTGAACAATTTTCCTCTTTATTTCTAATTGACTCAAAATTAAATTGCGCAACCTATAAATTTAGCGAACAAAACACTTGAAGCCTTCATTCTTTTTATTTAGATTTAAATTTTATTATTTTAAATTTTAATACATAATATTTTTAATTAATTCAAGTTAAATCGAATCATTTTTCGAGTGATTCAGGGCTGGCTCAAAATCAACTTGAAATCAGAATCTAGTCAAATTGAATAGACTCACATTGAGTCGAATCAATTTTAACTGATTCTTATTCACCTCAATTTTTGAGTGATTTTCAAGTTCCAAATAATATGCCTAGCCCCACGTGGAGTTCAATGATACATATTGCTCACAACTATTTTGTTGCTTTCTAAGATGGAGTTGGCCATTTTCGAAGGATACAAGTCGATAGATTAGGAGGATGTCGAATATGTGAAATAAAATAATTTATTTTAGCACTAAAATCGTGCATATACATTCGCGACCTCGGCCAAAAATTATCGCAGCGGAACGCGTCGAATCAGAGTTTTCAAGAGAATGCATTTTGGACCGGATGTTTTCCAAATGATTTAACTATTAATTTGTGTTTTTATAGTTGAACTTGGTCACCCGGTTTCCACGGTTCAGAGAATTGAACTGTCTTAGCTCGGAGTTGGAACGAGCGTGTAAACAGTCAATGAAAATCCAGCAATAATGACAAGAGGCTTTTTTACTGTGGAAAACCCAGAAAGAGTGAAAATCACTGTTGGATCTGTGTCGGGCCAAAATCTCCTATTTCGCTTCTAGCATACAAGTTTAAGGAGTTTTCTCGAAGCGTGACAGACCATCTCTCTGTTACAAGCTTTAAATATAAAAGCAGCAAAAAATAAATTAAGTCCTCCGAGCTGTGATGATAGCGCTTTGGTGGGGAAAATGTTAAAGCCTCAGAGCCTTGATGAAAGCACTCCCGTAGAGTCAGAGCCTTGATGAGAGCACTCCTTCGGAGAAGAATGTCAAGTCCTTGAAACCTTGTAGTGCCTTCCAGTGAGCACCCGCAGAAGCGAATTCTAGCACCTTCTCCCGGGCTCACAAAAGCATCCAAGTGAGCGTCGGTGTCGTGCACGCTAGAGAGGGAGTGGAGCGAATTTTGAGCGTAGAAACGAACTAAGTCCCACGTTTTCGCCGGAAAATCTCAGAGCTCTCTCTAGTCTCTCGAGTTGTTTTTTTCTCAAATGAAAGCTTAGGGGCCTTTTTATAGTTTTTTGCAGGGACTTGCTGGTAATTGCGCTTGGGAGGATATTAAGGTGGTGAATGAAGTCGCTCCGTTTTGGTCACCTGGTAATTGAGCACGTGCAGGGAGCGTGCTCACAAGTTCCATGCAGAGCAAGCGCGCACGTGTCACGTGCGCGTGACGCGTGCGCCCACAAGGAGTGCATTTGCACATGTCGTGCTAATGTACTGCGCTTGGGTGTCCTTGCTTGGTTCCGCCCCTTCTTTCGATGTGATTTTTGGTCCCCTTGAGTGTGCACAACTAGTATGTGCGACTCACTCGGGCATGTCATATTTCATGTGCGTTTTGGTCAAAGTCTTTCCGTTTTGACTTGAAAATTTTTAGGGGGAACCCCTTCAAATGCCCCCCAATTTTTCGTGGGTCATGATTTGTGAAGTGGCGAGTCTGGAAATTTTTAGCCTTGATTATTTTTCCTTAGGGGTCACGAACTTAAGATCATTTCCGCATGCGCGCTTCATAAGTTATTTCTTTTTACAGTGTGAAATTTCCCCTTGGTTAGCCATTGATGTGTGTGTTGATGTCTTAGAACCACCTATGTCCGCTTTGTGAGCTGAAAGTTCCGCGGCAAGTGCCTGAACGGCAATTTCTGCGATCGATTGCTCGTGTTTTCCCCTTGCTTTTTATGTGGCGCTTGCGATGATTTGCAGGAACTTCCTCCTACTTTGTACTTTGTGTGTGGCGTTTTGTGCAGAAGTGCGTTGCTTTTGACATTCCTCCGTGTATGAATGTGTGTGTATGACATTATGCGTTAGCTTGAGCGGTTGCCTCTTGGCGTTAGTGCTGGTGTCAGATTCTTGGATGTGATGCGGTGGGATATTCTCCCCCCTGCTTGCCTTGGTGTCGCGGAAGGACCAGCGGATATGTTCCTACTAGAAGATGTGGAAGGACTTAGTTTTCATTCCTATACAAAAGCATAAGAGGACTTGATGTTCGCTTTTATCAAGAGTTGAGACAACCTTTTAAAGTGGATGTCGTTGATGGTGTCTATGGCTTAGGATGTCGGAACGATTCGAGCTTTCATGATTGTAGAACAAAGAGAGTCTTCGGTCCTTGGAGTGGAGTGGCGTCAGATGGTTGTGAAGCCCCTGAGGTGATGGTTACGAGGGAACGTCTATGATGAGCGCGTTATTAAGCTCTACCTTGCACTTGGTGAAGGGTTTCGTACAACGTGAAGGATACAAGGGCGTTTTGTCCCTTGAATAGGTGATGCCTCAAAAGATGGTGTTGATGCGGGGGGGGGAGTAATCGATTGTATCTGCGCTGTGCACACACTTTGTATCTTATGTTTAATGTTCTTTGCTTGCTGCACAATATCTTTGGCAATTGTTATTGAGCATTAGTGTCAGGGACATGCTGCTTAAGCATGGTGACGGGGGACATTTTCCCTTATCTCCTTGGTGGGGTGGATGGACTCGGAGTCCATTCTTGTTGTAGATTGAAAGGACTCAGGATTCATTTGCTTTAGAGGTGACGAAGAACCTTTGTTCGTTCATATATCTAGAGGACTTGGAGTCCTTCTTATAGTTATAATGTCGGGTGTTTGTTGCTGGAAATTGGCACACTCCCTGGGGCAGTCACTGAAGCGATTACGCTACCTAGAGGCAGTTTTTGTAGATGAGCGCACTACCTGGAAGCAGTTGTTATAGGTGAGCGTGCTGCTTGGAGATAGTATCTGTAAATATGAGCGCACATCCCAGAGGCAGTGGCTATGGATGAGTGTACTGCCTAGAGGCAGTTGGTGTAAATGAGTGCTGCCCAGAGTCACTTGTTATAAATGTGAGGGCACTTCCCAAGGGAAGTTGTTGTAAATGAGTGTGCTTCCCAATGAAAGTTGTTGTAGGTGAGCATGCTGCCTAGAGGCAGTTGCTGTAAATGTGAGCGTGCTGTCTAGAGATAGTTATTGTAAATGAGTGCGCTGTCTAGAGGCAGTTGATGTCAATGAGCATGCTGCCGAGAGGTAGTTGATGTAGGTGAGCGCGTGTAATGTCTTAAATTTCTTCAAAACAACAGAAAGATGGTCATTGGAGGTTACTGCTAGGCAGTAGAGCTAGCGCTGGCGGTATCCAGCTATTTTAAAATACCAGCATCTATGGTCGGCACCGCGCGATGGTAGTATGATACCACGTGGCGGTAGCGAATAAATTAATTCAACTATTGTCTCTGGCACTTAACGCGTGGAGGTAGAGGTACCAATAGCGGTAGTGTGCCACATATCGAATAAGGTTGAGGCAGTCTTTAAGCGATAGAACAGTGCCGATTGGGCCAAACGACCAACGCTACCAGCGATAGTAGCTAGTTACTGCGCGATGGTAGCGTTATGTTAAAGGTTTGAGATAAGAAATGTTTCTCATTCTCTCTCTCTCTCTCTCTCTCTCTCTCTCTCTCTCGGATCTAGAGATAGAAGAAGAAGAAGGATATGAGAGCAAGGGCAAGGCTAATCCAGCCCTAAAGGGAAGCTGTGAAGGCGTTCTTGTGGTCAGATTTGTGAGCTGAAGCCAGATCCACGGAGAGGAAGGTGTTGTGAGCGTTTCCATCCGAATCAGCTGTGATTTCATGTCTCTTAAGCGATCGACAAGGGTAACGATCTTCATTTTTGGACATGTGAAGTTCTTAATTTGGCATAGTATCATGAAGTACCCTACTAATTGGTGGATAGTGAAGGGATTTCGAATGGGTCGATACAAAGTATCCCGGATAGAAATTGCGTATAGAATCCAGAATCGAAGTATAGAATATGCATTATGTGAGAAGCTCATCCGGATAGGTTGGTCTTGATTAGTGATGATTATCTTATTGATTTATGTGTCGGAGAAGACTCTGTAGTTAAATGTGTAGTTTACGAAGTCATGGGGTGTGCAGGTTGCTACAGTGAGAATATTTGAGTGGTCTCCAGGAAAACACCCAAATTTTGGAGAAGAAATAATGTTCTGTCCCCTACCGCGCCACGATAGAGCTACTACTGGTGGTAGCTCCCAATGAGCTATATGGTGACGATTATGAGCCCAGGTCTTGGGGACAAGGTGGGTGGCAAGTTAAGTTGTTGAGTCTGGAGTGCCCAGCTATAGTGGCCCTGCGAGCCAACATTGAAAACTAACATAGTTAAGTATTTTGTAAATAGGAAAGGGCAGACTGACCCGCGTCTTGTTGACCACCTCATGGCATGGCAATTTGAGCAACGGGAAAGGCTAAGCTATACCCGCACTTTGTCGCTTGACTAGATGGCCTAAGGTACGTATCTGGTGTGGTCAGGGGCAAAGAAGAGAGTCATTAGCATTAGTTTATGCGTGACTATAATGCTCAAGTGTTACCATAAGTCTGTGATTGAGGATAGTGGTGGGCCTGGGAAAGTCCAGAACATTGAATTTTGACCATCGGTTTGGGACTAAGTATGGTGGTGCGCCTGGGAAAAGTCCAGAACACCTAAAATATGCCCTGAGTGCATGAGACGGGTGGTCGTGCGCGCCAATATTTGTGATGAATGGTGCTTAAATTGCACATATATACATATAAATAAATTGTCAGGCTGCTTGTTTGCAGGGAAGGAGCACTGCCGCCCCAAGAGAGGGGTGGGGTCGTTATAATTTGGTCAGCTAATGATGACCATTGCCTTGTTTTTCCACTCTTTGGTGGGCTATACCTGTACAGGTGCTGGAGAGTTGATCGGGAAGTAGCGAGCTGAAGCTCCTTTGAGATATGTCGGCCCTTAATGGCCCAAGGGTGAAGCTTTTACTGTTTTCACGTGTGGTCAGCCTATGTATCGATGCATGTAATATACTTTTGATGAGAAAACAATTTGTAAGACCTTAAGGACAAAATACTTTGTGTATTTTATATATCATTCCTACAGTTGTATAGTGGACATTCCTGGTATTGGGTTCTATTACCTAAAAGCTTCCGCTAGAATGTAACTCTAAGTTAAGACACGTTTATATCTTGGTATCAATGAGTAACTCCACTAACTATCCGTGGAATATAGTGTCGGACCCCGATCAGACCTTCTGTTATATTCTTCATGACTGATGGAGGTGTTACAATTTTGTATCAACTTATAGTGTCGGTTTTTTTTCTTCAAATTCGTTGTCGAATTCTTTTAAGAGGTGTTGAGCATGTATATATGCGCTACCATTACAATATGAAAAAACTCATGAATGTTCACTTAGGAATAAAAATACACATGTTTGAGGAACCTACATATTCTTAAAATTTCTTTTTGCAATATTATTGGTTGCTTAATTATGCGTTTCATAATTATATGTGACTAGAAGTGGTGCAGGGCAGTCTAAACCCCAGCATTATGTGGAGTGTAGTGCACCAGCTGAGGTGCCTACACCTCCTTCTGCTAAAATAATGCAATTGAGTGCTGAATTCGTGTTCACACTAATCAATGTGCAACTAAGAGGGCAAGTACAGTCTTCTACCTTTGGGGTAGCCCAGGAGCCGATTGGCGTAGTTGAGCCTATGGTAGTGAGACAAGTGGTTGTGGATCCAGCGGCCGCAAGGCGAGCAACGTAAAAGTAGTTGAAGAAGGTGATGAGTTTCAACCCTCTAGTGTTTGCAGGTACTGGAACCCCAACACAAGCTGAAGATTGGCTCTCTCTCATTAAGAGAACCATGACGGCAATAGAGATGGAGGAGTGGTTGAAAGTCACTATAGCTACCCTCATGTTAAATGGAGAGGCAAGGCTATGGTGGGAAGAGTTGGAGTTGCACCAGTTTGCAGGTAGGCTGTTGATTGAGATCTCGATGGAGGAGTTCTTGAGGCATTTCTAGCAAGGTATATTCCATCTGCACAATGGATTGCAATGGAAAATCAATTCCATAGGTTAACTCAGGGTGAGAGTTTTGTGGATGACTATTTGCATGGGTTTATAAGGTTGGGGCGGTGGCCAATGAATTAATTCAACTATTGTCTCTGGCACTTAAAGCGTGGCGGTAGAGGTACCACTGGCGATAGTGTGCCATGCGTCGAATAAGGTTGAGGCTTGTCTTTAAGCAGCAAAATAGCGCCAATTGAGCCAAACGGCCACCGCCTAAGCTACCGTGTGGCATTAGGTAGTTACTGTGTGTCGGTAGCGTTATGTTAAATGTTTGAGATGAAAAATGTTTCTCATTTTCTCTCTTTCTCTCTCTCTCTCTCTCTGATTTAGAGGTAGGAGTAGGATATGAGAGCAAGGGCAAGACTGATCCAGCTTAGAAGGGAAGCTATGACGGCGTTCTTGTGGTCGGATTTACAAGCCAAAGCTAGATCCGTGGAGTGGAAAGCATTGTGACCATTTCCATCCGGATAAACTGTGATTCCATGGCTCTTAAGCGATCAATAAGGGTAACGATCTTATTTCTTGAATATATGAAGTCCTTAATTTGGCATAGTTACATGAAGTCCCCCACTAATTGGTGGAGAGCAAAGGGATTTTTGACGGGTCGATACAAAGTATCCCCTATAAAAATTGCATGTAGAATCCAGAATCGAACTAAGGAATATGCATGTTGTGAGAAGCCTATCCGGACTGGTTGATCTAGATTGGTGATTGTTTTCTTATTGATTTGCGTGCTGAAGAAGATTTCGTGTTTAAACATGTAGTTTACAGAGTCATGGGGTGTGTAGGTTGTTGTAGTGAGAGTACTGGAGTGGTCTCCAGGAAAACCCAAATTTTGGGGAAGAAATATTATTCTATCCCCTATCGCGCCGCGGTAGTGCTACCGCTGGCGGTAGATCCCAGTGAGATATATTGTGATGATTGCGAGCGTAGGTCCTAATGTTGGGAATTGTGCCTTCAATGTTCCTTAGGATTTGAAGAGGCATCACCAATCATGCAAAGGTGTATAATGTATTTTATGTATGTTGGAGTTATTTCATGCAGGTTGTCCTTGATTAGACAGGTGAACAGGAGGAGGAAGCTGAAAGTCAGAAAATTTGACTAAGGCAAAAACCGCTGAGACAACTGAGAAGAATGTCTCAGTAGAACCGCTGAGACAGCTAAGAAGAATGTCTCAGCTGAACCGCTAAGACAGTTGAGAAGCTTATAGCAAATCGTTGAGAGAAGTGATGGTCTCAGCTAAACCGCTGAGACAGAAGACAGTCTCAGTGGTGAAGAAGTAACCGCTGAGACAGCTGAGACAGTTGAGATAGGTAAGAAGAAAACTGCTGAGACAGAAGACTGTCTCAGCTGTGAAGGAAGAAAACCGCTGAGACAGAAGAGAGTCTTAGCTGTGAAGAAAGAAAACCACTGAGACAGTTAAGAAGAAACTGTTGAGACTAAAAGCCTGTAGGATTTCTCTAAGTATAGAAGAGTTGAGTGAGGCAGGCTCACTCAACGCTTCAAAAGAAGAAGCCCAGTTCAGAAATTTGTCGAGCCTATTCTAGAATTCGTCGAGCTGATTCCAGAGTTCGTCGAGCCCATCTCACAGTTCGTCGAGCTCAAGATAAAAGTTGAAGATTCTGAGTTTGTCAAGCCTAGTTCAGGATTCATCGAACTAATTCCAGAATTCGTCGAATACAGATCACCATTCATAGAGCTAAAGTTAAACGTTGAAGACACTGAGTTCGTCGAGCTCAGTTTATAATTCATCGAATGGATTTCGAAATTCGTCGAACCCAGATCATCGTTCGTCGAGCGCAGAAAGGGCACTTTATACCGTCGTGAAAAAGCTGCAGCTGCACCGGAAAGTACTTTTTGTCTTCTTCTAAGGGAGGTGGCGCTCACAATCCGTGACTGGGCCCCACATTCAGATAGTGTCGTTGATTCAAATCAACTGGTATAAAGGGAAAATAATACAAGCTGATTAGGGTTAATAAAAAAAAAATGAAACAAGAACAAGAACAATATCGTGAACCAGAACGGAAGTATAAATAAAAATAGAGGCGGCTGGACTTCATCGTCTTCGACAAGCTTGAAAGTAAGAGTCCAGCAGGCAAGCCAGAAGGCTAAGGGAGAAAGATAGTTGAAGCTTCTTCTAGTTCAGCACGGTTTTTCCCTAAAGAACAAGTTAGCTGATTCAAACAATCAGCAAAAGGAGAGAGCTGTATGAAGGACTGTAAGCTTTCAACAACATGTAGATGTAGAAGAAGACTCATCCCTTCTATAGTAAGTGGGCTAGACTGATATCTGCTCAGTCCAACAAGTTTGACTCAGAGAGTTATCTCTGAGTCTATTTTTCTACTTTCCAAAATCTTTCCTGTAGGATTCAGTTTATCTGAATCTGAGTGAAGGGCACTTTGTGCCTGAGAGGTAGGTGAAAAATTTGTCACTGAGATAGGTGCCCTGCTGGGGTACTGAGGTAGGATCCAAGTGAGGATCTGAGTTGTAGGGATTAAGTGCCTGAGGTAGGAGAGTGCTACTCTCTAAGGTAGGATCCATGTGTGGATCTGAGGTAGGGCTGTCCTCCAAGCCTGAGTGTAGGGCCTAGTGCCTGAGGTAGGTGACTGGTGAGTCACTGAGTTGTAGGTGACAAGTTTTTCAATGAGTTGTAGGCCTTGGTGGAGGCTAAGCTGTAGGTGCCTGGAAGGGCACTGAGGTAGGTACCTGGATAGGTACTGATTTATAGGAGTGCTACAGCACTCTGAGAGTAAGGCCTTGTGCTTGAATTTGTAAGGCACTTTGTGCTTGAGCTGTAGGCCTTAGAAATAAGGCTGAGGTAGGTGGTCAGTGGACCACTGAGCTATAGGAGCACTGCAGGGCTCTTAGGTAGGAACCCTTATGGTTTTGAGTTTGTGAAAGGAGGGTGTTAGGTCAGATTACTCTAGAGGGGGGGTGAATAGAGTATTAAAACTTTTGGCTCTTTTTAGATTATATCATAGTAAATATAGTGATACCTTATATTAGTTAAGGAATAAGAAAAACTAAGCTAAACAATTCAGCAATCACAAGCACAGCAAAAACACATGAAAAGGAGCAACCAGACGATACAAGAAGTTTATAGTGGTTCCCCTAAACCTGGGTACATCCACTCTTCTACCACCCTTAGTAGGAATCCACTAGCAGGTTTTGATCAGGTGATTGCCACCACAAGATCTGGTTCAGGTAGATCAGGAAACCCTTCAGGCTTTTGATCAGGTGCCTAAAAACCAACTTCAAGTCTTTTGGAGGGAGACTTGTCAAGCAAACTAACTTTTAAAGGGAGCTATAACCCTGTACAATGGGATGGAAAATGTTGATGGAAGTCTTCTCTTTTCTCAAGTACAATTGAGAAGACTGTGTGGATTCTTGTGATGTCAAAGCTCCTTCTGAGAGGTAGACTATTTTTTAAAGAATAGAGCTTTGCTAAAGGGTGAGTAGGTCTTCAGCTTGATCTACCAAGATCCAGGAAATCCAGTAACAGATGGTGATTAGAGTGTCTCTGAGGATTTCTGGAACAGATGTTGAAGAAGACTTTTGATCTTGATGTTTTGTTCTTCTTCAATCTACAGTGATGGCAAAGAATGAGAAAGCGTTGAGAGCGTCGAGTGCTTGTTCAAAATTTCCTGTTCAGTGCTTCTCGATTTCTCTTCTTATTTCTGTAACTATCTTTCTTGTCTATATTTCTCGAAGAAGAAGAGAATTGCTTTTTATTCCACTACTGAAAAAATTCTCTTTGAATTTTTTAAATCTTCCCATAAATGCTGGCTGCTAGGGGAAATAGAAAACGGCTGGAATAATAGCATTGATGAGTTCCCCAACTGTTCTTGATAGAATAAGCAATTATTTATTCTGAAGAATACCACATTTAATGCAGCCAAATAACGGCTATATTCAGAAGAATATTTGCATTAAATGCTCAGAATAATATTGCCAATAAGGAACAGAAGAGGGAAGGACTCATTCTGAAACAACACAAAAAACTCCGAATGCAAAACAGAATTCGTCAACCTGAGATCAAAAATCGCCGACCAGGGAATTCAAGTTCGTTGACCTGTGCTCTGTAATCTGTTAACAGGGAATAACTTACCAAATCTATACTCTAAGTTCGTCGAGCTGAGAAACTGACAGAAGGAAACTAAGTGTCGACCTGAGCTCTGAGAGCGTCGAGCTCAGCTCAGAGAATTAACTCTGAGTTCGTTGATCCGAGATCGACGATCGTCGATCTGAGTTCGAAGAATTTCGAACTGATTACTGTCTTTTGAAAACTGCTAAAACTGATTCTCTGAAGTCCACTTCTGGCTTGTCCAAGGAGATAGCACTAATCAAGACTTAGCCTACACTCTTGGACTACTACTCATGACCCTAGCTATACAATGTTGGGTCACACTCAACCTAAGTTAGTGAACCTAGCCCAAATCCAACTAGGGATCAAACAATCTCCCCCTATTTGGGTGAGGTCCTGTCAAGATAGAGTTAAATATATCCTCATCAATAGAATTCATGTACAACTTAATTCTTGCCTTCCAGATGGCAAACTTATTCAGGTTGCATACTGAAGATATAGTGCTTGCATAATCCTTGTTTTGTGCCATTGTGATAGAGAATAGTTGGGAAGAGGAAAATCTGATCTAACTGGATCTTGGTTCAAATGTTAACTTGCATAACCAAACAAACACAACCTCCCTCTGATACAAATTGAAAGGAGGGTGTTAGGTCAGATTACTCTAGAGGCGGGAGGGTGAATAGAGTATTAAAACTTTTGGCTCTTTTTAGATTATATCAGAGTAAATATATTGATACCATATATTTGTTAAGGAATAAGAAAAACTAAGCTAAACAATTCAACAATCACAAGCACAGCAAAAACACATGAAAAGGAGCAACCAGACGACACAAGAAGTTTATAGTGGTTCCCCTAAACCTAGGTACATCCACTCTTCTACCACCCTTAGTAGGAATCCACTAGCAGGTTTTGATCAGGTGACTGCCACCACAAGATCTGGTTCAGGTAGATCAGGAAACCCTTCAAGCTTATGATCAGGTGCCTAAAAACCAACTTCAAGTCTTTTGGAGGGAGACTTGTCAACCAAACTAACTTTTGAAGGGAGCTATAACCCTGTATAATGAGATGGAAAATATTGATGGAAGTCTTCTCTTTTCTCAAGTAAAACTGAGAAGACTGTGTGGATTCTTGTGATGTCAAAGCTCCTTCTGAGAGGTAGAATATTTCTGAAAGAACAAAGCTTTGTTAAAGGGTGAGTAGGTCTTCAACTTGATCTGCCAAGTTCCAAGAAATCCAGTAACAGATGGTGATTAGAGTGTCTCTGAGGATTTCTAGAATAGAGGTTGAAGAAGAGTTTTGATCTTCATGTTTTGTTCTTCTTCAATCTACAGTGATGGCAGAGAATGAGAAAGCATTGAGAGCGTCGAGTGCTTGTTCAAAATTTCCTGTTTAGTGCTTCTCGATTTCTCTTCCTGTTTCTATAACTGTCTTTCTTGTCTATTTTTCTCGAAGAAGAAGAGAATTGCTTTTTATTCCACTGCTGAAAAAATTCTCTTTGAATTTTTGAAATCATCCCATAAATGCTGGCTGCTAGGGGGAATAGAAAACGGCTAGAATAATAGCATTGATGAGTTTCCCCAACTGTTCTGGATAGAATAAGCAATTATTTATTCTGAAGAATACCACATTTAATGCAGCCAAATAACGGCTATATTCAGAAGAATATTTGCATTAAATGCTCAGAATAATATTGCCAATAAGGAACAGAAGAGGGAAGGACTCATTCTGAAACAACACAGAAATCTTCGAACGCAAAACAGAATTCGTCGACCTGAGATCAAAGATCGTCGACCAGGGAATTCAAGTTCGTTGACCTGTACTCTGCGATCTGTTAACTGGGAATAACTTACCAAATTTGCACTCTGAGTTCGTCGAGCTGAGAAACAGACAGAAGAAAACTAAGCATCGCCCTGAGCTCTGAGAACGTCGAGCTCAGCTCAGAGAATTAACTCTGAGTTCATCGATCTGAGATCGACGATCGTTGAGCTGAGTTCGAAGAATTTCGAATTGATTACTGTCTTATGAAAACTGCTAAAACTGATTATCTGAAGTCCACTTCTGGCTTGTCCAAGTAGGTAGCACTAATCTAGACTTAGCCTAAACTCTAGGACTACTACTCATGACCTTAGCTATACAATATTGGGTAACACTCAGCCTATGTTAGTGAACCTAGCCCAAATCCAACTAGGGATCCAACAGTTTGGATTCTGGAAAGAATCCGTGTGTAAGGCTGAGGGCCTGAGGTGTAAGCTCTGAGGAGCATATTGGTGGAGTTTGTGCCTAGTCCAACAAATCAGTTGGATAGGTGAGAGGGAAAGTGGATGTACCCAATTGGGTAACCACTATAAATACTTGTGTGTTTGCTGTGTTGCTTGGTTATTTCATGTATTGCAGGTAATTAGTACAAGCTCTAGATCACCAAATTATAAACAACACAAAAAATCTTAAGAAATCTAAAAGACCTATTCACCCCACCCCACCCCCCCCCCCCCCCACCCCTCTAGGTGACTAGCTAACCTTGAAGTAATAACTTTCACCTGGGGACAAGGAGGGTGGTAAGTTAAGTCATTGAGCCTGGATTCCCTATGTATAGTGGCCATGAGAACTAACATTGAAACATAACATGATTATGTATTTTTTAAAACAGGAAAGGGGAGGCTGACCCGCGCCATGTAGACCGCCTGATGGCATGGCGATTTGAGAAACGGGAAAGAATGAGCTGTACCCACACTTTGTCGCTTGATTAGACGGTCTAAGATACCTGGTATGGTCGGAGCAAAGGAGCGAGTCATTAATATTATTTTTTGTGTGACTATAATGCTCAAGTGTTATCATCGGTCTAAGCCTGAGGATGGTGGCCAGCCTGGGAAATTCCAGAACACCGAATTTTGACTATTGGTCTGGGACTGAGGATGGTGGTGAGCCTGGGAAAGTCTAGAACACTTAAAATGTTCCCTTAGTGCATGTGACGTGTGGTCGTGCGCGCCAACGTTTGTGATGAATGGTGCTTAAATTTTACATATATACATATAAAGATATTATCAAACTGTTGTTTGTAGGGAAGCAGCACCGCCACCTCGAGAGAGGGGTGTGATCGTTATAATTTGGTCAGCTAATGCTGATCGTTGCCTTGTGTTATCACTTTTTGGTGTGTTGTACCTATGTAGGTGTTGGCGAGCCGAGTGGGAAATTACTGGTTAAAACCCCTTTGAGATATGCCGACCCTCGAAGGCCCAAAGATGAAACTTTCACTATTGTCACGTATGTGTACGGCCTGTGGGCCAATGTATGAAATATACTTTTGATGAGAAAATAGTTTGTAAGCCCTTAATGCCAAAATACTTTTGTGTATTTTATATATCATTCCTACAGTTTGATAGTGTACATTCCTGGTATTGAGTTCTATTACCTAAAAACTTCCGCTATAATGTAACTTTGAGTTAGGACACATGTATATCTTGGTTTCAATGCGTAACTCCACTGACTATTCGTGAAATATTATGTGGATCCCCGATCGTACCTTTTGTTATATTCTTCGTGACATATGGATGTGTTATAGCGCACTACCCGAAATAAGTTGATGTAAATGAGTGCGCTTCCTAGAGGCACTTACTGTAGGTGAGCGCGCTGCCCAGAGACAGGTGTTGTAAATGTGAGTGTTGCCTAGAGGCAGTTATTGTAGGTGAGTGCACTACTCTGAAGAAGTTATTATAAATATGAGTAAGCTGCCCAGAGGCAATTATTGTGGATGAGCGTACTGCCTAGAGGCAGTTGATGTAAATGAGCGCACTGCACAGAGGTTGTTGCTATAAATGTGAGTGCACTGCCTAGAGGCAATTGGTGTAAATGAGCGCGCTTTCCAGAGGTAATTTCTATAAATATGAGTGCGCAACCTAGAGGTAGTTGTTGTGAATGAGTGCCATGCCCAGAGGCAATTGCTATCAATGAGTGCACTTCCCATAGACAATTGCTATAAATGAGAAAGCTACTCGAAGGCAGATGCTGTAAATATGAGCGTGCTACCCAGAAATAGTTATTGTAAATGAGTGCACTGCCCAAAGGCAGTTACAGAAAATGAGTGTGTTGCCCGATGGTAGTTGCTGTAAATATGAGCGCGATCCCAGTGGCAGTTGATGTGAATTTTTAGAGGTGCTTTCTCGAATATTCGTAATGATGTTCAGTCAATGAATGTAGTAGCATTATATATATTGCACAAGTTTGAACTCGCGGCTTATTATCTTTAAGCAAGAAAAGGAAAATTACGAGTAGATTTGGCTCAGGCTCTACACATTTTGGGTGTGGGGAAGTGTCTGTGCGCCGAAGGTGATTATTCTCAGAGGTGACCCCCCCGACCTACTCAAGGCTGGTTTTCATGGTGCTCGTGTCTCCAGAAATTCTCCAAGGAACCCTTGGTGGATGTGGTGTTTGGTCACTTTCTTTAGTCGACAATCTTCTGTTTTGTGTCCATGCTTGCAGTGGAAGTCACAAAATTGTTACTGGTTGCCGGTGTTTGGAGGGAGCTGTCTAGGCCTCTTGGTAACGTCATTATTGTAGATGGAGAGGAGAGCGTTCGTTCGAGAGGTGTTGAGGGGAGTGTAGGTTTTATTATAGTGGTGCCTCCAGCTAGGTGGTATTTGTCGCGGTGCTCGCTGCTCCACCTGGGATCTGGTCGTGGCTCCTAAATCATGTGGGATTTATTGCGGCAATCATCGCTCTTGCATTGCGCTGGTGATGCCGACTCTATCTCCCTCTTTTACTTAGAGGTTCCTTCGAACAGATGGCTGTGGTACTCGATATCCTTGTTTGTCGCGATTTGTGTCTTGACTCGGTGAACGAGATCTTCGTAGCTTGGCACCATTTCCTGTATTAGAGCAGAGTAGAACCCTCTTAGGCAGAGCCCTCCGAGGAAGATGCTGCAGAGAAGTTATGGGTCGACTTCCAGTATTTGATGTGCCTCGGAAGTGAAACAACATAATAAGTCCTCAAGTGACTCCCCTTCGTTCTGGCAAAGGCCGAAGAGATGAGAAGGGTCTCTAACGATTCGACGGTTCGCTATGATATGATCAATGAAGAGGCATGTGAGCTCCTTGAAGTTGATCTCTCATTCATGTAGAGAGTGAAACCAGGTGCGCACTTGCCCCTTTAGAGTCATGGGCAACACTTGACATAGTAGTTAATCCAGCATGTTGAAGAGGCGCATCATTGTCTCGAAGGGGTTGACGTGCTCTAGGGGGTCCTTCGTCCCATTGAAGGTCTCAAAGTGGGAAAACTTGAACCGGTGCAGCATGGGATACATTAGAACCCGAGGAGCGAGCGGGGACCCATGATAGAATGGGTGTCATGCGCTCACGAGGCGTCGTCTAGCCTGGGCATATTCTCCCTTGATAATATTTTTTATTTCAGTATTATAAAATCTTAGAATATAGATTAACGCAATTCATACTGCAATATATAATTACTAATGGGTTCCCACTTCCCATAGAGTGGTAATCACACC
Source organism: Platanthera zijinensis (assembly GCA_039513925.1). Taxonomy (NCBI): domain Eukaryota; kingdom Viridiplantae; phylum Streptophyta; class Magnoliopsida; order Asparagales; family Orchidaceae; genus Platanthera; species Platanthera zijinensis. Next base: position 59,389,073 of record CM077078.1, read on the forward strand.
CCATGTGTGGGGTGCGAGTAGCAGAGAAACTCCCCACTAACGCTTAATCGCGAGATAGTGGGGAGCCGGCCGAGGCGTAACCGCATTGGCCCCACCACCTGTACCGATAGACCCTCAACCTTGTTGATGCCCTTGGTGAGGGTGCGACCTCTTTGCTGCCCTTATTGGGTGACTATTTTGCTGCCCGGCTCTGCCTCCGCCCCTATTAGGGGAGGCCTCCTGCCATCCCAAGACGAGCGGTCAAATTGGCAGCCCTCCCTTCAGTCACTGTCTTCGGTACGGGAGACCCCCCACTCGCCCTGGTCGTATGATCAATTTGGCCGCCCGCCCTCTGGCTCCTCCCCTGTTAGGGGCGACCTCCTGCTCGTTTGGGACGGGCGATCGAATTGGCCGCCCGCCCTTCTGTCGCCGTCCATGTTACGGGCGACTTCCTACTTGCCTAGGGAAGGCGACCATTTTGGCCGCCCACCCTCTATCGCCGCCCCCGCCTTTCTCCCAGGTTGGGCAACCAAATTGGTTGTCAAACCTATGCTAACTCCCCTTGGCTGCTCAATTTGGGTAGCCTCTTTGCCGCCCAAGTCGAGTGACCTTTTTGCTGCTAAACCTGGGGCACCTTGCCCCTACCGCCAGTCTCGTCAGTCGCCCCCCCAACCCCCCACCCACCCTTCCTCATGTGGTGTGGTTGACCTGAATTGCCTGAAGGGCAAACTTGGCATTTCCATTAAAGTGGTGATCGGTGTTCCCTATTTCAGGTGTTTCTATTTAGCCGTCCGGTAGTTACCGGACAAATTTACCGGGACCCCCTCTTGAAATCTATAAATAGGACTCGATCCTCCTTCATTTTTATTCACTTCTAGCCCCGAAAAATCCTCTTACGGTCTGTTCGACCCCCTGAAATTGGAATTGCGGAATTGGAATTGCAGAATTGGAATTCATCTAATTCCAATTCCTGTGAGAATTGGAATTTTTCTGATTTCTAATACAGTTGTTCAGCTGTAGGATGGATTTCTAGAATTTGAATTGGAATTGGTTTATAATTTCTTTCTTTCTCATGCCTGCAGGATCGGCCAGCGAAGTGACAATTTGAAGTTGAAGTCTTGTGTCACTCGGAACGAAGTTATTGCAACAAAACAAAGTGGTGGGGGGAATTATTCATTTACAGTCTCTAAGAAAATATAAAAGTTGGCAAAAAAGGAACACAACACCAGAGAAATTAACTTCAAGTAGTGTACAACCAATTAATTATGATCGGGCAACGACGGCGAGATCGGGCGGTGATGACGAGATCGGGTGACAACGACGAGATCAGTCGACGATGGTGAGATCGGGCGACGACGACGAGATTGTGGGCGTGATCAGGCGACGATGATGACATCGTGCAGTGGCGACGGCGAGATCGGGTGGCTGCAGCGAGATCAGGCGGTGGCGGCGAGATCGGGTGACTGAGGCGAGATCAGGTGGTGGCGGCGAGATCGAGCGGCAGCGGGGGCGAGATCGGTCGGCGGCAGCGGCGAGATCTGGCAGCGACGACGACAAGATTAGGCAGCGGCGGTGAGATCGGTTGTCGGCGACGAGATCGGGCGGTGGCGGTAGTATCGGGCGGCAGCAGTGAGCGATGGAGAGATAGGGAGCGGCGGTGAGATCGGGTGGCGACAACTAGATCGGGTGGCGGCGGAGAGATCAGGGGACGGTGGCGAGATCGGGCGGCGGCGACGAGATCAGGCGACGGCGGCGAGATCGGGCGACGACGATGAGATCGGGCAACGACGGCCATAGTAAAAAACTGAATTCCATGAAATATCTGTCTTTACCCCTAAGAATTAGTCATAGTATAAAATTGAATTCCATGGAATTGGATCAATTCCAATTTCGAAGGAATTTCTAACATCTGAACACTGGAATTGGAATTCTGTTGGCCCAATTCCAATTCTCAATTCCAATTTCAGGGGGCCGAACGGACCGTTATGAATTTTCACTATCCTCCATTTCTTCTCTCAGCATGCGCCCCTTCCTTGTGCGCTCTCTCACGTAAATCCACCTTGCGTGCTCTCGATTACGCCTCTTCCTCGCGCGCTCCCGTGTGCACCCATTCCTTACACGCTAATGCACGTGCCGCTTCCTTGTGTGCTCCATCTAGAGTGCAGTACCACACACTCTGCTCTAAGTGCGCCCTGTGTGCTCCGCTCCAAGTGTGCCCCCGCATGCTCTGTCAATGTTCCCCTCCGTGCGTTCTTCTCCATGCCCGTATTCGGTACACATGGCTTTCCATGCGCTCTGCTTTAAGGTCTCCCCTTCATTCTGGCGAATCCCTAACAGATGTGAAGGATCTCGAATTATTTTGCGGTTGGCGATGAACTGCTTGACGAATTGACGCACCAACTCTATGAAGCAGTCAATGCCACTAACTTGCAAGGAATGGAACCAAGTTCAGGCTCGGCCTTTCATTATTTCTAGAAACACCTGGTAGAGCAATTGATCTGAAGCATTGTAAATTGCCATGATAGTAGTGAAGTGAGTTATATGTTCGAGTGGATCCTCTGTTCCGTCGAATGTCATGATGTTTAGGAGCTTGAAACCATGCGGGATCGGATGAGCTAGAACTTGGGGCGCAAGTGGGGTGACTTGTTGTAGAGGACGATAGGCAAAAGCTTCCCGGCGCCCAACATATTCATACTCTTGAATAATCACCTCGTGTATCTCTTTGCGGGTGAGTCTTTCACTTTGCGGCGCATGAGCTTCTTCTTCTGCGTGACGACGATGGCCATCCCCCATCGTCCCGATAGGCAGGGTGTGTTGAGCTGGCGGCATTAGAGAATTCTTCAGATATATTATCCCTGTGGGGAACTTGCGATGGTGGAGCGTGTAACGGAGCCGGAGACTGGGGATTGACCGGCACAGGAGCCTGAGGAGGAGCTCCTTGATTCTTGAGTAAAGGGAGCATCTCAACCTGCTTCTCCTCCATTTGTCACATGCGCCCTTCCAAAGCAGTTGCGGGCATAAGCACGACTTCTGCATCGAGAGTTACATTGATGAGTGAATGAGAGGGAGCCGGCTCAACGCATCCTCTGGGGATTGATCCTTCGGTGGTTGGAGAACTTCTTCTTACCATTGAAGCTAGTAATGATGCCCGTTGTGCAGAAGGTATTGTCTTCTTAGATATTCGGGGGATGTTGAGAACTTTTTCCCACAGACGACGCCAAACTGTTGCGGTCGACTTAATGCTCCAAGCAGATCAGACTAAACTCGGCCGTCTTAGCCCACAGAGCGGTCAAGCGCGCACACAATCACAAAACAAGAGAGGTAGTATACACGACGATTATACCGGGAAAAACCCCTCAACTGGGTAGAAAATCACGTGATCGTATATGTGCCGATCAAACTCTATTATGAGCTTCGGGTCACAAATTTGCTATAGAATCGAGGGCGAATTATCACTCCTCATTACAAATGGGGTTGAGAGAGAGTACACTTGTGCTCAGTAGGCGAAATGCCGCCTCACGCGAAGCTTAAAATTAGTTTCCTTTAGCGATGACAAACGCTCTTAGGCACTACGCGGATCCTGATCACGTCCGTGGAACGTGCAAAATAATGTAGGTACAGAACAAGATGTTTCTCATAAGGCGGCTACTCTGACCAGCTCTCAGTACTTGCTTCTTGCGGTGGACTCAGACGAATCTCTCGTGGAGAGGCGGCGGCTTGTAAGAGGAATCCGACAGAGCTCTGGCCTGATGAGGAAGGAAATAAGGAGGAAAAAGATGAGAAGTGAGGAGCCCCGAGGCTCCTTTTATAGCCTTCAAGAGGTGGTTACGGTAGTTATGCGACTATCCAGACACCGTAGCAATCAATATCATTATTCTAAGCATGGTTTAGAGTGTATATTTTGCTCATTATGCATGTTATTCGTAAAAGAATAATATAATTAAAAATATTCCTCCACTAATCATGGTGGTTAGTGGATGGTTACCCATGAAATGGATGACGATGATTGTGGCGGAACAATCAGACGGAGGTGAAGGGCCGCCCTGCATGGGCGGTCACCTTGACGGTGGACAGATGTCGACGAAGGAGGACTGCGGCCGCGGGAGGCGACCGCGGGGAGGGGCGGCCGTCGTGCAGCCGCCCCTGATGCCCCGCGGCTGAGGAGGGGCAGTTGGGGTGCGGCCGCCCCTTGCGAGTGACGCTCCGAGTCCGGGAGGCGGCCACGGGGAGGGGCGGCCGCCCCTCGCGGGCGGCGTCTTGCGGTCGGGGACGCCCCGCGTCCGGGGTGCGGCCGGAGAGGGGCGACCGGGGCGCGATTGCCCCTTGCGGGCAACGCCCCGCGGTCGGGAGTCGACCGCAAGGAGGGGCGTCCGGGGTGCGGCCGCCCTTGCAGGAGGTGGCTTGCGGCTGGGCGCGGGCCACTCGGTCCCGGCGGCCGGTCGTGACGGTGGCTCGGATGGTGCATTTGGTGGATCGATTAGCGGGGGATCGTGTGAGGCGATCGCCCGTGCGGTGGTCAAATCCGTGATCTCACTAATTTAGTGGGGATCATGGGGAGTGGGCTAACCGCACTCCAATTCGCTATAAAAAATATGACGGCCCCATTAGGGTCCATGACTCAACCGATTACATAACTTATAGTATTAAAATTTTAATGTAGATAAAGAAAAAATAATAATTTCATATTGTAGGACAATTGTGACTTTAAAATATAGGTATAAGACACCATATCATAGTAGATAAAAGATATCTAGTAATATTAACATTGGCTCCACCATTACAACACGTAGGTACTTGAACTGCTAGAGTTTTGATTCAGGGATATCAGGCGGTTCAGAATGTTTTCTGAATGGCCTCAGAGGATTACATCATGGACTATAAAAGTATTTTCTTATAATATATAACTTTAAATATGTACTAAATAATTAGATTTAATTTTAATTTAACTTTGAGCTAGCTTAATAATCAAATTATCATATGAAATTGTACTAGTTGCCATCCTATTCACATGTGAATCAACAAGGACCATCTTGCAAACCTAAATAATCTTGGAAGGTCCATAGCAAAGCAGCACCATCAGGAAAAGGTAAAAAGAACTTCCAACGGGTAGTGAAATAGAAAATGAAAATGCGAGCTTCCAAACAGTGAGAGGAGAATATGATCTCTGATCGCATTACTACTGAAGAAAGAGTTGACGACTCAGAAGCAATGCTTGGTTAAGGGAATCCACTATAGCTGTAACGAAAATGAGTCTCTTCATTGGGGGATTGTCACTATTAAGGAAAGGGAATCTGGGTGTTCTATCCATGACCAGGATGAAATTTGGTGAAACTAAGGCTCTATTTGTTTGGGCGTTTCGCTGCTCCGTTTTGGACAAACGCCGTCGAAAGGAGGGTAAATAAATAAATCTCCGACGGCGTTTGCTTCGTTTTCACCCGCCCGCCTTGAGAAATGCCCCAAAAAGCTCCGTTTGGAACAGCCACCTCCCCCCTCCGATTCGAACTCTCCGTTTCCATCCGCCGGATCGACCCGCCGCCGCCGAACCAAATGGAGCCTAAGTAAATGTCCGAACCGACTGATGTCAATGAATCAATAGATGAGTTATAGTTATGGTTGTTAAATGCCACTGGAACCTACTATTTAAAATCATCTTATTTTATTATTATTATTATTGTCTAACAGTATTGCTTAATTCTCTTCCTCGACCAATTCCTCTGTTTTTTTGCCGCAATGGACATTGGGCCTACAACCAAGAGGAGGAGAGCGAGTAAAAGCAGAGGGCTTTAAAGCCCAGACCTCCTCCCTCCTCAGAACCTCAGCCTTGCCGTCCCATTGTTTTCTTCTTCATCTTATTCATCTATGGCGCCTAGAACCGCCACCACGGAAGAAGAGATCCTCACAATCTTTCCCCAAGATTTCTCCGACCTGGATCTGAGCTTCACCAGCAGCTCCGCCTCCACCTCCTCCTTCGCAACCAGCGCTCGCAGCAGCCTCAGCCTCAGCCTTCCCTCTTTCTCCTCTTTTTCTTCCTCCCTGATCAAACCCCTCCCCCACCACTCCTCCGACCCCCGCTGGTCCGCCGTTCGCGCCGCCGCTAACCTCTCCCCTAACGGCGCCCTCCAACTCCGTCATCTCAAGCTCCTCCGTTATCTAGGATCCGGAAACCTCGCCCGTGTCTTCCTCTGCCGCCTCCGCGGCTTCGACGACGACGACCCCAACCTCGAATTCGCACTCAAAGTCGTGGATTTAAACGCCGCTTCCTCCGCCGTCGAGGACAGGGTATCGCACGTGCGGGCCGAGGCTCGGGCGCTGGCCGGCTTAGACCACCCCTTCCTCCCCACGCTCTACGCCCGTCTCGACGCCTCCCACTACGCCTGCTTCCTCATCGATTACTGCCCCGGAGGAGATCTCCACTCTCTCCTCCTCCGGTGTCCAGGCCACCGGCTTCCTCTTCCCGCCGCCCGATTCTACGCCGCCGAGGTGCTTCTCGTCCTCGAGTATCTCCACGCCCTCGGCTTCGTCTACCGCGACCTCAAGCCGGAGAACGTCCTCCTCCGCGCCGACGGCCACGTCATGCTCTCGGATTTCGATATCTGCTTCCATTCCGACGTCGCCCCTGCTCTCCATCGCCTTCCTCGTCGCCGGAAATCAACTTCCGGGATGTCGAATTGCTTGAGCTTGTTGCAGGGGAAGCATGAGGGAGTGGACCTTGAGTTTGTGGCGGAGCCGGAATCGGCATTCTCACGGGCGTGCGTGGGGACACATGAGTACCTCGCGCCGGAAATCGCCAGCGGCGTGGGCCACGGAAACGGCGTCGACTGGTGGGCGTTCGGCGTCTTCGTCTACGAGCTCATCTACGGGCGAACGCCGTTTAAGGGCGGGAGCAAGGAGGCGACTTTGAGAAACATTCTTGTCGGGGAGCTGAAATTTCCCAACGGAAGCGCCGAATACAGCCGCCGCGCATCGGCTGCGGCTGCTAAGGATCTGATTTCCCGGCTACTGGAGAGGGACCCGGGGCGGAGAATGGGCTGCGTGAAGGGGGCTGCGGAGATCAAGCGCCACCGCTTCTTTAGAGGCGTGCAGTGGCCACTTATCCGCAACATAATGCCGCCGGTGGTGGTGGGGCAGACAGCCGGTGCCACCGTTGCCGCCGTTGGGAAGTTTTCGAGGGAGCGCAGGCGATTGTTGGCTTGGAAGTGGAGCAGCCGCAGTAGCAACCAACAGAAGAGACTATTTATTAATGAAGAAATTAGTTGAGATTTATGATTAAGACAGACGAAAAGGAAGAGGAGGGATCATGATTCATGCTTCTGATGGTAGCCCTGCAGCTCAGCAGCTGCTTTTCGGAGAAGTCGTTGTATAGCGGCTAGATTGAGAGTTGCAAAAAGAGACGTTGCCGGTCTAATCATACTACTGTTATTAGATCAAATCGGTTCAACCTAAACGGATTTTTAGATCGAACCGATTGATTCTGTTTGGGTTCGGTTTTGGGGCGTCAAAACCGGCCTCACTTCTGTTTTGTTCGATTTGTAAGGTGTGTAAACTGCAAAAAAAAAAACTTAACAGAATTAGCCTTCATTATAAATGCCGACTCGGTCTGATTACCTCAAATTGGGCTCTCCTGCAAGCATCTTTCTGTGAGCTAGTGACAATAATTTATGTTTTGTCCCTCCCGTGATTTTATGTCTGCTTTTTTTTCTTTCCCTTAATCCTAGCAGGGCGTGTATAGTTAGAGAGCCAGAAGCCCACGGCCGGCTTTTCAGCAATTATTGTTGTATAATTGTTGAAGTTGCAATTCTTTTTCAAAATACCAAACAACATTACTATTCATCAGAATAAGAATCGAGGGTGTTTGGTTTGGTTTCAATTTTATCAAAACCGAACCAATTATATCCCAGAATAAATAGCATGAGTGTATGATGCTCTCAATATATAGTATGGGGGGGGGGGGATAGGGGCAATATTCTTTTTGCGGACTAACTCGATGCTCCGGTCGGACCGGATTAACTTGAACCGTCTTAACTCACGGAGCGGTCGAGCGCGCACACAGTCAATGAAATTGAATAGTAGACACAAGTCTTGATGACGTGGAAAAACCCATTAAATGGGTAAAAAATCACGTGACCGGGTCTGTGCCGGTCAAACTCCACTAGCTCTCGGTGATTACAGTACACTGGGTGAATCGGGGCGACAGACCGCTCCCGTTACAACTTGAGGGAGAGAGAAAAGACTGTAGCTTCCGGTGGGCAACAGACTGCACCGCGGAAGTGACTTAAACGATGGAATGTGCAGGATGCTTCTGGCGCGTGCGCTTGGGGCGACGCGCGCTTGCTGACCTCAACTGTCTTCTTTGTTCAGCTTCCTCGCGGTCTTGGGTGTCTCCTTGCTAACTACGCGCTGGTGGGGTGCCTATAGCCGACAATGGATGCTAGCGGCCGCTGGTGGCCGCCGGTGGCTGCTGGTGGCTGGCGGTGAGCGAAGGCCGACTCGGTGGAGGAGGCGGGAGAGCTTTAACCTGAGGAAGAAGAAGAAGAACCGGAGAAGGAAAAAAGATGAGAAATAAGGATCCCCTGGGGGTCTTTTTATAGCCTCCAGGGGTACTATGCGGTAATGGCTTAACTGGCTGCCCTCTGATACCGGGGTTTCGAACCCGCAACCTCCCTCTGATACCACTTGAGAGGACTTAGCGCAACCACTCGCACCAAAAGCCCGGACTGATGGAGGACGACGCCACTAATCTTTATATCAAAGGTCCTCGGGCGGATCCACGAGGCAACCAGTTAAGCCATTACCGCATAGCACCGCAGCGCGGGGGCGATTCCGGACCGCAGCCCCAACAATCCCCCCCCCCCGGAAACGACCCCGGGGTTTCGAACCCGCAACCTCCCTCTGATACCAATTGAGAGGACTTAGCGCAACCACTCGCACCAAAAGCCCGGACTGATGGAGGACGGTGCCACTAATCTTTATATCAAAGGTCCTCGGGCGGATCCACGGGGCAGCCAGTTAAGCCATTACCGCATAGCACCGCAGCGCGGGGGCGATTCCGGACCGCAGCCCCAACACTGCGGCCCGAGGAGCGTGTTCAGAATCCTCCCCGTGGCTGGCTGACGATCTGTGAAGTGTCCCTCAGATCCGGCTTCCGCTTTCCGCCCTGCGAGGAGGTTATTGAGGTTTTGAAGTTTTGTGGAGTGCCTATCTCCCAATTTGCTCCGACTGGGGTTGCCCGAATCATGGGCTTGGTCGTCTTCTTTCACGAGCAAGGGAGCCTGCTTTCTTTGGACCAGTTTTGAGATTGGTGCGATATGTGTTCTGACGGTGGTGAGCGGGTGGAGGTGTGTAGCAACAAGGTTTGGTTGGAGTTCGAGGCTCGTAAAGATCTTCGCCATGGTAATACTTTGTTTGGATATATGAAGAACTCCTGGGGTCTTCCTGAGGTGTAGAATGCGCTTCCCGACCGTTGCCGCCATGTGAAAGGGAGGGAGCGGGACTTTTCCCCGGTGCTGGGATTCTATGAGCCTCGTAAGCTGGCCAACCGTCTCTTTAACATATATGTCTATGTGGAGGAAAAGCGACTGCTGGGATGTGGTATCTCGACGGGCACAGTTCAGGTGATGGCGACTTCTCAGGGAGGGGGCCGAAAGAGGAAAGCGGTGATGGTCCCTGCTGATGACCTTGATGTTGTTGTGGTAGCTTCTGATGGTTCAGCTCCCGAGGTGCAGTTACCGGCTTTCCCTTCTCCTCAGGTGCCTGCCAGTGCAGCGGCTCCCCGGATGTCCTCTTCCTTGAGAGCGATGAGCGATGTGGTAAGGGTGTAGCTTCTTTTTCCTTTTTATTCCCCCTTTCTTTTCTTTTTCGTTGAAAGAGGCTGATTGTGTGTCTTTCTTTTGCAGATAGAGACTCAGGCGCAGATTACTATGACCTGGAACGATCATTATGTGAGCCTGAAGGACAGGTATCTTGCTTTACAGGAGAAGCTTCGATTGTTAATGGGCTCGCTGGCCCCCCTGAAGGAGGAACATGACCGAGATATTGCGCGGCTCTGTCGAATTGGCTCAGAGCTGAAATCCGAGCTAGAAGATACGCGTGCTTCCTTGGACGTGGAAAAGACTTTGGTGGAGAGAACCACCAAGATGTTGAAGCATGCAAAGGAGGAGACATCTGGCTTAGGGACTCAGCTGCAGGCGGCACGAGAGGAGATTTCAGGCCTTGAGACTCAGCTTCAGGCGGCGAAGGCGCAGGTGGAGATGCTGTCCTCTGACGGTCATACCTCAGAGCTGAAGGCAGCCGGGCTTGCAGAGTACTTGGAGTCGCTGGACTACCTGCGAGACCGCAACTTGATTGCAGAAGAGGTTCGTGATGATAATTGTTCCAAGGAGGTGGAGCCCCGGATGGATGATATACGCGAGCTGACGCTCCGTCAAGGCGTTTCAAAGGCCTTTCGCTTCGTAGGTAAGCGCCTTGGGTGTGACACCTCTAGCTTAAGTTTTGCGGATGTTTCCGTTGACGAGAGCTTTGTCTCAGATGCCGAGGGAGAGTAGTTGTAGCGTTTACATGTTGTACGTTTTGTTGTTTTATGTAGCGTCTTGCCTTTAGGCACTGGTTGTACCTGTTTTATTTTGAGCTTTTGTTTTTTTTATGACATTGTTGCCTCTCCATGCCACTTTGGGCATTCGTCTGTGTTTGATTGATATTGACTGCGCGGCTTTGATCAGGCGTAGGGCGTTTGCGACTTTTACTTTTTATGAAGGGCATTCGCGTCCCTTTCTTCTTTAGCACGGGGGATACCCGTGGCATAGCTTGCATGAGGGATACTTGCAACTTGGTTGGAGCGAAGGACGTTCTCGGCTTAGTTTGCACGAGGAGTACTTGCGACTTCTCCGTGAGGGGGGTAGACCCCCTCAGTGGTGCGTGAGGGTTGCTCGCGGCTTGAGTTGCGCGCGGGATGCTCGCAGCTTCTTCGTGAGGGGGGCAGGCCCCAACGGTGGTGCGCGAGGATTGCTCGCGGCTTAAGTTGCGCGAGGGATGCTCGCGGCTTCTTTGTGAGGGGGGCAGGCCCCCACGGTGGTGCATGAGGGTTGCTCACGGCATAGGTTGCGCGAGGGATGCTTGCGGCTTCTCCGTGAGGGGGGCAAGCCCCCATGGTGTTGCGCGAGGGTTGCTCACAGCTTAGGTGGCGCGAGGGATGCTCGCGGCTTTCTCGTGATGGGGGCAGGCCCCCACGGTGTTGCACGAGGGTTGCTCGCGGATTAGGTTGCGCGAGGGATGCTCACGACTTCTTCGTGCGGGGGGCAGGCCCCCATGGTGTTGCGCGAGGGTTGCTCGCGGCTTAGGTTGCGCGAGGGATGCTCGCGGCTTCCTCGTGAGGGGGGCGGGCCCCTACGGTGTTGCGCGAGGGTTGCTCGCTGCTTAGGTTGCGCGAGGGATGCTCGCGGCTTCCTCGTGAGGGGGGCGGGCCCCCACGGTGTTGCGCGAGGGTTGCTCGCAGTTTAGGTTGTGTGATGGATGCACGCGGCTTCCTCGTGAGGTGGGTAGGGTGCCACGGTGTTGCGCGAGGGTTGCTCGTGGCTTAGGTTGCGTGAGGGATGCTCGCGGCTTCTTCGTAAGGGGGGGGGGGGGGGGCAGGCCCCCACGATGTTGCGCGAGGGTTGCTCGCGGCTTGGGTTGCGCGAGGGATTCTCGCGGCTTCCTCGTGTAAGACCCCCTTTTTTTTCTTTTTCAACCACCGGGGTCTTAGCCCAGAATTGCCGCTTTGCGGTGGCACCGACATCTCGGGAAGGCAACCACTACAAAACGCCAATTCTGCCGGCCCTTTTCGATCACAAGAGAGAGAAGCATTTATACAAAAGTGTAAACAAGTCCACAGAAAACATGTAATTAAAAGAGAATCATATCAAGTCCATCAATACATAACATCAGGAAAATAGATAAATGGGCTCGAGCCCAGTACATCTGAGTCCTCACTACAAGTCTCTCATCGCGGAAGCTAAGAAAATGCTAATCACTCACGGAGCTGGTCGCAGGTGCACCGGTGCTAGACTGTCCCACCTCCATGCGCACCGTACTCCGCTGGTGCTGGTCCCTGTCTCCCATCCGGAGCTCCTGTAATGTTTGGTTCGAAAACCATTAGTCATAAAGACTAAGCCCTATCATCCCCTACCCCTCTCACCACGGCTCCTAAGCACCGGGCGGAGAGGAGGAAAGGGAAGCTACAAAAGTGGAGAGTAGTCAAGCAAGTGACGGTGGACCTAACTAGCAAGGTATATCAGGTGAACAATATAAATGTTGTAATAGGTAGAACAATTAATAAATAGCAAATTGCATTAAAGACTGCTAGAGAATAGAAAGTAAGTAACGAGTAAGTAAGTATGTAAGTAACCTTAACTTATATGAATGCCCATACAAACTTATAAGTTAAGGGATCTTCTGCAAGGCTCCCATCGTATAAAAAGTCCCATACCGATTTATACGTTGGGGTGTCGGTTGTATGCAAATATGAGTGTAGTGATATGCTATGCCATGATTCATGCAAGTGCAACCCACGCACACGACTCTATGCGCACAGACCTTTAGTTCCCCCTATTCGGGAGGCTAGCTTCACCCCCAGGAACCTCCGTAGTTGCAAACGGAGACAGTGGGTTGGGCCCCCCCCCCACTCCTAGGCGGGTAACCACACTACCAGGCCTAGCCCTTCCGTACGCCCCTAGAAGAACACAACCTAGAGTATCCGCGTACTGCTGCTGGATGTACCCTCCAGACTTTTCGCCGAGTCATCGTACCGCTGTCGGTGTGATCGATCTCCTAGTACCGATGACCCACCACTTTTCTCCGTACTCCACCCTCGAGCCCGCGGCCCCCCGGACAGTACTGTCCGTGCATCTACCTTCAGAGCTACTGTCTGATGGCAAGTAATCCTATAATTCTACTTTCCTAACTACCGGGAGTGAGTGTGTGCAACCCTAGTTATACTAGTTGCTCTTTTAATTTTATTACTCCTATGGTTTACGTTAGCCCAGGACTGCCCCCGGTATACCCCGTGAAGGGCTCTCAAGGGGCACTAGGAACCAAGACGGTGCATTACGGCCCGAAGTTTCCTTTCGCAAGGCACTTATTATTATTGGTTGTCTACCCTTTACCCAATCCCCTTTTGTTGCTTTAGTTCTAACCCTAGAGTATTAAGACTCTTCCTCTTCTTCCCGGGACGGACGATCTTTCGTCGCTCCCGTACTCCCTTACCCTAACCAGTCCCACATTCTACTTATCCTGACTTCTAATAATGAACTCAACCTTAACTTGCCCTACCAACCATCGATTATCAGAATTCCGTGGTTTTACTAAATGCAGACCATCCTAAACTATATGAGGTACACAAGGGGAGGTACTCCAAATTATCTTCCAAATCTCCTATAAAATTTACCGGAGATCTATCATGACTTAATTAGCTTAAATCCAGAAATTTATAATTTTCCTAATTAATCTGATATTTATTTTATTTTTCTCAAGGATTGGCCATGGGTAATTTTTAACATGAACTACATGATATACTTAAGTTATGGCCACCCAAAAATTGTGATCACTAAATAACAGTAAGGTATCATCAAATACTAATTTGCAGGATTTTACAAAAGGTATTTAGCCTCTAATTAATTTATCCATTATAATCCCATTATTCTCATGTAAAGAAGGAAGTATTGAAATTACTCTTCATAAAATTATGGAAAAATTACTGCTTAATAGTATGATACAGAAAAGGTCATTGTACAAAGAATCATAATTTTATCAGCTTGCTAAGCACCAAAATAGATTTAATCCGATATCCATGATAAATAATACTTAATAAAGCAAGCCCTAGAATTAAGCTTCTAAAAATCCCATAAAAATTCACTGAGTTTTGAAATCATAATAAAGGTTCTCTGCCTAAATTTCATCAATTTTCCAGGAAGTTTGTACTCTCTAATAAATTTTCTAAGCAAATCATGCAACTGCTAATTCATTAAAGAAGTACCCAAAATAGTGATCATAAAATTCATAGAAAAATATCCAGAGCTTGTACTACCCCTATAATCCACTCTACCCAATTTTCATCACTTTTCAATGTGATTTGGTGTCATTTCCTATCTCTACAAGTTTTGCGCCCTAAACTAGGGTTAGATTTTTAGATATCCCAACGATCTTCCAAACCTACTAGGATTTCATCCAGAGAACTACGTTAGCCCTATGGTCCTCATCACCCAACCTCGGGTCAATCCAAGGTCATTTGACCACATGACCTTCACAAACCACCAAGGTCCATCCTTAGGGTTTGGCCTTGGTCCTTAGGGTAAGTTTACCCCGATCCACCTCAAACTCCATGAGGGGGTGCTAGAGAACATTACTAGCCAGTGGTAAAAGTCACAGCCTCTGTTGAGGTGATCTCACCACTCAAACTTCAAAAGTGCACTTTTAACCTAAGACCCCTTATTAGGGCAAAACTTAGGTTTGAACATTTCTAATCCAAACCATCTCCAAATGAGATGAAAAATTATACAGAACCTTATGGTGAACCCAGGGACCACTCACCGAAATTTGGGAGGGTTTGGAAATTATTTAGCCACCTAATTAAATTCGGCTAGGATTATTGAATTTTTCTAAAAACTATAGAAAAATATTCTCCAAAAATTCTCATTTTTGGATAGCACCTAGATATATGTAAGATTAGACCACGCCCCAAATTTCAAGTCATTTGGATGACTGGATTGGAGTGGGGAATTTTTCTAAGGTCAAGACAGCCCTCTGGATAGACCTCACCAAAAAGGGTGCTGTGGTCTAACCAGGATTCCAAATTGAATGAAATTAAATTTTGAATAAAACTAGACTTCAAGGGCTACAATTTCTATGTTGACCACTTTTCCTGTAGGAGCCTCTAAGTATTTTTCCCAAATTATTTATCATGACAGAAATCTCACTCAGAAATTGATTCAAAAACTAGAATTATTTCTCATGCCACTGTTCATCTTTTTCAACAGCCCGAAACAGAGGCCTAAAACCTAATATCCTGTAGCTTTTTCCAAGCTAATTCCCGGCCACCCGGCCATCTCCCTGGCCGGCCACCACCACCTCTGCTGAGGTGAGGGCTACCGTCGGGCGGCGACACGGCCGCCGGAGAGGCGGTTTCCGGCGAACCCGCCACCATGAAATTTTCGGAAAACCACCATTACGCTCACCCGATCTGGCTCTTTTGAGCCCGATATCTCTCCTAACGATTCCTAAGATCTATCCGCAGAAGAAGAGGGAGGGGAGGACCTTGTTTGCGCGGTTGAAGGCGTGCAGAGCGTCGGGAAGCCATTTGCGCGGTGGTGGCGTCGCCGGAAATTCTTCAACAGCAAGGGGGAGTCTGGAATAGTTTGAGGGAGTGTAACCGTTTCCTCTTGCTGTCAGGAATCTTTTATAGATGAGCAAATGGGGAGGGGAACGGGTGAAACGTTGGAGATGAAACGTTGGCGGCCATTAATAACACCCCTTATGACGTTTCGGTTATGACGAATGGCAGTTGAAAAGTTGGAGATGAAGAGGTGCTTGCCAGGTGGCATTTTCCTATTGGACCCACTTTTCTCATTCTTTTAACACACTTAAAGTAGGGAAAGACCCATAAATACTCTTGGTTTTCATCCCCACAGCCAGAATTTATTAAGGCGTCGGTTACCGAAATTTCCTGTCTGGCTGACGTTTCGGCCTTGGTCACGGGCGTGACACATAGATCACGGGCGTGACAGGTCCGGTTAGCAGTTCTTGGTTCGACGATCGTCGAACTGAGATCGACGATCGTCGAAGGGCGGTCACGGGCGTGTCACTTGGGTCACGGGCGTGACAGGTCTGGAGGCCAACTCTGGTTCGACGATCGTCGAATTGGGATCGACGATCGTCGAGCGTGTCATGCCCTATGTCACGGGCGTGACCTGGCGGGTCACGGGCGTGACAGGCCCGTGTGGCCAAATTTGGTTCGACGATCGTCGAATTGGGATCGACGATCGTCGAGCGTGTCATGCCCTTTGTCACGGGCGTGACATAGCGGGTCACGGGCGTGACATGCCCGTGGGGCCGAATTTGGTTCGACGATCGTCGATTTGGGATCGACGATCGTCGAGCGTGTCACGCCCTTTGTCACGGGCGTGACATGGAGGGTCACGGGCGTGACAGGCCCGTGTGGCCGAATTTGGTTCGACGATCGTCGAATTGGGATCGACGATCGTCGAGCGTGTCACGCCCTTCGTCACGGGCGTGACGGGTCGGTCACGGGCGTGACCAAGCCGTGACCCGATTTCTTAGTCGATTTATTTCATGTTTTGGGCTCCCTAGGGTTCTACCACAACCATCCGACTCCTAGGGGTCTAGCCGGAAATGGGATGTTACAAATCCCAATAAACAAAACAAAGATTTCGTCCCCGAAATCAAGGTTAAGCCTACGGGACTCAAATCGGGAAAAATAAACTTGTAACATCCCATGAGAACCGAATGATTACCTCCCTACATTACGTTTGCTTGTGCGGTTTCGAATCTAAGGTTGATTCGCCCACCTAACTAGGTATATACACCCCAATAAACAAAAGATTAGCCTCTATTCTTGAAATTCAATTTCATTGGTTTAAAACAGGAAGGCAAATTGATTGTCCAGAGGGGTTTTGAGGTATACCTGACGAAAAAGTTCCGGATATTTTTGCCGCATCAAGTCCTGTGGCTCCCATGTATGCTCCTCCTGCCCATGATTGTTCCACAGAACCTTGACTAACGGGACCTTCTTTCGCCGCAAGACCCGCACTGCCGTATCGTCAATTCTGATAGGCTCCACGTTGACTGACCGATCCGAGGCCACCGGGCCATCTGCCGAGGGAATCAGCTGCTCAGGGCGTAGCAGAGCCCTCCGAAGTGAGGAGACGTGGAAGACGTCATGCAATCCTGCTAACTCCGGCGGTAGTTCCAGTCTATAGGCTAAGGGGCCGACCCGCTCCAGGATCCTGTAGGGCCCCATATATCTTGGACTGAGCTTCCTCCGCCCGCGAACCCGCGAGACTCCGTGCATCGGCCGTATCTTCAAGAAAACTCGGTCCCCCACCTGGAACTCCACTTGACGATGCCTCGCATCGTAGTATTTCGCCTGTCTACTCTGGGCTTCCAACATCCTGTCTCGGATCAACCTAATCTGAGCATCTGTATCTCCCACAAACTCCGAGCCCAGTGCCTGCGGATCCTCATCCTGAACCCATGATAGTGGGGTTCTGCACCTCCTTCCGTACAACGCTTCGTATGGAGCCATGCCTATGCTAGACTGATGAGCGTTGTTGTACGAGAACTCGACCAGTGGCAACAATCTCTCCCAAGGCTCGCCACGGTCCAAAATACACAGTCGTAACAGATCCTCCAGTGTACGGTTTGTGCGCTCTGTCTGTCCGTCGGTCTGAGGGTGGAAAGCTGTGCTGAAAGTCAACCTAGAACCCAAATGGGCCTGGACTGACCTCCATTCTCTGGATGTAAACCGCCCATCCCGATCCGAAACGATAGTCTTGGGCACCCCATGATAACGCACAAACTGCTCGATGAACCTCCGTACCAATACACTGACCGGTGTGTCCTTCGCCACTGGGATGAATCTGGCCACCTTTGTCAGCCTGTCCACTATTACCCAGATCGAGTCGTTCCCCGCACGGGATCTAGGTAGCTCATGTATAAAGTCCATGGCTATATCCTCAAACTTCCACTCCGGCACTGGAAGCGGCTGCAGCAATCCTGCCGGGTTCCTACACTCCGCCTTCACGAGCTGGCAGGCCTCACAATGCGTCACAAAATATGTAATATCTTTCTTCATACCCGGCCAGTACATCGTCCTCTTTAAATCCTTTACCATCTTGGTGATCCCCGGGTGTACCGAATACCGGCTGCAGTGAGTGTCCGTCAAAATATCCTCCCGGATCCGTCCTCCTGCTGGTATGTAGACTCTGCCCCGGAAACACAGAAGCCCATCCCTCAAGGTGTAATCTCCTGTCGTGCCTTCCTCCAAGGCTCGGAATATCGGCTCAGCTCTCTCGTCCAGCCTCTGCCCATCTCTGATGCGGTCTCGGATGTCATCTGTAGTAGCCATCGACCCCAGGTACTCCATGTACAGCTCCGGGTCATCCTCAGATACTAGCGAAATCTGCATCTCCTCGAATGATCTAATCAACTCCAAGGCCATCAGCTGCGGGCCTGCTCCAGTCGTACTCGCTCTCCGGCTCAGAGCATCCGCAACCACGTTCGCCTTCCCCGGGTGGTAGTGCATGGTATACTGGTAGTCCGAAAGAAACTCCACCCAGCGTCTCTGCCTGTTGTTTAACTCCTTCTGGGTGTCGACGTACTTCAGATTCTTGTGGTCCGAGAAGATGTCACAGTGTACCCCGTAGAGATAGTGCCGCCAGATCTTAAGAGCAAAAATGACCGCCCCCATCTCCAAATCGTGCACGGGGTAGTTCTGCTCGTGCTGTTTCAACTGACGGGAGGCATAAGCTATTACGTGCCCATTCTGCATAAGGACGGCACCCATCCCCTGATAGGAAGCATCTGCATATACCTGGAATCCTCCCTCCCTGATGGGAGAGCAAGGATGGGGGCCGAGGTGAGACGATCCTTCAGCTCCTGGAAGGCAGATTCGCATCGCGGCGTCCAGGTAAAAGGGGACTCCTTCTTCGTCAGAGATGTAAGAGGAAGGGCAATCTGAGAGAACCCCTTTACGAACTTCCGGTAGTAACCGGCAAGTCCCAAGAAACTCCGAACATCCGTGGCCGACTTTAGTGGCGGCAATCCCGTACTGCCTGGATCTTTGCCGGATCCACTGCCAAACCTGCTCCACTGATGACATGGCCCAGAAAGGCCACCTCCTTTAGCCAGAACTGGCACTTGCTGTACTTGGCATACATCTCGTGCTCACGCAGCTTTTCCAAGGTCAAGGCTAGATGTCTCGCGTGCTCCTCCTCCGTCCTTGAATAGATGAGGATGTCGTCGATGAATACAATGACGAAGACATCCAGGTACTCCTCGAACACCCGATTCATCAAAGTCATGAATGCGGAGGGTGCATTCGTGAGCCCGAACGGCATCACGGTAAACTCGTACAATCCGTATCTGCTGCTGAACGCCGTCTTCGGGATGTCCTCCTCCCGAATGCGAAGCTGGTAGTATCCTGACCTCAGATCCAGCTTTGAGAACCAATGAGCTCCCTCCAGCTGGTCAAAAAGCTCATCTATCCGTGGTAAGGGATTAGTGTTCCGGACCGTCAACCTGTTCAGAGCCCGGTAATCTATGCACAGTCGGAGGGTCCCGTCTTTCTTCTTAACGAACAGCACCGGAGCTCCCCATGGTGAAGAGCTAGGCCGAACGAACCCGGCCTCCACTAACTCCTGAAGCTGACTCCGGAATTCCACCAACTCCTTTGGGGCCATTCGATAGGGAGCTCTGGATACCGGCTTAGCCCCCGGTACGAGCTGAATCTGAAAGTCCCTCTCTCGGTGCGGGGGTAACCCTGGTAGCTTCTCCGGAAACACGTCGGCGAAGTCCCGCACCACTGGAATATCTGCAATGGAGTCCTTGGCTACGACCGCCTCAAAGAGGATCTGATAAACCTCTTCCCCCTGCAGGTGGGCCTTAACGGCCTGTATAGATGAAAGTAAGGTACGGGGTGCTGATATAATACCTTCGATAACAATGAAGGAGTCGCCGTGCCTCACGGTGATCCTCTTCGCCACGCAATCGATCTGGGCATGGTTCCAGTACAGCCAGGTCATGCCAGAATCAGATCGTAATCTGGCATCCTCAAAACCGTCGCTGGTGCCTCAAACGCCTTTCCGCCGATCCTCGCTTCCATATCACAATGAGTAGAGGTTAAAATCTCTGATCCATCAGGTAGGCGCACCCTCAGCATCTTCCCGGTGCTCAGCTCCACTCCTGCCAGTCCTTTCACGAAATCCTCTGACACGAATGATTGCGATGCACCGGTGTCAAAGAGGGTGTGAGCGGGCTTGCCGCTAACGAAAACTATGCCTGGGGTAATTAAGTGTCTTAGT
Source organism: Platanthera zijinensis (assembly GCA_039513925.1). Taxonomy (NCBI): domain Eukaryota; kingdom Viridiplantae; phylum Streptophyta; class Magnoliopsida; order Asparagales; family Orchidaceae; genus Platanthera; species Platanthera zijinensis. The sequence continues at coordinate 59,409,118 of CM077078.1, forward strand.
ATTTTTGTTGTAGTTCATCTTCTCTTAAATTTCTAAGCAGGTTACGTCTAAAATAGTAGTTTATATGAAGAAAATTTAAAAGTGCTGCCATACCTGTGATAACCTGCTCCGGGTTCCGAGGCTGTGTCAGGTCTAGAGCATACACCTGCTCTCTCTCTTGCCTACGGCCTCGATCCTGAAATCCTCGTCCTCGGTCCTGACCTCGTCCGCCAAACTGTCGGGGAGGTGGAGCGCCCTGGTGTGCTGGTGGGGGTGCTCGCCCCATAGGGCAGTTCCGCTTGATATGCCCCGGCTGGTTGCACTGATAACATACCGGTGGCTGCCCTGCCGTCCTTGGCATTTCCAGCATCTGTATAGGCTGGGGAGCCAATATCCCCTGAGTCCTCTGCTCCTGCCCAAACTCCTGACGGGGCTGCTCCCCGTTCCTTCTCTCTCCAATAATCTGGCCTCGAGGGCGGTCTCTACGTCCTCCAATCACTGTGTCCTCAGCCGGTCTCTTCCGGCTCCTCACTGTAAGCTGATCCGCCTCTCTCTTCTTAGCCATCTCCAGAATCCTGGCCAGACTCCCCTCTGAAACGAAAAGGAGGGCCTGCCTCATGTCATCCTACAGCCCCTTATAAAACCTCCGGGCATAGCCAGCGTCGTCTAACTGGTAAGCGTCCGCATAACGGGCCAGGTGAGTGAACTCCTGATAGTACTCCACCACAGTCCTGCTCCCCTGCCTCAACCGCAGGAACCTATTCTCCAGGTCATCTCTCGCCGACTGAGGTACAAAGTGTCCCAAGAGCGCTGCTCTGAACTCCTCCCAAGTAATATCGGCACAATCCACCCCTGCAAAGGTGGTGTCCAGCTGAGATTTCCACCATCTCTTTCCGTGTGACTCTAAGCAGGAGACTGCCAAAGCAACTGCCTCCTCCGTGGGGCATCGAATCCCTGCCAGCATCTCGTAAATGGTGTCCAACCACTCCTCCGTATGTACTGCGGACTCCGTCCCCTGGTAGGATGGAGGGGATAGTCCCCGGAAGACAGTCATCCAATTGGCCCCGGGGTTCGGCTGTGGGGCCGGGGCTTGCTGAGCTCTGAAGGCCTCCAGGATGGCCGTCAATGTTTGCCCCATCTCCGTCTGCTGGAACGGAACGGGTGCTGGCGGAGTCAGGACCACATCCGGGGCCTGAGGTGTCCCCTGCTGCGATGTAGGGTTCGTCGCAGGCTACAAGCAAAAATTCCATTTGTTAGAGAGCGAATGAATGGAATTTAAGAAGAGTTATGATGGACTTCACATGTGATTTCCCTTATGGGCACACCACTGCTTCCACTGCTAGTTTGTCCGCAAACTAAGCTCGCACGGGGGTGGCCCAAGGTTTCTGTGGACTACTTCTCTTTCGATCGAGGTCCCCTCTGATACCACTTGTAAGACCCCTTTTTTTTTTCTTTTTCAACCACCGGGGTCTTAGCCCAGAATTGCCGCTTTGCGGTGGCACCGACATCTCGGGAAGGCAACCACTACAAAACGCCAATTCTGCCGGCCCTTTTCGATCACAAGAGAGAGAAGCATTTATACAAAAGTGTAAACAAGTCCACAGAAAACATGTAATTAAAAGAGAATCATATCAAGTCCATCAATACATAACATCAGGAAAATAGATAAATGGGCTCGAGCCCAGTACATCTGAGTCCTCACTACAAGTCTCTCATCGCGGAAGCTAAGAAAATGCTAATCACTCACGGAGCTGGTCGCAGGTGCACCGGTGCTAGACTGTCCCACCTCCATGCGCACCGTACTCCGCTGGTGCTGGTCCCTGTCTCCCATCCGGAGCTCCTGTAATGTTTGGTTCGAAAACCATTAGTCATAAAGACTAAGCCCTATCATCCCCTACCCCTCCCACCACGGCTCCTAAGCACCGGGCGGAGAGGAGGAAAGGGAAGCTACAAAAGTGGAGAGTAGTCAAGCAAGTGACGGTGGACCTAACTAGCAAGGTATATCAGGTGAACAATATAAATGTTGTAATAGGTAGAACAATTAATAAATAGCAAATTGCATTAAAGACTGCTAGAAAATAGAAAGTAAGTAACGAGTAAGTAAGTATGTAAGTAACCTTAACTTATATGAATGCCCATACAAACTTATAAGTTAAGGGATCTTCTGCAAGGCTCCCATCGTATAAAAAGTCCCATACCGATTTATACGTTGGGGTGTCGGTTGTATGCAAATATGAGTGTAGTGATATGCTATGCCATGATTCATGCAAGTGCAACCCACGCACACGACTCTATGATGCGCATAGACCTTTAGTTCCCCCTGTTCGGGAGGCTAGCTTCACCCCCAGGAACCTCCGTAGTGGCAAACGGAGACAGTGGGTCGGGCCCCCCCCCCCACTCCTAGGCGGGTAACCACACTACCAGGCCTAGCCCTTCCGTACGCCCCTAGAAGAACACAACCTAGAGTATCCGCGTACTGCTGCTGGATGTACCCTCCAGACTTTTCGCCGAGTCATCGTACCGCTGTCGGTGTGATCGATCGCCTAGTACCGATGACCCACCACTTTTCTCCGTACTCCACCCTCGAGCCCGCGGCCCCCCGGACAGTACTGTCCGTGCATCTACCTTCAGAGCTACTGTCTGATGGCAAGTAATCCTATAATTCTACTTTCCTAACTACCGGGGAGTGAGTGTGTGCAACCCTAGTTATACTAGTTGCTCTTTTAATTTTATTACTCCTATGGTTTACGTTAGCCCAGGACTGCCCCCGGTATACCCCGTGAAGGGCTCTCAAGGGGCACTAGGAACCAAGACGGTGCATTACGGCCCGAAGTTCCCTTTCGCAAGGCACTTATTATTATTGGTTGTCTACCCTTTACCCAATCCCCTTTTGTTGCTTTAGTTCTAACCCTAGAGTATTAAGACTCTTCCTCTTCTTCCCGGGACGGACGATCTTTCGTCGCTCCCGTACTCCCTTACCCTAACCAGTCCCACATTCTACTTATCCTGACTTCTAATAATGAACTCAACCTTAACTTGCCCTACCAACCATCGATTATCAGAATTCCGTGGTTTTACTAAATGCAGACCATCCTAAACTATATGAGGTACACAAGGGGAGGTACTCCAAATTATCTTCCAAATCTCCTATAAAATTTACCGGAGATCTATCATGACTTAATTAGCTTAAATCCAGAAATTTATAATTTTCCTAATTAATCTGATATTTATTTTATTTTTCTCAAGGATTGGCCATGGGTAATTTTTAACATGAACTACATGATATACTTAAGTTATGGCCACCCAAAAATTGTGATCACTAAATAACAGTAAGGTATCATCAAATACTAATTTGCAGGATTTTACAAAAGGTATTTAGCCTCTAATTAATTTATGATTCATTATAATCCCATTATTCTCATGTAAAGAAGGAAGTACTGAAATTACTCTTCATAAAATTATGGAAAAATTACTGCTTAATAGTATGATACAGAAAAGGTCATTGTGCAAAGAATCATAATTTTATCAGCTTGCTAAGCACCAAAATAGATTTAATCCGATATCCATGATAAATAATACTTAATAAAGCAAGCCCTAGAATTAAGCTTCTAAAAATCCCATAAAAATTCACTGAGTTTTGAAATCATAATAAAGGTTTTCTGCCTAAATTTCATCAATTTTCCAGGAAGTTTGTACTCTCTAATAAATTTTCTAAGCAAATCATGCAACTGCTAATTCATTAAAGAAGTACCCAAAATAGTGATCATAAAATTCATAGAAAAATATCCAGAGCTTGTACTACCCCTATAATCCACTCTACCCAATTTTCATCACTTTTCAATGTGATTTGGTGTCATTTCCTATCTCTACAAGTTTTGCGCCCTAAACTAGGGTTAGATTTTTTAGATATCCCAACGATCTCCAAACCTACTAGGATTTCATCCAGAGAACTACGTTAGCCCTATGGTCCTCATCACCTAACCTCGGGTCAATCCAAGGTCATTTGACCACATGACCTTCACAAACCACCAAGGTCCATCCTTAGGGTTTGGCCTTGGTCCTTAGGGTAAGTTTACCCCGATCCACCTCAAACTCCATGAGGGAGTGCTAGAGAACATTACTAGCCAGTGGTAAAAGTCTCAGCCTCTGTTGAGGTGATCTCACCACTCAAACTTCAAAAGTGCACTTTTAACCTAAGACCCCTTATTAGGGCAAAACTTAGGTTTGAACATTTCTAATCCAAACCATCTCCAAATGAGATGAAAAATTATACAGAACCTTATGGTGAACCCAGGGACCACTCACCGAAATTTGGGAGGGTTTGGAAATTATTTAGCCACCTAATTAAATTCGGCTAGGATTATTGAATTTTTCTAAAAACTATAGAAAAATATTCTCCAAAAATTCTCATTTTTGGATAGCACCTAGATATATGTAAGATTAGACCACGCCCCAAATTTCAAGTCATTTGGATGACTGGATTGGAGTGGGGAATTTTTCTAAGGTCAAGACAGCCCTCTGGATAGACCTCACCAAAAAGGGTGCTGTGGTCTAACCAGGATTCCAAATTGAATGAAATTAAATTTTGAATAAAACTAGACTTCAAGGGCTACAGTTTCTATGTTGACCACTTTTCCTGTAGGAGCCTCTAAGTATTTTTCCCAAATTATTTATCATGACAGAAATCTCACTCAGAAATTGATTCAAAAACTAGAATTATTTCTCATGCCACTGTTCATCTTTTTCAACAGCCCGAAACAGAGGCCTAAAACCTAATATCCTGTAGCTTTTCCAAGCTAATTCCCGGCCACCCGGCCATCTCCCTGGCCGGCCACCACCACCACCACCTCTGCTGAGGTGAGGGCTACCGTCGGGCGGCGACACGGCCGCCGGAGAGGCGGTTTCCGGCGAACCCGCCACCATGAAATTTTCGGAAAACCACCATTACGCTCACCCGATCTGGCTCTTTTGAGCCCGATATCTCTCCTAACGATTCCTAAGATCTATCCGCAGAAGAAGAGGGAGGGGAGGACCTTGTTCGCGGGTTGAAGGCGTGCAGAGCGTCGGGAAGCCATTTGCGCGGTGGTGGCGTCGCCGGAAATTCTTCAACAACAAGGGGGAGTCTGGAATAGTTTGAGGGAGTGTAACCGTTTCCTCTTGCTATCAGGAATCTTTATAGATGAGCAAATGGGGAGGGGAACGGGTGAAACGTTGGAGATGAAACGTTGGCGGCCATTAATAACACCCCTTATGACGTTTCGGTTATGACGAATGGCAGTTGAAAAGTTGGAGATGAAGAGGTGCTTGCCAGGTGGCATTTTCCTATTGGACCCACTTTTCTCATTCTTTTAACACACTTAAAGTAGGGAAAGACCCATAAATACTCTTGGTTTTCATCCCCACAGCCAGAATTTATTAAGGCGTCGGTTACCGAAATTTCCTGCCTGGCTGACGTTTCGGCCTTGGTCACGGGCGTGACACATAGGTCATGGGCGTGACAGGTCCGGTTAGCAGTTCTTGGTTCGACGATCGTCGAACTGAGATCGACGATCGTCGAAGGGCGGTCACGGGCGTGTCACTTGGGTCACGGGCGTGACAGGTCTGGAGGCCAACTCTGGTTCGACGATCGTCGAATTGGGATCGACGATCGTCGAGCGTGTCATGCCCTATGTCACGGGCGTGACCTGGCGGGTCACGGGCGTGACAGGCCCGTGTGGCCAAATTTGGTTCGACGATCGTCGAATTGGGATCGACGATCGTCGAGCGTATCACGCCCTTTGTCACGGGCGTGACATAGCGGGTCACGGGCGTGACATGCCCGTGGGGCCGAATTTGGTTCGACGATCGTCGATTTGGGATCGACGATCGTCGAGCGTGTCACGCCCTTTGTCACGGGCGTGACATGGAGGGTCACGGGCGTGACAGGCCCGTGTGGCCGAATTTGGTTCGACGATCGTCGAATTGGGATCGACGATCGTCGAGCGTGTCACGCCCTTCGTCACGGGCGTGACCAAGCCGTGTGACCCGATTTCTTAGTCGATTTATTTCATGTTTTGGGCTCCCTAGGTTCTACCACAACCATCCGACTCCTAGGGTTTAGCCGGAAATGGGATGTTACACCTCGTGTGGGGGGCAGGCCCCCACGGTGTTGCGCGAGGGTTGCTCGCGGCTTAGGTTGCACGAGGGAGTCTCGCGACTTCTTCGTGAGGGGGCTGGCCCCCACGTGTGTTGCGCGAGGGTTGCTCGCGGCTTAGGTTGCGCGAGGGATGCTCGCGGCTTAGGTTGCGCGAGGGATGCTCATGGCTTCTTCGTGAGGGGGGCTGGCCCCCACGGTGTTGCGCGAGGGTTGCTCGCGCTTAGGTTGCGCGAGGGATGCTCGTGTCTTCCTTGTGAGGGGGGCAGGCCCCCACGGTGTGCGCGAGGGTTGCTCTTGGCGGCTTCCTCGTGAGGGGAAGGCCCCCACGGTGTTGAGCGAGGGTTTCTCGTGGCTTAGGTTGCGCGAGGGATGCTCAAAGCTTCTTCGTGAGGGGGGCAGGCCCCCACGGCGTTGACTTGATTAACGCCACACGTTTGATCTGGTTGCGTGACTTAGCGTGAAAAATCCATTTCTTGATTCCCATGCTGCCAAGGTAAACGATGAAAAGATAGTCTTCACAAGTCTGGGCTTGTGGTTTTTAAAATATTTAATAAACAAAACGAACGAACAAATGAAACAACTTAAAGATGGAGGTGGCGAGAGCGGGATCGGAAGACGTCCATGAGCGATTGTTGAAGTATTGTTGTGTAGTCGGAATCAGCTTGGATGACCGCGAACTGTACGTCATAGGATGTCTGTCAGTGCGCGTCTTTGAGAGTGACTAGGAGAGTGATGGTGCCGATGACTGGTACTGGGTTGTTTCCCGACGCGCGCGCGCTTCCTGTCATTAGCTTGAGGTGGCCAGTTGTTAGCTTGAGCTGAAGCAGTGTTGGTAAAAACATCACATTGATGGTGATCTCTGCGTCCACAAAAACTTGGTTCAACTCGGTAGATGGCTCGCTAATTCTGATTGTCCTCTTGACTCCCTTCCTACTTCTTTTTTTCTTGCTCCTTACCTGATCCCTTGCTGCTGATTTTACTTATAGGGGATACCGACCTGCCTCTACAGATTCATCAGCTACCAATTTACCCTAGGTGAGGAAAGTCCTCTGTGGCTCTTGATGGCGGGCTCTTCCAGGGCCAGCTAAGTACTTTTCGCCTGCATACTGGCGCGGGGGACGTGCCGACCCCAGGTGAGTTTGAACGCCAGACTGCTTAAGGTTGTCCGCCTTCCTTCTCTTGACCTTTGCTATTTCTACAGGCTTCAATGCCATCTCGTCGGCTGATGTTGATATCAGCGAGGGATACTTGCCTCCTCCTTCCGCGAACCGCATCTCAGAATATCTGGGCGACCCGCAGGATGCCGAGGAGATGAAGAGGAGGGTGACCTGGCTATTCCATAAGCATTCCCTACTGCTGTGGGAGGTTTGCAATAGGGTGGACGAGGACAAGGACAAGGCGGAGGAGCAGTTTGCAGTCCTAGAGGGCACGAGGTGTAACACCCCGAAACTCAAAAGAGGGACGGGTGACGTTTTAAGCCAAGTATGGGTTTTGGAGCAGGTGACACGGGCGTGTCACGGGCGTGACACGGGCGTGTCATGGGCGTGACACGGGCGTGTCACGGGCGTGTTCGGCCACGGGTCATGTGGTCGACGTTTTGACGATCGGCGATCGTCGAGTTGAGGCACACGGCCTGGGACACGGGCGTGTCCCAGGGCGTGTCACGCTAGGGAGTTTTCTGAGTCATGCATACGGGCCATGACACGGGCATAGACACGGGCGTGTCGGGTGGCCATGCGCAGGCTGTGTCCTCTCCGGGAAACAAGTGTTGGTAGTTGCACACGGGGCGTGACACGGGTCGTGACACGGCCGTGTCGCATGCGACACGGGCGTGTCGGAGGCCGTGTCGAATGTCGTGTGCTTGTTATGCGTCGGTCGAGACGACGAATGGGCGACACGGCCCTGGACACGGGCGTGTCGCAGGCCGTGTTCGGCCCAGATTTTGTATTTCTTGGGCCCGATCGTGGCCGTTCGTTTTCTCTTGATGGGATCGGACGTTGGGGAGTTGGTGCTGGCGGCTTAAAACCGGAAATAGGGTTTAGAAGCCCTCATTTCACTTGGGCTTTATCTCTCTAAGATCTAGAGAGAAGGGAGAGCAAGAAGGAGGAGAAGGCCAAGATTCGGTCACCGGCAGAGCTTCGGATCTCCAAATCACGATCCGAGTCCGGATCCGCGAAGGCGAGGCCGATACGGTGCTTTCCATTCTGCTAGATCGTCATGGCGCTGAGGAAAAAGCGCAAGGGTAACGATTCTCTTCTTGAGCATGTGAAGCTCTTCTTCCTTTGCATGGGAAAACCCCTCTCCGCGAGTGTGTGGCGAGATTGTGGTATTCCTTGGGGTAGATATGTAAAGTCCCCCTTGTTAGAGTCCGGAATTGTAGTACGTACATAGGCATGATGTATGAAGCCTACCCAGACGTGTTGGTCTGATCGGTGATGATTTGCTGTGCATTTTTATCCGGAGAGAGAAGACTCCGAGCATTTTGATTGTTTTCGGGTTGCTATGCGGTAGAATGCATCAGGGATCTTGGGGATAATCCCGAGGTGCACCCGGAAATCTGGACGAAAACGCATTTCTGTCATATCGGTGGCCTGGGAGCCAACCGAGTACATAGGGGCTATGTACCGCCTGTGTTGAACGATATTTGGGACTAGGGAAGCTTAGCCCGCGTCAAAGGCCAAATGGCAACGGCGGGGTGAACAACGGGCTGGTGGACCCCTACCCGCTCCATCTACTCGGTTAAAGCGACCTAAGTTTTACGTGGGACTTACCGAGGTTTGGAGATCGAGTCTAGGCTACGGCTTAAAGGACTAAATGCTCACGAGGTTGCCACCTTGGGGGTGGTGGCAGAGTCAAGGACCGGACGGGGTCGGACTGGCCGCCGAGTAAGTGCCCTGAGAGCACGGGGTGTACGACGTGTGAGTGCGTGTGCACCGGTGATGTGATGCTTATTTCGCTATGTTGCTTGTTTTGCTAACAAGTGCAGGGAAGAAGCTTTGCTGACGATTTGGGGGCGGAATCGTTTAAATTTGGTCCAGCATAGCTGACCGTTGCCTTTGTTTACCACCATGCGGTGGATTGTTGCTTGCAGGTGCTGCGGAGCCGAGCGATAAATAGCAGGCTAAAGCCCAAGTTGCTGTGCCGGCCTCGAAGGTCAATTGTTGAGTGTTTTCCTTTTGTACTAATGTGTGACCGGCCTGCGTGCCGAGGTTTGGAAGACACTTTTATTAAGCAAACTCCTGTAAGGCCATAAGGCCATTTCTGCTTAGTATATTAAACATTCCTTCTTGTTTTGAGTAGTGGACATTCTTGCTTGGCAGGGTTCTTTATTCTTTGTACAACTTAATAATTTACTTCCGCTAGATGCTCTGTGTAGGACGTTGTGATTGGTTGAATGTTTTCAATGCGTAACCAACCAGTCTGTCCGTAGTATATGGCGTCGGGCCCCGGCCGGACCTACTGTTATATGCTATATGACGGATAGGGGTGTTACAAATTGGTATCAGACTACTGGTTTCGGTCAAGCTTAAATGAATTCGTGGGCGAATTCACTTTAAGGGGTGGTGAGCACATGTGTGTGCGTCATCGTTATAACATGAAAAGAAACCCATGAATGTCCACTTAGGAATGAAAATACACATGTTTGAGGAACCTGCGTGTTCCTATAATTGCTTTTTGCAATTTTGTTCAGTCTTATGGTATTTTGAACGGCTATAAGGTGTCTGGAATTGGAGCGTGGCAGTCTGAACACACGTTTGCTGAGCAAAGTACTGCACCAAGTAACGTTCTGAGACCCTACGTCTTTGGAAACCATAAGAAGGCTGGTTGAAGCGGTGTTCGCTGTGACCAACGCACAACATTGGGAGTAATGTGCAACCCTTTGTCCCTGAGATGGCCCCAACATCGGGCGGTAATGTTGGAGAGAAAGGGCATTTGGGGGGTCAATTAGAGCAACAAGTGAGCATGACTGTGGTTGCAAGGAGCGCATTCAGTTGACGCATATTTGCAGACGTTCCTTAGGTTAAGGCACTACCCAGGTTTGAATGGGGAAAGCGAGCAATCTATAGTTGATAGATTTTATAACGATCTGCGCAGCGAGTTGCGTATCCTACTGCTAGGACCAAAGTTATTGGAATTCCGAGCTTTGGTGGAATCGGCCAGAGCTTTGGAGGTGGAGTTGGGGGAAAACTCACCAAGTACTAGTGGATAGGGTACCAAAACCCTATAGATCCTATAAGGACTGTCTATCGAAAGACGCTGAGTAAAGAGGCTATATCATCTACTAGCCAAACCACTTACAAATGTTATTCTTGTGGCAAGAAAGGGCACTTTGCCAGAGTGTGTTGGGTGGATGTTCAGAAGACAACGAAAGTTGTGGCAGGAGCAGTTGAAGCCTCTGGTGTAAAGGAAACGATGTTCAAAATGCCAACCTCAAAATCTTGGTACCGTAGGTGGCATAAGAAGGCTAGGAGGTCGGGTCTAGTCCCTTCCTCTAGCACATCCGGAGCGACTATAGTCCAAACCCCGGATGCATGCTTTGCTTGAGGAAAGTCGGGGCACTATGCTCGGGATTGTCGAAGTGGACGCCTAATGTCCGAAAAGAAGCCGGGGGAGATATCTGTAGAGAAAGGCAGGCGGTGGCATCCACCGCATCGCTGTTTACTTGACCCAACCGGGAGTGAAACATCCTTGGCCAGCAGGAGGCCATGTGGCCGACGTCGGGATGTCAGGTATGGTTCTTCTTGTTAGCAAACTAGTTCCTTATGTCGGATACCTTATGCGTGGTAACTTAGAACTGAAGTTCTAGGCTTTGTTTTGGAATATTGGTAATCCAGAGAGAGCATAGTTTCGATACGGGAAACTTCGCATTCCTATTATCCGAAGAATCTGTATCGCGCATCAGAGTTTTCCCTTCGATGGTAAAGGAACAATTCAGATGGTTTATTGCCCAGTGGTCGTCCAATGCGTGCGGAGATACAGTCTGGGCGGTAAGAGTCTTATTGAAAGTCAAAGGATTCGACTTGCTAGCGTCGTTGTTGCCACTAGTAGAGTTCGACATCACCTTTGGTATGGAATGTCTTTCGGGGCAGAAGGCTTTTATCGTTTGCAACCGTAAGGAGACCTAGCTGGGTGTTTGGGCAGGAGACAACGTTTGCGAATCTGAAGGGGATCGAGCAGGACGCTTACGTCTGCCCTCCAGTGGTCAAGAAGTTCGTGCGGGGCGCAGAGTTGTTCTTCACATTAGTGGAG